>CM070874.1:72342541-73697041 GCA_036365515.1 Torymus aiolomorphi | reverse complement strand
AGGCGACCACGGCTACAAGACCCTCGACACGTTCCACAAGAAGCTGGGCGACCGCTACGGCTTCGAGGAGCACGAGGCCTTCGGTCGTGCCAAAGGCGCGGAGGACGACAATCATCATGGCAAGTCCGCCTCATACAAGAGCAACGAGAAGAAGAACGACGAGGGCGACGACCACGAGGGCGCCGGTACGGATTTGTATATGTTTAGCCTGCTGTTCAGGTGGCTTTTTGCGCCGAGAGTTTGATTTCTTTGGGAATTCGAATGACAGTGATGATGTTTGGCTCTGACTTCGTGTATGATTTTATGAGTCGAAATTACTATTTGGAATTAGGTTTTCTTACTGTAGATATGTCTGAATAGGAATCGGATAGTATCTAATTGCAAAAGTTTAATTATTTAATGATAATAAATACGAATGCTTATGTAAATGGCAGTATATTGAATAAAAAAAAAAAAAAAATTTTTGAATACGTCGTGCAAAGTCAGACCATAGCATGATCATCGTTGTTATATAGTTCAATATATATATATACACACATACACACGCGCGCGCGCACGTATAAGCGCCTCCATGATAATAAGCTAGTTTTATAGAAATATCAACAAGTGTACTGAATTTTTATAACAATAACAAAGTGTGAGGTAGATCCCCTGTAACTTTAATCGCATATACCGATAGGTCTATTGCAACATCTATTTCTATATTGAACAATGTACTTTTGCTTATGACAACACATCTTCATACCAATACCCTGAATAAGCTTATTTGCATAAAAAAATTAAAGAAATCTCTTGCTTATATCTACAAAAACAAACAATAACAAACAAAAGGCCCCGCAATCACTTACTCACCACTCAAAAATGTTCGTTCTAGGCACGGACGTAGAGTCGCACTACGCTGACGACGAGGGTGGCGACAACTCGGGCTACTACGACGGCGGCGACGACCACTACAGCGGCGGTGAGGGTGGCGCGGACAGCTCGGGCTACGACAACGGCGGCGCCGAGGGCTACAGCGAGTCCTACTCGTCGGGCAGCGACGGCGAGGGCGGCTCCGGCGAGACCTACTCGTCCGGTGGCGAGTCGTCTGGAGAGTCATCCGGCGAGTCATACTACTGATTGTGTCGAGATATCGCTGTTGTATGATATATGATATATATATGATTTATCGTTATATACCTGACTGCTAATTTTAAGGACACACACACACACACACCTCACACACATTTGTACTGTACGATTGTTGTATTTTTATTTTGCTACATGTATGAGTTGAATAAATCGTTGGATCTGTTGTTGTTTTTCTATAAAATGTGAAGGAGAGTTTTTTTTTATTTTAGGAGGGTTTGTAATGAGTGAGTGTGAGTGAGGGATGTTTGAGGAGTGGAAGCGTCCGGTTCTGCGAATATTAAAAGATTCAGTGGGGTTGGCAGGTTTTATCTGATCAAACAAAACTAGTTTTATTGGTCAGATGAAAATAAGATGAGAATAGATAAATATCGTTTGAATTTCGACTTTATTTAAATTTAGCAAAGGCGAAAAATGGTCAGAAATACTTTTTTGTAACACTTGCACGATTTTCGCTATTTTTCGACCTGAAAAGAGGTCCTAAACTGACTTTTCTTTTGACCGACGGAAAAAAAAAAATACTTATTTGCGAAGATCTTCTTTTAGAAGATACTTTTACGCAAAACTGCGTAAAATTGCAAAAATTAAACTTCAACCCTCATAAATTTGTGCAGTCATGTTTTTCATGGCTTTTTTTATTCAGAGATAAATCCAAATAATTTTAAGAAAGAAAAGAAAATTGAATTTTTTTTTTATTTAATCTTATTATCAAGTTACAAAACTAATTAAGAACTACATATAATAATTTTAAATGAATAGTTAATTTATAAAATATACAAATTTTAAAACAAAGTTTTACATATAATTTAATAATATCATTTTATTAGGCACGACTGCTTCTCGGGAGAGCCTTATATTTTCACTAGAGCGAAAATTGTAATACCTCAAAAACCAATAATTTATGGCATAAAAACTATTTTCTATCTAATATGAGTTGATATTAAGTGTTCCCCATGTCTGTACGTATGTACGGAACCTTGTGTTCACATTATCACATCGAAAAATTCATCGTATCCGGTCATAAATGGACGTACACCTTCGTCTAGTCATACATTAGTGACAGTCCTACTTTGGGAGCGATCGGTTAAAAAATATAAATATCCGAGCACAAAGAAACATTTGAAAAAATCGATTTTTAAGCGTAATGTCTAGACAATTAATTGCAAGCTAATATCTACAGATCTATCTGCTAAAACTAATTAAAATACACCTTTTTTCTATATTGGACACTTTTTCTACGAGCAATATTTGTCAAGATAACTGCGAGAAACGGCAAAAAAAAAAGTAAAAAAATGGACGATTTTCGGCTATAACTTGACAGAATTTGATTTTAGACAAAAATATTAAATTCAAAAGTTGTAAATAATATTTAGACAAAACTTTTTCCTATTTAAAATTTTTGTGTAAAATCAACTCCTGACGAGTTAGACTTATAAAAACGATTTTAAACGCCAAGATATACATAAAATGGACGATTTTCGACTATAACTTGACAGGATTTGACTTTACACAAAAATGTTAAATACAAAAGTTGTAGATAATATTTAAATAAAACTTTTTCCTATTTAACATTTTCATATGAAATGAATTCCTGACGAGCTAGACTTATAAAAACGATTTTTAACGTCTAAATACACCTGAAATAGTCGATTTTCGCTTATCGTACAAGGATTTGACTTTCAATAAAACTGTTAAATACAAATGATATAGGTAACGTTCAAACAAAACTTATTGTCAATTGATATTTTTATATACAGTCATTTCTGGATCATTTAAACCTATAAACGTGATTTTTAACGCCTCAATACATCTATTATAGTGAATTTACGCTTATTATTTAGCAGAATTCGATTTGACACAGAAATATTGAACGCAATAGCTATAAATAAGATCGGAAAAATCGATATGGCATTCCAAAAATAATATAATTACAAAAACATAACAATAAGATACAAAATTACATTTGATTACAATATTCAACGAGATAAACACATTAAAAGAATAATTAAAGAAATTAAATATCTACTTTCCTTTTTTTACAAAAAAAGAAAATATTATGCAAACTAAAACGTTGTTCATACTATATTACATTCTTTTGAATAACATTAAAAATTATGGGAAAATAGCTTGGGGTCGTTTATGCATGAATAGTCTAAGACTATTACAAAATTTACAAAAGTAGAATCTTTAAAATTAAATAAAAAAAATACTTTTGTCATTGAAAGATGTCCTTTTAATATTGTATAATTATTTTGTGAAGAGTCCGTTTTCTATCATTGTAAAAATAAAAAGTAGATATTAGAGACTAATGATTAATACAAAAATTAAAAATATAGATAATAAAGAAAAACTAAAACAATAACTAACAAAAACTTTCACATAGAAGCTGTCAGAACTTATAATTCCTTGTTAAATGATCTAGAGAACTTATGGAGTAGAATTAAAATTAGCAAAATGTTTAAAAAATGGGTTAGTAAAAATATATAATTATGTTATCTTACTGTTTTGATAACAAATTTAAGAAATTTGATATAAGATTACACAGCTTAATCTATTAACTATGTTCACAAGACCTAAGCAATTGAACTAAACAAATTTAAATTGTTGAATATTATGTAAGTACACGTTAAAGTATTATCATATTTACAAAAAAAAAAACTTTAGTGTAATGTATGTGATACAGATTTTGTAATATGGTAAATTTCAATGTATAAAGAACGCAATGTTTTAGCTGACTGTCAGTCTTACAGTGTATTAGAAAACTATTAAATAGGCAAGTCTCACTGGGTCTGTGAAATACATATAAGGATGTACTTTCATACAACAGATACTCGGAGACGAGTCCTTATACCCTGACCAAACTTAGAAATAAACCAAGCAAGCTAATAACAAGCTAATATTACCAGCAAAAACTACCTATCCGTATCGCATTTAACCACACACACACACGCACACACACACACAGCACTTATATGATATCCCCCAGTTCCTATTACCTATCCCCTCACACTCTAAAGCGCTAACACTTGAAAATCTCTTAGAGCCAGAGAAGCAGCAAAATAGGGCTGCACAGTCTAGGCTGGCACTATTCCATGGATGCCAGTCTGCTGAGAATCATCTAACTATCAGCCATCCACTACGTCAGTAACTCCACCATCTGGGAGGGAAGTACTGACAGAGACTGTCAATTGTATCTGAATATCATGGATTGCCTCAACCTATAAGGATCAACGAAGCACATTAATAGCAGATCAGCCACTACTCTGGGAGACAAGTAAGGAAAGTTGAGCATCTAGAAACCACATATGACTAATAAATAGATGACACAAAAAACATACCACACAAAAGAAAAGTCTGCAGCAATGGCTGTTGTTCACTCGCTGCACCAGCTACCTATAACAATTAGAATGGAAGGACTGGTGGAGACCTTTAACCATTATTTCAATGCTAGAAACAGCTCCAGCCTGACAGTCGCTGAAGACACAAGCAGCAGATTAACTGTACACATATTCACTAGTGGAAGAGCCAAACAAGGAAAGTTGATCACCTAAAAACCACATATAATTAATAAATAGATGACCCAGACAATATTTCCATGCTCAAGAAACAGTCTGTAGCAGTGTCCGTCGTTTACACTTCTTGCTGCCAAAGATACCTGCAACAAGAGAAAGTACCATCAACTTACCCATCAGAAAGGTTAGGAACGAGAAAGGGCTTACAAAAGCTACTCTCGCCGTTGACACACTGCCTTCCGATCATCGACGAAGTATCGTTTATCGGCGAACACGATGAAAGGGACGACATTCACCAGGGCGGCATACTACAGCAGCTACTATGTCATCGCTGGGGACGCCGGGAGCCAGACGATGCGATTGTTGACATCTTACACCATGGACACGTGCGTACAATGGCATGTTGCACTACTCGCTAGAGCAGTAGCAGAAAGCGCGCGCGATTCATATACATATAGATATATGTTATACACGGAGAAAAAATTCCTGCTATTTTTGCGGCATATGCTGCTATTTTAGCAGAACTTTTGATGCACGGCAGATCCTGCCATTTTCGCTTTAGACTACAGCAGTTTTAGCAGTACGGTGCGCAGCAATACACTATGCCAGCGGCTTAGTAGAAATCTACTACTAAAATTGTGGCAACTGTTCAAAACGAATACAATAAAACTTATTAATACAATAAAATAATTAATACAATAAAACTATATGTTTTCAATGTATTTATTATGGTATAAGTTGACCTTAAACTCTCAGGCACACGAAAGTATGTTTTTATAGGTTAGGAATTAAATGTTTACTCTTCGTCGCTAGGCTCTAATGGCAAGAAACTCCAGCCAAAACTACAGTAACTTACAGCTAATGTACGTTTTCTAATGTTGCCTCCAAATTCGCGGTACAGAGTTCAGCAGTAGCAACAGGACTTTTTTCTCCGTGTACACAGGCAGCGCTAGCGGTCGCGTGAGTCACATTGTCTCATGTGTTTTTCCGTTGTACAGTGTGCGAACACAGCCTAGCCGAGGTAGCCGTTACAACTGCTGCAATAGTATTCATGCACACAGGTTGTAGGGCTAAGCCAGATTGCCGTTGCCGAATGCATCAGTATTGAGCTATCTCCTTTTCGCGGTATTAGTTTATATGCGCATATGTGCCGCGAGTATTTTCTTTTTGTAATTGAGATTGTGAAGGTATATGTAGTTTGGAACACCCGTGAGTTCATGAGCAGCTTATATTCTTCACCTTTCATTAAAATAGTGTAAAATTGAACTATATTTTTTTTTTATCAAATACAACAGTTATGGATAACATTAAAACAAATTTTCTTTTTCCATATAACATTTTCATAAATAAAAATGAAAACGATTATTATAATTATGATGCAAAAAATTATGAAAATAATATTTTTAATTTGAAATATAACTGCAATCATGGGGGGGGGGGGTCCAAAGTTTCGACGATTCACTATAAAATCGAGTCAACTAACGATTTTTATAAATTCGACATAAGTCGTTGTCGAATGTACATCAGTCCGAAATTTTAAATGACGAAAAACGTATTTTCGAATGTAACAATTTACCTACTGTTCAAAATATCGAATTTCAAACTACAGGATTTTAATGTAGATGTAGCTAGTTTCTAATGATTTACTTGGAAATATCTTTATTATCTCCTTAGTAAATGCATAATTTTTATTTAAATTTTACTGCAGAGATATATTTATGTTTATTTTAATAATAATAACGATGAAAATAAGTATTACGATTTATACAAATAATAAAATTATAAGGTTTTCCTAAGCATTGCGGTCTATTATGTAAAAACGAAGTTTTTACATAGGGAGGGGGTGGGCGACGAGCGAAGCGAGGAGCAGGTGTGTGTGTGTGAGGGCGGGGGAGTTGGCGTGTCGAGCGCAGCGAGACACGTAGGGGGACTTGGCCCCCCTAGTTTTTCAATGTAACTTTACATAAAAAATCAATTAAGCTCACTTTTTAGGCTCAAAAACTCAGAAAATCAATACATGTGTCACAAAAAATATAGTGTGCACCTAGGGCTAGTAAAAAAGTTACTCGTGTGTTTGCAGTAGTTCGGTTCGTGCTAGCTCACCTTCGTCTCATACAGCAACTTAATCTCTAGATACATAATATACTATTATACGCTGTTTCATTAAACTTGTTTAAATATTGTACATTTTTATGACATTTACATACGACCAGTGAGTTTAATCTTCGTTAATAGGTAATTTAAATAGAACTCTTATTTCTTTTAAATATAAGGAAATGTAAAAATCCAATTTCGCGAAAAAATTTCACAATTTTTGAAAATTTACACTGACTATTAAAAGCTTAATTTGTATTTTTTTTCTCATCAGATAACACAACCTTCTCTCAATATCCAAGTCACCTTCATTATCACCGTGCCAAAGTGCCACCGGACTTTGCTCACTCCCCATTACCCCTTTCGTTCGATCGCTCCAACCGGAAATACCCTCGCAACATTTACACCCCCACCTCCCACCCTCAATATCGCGAAAATCACCCTGTACACGCGCTCGTGCGATTCCGAATCTCGCGAAAATGATTGTAGCCCATTACGGGGTAAAGGGGGCTGGAAAGAAGATAAATTTAACAAGAGTTTTCGCGCTCGCGGAGAGCTTTATCGCAGCCTTTATCCCGGAGGCAATATCGACTTCCCGGGTGTGCGCGCGCGCGTGTGCGACGGTATCTGCGGGGAGGGAGGTTAAATTGCTACGCACGCATAAGCGTCGCAGCGCACGCGACGACGCGAAATTTGTCGGAATCGTCGTTGGATTCGCTGCGGTGGTGGCGGCGGCTTGTGCAAAAAAGTATTCCAGTCACGCGAGATGCGGGGCATTAATCTCCCCCCGCGCGCGTGCACGGCACAGAATCGCGGACGATTTACACGTGCGCGCAGCAGTCTTATCGCGACGCGTATGGTAGGTTCGTTTTTTTTTTTCGTTCATCACAGGACTTTGTACTAATAAAATTCAATTTTGGGGAAAACTTTTTGCTGCTCGTTACATCTGGATGGTACAGCGGATGTTTTGAACATAAAAATCGGTGCAGCGTTTTTTTTTATAGCGTTTATATAATAAATGATACACGCGTGGTGTTCTTTTTTTTATTTTTAACTATAAATCGCTTTATTCCGTGTGTGCGCGTCGAACGCGTTGTATAATGACGAATTTGAATGCCTTTTTCATAGCCCCGCGTTTCCGCGCGCATCGTGTGTGTACATATGTGCGCGATGTAAATACTGCGAGAATTTTTTCGGCGCGTATAGAGCACGCTGTTGAAATATCGCGTGACGTTTACATGCGTGTTTTAAAGCTGGAAATGAGAGGGTATATATGTAGTGCCGTGAGCGCATTATTGATGGGAATCGCGATTTGTGCTTGGGCTCGCGTTTCGTTTTTAATTAGGTGGAGAAGTTATTTGGAGTATTTAGCGAGTGGCGATGATAACTGATCTGTTAATTGTAGTAAATAAGGTATTTTAACGACGATTGTTTGCCCGTGGAATATCATCCACGTGTATAGGCGAACATTTAAATAATTTATATTATTGTTTGATATAACATCCACTGATAAATACTGAAATTCAATTTAAATACATTTTAACATGGCCCATACCATTTCAATTAGGTCGAAAATATATTTCCATCACTTTGAACTTAATCATTCGAGTGTGTAAAATACTATCCTCACACATACACCAGCCCTCATTTAAATATTGTACAAAAATAACCACACGAGGAACCACCGACGTTCATCGCACGCTCCCACAGAAAACCCGACCCATGCATATACCGCACCATATCAATCACCCAGCCACTCGGAAAAATCATAAACACAAGGAATGTCCAGCCACCCACGATTAATTTGCATTCGGGCTTTCAATGCCGCGCGCACGCGCTAAATGCACAATTTATAACACGCGCGCGCGACGAGTGCCTCTACTCGCACACTTGAAAAATAGCTTTGCGAAGTTCACAGTGCGCGCGTCCGTCGCGTTTGTCGCAATCATTTATAACGAGTAAAGTTTCGCCGGCGCCCGCCACAGCGCTATAAAATCGCCGCGACGCGCGCGCACGGACCGCCGTTAATTGCGCGTGATAATTACGGTTAATCGTCGCGGGATGGTGCGGGGGGTGGGGGGGGGGGCTTCGAGTGCTCTGCGGTGACGGGCAGTTATGCGGTGGAGCAGGCGCTGCGCTTATTATTATTATTATTATCTCGACATTTGTTTTGTCAGTGCCGGGCGCGGGATGAGCTTTTTTGGAAAGTAGGGCGACAGAGAGACGGGGAGAGAGGTCGTTGTTGCGAATACTCGGTCTTTTGGGGAAATTGTTATGGGTTTAGGGTTGTGGATACAATGGAATTTGAAAGAAGTGGTGTAGAATTTTGTAAACTACGGGAATTTCGTGTTTTGGATGTAAAATGCATGATGAAGAGAGAAATTTTAAATGGAGAATAAAATATTAAACGGAAATTTTATATTTCATACGAAGCTCTTCATTCTGAATTTAATTAGTGACGTAGTTTAATTTACTGTGATAGATGAGATATTTTACAAATTAAAATAAGTTATAAAAAAATTATGAAAATTTATATATATGAAGCATATTATTTTTATCATATTACCACATGGGATAGTGAAGTATCGAACTGAAATATAACAGAATTATTAGAAATACGTTTATAATTTTAATAAATTAATTTTGACGATAAAACGTGCAATTAAAAAAAATATCGATAGAGCTAAAAAGTTTACAATATTCGAAATAAAACTTTTAATTAATACGCAAATGGTATCTTGACAGCTGGATTCAAGAACGCTCTATCTCAAATAAAATTTTTGTTTTTCAGATTTTGTAGTGGCTGCACTGCACGATTTTGAAATATGGCTTTTAGGCATCAGATGTGTATCTCAAATTCTGAAAAAAATCAGAATTGCTTATTTAACACTGTTTTTGACTATGCACAATGGAATATTTTTTTCTTCAAATTCGTTGCAGTTTAAAGAACTCCTCCTTAGTTTCGTTTAACTTACTTATATAATTACAGTGACACGCTGATCCCGAAGTGAAGAGAAGAGATAAAAAGATGTAATCACATAAACTCACTAACCGGCATACTCGAAAATCGGAACGCGCGAACGTGCAACAAACTGTCACATGACGGTGACGGCGCGTTTTCATGGCGACGAATTTTTGCTACTTGAATCCGCGTGAACAAGATGCGCGCGTAGCGCGAGCTCAGTTTGAAAATGCAAAAATTCAAAATATGCATGCCTATAGACATCGTTATTACTATTTATTATTTGTTTATTTATTTATTTCCAGAAAATATTTACATTACATTATTATATATTATAGTAAATTTACATAAGTAAATCCTACTGAGGCAAACAGTATTGCCTGTGTGTTGTTACGTAGGAAAGGAAGCAGAATGAATTAAAATGAATTAGTTGCATAAAAAATATGCGACGAGCGGGACGCGAACCGACGGACCCGAAGTTTGTAGTCCCGCGCTCTATCACTGAGCTAATGCCGCGATACTTGCTAGAGAGCTTCTAGTTCTTATCATGAAGCGGATGCGTCGTACAAACTACTATATTCTTACAAACTAGTTAATGGTAAGTGCGTAGCGTTTGGTTAACATCGCATAGAGATTTATTATAGTACATAACAGTTAAATCATTTTGTTAGATACATTTCTTAAGATTCAATTATTATATTAAATTTTGCATCGCAGCTTTTACGATAAATATTTTTAATTTTTTCTTTATTAATTGTCTACTTAATGTCATAACTTTGAGATCCTTAGGGAGCCCATTAAAGACCCTTATAGCTTCATCGTTTTTATCATTAATTCTTTTATCAATTTTTAACTATTTTTATTACTAATTCTTTTATCACATTTTGGTAGTTGAATTGATTTATTTCTGGTTTTACTCGCACCGTTTATATAATTATTTCTTAATGTAGTATAGTGAAAAGATATTGACTAACTGGAAATAATTTTCTTATTTCAAGTGGTGGATTTATTTGGGAAAATTTAGTTTTATTTATGATTTTCAGTATTTTGTTTTGTGATGATTGTATTAGTTTCATGTTATTATCGTATGCATCACCCCAGGCAATTGTTCCTTAATTAATTAAACTATGAAAGAAGGTATAATATATTATCGTTAATGTTTTTGTATCCATCATATTTTTTTCGAAACTCGTGCGCAAAGCTCGATTTTGCACACTCTTGGCAAAAAACGTGTGCTCAAAATCTAGCTTTCCACACGTTGTATCAAAAAATACTGTACGCTACATGTTCGGGAAAGAGATTCTCGTCTCGTGTGCCTTTCCACCCTCGCTTCGCTCGGGTGCAAACGTCACACGAGACGAAAATCTACTTTCCCGCACTGGTAGCGTAATGTACTATTATCTTAGCAAAGACAAAAATTAGGTATTTAGTTTTTTTAATAATATATCTTATGTGCTTAACCGATTTCATATTTTAGTTACAATGCAAACCTAAGTATTTATGACTTTCTACTCTTTTTATTAATTGCGTTCCTATTTTGGTGTTTAGTGTGCTAGGCACACTATCACAGTAGTTTTCGAGAGTCATATAGACCGTTTTATCTACATTTAGTGACAGTTTATTTTGTGCAAGCCATTTGGCCACATGATTAAGGTAAGCACACATTTTTTCCTGAGTTGAGGACCACGTGTTGTCACTTGATATGATAACCGTGTCATCCGGGATAGGACATGATTGTGTCATTTTGCATACCTCCCAGTAAGTCATTGACATAAAGTATAAAAAATAATGGCCCTAATATAGTTCCTTGAGGAACACCCGTAGTAATTTCTTTATATTCACTTTTACAGTCTTGAATTTTAACTTTTTGCCACCTATCTGTGAGATGGCTAGTCATCAGTTTTAAGGCACTACCCCTTACGCCATATCGTTCAAGCTTATCTAAAAGACCTCTATGATTTACGGTATCAAATGCTTTGGCTAAGTCTAAAAAAGCAACCATTATTGGTATACTTCTATCTAAACTTTGTATATGATATTTAATATATAATTTAATGCCACAGTAGTTCCTCTACTCTTAACGATTATTAATAGCTGTAAAAAATAATTAGGTCAACTATAAAGTTGAGTCTGATTCAGTTAAAGATATAAATTTGTATTACAAAGCAAAGACAATGTTAAATAAGCAATTCTGATTTTTTCAGTATTTTAGACACTCATCTAATGCCTAAAACCATATTTTAAAATCACACAGTGCTGCCACTACAAAATCTGAAAAACAATAATTTCATTTGAGATAGAGCGTTCTTGAATTCGGCGCCGAGATAGAGCGTTCTCGAAGCGGCTGCCGAGATAGAGCGTTCTTGCATCCAGGCGTCGATATGAGGAAATCCAGAATTTATTTCAACTTTTCGCGTCCCCAAAATCGGTCAAAAAATTTTTTTTAAGGCACACCTTTCGGACGTGGTATTTCTTCTTTCTTATGTCACAAAATATACGGAGAACATCGTGTACAGTTAAAAACGTCTTTGTCTCACATTTTTTTAAAGGTTGAGATTTTTCAAGAAAATGTCAAAAAATCCCTTTTTTAAATCTCAGCCATTTAGCCCAGAAACGATCAACTCAAAGTTAAAAAAAAAAAAAAAATAGAAACTAGAAAGAACGATCTTTCATTCCCTTTTTTGAAAATTAAAAAATGTCGATTTCTTCAAAAGTTATAAGGGTTTGAAGTTCAACGTCGAAAAGGCATAAAAAGCACAAATCGGAGGAATCGGCAGCGCCGACTTTGAGAGCTTTTTTATACCTTTTCGTCGTTCAACTTCAAACCCTTATAACTTTTGAAGGAATCGACATTTTTGAATTTTCAAAAAAGGGAGTGAAAGATCTTTCTTTCTAGTTTCAATTTCTTTTTTGAAACGTTGAGTTGATCGTTTCTGGGCTAAATAGCTTAGGTTTAAAGAAAAGGGGTTTTCTGCCATTTTCTTGAAAAATTTCAACCTTTAAAAAAAATGTGAGACTAATCCGTTTTTAATTATACACGATTTTCTCCATATATTTTGTGACATAAGAAAGAAGAAAAACCGTGTCCGGAAGGTGTGCCTTCAAAAAAAAATTTTGACCGTTTTTCGGGACATGAAAATTTGAAATAAATTCTGGATTTTCTCATATATCATCAGAACTCGAACCCTCGATAAATTATAAATTAAAAGAATGGAAACGGACAAGCCACGCCACTCTAAAATCCGAATTACAATCCCGCCAATTTTTTTCGCCGTCAATCTGAAATTCAAATGACCCGTCGCCCGACAATCTCCAAATCATTCGAACTCTCGTCGCAAGAAAAACAAAGGTTCCCATCGCTAAGTATATTTGGCAGCGTCTCCGACTTCAAAATTGTCCCAGTCTTGCATAATATATACATTTCCTCCTCATAATTCCATCCCCGATAGAAGAACCGAGGAGTCAATTTGCACGTCGATATTGCTAATTCCAACTTTTCTTTTACCCCCCCCCCCCCCCCCCGGCGCCTTAGGCAACGCGCCATGCGTCTATTATACACACCCTGAGGGAAAGAACGCGCGGAACGCGGAATTCCCTTTGAGCTTTCTCCTCCCGCCCCCTCTCTCTCTCTCCCCGGCTTAGGAACGCGGCTCGCTATATCTCGGATTCTCGCTCGCTCTCTCGCTCTCCCTTCCTGGGATGAGATTGAATTAGACGCCGCGAATGCTTTGTAAGCAGATATCCCCGCTCGTCGCTCCTTGATTGACTTCTCCTCCACCTTCTCCTCCAGACTACCGGGAAACGTGACCGTCGCATTATTCCCCGTCGTTAAAATACCCTACCCCGCGCGCTGATTAGAGGCGATGTCTACGGCTCCGCGAAGACGGAAAAAGAACGTGTATATATAACGCAGTTACGCGCCGGCGTAACGAGGCTACGTGACCGGCCTGTCGTTTCGAAATTCCATTTTGAGAGACAGTAGTAGTCCGGTGAACGCCGCGGCCCGGTTCTCTCTGTCTCTCATTCGGCCCGGGCTCTAAAAATCCATCTCCGTAGTGGCGGCGACGACGGTGGCGGCAGCTGACGCAAAGCCGATTGGAATATCCCCGAAAAAAAAGCGCGCGGCCGTGCGCAAAAAAAAAAACAATACACGCGAGCGCGAGAGAAAGAGAAATAGCGTATATAGCGCTCGTGCTACTCTCGGACCGGATCGGAAATTTTGCGCGCCCCGAGTTTCGACTTTTCGCACTCGCACGTGCAATTTCCCTCTGTTCGCCTAATTTCGGAACGAACGAATGAACGAACGGACGAACGGGGAAAAAAAGGAATCGAAAAAAAAATTTGATAACGGAAAGCTAAGTGCGTTTGTCTGTCGGCAGCGTATACTATCGATTTCGATTAGCTAGCCCATGAGCTGATCGCTTGCGATTTTTCCGGTTAATCCGCAGAAGTTTTTTTCCGCCCAGTCTCATGAGTTTTTGTAGAAATGCGGGCGCACGAGTGCCTCGATATTCGACGCTCTTGACGCGACAGCAGCTGAAAAATACCCCACAAAGAAGAAAATAAAGAAAAGGAAAAAGTGTCGCGTCGATGGCCCTCGTGTGCGGTATTCGTTAGTCAGCGGTGCACCATCGTCATATATACCACCACTGAAAAGCTGATAATGAGCTACGACACAGCCCTATGCGCACTTTTGTGCGGACGTGCCTCTTCGCGCTCTCATTGTATTATTACACCTGCTAATGAACGTCCCTCTCTCTCCCTCTCTCTTTCTCTCGACATTGTGTTTCTACAGAGTTTCGAAGAGGGAACAATACTGTATACGTCCTCGGTGGCGCGCGCGGGAGGCTCATCGTTGCCGTGGTGTCACTGATGTGACGCGGCGCTATATACATAACGGCGCGCCGTTACAGAGTCGGGCAAAAAAGCGGCTGGGATTGGTCTTACCGAAACCGCGTGTACCACCTGTATAGAGCCGATGATATTCCGGCCGGTTGCATTCGGTGTTATCTAAGCGGTGACAGTTACGCGGGAGAGAGAGAGGAGGGATTGGTTGTCTCTCGGTTGGCCACGCTTGGTTTCTTTCTAACACTTTCTCCCGGCCAGCCGATGACAAAAAAAGATGAAAACGCAGCGCCAGCGGTTCGCATGAGCGATCATATCATTCCGCGGCCGTCGCTCTTCCGATTTTCTGGCACTTGTAGTGGTCGAGGATTCGGCTACGATGACGAGGAGGTGTGGAGAGAGGCTATAAATAGCCGAGAGGCGAACAAGGCAGGACGAGTCGCGTCGCGCCTATGCTGCTTCGAGGATGGCCGTAAAGCGCGTTTGTCTGCAGCTGCTGTTACTGCTGGTCTGCCTCGTGGCGACGAGTTTGGCCAGGGAGCATGGATTGGTGCGCAGAGATGCGCCCATCGTGGCCGATCTGGCAATAGCGGCCAGTCATCACAAGCATCACAAAGATCATCATTCCGAGGAGCACGGTGGCAAGGAGCACCACCACCACCATCATGAGGAACACGGTGAGAAGGGTGATAAAGGACACAAGAGCCACCATCACCATGACAAAGGGGAGCACGGAGAACACGATAAAGAGCACCACGAAGGCCACCACGAGGAGCACGCCGGGCATCACAAGCACCACCATGACGAGGAGGGTAAACATGGCGAGCACCATGAGGAGGAGAAGGGTCACAAAGGGGGCAAGTTCGGCGAGAAGAAGGGCCACAAGAAGGGCCACAAAACCAGTGGCTACCATCACAAGGTTCACAAGGACGAGTATCACAAGGAGCACAAATTCTACGATGATTACCACAAGGGCGGCCACCACGAGAAGCACGGCCACCACCATGGCCACCATGGCAGCAAGGAGGGCCATCACAAGAAGGGCGGCCACCATCACAAGGGCCACCACGAGGACCACAAGGGCAAAAAGGGTCACACGTCCAAGGGCCACCACGACGAGGACCACAAGGGCCACCATGGCAAGCACGGCCACGAGGAGCACCACGACCATCACGAGAAGCACCACAAGAAGGGCGGCCACCATCACGGCAAGAAGCACCACCACAAGAAGGGTTAAACGAGACGACGATCATTGGCAGCAAGGAGCTCAAGACGGCGACGACGATGACGTGCCAGCGATGCAATCGCTACAGCGGCTATTGTTCTATTACCTGTTATCCATGCTGCTGTACCATTGTAGTTCACTTTACTCGCTTCCATGTCACGCGTATCCGTTACTACCACCACTATCGCGTCGCTACTGGCGTACTGCGACCATGTTATAGGTTTAATGTTGTTGTATATGTTCTTATTATTGTTCTTTTAATAAAGCGACGATTTATTTTACATTATGTTTACTTCCTTCATTTACTTTCCACCCTATCCATGTACCACGTAATATTCGTAAAAGTAAAGATTTATAAGTTAAACCTTGATGATTGATTCATTTAAAAGTATGATTGTTAAATTTATTTATTTTTTTCAATTCAGAGAGAAAAATACTGATTAATTTACTTGAATTTCGATTTTGAGATTGCACAGTCGGCCTTCATTATGAGAAATCTCGTGGCCAAAGAGTGGAACGCGTGCTTATCGATGGCAATTGATTAAAGAGTCATATTTTACAAGCAAATTTGTAACCTTAATTAAGCAAGGGCGCACGAGGCGAGGGAGAGAGAGAGGGAGAGAGTGAGAGAGAGGGAGAGAGAGGGAGAGAGAGGGAGAGCGAGAGAGGGGGAGAGAGACAGAGAGAGAGGGAGAGAGAGGGGAAGAGAGAGTGGAGAGGGAGAGAGAGTGAAGAGGGAGAGAGAGAGAGAGAGAGAGCGAGCGAAAATGAGAAATAGCTTTAAGCTGTAATGTACCAGTCAAATTTACACATTTCCCGAAACCGATTAAAAAATTTGCGGTAGCGTTATAGTCTGAAATTGAATCCGTGCAAAAATTCATTAACATTCCGAGCATGCAATAATTTTTTTTATAAATGTCCGTCACGGGCGCCGGTTTCTCATACTGCATTCATGATAAATATACGGCACGTTTTTCGTTCAAAATTGTACATGCGACTATACCAGAACGAAATTTCCAGTCTACTTCTAGAAACATCCGAAAGCCCGTTTTTGCCGAAGGAAACGTAAAAGCCCGGGCTAATTTAATAAGCTCTTCTTCCTCCTTCTTGCCACGCGAAAGGAATACCTCGCGCGCGTCATTCAATTATACACTAAGCTCCGCAAAAAAATCCTCGCCTCGGCGACTTCCTTCTTTTCGCCGCGGAAGCTCTCCCGATTATTTAAGTCGGTTTCATAACATCCCGCGCTCCCACGACTCTCGTTGCATCTTATACTAACACGTAACATAACGCTCTCTGTGAATCATCATCATCACCATCATCATAGTCTATTTCCGATCTCCAGAACAATCCAGCTCAAAATTCACGACCAGCGCGCGCGCGCACGACGAGTGTGGAAATGAGCGATTTGTTAAAATAAAAAAAAGCGGTGAAATCGTGAGAACACCAAGCGCGGGGGAGTTTGAGCAAGATCAAAGCCGATTTCAAGTGTTTAGTTGCATAAGGATCGAGAGACGGAGAGAGAGAGAGAGAGAGAGAGAGCGCGCTAACTCGCCGTGGCAGAGAGTCGGCGATTTTAAAGCAGGTTAAGGAGACAGTGGTCGGGCTTTCGTAACGGCGCAGTCGACGGTATAGAGTAGTGTCCAGCTGGCGTTGGTGCGGCTGGCTAGCTGGCCAACCGGCCGGCTAAAAGAACGAGAAAACGGGCTTCCCTAATGTTGATGGGCGACGGTGGCGCCTAACGGGGAGAGAGATATACATGCGCCTCGGCGCTGATAGTGATTATATATAATCGGGCGCATAACGAGTAGTCCTGTGCACTAGGCGGCTGGCGGCGGTCGCGACTACTCCTCCGTGCTACCGCTACTGCTGTTTCTACCTTGATTGGAGTGCGTTGTTCCTGAATAAGAGTGTAGTTTCCGCGAGAGACAGAGAGAGAGAGAGATGCGGCTACGCGCGCTCAGGTGGTGGATGCTCGCGGCGACGGCGATCGCGCTGATCGTCGGGAGAGCACACTCGCGAGGGATAACCATCCTCGGCGAGGGACCCGATGGTGAGATCCTGGATCTGGTGCCGGCTGCGTCGCATCACAAGGGCCATCACCATTCCGAGGAGCACGGTGGTGAGTCCCACGAGGATCATCACGACGAGCACGGCGACAAGGGCCACAAGGGCTACAAGCATCACCATGAGCATCACAAGGGTGAGAAGGGCCACCACGATAAGGAGGGCCATCATCATCATTACGACGAGGACGGTGGGCACAAGAAGCACCATCACCACGACGATGGTTATCATCACGAGCATCACAAGGGCGAGAAAGGCGAGAAGGGCCACAAGTTCCACGAAAAGGGTCACTTCGGCAAGGGTCACAGCACCAAGGGCAAACACGAGGTACACAAACTTGACGAGTTCAAGAAGGACAAGGAGTTCTTCGACGAGCACCACGACCACGGCCACCACGAGGATCACGGCGGCCACCACCACGAGCACCATCACAAGAAGGGCGGCCATCACAAGAAGGGCCACCATCACAAGGGCCATCACGAGGGCCATCACGGTAAGAAGGGCCATCACGAGAAGGGCCACCATCATCACGATCACAAGGGCCACAAGAAGGAGGGCGGCCATCACGATCATCACCATCATCACCACGGCTACGGTAAGAAGGGCGGCCACGAGGACCACAAGCACTGGCATCACAAGAAGGGACATTGATGAGATTGGACACACTAAGCACACTATTCTTGTTGATTCTTGTGTTGATACTTTTTTAAAGCTGATACTACTTTTATTACCTTACCATTACCTATGTACGTTCAAGAAACGTGTTTTATCCCACCCCCACCCTAAACTCCCTTCAATCAGTTAGCCGTCGTTATTCTAGTTTAAGATACCGCCCTCTCATCCCCTCTCCCACCCCCTTCCCCTACGATCGTATGTAAGCTGACTTTTTGTGAACGCGTATAGATGCATTTTTTGTAAGGATGATACGTACCACTCACATACGTATGCTGCATTAAAGTGACATTTTTATTAACTAATCGTCTAGTTTTTACTTCTGCACCCGAACCTCCTCCACTTCCTTAATCATCTATATGTTTATATATGTATATACGCGCTGCGTCATCAGGCGGCAATAACACCAGTGCCGCCGTCGTTAAGCCGAAATTCTCGACAATATTATTATGTACTCGCCGCGTGGCTCTCACCCTCTCCGTCACCCACGTTGAGAATGGGGGGCGGTGGGGGCAAGAAGCCGAGCGCCCGGGCGCACGTATAATGGAGGCCATTGTTGTTGGCCCCGGAGCTTTGTTCGTTCGCGCGAGCGGGCGGCGGAGGCGACGAGCGGAGTATAAAACATCGCAGCGAGGTGACGCGCGCCCGCCGCGGGGTTTCAGGCATCAGTTTTGCTTTTTATTGTTGTTTCTCTCTCTCTCTCTCTCTCTTTTTTTTTTGTTGCTTCGTCACCCGGGCGCGAGGAGAAGAAAATTTCATTATTGCGCGTTTAATTCGCGTGTTCTTCGCGCCCGCGCACGCTAGCGTCGAGAAATTATGTCGGGAGTGATGGAGTAGAGTGATAATGAATTGGGGGTGAAAGAAGAAGTTTCGAAAAATAAAGGGACAATAGAGTCGTTTGGGTGATATATACGGTTTACAGTCGTTAGGATGGAATTGTATTTTCAATGGGTTTATTTTTTAAGAGTAATTTTGAAACACAATAATAATTTTTTTTTTCTTTTTACTATATACTTTTTATCGCATCTTTTAGAATTTGATTATTATTAAGTAGAATTTGTAACGGTTAGGTAAGAGATTGGAGACGACTGTAGCAGATCACTTCAATTAGAAATTTTAACGGTTTTTGTTCCGGACAATGGCGACAGTCGAAACTCGCTTGTCATCGTTACTTTTTACACGGCGCTACGGTTATTCAACTCGGATTTCCGTAAATTCGAAAGAAATAGTAGCTGCACAATATACATTTATAAGTTTCTTGCTGTAAATTACAAACTGCCAATTTTCCTTTCTATTAGAAAAAAATGCTCACATTTAAATTAAATAAATTATTGCAACACCTAAACTCCGAAGACTCCCTTTCAATTCAGATAGTAAAATAATAATTAGTTTTCACTTAATTTTAAAACGAATACTGGTAAAAGAAACTCAAACCCTTATAAAACAACAACAACAATCATCTCTCGGTGTAGTCATTAAAAAAGGCAATTCGCGCGCGTAGCAAATGATTTCGTCGCTGTGACACATAGCCGCCCTGCACTGCTGTCGCCGCGAGTATTCAGCGTCTGCGCGAGTAAACGCCGTAATTCGTTAAGTGGTACATGCCGGGTGCGCCCGTGGAGTTTTCAGTTCGTTATTAGGTAAATTTTCTCAAGGGATTAAGAGCGGCTGAAGGGGACAGCGCGAGCGCACTTTGGTCTTTCTCTCTTTCTGCCGAGGGCGCGCGAGACAGAGAGAGACACAGAGAGAGAGAAGAGCGAGAAGGACGAAACCTCCTCCTCCTTCTCGACGCTCTAGCAGTAAATAAAGAAAGTAAAAAGGAGAAAGCGGAAAGGGCAGCGGCGACGACGGCAGCAGCGGAGAGAAGAAGGACGACCCGAGCGCTGGGCGGGAGGAGAAAGATAAAAGATAGAACTTCGCCTCGTTGAAATGTAAACCTCGAGTCCGCCTCTCCAGATGTCTCTCGCTCTCTCTCACTCTCCCTCTCCTCCACCTCCTTTTCCTCCTCACGGCAGGTGCAGCGGACAGCGCTAACCGGCGAAAGAATTGGATTTTGTCGCGCGCGCGGCTGCTGGCCATTTCGCCACGGTATTGCTGCACCGTACACTTTTTCCTTCTTCGCCTACTACTCCTGCGCGCTCTTTCTTTTTTTCCAGGCGTAGCGTAGCGCTAGCCCGAGAGCGGTGTTCCTTTTCCTTTTTCTATTATGCACACTTCAAACTTGTGTAGGACGCTCGTTTGCCAGCAGCAGTAGACGCGGACGACGACGACGACGACTTCGTCCGCCTCCCGAGTCTTATTTGAAACGAAACAAAGTTTGCGTGCCGCGTATAATAAATCCCGTCGGTTGGCTCGTCGTTGTGTATTGGCTGCGGATGTGTGGATTGGAAGTTTCGCGCGCGTATATATAGTATAGGTATGTGGCCAATTCTAGATGTGGCTTGAGTAGCTGCTTCGTGAGTTTTCGAATTATCCATTGATGAAATTTTGTCCTTTTTTTCTAGAAGAATGTTTGAGGATTATCAAAATCGAAGTGTGTGTTTGATTTATGATTTAAATTTTGTTTGAAGTAAAGTAAAATTATATTCAAAATCTTTGCTACCTTTTACGCGGATTCTTCATTATTTCGGTGGAATACAAACATCAATGTAATCTTCAAATTTATTGTAACAAGTAAATCTTTTTAAATAAATATTTTATTTCGTACCTTTTTTTCATAAAAAATTGAATTTGTTTAATTTAAATTTTGGAGATATAGGTAACTTAAAACTCTATTAAACTTTAAAAATTTTACTTTAACAATTACAACCAACGGTACTTTTAATACCCTTGTTGAACATTGGAAATAGATACATGAATTCAATACTTTACCTGTTTCATTGTTTTCAGAAATTCCATTTTTCAAATATTTTATATCTGTTTTTTAAATGAAAACGATAAATCGATATTTACGGAATTTTCATAAATAGAGACATCTACAGCAACTCGTATCTATCTGCGTCCATTGCAACTATGTACATTTTACCGCGCGCGCGCTTAAATTTTATCCTCTATGTATTTATGTGTCGGAAGTGCATAGATACATTTTGCAGGTTGAAATTTCAGTGAATTCAGAATAAATTCCTGTACACATAAAGTGCAGTTACAACAAACGTCATTAAGAATAAAATTCATGTTTGTTGCATGAGAAGAAATACATTAATCTTTTTCATTCTCAAAGCTACATCAACAGTTTTCAAAAACTAGGTTAACAAATAAAAGAATATTTATTCATCTTTTATTTTGATTTTTTGCTTTTGTTATTTAAACATTTACTTAAACATTTTTCTAACTTATTTTATTGAATACTTTGAAGGATATTAAATATAAATAGAAATATTAATAGAATTGTCAATAAAATCTAATAAAATATAAGATTTACTTTTTTGTTATTTAAGGAAAGCATCACTAATGACACTGATATTTCTATTAAAATAAAAAATAAAAGTTTTATTCCATTCAAAGATTACAGATTAAGACATAAAAGCAATCTATACGTCAACGACTAAAGTTTCTTCAGCCAGAAACCAAGACGAAACAAACAACGAGTAAAAGGGGAAAACCAATTCGAACAACTGGAATCTGTACTCATCCGTCCGAGGTATAGCGAAAGTCAAAGAAAACTTTGGCGACAAGGAAGTAAAAAAGAAAAATATAAGCTTATATATCATAATTAAATACAAATTCAGAAGTATAATAATAATTATATCGAATATAATAAAAGAAAATGTTTTATCGATCTATCAAAATGCATTGTATTTTATTTCAAAACTAATAATTATTCAGTCGTATTATATTCTTTTCATTGGCTTTTGAAATCAATTTTAGTCGTGAGTATCGGTTACATCTGCAGTCGACGCAGCTGCTGTGCTATTTCTAATGATGCCGCTGATTGGCCAATTGTAGTTGAAACGAGGCTTGATTGGTTGACCTTCGAATTAGATTTTCCAATCACGATACGCTTCCATTGGTTTGTCCCCGGCTAATGCAATATAATAATAAATAATACGCCAATAATATCCTGTATCATTAATTACGTAAATAAAATTGATAGTTCTGATAATCATATTCTCAAAACCAATCAATACGAATTCGCGCTGTCCTTTCGTTTTGGCCATTCGATCGGTATGCAAAAAGAAAAATATGCTTTTTATGTTACATCAATATTCATGCACGCTTTATTCGTAACGGTAAAAATTTATATTTCAAAATTTCAAATATACACGTTACGTTTAAACTTTTCTCCATTTACACATCCCCAAACGAAACGCAATCCACAAACTCCAGTGCACGATACTTTTATTAACCAAACAATAATTTCTACAATTAGACGGCACATTAAATTTTTCTGTTTCAACAGTCGAGCAAACAGCTCAAAAAAAAAATTTCGACCTTATATATCAAGTATCCAGCAACCACAGCCGCGCACGCCTGCGCAAAATCTAGAATTAAGCAAACGCGTGTGCTCGCTCTCGCGTCGAGGAAAGAAAAAAAACTGGACCAAGCCACTTGCAAAAACGAGAGAAAACAACGCGACTCTGCGAGCCCTCTCATCCTGACGCGCGCTCCACGCGAGAAGCAGAGAATATAAACCCTCCCCCTCTCTTCCGCTCTCTCTCTCTCTCTCAGTCGGGGCGGAAAATTCACTTTTAATCCCAGCTGATAACCGGCGTAATTTTAATTATACGCGGCTGCCTCGCCACGCGCGCACGTCATCGGCCCTGTGCGCACGCGTGAGATGGACAGAGGAGTATATACGCACGCGCGCGCACGAGCTCTCCTGCAGAGAGTTTGCAGTACGTTCCGCAAACATGCCTCGCAATTGCGGCGCGCGCAGAGATTGAAGTAAACTGCCGAGAGGTGCGCTCTCTCTCTCTCTCTCTCTCTCCGAACTTTAATTACTCTGTCCTCGAGCTGGCACTCGCGCTCGGCTTAGAGCAAATAACGTCAGACTCTTCTCGTCTCTCGCTCAACCCTTCGCTCTTATATACTCCCGCAGCTTTCCTCCCCCGCCGGCCCGTACGAAATAGATTAAAGCGCGTGTACATGTCTCTCTCGTGCGCGCTTGCGTGTATGTATATGTATGTGTGTTATTCCAGGTGGGATGATTGAGAGGCTGCGGCTCGTGTGTGCGTTTGCGTTCATCTATTTTTTGTTCTCTCTTCTTCTTTCTTCTCTTTACTTTTTGCTGCTCTTGGAGGGTGGATAGTAGCCGGCGCTGTAGTTGAGCGAGTCGACGAAGATCTTCAGCTCCGTGTGGGGCTCCTGGATGTACTTGAACGGGAAATCGTTCTGACGTGGGCTGAAGTAGCGCCGATAGGGAATCGAGTAGATGCACTTCCAGGCGAATGACTCGGCTATGCGCGCCGTGTGACTGCAAGGGACGGATGCGAACGCGCGTGCATGTATATATGAGCGGGGGAATAGCAAGTGATGGAGAGGAATTTAGGTTAGAAGCGTCGAGAGATGGTTTGATGCACTGAGAAAAAGTTTAGTAAAATTTTTTAATAATTTTGTAAAAATTACTATACTTTCTGGGAAAGCTAGGACGAACTGTAAAAACTCAAAAGATTACCATACTTTATAAGAAATTTTACTAGAAAGATAGGAAAATTTATTATATAAGTACTGTAAAATTTACTGTAAAGTATGGCCATTTTCGGGGTTTTTACAGTTTGTGGTAGCTTTATCAGATAGTATAGTAATTTTTACAAAACTTTTTTTCTCAGTGGCAGACGATTTTATATACTTTTCCGATTAGGTTTTGGAGTATAATGGCTTTTTTGTGTTAGCTATACACGGATGTGTTATTTTTTGGGGAAGCATAGAAATTTATATATAGTGTAATGTTTAAGATTTACGATTTAAAAGAGAATGCCAGTCATTTTACATAAATTTTACTAAGGAAAGATTGGCTCTCTTTTATAAACACAGAAAAAGAAAATAGGAGAGTTTGGAAAAATCAGTGGAAAAAATGTCAAAAATTCAAAATACTTAGAAGAAGAATACGAAATAAAACATAAATATAAGCACCTGCTGCTACAATCGATCCTAAACAGCCTGAACGCGAGATCCCTCGCCAGGCACCAGCTATCCATCACGAGCCTCTTGGCTATCCCCTTGCCCTGGTGCTCCGGATGCACAGCCACATTAGAACACTCGAAGACGTCGGCCACGCAGTACACGTTCCACAGATCGGACTGTTTCGAGCAGAAGGCGTAAAATTCCAAAAGATCGCGAGTCTGGGGACACTCGCAGCAATCGGCGAGTTCACCGATCTTCTTGTGGCCGGCCTCGCGCGATTTAACGTTCACCGCCGCTCCGACGAGGCAATGACCGCCGAGTTCCTCGGCGACAATAGTCATACCCTCGCGCACATTAGTCTCCATAAGGTGGATTAGAGTGGGACAGATGCGACCGGCCAAGCCGATGCTCACGATCGTGGGCTCACTCTGCATATAGGTTTCAGCCATGAATTCGACGATGCGCTCGTAGTCGCGGGGCTCCGCGATTCGCGTGCGATATTGTGGATCCTGAGTGGGTTAGAAGTGGAGGTTAGGTTATGATTGGTTTGGTACTTGTGTGTACACTTTTATAAAAGCAAATTTTAAATAATCATTATTATTACGGTAACCATTGCGGACGAAAAATGTATGGCTTCTGTTTATATATTTTATTATTATTATTATAAACTTTATTATGTTTATACACTTTACTTGTTTTTCTAGGGTGTTTTAACAGAACGTATGGGATTTGTTTTCATTTTATATAATTTTATTATATAAGTACAAAAATTTCTCGAGAAATTAAAATAACCAACAATATAGTTCATTTGCATAAGCTAATCAATAACTTTGTCAAAATTTAAAAGGTTATAAAGTGTGCTCATCCAATATTTACTCTTCACTGCCAAGAAAACTCTATTTCCTTATCATATCTACGACCAAGCCGATTTGTTTATAAACGGAATTCTGGAAACCCGCTAAACTCCTTCAGTCAAAGCCGTGAAATCTACTAAACCTTTTCGCATTTACTAAATTATACGGGCACTTGGAGTTCGCGTCTGTCAGACCGCTGCGCCGGTACCTAAGGGGGTTATATTGCCTCGACGTCGGCGGCGAGCAATAATAAACCTCGTCTCTTCCCCCCCCCCCTCTCTCTCCCCTCTTTCCTCTTTGTACAACTCACCGGCTTCGAGCTGCAGGATATGCGCCTGACGAGGTTATACTTTGAGGGATTGGCCGAGATCAATCGACGAAGAATTTGAGCCATTTTGAGCCCCGACGTGTACAGGTATATAAACTTGAACTTTTCACTTCACGTGGATGGATCCGGAGTTAATTTTGATTTGAAGTAAGATCATTGGACTATTGAGTTCAAATTTTTAGATAAAAAATTAACGAGTGTGACGTGTTGAGCCGCCATAACGAATGTTATAATTTCACAATTGTTAATTTTCAGATCATTAGATATACATATATATATAGCGTCAGTTTTCTATTACATGATATTAATTAATACAAATTGTGCCTTCGTTAGTGTAGACTTTCAATTACAATTTTTTTTCGTCACACGATTAATAAATTCTTAATAATTCAAAAAATTTTCCCATTTACAAATAATATAATATATTTGTACATACAGCAGTAAATAAAAGTTTTTTCTGATATAAATTTCATTGTTCATCAAATATTGCTCTACATTTATTTAAGATGTCAAGAAAATTAATTCTTTTCACAATATATTACATATAGTGCAAATCCGTTGCCCAATTTCATCGCCTATAAATCAAACCCCAGTCAGCTTTTCTTTATAATTTAGTCCAGTCTGCGCTTCACGCAGCGCGCGATGACGTCTCTGCACCCCTTTTGCCAGACTTTGGACGCGATTTCGATGATTTAACAAAAGAAAATTCAGCAAAATCAATAACCTGCGCGCACACTGCTCGCCGGTTATATTAAAAGAGGTGAGAAGTATCGTGAGAGAGAGAGGGAGAGAGAGAGAGAGAGAGAAAAGGAGAAAGATTTATGACTATGAGAAATGCCGCCGCGCGCTGATTTTGCTGATATAGGTGCAAAGCTGCTGCTACTGCTGCTATGGGTACTTCGTGAGACGTTCGTTGACATTTTCGCGAAGTTTCTTTTCCGAAGTATTTGAATTTCGCCGCGTTCGAACTGCTGAAATAGAGAACGGGGTGTGGAATAAAACGACTAATTTTGTTGAAGGCCAGTGCTTTTAATGTAAAAGTTTGGAAAATATATATATATAAATTTCAGATTTTGGGTGTACAGATAGGTACTTCGGTTGATTATTTTAGAGAAAGTTTAAATATATCCCCGGCTAAAAATGATTTCGAGGCCCATATATTTGCAACAGTATGGGCCCACATTAGGGCAATATATGGGCACTATGTGGCTCCGGCGCCTAAGTCGAATATTGGCCATACTGTTTCCCATACCATGGCCATATGAACCCCATATTCTTTTTTCTTGAAGTGTGGGCCACATATGAGTATTATGTGGGAAGACTATGGCCATTATTCGGCTGAGGCGCCAGAGCCACATACGGCCCATATATTGCCCACAAAATTTTTTTTATGCGGGTCTTTGCATAAGGCCATGTGAAACCCTGAATTTCAATATTTTTTAAATCAACATTTAAACGCTTATTTGGAAAAAGACGAACGTCAAGCGCTCTGTACACGTAAACACTATATTCAGATTTTTTTTGGGTGATTCTATTGGTATTTTCATGAGATATCCATGTTTGAAAAGTATCTTAATTGCAGATTTCTACTTACCGACAGTACGGTTTTTATTTAATTAAATAAATTCTCATCATTTTGTTGGAAACACACGAACGTCAAGCGCTCCGTATATGTTAATACTATACTCAGATTTTTTTTTGGGACGATTCTATTGGTATTTTCATGAGATATCCATGTTTGGAAATTATGTCGGTATTTCACGTCACCATAATGTGTTGAGATAATGTAAAAACAGGTAGGATATAAAATAGCATAAATGTTCCATAAAAATATTACAATATGTACAATTTACATGGCTGTATCAATCGAATTATTTCAACTGACATTTTTGAGATATTTACTCATGTTTCACAATCATCAAGGAATTAATTTTGAAAAAGTCAGTTATTCCATTACCATACATATATATTTTATTATCAAATCACATTATCACAGTGATAAGAAAACAACCTCTGCTTCAATCTTATATACACGCCAAACCAAATAAATCAATCACTACTGATAAACACGCGATAAAATCTCCGGCGATATCAATCACCTTTTCCATTACGCCTCCTACATCCGTGTCATTCCTATACGAAACTACACCCACATAGAGATTCATTAAAAAATCTCTCTACTCTCAGCGTGAGAGATTAGAACCTCACTGCACAGGCGCGCATATACCTACGGAAGCTCATCAGTTACGGGCGTATTTTTATTTTACAGCCTGCGCGTTGCCGCCGGCTAAAAATAGCGATATATCAAGCGTCGCGCGCGCGCGCGTGCGCGCTACCCTTTGACGCCCCGAGGACAATGAGAACATTATTAATGTCCATTAATCAAGCGGCGCAGGCGCGACGTGTAAACAGCCCGGGCGGAAGAACCGCCGGAAGTGTCATTAACGCGGCGTGCAACGCGCGCGTGGCCATCGCCATCAAACTCCAATTTTGGACGGATATGTATATGCATTACAGTAATTTCGATTTGATTGATTACCCCCCCACCTCCTCACTACGCCACGCGTGAGGGCTCTTCTTTTTAATTAGATTCGAATTATCGCGGGCTCGTGAGGTATCGTCGATCGGATTAGGCCGTTTGTTGATTATCCTGGGGGTATGAGGGTGCTGCTGTGAATAATGTTAATCTTTCTTTTTAAATACCATTTTAACGAAGTGGGAATTCTTTTTATAATTTTTTTGGCTTTTCGTTAGAGAGAGTGTAGACTTGTAGTAGAATAGAAAATATTTTTAAAATAATTTTTAACTATTAGTAAATTGAATCTTTTGTTTATTATTTACACAAATATCCATTGTTTTAATTTTTCAATGATAATATTTATTTCATAAAATTTTATAATAAACAAATTGTTTTTCTTCAGAAAGTAATCGGAAACGAATAATATGGAAACTCAACAATCATATCTGTGGCTCATACCACGTTAGTGACGTGTTTTTTAAATTAGGTTTTTTTTTAACACAAGGAAAAACGCTATAACTCCATTTTTTTCAATATTTTCCCGGAAAAAACACATAACCCCACATTTTTTAAAGAATAATTTCCGAAAAAACCATATGACTCCACTTTTTTCGTACCCATAGCAAGGTAGCTGTATTCGAAAGAGTACACACATTTGACCCTACAAGCTCCCGTGAGCTGTATAGTTCATATTTATCATGTATAGTTTCTGAAAAAACAATTGCCATTGAGACCAAAAAACCTACCTAACTCCACTGAAATTTTTGTTTATTCCCAGAATAACCACGTAAGTGAAAGTCGTTTTCTAAGACATGAACGCTATTTGGTCTGGTTACTATGGTAAAAAATATGTTACTTAGATTAGTATTCATAGATGTAGTGTTGCATTTAATCTCATTTGTCTTAATTTAAAACACCGATGCAAAACTAAAAACTCGATTTACTCGAAATAATGAAAAGTGGTTATTCCTGGAAGCTACAAATATTACAAATAAGAAATTTTAAAATACAATATTTTCCGAGTAAATAAAAGCATATGAAATAGAATGTTCCTGGAAATCTGAAAAATATAACTATCTGTCCGTGTTCTGATTTTTGTGTAGTTTAACGAGCCCTATTGTATTTCAAAATTTTCTAGATATATACGGATACCATAAAATTTCCGTAGAACTCGTATCTCCAGAACAACTTTCATAACAATAAATTTTTTACCAATAACTGAATTCTTTTCGTGAATCAGGCATATCAGTTATTTTAATTCTTTAACCGTGTACATAGAATCAATATCGGCATATTATGTCTGTAAAAACAATAGCTAGACAAAAGAAAAAAGCATTTAATTGCCTTTATTTCTATCAAATAAAAGTTCTCGGCAATCGGTGACAGAAAAGGATAATATGTATTATTTGTCATAAACATTAATATTTGCCTCTTACTAACGCGTTTTTCAGGGAGTTTCAATTATTCAAATAAAATGATATAAACTTTAGAAAAGAAACAATATTATTTGTACTAAAATTTTTAAAATGCATCATAATGCAGTTATTTATTAATAAAAATGTATACAAATATAAATACAAAGTGAATAAATGCAAAATACAAGCGACATTTGTTAAATGAGTATTTAAGAATCCTCTCTTTCTTCAGTCTTGTTTGAAACCCTCAACAAAGTTTGACACTTTTATTGCAGAAGGAATATCGGATTTTCTCTCTTCAACTTTAAAAACTTCTAAAAACGTAAAAAAATATATAAAAAATATTTCGGAACTACATCTTCTATTTTCATTTGTCATACGAAGATCTGTAAAACAGCGTAGGAAAAACTGTAGTTCTTCGGCTCAAAAACCTTTCCAACAAATTAGACATAAAAACCACCAAACAACAACATTGACAACAGAATCTCATAACGATACAACGAAATTTCTACGGCTCGGCATCCTCGTCATACTCGTTCACTCCATCTGCCGCCTGCATCCTCGTCCTCTCCGGATGGGTGATCTCCATGTGGTCGACGCCGGGTGGCTTGACACCTTGGTAGTTTTCCGGTAGCATCTCTGCCTCGGGTTCGATCGGGCGCCTGTGTTTTTCCAGGTTAGCCGTCTTCTTACCCACGTCCTTGGCCCTATCCCTATCCTCTTCGTCGCCGTCGTCGTCGCCGACGTCGATAAAGTGGCCGTAGTCGAAGTCGATGTCGTCAGCGTCTTCAGCGTCGGCTGGGGCGGCTGGCGTCGTAGGCTTCTCGTTCCGGATGGCGATGGCGCGTAGCGTGATGACGCAGCACGCGCTGATGATCAGGCACGTACGCGTGAGGTTGCGCATTGTGGCGATGATGATGTTAGGCGTGCGCGAGGCTACTGGAATGGAATGGGCTGTGTAGATGGATAGTGCCGCGGTTTTGGTCCTGATTAAGCGTCGAAACGGAAAAAACAAAATTTTAGTTTATTTTTGTAAATTTAAAATCGATTTTTTCAACAATAGATCCTATTCAAGTAAGGACAGGCGGATACTTTCGATAGTACCATCTGGACGATACTACTCAAAGTGGCCACCTTTACATGAGAAATTTATTTTTTAAACATGTATAAAAACGTATTTTTCTATTAATTATAATTTTCTAGAACACTGAAACAATACGGTCACAATATTGAAGCAATTTTGAAATAATGTAGCCACAATATTGGAACAATATGTACTTAATATATTATGTAAAGTTGAAATAGGAAAAATAAAATATTAGAAATGATGGAAAAATGAAATTTTGTGGCAATATTATCCAAAGGCTGTATAAGTATTTCGTAAAAGTCAAACAGATATGATAAATTATACAATTTGTATTATCTATCATTTTCTTTTATATGATTTGAAGACGTCTATTAAGAAAAAATATTTATATATACCATCAAAAGTGGATCGCTGGCCATAAATTTGAGAAAGTTGGCATTGTTTCTCTTTACTTTGGAATACGCTTGGTATGATTGATTGCATATGTGTCTATTGCCGATTTAAACTGGTTTCCGAGCTACTGAAGTTTCGTAAACTGCAGCGATCACGAAAGCCACCAGCGTACGATCATAGCGAGACACTGTCGCGGGCAAAAAAGCAGGAGTAAAAACCGTCACCGAGAAGTCCTAGCATTAAGCAACCAGGTACATTGAGCAAAGTTTGATGCGGATAAGAATAGCCGCTGAATTGCCAAACTTTTAATAAAAATTTCGGAAAAGAGAAAAGTTTGGGAAAATATATAGTAGCGAGCGATTTGGGATTATAAGAACGCGCGGAGCAAGTAACAATGACAAAATCCAGGGAAAATTATTGCTCGAGAGGTCGAAATGGGCGACTTAAAAATAGTGGTAATACGCACAAATAAAGCCTGCATGAGAGGCGGAACCTCGAGCGATCCTTAGAGCGGTAAAACTACGAAAGTGCAACTCAAGAGCTGACATTTTAAGTTCGACCTGTGCTCAGTTTCCAAAAATTCGGGCTGATGTGCGCTCGAAACTTAGTTTTCCCGCTCCGAATTCGCCCCGTTCAAAATTACAATATTCGAAAACGCGCTCTTCCCTTATTATCATAATAATGCAAATAGTCAAAGCATAATAGCCACTACCCGCTCACTTAATCAATACTAACTTTTATCATGTCTCCTTATAATTATGAGTAATTATTAAACTTTGAATAAACTAAACTGAAAAATATGACTTTATACTCAAATTAACTAAAACTTTAATACTGTTTTGTCAAGATTATCCAGCAGCTGAGAACGATCAATGTAAACAGACTTTGTAAATACACTGGTATCCCGTAAACGCAATTCGCGTGTATATTATACGTCTGCGCAGACTACTTCGCGAAATTAGTCGATTATTTGAACTTGTCTCGGCGGCAAACTGCGACTTTGTTTATTCTCCCTCAATACATTAATACCTCCAGCCGCTCTTGTTCAAGCTATCAAGCAGCCGGCCACTATAAGACAATCGAAAACCACAAAGTTCAACCGCAAACTTTTTTAACCGTCACCTCTACACCCCATCCCCAAATTACCTGCCAAAACTGTCTCTCTCTCTCGGTCTCCACTCAACTTATTATCCAACCAAGTCCTATGTAACAGCAGCACACTCTTAGATAACCACCTCTATATCTATCTCTCTTTTTATCTATCTTTCTCTTTCTGTCTGTCGACTGGGCACCGCGGGAAATCGACTGAATTGTCCGGCCGCGTAATTCGTCGCTTTTATATACGGGAGACAGCGGTGTGGATCGCTCTCTCGACGCCGCTCGCGCGCGCTCTCGCTATTCTGTTACCGGAGGAGGGAAGCCGCTGTCTACGCGCAGGCACATTTGCGTGAAATATGGAATCGCAGGGGTCGAGGGTGCCGTGTATTTTTTTTTTATTATTTTTGAAGGTATGAAGCAACTTGTTCGTTGTGAAATTTTTGATGGGTTAGGCGCGGAATTATTAACAGCGCGGTGGTGAGGGTGCTTGAAAAATTTTCGGTTGCGGAGGGGGAGGTTTTCAATCGTTTTGGGATAAGTGGCAGAGGTAGTAGTGCTCGCAGTGTTGTGTTGAGCGAAGTGGAATTTCAAAACTTTTTGGAGTTTTAGGCTATGTTTAGTCCAACGTATTGTAACGTTGTGAATTATTCTAGTTTAAAAGGTGTTGACCTTTATAAATGAAATTGTATTGAAAGCAACGATTTGGTAGTAATAGTTTACAATTCATAAAATTATTGAAATTGAAATTGAATGGTGAATCGAACAATGAATTTGGAAGAACATAAAGTAAGACTTAAAATGAGAATATTCATTGCCGAATGATTGCAAGGATGTGGTAAAATTAGTAATAGGTGTAAATTAAAAAATTCGATAAGACAAAATGTATAATATACAAGCAAATCTATGATACAGTTGTACGGAATAACGCTCAGAGCTGTAATGAGAATAACAATCCTTGATGCTGACTTTCTATTACGCAAACGCGGGCTGTATCTATGAAGCACTACAAATTAATTTTGTTAAAGATTTAGCATTCGTTAATTTTTTTAAATATATATTGTATTTTTATTTTGTAAATTTATTGAGTAAGAGGCACCGGTATATTCTTGAATACCTCGGTAGGAGATACTTAAATATATGTATGTTTCTTCTGCTATAAGTAAATAGATCAATAAATAAAATTATAAAATGTTGGATGTCAAAAAGAATAGAAATTACAGATATTTCCGCAAAATAAAGTTTAGCATTTTGGTATTGTAGTATGCTGTAGATAAATCTATTTATTTTCCAAGAGTTATGTTTCCGTGGTCAAGTTCTTTCTAATAGCCTTTAGACGTTCGCATAATATAGCTTGTATATGAAAAATGGAAAAAGATTTCACGGTATTATGCTTTAATATTTTTCATCGCATTCTTACGAGACTTTTTCATTATTTGTTTTTAAGAACTTTACGTTTTAAACAAGAAAGAAATCTTCGGATTAGCATGCAGTTTGGCAATATGGGAGTATCATCATAAAATGATTTTCCTCTACAAAATAAAATGATTGAAAATGATTTAAAATACTGATTTTCTTACAATAACACATTACAGTACAGTAAAGCGTATTACTGCCATAAATAAAAGTTTTTATGATTAAACGTATTAAATCAAATATTGGCCTCCGTATGTGTTTTATAAAAGCACGTTTGGAGTCTATTTACATATATTTTAACGAGTATAATTACTCACATTCAAATAATTGTGGGTAGAGCATGCAATACGATTATTTATTCAATCTTAAAAAATGTTGTTTATCAATGGAAAAAAACAATAAATAAATAAAAAAAACCTGTGATTTTATTAAATTTAATGCATGTCATAAAATATATAATAAAATGTAAAAACACAAATTTCAGGAACATTATTTAATATTTTAAAACTATAAAATGGTATTTGGTAATACAAGGTGAATTCAATAATTTTACCGTATAGATTGATCGACAAATTTCAGTAAATTTATTCGCGAAATTATTTACTGCATAATTTATTTTGCAATATTCCGTATTATTATTATTATTATCCATGCTTTTACCTGGCAAATTTGCTCGTCGGATAAATTTCTTTTCCGTATGTTGAGTTGGAAACCTGAAGACTCTTGAAGCGGTAATGCAGCAGCGAGTTTGACATGATGCTTGTTGCTTTCCGGATAAACGAGGCTGCACGCGAAACCAGTACGAACTATTTTCATAAATATTTATTGTCGTCTGAAAGCTACATAACACGCTGTACACAAATTAATAAAGCGTTTTGAATTGTTAGATAAATGTTACTTTTGAAAAAGTATCAGGTTATTTCATTAAAATCTACATCAAATAAACGTTAAGAGGATCATCATGTTGAATTTTCATGAAAACATTGGCTACCATAAAGTTATTATTTAAGCTTAGTAAAAGTTTGACACAATATTAATGCATTTTGCATGTTTTTCACGAAATTTACTGTTTTCATTTGATATAATCAATAGTACTTAGTCTTCCTTCCAATTAACGTTACAAATATAACCAACATCATCATTTTTCACTGTATAATTATTTCTCGCTGTCACTTATCACAAATTAATGACAATAACAATCACCCCTATTTTCCCCGACTATTATGATTGCAAAACTTTAATTAAATAATCGCATCGGCGATATACGAAAAACTTTTAGTCTTATAAGCAGCGCACTTCTGGAAACTGCAGTCAAGTTTAAAAGGCATCTCGCTTGCGCGAGCGCGCACGCAAGCCTTCCATGGATCAATTATCTGCCGGGCGCAGACATCGTTTCGTCCCGTATAGTTCTGACAAAAACATTGCCTAATCCTCGCGCGCCCGGCTTGCCGTAATCGTCGTTTCTGTTTACTGCCCATAAAACGCGAAAACAAAACAACGAGCTCGGGATTATACGAGACGAGTGTAAAGTTACGTGCTTTTTTTTCACTTTTTATAAGTTTATTAATTGTATGATTTGGATATAATAATGGAATGTATGATGTGGAAATTAATGATGGAAAATAAGAAAATTAGGTCAACAGTGCTAAATTCAAACATTAAAGATGATGCTGGCATATTAATGTAAATTTTTTTTAGAATTTGTTAAATATTGAAAAAAAAAACAAGATATCTATATAGGGCAGTTAATTTTACATTGATTTTTTTGTTCTCACATTTTTCCCAAACATACTACTTAAAGTTTTTCGTAGAGAATAACATAAATTTAAGTAATGAGACTGAGTTACCATTACTTCTCCAAAAAGATTGTTTACCCGTCGTTTAAGTTCTTCTATATCTTTATCGACGCGCGAGCGGCGAGCATCAAAGTTTTCAATGGCCGCGAAATTTCTCGTTTCCCGCTCAACTCGAGCAGACGCTTCTCCGCTTCTCCTCTACTCCTCGTCCCATAAAATATCCACGGGCTTTTTATTTTTGACGTGTTATGGGATCTGAATATACTCCTAAACTCTAACGCTGTAACATTACTTGCACGCTCGGAAAGGCGTTTAAGTTTAAAGGGATCGGACTGGGCATGTAACTTTTTCTCGGGGATACATATCGATTTTTTTCTCGATGTTTTTCTGCTACGTTAACCCGTAAGGCGTGGCCGTATAGTGTCTTGTCAATAAAAGCGATGTACGCCTGATGCATCCCTTTAAAGTTGAATTTCTTCTTTACGTTTTTTTTTTAATTGAGATAATACCGCTCAATTTGCAATTTTATTTTGAAAAAATAAACAAAATTGTTATATTTTACGTAAAATCGCATTGAACTTATTTTTGTTTTCAATTCACGGCTTTCAATAATCAAATACGTTTGTTTTCTCCCTAAATAAAGATTCTGTTTAATATATAAATAATACATGCAATCACTGAAATTTTTGGATTAAAAATAATTATGCAACATATTTATTTAAAATGTAACAAATACAGGAATGTATTAATTATTTGTACGAATAAATTTCTTCCTTTACATACCATCGATGACTATATACATGGATCGTTGAGCAGAATCTTCGTCAGATTTTTGTGAACTTCTATTAAATATTTGGTATGGGGATCCCCATACCAAACTCACGCCAACTTGGTCAAATTAAAAGATTCACAGTCTTTCCGATATCCACCTCGAGCGCTATACTAAACGCAAACGCCTCGACAACTCCAAAAATCGAACCTGTGCCCAAAAGTGCCCTCGCATCCCAGCCCACCTCTCTCTACACCGGCGAAAAAACCGTCTTCTCCAGTGACTCGCGACCGCTCCACAGCAGAGCAAAAAAAAAGCCCCCTTGTCACCTTAAACTAATAACGAGGCGAGAGCGCTTGCGCAAATCGTCCCGTGCGCGCATAGGCATCCGCGCGAGCGCACTGTCAATGACAGCGGCTGTCGCGTACTTGAATTATACCCGTGGCGCCGACCGTGAAGTATGTTCGACATTCCCCGCGCTCGCGGCCAGTCCTTGGATGCCTTTGTATAAAGCCCGCTGTGCTGACCGGCTACTGGCACACACTCGCCTCGATCCTCATCCTCCTCCTTCGTATCGTCGTCGGCTGCGACGAGAGCAACATCGGCATTTGTCGTCTTCTGTGCAGCAGCAGCGGCTGATTGAATCGCTACCAGGAGAGGATCCCTGTCGACTCAGTAGCTCGAGTGCAAAAGGGACAGTTTGGAATTGAGGAATTCGGTCGTTAAGGTAAGGGTTGCTACAGCCTGGCAGGTTCATTCCAAATTCGCGGCAGTCGAGCAGTGATTGGTTGAGGCAGACATATTATTTTTTTTTTTATTATTTCAGTGGAGTTCGGAATGCTGTTTAATACTTAAAATTAATTTGACGGACATAAAGAGTAATTTTAAATATTCATCGCATCGATTCCTTTCAGACTGACTAAATTTTACATCAATTTTGAATATGAATACTGAATGCGTCGAATAAAATCGTGTATTTATCAGATAATGAATTTAATTTTCTCGACAGGCCTTTACAAATCATTAATCCGTTAAATTCTTCCTGGAATCCAACAAACTCCAACGTGCTCTACATTGTTTAATGAAATTTCTCACCAGCTACAACGATGAAGTCCAGCCTGCAACTAATAGCGAGCGCCTTGCTCCTGTCGACGGCGCGCTGCAGCCCGGCGAAAATGGAGCGCATGGTGGTGTCGAAGATGCGCATGTCGGACCTGGAGGGCTCGGCCACTGGCTACGCGTACGACCAGCGCCAGGGCGTGCCGGTATCCTTCGTCCAGTACACGAGCCATACAGGCAACGACGGCGTCAGCTACCCCACCTACACCACCTACAACACCTACCCCGCGTACACGTACGGCGACTACGGTAACGCGGACTACGGCTACGGCGGTGCTGCTGTGCCTCTGGCTCCGTACTACCCTGGGCCCTACATGGAGCCGCCCCACGTGCACCACGACCAGCCGGGCGTTTATTACGGCGAACCCCACGTGTACCATCATCAGGAACAACCGCAGTATCCTCACGTGCCGGTTCATCATCACGGGGAGGACAGCGATGAGTCGTTCGAGGAAGGCGGCGGCGCGGAACACCACGCCGAGGATAATTCAGTGCACGGCGAGAGGGGCGAGAAGGGCTACGGCGGACATCACGATTATGATCAGGGGGAGAACGAGCATCGCGAAGTCGATCATAACGAAGGTGAGCACAGTGATGATCGTCCGAAGCTTTTATTTTAGGCGAGAGAGCGGGAGAGGGAATTTAAAACGCGAGCGGATTTATCGATAAATGAATTTGTTCCACGCGCATATGACGTCCCGCTTACAGCGATAACGCGCCGTTATCTGCGCGCAATGGTATTAATTTACAGCCTATTGTTCTCATCGTTTATTACATGTTATATTATAAATTTGATTAACGAAGTTCATTTATTTTCGCGAAGCTTATTAAAGGGCCGACGCGTTTCTCTTCGTTCGTAAAATATGCAACGCGAAATAATGTAAAAATGCTCGATTGTTTCTGATTAATATGCGCGTTAAATAAATTAAAGAGCTTCGAAGATTCAGCCGTCGAGTAAAATTCAATATGAATTTGTCAAGATAATTATTTCACGGGAAACAGATTTTTCGGTGCTAACGTTCGTTATTGAAAAGCGTGTGTCTGTAAAAAAATATTAAATTGTGAAAAATTCACTGCTTTATTTCACGCCAAATTCATCGAACCCGTGTATCAAAATTATTAGAAAATAAATAAAAGATTTAACAAAGCGGCGCGTTTCATAAAATTCAGACAGCTTTCGCCGTTATACCTTCATCGCGCTAGCGCTGCCCCTCGCGGCGATTTGCATAATATATTGAGTGAAATACCCTGCTTGAAGGCGAAGGTTCATCATGCTTTTAGGCCACTTTTGCGCGAAATTTCGGAGCGCGGTATCCTTTTTAAGCAGAACTCGCACTCCCTCCCTCTCTCTCTCTCTCTCTCTCTCTCTCTCTCTCTCTCTCTCTCTCTCGCACACAAAGTCCGTAAAATAGTTCTCGCGCATTTCCCGGAGAATGAAATTTCACTCTAAATTATTCAGATTAATTAAGTCGTTACATTCCAGATGTAGAGAGCTTTAAGTGTGAGAGCGCGCAAGCTCGCCTAAAATGAACTCTTTTCCGCTATAAAAGTGATTCTTAAATTAATTTTTGTAATTCGCGAGCGCGGTGGTAGGTAATAGCATTACCTAGGATTTTAATGCGATTAGAGATTCCTTTTGGTAATTTGAAAATGATGAATTTCATACTGATACGGCTTTTTATCTACCCCGAATTTACAGTTGAAAATTTGGTATTTTTTGTGGGTAAAGAAACTTTTACACAAATTCTGTGTGAAATTAAAACACAAAACTTTTTTTCGTGCTAGTCCTGCATGATGTATGTGTATTTTTTTTATTATGACAAATTTTAATTATTCATTCAGAACGAATTCGATTTGTTGTAATAATATAATTATTAATATAGCATATTTATAAATCATTACAATATTGTAAAATCGTATATTTTCTTCAAAAACTTTATTCCAAGGATTAAAAAAAAATATTGACACAGCATAAGCAGGAAGTAAAAAATATTCAATGTATTCGAGCGTTCTGAGATTTAAGATTTTTGAGATATTTTAAAAAGCACGGCGAAAACAATTATTTAATTGACTTTTTCTACAAAATAACGTAACGTTGCTTGTCCCATTCTCAACCAACTTTGAGTTACCAATACCCTGGTAGAAAATGAAAACCGATTACCCGCAGTTGTTAGCTTATTTTCAGCCAGACCCCGGCCAGCCTTTTTGTTTTCTATTCCTACTATAATACCCTCAGTTTTGTCTCACAATACCCCGAATGTTTCCAGGCGAGTACCACGACGAAGCGGGCCACGAGGGCGGCCACGAGGAGTCTGACTCGCGCTACGACGCCCACGACCACGGCGAATCGAACACGGAGGGCTCTAACTACGGCAACAAGGCCTACGCGAAAAAGGGCCACCGCACCTCGGGCTTCCACAACGTGTACCGCAAGGACGAGTACAAGAAGGACACGGACTTCTACGACGTGGACCACGACGGCGGCCACTACGAGAAGTACGGGGCCTTCGACGCGCACCACAAGGACGAGGCGGGCGGCTACGAGAAGGGCGGCAAGCACGACGCCGGCTACGAGCTGGAGAAGCACGGCAAGCAGGGCCACTTCGACAAGGGCCACGAGCACGCAGCCCACCAGGGCCACAAGGGCGCCGAGGGCGAGGACAGCTACAAGGCGGAGCACGCCGATTACGCGAACAAGGCCGGAAGGCATCACTCGAACGAGCACGGGTACAGCAAGGGTGGCCATCACGGGTACAAGAGGCGATGAGGGCCAGGCCGAAAGGGAGCTAGAAGAGCAGTGTAAATAGTGGCGGGAGGAGGTACGCCGCCCGCGGTTCGAGGGGGTTGTTTTGATGGCCGTCGCGCGCGATATGTTATAATTACGTTGATTTTGTTGTTGAGAGCGGTGGATTGATCGGTCGCTGATTTCGGCGGGTATATATTGTTCGGACGTTTTGTTCGTAAAGTGTTTGGCCAATTGGCATTAAATATTCAAGTTACATATATTTATAAAAATACCGCGATTTTGAGCTTATTTAGCCGCACAATGCGTTGAAGGATGTATCAGAAGCCGAGGATTTTCATCGTATATTTTTCTACCCACGCGTCTGCAACATTTACACAGTGCACGAAACTCAGTGGCAAACTTTTCTGATGCTTCCTTCGCAGCGACGCAATGTTCCAAGAATGTAAGCGCGTGCACATCAAGCACTTTGTGTATATTATTACAATAAATTTGATATCTTCAGCCAGCCGATGTACGTTGTATTGCCGACAGCCCAAAGCCAAGCGTGACCACGCATTTTTTTCTGTACAATTTACCAATTGTGTGTTACATTAAATAAAAATCGTTCGAACAACGCATACATATACGCACGTCTATTATATAGTTTCTCTCCATTTACACAAAAACCCTCATCCTGCTGCTGCTGCAGCGCAAGCAACGCTACTCTCGTTCCCTCTCGCAATCGCTCGATGCCCACGCCCCCGCCCTCGTTCCCTGGGATTAAGCGTATGAATAAATAATGGGATATCGCAATAGACGGACGGCAGCAGCAGCAGCGGCAGCTCGGGCAAGAAAAACAATTCCACGTACGCGAGCCGAAAGACAAACAGACCTCGCGCGTTTATACCTATATCTACCTGTTGCAGCTCGCGTGCTCGAGGGTCAGCTGGTACACACACACTCGGGTGTGTGTGTGTATATATGTATACAAGGGAAATTATATGGGAGATTTCGTCTGGAGCGCATGCATATAAAAGCGTGCAGCCCTAGATCGTGTCCCTGAGCGTGCAATAGGCGACGGGGAAAAAACCGAGCGAAACCTCGATGCCCAGCCAGCGATAAAAGGTGTGTGTGTTTGCTGCTGCTGCAACTCTCGCAGGATGCGTGGCTGATCGAGCATCGGGGCAGCCTTTGACGCTGGATTTTCAGCCTGTATAGAAAGGCGCGCCGGTATAAAAGTCGGCCGTCTGGCAAAAAGCTCCGAATTTTTCTCCCTACCGGCGCGCGTCTGTCTCTCGACGATGAGCCTCGACGTTCCCTAACGACATACACCGTCATCCGTCGTCTGTGTTTTGTTTATTACTTTGGCATTCGTTACGAGAGATGGTGAGAACGGCGGTAGTCTTGGTTCTCGCGGTGACGGTGGTAGCGGGCTCGGCGATCGTTAAGGAGACGACGCAGCTGAAGCAACATCAGCCGGTCAAAAAGGAGAAGGAGCAGGAGGAGAAGAAGGCGAGCGCGACGAAGGATCTGAAGGTCGCGGCGACGAGTTACTCGTACAGCAAGAAGGGCGACGGGCATGGCGCGTTCGATCATCTGCTGCCGAGCGCGAGGTTACGGCTACACTCAGGTCTGCATTATCCTGGGTTCCGGGCATTCAATTACCCGACTAGATATAGAATCGGCGGATTTGGTGGAGGTGCGATATTCATTACTTATCCTCTCTCTCTCTTTTTTTTTCAATTTTACTCATTGGGCAAAGATAATCCGGATGAACTGTAATTGAAACGAGTATTGTGCACGGAAAAAAATTATTTGTTGTCGTAACCGACCGGTAGAGCACAGAACAAAAACGAATAGATAGATTAATAAACAAGTAGTAGTTCTACGAAATACTTTTATATTTTTACATTTACTATAACCTATTGTTATTTAAAGCTAATAATAAAGATTGTAACGATAACTTTAATAATATTTTTTAAATAATACTTTTCTGCAAGCATTCTTCATAGTAGCTTCAACGAAAAAATTGATTTGTCCAAGAGTGAAAGTATACCAATGCTACTATAGATTTCGATGTTATTATTAACTTTCAATAAATGGTTACGACAACTACATGTACTGCCTTTTATCGATCGCGTTGGTTATTCTACCTACCACCTACGGTTCTTTGTTTTTGGACCAATTCGAATTGTTACAGTAACCAATTTTTTGTTTACTCGAATCAACATTTTTTTCCGTGTGATAAAATTTCAATTATTTTTTTTTATTTTTCTTTTGGAGTATGTGTTACCAGTGATGCAACGATTTCTTATAGAATTTTAATTTACCGTTGATTTTTTTCTATTCATTATGCAAGCTTTCATTGTCCTTTCTGATTTTCAATGCAAATTAAAATAGCAATATATTTTAAGCCCTAATAATACCAACACGAATAAAATATTTCTTGAATTTCATATTTTTCACATTATTATTTAACTCCGATGGCAAATAATCCTTGGCGTGAAGCACTGAAAATGGGTTAAATTCAACTACAAATAAACAAAAAAGAAATAACACAATCTATAACGCACGAAACTCAATGATCTTCAAAGAAAAAAATCGGTTTCCAAATCACACCGACTCCCGCACCTCGATCCCATCGACCTCATTTTATCCCATTTATTCGGCTCGCCAGTCGGAAGCGGCCTCGGCAGTGTATCCGGCGGTCTGGGCCTCGGCCGCAAAGCCTTCGGCGCGGGCATCTCGCACTTGGACTCTGACGACATCGGCGTCCACTCGCCAGGCCTGAACCGCTACGGTCCAGCGAACTTTGAGATCGACTCCCACGACGAGTCGGACGACCTTCTCGATCACGACAAACATCATCATCATGATTATGAACATCATGATGTCGATCATCATCATGACCATCATGATCATCATCATCCGGAGCACGAGGAGAAGCATCACGAGAAGGGCGAGAAGGCGAGCGAGGAGCACGAGTCGAGCGCAGAGGAGGAGGGTTCCAAGGGGTACAAGGTATTAGTTGGACTGCAATTAGTTTTTTAGTCTTTCCCGATGGTAGTCAATTAACGATATATTCTAATTAACGTGTTAATGAAATAGACGAGTTTTTATCAAAAATCAATACACGACAATAAAATAATGCATCTTAAAGTATTATTATTATTATTATTCAAAATGGCAATCTTATGAAATGTAAATGCCAACATTAATTTAAAATTTATACATAATTATAAAATAAAAGCAAAATTTTGTTTCTAGCCCCAAAATTAGCCAAAAGTGTAGTTAAGTTTTCGTTGATACTTACTTTATTATTGAATAGTAGTTGAGTGGATGATGAAAAAAATTATCAAGTTTCTTTTAGTGGCATACGAGTGGTAATTGCGGGGCTATGCTTATACACACAACCTAACCCGTTTTCGCTCTGAGCTCCTCAATTTATCTTTGCCTTTTTTTAAGTAAAATATAAAAAATTTTCTCGTATTCTTTAAAGATATTCCAGAAGCTGATAGTTTTTTCATTAATCAACTTTTTGATTGTATATTGCGTGACATTACGAAGTAGTATGGTCGTGAAACCTCAAGAATATAATTACTCTTCTACTTAGCCATTTTATTAAATAAAACCATGATAAATCTAATTCCGTAGCTATTATACAGGGTAAATAAAACTTTCGCAACAACTCTTAAATAAAACCGGTTGCACAGCAATAAAATTAATTTACGAACCACTTGAACGTTAATCCCAAATATAGTTAATTATCCCCGGCTATTTTGAGCTAGCCGTAAAAATAAGCATTTTAAAATGCTATTACACTCTGTAATATAGCTTAAACGCCTGCATTTTATACACCACTATCAAAAACTTTAATTAAACCCAAGCTTCAGACTTCATTTTTAGCTACCGCTTTTATACTCGAATATATATAATATACTCTGCATTAAAATTTCCTTATAATCACGCAACTCCCTCGCGGAACAACAAGAGCACTAAAATTCAACAATAACCTTTCCCCCTGCCACTCCAGGTAAAGGAAGAGTTCGATAAGGGCGCCAAGAGCAAAAAGGCGAAGACGCAAGAATCCGGCCACTACGTGGACGAGGCGGGCGCCACGAAAGCCCACGAGGACGAGTCGAAGAAGTACAAGGAGAAAGAGGAGTCGGAACAGGCGGCGAAGGGCGAGCACTTCGCGCACAACGAGGGCCACAAGAAGGGCCACAAGACGACGGGCTACCACAACGTCTACCACAAGGACGAGTACAAGAAGGACACGACGTTCTACGATGACGAGCACGTGGACAGCCAGCAGGAGCAGTACCACCATGAGGACGAGAAACACGCGAAATCGGCGGCCGAGCACGTGAAGAAGGAGCACGTGGACGCGGCTCACGAGGAGGTGGAGAAGGGCCACAAGGGCTTCTTCACCAATGGGCATCAGTACGGGCTGGCGCAGGGCCACGACAGGGAGGAGGCCGTCAAGGAGCATCACGAGAAGGAATCCGAGGCGCACAAGGAGGCCAAGCACAAGGCCGAGAGCGAACTGTCCGAGTCGTCGCAACACTCGCATCGCTAGGATATAGGTTGATGGAGTTGTGATGACGTTCACGGTGGCTTTGACATAGATTTTTGTATTTATATTTTTTTACCGATCTTACTTTTTTTTACACTTTTTCACGACTTTTGTTATAGAACATTTTGTTTGCGTTTTATGTTTAAATAAAATTTGAATAATTTTATGAGTGCTGTGCTTCTTTTTTACTTCCTCGAGTATCGTGCTTGGACGATTTGAATAATGAAATTTTATTTATATAACTTTTTATATCCACTTTCTTTAAAGCTACCATTGGCAATAAATAAGCCGACAAGTCGGTTAATTAGCGCGTTGTTGATTTCTATGGGAACGCGTCGTTATTACAACGGTAGTTCATGTACGAACAAGCTGCGTGGGCGGAGGGGGAAGCTCTACAACAGAATAATCGTTGCAATACATTGTCCGCGTGGTGCCGCGTGCCGCAATACCCGATTCGATTTAGTTTCTGAAACTCTCTCTCCCCAGCGCAGGAGAGCTAATTCCAATTGTTCCGGAAACTAGAGCTAATTGGAAAAAAAAATTCACAGCGTACGCGAAATACTGGCTCTTCGATTTTCGCGTTTCAATGGGCTTTCAAAAATATTCTCCACCCTCTCTCTCGCTCTCTCTCTCTCTCACATTTTTTTAAACGTAGATGATTGTTCAGAAATATCGATTGTTGCAGTTAAAGCGCGCCGGATCGTTGGGTCGGAGTTTGAAGGGTGAACGAGAAAATGAAAAAAATGTTGTAAACCGTACGTTGGAAAATTTTGAATATTTTTGTTGAGATTAAATAACTAAAAATTTTTAAAGAAACGTTTGTTGTGAGTAAAGCTTTCATATAGAATAACGAAAGATGAAATCGATTTTAAATTTTGTTTCAAAATAATTGCTTTGATTTTTTTATGGAAGTTAATTACGTAAGCTTTTCAATGTTAACAATGAATTTTCATTTAAGCTCGTTTTTCCATACGGCCTGTGTACCGTTCAGTATACGTATACATGAGTCGCGTGCACTTGCGCTCAAGTTTATGTGGCAAAGTTTAGTTTACTATCGAGTAACTTATGTCGAAAACGTCGATATATGGCCACAATTGTGGATAATATATGTCCCGAGCACGAGCAATTTCCGTCTGTTTGTAAGTAAATATATAATTATGCGTAAATTATATAAAAAATATAAATAAATAAGCAATATTGAATGAATTTGACGTTACGATATTGCTGTGAGGTAAATAAATGCAAATGCACATATCAAACAAACCCTGCAGGCGAAGGCAACGTTGTATATTACACTGAGAAAACTGTCGTAGGAAAATTTACTGAAAAACTAACAAAAATTACTATATTTGATAGCAACGCGGGGATATAAGCAAATTATAAAAAATTTTGCTATAGTTCAGGAATATTTACAAGGTATCTTAATAATTTTTACTACTACACATAGCAAAAAGTGCCCTCTACATGTAGTACTTATTGCGTGCACGCCGGGAGCACGTGTCTGATTGAGGTTATGTTTCTCCCGCAATTTGAGATTATCTTCCTTTTAAGTTATCAAAAACATCGACAATATCGATTCAGTTGTTTTATTTTTACGTTGTGCAGGTGAGCTATGAGTTATTTCTTTATATTATCATAGTTATTTATTGCTATCAAATAATCATCAAAGTTCTCTCGTAAGCGAAGGTAGCCAATGTATCAGTTCCAAAATTTTGTACTCAAGAAGCTCACGTGGGTAAGAGGTTAGCGCGTCTGCCTAGCGTGCGGAGGGTCCAGGGTTCGAATACACAACCACCGTAAAAAAAAATTTTTATTTCCTTATTTATTTCTTGTATAGCTAAATTTAATTAATAATATATTAAATATTGTATAAATATTAGGTATCCTATAGATATAAAATCATGAAAATCAATTTTTTTTAAGTTTAAGCTTGGCTACTGTAACAGGATGGCTGCTGGGGAAAAATCCCGAAAAGCCACAGGCCAGCGATGCCCTAGAACACGGTGCCGCGGGTGTCAAACTAAAATGACTTGCCCGGGGATCTGCTTCTGTAATCCTGAAAACAACGCGAAGATCGCACACGAACTTCGCTTTCCAACTAAATGGATCGCTGAGTAAAATACGCGCGCTCAACGAGTAAAGCGCGCGGCCGCTAAGTTCAGCTATGAAAACAACCGGCGGAGTCGTTTTCCCGCGGAGGCGGCGGTATCCGGGAGAAGGTTAGGTTAAGGTCGATAAATGAAGAATAGCCTCAATTACTTCACAGAACAATAACAAGGTCTATTCTTAAATTATTACAACATAAACGCGTCGCGTTGCGCGCCGACAAGAAGACGTGATCCGCTGACGGCGCGGGCGGATCAATGTATTTATTCTCGCTGGGCCGGTGAACGCAACACCGGCCGCTCGTCGCAGCGAGCCGAAAATACAAATAAAACGCTGCGCGGAAAATACTCGAAGAGTCTTACCGGGAGGGGAGTGCACTCCCCTCGTCGCTCGCTCACGAATCCGCTCCTGTGTCAGGCCTTATCCTCCGGTCGACTTCGGAGTGTTCAGGCCGAGTCTTAACGTCCAGCGTTCACCTACAGACACTTCGGACCCCAGGAGTGGCTCGGATTGCTCACGTGCGCTGCTCTTCGTGGTCGGTACGTGGACTGGCGCTGCGCTGCACCGGTGAGGACGCACGATACCGTTTTCTTCACGGACGATCAAAATTACTCGCGTACGCGCGGTTTGACAGCTCGAGAGAATCTGATTCAAAAAGAATCGGGCACGACTTAGCAACGGTCAAAGTCGCGCCTGCCCCGCGCGTAGCTAACGCGAATACATCGTCCGAGCGATGTCAATACTCGCTCGAGATATACGAATTCGCGGGAACGAGAGCCTAACGGGTTCGATAGAATACGGAGGACCGAGATGCTTATCTTCTCCGTATTTTATCTTGGAACCTCGTTATACCCCTCTCCCAGACGTTGCGTAGCGGGAGAGAAGCAACTCGATACTGAGGCTCTCGTTCGATTCGACTTTACGTCGTCGTCGGCGGCAGAGACGACAGTTCCGGATACGCGCGGATCAGCTCGTGTACTAAACGGCTGATCAGACGATCCACGTCGAGGGATCGTCCGCACTCACACGGTGGGTCGCTCATCACCGTAATTCCGTTGAATTCCAACGGCGGTCGAGACCAATCCCAAGACGATTGATGGACCGGAGACTGTTGGCACTTCTGGCGCTGGGGCTCCGGTCGACAACTGCCGTCATTCCTCCAAGGTTGACTTGGCAGATCATCTCGTCTTCTTCTTGTCTTCGTCTTCGGGCCCTCTTTCCGCTCCGGGCAGGCCCAGTGAAGGTGCGTTGGTGACTTACACGTCCAACACAATTTTCTGGTTGGACTCGGTGGTGGAGAGTTATATACTCTGAGCGCGTTCCTCGATCTTGACGAGCGGTATACTCTACTATCCAACTCCTGCTGGATATACCGCCGTTTGGAACGTCGAGAGGCTACCGTCGTCCAAGGATTCGAACCTGTCCCTTGGTTCGAACCCAGTCTGCTCGAGGGTTTTATGCCTTTATCTCTTTCAGATAACTTTGGAGATCGTTGCGTGGCCGCTGCATACGCCTCTTTTTTCCTGTAGAGCTGGACTGTTGAGGACTTCGGGACGACTTCTTGCTGTCTTTAGTCCCTAGGTCCGATCGAGGTTGCTTGGCATGGCGCTTAGTTGCACCTGCGACTCGTTTCTTGTTAGGCACAGCGGAATTGTGAAGCGACGACATTTGCGCGCGTAGCTGGCGCAGCTCGTCGTGCAGTCGCCTTACCTCTTCGCTTAGGCGCCTAACTTTCTCCTCCTCCAATTTACGCGTCTGATTACATTCGCATTCGCAATGACGCTCGCCTTCTGCTTGCGTCGATACGTCGCGAAATTGCGAAGTAATCAGCGTTCTGTCCACCGGTTGTGTCGTCACCAGACTATTAATCTCTTCCTCGTTGCTCCTTGGAAGGCTTGTCTGCTCTTCGTCTTCAGGAGTCTGGGAATGAGTAATACAGCCGTCCGATGCCGATGTATTCCATAAACGGGCCATATCGGACGCTTCGGATCGGGGGAAGCTTGGAAAATCTCCCTTCCCCCAGGCTGCATTTGCTCCGTCGTCGTAAGCTTGGGAGTATTCAGCACAGCCGTTCGGTGCCCTCAGGCGGTCTGTATACGCCAAGCGACGTGAAGTGTCAGACTTCTCGAACAGGGGGAAGCTTGGAGAATCTCCCCTCCCCCAGGCTGTGCTTACTCCGACGTCGATTTCGTGGATGGAAGCTGAAGATGATGGCGATGGTGCGGTTGCTGCACAGCTGTCCGAAATCCATGTGCGGTCTGCATTCCCCGAGTGACTCGCGTTCTCGGATTCTTCGGGCTGGAAGGAGATCGGGAATCTCCCCCCCCAAGCTGTGCTGCACCTTAGGTGTACCTGGACTTCACCCGGTCCTCCCTCTGGAGATAGAGTGCTCCGTAGTGACTTAAGAGCCTTGTGTCTTACGTCGGGAGCACTACCTGCTCTCTGCTCCATATTCTGGTAGACGTATCTCCGTATGGAACTCAGCAAGTTGTTGTCTACTGCTTTATTCGACATCAGTTGCTGAAACAGGCTGTGAGTCAAGGGGTCGGCGATTCGGTTCACTTCTGGAGCGCCGCTTGCATTGAGGGTCGTCGTGTTGACGAACTTATTCCTCCAATCGAGCCTCCTTGTGAACTGCTCGTAAGCACTTCCACTTATTTCTTGTGTGAAGTGGGCTGGGTTGTAACTTCCCATTAGCCACTGAGCGATTCGCTTAGAATCCCCTCGAGATGTCCGGTGCTTCTTAAATCTAGAGCTATATTTGCTTCTATTACAGCTTCAAAGCTCAGCTCTAGATTTTTGCGCCAATGCTCCATCCTTTCGGCTAGTTCTTCTGGGGTCGATGATTCCATCTTGCGAAGCTAGACCGACTGTATAAAATTGTGTGACGAATTGTGTGTGTATGCGCAACTAACTGCTGAGATTCTCTCTCAAATTGGCCGTCTGTTACGCAAATTACAATGTTAGAATTCTAACTACCACACACAATTGTCCCAAGCTGCTCGAGAACGACGTATCTCGATGCAGCTAGCTAGGGAGAGAGCGTGGCTATTCCAAAAAAAAAATTCGCGACGATAACGATTTAAATAATTCCCGCAACCAAAAAAAAAAGGATGAAAGTATTCTCACTTTCGACCAGCTGCACGCACAGGCACGGTCAAACCAAAAAAAAATCGCGTGAAAATCGCTTTAAATCTCGCGTCAAAAAAAGGAATTTAATTCTCGCCACATATGACGACGAAAACAACGATAATCGTCGTTTAAATGCTCTCGCCCTGGCTTTACAGCAGTTTAAAAGACTCGGGACAAGTATACACAATACTGCCCGAGCATAAACATAAACACCTACAAAAACAAGCAATCTGCTGTTTTGTGTTTATGTTTCTATGCGCGCCGCGAGTCTTCTTGTCTATTTGTTTACGCCCGGCACCTCGACTTGGCGAGTTTAAATCACTGCGCCTATCAGCTGTAACGGCTTATGGCCACTGGCCGTCTGCTGATTAGTCCGGTGCAGTGATTTGCGCGCGGGCGAATTTAAACGAAACGCGATTTGAATAGGCCGGTTTCGAATGTACCGGCCTCTAACCTTCTTCTTAAACCCAACACGTTAGGGCGCCATTTGTAACGCGCGGACTAAAAAAAGACTTTACAGAAAAATAACTCGACGCGTTGCGCGTTGACAAGAAGGCGGGAGATCCGCCGCTCGGCGCGGGCGGATCGATGTGATTGTTTTTCGCTGGGCCGGCGATCAAGACACCGGCCGCTCGCCGCAGCGAGCCGAAAATACAAATAAAACGCTGCGCGGAAAATACTCGAAGAGTCTTACCGGGAGGGGAGTGCACTCCCCTCGTCGCTCGCTCACGAATCCGCTCCTGTGTCAGGCCTTATCCTCCGGTCGACTTCGGAGTGTTCAGGCCGAGTCTTAACGTCCAGCGTTCACCTACAGACGCTTCGGACCCCAGGAGTGGCTCGGATTGCTCACGTGCGCTGCTCTTCGTGGTCGGTACGTGGACTGGCGCTGCGCTGCACCGGTGAGGACGCACGATACCGTTTTCTTCACGGACGATCAAAATTACTCGCGTACGCGCGGTTTGACAGCTCGAGAGAATCTGATTCAAAAAGAATCGGGCGCGACTTAGCAACGGTCAAAGTCGCGCCTGCCCCGCGCGTAGCTAACGCGAATACATCGTCCGAGCGATGTCAATACTCGCTCGAGATATACGAATTCGCGGGAACGAGAGTCTAACGGGTTCGATAGAATACGGAGGACCGAGATGCTTATCTTCTCCGTATTTTATCTTGGAACCTCGTTATACTACAAAAATTACTATATTAGTTAGCAAAAGTACCTAAATTTCCATGATATCCCATCGTTGCTATAAAAAATAGTAATTTTTATTAGCTTTTCAGTAAATTTTCCTACGACAGTTTTCTCAGTGTATAACATTTCTTGATAAAGTATTAATATTCGCTGAGTATTATTCGGTATTGGAGAAGGGGACCATAAACAAGATTTAAAGTACATAAGTATCGACAAGACGGGCTAATTAGTTCAAGGTAAAACAGGACATTATTGGACATAACTTAGCAATTGATGTCGATTCTAACGAAGTCAACTATCTTTACTTTTTGAAGTAATTTAAATCTAACGCAATTTGTTTTTCGCAAAGACTTATCTTATGTACTTTCACAAGTTTCATTTCAATCAGTTCTTTATAAGACTTTAAGTATAGATATATTTCCTACGCAGATACGATTCAAATACGTAAATGAATTAACTTGGTTAGTTAAACAAGAGCGCAGGATTGTAGTTAAATGATACCGAAAACAAAGTAGATTATAAGATTATTATAAGTCTTGTTATTTGTTTTTCGAGAAAAAGTTTTGTAATCAACATCACAGCTGAAGCAAACATCATGACTGACATCACATACAGTCAAAGCAAATTGATCAATAACACAACAATATATTGTGACATCTAAGACGTCTAAATATAAAAAACAGAATCCGTTATTTATGCTGATATCTTGAAGTCAATTTATTATCAAACTACTGGCGCTCCCATTGCGACAATATAAAAAAGTGAAATGCGGATATATTCTACAATTTTGTTTCGATTTCTGATTGTTGAAGCTTGCAATATTCTAATTATATTTGTTATACAGATCGTGAGAACTATAAATTGATCAATTGCTTTACATAATTATTTATGAATGAAAAAATAACGATAAAAATGAATTTTTTTCCGAATTTTAAACTGAATATTAAAAATATTTCGGTAGCACTGCCAACCTAAGTCGGAAAAAATAGCGCTCGAGATGACCCCTTTTCTAACCATACGCTGAGGTGACTCATTCTCTAACCGGGCGTCGAGATTTATTTTATTATTCTAATAACACAGACCCACAAAAAAAAGAAAAGGTTCTGTACTTTAGATCGGACTATCATATCTCGCTGTATTTCGGCCCCTAAGTATGATTCCAAGATCAGAATTGATCCACCACGTCTGAATTTGAAGATATCATTAGGTATAAGATTTTTGAGATATCTTAAAAAACAAAGTAAAAACAATTTTTTTGTTAATCTTTTCTAGAAAACAATGTAGCATTATTTGCGCCCTTCAAGACCAACTTTACACCATCCCTCTATAATTTTTTTTCTCGGAGATCTGAATATGTAAATTTTGAGATAGAAATAAAGAATTTGATTTTAAGAGATATGTGCGAGTTTACAAAATTCAGGTATTTAGATCTCGGAGAAAAAAAATTGTAGAGGGATGGTGTAAAGTTGGTCTTAAAGGGCGTAAACAATTCTACATTGTTTTGTAGAAAAGATTAACAAAAAAATTGTTTTTACTTTGTTTTTTAAGATATCTCGAAAATCTTATACCTAATGATATCTCCAAATTTAGACGTGGTAAACGAATTCTGACCTTGAAATCATACTTAGAGGGCGAAAATACAGCGAGATATGATAGTCCGATCTAAAGTACAGAACTTTTTCTTTTTTTTGTGGGGCTGTGTAATTAAATGATAAATACGATGAAATAGACAAATTTACACTACTGCATTGTATACGTACATGATTAAAACGATGATATAACTGTGTTCAATAAACGTTAATGGCATTCTTAAGATCCTACACGTAATAAAGCAGCCTATATAAAAAAAGTGCAAAATGCGCTCTCAATTACTATAGTATTAAACTAAACCAAAAACACCGATTAACACAAAATCAAGTCCAGCCGTAACCCATTCAACGTCTTAATTAAAACAAATACAAGTCCTTCTTCGAAGCCCCACCCCCACATCCACCAGCACAAAGAAAATCTCCTCTGCTGTTTGATCGATCAAGGAGCGGCCCGCGGCAACGCAACCAGCAGCAGCAGCAGCGAATAGCTCCGTTATCAAGATTCTAAATAACAGCACACCGCCGCCACCACGGCGGCAGAAGCTCGCAATTCTTACACGGTCGAATGATCGCGCGCTCGGGGCTAAATTGCCCCCAAGGGGAAGGGAGGAAGTCAGGCGTTAATAGAAGAACGAACGGGGGGGGGGGGGGCGATTAACGAAAGCAGATCGCACAATACTCTCTCCTCCTCTGCCGACATAATTCGCGCAATTTTCCAGCCGGTCGGACGTTTAGACACGTTGATTGGCAGAAGCGTTTTCGAGGAGCGAAACACGCGCATACGTGGTGGAAATGCCTGGGAAAAGAAAGGTAGAGAGGGAGAGAGAGAGGGTACGAGAGGGAAACTTTTTCTATCAAAAGGTGTGTGGGTGTGGATGGATAGGTATAGGTGGACGTGTGAGTATAGCGTGAGTGTGGGGGAATGTTTCGACCGCAAAACCGCAAAATTTCAATTGCCCGGACACGTGCTATGTGGCTGCGACGCGCCGTCAGTCAATATTATGAAGTCTCGAGTTCTCGGTGTTGTCATTTAAAGGGTAGCGATTCTTCTTTCATTTTTTTTTTCAATAGATCGTCGTTTCTGGTTTTTTAACTAGAAAAAGTGTTTTTGATTTGACGAAGAAAAATTTCGTTACAACATCCAACTGTCATATGCTATTATATACATAATCCTCTTATCAAAGCTTATGCACGATAGAATTGAATCAAACGAAATGAACTACGCGGGAAATGAACAGTTTTTATCCTATAAATTTAAATTTCGCGATGTAATGCGTTAGTACGTAGATGATGCACTGAAAAAAATTTTAGGCTGTAGAAACCATAGTTTCGATTTGCTGTACTAACACTATTTATAGTGTTCATTTACCCTTACAGACGGCTGAAGCAGCTATTCATTTGTATAATGTAACGGCACTATTGGTCAGATGCGGGAAATGTACTTGTACAGCTCTGACAGCGGTACGATTTAGTTTTGCCGCCGATATTTGTTTGTTGACAACGCTACAACGCGAAGCCGATGTTCATGTTATAACCTAAAAAAGTCAAGAGACCGGCCACATCAACCGCATGTTTGCAATCCGCGTTTGCGTATTTCATCTGTAATCAGTGTACTTATCAATCGAGATTATTTTAATGAAAAATATGTATGTATGGCGAATCATAACCTATTTAATGCTCCGACAAAAGAACTCTATACATTAGTGCTTTCAGTGTATCTTGTACAGCTCTCACAACTGTACGAATACAATTACTGTATCTATAAAATTCAGCAGAAAGAAAATCAGCCGAACAGTACTGTTGTCAGAGCCGTACTTTCAGTTCTTACAACGTGAAATTTTTTTCAGTGTGTACAGAAAGCTTTCCAATATTCATCGTAATTTAAATCATTCTGAACTGTCATCATCTGAGACTAGATTTTAAAAATACTTACCTACAGCCACTCAAAGTCAACAAATCTGAGCAAAAGTGAGAAACGACTTAATGCAATATTCTACTATTCTACGATTCACTACGTCTCATCTAGATTGGATACAAATATTTTTCACCGTTTCTAAAATCATTTTAGCCATAGTTGTTATAACCTAATTTACGCTATGGTTAATAATTTGCATCTTCCATATTATGCTTCTTCTACACTCGACAAAATAACCTCTCGCGTACACCGATCAGCAGTGTGCTTTTCTCTCTCCTTCCTAAAACTGTCCTGTGCTTTTATCGGCGTGCATCAACCGCGCCGTCGCTGGCGAATGAATCATGGATGATATTGATTAACGGCCGCGGAGCGACCGCCTAAACACTACGTCTTTTTCGAGACGTCACCTTTTTTATCGATGGAAGCGGCGAGAGAGAGAGAGAGAGAGAGAGAGCATTACATATTTATGATGTACCCGCGAAAAGCTCGCCTGTGCTGTTTTTTCGCGAGCCTAGCAGAAGGAAAACAAGCCGGCCGAACTACAGTATCCTAAGTGGAGGGTAAGTAGATACTCGCCGAGTTTGGTAAGACGTCGTGCGGCGTCGTCGTTCGAGTACGCGGAATGCTTGCGTAATTGTTTGTACGTGCGCTCGATCGTTTTTTATTTTCCAAGTTCTTCTTCTTTGCGTGTTTTAATTGTGTCTCTCGCGGAGTCGCGTAAGTTGTTCGGAAAGTCGTATCATGCTCGCGTTACATTTTCTTTTTCTTTTTGACTAGTTGCTTCTTTCAGGGGTTTTCCGCGTTGCGTTTTATATACTTTTGTGTATAGTTTCTTTTATGTTTTTTTTTTTTTTTTCATTGAAGAAAGGTAATTGAGTTGTAGGTGACTAATGAAGTATAAATTGTGTTTTATTATTTTTAAGACAACAATAATGTATAATTATTAAGAAAAATATAGTTATTTATTTATTTATTTTTATTTTATCACAGCCCTTTTGGCCTGATACAAAGGGAACAATTAGAGTACTATTACAAAAATATTTAGCTATCATTCAGTAATACATACATTTTATCACAAAATAGATAATTTAATAACCTTTTGGCAAGGGTATTAAATAGAACTGTTTTCACAATTAATGATTAAGTTTGCCACAAGATTAGGCTTATACTTTAGAGGTTCAAAATTATTTACATGTATGTATTACATTGCTGTTCATGGTCTATGGTTTCATCCTTAATTAATTCCATGCTGTCTTTACATAAAACGTCGTTGTAACAATGCATATTTCTAATCGGAAGAAGGTTTAAATTGTTATGATATCTTGGTAATTGTGTGAAAGTTTGTTGAATGGAAATTTAAATTGAAAAGTCATACATATCAAAAATGTGCGATATACTTGTTCTATTGCTTGAATATGGTAATTAATGTGTGCAGACCATATCAAAAGGCAAAGATGAATACAGAACTTACTAGAAATCATTATATATATATATTAATTTATCAAACCTTATATTTAAAACGGCAAAAAATTAAAATAACGGTTAGAAAATTACTTGACCATTTAGCCAATAAACGTTATCAAATACGTATATGTAAATAATATATTGTAACGTTTTTTATCATTTGAGCTATAAATTCTATACATATGGTTATTTGTTTAATTATTACGTTCACGTTTAATATGCACACATGTGTAATATTCAGCGCGTCGTTATTCAGTTTAAATTCACGGATCCCGTGTTCGTTTGTGTGTTCGGATTATTATCATTACTATTGTTGTTGTGATAATTAATCCGTGTTTCTGGAGGCGGATATCTCGTGTCGGGCAACTTAAATTCTGTTTTACTATGGCCTGTTAAGTTCTCTGAGTTACTATTATTGTTTTGAATATTTCTAAACCGCCTATTTCCACCGTTATTATAATAATTATTATGCCTATTATATTTTGGATGACTAAAATTACTTTGATTATGATTTTCCGCATACATTCCCTTCACGCTCACGGTTTGTGGATTATTAAATTGATGCTGGTTTCTATTATTTTCATTATGCATAAATTGCCTACTCGTTTTGCATTTTTTTCATACCGAATCGCGTCCAAATTGGCTAGTGTGTGTGCTACTGCGTTTGCGTCCTCAAAATTCGCAGAAGCAAGAGCCTCCTGTACCCGACACGGGAATTGCTTTATTATAATATAATTTTTTTCGTACTCAAACATTTTTGGTAAAATGGTAAAATGTACGAGGCTTCTTTTGCTTGCTGGTAAAAATAACTCTGAAAACTTCTATCCTTTTTCTCGTTATATTCACGAGTGGCCCATTTATTTTTTACTTTAACTTGGATAGGAATCGAGAAAAATCGAGCTTGAAACACAGTTTTAAAGGCGTCATAACTATTAAAACCATTTTTCAAATTTAACCGCATACGAGCATTTTCTTCTAACGCAATCTCAATGGATGCCATATTCCTATCGTCATTTATATTTTTTACTTTAAAAAATTTTTCTAAACTTTCCAAAAACTCGAGAGGATGGCATTAATTCTCGACAACTTATATTCGAGTTGTGAAAAACCCAACGCACTAACTAAATTACAAATATCGGAATTTTGAAACCTTACATTTTGTTGATCTTGATGTACGACTGGTGGTGCTAGCCCTAATGGTTGTCTGTTCTGCGCGTTCTGCTGTTGTATCTCGCCAAACGCTCGCTGCACCTCATCACGTTCACGTTGGAGAGCCAAAAGTTGTTCACATGCTTGTTGAAGTTCAATTTCTAGCTGTTGCGCTGCTCCTAAAGATGCTCTCGCTCTCTCAATTTCCTGTTGTTGAAGTTGTAACTGGGCACGCATGTTCTCCACTTCTTGGGGCGAGATTTGCGCCATCTTTTTGGCTGGTACAGTTTTCAGCGATTTTCCTTTTTTCAGTTTTTTCTTCGGTACTGTACTAAAGTCTAAATTAGGTGGCCATTTTAAAATTCGTCCCGATCGTATCGCGTACGGTACTTTATTTAGTTCCATGCATGTCTTATGTATTTAAAAATTATATGAAATATTGTAAAAGGATTAAAAAATTAATCGTAAAATTAATTTTTGTCGGTTGAGCGCCAATGTAAAATTTATTGTATGTTAAATATTAGATGTAAAATATGAAAGATATTAAGTAAACGAATGGAATAAAAGTTAATTCAATTATTGATTGATAATATAATATAGATTTCAATGAAAAAAGTACAATGTAAAATTTGGAATTTATTAAATAATAGTAAAGAAGGGAAGGTATTAAATAAAAAGATAATTCATGTCAATTTAAATCTCAAGCGAGTACATATTATAAATTTAGATATATAAGACATGTATAGAGAGCCATAGTTATATATAATGACGCTTCGCTCGCGCGCGCGACTTTCTTAATCCTCTAAGGAATTCGGTGAATTCGCTGCAATCACCTATCATATTGCACGTGCCCGAATTTCTTACGTAATCACTTTAACAATTTATCCAGTTTAATAGACGCAAATAAATAAAATTACTATTATAAAATCCAACAATATGACCTATTTACATAAAACGCGTATACATTCACGTACCTTCCCTGATAGAAATTCATCTATATGAAATGGCCAAGAAGTTAAAAAATAGCTAGTAAAACTGGCTAATTAATCGCTATGATGAAACGATTTTTCGACCATTATTTGCCTATTTCTTAGATTGACATAACAACAAAATATTTATATCTGATTTACTTACTAATTTTATCTTTGATGAAAGAGCATTAAAGTGCATTGGATGGCTTACCAAAGTATGAATAAAAATAACATCAACTGATAAATCATTTGTTGTACTCATTCTATGAATAATTCAGCAAACCTTTTATTTCTCGATCTGATTCTCTCTCCCCCCTCCCTCTCTTCCTCCTCTCTCCACCCCCTCCCTCCCTCCCTCCCTCTCTCTCTCTCCTTGTCATAACATCAAGCCTTCTACATTTCCAGACTAAAGAAACTGATCAGTTTTAATACCTTTAAAATACATAAGAACAAGCTTGCGCTTGTCTTCGAAAAACTCATTCTATTTTTCAATCTATTAAATGGTTAAATAATAGGAGAAAAAGCGTTTCATCAGGAGCTAGAAACTGCAGAAGAGAAATTCCTATTTTATAGCCAGTTTCTAATATAAACGGTCAGTTATTAGTTATACAATGTTTTGGATTTCCACCAGGGTTATGATTATAAAAAATTGACTCTAATAAAATATTCAGATACAAACGAGAGAGTTGATGCAGAACAGAATTGCGCTACTTATCTTTTATAAGCAAAGGGCGAGTAGGGCTCTTCCGCCGGAGACCTTGAAATCCGCTATATCACTTTTTCTTTTCCAACACTCTCCTCTTGAATTGCTTCCTCACGTATTGCACCTTGATCGGAATTAGATGTTCAGCGCAGAAATGAAACCAGTCTTCTTGTATGCGCCGCAATGAACAAGTCGTACCTTTTCTTCACCATAGGATGGATCAGTCGACAGGTGCTGAGTCGGATGAGTGCTGACGCTTCGGTGGTCTCGGATGGAAAGAGGCCGAGTTTTCAGCGTGACCATGCACTTGCTCGACTCTTCGTGCGAGCAATCAGCGCACCCTGTACAATTATAGCGGCGGCGTACAGGTGTGATCGCTCACGCGAAAATTCAAATATACGCATGGTACCGTTACACATGTTTCTGCTCTTTTAGCTCTGTACAAATACTAAGCATCAAATATTGAACCTTTATATGATTCACTTCGAAACCAGACAACTAATAAACAAATAAATAATATCTTATTAATTTTACAATTATACGAAAACCCTCCGGCTTCAATCGACGCTCAGCCCCCATTGTTTATTCTCGCGAGGGTCGAATTTCACACGGCTTCCTCTCGCAGTCACTCAACCATCCTCGTTGCAAAAGTCCTTTTCCAACTACTCTCTTCTCTCCTTCTCTCGTGTCTCTCCCTCTCACTGTACGTAGGAGTCTGTAATGCTAGACTGCATTAGAAGACGGAGGCGACGCGCCCAACTTGTATTCGTATGAGATTAGCTGACGCACCCTCCTCTCTCTCTCTCTCTCTCTCTCTCTCGTGGATGTTATGTTAAATTGAATAGGAATTCCTTCGGGTATAGAGTTCGCCGGATTCTGACATAACTTACTTCTGGAAACTTGAGCCCGAATTCGCGCGAGCTGGAGTGAGTGGTAGTGGTGGGTGGTGGTAGCTGAGGGTGTCAACTGTCTCCGCTTTGTGCAGTCGCACAGCCGTTTATTAACCGAGAATGTATGTATTAGGACGAGAACGTTATAGGGAGGAGAGAGCAGCTGCTGCTGAGAATTGTTTTTATGGTTTGCGCTCGAGAGTTGTGTGGATTATTTTGGTAGGATGTGGAGATGATAACGAATTTTTAAACAGGGTTTCACAAACTCAAGTTTGGAAAAGTTTGTTCAAATATGATACAAAAAGAGGTTTCTGTTTGTAAATATTTAAAGAATTGGATGAAATTACATGTAAAAATTAAAGCGAATAAATCGTGTATAGATTGTAAAAGATATTAGACATAAATATATATTCCTATAAGTATAATGTCAATACCTTATATCGCCGGATACTAACAGATTTCGATAAGTAATTCTTACATAAATAATTATAATAAGTATACTAGCAGATTTTGTGAGCTCGTGATATTTTTTTTATTCAATATAACCTTGTTTAAGTTAAAAAAAATCAACATCAAGCTTCATCTGTCAATTCTTTGGCAATTTTAGAGCAATCAGAGCATTGATAAAAATCTAATAGTGTATCTATAGTCTCCAAAACTAAATTTATCGCAATGTTTTTTTTTTTATAAATGGATTAGTTATAAGTGATTTTGGATTCAGATATTTTATCCATTATTGCTTGAAAAGCGGGGCAAAAGTGGCACCTGATTCCTCTTTTACATTACTATATAGCAAAATTAAAACGCGCTGCTCACGTACTATTTGGTTTTTGAGGTTATGAATATATGATTTTTTGTTATGATTTCATTTTAATTAGTTTATGTTATTCTAATTTAATTTAGTTTTAAATAGTTTTTAGAATAAAAATTCGATTTCAAAAATTCAAATGTAGCGGAAGTAGCGAATATTCGCGCCTTTTCCTTACAGAACAATCAAAATCAATCTTTAAATGCTGCGCAACATCCGGCCATCGTTTTATTAAGAGTAGATTCGCAAATGCGAGAATAAAGTAAATTAGTGAAAATAAAGTAACTTTGCCTCATCTTTTACATTTATAATGAATTTTGTTAAAACTAACTAAATTATAACACATAAATTATACAAAATAAATAATTTGAAAACGTTATCTCATAGAGCCCCACTTTCAAAGTAAACAAAGTGGCTAAAGTGAATCTAGGAATAAAGTACTATATGCAACACGGGAGTAAACCAGTATTGGTTATATATTACTGGTGAGTACGAGTAAATCCACCCGCGGAAATAATTTGCGAATTTACTCTCTTGTTGCAATTACTGCTTCTATACTATTCCAATAATTTTGATTAATTACCAAAACATTAAATAATATTTATCTTTTATATATTTATGTCGCTCAGCGCAAATTATTAATTTATTATAGGGGAGACCCGGTCAAAACGGCCATGTGCTATATTTTGGGTATAAATTATAACTCGAAATTTTCAACCGCACAGGTATATATTGTACATAGGTATACGACCAGATATCTAAGTTTCATTGCGTGAATGTCGCTTGCAACGATAACATCAACGATTTTTGAAGGATATTTTGCGATTTCACCATGGTAAAAATTTCAACATATTTTTCAACTGTATTATTAACTTATATTCAAAATACATCACAGATCTTTTATTTATTTCTATTTTATTATAAAATTTACTATAAAATTTTATTTATAGTATTCTTTTTTAGAAAAGGTGATTGTGTGTGCTCCGGGAAAAACTGGCAGGGAAAAAGGCCACCCTGTCTGGCTTATCTGGATAATACACATTGATTTGAAAAACAATGTGATTCAATTTTTGTTACTTTTTATTTACAGATTTATGTTATTAAATATTTATAATAGTGTATAATTACATCCGTAAAGTAGGTTGAACAAGCTGGTTAGAAGTATTTTCAAGAAAAGTATCATGTGTCAGTATAAGTATAATTGACAAAAAATCGATCATGTTAGTTTTAAACCATTATAGTATACTTTGCACAATCTTGAGCACCATATTAACAAAATAAAGACGTTCACATATTAGTTATAATTACGATAATTGTAGCGATTAAATTCCTTTTTGATAATATGTCCGTTTTGCCCTACGATTTTTCGTCGAAACAAAGTGACATATATTTTGTTCAATATTATTTGTATAATATTAAATTTTATACATTTATATATGATTGTTGCCTTTGTTATTATAAACAAAAGTAAAATATGTTTAAAGTTATTTAAATTTTTATATTTTATGTATTTTTATTAACTTTTTTCTTAATATGTCCGTTTTGCCCAGATCTCCCCTATGTATTTGTTTCCCTTGTAAAATGTACTCTACGTTTAAATTATATGTGTTTCTTCAAAGGGTTTATACTCGGATAATTAACAATAAATAAGCAAATACTATTTTTCATTTATATTTTAAATATTTGATATAAAAAAAATTGGAAAAATATTACTTTAACTTTATGTACATATAAATATAGTAAAAACTGAAGCGTCGTAATAACTTTTATCGAAGAAAGTATATACATAACAGATAATTAATTTAACCATACAATTAATTATGCTAATTAAAACAAATGGAGAAAGTCAAAACATAATAAGGGTGTTTCCATTTAATTAGACAATTTCATATTATATTACCTAACGAGAAATGTAACAGCCGTGGGTATACGCACGCCACACGGACGGACAAACGAACTTACAGAGTCTGTTCGGTAGTCGTGTGTGTTATAATTATATATAAAGGGAATGAGGGAAGTAGCACTGGTAAATGAATGGACAATAGATGCTAATTCGAGTGAAAATACCCATAAAGAGAATATTCACCTCGCTAATTTAACATAAAGTTATGGGCCTCCCGGACTGCCGTGGCTGCTGCTGCTGCTGCTGCTGTGCCCGGGAATCAAGATTTAATACAATGGAAGGGGAGAAAATCCGAACTATATAGGTAATTCCTCTTGAGAAATTGCTTTTAAAAAGAAATAAAACTTCCGCGCCCGCGAAGTACGAAGAAGTTTACCCGCGGCCTTGCTACTTTTATATTTTCGCCCTCGCGCAACTCTCTCGCGCTCGGGATCGGCGCGCCTCCTCCTTCTCCCACGCCTTCGGCCGTAATTACGCCGGCTTGCACTTCTGATCGGCCGGAAGGAACGTTATTGCGATAAAAAAAAAATTGTTATAGAACATTACGAAGGCTGTGTGTATACATACAGAGATTTTTTTTTTCGTTCGCGATAGTTAAGTTTTTATGAGAGCAGAAAGCACATCGGATATCGTAAAGATTTCCCTCTCCGCTCTAGCGGGAGATTCAAACGTATACTTGAAATAAAACGGATCGCACGATGAATTTGAATGGGTTAATAGTGTGGGACGCGGCGGTGCGGCTGCGGGGCTTTGCGAAATCTATGATAGAGCGGACTAATAACGATAAGCTTTCGGTAATATCATTTGTATGTAATGAGAGACGATTAATTTGCGAGCAATTGAAACCGGCGGGTATATTAGATGAATTTGTGGTCACATTGATGGCGGGATATTGTTTTGTAGGAGAGAGCTGCCTCTGGTAGCAAAGAGTTTTTGGATTAAATTATTTGCAATTTATGCAATTACATATAGCTTATAATTTTTTCATCAAAAGTATTGATTATTTGTTACTATTTAATTATGCAATTAGATCACGACAAAAATAAACTTAAGAAGAAACCAGGACACGTCATCTTCTGAACTCATAAAGAATTCACGAACTAACAATTTTTAATGAAAGGTTAGGAAATTGTCCAGAAAAACTAAACAGAATCTAGTGGCTACTACTCTTTGTTCCTGTTACATTTTTTGTAAGCTCTTTCGCTTTTTATTTCTTTTTTAAAGTCAAAATTTATCTCTCAAGTTAAGCAGGTGCGTATACGTGACGGATGTGGAAATGGTTGCCATCACGTGGGCTATACAGTGGTAACCGAAAAGGATTGTTGCAGGTGCATTTTTTCTACCTGATTAATCGATTGATTTGATTAGGTAGACTACCGCGACGTTCGAACGTAGAGGTTCGCGCATGGTCAGTACGCCAAAATGCGCACTTGTTTCATCTTTCTTTTATTACTTTTTATGTTGCTAAGCAGATAGCTGCTAACTAATTAGAAAGCGAACGAGCGAGATTTTTCATTCTCCTGCGTTAACCATTGAACAAATACGTTATCTTAGCACTTAACCTCTTCTACAATAAAATTAATAAAAATACTACTGCTGCTAAACTCATTTCATTTTCCCGTCCGCGCTTCATACACTCTTTAAACTCCTTTATTAAGAAAATTGTATTTCTTATACATATAATATGTTGAATGTTGCTTCCCTATTGATATGATTTGAATACGCAGATTTTATTTGGATTTATTTAAATCTATAAGCAGGTTTTCTTATCTTTTACTAACATTTTGAAATTGGATTTTCCGGTCAGTACCGAATCTGGTTTACGAAGATTTGGGCAGAATCCTGTTTTACCCACTGAGAGCTCCGAATATCGAATCCGATTCTAACAGGGAAATCTTTTAAAAATCGTATTTAATATAACCTTTAATTAATAATGATTTTTCAGTAGATCAACAAATTTATGTAAAACATTTTTGATTAATAATAGGAATGCCTAAATCTAATAAATATTTATATTCTGTTATTTAGTCATGTAATTTTACAATATATTAAAAGTAAAGTATAGGATGAAGTACAAGTGTCGAAATTATAACTGTGTAGTGCGTATACGATTACCCATCTTAGGTAAAACTATGGTTAAAGCGTTGAACTGGTAGCTTATAAGATTCAAGGTTCAAATCACGGAAACATCGATAATTTTTTAATTTTTTTATTTACAATTTCAGACTTTCTATAATTTAATATTATAAATTATATCATAAATGAAAAAAAATTAATTTTAACTTATAATTCAATTTAATAAACATTAATAACCTGTGTATGTAAATATTAAAGAATCAAGCGCGAAAATCACGATAAAAGTGTTTTTTTAATATACCTGTATTATTATTTATTTTTCATTTATTAACAATCACTTTTATTTGCTATTTTTTATTAATAAATAATTGTTCTTTATATCATTACACATTTAATTTGCACAAATAACGATTCTTTTGTTTGGCAAGAATTAAAATTAATTAAACCACAAAAATTTGTTATAATAAAATAATTATATAAAACTAAATAAATGTTCATTAACTGATAATTCATACTCTCTAAAAATGAGTAAGTGAAAAGTTACTCACTGGTGGGACATAAGTGAAAAAATTGACTAATGTTCTAGTGAATATTCACTAAAGTATTAGTAGATTTTTCTAATAGATTTTTTGACTTATTTGTACCAGTGAGCGACTTTTCACTTATTCACATTTAGAGAGTAAACATTTCATTGTAGTTTAATTAAAATCATGATCGAATTGTATCCGTAAAGTAGTCCCGATTCTTATCAGATTTCCTCATCGGACTCGCAGGCAGAAGTGGGACACCACCCGGCCGGGATCCAAGGAGGGTTTCCTGCATTCTGACAAGATTCAGGGAAAACTTATAGTCTGATTCCTGCAACTTTTATCATAAAATCTCTATACGTAATTCCTTAAAGTATATTTCCATCATCTGAAAGAGAAAAACATACTAAATATAAATATCGAACACATTAAATTGAAAGTCATCATCATTTCCAGGAAAACCGTTCCGCACATTTATGCTGTGCGCGCGCAATCAAACAAGAAACTCTCTGCGCGCCTAAAAATGCATAGTTGTCGCGACACAAACAGCAGGTCGTCGCCACAGCAATTATTTACAATCGTCAAAATACATTATCGACTTTATACAACTAAACAGCCCACCGCAAACGGCGCACTTATATTTCTCTTCTCATACTATATATACACGCCTTTCTCAATCGTAAATAAAGTTCAGAGAAGTTGTTTGTTCCCGCGAATTTGTCTTCCTCGCGCGCGCGCGCATTTGATTGGTTTCGCCTCTTTTTAATGAAAAAGTTCGTTGTTTTACGATGGCGGGGGCGTAACCCCCCTCACCTTTCTCTCTCATGGTTTCTTTCATTTTCACCCGCGCTGAGGTATACGAGGAAGGAGAGAGAGAAAGAGAATTCTTACGTCGGTTGAATTGCACTCGAGTATTGAGGTGAAACAGCGAAAGGGCGGAAAAAGGAGGCAAAAGGCCGATGCGAGAGAGGGTGAGAGAAAGAGAGAAGGAGATAAAGTAATGGTGCGGAGCGAGACAAAGTGAAAGAGAGCGAGCTGCGCGCGGGAGAAAGGAAACGAACGGCTGAAGTTTTCCGCGAGCAGGGCAAACAAATCGATGCGCAAAGAGAGCTAGAACACGAGCTGAGAAAGAGAGGGAGTGCATTTCTTGATTTCATTCCTATGTATTTGCAGAGGCGCGATATGCGCACTTTCTCGTTTAGTTTCCCGGACTATTTGTCGCGGCAGTCCTTTCTTCGCTCGCCCGTGCACGTGCGTGAATATAGAGTATAGTTTCGCGCCCATGTATACGCGCTCGTCTCTTATATACGCCAGGGCTCACAGCTGCTACGCGGCAGATATTGACGCGGTAATCAGGTTATCGGCATGCGCCGGGACCGAGCGCAAAGGAGAGAAGGCAGCGCGGCATCGGAGTCAATATGCGAGCAAGCGCTCGCGCGACTCGGAAAATCCGAAGGACATTTTCGCTGTCGATGTATAGGGGTTCTACGATTTTTCGAATTCTCAATATACTTGTTGTTTATTCACTTGCGCTTGGTGAAGCAGTTGATTATTTAAAAGCAGAAATTGGCAGTAGTTTTCAAATCTATTGAAAATATTGGAAAAAATTTTTATTCATACAATTTTGCATTGTTTTTAAATTAAAGTATATTTCACGTCGATCAAAAGACATTGATATTTGTATAAATAAAGCTACGGTTCGACTATCTTTCGGTAACTATCTATGTCTATATCTACTGTTAACAAATTACCTTATCAATCACTTATGCCCGATGACGTGATAAATCCGCATACATTGTTACAACATTATCATAATACTTTCGCCACTTATGCGCTCTGTAATCAAAAGATATTAAAATCCTTATCAACATTATAAAAATACACAAATAATATAAAATCCGTGTAAAACCGTTATTCCAGTATTAAAGCAACATTTTTTTCAGTATTAAAATAACACTACTCTAATAGTAACGTTACTTCTTGTTAAGTAATAGTACATTATAGTACATTACGCTACCAGTGCGGGAAAGCAGATTTTCGTCTCGTGTGACGTTTACACCCGAGCGAAGCTCTTTCCCGAACATGTAGTGTAATGTATTTTTTGATACGACGTGTGGAAAGTTAGATTTTGAGTACACGTTTTTTGCCAAGCGTGTACAAAATCGAGCTTTGCGCACGAGTATCGAAATAGTACATTACGTCACACGAGACGAGAATCTACTTTCCCGCACATGTATCGTACAGAACTTTTTGATACGACGTGTGGAAAGTTCGATTTCAAGCACACGCTTTTTGCCGAGTGTGCAGGAAATCGAACTTTGAGCACGGGAGTGTCGAAAATATTATTCACGCACAAGTGAAATTTACGAAAAACAACACAGTTCTCTACGGAAACCCGGTCACAACACGAGCGCGCAACTTCACGCACTAGCAAGAAAGTTTACATGTTAGCTAGCAAGCAAGTTGTGAACGTCATTGCAAGAAATTTTATTCGCTTATTGCAGTAAGATTATGATTCGATATTTAAATATTTTCCGTCCAAAGATTTCACTGCCCGTATAAAGATAGAAAATATGTCATTAATTTTTGTTTAAATAATTTTTTCTTTTAACCCTTTCAATCACAGGAGCCGATATTTCGGCACCCTGTTTTTTTTTTTAAATCATTTCTTGTTATATTCCAGGTAAAATCCTTTTTGTATTTTCAGGTAGTAAAAGATTTCAACTTACATCGAATATGGTTTTTTGTCAATCCATAATTGTTTATAATTGTTATAACCAAATATACGCAAAAAATGTGTTTTCACAACTGAATTACGTGACTGAAAGGGTTAATAATACATACATTTATAATAAACTATAATTTTAGGTTATGTCTATAGTAACATTCAGAAAAGTAGGAATGTAATATCAAGAAATTCGGAAGGTTTTGGAGTGTCACGGCTTTAGTATCTTGTATAGACATATTCAAAGAATAATTCAATCATTAGGCTTAAAGCGTAAAAATATTTCTGAAGATTTGGCTGAAATTATTTCTGCAATCGTTATTGAATTACAAAACAGTGGAAGCTGTGTTGGCTAGAAATCTACATATACAAGGTTAAAGTTGAAGTATGGGTTATCAGTGTACAGAGAAACTGTCCTAGATTTACTACATGTACTTGATCCCAATGGAATAAATGAAAGATTGGAATAAATGAAAGTACTGATTAAAAAGGAGATAAAAACACTTGAAAATTTGAAAATTATAGTTCCAACCCTTGTCAGGTCTGACCAGGACACAGAAAATACTATTATTGATACAGTACTTCAAGTTTTGAGATGGAATCACGTTGATAAGTATGCTGGAATGAAAAGCTTTATCAAGGGTAAGAGCATAGCAAATCAGAGAAGCGAGAGTGCGTGGGGTAGGATGAGACGTCACTCTATAAACTTTTCGATAAATTTTTTCAAGGATATGGTACACGAGAATTATTTTGATCGATCCAATGCAATGCAATTAGAATGCTTAAGATATTGCTTTGGTCCTTTAATTAAGTTTGATTTGGATCTCATTAAAAAAGAATGGAACCACCACTCCATTAGAAAAAAAAAATTGGTGATGTTCTTTGGCACTCCAAAATCTTCCGAATTTCTTGATACGTATAACCTTCCGCAAAATAAGTTGCAATTACCGATTCTCCCGTGTCCATCGTTGACTAATATTAATTTTACTAATTTACAGTTGCAATTACATTTCTACTTTTCTGAATGTATAGACATAACCTAAAATTATAGTTTATTATAAATTTATGTATTATTAAAAAAAAAATTAGTGATATATTTTCTACCTTTTTACGTGCAGTGAAATCTTTAAACGGAAAATATTTAAATATCGAATCATAATCATACTGCAATAAGCGAATAAAATTTCTTGCAATGACGTTCACAACTTGCTTGCTGGGTAAGGGACTAACCACATAAGTGCAGTGCAGCTGAGCATTTTTGGCCGTACTGTGCTGCACAGCACAGTACGGCCTAGTGTTATGTTAGGGCTAGTCCCTAACATGTAAACTTGCTTACTAGTGCGTGAAGTTTCTCGCTTGTGCGCTTGCGCGCTCGTGTCGTGACCGGGCTTCCGTATTTCCGTAGTTCTCTTATCCAACTTGAATACACACACACATACGTGGATACACATACTTTTGAAAGAATCCACTTTACCGGAAAACCTGATTCGAGAGCAGCGGCGGCGGCAGCTGCTCGTTAAAACAACTTTTCCGCTGTGGCACACTTCGATCGGCAGCGCTGATCCGCACACATCGCGACGATCTCTCCACACACGAATTCCCGTTCCCATCATCATCGTCATCGATGAGCTGAAAGTCTCCGAGAGATGCGCGCGCCAGCGGTGGGGGAAGTCCCGCGGGTATTCAGGTTATCGCGCTACTTCGCGCGCTCGCTGTAGTCGCCATACGCACGTGAGAGAGCGAGAAGACCGCGCTTACGGCGACGACAAAAAATCAGCAGGTGACCAAACAATCTGTATCGCGGATTACGCACGCCTGTCGTATGCCGCTTTGAACGATTGTTTCAAGTGGGCGGTAGATGCGTGTGTATGTTTCTGTGTAGGATGTGAAAGTGTCGGAAGGTGACAGGAACGTGAAATTTGCCGATCGCGGAGAATACATCAGTGTGCGGTTGCGCTGCCGGTGTGTTGTGTGAAAGAGAGCCAGCCATGTGGGACTGGGTTATTGGGTTATCTGAAGATTCGGCCGTGGCAGCTGTGCCCCGCTGCGAGCGGATTTGAAATTGTGTCGGACAATTTGTCGACAGTACTGCGATTTGACTAGTGATACAAGGTGAAAGTTGAAGATGGAAGTGCCTCAAGGCTGTAAATACGAGGACTTGAATTTCGACGAGGCGTGCGTTGCATTGAGAAGCAACTTTGATTCGTCGAATCTCTGGCTGTATGCGTTATCTTCCGATTGCGTTTCGGTAAGTTCTAACTCTTAATGTCAATATAGTCTGCTTGGAAGATAAACACCCACACGTGCGTAATTAAACTTTTCGACAGTGCCCTTACACTAGAACAGCTCAGATATCACAATCTGAAGCTGCCAGTATCAGGGTCAGTACGGCAAGGTCACAGCACTGGAGAATCTTCGACGCGCCGCTGAACGAGAGCTTCATTCCTGCCTCGCAAACAGAGTACGAGTGTACCGATCAATTCGACCCACTAACGCGGGTATAACAATAACAAAGAAAAAAACAAATATTTCGTCATTTTTTCAGCGGATTCTACTGCCAACTCTCACCGAGGCTTGAACAATATGGCATTTACGAGCTGACAGTGGACCGCAACAGCACCTGCGGACTGCGCGTAAATAAAGAACCGCAGAGCGCGTATTTACGTAAGTACTGACCAAACACTAAATAAGTACACCGAAAGCGAGCGTGACGATCGTCGTTGTAATTTACCTTTGCTCCTTTCAGCGCTGGCCATTGCCTTCGGGGCCATCGTTCTCCTCCTCTCTGGTCTCGCGATTCTGAAGCTAATTAAAAGATGCATTGCCAGGCGCAGATCCTCACGGGAGCTGGGCAAGACGGCCGACAACGTGCAGGTGAAGCGCAGAGTGCGCTCGCTCGACACCGTCAGAGGGTAATTACATAGCTCGTTACGCTGGAATGTGTTTTGTTTGATGGCATGGAGCGTGAGATGTATAATTATTAGTCGGACGTGATATTTGGCTGAAATTTAGTTATAGCGATTGTTCAGACGTGATTATTGCTTTTGATATGAGAATAGCGTATAATTTTTCTTTTATTCAAGGCGCGTTTCGTAATACGAGAAATACTGGTTTCAGATATTAATTCAAATTTTCGATATTTTTTATTCATTAAGTATGTATTCAGGTCATTTCAAAAGCCAATATTTTATATTTAAATTTATAATTATTATAGAATTGTGTTTTTCATTATTATTTATCAGTCAGTTGAATCTAAAATATTCAGCATCTAAAGAAATTAATTTATAATATGAAATGTATATACGTTTATTGTTAAAATTGTATCGAAATATATTTCATTTTATTGCGACAGCCGTAATTTATATCGCCAGTCAAATACATTCTCTTATTTGATATTAATTATGCGTATTTAAACGCATTAATATGGTTGAATATGTTTACAAAAAATATAAAAAGCAATCAGATGCATAAATATTTTGAATTATTTCTATTTATTGTGAAGTTTAATATATAATGTACTATAGAAAAAACATGATTCTTTTTTTTTTTTTAATAAAATACAGGTATGAAAAATCTATGTGTAGCGCTGGATTGAACCTGAGAAAAATTTAGGAGTCGGGTTAAAAACGAATTTCTTTTGTTTAATTCAATTGATTTTCCCTACATTCAAAACCAAGTTTTTTTCTTTAAAGATAATACTGGATATAAAGTAATTATTTTTCTTCAGTCACATGCAGAGAAAAGTTCGTTGGTAGCAAATGGAATCCTTTTGATCCAAGAGGAAAATAATCTTGTTTTGGTTGCCAAAATTAATTCCTCTTGCCACAAGAGAAAAATCCTTTGCTGGCAAATTATTTTTGTACAAAAAGGATTCCTCTTCAAGGAAATAGAAGGTCCAGTTGACCAATAGGAAAATCCTCTCTAACCAAAATCCGAGAAAAAAGTTTAAACTGATTTTCTATTGAAATAAAAAAAAAAAATTTTACTTCTATTAATTTTATTTATTTTAACTTTTATGTTATTATTTATATTTTTTATGTATTTTATTTTATTACTTATATTTTTTATATATTTTATTTTACTTATTTTATTTTAATAATTAATTAAGATTGGTTAACTTTGTGAAAAAACCGAAGAAAAAATATTTTCAAGGATAGTTCTGGAAGTGCAGTGACTGGGAATCGAACCCTCGACCTTTCGATTGGGAAGCCGGTACCTTAAGGACGTTCTCTTGATCGAAATAGCAGTTTTCGAATTTTTAACTTTTAAATAATGTTTAATTAATTTAATAATCCAAAAGTAAGTACATATAACAAATATACACTAGAAGGAACATAAAAAAAAATTTTTAAACGAATTCAGGCAATAGTTACCATAATATTGTTAAAATTAAAGACAAAAACTTCAATAAGTTACCTAATTTTTTTTGTTTCTTATCCAATCTTAACGAAATAAAGCTTATTTTGTTCGTTAAGAAATTTCAGGGGGAGTATCGATGGGAAAATTTGTGATACGAGTTACCAGTACGGCGCAATATCAATTTGTTTATTAAAACTTGACTTACTTTTCTTAAACAAATTGATATTGCGCCGTACTGGTAACTCATATCACAAATTTTCCCATCGATACTTCCCCTGAAATTTCTTAACGAACAAAATAAGCTTTATTTCGTTAAGATTGGATAAGAAACAAAAAAAAATAGGTAACTTATTGAAGTTTTTGTCTTTAATTTTAACAATATCATGGTAACTATTGCCTGAATTCGTTTTAAAACTTTTTTTTATGTTCCTTCTAGTGTATATTTGTTATATGTATTTACTTTTGGATTATTAAATTAATTAAACATTATTTAAAAGTTAAAAATTCGAAAACTGCTATTTCGATCAAGAGAACGTCCTTAACCACACGACTAACTAAGCTTCTGACGGAGAGTATCAAAAAAAGCTTTATATATTTCAGAAGAATCAACTGATTTTTAAAAATTCATATCTCGACAGTTACTTAACTTGAAGAGATAATTCTTCTTTTATTCATTAAATATTGTATTTATACTTTCCATAAATATAACTAATATTTAATTGTATTGTAATCAATTATATGATTAATTATTTGTAGTGATTACTCTCATTACCTCTTGTGATAAAAGGAAAATCATTTTGTAGTAAGAACTTTATGAACATGGTCCATTCTCAAGAGAAAAATCCTCATTTAGCAAGAGGACACCATTTTGTCTAAAAAGGAACCTATTTGTGACATTAAAAAATAAGATTTTGGCACAAGAAAAGTATAATCTTGAAACAAAAAATTAATTTTTTTCCTTAAGAATAATACGCTAGATTTAAAACGATTATCGTTTTATTATAACAGGAGTTTGAGAAAAGGATTTTCCTCTTGCCACTAACAGATCATTTCTCTGTATGTACAATATACATTTTACAGATATATAATTACATCATTTTTGATTTTACAATACGTCAGAAATAAAAATATGTACATACAAAATTGGAGGACAGGTTTTATAATCATTCAAACATATTTTTTACTTCTGAAGGTGTCTTTAGTTTTCTTCTTATCTTCTCCTCTAAAGGACAATCGATGAGATTATGTTGCACTGAAATTTCGTGGTTGCAATATGGGTATTTTTCTATATCCCTTTTTGTAATTAAGTGTAGGTGCGTGATTGTTGTGTGTTCTATTCTTAGCCTATTAATGAGTACCTGTTTTTTTTTCTAGTACTTAAAATGTAATGCTGGATTCTTTTCAAATATGATGTTTCTTATTTTGTTTATTTTTTAGTTGATAGAGGTAAGCCATACACTCTTCCAACTATTAAAGTATAGTCTGCTGAACTTGTTTCGCGTTAGTGTAGGAGGTAGGTTAACCTTGATGTCTTTTTGGTGAAGCTGATATTTTTTTAGTAAGGTTTTGAACTTTTTCAATTTCTTTGTTTAACAGCTGAGGTACTAATCAATAAATACTTATGTGTATAGTTCCATAATTATTGATAAAATTGTTATAACAATTAATTGCGTTTTGTATTATGACATTAGTTGTATTGAGATCTTGTAAGATTGAAGCGATACTTAAGGAGTTCATGATTATATTAGCTTTGTTTATTTTCATCAACGATAGAGTTTCAATTATAGCTAATGCTTCTCAGTCGCGCATAGAAATGAGTTCTGAAAGCTTAAGCGAATATTCTGCACTGTCGGTTGTAATAGCACTACCAAATCTCAATCAGAATTTGTTATTTTCAATGAGGATTCATAACAAAAAAAAACTGATTTTGAAGCATAATGATTTCACCTTGCAGCAAAAGGATTTTAAGATTTTACTTCAAAATGAATTTCCATTTGTTGACAAGAGGAAAATACCAGTAATAAATAATAGTAATTTTTGTAATATCAATTATATAATAATATATTATATATTTTATGTGTATTATATATAATGAGATACACTTTACTATTAGTTTTTATACTAAATATGAGTCGTAAATTTAATTTTAAAATATGAATGAACTTGTAACGTCAAGTAACTCTATGATATGAATTTCTTAAAATCAGTTATTTTTTCTGAAATATACATTTCTATTTCTGCAAATACCAGATAGAAACTTAGTCATATAATGGTTAAAATACTGGTTTCCGAAGGTTCGATTCTATTTGCAAAAAACGTTTTTTCTTCAGTTTTTGCATAAGTACACGCAGAGAAAAGTTCATTGCTAGCAAATGGAATCCTTTTGATCCAAGAGGAAAATAATCTTGTTTTGATTGCCAAAATTAATTCCTTTTGCCACAAGAGAAAAATCCTTTTCTGGCAAATTATTTTTGTACGAAAAGGATTCCTCTTCAAGGGAATAGAAGGTCTGATTGACCAATAGGAAAATCCTCTCTAACCAAAATCGTTTTGTATGAAGAATAAACCTCTTACCCCCCCCCCCCCGAGAAAAAAGTTTAAACGTATTTTCTATTTAAATAAAAAAAAAATGTTACTTCTATTAATTTTATTTATTTTAACTTTCACTTATTATTTACATTTTTTATGTATTTTATTTTATTATTTATATTTTTTATGTATTTTATTTAATATTTATATTTTTTATGTATTTTATTTTATTTATATGTTTTTTTATTTTAATAATTAATTAATATTGGTTAACTTCGTGAAAAAAACGAAGAAAAAATGTTTTCGATGATAGTTCTGGAAGTGCAGTGATTGGGAATCGAACCCTCGACTTTTGCATTGGGAAGCCAGTATCTTAACCACACGACTAACTAAGCTTCTGACGAGTAGTGTTAAAATAGGAAATATATATTTCAGAAAAATTGGATAATTTAAAAAAATTCATATCTCGACAGTTGCTTAACTTGAAGAGATAATTCTTCTTTTAAAATCCAATTCTGTATTCATACTTTCCATAAGAATAACTAATAGTTGATTGTATTGTAATTAATTATATGACAAAAGGAAAATCATTTTGTAGTAAAAACTTAACGAAGTTGGTTCTCATTTACTCATGTAACGAGATGAAGTTATTTTGCCTATAACGGATGCGATTTGCGGAAATAAAGAAAAGGGTTTTGATGTAAGAAATATATAATCTTGAAGCACAAAATGAATTTTTTACTTTAAGAATAATACGTTAGATTAAAAACGATAATCGTTTTACAGCAAGCCGATTTTCATAAAAAGATTTTCCTCTTGCTACTAATAGATCATTTTTCTGCGTATATGGTAATATAAATTTTTATTATTTGAAAAAAATGAATTTTTGATGTCAACCAAAATAATGACAATAAGTAAAACATGTTTTACCAAGCGAAATACGTCACCAACAGATTTTCATTTGAACATAAGAATTTGGTTAGAGCAAAAGAATTAATTCCGATCCAAATAGATTTTGAGTACAAAGGATTTTCCTCCGTTTCAACAGGACCACGTTTGGCCAAAATGAAAAATTTTCTGAGTATAGAAAATCTTTAATTTACAATAATTCAACTATTAGATATCTGCTTTCTATACTCACGTGTATAATAACTTTCTTCATTTTATCCCAAATTTTACAACCAAGAATTATTACATACAGAAAATAATGTAACTTCTTTTCCTTTAACTTACCATCGACTAGATTATCCCTGAATCTTCACGTCCACTTATTACTCCTAGAACCACCTCTGCACTCTGTCAATCCTCACAGTCGACCTACGATTTTACAAGCCCTTCTCCTCCCCCAGCATGAGCATCCTCCTGATGATCTTCGTGAACGGCGGCGCGGGCGGCTACCCGGCCCTCGAGCACGCAACCTGGAATGGCCTCTGCCTGGGTGATCTCGTCTTCCCCTGTTTCCTCTGGATCATGGGCGTGTGCATCCCTCTCTCCGTCTCCGGCCAACTATCCCGCGGGGCACGTCGTCTCGCTCTCTGCTGTAGCATCGTCAAGGTATATCTATATACACACACACACATATATATATACATATATTTCAGAGAGTATGTACAAAGAACATTCCCTGCTTTATCCGACGCTTTTCTTTCTTTTTCTTTTTTACTCCTATATACGCAGAGGAGCCTGTATCTGTTCCTCATCGGGCTATTCCTGAACACGCTCGGGGGCAACACGCAGCTGGAGAGCGTCAGGATTTTCGGCGTGCTGCAGCGATTCGCCGTGGCCTACCTCGTGGCTGGGCTCGTGTACGCGCTGACGTACAGACCTCGCGACGTCGACTTCGAGGTACATGTAAACACACCATCGAGAAGCAAATAATACGCTTATAATACACTGAATTTCGTAGAGTTCCGTGTGGAGAGCCGTGCGCGATATGGTGACCCTGCTACCACAGTGGATCGTCGCCAGCCTCGTCCTCGCGGCGCACTGCGTCGTCGTGTTCCGGCTACCCGTGCCCGGATGCCCCAAGTAAGGGGGGGATAGACGAATGCGGATTTTGGTATCCGGTATATAATACGACAGACATCGACGTTTTATTCTATTTTGCCTTTTCTTGGGTTCAGGGGTTACCTCGGCCCGGGCGGACGTCACCTCGACGGCAAATATTTGAACTGCACGGGCGGGGCCACGGGCTACGTCGACCGTGTCCTCCTCGGCGTTGAGCATGTTTACCAGCAGCCCACGGTGAGCGGCGTCTACGGTTCGGGACCATTCGATCCCGAAGGAATCCTCGGTCAGCCACATCCCTTCCTTCTTACATTAATCCTTCAGTCGTTCGGAAATTTTACTTTGTTTTCTGCTCTTGAATTTTAGGATGCCTGACGTCGATCTTCCAAGTGTTCCTGGGCATCCAAGCGGGCCAGATTCTGCGCGAGTACAGGGGCTGGCGAGGCCGCGTGCTGCGCTGGCTTATCTGGGCGGTGCTGCTGGGTATCGTAGGCGCGGCGTTCCACTACACCGGTCTCGTGCCCGTGAATAAAAATCTATGGTAAGTCGACGGGGCGCGTAGTAGTGTGTAAAGCTTCATATGTATGTGCTACTGTCTTGTGCGGAATAAGGGATATGCGATATGCTTACGTTGCGCAGGTCGATTTCCTTCGTTCTGGTAACGACGTGCTTCAATCTGGGTCTGCTCGCCGTTTGCTACATCCTGGTGGATGTCGCGAGGGTCTGGGAGGGCGGACCGTTCAGGATACCAGGTAATGGAATAATATCTTTCTTTGAAATATTCTTTCTTCTTCGAATTTATTGTAACCTTTTTTTTTTATAAAATCTTTGATGAAACGGTCGAAAATTTTGTTTTTTTCGTAAAACGCAATATTTTTTCGTTGTCCAAATTACCTGGAAACACTTAGAAGGTCCAAGCAAAAACTTTTTACGTTCATTTTTTTAAATTGCAATAAAACTTCAAACCTTGAAGTTTAAATTTAACTTACTTTTTATAAAAATCATTTCTTAGCATTCATTATCGTGAAAAAAGTTATATCTCAATGAATTTTAGAATATATATGAAAATTTATTACAACCAAACTAAAACAATAAAATTAGGTAATTTTCACCTTCGCGGAGAAAATCTTGAAATAATGCCACTATATATTACTCAAAAACCCACTCATTATGATCAATTAAACTATACGCCCCCCCCCCCCTTATTACACAACCCGCGACAATTTACATCGTAGCTTACGCCTCTGGTGTATACACTAACAGCTTTAACCGCACGCACATATAGGCATGAACGCCCTGGTGATGTACGTCGGCCATCAGGTCTTCTTCGAGATGTTCCCCTTCCACTGGCGCTACGGCGCTATGAACACGCACGGCTGGCTGCTCGCCGAGACGCTGTGGTGCCTCGGTCTCTGGACTTGCATCGCCTACCTGCTGCACCGGCGCAAGATCTACATCACCCTATGAGAAAATGGCGAGAACGAGCAAAGCTGAGTTTTTGTGTAATTGAGGTTTACGCATGGAAGCGGGATGTAAGAGTAAATGTCTTCTTTTTTTCAATGTAGAGGTGTGGTTTACTTTTTTGTACGCGAGATTGTAGAGGAGAGTTTTCGTAAGTATAAACGTCACTTATACTGAACTGATAATAACTGATGTGTATTGCGTGAATAATTTTTAATGAACACAAGTAAGATTTTAAATACATATAACATCCAAAAGAAATTTTTGTAATATCAGAAAATGTCCCGTATCTCCTTGCGAGCCAAGTTAAATACAATAATAAAATGACTCGCGTGAAAAGCAGCAGACGAACAGAAAAAAACATCCTCCCTCATTCAATCCAATAAACCATAACACACCTCTCTTCGTCCCGTCCTTACATCCAAATTTACCATCCCCGCCCAATGATTCGCGTACAGCGTATATATATACCATGTCGAGGGCCGCGCATCACACGCGACCCTTTCTCCTCGGAAGATTTAGCGCTCCCGTGCCTCGCGTGGATCACGTGGTCGAGTCTATGTACGTGTGTGTATGTGTATACGTATGTGTACATCCCCTTATCCATCTCCACTCCCTGAGTTCCCGCGGGACTCCTCGGCGATCGTCAAGGTGATTCGTTTGCTTTCGAGATCCTCCCGTCTGTGTATGTATGTATACACATAGTGTGCACAGCTCGTCTCTTTTCTCGGCGGGATGTACGTGTATACTCGCCGTATACTCTTCATCTTCTCGTCTCGGGACCCCGTCGTCGGGCGAATTTATTTTCCGAGAGAGAGAGAGAGAGAGGGAGAGACAGGAGAAGATGGGACGGGAACGGAGTGGGTTTTGTTTCGCGTTTCGCCAGACTGTACGTTTTTGCGATGGATTTGGTGCTGCTATTGCTACTGTATCTTTGTTTGTATGAATTGGAATGCTATCGTGTGGAGGGGGCGGAACGCGTTTGTTTTCAGGACGATAAAATCTGTAATATTACAGATTTTCAAAATTATTGGATATTTGAAATGTTTCAAATATTGTTGTGATAACTTGAGGATAAAAATCAATTCATGTTGTATCTTTTGTAATCCGTTTTCAGTCTAATATAAATAAAAGTTTGTTATAGTCGGCATTATTACAATTTTACCTCTCCATTAAAATTAAAGCTGACCGTAAAAATCCACTTCATTGCGTACTACATAAAATCAGGTGTATCTAAATAACAAAGCCAATAGAATTTCAATTAACTTTCATTTTCTAGAATTTAAAACGAAAAATCGAAAAGAAAATCACTGCTCAATGCGCGCAGAATTACAATTACAACCATCGACGACCTATTTCAAACAATATACCCGCCCCCTTCGAAATTATTTCTCCTTTTCCCAATAAAACTGATTACGTTATCGCGAATAATAAGCCGTAAAAAGGCATGTCTCTCATTTCACCTCTGACATTCATGCGCTCCGTATACTTTTACAGACCTTGCAGCGCGCCGTCAGTTCAATACTACTGCTACGAGAGATCGGAGAACAAGTTGTTGAAACGGCTGATCCGGGCGTTGATATACCCGAGGTGGTCCTTTGGCTCGCGCACGGCGCGGGTTTACATTGCATAAACGTCGCTTCTGTTCATAAAAATTTATGGTAGTATACGCGCCCGCTCGCGCGCTCGTATGAACTTTTATGCCTCGCGAAAGAATCGAGAGAGATGTTTCGAGAAAACGTTACGCGTCTGTGCAAGCGTATATGTGTGTATGTACGGGAGTAGTATAGACGTCGCTCGATTTCCTTCGTTATGGTCCCGCGATGCGAGCGGAGGATTATACTTCCGTTTGCCGTCTCCTTATCGGCGGAGGCTGCCGCTCTAGATCACGTACACAGCTGGATTAAAAATATCAAAAATGAAAACTCGGTTGCTTTACTTACTTTTACTTAAATATTGTATAACGTATAAAAACGTCATTCGAAACCTTAAATCTTATCAGGCGATACACTTTTAATTGCCTTGGCCGGACAGTCGTGGTCGGACGTATATAAAAAGCCGCAGAATTCCCGAAAGTTACCATTTTCCTCCCGTGTAGTCGCCCGCCGAAGGAGAGCTTTTTTGTCGCGCACTTGCACCGAACCGGCAAATATAAGTCTTTCCTCTGTCTCGCCCACCGCCAGTGACAAGTCGGCAAAATGAACACGCACTGTTGGCCGGTAGCCGAGTCACCCCTGCCGCCGATAAATTATATTGTCCGCACATGCGCGTGTAGTAGTAGTTTATCCGTCGCATCCACGAAATGCCGTCTTCGCGAGTAAAAAAGCCCGCCGTTTGCACTCGATTTTTATCCATTACGAGATGGCAGATATAAATGCTGTTTAAATACGATTCTCGCGGGTTTATAATTCGTTTCGCGGGTGAATTTTTGACTTCGTGGTTGCAGTGTAGAGAACGAGCAAATATAATTTCGATACGAGCGGTTGCCCAGTATTTTTTTTTAAATGCGGTGTAATGGAGCATGTTTGATTTTTTTATTTTGTCGTGTTGCTTCCGAGTATAAAAATATTATGATAATGACATAAACGTACGTATTTGCAAGGCGATTTTATCGTACTGAATGGAGGAAGCAAGTGCAAACAACAATTAGTAAAATCGGATGACATGTCATCGACATTGATTCTTTTTTTTTTTCTTTTTTTTTATATTTACAGCTATATGAACTCCTCTTTATGAGTTTTATACAGCTCTCCATTGTTGTGTCGAATGCCCAGAGCTACAGTGATTCCGATTTTCGAAAAACTCGTTACAGATGTGATAGTCAACCGCCGCACTGAGAAAAAAGATGTCAGTGGTAATTACTGTATTGCATAGTATAATCAAATATATAGTTCCTCTTACCAAATTTTTTGGTAGAACAAACTGTAATATGTTGATAAGAAAAATATGAGTTTAGTAAACATTACTATATCTTATAGCCAACACAATATGGTAATGCAAACTATATTTTATAGAATCTTGAACTATGTGTCTTTATCTTATGTATACAATATTAAAATAGTATCACTTGACATATTTCTATAGTTATTTAAAAAAAATATAAAGTTTTCAGTACAATAAATGTGGCAATAATACATTGTGGCAAAGTTAGCAAAATTTATAGTAAATGTTAACAAAAATATTTATTGTTATTACAAAATTTTATAGTCGTAGTCATATTAAACTATATTTTTTTGGTTATTATGACTATATTTTATCATTGACGACGGGTATACTGTATAGTTCATAGTTTTTTTATATTTGTACATTAAAATAACTCTGGCACGTGAGACGGCCTTAAACTAAGACAGAGGTCGTCCCACCGAAAGTTTTTGTCATCCGTCTATTTAGTCCTACATTTCGTCAATCAATAATACACATTTTCTGCGAATCTTCCCTGGTAGAAACAGTCACCAACCGTTCGCCATTCGCTCACCAAATCTCAAAGGTTTGGCCAACCATTTAACCAATGGTTGGTAATAATTACCGCTTATTTCGTCACGGAATAATCCTTGCGGTTGGCCAACGAATGCTGCAATGAGAAAAGTAATTTCTTGATGCAAATGAATGGCTCATTTATGTCGTAAATGGTGGCCGATGGCGGAGTCTAGATGGTGCGCACCATAGTTTTTGTGTCTAAGTGTCGGAACGTATCCAATGCGTGGTGTAAGTGTTCGGGTGGTCGAAGATGGAGTCTAGATGGTGCGCTCCGTAGTTTTCCTCGTCCATCACGTTTTCAATGCATTCCAACACCTAGAGGCAAAAAATTACGGAATGCATCACCTAGTCATCGTGATAGGCTACCCCGAACATCTGAACCACGTATTAGATGCGCCCTGAGATCTAAACGCAAAAAACTACGGAGCGTACCACTTAGACTCTTTCACCGGTCACCCCAAGGACCTAGACCACGCATTCGATGCGTTGCAACACCTAGAGGCAAAAAACTATGGAGCGCACTACCTGGACTACGTATTATATGCACCCCTTTACGAAGACTAGCACAGTTTCAAACCTCTGACAAAGACTAGCACAGCTCAAAATCTCTGACGAAAAAATCACAATTCGCTATGCTCGGACAAAAAGAAGCACTACTCACGGAACTCAGACAAAGAGTAGAACAATTTGTGAAAAAAAGAGTACTGTGCCCTGGTAGAAATTGTGTCGATCGGAAATGGCCAGAAAATAATAAACATAGCTAATTTCTGGGTAGTGATGAAACGATTTTTCCGGTCATATTTTCTATTTAATGGAGATAACACAACCTTAAAATGTTTTTACTAAATTTTTTCTGTGATTTGATTCATGTATTTAAAAACAAATATTAAAAAAAGATAGTCAACGAAAATGTAAACACGAATTATTGGTATTTAATTCGTTTATAGTACTGTTTCAGGGGATACAAAAGAAAACAATAATTTTTCCGTTTGATTCTGTCTCTCTCACTCCTCGCCATAATAGCAAGCCTCTTATTAGTCATTTCCTAACTAAAAAAACTGAACAACTTTAATATCTTTTAAATACTCATAAAGAAACTAATGTAAATTTGTGAAAAAACTTATTCTATTATTCCGTCTATTAAATGGCGAATATGATCTGAAAAATCGTTTCATCGATAGATAGAAATGGCCAAGAAAAGTGTCTAGTTTTTGACGATTATTTGGGAAACTAGCTATTTATTAGGTAAATAATGGAATCGATTTCCACCAGGGTATTGGAGATCACTATTCTATATATAAGTGATTTAATCATATGAAATATACAAGTATACTAATGATCGTAACTAAAGTGCATACGAATTTTAAGACTTTTGTCAACTGCATCAAAACATAGTTTCCATTACAGTATTCGTCTTTCTATTAAGACTTCTCTAATTATATTGCAAAAAAAATCCTTTTTTTTAAATAATAAATTTTTGTATGAAATTGGATAATCACACCTACACTGAGAGAAGAATATGTTTATATTTAACATGGTATTTTAACTATTAACATGGCATTGTAACTATTAACATATATATTTTAATAGTTACAATGCCATGTTAAATATAAACATTTTGAGAAAAAATTTCTCTCAGTGTATATTTCAAAAGTTTCATTCGATCGCGCTTTTATTAAAGATGCAATAATAAATAAAATAAAAGCATATAACCATGAATTCTCTTTGAAAAAGTAATCTGCGCTAATGTAGTTGGCAGCAGTTAACTAAATTACCTAAATTTAACTAAATTTTATGAGTAACTTTTACAATATTAATATTGTATGTCGAATACTTTGTCTGTATAGTAAACGTGCCTACATAATATTTTTTTAAATATAGTAATCTACACTACCCTGCTGAAAATCGTCTATTTTTCACAAATGGGGGAAAAATGGACGATTTCTACCAGGGTATATTTTGTATATATCTTGACCATAATATCAAATGTAAACAGTACTACAAAATAAGGTCGTAGTCAAATAATACAATATTTTATAGTATTTTTATGTGAAAATATATTATATTTTTCCTTCAGTGCGAGGTCGGGATTCGAACGCGGCCCTCTTTCACGGAAGACAAAATTGGCGACCCTAAGTATTAAAATTGCTTAATAGGGTACAGCGTGAATGGTTGGCATAAGCAACATAATTGGTAATCGGTCGGTAATGGTTAGGATAATCAATTTATTTCTTGGGTCGTTGGAAAAAAATTAGTAACCATAACTACTCAAAAGTTAGTTACGACGAGCAATTATATAGTTACATCAACTACTTTATTTTGGTTTGAACAACTATCAATTTTTTCATTACAGCAAGCAATAAATTAGTAACAATTAAAAAATTGCGAAATAGTATATTACGCACCATGGGAGGAAAAAACTTGGACAGTCCACCGCTCGTGTAAATTGCCACCCGAGCCGAACACGAGCTGGGGGCTGGCCAATTTTACTATAATAATAGTAATGTATGACTATAATCGTAAAACCGTAAACATCTAAAAGAGTGGCTTGCCACTAAGGCACATCTACTAATGAAGAACTGAGAGCATCTTTTCCATTCTACCCAAAATATAGCAGTCTCTATTAGCTCATTGGTCGGTCTTTGAATTCATTACTAACTTTTTCGATGGATTTTCTAGGAGGAAATGAATAATTAATTGAGTAAATCATTTTTTTCACGATTCAATGTTTAATTACCTAATTAATAGGTCGTAAAGAACTGAATAAAGTGCCTTGCTGAAAATCTCTTCCGTTATTTCATCTAGATCTACTTTTACAGCAATGTTTTTCTTCGCGTAAGTGGCTGCGTTTGAATGTTGACCAGCCAACAAAGATATAGCTACCATAGGAACACCATAAAAGATAGATTCTTGTGTACCCAACAGACCTCCATGCGTTACGAAGGCTTTAATATTCTTATGCTCTAAAACATGAAAATACATTTATATGTGAGATATCCTGCGTAAAAAAAATTACGTTGGGGAAACGTTTGGAATAAGCTTTGTTTTGCCAAAGATTGGGAAAATTTGTATGTAACAAAAACAATACCAAACTTTTTAATTCACTATATAGAACGTTTTAAAATGTATGGGAAACTTTTGTAAAGTTCTCATCAATTAATTTTATATGTTCTGGCAACTACTATCAAAATTTCTTTTTCATTAAAAATTTCTTTTAAAAAATCGAAAAAACTATATATGCACTTCAGTTACAATTTAAAGTACTTGTAATACTTCATATGATGGAATCACTTATCAATATACTGATGATTTCCAATATCTTGACAAATTTTTTTTTATTTTGCCATTCGTAAGATATAATATTTATAGGTAAGAACGCAATAAATAGTGCTAGTTTTCGTAAGTACTTATGGAGTTGTGCTTTTTGCTTCGCATTTGAGAAAATGTGTTAGGAATGTTGTTTAGCACATTTGGAATCGAAATACACTATTTTTAGAAAATGTCCGTGTGTGTCTGTGTCTGTGTGTGTGTGTGTGTGTGTGTGTGTGTGTGTGTGTGTGTGCGTGTTGCGTGCGCGTGTATGTCCGTATATGCTGATATCTCATGATCTACTCGACCGATTATAACCAGACAGAGCTCATTTTTTTCGACTTTGCTTACACAGTCGGGGTCAATATCCTATATATATATATTATAAATTCACTGTATGCAGGATAACATTCTGTACAGTTTTAAAAAAAAGTCGATAGCTATATTTAGTCATAAGTTATTGATAAAAATGTAATTTTTTGTAAATAGATTATATTTCGAAATTAAGAAAAGATGTTCACATGAATATCTTTTTAGTTAAAAAGAATATTGAATACTATAATTTTCTAAATTTTTGTTTGTTTATTTATTATTTTTGGAGAAAAAAAAATAATTTATAAAGAAAAGTGATTTTCTTTTCCGTTGCATAACTAGAGTGAAATTGGCTTAATTGCTTAAATTTTTTTTAGGGATAGATTTTGGATACCTTTCGGATGAGATCTTCGGGCAAAATGATTGGTCTATAAATTTCAGAGATATTTGTGGTTATAATTTTTTCAACATTTTTTTCAAATCATCATTTCTGGAGCTTTATGAATAAACACGAAATTTAGAGACCATTTTGTATCACTGATAGAAAGAATGATTTGACACAATATCTCAAATGCCGGAGGATTAATAGTTGAGAAATCGAGAAGTTTGCGTAAATACTTGAGAAAGACTTTACCGATGCTATTCCTTAACAGTTAAAGAATGGTTCGTTAAGGGTTAATAAATATTACTTAAAAGCTGTATACAGAGAAATAAGTGAGAGAGCTACTAATACTTGAATCCAACAGAAAGCGACGAAAATGCCCAGTAGAGTTGTAAAAGGATTAGACGCACGCATCAGAGACCGCACACGCAGACTCACAGGGCACGGGGCAACGCGCTTATATACTTGTTTTGTCAGTATACAACAAGCGGATTGCGAGCGCGTTTCACGCGCTCTCCTAACCTTATTGATTTTAATTTTATATAGTCTCTTATAAAGTCAACACGAGGCTATTCTTGACATGCCGATCGTTTACAAAATGATAATAGGAACATTATCAAAGAGATATCATAGATATTATATACATCGCACTAGTAGTAACCGAGAAATTGAGAATTCCGGCTTTGCCCCAGTATCCGGTTTTACCCCAGTCTCGCCTATATATTGTACGATTCCCTAACAAAAGTGTTCATATCGACAATGTACACTGAGAAAAGGATTTGTTTACTGTTAAGATGCGTATGTGTCAATATGAACAAATATAGGCATTGTAACAGTTATAATGCCATGTTAACAGTTAAGTTACCATGTTCTCATAAACAATTTTAATAAGTTACCTGAGAACATTGATATTGTAATAGTTACAATATGCTTATTATAGTAGTTTTTTAATCTAATGGCCAATTTTTTACCAGGATGATGTTGTTTTATAACAAAAACGTTTGAAATAAAAACATCATTTATTTTTTACTCCAACGTTTCGGACATTTTTATTATTTATCCTGATGAGGGACATAAACAATAAAAATGTCCGAAATGTTGGAGTAAAAAACTAAATGGAGATTTTATTTCAAACCTTTTTCTTATATAACAACATCATCCTGATAGAAAATTGGCTATTAGATGCAAAAACTACAATTTACAAGAACTTCTACCATCAGCTACTTTCAAATCTGAATATGTCTATTAGTTAATATAGATATTGTAACTATTACAATATCACATTGTATCCTTAAACATGTCAAATAGTTGTATTTTAAATAGATAAATATGTTAACAGTAACAATATTCTTTTCTCAGTGTAGTTATAAATATTCAACGACGAAACGTCTAAATCATCTATGGAAAAAAAATTGCAAAAAAGTATATTCAAATCATTAAATGGCCTACAACAATACATAATTTAAAAATGAATACTTGTTAATCTTAATAAATGAATGTAATTAGAATTGTGTCATAAATTGGTGTAATAATTTTAAATTTTAGCAGTAAAAATTAATTAAAGGAATCCGTAAATTAAGTTTGATTAAGCCACCTGACAATGAATTGGCAGCGGTTTTTACCTTGTTTTTGCGTAAATAAAGATTTTAGAGCATTTTTTGATACATCTGACCTACTGTGGGGTACGGTGAGTAGGGTAGACCACTCAAACCGGGGCCATTCGTTCGATCACAAGCAGTTTTGGAGCACCTACACTTACAGTACACGTAATGACACAATCCCTTTTGCCACCGCATCCCGCATTCTACTTAACCAATGGCTTTGCTTCCGTTATAATTCGAGAGTTATTATTTCCATCGCCACTCCCACATTCACTTTACATTACTAGTACATGATTGTTTCTTCTAAACTCTATACCAGCTTATACATATCTTGCACATCTTTGTTAATACAATCAGACTCATTTTCTTTCGAATCCAGACACAAAACTCGTCCATTCGCAACTAACGCTAAAGAGGCTTCGTCTCGCTGAGAAAGATTGCTATCCCTCTTCTTCCTTCATAATACGATATAAGCCGCCTCGGTCGGGGCACCAAGACGGGTATAGGCTCGCGGCGAGACCTGCCAACAGCCGCTCCTGTCGCGGCCGATTACCACGGCGCATTGTCGTAATTTTTCTCCCTCTCTCTCCTCCCCCATCTTTCTCTCTCTCTCTCTCTCAACTCGCCCTAAGGATATCCCTCCCCACCTTCTCCACACAAAACTCTCGGGCAGCGCACTTTCATTAATTAAATGCCCCGCGAGCGAGCGAGCGTTGTTCGGTCGCTTTTTAATCGAGTTATCGCTCAAGCACGCGTCTACTCTCTCTCTCTCTCGCTCTCTCTCTCTCTCGACAAAAGCGCGCATTGGCTTAAAGAGCCTGCGTAAACATATCAAGGCAGCGGGGAGAGCCAGCGCGCTCGCCTCGCTAATTAGGGCCAATTATTCGCTCGCGCTGCGCGACGAGGGCCTCTAAAACTTTGCTCGCGCGCGCGGGCGCGCACGAAATTACCCTTGTTTTCACCCGCGAGCGCTCAAATACTTTTCAAACGACATTAGCCGATTCGCTTCTCTCTCTCTCTCTCTCTCTCTCTCTCTCTCTCTCTCTCTCTCTCTCTCTCTCTGTATATACACGGCTCTTGCTCTCCTCCCTTAGTTTTTGCGTCTCTATTTTCTCTCAACGAAAGGGAGGACGGCTATTGTTCTTTCTCTCTCCTCCCCTTTTTTTCTCTCTCCTCGCCACTACACGCTGTATAATAATAACAATAATAATTCCAGTCCACCTCTATTTTCCTATTACCCACACAGCGAGAAAGTGCCGAGCTCGCGAGTATTTCAATTCCGCGCGTAATTGACTTATCCCCGACGGCTTTTCATTTTGCAAATAATTAAACGTTATCGCGACACTCCTTTTCCATTATACTGTAGCCAGCACAGCCCTTACCTCATCTTTTTTCCGGCTACTCTCTCTCTCTCTCTCTCTCTCTCTCTCTCTCTCTCTCTCTCTCTCTCTCTCTCTCTCTCTCTCTCTCTCTCTCTCGCACCTATACGTCTCTATTACGCGCCCGCACCTTTTTCTTCCGGAGAGGAAAGTGCGTACTGTGTAACGCGCCGCGCGGCCATTTCGCCGTAGAAATCAGATATAATCCTGTCTCTCGCTCCTGCCGGCACGTGACGTGATGAGCCCGCTAAATCTCGGACCCTTTATATATAGTTCACTCGCTCCGCTCCGCACGGTTGAAAGATAACCCCGAAGGAGAGTGCAGCTCGCGGTTATTATTGTACATTCTTGCTGCGAAGAAGCCGATATATAGAATGGCCGGGCCGAATAAGATGCTAGCTCGTGCAGCTTCGTGCGGTGAAATTCGAAATTTGAAGAGGAGAGAGAGAAAGAGAGAGAAAAGCTTGGGGAAAAATCTGGCGTAAGGCAAAATTTCGCGGAAATGGAGTTGTACGTACATTGGATGGGGGTGGAAACGTGAGGTATGTGGTTCAAGAGATTTGTTGAGAATTGTGGGTAAAGGAGGGATAAATCTGAAAAATTCAATGCAAGTCTATAGTTGGATCAGAAGTTTTATTAATTGACCTGATGGATAATTCTGTTGTAGAGGTGAGGTGTTAGGAGGTAAAGCCAATCATGTACAAGTCGAATGAGTTCAAATACTGAAAAGCCGGAAACGAGAGAAGAACATTAATAATAGACGAAGCTTAAAATAATAATCCTTTATTTAATTATTAAATGATAAAACGTTGTTATTGGTTCTTACAATGTATGTACATACGATATTAATATTACATCCCGTGTATTTTTATTATTAATAAATAATAATAATAAAATACTTTTTTATTAATAATAATCACCTATAAATAATTATTATTAATTACATAATAATAAATTAATATTATTAATATTATGAATATCTTATTAATTATTATTATTAATTATTATTAAATAAAAGTCTTTCTTTTCGTATTTATAAATACGAAAAGAAAGACTTATATTTACAATTTATCCATTTTAAAAAATTTCCCATTCAAACTAAATTTTACAGTATTTCTCTCTGTTATCACTATAAATATCGACGGTCTATCTAGATTTTAATTAAAACTGCGCTTTCTTCTCTACGTTCACTTATTTTCACATACCCAAGCAAAAAATGCTAATACAAGGAAGCAATACAGCGATACGCAGCCAATCGTCCCAGTCTCTAATCCTATATATCCTCCTGCACTCTCACACATATATCCCGGCGCAAACAGGTAGCAGATAATACGAGCCCGGGGAAAAATAGAAAAGCATCTCGAGAGGCGATGCTCGGGTGTAAAAAATCGCACCTGCGGTGGGTGCGAGTAACTTGATATTTGGGCCACAGCAGCGCGATCCCTTATCTCCCGCGCGCGACAAAAGAAAATGACCTGTGCGCGCGCATGGTGTGTTCTGGGCATCGGCAATATGTCTTGGAGGGGGAAAAGTCGCGACGAACAAGTCCAAGGCGTCGACGAACGTCGTTGCCGCGAGGCGGTCCATTGAGAGGTAGTCAAGTGTTTTCGGTTTATTAAGTCCTGGAAAGTTTCGCATCGTGAGATGCGCTGAAAGCGCTCGAAACGGGGAAGACAATGAATATTACGCGGACAATGGGGACAATGAAAATTAACGCGCAATTTATGCCCCGTTTAATCCGAAAGAATATTGAGCACGCGCGGGGCGCGAGAAGTTTTTTCCGGGACAATCGTCGTCGGACATTCGACTCTGGCAGAGACTATCGGCGGCTATTAACATACAGCGCCGCCGCCGACGCGGCGAAAGAAGTTTTTTAATTCTTCGAGCGTCAGTAATCAATATTTATCGCGCTAGCGACTGCGGGAATTTTGCCCGGGGAAACTTTACCCCGAGTCGCCCCCCACCCCTTTTTCTCGCCAGATATATAAGCTTCCCTCGCGGTCGACTTTATTGTAAAATTATACATTTAGGGTCGATTAACTTTATTATAAAGAGTCTCCGCGTTGAACGCGATAAAACATATAGATTTACGATACGACTATGCGGAAAAAGTTTAATTGCGATTATTTTTGCCCGATAAAAGCTTCTACACACACACACACACAATGAGGATTATACAAAACTCACTGTTTTGCTCGTATGATTATCCAAATTTCATTACTGCTGGCCGTTCGAAATTCCCGCGCTAACAAAATAATGGCATGCGCGCACGCACGCGTCTATATAATTAAACGCATTTAGTCAGCCTTTGACCTGCGTCGCTTTACGGTCCGATTGCCAGAAGCGCCAATTAGTCAGCACTTATTCGTTTTTCACGCGTCATCGCTCGTATGAATCTATTATATATTATACACATACCACGACGACATGCGCGTGAGCGACTACGTACGCGTAAGCGGACGGTGAAAGAAGGCTTGTAATCGTCGAGCTTAATCAGAACGAATTTCATGCGTATGCGCGCGGAGTTAAAATAGAAATAATGTGTGAATTAAGGGTGACAAGAGCATCGGGGAAAAGCTGATGTAACGAGTAGAACCATGATAAATTCATTATGCGGGGAGAGGTTAAGGTTCTGTAAGATCGATAGTATCGTCGGATCGATCTTCTTGTAGAGCGAGACGGCACTACCACTGATAGTATCTATAATATATATATGCACAAATATGAGAGGGGTGTGGTTCAATTAAAGGAAATGACAGGTCGGCGGTTGAGGCTGAACTATATTTAGAAGAATAATATTGCCTGGTAGAAATCTTAACCATGTTCTAGCTATAAATTAACTAATTTTCAGAATATCGTTAATTTTTAGCTAGAAGTTAGCTAGAAAGCCCGGTAATAACGTCACGTTTTTAGATTCAAATCTGGCTATAATATGCTTACGCCTTGGTAAAAATATTAACCAAAAATTACCTAGTTTTCAGTTTATTTCATGGTTAAGAGCAAAATAGTATACTTATTTAGAAGTTTGCGTTTATGTATCAGGACGTATGAAATACGTGGACAAGGTGTACATCGTGGCCGATGTTAAAGCCTAAGAGGTGCGTTCCATAAGTTTTTGTTTCTAGGTGTCGGAATGCATCGAATGCGTAGTCTAGGTCTTTGGGGTGGCCGATGACAGACTCTAGGTGGTGCGCTCCGTAGTTTTTTGCGTTAAGATCTCAGGGCGCATCTAATACGTGGTCCAGGTTTTCAGGGTGTTCGATAACGGTGTCTAAATGGCGGGGTCTGTAGTATTTTGTTTCTAAGTGTTGGAACGAATCGAAAACGTGGTGGATAATGAAAACTATGCTGGGCATCACCTAGATACCGTCACACAGTGGTTCAAAACACTGTAAAAATGGACAAAAATCAGTCTTCACGCGGAAATCAATATTATTGGAATTGTTTCGTGAGAATTGATACTTTATATCCTAGTATAAGATAGGCTACTGCTTTTTTGAATATTGTTGTTACATTTGTTTATACAGAGTGTTAAACAAAAAAAAAATAGGTATCAAAAAAACAACTTTTCCATACCATTTGCGCAATTTTTATGGAAAGATGGCTCTCAGAGTCTTCTTTTTTGTAAAATTTGACGAGGAATCGATCTATTGGATCAGATTTTTTTTTTTAAATTGAGAACCACCTCAAAAATGCGTTTCTTCATAATTAAAAATCCCATTTTTTATAAACAATTGCATTTTTCACTACCTCAATTGTTTCTAATCGATTCGAAAATATTTTCGAATCGCTCAGCGAGAGGACAAACTATACCATGGGTGTCGTTCTGTCTCTCTCGCTCTCGTGCACGTCGTCTGCTATTTGTGTTTATAATCATTAATATCTTTTTAAAAAGATTGGCTTGACACATATTTGATAAACTTAACAGAAAGAGCCGAATTTCATCTTTCTTAAGTTATGTTTTTCTTTTTGAAGTCCAGTTTTTTTGATGAGTAAGGTAAAGTACTCTATTATAACACAACGTGAAAAGTGGTTCCTATTATGAAACAGTTATATAAAGATGAATTTTATACATAATTAAACATCATAGAAATAAATATAAAAAATATACTAATATCTATGCATTATATGCTTCCCAAATATCTAAAAATATATATCATTCTTAGTGGTGTGAAATCTTAAAAAAATTCCTAAAAACTTGCTATCTACAAGTACATATAAATTAATTGCGAGATGAGCCAGAACTGTTCATTTTTACTGTTGACTTTTTTCGTGATTATTTGATATTTTAGCATTTTTTAAGCGCATATTATAGTTCATACCATAGTTTTTGAACCATAGATTCAGTTTATATACATATTTACTAGTTTTTCTTACTTTTTCTATAAAATAAATAGCTGTTTCACAATAGGTGCCAAAATTTACGAGGGGCCCTATTTATGAAAGGGTAAAAATAGTCTTTTTTGAGAATTCCCTCGATCATTTCAGATTAATTTAACTAAAATAGTAGTTTATATGTTGTTCTGAACTTATATTTTCATCGTTAAACCTGAAAATTCTTCTAAAAGTATAAATTATTTGTCCAGAAATCTAATCTCTAAAACGTGTGTATATAGGAATAGGCGGTGCACACCTACTCTACTTGTGCACATTTAATAATATATAAGGTAAATAATATTTTATTTTACAGAAAAATGAAGATAGAATATTTCTATGATGTTTATATAAGTTTTTAAACGGTGAATTCCACCAGAATCAATATAATTTCCAATTTATAAATGAAACAGTAGGAACTATTACACTGTATAAGCACTTAATTTAGAATTATTGATAAATTTTGAAAACTAATATAAAGTGAAACTTTTTCACATTTTTTGTATATTATAAACAATTTTAACATTAAGAATAAGTTGTGTAAGTACCAAAAACGTGATAAAAGCTAGAAAAAGGATATTTTATTCTGTTTCATAATAGAGGTTGTAATTATGAAACATAGATGCCAGCAGGAAAATCGTGTTTCATAATAGGCACTAAAATCACTGTCACTATTTTGATAATAATTTATGAAATATAGCATTAATTTCAAATTTGAAAAAAGATATTTATTCTATAAGAATTAGCGCTTCGAATGAGCTATGATAGTATTCACTTTTATGTGATTTAGTTATTCATTTTTTGAATTGAAAAAAAAGTACCCGAAAATCGTTTCATAACAGGGTACTTTATCTTAATACTATTACTTTCTGTCACAGTTGATATAGCACTCATTTACTCTCATGTAAAAATAACCATTTTCAAGAATTTTTTTCTCAACAATTTGTTCCGCAATGTATGTTAAACAAACATATAGTATCATTCCTGTGACTTCGAAGAATATTTGTATATTTTTTTTAAAAGCTTTTTCAGTTTTTGCAATATGAAGAGAACTACCTTAAGCAGTTGCTAGCTATAAAAATTAATTAATTTATAGCTAAAGAATATTGCTTGTCGATGGTTAAGCAAAAATTAATGATACTTTAGCTAGTTTGTACTTAACAAAGTAGCTTATTTATAGCTAAGAAATACAGCTAATTTATAGTTGCTTAGGCAGAAATTCTGGTTAATTTTCTACCAGGGTTAGCGTTTTTATTATACATGCGGATAAATGCAGTACATAATTCTTCTTTCATATTTATCATAATGGCATATAGAACGCATCTGTTACGAAAATCTTCTACGAAACGCTGCTTTGAAATTCCGACGGTTCACTATTCACTCGCAATGAATTACCAAGAGTTTTCATTATTTCACGGTACCCCAACCAGTCTTCGCGTTGCTCCCGACAAATTACCGCAAAAACCCGCAACTTCATATTCCTTCAAATCCAAAAACCACACGAAGTCCGGCTTCCTTAATAAATCGCCCTGTCTTATGTAGGTTAACGGCGGCGCGCTTCCTGTCGAAAAGCGTCGACGCGCATACATGTATAATATATACCTGCACTTCTATGCCGAAAAAGCTGGGAAAATCGAGCGAGCTCGATAATGCGCGTGCGCGGCGCGGCTCGGCAATTAAAATTCCGTAAACAAGTTGAGGGACTTTGAAAACTGCCAGTATATTTCAATGGAAGGAGTTTTGCGCGGGCGAGCGAGCGCTCGAAACTTTTGACAATTATTAATGCTCTGAGCGCTTTCAATGTGCTTCGAACGAAAAGGAGCTCTTTTCGCGCTTTCACTTCACAGTCGTTCGTACAATAATTAACTTTACAAAGCCTCTAAGGATGTTGAAGGACAACCGCGCAGTTTGTTTAAGGGTCCCTACCTTTCGATTCATTTTCTCTGCTTTTTTCTTGTCGCCCGCTTAAGCTCATTACTTCCGGCTGGATTTTCATTATTTCGCGCCTCGTCGCACTTTTTGTAATTCGCGTGGTCGCTGTAATGAAGGTTTATCGGAGCGGCGGCGATTTTGAGCAGGAAAAATTTAACTTTACACCGGTGCGGCGATAAAATTCGCCGGATAAAAGTTTTACCGAGGCTGTGATTTACAATGGGACTGTACTTTTCGGGTCGGTGAATTATGCGCCCTAATTTCTCGCGAGATTCGAGTAGCGTATATACATATAGTCCTGCGCGCAAACATAAGAATATGTCTAATACCGTTATATATAAGGGGATATAGCTCTGAGATCATTCAAATGCAGCGCTTTCAAACGCTTTTGAATCAGATAAGCAGAATTTCCTTCTCTAGTCAGACTTTTTCTATAGGAATCAAACACAGCGTAGAAGTGAAATCCAGATTATTGAAAAGAGCAAAAAAAATGCGCTTTGCACGGTTCTTTGATTTTTTTTTCTCGAAGCTATTCTCCTTTTTGGATATAGAATAATATAGGAAATTATACATTAAGATTTTAAAAATATTTAGCGCTTTACACGCAATCCGTTTAAAAAAAATTTCCTTTGGCCAAAGTTTGACCAAAGTTTTGTCTGACATGGAAGTTTGTCCAAATTTGGGCAATGAGAATATCCCAAACTTGTAAAGATAACATTCATATGTTTGCACAAAGTTTGGCGAAACTTTGCCCAAACATAATAAACATTACCTATTAAATTCGGATACTTCCAAAAAAAAAGTATAAAGTTTGCCCAACTTCGGCAAACTTTATACTCACGAATATTATACCCTCATAAAGTTTTGGAAAAGTTTATACGAACTTTTGCGAAACATACAAAAGAAAAGTAATTTTTATTTTGCGGCTTCAAAAAATAGAAAAATTACATTTTACGAGATATGAATAGCACAGACACTTTTTAAAAAAACATCATATAATACTTTGAGCATTGAAATATTGCATTTACTGAGATTACGTTACGATATTTTCTATAGAATCTTTTTAGCTCTCAGTACCAAAATGTCTTTTTCCCATTCAACTAGTCTCTCTCTCTCGCTCTCTCTCTCGCTCTCTCTCTCTCTCTCTCTCTCTCTCTCACTCTCTCCTACCAGGATATTCCTTTATAAAAGCCGTACACAAGCAATTAAAGAGATTACTCAATTCAAATTCAATTCTAATTCGGATAATTAAGTAGTCGCCGCGCCGATCCCGAATCAAAGCGCGACGAAAATACTCCGCGCGAATTTCTTGCTCCTCTCTTATCCGCCTTAAGCGCTAGTCAGGGGCGGGGGGGGGAGGGGAGATCAAACGAAAACAGGCCATATTTCTTCCTCCTCCCAAAGCCAATTCACTTCGTTAAACAAAGGCGCGCGCGAACGAGCGAGCGAAAAGTTTGCCGGCTCTCTGTGTAATCGGATAATTCGGAAAAATCAGCGCGCGAGCGCCGCCGACGCGGCAAATGAGATTCGTACGTGCGGCCGCCCCGGGTTCTGATGGAAAAAATTTTTGCAGAAAGAATGTGCCGAGAGTTTCGCGCCAGGCCGCCGCTGCCGCCGGATAATCAACGGAGATCGACCCTTTTCCGATATTTCCCGAGATTGAGCGCGTGGAGGAGAGAGAGAGAGAGTGAGAGAGAGAGAGAGAGGATTCAATCTGGCCGATGTGACTAATGAACGAATAAAACGCCCCGGTGTATCAAGGCCGTGACTGCGCGCGTCCCTTTGGGGATAAAGATCGAGTGAGAGAGAGAGGGAGACGGAGGGGAGAGAGGAGATAAAGAAATAACACTTGGTGGGAGGTGGGAAAAAAGGGGGTGATCGCGTGGATTAGGTGTATATTTATTGCTCGATTTTGCGGAAATTAAGGTGCCGATGCTCGGAGCGATTATGACGTCGATGCGGCGGCGGTTGAGCTTAAAGGGTGTGGTATATAGATTAAATGAAAATTATGGCTTGGGTCTTCGGGTAAAGGGTACCCTTCCTTTAATGATTTATTTACCAAGATATAGTGAGATGATGCTGATATGGGTATATGTTATAGATAATTTATAGTCATTAATAATTTAATATAATGTGATCAAAGAAAAACGCCAAAGTTTTCCTTTTGAAAATCCCAGACTTTTATACGGCTAATAAATGATTTCATTAACTCGTGATTTTTCGGAAAATGAATATACCCAAGCGGCTGAAAAGTTGGGAAAATATCCGACGAAAGTTCGCTCCATGATGACGTGCTCTGTGTGTATCTATCTATACATACGTAAGTAGATGCGCGGCGTGTGCGCTCTAGCTGTCTTGCTGCACACTATAGCCACACACCTACTTACATATTTACATGTATAATATGATGCCTATATTACCGCGCAGCTTCCGCACCGCGCGCGCAAGCGCTCCCCTCCAATTTTCGTCAATCAAGGGTATTATCGCGCCTCGAGGTAACGTTCTCATTTACGCGCTAATAATTCTAATAAATAATGCTGCGGTACGTTAATTTTTGATTTGATGGGGATGATGCGGTCCTAGATGATGGAGAGTAAGTTATTGTAGCGAAAATTTCTCGAAGAATAGTTACAAAGTTATCAAAAAATCTTTTCTTCTTGACTTTTCGATCAGGACTTTCGTTTACATGCAGATATGTACCTGTCGCAAATCCAATTTCTAATCACGAATTTATATTCATGGAAAAATATGCTGATGGGGCGCTTTTTCGACTTTGAATATTACTGTTTGAATAGCGAGTTCTCTGTGTTAGTAATTAGTTTGATGGAATATCGATGAACTATAGTTTATAGTGTACGTAGTAGCACATAAATACAGTATCGCCAATGTGAAAAACGTTTCGTCAAAAAAGTGGCAAAAGAAATCTAAGCTGATGGAAAAGCTAACTGAAATCTTTTCGAATACCAGATATTATCTTATGCTTCTTTACAATACGTTATTGAGAACAATAAATCATCAATTAACAAAAGTGTTCGTTATTATGTATAATTTGGTGTATGGTTAGTGGACGTCAACGAACCAAAAAGACAAAATTTGAACTTTTTGCTAACGTTTCGAGTAATGTAATCGTGCATTGTAACCTTTGACACCTTTTTAATCTTCACCTTCCTAATACTACATTTTGTTATAATATTGTCGCCCTGAAGAGGAAAGTATCCTAATAAAACTCTCTAAACGTTGGCAAGAAGCTCAAATTCTGTCTTTTTTATCCGTTTACGTCCACTGACCATCCACCAAATAATAAATGAATCAATCGTGTAGAGAAATAAATAAATCCTGTGATATTACCATTCTAAAAATAGACAAAAAACTAAAAATTCACGAGAATCTTAGTCCAACCTATCCCCCCCAAACTTACCTCAAACGTTTCACCCCAATATCGACTATTCCTTTTCCGACATTTATCGCCGTGTCTCTCATCTCACTCTTTCACTTCAACAACACTGTCTCGCTATCCCCCACAATTCTCCTCTCTTAAAAACCGACCTCCGCACACCCATCCGCACGCACACCACCTATAAATAAAACATTCCTCTTCCAGCCTCACAGCAGCAGCAGGACTGCGACACACACACCGATCCTCCTTATATTTTCTCAGGTGCGGTGCACTGCCACTCGCCGTCTCCTATCAAACGAATCGGAAACGAAAGCCTCTCACGGATTTCGACTGTGTGTGCGCGGGTGACACATTCTGTCTGAGTAATATCTCACGAGGCCGATACGTGTTTTCTTTCTCTCTGCTGCGTGCGCGCCCGGAGGAATTTCATTTCGCGAGCAGTCGATAAGCTCGTTTCCCCCGCCCGCCAAATGAAAGACGAAGCGCGTGTGTGTGTGCGCATGCTCGCTTTCTTTCAGCTGCTGCTGCTGGTTTCGAGAAAGGGAAAGAGACAAATTTGCCGAATTCCTAGAATAGCTGGAAGTAGGCGTTTTTCGGGTGGAGAGCGGTAGTAACGCAGAGTGGTAGGGTTGTTTGATGTTGTTTTTTTACTGGAGATTTTTCGTGTAATTGATATTAACGTTTGTTCGTTAGACTTGGAGTTATGTTGGAGTTAGGTAATATTATGAGAAAACTGAAAGACTATGGCTGGTTTGGCAGTGGAAAATGAATGACAGGAGCCGAAGATAAACGTTGCGTCATGTCGGATATTTTAAGTAGATGCATTCCGAGCATAGTCAGACGCTTGTTTTCTGCGAGAGACATTGAGTCATTTTTCAAACCCCCCGTCTCTTGAAGCAAGTCATGTTCACTCTGAAATATTGTATTCTAAGCACTTCAAATAGATATAATATCTTATAAAATAATAATAATTAAAATTAAAACATCGTATTGCATTATATCTCAACTACGAAGTTTAAAAACCTAAAAGAAACGTTACTATTCCGTATAGCGCAAACAAACCTGGAAACAACAACAGCTGCAAACTCATTTTCTTTACGTAAGCTCCAAATATTTTTCCCAACCTACCTGGTCTCGTTTAAAAACATTTTTACCCTTCCTCAAACGAAAAAAGCTCCCAATTGCGCGAGTTTGCATATAGCGCACAGACACACACAGGCAGTGATAAGAACCCGTGGACCCGAGTCCTCATTAATTTATCTATTACCCCTCGGGGACTGAGCCCTCGCGAAAATTCGCAAAAAGTCGGCTTTCAGGTAAAAGGCCGCAGAGCTTCTCTCTACCCTCCCTTCAAACAGATGAAATGTATAATTTAGCGCGTAAACGAGGTATATTATGCATGCGCACGTATGTAAAACGTATAACTTACAGCGCGCTTGTCTTTCGCATTATAGCCCACCGCAAATATATATATATATATATATATATATATATATATATATATATATATATATATATATATATATATATATATATATAAATTTTGCGCGCGCCGGCGCTACGCGCAGGTCGATGTTCTCGCGTCCGAGCGCAATTTCCCGGGATAATATTGTATGTATACTCGGGGTGGTGGGTATATGGGACCGGTCGGCATAATTCAGCGGTGACAAAGCCGCGCGTTGTTCATTAAAGAAGGCGCGGGGTGAGATTGTTAATCGAGTGGAAAAAGGGGGTTGGGTATGCTGTGGCTGGCTTTTCTTTTTTAGCGGCTATTTGGAATTTCAGAGCGTCGTGGTTCGTTCACGGCTGCGTTCCAAGATAAAATATCGATAGACAACTTGTAAAATGGATGTGGCCGTCAAAAATCCGTGTAAAAAGAATTTAAACATAACTGTGGTAAAAAGTAAATAAAAGTTTTTAAAACGATTGAATAAATCATTGTATTGTCCGCTATTTGTTAAATGGATTTTGTTAAGAATGACTGTATAATGTATGTACGGGCTAGATGTTAAATACTATACTCTTAATGTCTGTTTCAACTTGAAAGGCTGGAAATGAGTAGGAATTCAAAAATGATATTGTTTTATAAGGTTAATCTAGGTGATTCGGCCAACGTAAGCGGAAATGTTTTGGTATGTTTCTGCAAGCATGTGTAGAAAAAACTGTTAAAGGGACATCAACAAATATAATATATCTTCCACGAAGAAAAAATTGAGCACGCCCTAATAGTGATAGCCAAAATGTAAAAAGAGCGTTTTAACTATACGCTTCGTCATGATTATGTTAAATTGGCCAATTTAATCGAAAAAGTTTTTATTCTTTTTCCTCACATCAAAAGCGATACAAATGTATATACATACATTAAACTTATTTTCTATTAAAAAAAAAAATCCGGACATTTAACAAATGAAATATGTCTTGCTAAAAGCTATAACAGAAAAAACTGGCTCCGTGTGCATTTAGCGTGTGTAGCTAAGACGGCCACTTTTAATTTATAAGTCGTATGTCAAATTAAGCTTTCCCATAAAGTGGATCCGAAGAAATGTATGTGTATCCGAATTACGTCGAGGTACCTTACTTTAATTTTTAATTCCTTGAGTCATTTTGAGATTATAACTAAAAAGGAACAATAATAGTTTTAACAGCTAGCCCGTAAATACATTAAAGTCATTCTCAATAAACCGGTTTTCAAAAAGTGTTTTAATGTCGAGATCGCAAATTTTCCTACTTAGTGTGACTATACCAGTAGCTGAAAAAATTGTAGTTTATTCAATTAATAACAAACTTTTCAAGTCTATACTTCATTTCACTGCAAAAAAGAATGTAAAATCGACCTAATGGAACTTTTTTATCCGGTTTGTCTATCAACAGTAAGTCGTATCAACGATTAGAAAATCGTCAATCTATATAACGACTTAATTGTCCAGCTACTGGTTTAGTCACCCTATTTTATTGAATTACTCCGTTATTTTTTTTAAACTTTTCTTTTACTTTCGTACCAACATTTTTTTAATTCCCACTTCACATTAACATTGTACATCCTACTGCATCGATCTATCCATTATACTCTACCCATCCCCGACTATCATTCTCAATTTTCAAAACTTCCTCCAAACCTGAGACGCTCTTTTCATCCTCATGCTAAAATTGCACCTATCAATTCTTCAAGAAAAACAAAACCAATAAACAAAAACAATCTTTTTCTCCATCCACCAGGACACAAACATCCGAATTCCGCTCAATCGAAATCGACTCTCTCTCTCTCTCTCTCTCTCTCTCTCACCGGATATAATTGCTACAACGACTCACCCTCGCCTCAGTAAACGACGACGATAGTCTCACCCACTCTCTCCCATTGACTGCGGGTAATCGATCTCACACGCTTCATCCCCCCCTCGACATCGCGCGCCGGCCGATAAGACAGTTGTACGTAGTATAGCAGCGCAGGTGCTCCCCATCCGCGCGCAGCCTCCTCACCCCTCGATACATCCTCCCTTCCCCAGACACGTGTCCCCTAAGCACAATCCAGCATTTACATACTCGGTCCGGGTGTAAGACACCTGTGCGTACTCCTCTCTCTCCCTCCCTCCCTCTCTCTCTCTCTCTCTCTCTCTCTCTCTCTCTCTCTCTCTATCTCTATCTCTCAGTCCTTCGAGTATTTTTCTCCCCCCCGCAGAGATTCGCTCGCCCGCGCAAGAAATTACGTTTTATGAAAAAACAAACATTTCAACTTTTTTTACGATTAATAAAATACACGCATACAGACTCATATACGCACACAAAGAGAGAAAAGCAGCGCACTGACCACTGCGCTGGTTTACAGCCTCCAGCCTATATATATACGGCTGACATCCCTGCGCCAGCGGTGGCTTCTTAATGATGGGCAATAAAAAGTTCGACACGTTTCGAATTGTCGTAAAGGCCGCGTGCGTGCCGTGAAAGCCGAAAGGGCCGTCGCGTGCGTTCCCTCTCTTCCTCGTTCTCTCGCTCGGCTTTTTCGTCCGCTCTACACGTTACAATAACAAGAAGTGTTGTTGCGGAGAGAGAGAGAGAGAGAGAGAGAGAGAGAGAGAGAGAGAGAGAGAGAGAGAGAGAGAGAGAAACAGCGGGAAACGGCGAAGCTGGATGTGAGAATCGCCTGTGTTTGTCGCTAGGTACATGGTTTGATGAAAATACGCTGTTCTGTGCGAGAGAGGGAGAGACAGCTGCGTGATTTTATTGATGATTTGTCAATTGCGCGTGATACGTCCCGCTGTATGGGCGTTCGGAACGTAAAGATATGAGGGGAAGTATAAGGGTGTGCCATAGGGGGATTTCCTATGTAGAGATCTTGAGAATGCATCTTACGGAAGGTAATGTGATAAGAAGAGGCGATTGTGTTGCTGCTGTTCTGCGAATTATGACATGGATGTGTGTATAATGATACTCACGAAGTGCAGTTTAATTGCCATAGCGTTAATATAGCTTAAATGGCATTGTTTCTGTTGAAGTGTTTCCAATTATATTGTTTCGAATGATACAGCATCGTTGCCCATTTCAATCTGCACGTGATACTAGATTATTGCGTTAAATATACTATCATAATAAATTTTACGATTCAATTGAGGCTTTTCCTTGAATTCGGTTACCTTTATCAATGTTTGTAAATTTTATTGATTGCATATTAATTACACGTAATATATAAATGCATCAAATTTGTATTTTTAATGTAATTACAGATTTTGATTTTATGACGAAAATGATAATTTCCGTAATTGCATGCAATTAATTAAAATTTAATCAATTTTATAGCCATTGAGGCGAGAGTAATTATAGAATAAATGTTGCAAAAGCATCTAAGTAAGAAAAAAATATATAATTAATTCGCAAGACTCGCACATCGTATAATATTCAATAAACATAACTGTTTTCTTCAAAAACAGGGTTTGGAACAACTGTATCCTCTTGCTTACGCCGTTAACACTCTATGCGCTCTCGAGTTTCAGCGTCGTCCCTTTGCCTTGAAACTCGACGCCATAAAATCCACTCACCCTTGGAAGATTAAATAATATGCCTGCAGCATCCAGCACCTCGTCCACTACTACTAAATATACAATAATTCCGCATTAAGCTCACGAGAAATGGAAACGCCGGACTGAGAGAGAGAGAGAGAGAGAGAGAGAGAGAGAGAGAGAGAGAGAGAGAGAGAGATGCCATCGAGGAAATTCGAGATGTAGCGCGCACGCTGAATTTGAGTAATTATCGAGGCCTAGACACTCGCAATTAGAGCGGGTTCGTTCTATATAGGTAAGTCCGTTTTTGCTCGGATGTGCGAGCGAGAGCGCGAAACTGTGATTAATAATTAATTGATTGATTAATGGCCGGGGAATGCGAAGTCGTAATACGTGCTGAGGAAGATTAAATGTCTAATGGAGTGCTGTAGCGAGGAAACGTATAACGAGTCGCTTAGATGTTATAACTGTACTTATTCCCTTTAATTTGCAAGCATTTGTTGTAACGTTCTGTTGAAGAGCATCGGTGCAGTGCTTTTTTGGCTTACAATATAATCACCTCAGTAGAAGTTCTTTTTGCAAAGGTGACTCTATCTCGTTGTTTGAAGAGTATGTTATTGAACGACCTGCAGCTAGCAAAACAAGTTTGATTCTAAGGTCATACGCGTGTACTGTACCTATATTTTTGAACGTTTTAATCCAATTAAATAGTCTTTAAACTCTCTTGTAACAGTTGCGGCTTTCTAATAAAATATTCACCATCTGCAAACAAGAAAAAAGTATGTCACCGTCGAGTATCCACAATAATCACAGTCAAAATCAAACGCAATTTCACAAGCATCATTTAAAACGTTAAACATTAGTTCTGACGACAACATTTTGCTCTAATAATTTTCTTCGCTAGCGCGCAGCTCATTCTTTTTTTTTCCTTTCCGCGCAACCCAAGGCCATTTCTCACCACGCTACACGAATCACCCGCGTTCCACTCGCTCGCGCAATTCTTCCAGGACTTTCCCTCTCTCTCTCTCTCTCTCTCCCTCTGATTACGTTGATCTGGGAATATTACCACTGAATGTTAGACGCGAGTATGCAATTTTAACATTCTTAGCAGGTATCTTAAAGAGTGGTAATCCACCTTACTTAGCTGAGTATTTTCATTTTTTGAACCCAGATCGATCGGGTTGTAAGAGAGGCTCATCGCTCGAGCTTAAGACTGCTGGGTTTAAGATAGTACATTTCGACACGGGTGGGGAAGTCGATTATTTAGCTGGTGTGACTTTTTGCACGAGCGAAGCGAGTGCGAAAAAGTCATACCACCTAAATAATCGACTTACGCACTAGTTTCGAACGGTATTTTATACCACGAGCGCCGAAAAATCATATCAAAGTTGTGATTTTGAGGTTAGAGTGGTATAAAAGAGTATATGCGACACTCTTTTCGTATAGGCGCTACCTATCTGTGGAATAAATTACCCCATGCGCTGCGCCAGCTTTATATCAAACCCTGTTTTAAATACAGACTTTTCGATTATGTGATTAACCGGGCTCGTTAATGTTCTGTTACCTATGCGCTTTTATTGTATATTGTTATATATTATTGTATATAGCTATATATTGTTGTATTTTACTGCTTATATATTGTTGTATTTTACTTTTTTATTTTTAATTTTTAATTTTTTATTTATTTATTTGTATGTAAACAGCGATTTTTGTTATTATATGTATCATTACATGTATAATGTATTATTTTATACTGTACTGGCTATCTTGGACCATGAGTCCCTAGCCGATTTATTTTTTAATAAATTCAAAATTCAAATTCAATTCTCTCTCTCTCTCTCTCTCTCTCGTCCCTCCCATAAAAATAAACAATAACTTACCCTACCCACGCATCCAGCCTCACACGTGCACATACGCTGAGGAAAATTCATCGGACAATCGTGTAACATCGTTCCGATCGATCGATGAATAATTTCACGCATAATACCCGCCTTCTTTAACGCGGATTCGAAAGTAGAGCGCGCGAGAGAGAGAGAGAGAGAGAGAGAGCGCGCAAGATTAGCGTCGCGCGTGCGCGCGCGCTTGTGTACAAGTTTCTAATTGGCCAAGTTGCCTACGTAGCTGTGCGCCGCCGACGCCACTTGTCAAAGTTTCGCGAACAAGAGCCGCTTTGTAATTAACTGCGAGGGCTATAATTATCTGCTCTCTCGCTCTCCACCTCGCGCGTACGTCGGTATTGCGGACATTCCGATCTTGATTATAAACTTCGGATTCGCGGTCCATTGTAATAATGCGCACGTGTGGGAGGAGAGTAGGGGCTGTAGCCTAAATGTGACGGATCAAACAATTGCGAGATTCTTTGGGACGCCGTCGGTACCAGGTTACTGATAATATGGAGGCATTGGTATGTAGGAACGCGGAATACGTTCGTTCGATATGAACGTATTGTTGAATAGCGGAGATCATAAATCGGCTAGCAAGTTAGTATTGATTTGGGGGAAAAAAGCGGTTGTGAAATGTGGAAATTGTTAACGAATGAGAGCTCTGAATAGTTTTTGATACTTCTATTATTCCTATGTATCTGCGTTTGAATTGAAATAGTACTGTCTAATTTAAATTCGGTGAAAAATCACTATTTTAGAGCATAAAATCGGGCACTGTCGAAATAGTGCACCGACTTTACACTCTGATATAGTGATCATTCACTGAATTTAATTTAGAGAGATAGTTTTCGGTCCTAGGCCGTAAAGTTACATTTTATAAACCGAGTGGGAATGGTACGTCCAAGGACCGGCTTAGCCAGGCACTTGTGATAGAAAGATACTTCCATCGTTGGAATGAAATCAATTTGAAATGAAATTGTGTAATTTAGATTTTATTTTAATTATTTGGGGTCAATGATATTCGTACATCTTCAAGTAAAATACATAATTATTTATATACCAATAAACGTATTCCAATCTCACATTAATGTAACAGAATATGCCTATAAATACTGTGAGTGCAGAATCGTATAAATCCAATAATTTTATTATAATTAGTATACAATAGTACTCTGCGCATTCAGCTAATGTCGAAATTATAGTATTGTTTCTATGCAAATGTTACACTTGTATTATACAAAATTTTATTACTGCCATAATCAGCCACAATAGAACTACATTTAACTGTTCGTATTTATAAATGAGCTCTCGATGGAAAGGAGATATTTTAGTAGAATTTGATAAATAATTATTTATTTGAAATATTCATAAAGCAAAATTATTTTTCTGACGAATATACAATAAACGCCACTCTGTTACAATGATATATGCAGTAGGACGAAACTATAAATTTATTAATAATGTTTGCAAAAGTGAATAATTTTAGATATTTTGCTTAAAAGTATATTAATAGTATATTACTAACACGGGCGGAAGAGGATTATTTACCTCATGCGACGTTTTTCGGCCGAGCGAAGCGAGGTCGAAAAGTCGCATGAGGTAAAAATTCTCTTACGTCCACGTTTCAGTAACGTATTTTTCCGTCCGAGGCCGCAAAATGACATTTAAGATGACATTTTGAGGTTAAAGGGCAGAAAAATAAGTTTTTTGTTTATAAAATAGATAACTATCTACCAGCTGAATATCAAATTATTAATACCATAAGATGACAATGTATAAATCATAATTCTGTTATTATAGCCTTTTAAGCAGTACGCCGATACTTGGCCAAATATATTTGAAAATCATTAATATTTCAAATGACAAAAATAGTTTTCAATAGAGTGTAATTTTACCGTGAATCAATATGGAATTAATTAAGATGGCCAGAATATAATATTAGCTTTGTTTTGTAATCAATATCCTGCTTATAGCTCTTATTCCACTCTGTTACCTAACTAATTTAATAAACCATCTCCCGTGATACTCACCAGTCGTTTTGCGAAAACGGAACGACCATTCCATATGATTCGCCCGTCCGCCGACCGAGCAATAAAAAAACCGCGTCATACCTCCATGCCGTATATTTCCTGAAAAATAAAAAATGTTTTTGTTTATACAAACTGCTCAACTCGTGACGGATTCGTGTTCACCGCACGTCAACTTCCCTCGTGGTTCTGCATGTGTGTGTGTGTATAACAATATTTCAAGATTGATTAGCACCATTGAGGTTCAGTGTTTCGCTCGCTCGCGCGAGTATCCGGAAAATATTCATTTTTCTTACCGGCCGTAATTGAACGCTATAGTATGCCAATTGCGCGCGGGGTAGACATATATGTACATCAGCTAAAATGATTGGATCGGGGTTGATGAAATTTAAAAAACAGCGTATGCGTGTGCGCATGTGTGGGGGTGGGTCATGATTTATAATAAACGTCAATGATTTCATGTGATTTATATTTTTACATCAATGATGTAATCAGTAGACATATATAGCGTGAAGTTTTGTGTTTTTAATTCATCACATTTATACATAGATCGAGTTTAAGCTTTAAATAATTTACGCGTTATTTTATTCAGCTTTATATGATTTTCACGTCACCTTTTGATAGTATAATAACGATTAGTAACGACCGAGACGCGAAAGTTCAAATATTAATTAAAATCTATTTGTACGATTTGATATTAATAATTGCAAAGGTTAAATTGGAATTTCAACGCTCAACATTTTATCTCGCTCAATCTTGAATTTATACTAATTAAAAGTACATCGTGATTTCGAAAATTTTCCATTTGTCACACATTTTAAGTAATTACAGAGAAGACAGTGAGTCAATACAGAAAATCGAGTTTTTCGCGAAAAATTTGCCTTTCGCTTTTAATACGTTTTTACCAATTTTAGGCATCCTATTGATAAGATTTTCGAGTTTTTGTTTATCTATACTTTCTAAATTAAATTCAGTAAAAAATCACTATTTTACAGTGTAAAGTCGGGCACTGTCGAAATAGTGCATAATATGCACTCCGAAATAGTGTATATACACTAAATTATCAGCGATACACAGTGATACACTGATAAATCAGTGTATATGAGCTATTCCCAAAATTATTTCCCTCTTACGTATCGAAAAAAATTAAAAAAAAAAATTTTGAAGGCACACTCATCGGACAAGATTTTTCTTGTTTCTTAAGCTTTTCTGAATGTGAAAAAAAAATATGTACAGGCTCAGTTTAATTGTATAATTTTTTGGCGACACTTTTAAGTCAATTTTGAATTTAAAATTCACAGAAATTTCACCTTTTTTTCTAAACGACGAAACTTCAAAAAAGGATTTAATTTTGAAGGCACATCTACAGGACAAAGTTTTTCTTGTTCTTTAGGCCTTTCTGAATGTGAAAAAAATTATTTACAAGCCAGATTGAATGGTATACTTTTATGGCGCTACTTTTAAATCTAAAAATTAAGGAAAATTTCGCCTTTTTTCTAAACGACAACACATATAAATATACTGCCATCTGGCTATTTGATCTTTGCATAAATTATTATCTACACTGAAATTATTACTTTAAAAGTTACAGTTTTCTAAGAAATAATCGTTATTATACAATTATAACTTTCCAAACAATTTGCTACAAGCGATAATTCAATAAATATCTGAAAATATGCAATACCAATCTTTTTTTAAACATCACATCAGCTTAAAAAGTAATAAAATCTTGATCGTAAAAGTAGGACGCATAATGTTTGTAGAAGATACCGAACACGAACATGATATATACGGACAAATGCAATAATTTCGACTTCACCAAAATTTCCACTGTTTACCATGTATTGTTTATAAAAATTTATATCTGTGATTTGAGAATCATAAGATTCATCTCCTACGATAAAAGGTTCAAAAAACCCCAATTACTAATAACATAATTAACAATTTGTAATCGAATTTTGGAGTGTTTGTTTTCATCGTTATAAAGAAAGAAAGAAAATCATCTAAACAAACAATTTCCATGACCTACGATTATCTTTTCTATTTTGTACAATGACATTGCTTAAGGTCACTAATTAAGAAATGGATGAAAAATATACTTAGCTCTATTTATAAGTACCTCACGTAAAGTATTAGTTTTTATAGGAATGTGTGGGACAGCAAAAATTATTACAGTCTTTAGAGACTAAATGAACCTAGAAAATATTATATGAGTATATACAAATTATATATCATATGGATTAAGTAACATATAGTGGAGGATAAATTTTATGAATTTAAAATGTTCATGTTATTTATTAATTTTTAATGTAATCCAGATAGCACGAAAAGTTGCGGTAACGTTGCTGCAACCGATTTCTTGAAACCTTGAAACGTTTCCTGAAAAGTTCTGCAGAAGTTTCCAAAACGTTGCAGAAACGTAGAAATGTCCGCTTTTTGTTGCTAAAATTAATTTGCAGGAACCTGTAGGGAACCAAACGGTAACTTCCAAGCAACGTTTCTAAAACGATATTATTGAGACTCGTTGGTAACGTTTCGGGAACTTTACCAAGTTCTCGCTGAATGTTTATATCGACGAAGAGTAAGCGTTGCGAGAATGTTGCAGAGAAATAAATACAGAACTGTCTTTGCAAATACCTCTTCCCCATAACGAATTCGCAACATTTCCCACATATATTTTGTAGTATCACTGACCGACAGGTGGCGCACAACAATCCATGGTTAAAAATGTTAGGTTCAGGTTATAAGTCAAAATCAGGTAATAAGGGTGGTTGGTGGGAGAAGTGGAGGTTACGGTTTGATACTCTTGTTAACAATTTCTTTTTTTTTATTAAAAATCTCTGAAAAATGAAAAAAGAAAAATGAAACGTTTTTAAAACGTTAGGGTTCCGTTAGGGTATCGTTAGAGAAACGTTGCGAAATCGTTTTGAGGATAAAGTATTTCGCAAAGACAGTTCTGTATTTATTTATCTGCAACGTTACCGACTCGTCTCAATAATATCGTTTTAGAAACGTTGCTTGGAAGTTACCGATTGGTTGCCTACAGGTTCCTGCAACTTAATCTTAGCAACAAAAATCGGACATTTCAACGTTTCTGCAACGTTTTGAAAACTTCTGCAGAATTTATCAAGAAACGTTTCAAGGTTTTAAGAAATTAGTTACAGCAACGTTGCCGCAACTTTTCGTGCTACCTGGAGTATAGTGAATGAAGATGAATTATCTGTCTAATAAAGGACGATACATTTATTGTTAAATAACAATCTATTTAGTTGAGATAGCGAAAACCATTTGTAATATTTTAATTGTACCCACACATTTTTTATTTCATTTATAACGCAGACGTAAAAAGTAATTCGGACATTATTATACGGTTTGTTAAATTTCAATAAAAAAAATATTTAAAATTTTCTCATATTAGAAAAAGATATTTCACTAAAAATATTATATTGAAATAAAACTAATTATATGTGAGATGTTAAAGTTGTTGAATAAGAAAAGAGCATCCTTTACTTTTTTAACCAATTCAGTAATATCCGATTGGACCAAAAAAATATGTATGATCCCAAATCTTGCAGCTAATGGCCAAATTTACTACCACTCCGGTGTTATTAATTAAAAGGTAATTAATACAACAACACCAATTTTCTTTTTATCCGTCGATGTTTCGGACAATTTATTTTTGTCCCTCTTCAGGAATCTAATATATACAACCGTAGTTAATATTATTAAAACGTCGACGGATACAAAGAAAATTGGTGTTGTTGTATTAATTACCTTTTAATTAATAACACCGGAGTGGTAGTAAATTTGGCCATTAGCTGCAAGATTTGAGATATTAGAAGAAATCTACCATTAGCTGCATTATACAAAAAAAAAAAAAAATATGTATGAATAGAAAATTAAAAGTGCTCTGAGAAAATGCTCTTACTTCAAACAGATTTCCAAACACCGCGACGAAAAACTAAATTTTTCGTTTTTTTCGTATTTTTCTTTATTTTTACATTATCCGCTTAACTCTAAAATTGAACTTGTTCAACTTTAGCATAGGTATACTTTATATGCCTGTAAAGTTTGAGACTGATATCTCTTTTTGTTTTCCAGTTATGACGCTGACAAATTTATAACATACGCATACACACACACACACACACACACACACACATACACACACACACACACACACACACACACACACACACACAAAACAGAGCCATTTATTAAAAAATGATATTTTGACTCGGGGAGCTCAGAAATATCAAAAATCATCGAAATCTCGAAGTCCAAAAATTTCCCCGTTACAAAGCTTTCTCTTTCAGAAAGCATACAATGATGATTATATATTACAAAATGCATTAAATTTAATGTACATACTGTAATTTCATCGGGGTACATTAAAAAGAAAATGGATTCTGCATTAAATTTAATTTTAATGTACCTATTATATGAAATTTTACTCACAGTATAATTAGGGGAGGATGGGGTATTGGCGGTCACCTAAGCGGATTTGCTTAGTATTTTCAATTCATTGTAGTTTTGATTAATTTTTCACATTATATAGTTAGATTCTATTACTGTTTATCAAAATTCACGAAAAATTTCATTTTAAAATAAAAATTTATAATGTTATAAGAAAAATCAAAAAGTAAAATCAAATTAAGGTTGGCATCCAACTCGGGGTAATCCCGGTCAACACAGGGGAAATACCAGTCACTCGAAAGATATTCTTTATATAGATAAATAATTTATTTAATCAAATTAAATAAGTACAAAAATGTTCACAATATTATTATTTATCATTTCCCAGCGAAACACCTATTGGTTTTTACTTTTAAAATACGTCAGCTAAATGTCGAGTGACCGAAGATAGCAAAAGTGAGGTTATGATCTCACTTTCGAATAAAAAAATCGTAATGAAATATTTTTTGTTTCTAAGAATTGTTATTTATACTAGTTATTACATGTATGTTGATATTGTGGCACAGTAGGTGCATAAAACACTTTATACAAAGCGAAAAAGTGTGTCCGTGATTACCCCAAATCCAATGACGCAATAAAAATAAAAAATTTTAAAAATAAAAGAGTATTTATGCTAATGGTTCATATTAGTTAATTTCATATCTATCGGTCGTCGACCGTGCGATGCGGCTCACATGCCTGTAAAACAACATATTAGCATTCCCAAGTGCGAACGCGCTCTCAATTGTAACCGATCAATAAATCAATAAATTCTTAATTTCGATGTTCTTCTCATTTTGCTCGACAAACGATAAAAGTCACATCCACGGAACATCTTTATACCACCGCGATCTCGCCGTTCTTCCGCACCAAAGCCATAATAACAAATGCTGCGCGCTCACGTGTATCTGTTCCTCCTCACAAAAGAAATGAGCCACTCTCGATGCAGCGGCGGCCTCTTCTCCTCCACCCCCTCCACCGCCCATGAGCCGAAACAGTTGTTCCGCCTCTGCAAGTCACACACACGCGCACACACCCACACCTACGCATAATACGGAGGAATCGCAAACATTTCGCGCGCGCGAATCGCTCTTCCGCCCCCTTCTAACCCACTTCCCACGCGTTCATAATACGCGCGGCGGCGGCGGTATCCTCCCCTGCAGCTGACGCGTCAACAGCGAAAGGCCATTTCACGGGATTGAAGCCGATTTCCCTTTTTTTTTCTTGCTAAATTTCCACACTCGGTGTGGCAGCGCGAGCGAAGAAATAACTAAAGAAGAAGAAACAAGAAAACGGTCAGGAGGGGGGGGGGGGAGACTTTCGTAACGTGTACGAGGATACTAGTGGGCCGAGGTAATTGGGCAACGACGCGGTGTCCTGCTGTCGGCCATTCTGTGTTACTTGTTTTTTTGCGTGCGCTCCACAGCGACACGCGCACTGGCTTTATTTTGCAATATCGCAAGTGCGAGGTGTGTGGTTTTGTACGCTGGAGGCCGCGGAATAATGCTTCTACGGGTCATTGCCAACTCGCGGGTGATGTGAAATTCCAGGGGTTTCCTGCGGGTTTGCGAGAGAGAGAGAGATCGGAGAAGGAATTTTTAATTACCTTGAGAGATCGGTCCTTGATGGCGATAGAACATTTTTGTGGAGACAAGGATATTGCGATTTTTCTGAATAATTTCGTGAAGTGGTTCAAAAGGAAAGCTTCCCCGCGTCACGATTGTTTCGTAAAATCTTTTGTTTTGCACTCTAGGGCTGTTATTGAAGAAGCAGAATGTGCGGTCGAGTACATAGAAAAACCTTTTACTATACAAATTTTTGTATAATTGTGATATTTGATATGTCAGTATCTAAAATCATCTAACACAAGATTTGTTGTGACTCAATTGTATAGAAAGTCAATATTCTATTGGCTTAGGTTTTTATGTATATACATACATGCTCCTATTTCTGTAATTTGAATTCACATTTGATTGAATTTTTTTTTATTCAACTATTGTTTCGTAAATTGCCGTAATTTTTTTTATTCAAATGAAAAGTGCGATTCTAGTTCTACCCATACACACATACTTTATTCACTTTGAAAGCTAATTAATTTCAATCTCAGAGCCATATAATTTGTATACCTCCGCAAATACCTCTTCTGTGCTCTAACAAATTCCTGATGCACCGGTCGTTTAAATTCAATCTCTATTTGTTCCCCCCCGCGTGCGAGACAGCGCACTCAAAGCGCAAGACAAAAACGCCCTTTCTTCTCCACCTTAAAAAGAGAAGAAGACGAAAAAAAGAAGCGACCCAACCGACAGACGGAATCGTTTTCCCATTTCCCCCGTTCAGGGGGGAGGGCAGTGACCGCCGCTGCTGCCACCCTCTGAAGAGATATTTCGCCCGTGCAACGTGAAATCGCACTTTCAGCCATTCGGAAAAATCCTTTTACACATTGCCCCGCCTGCCCCTCCGTTGGCCGGGCATTAAAAGGCGCCAGTCTTCTGGTTTGCACGGATGCACAAAGTACGAGTCACGATGATCGGCCGGCGCGAGCAAAGTGTGGGTATATATATATATATATATATATATATATATATATATATATATATATATATATATATATATATATATATATATATATAGTATACGCGTTATAGGTACGAAGTATATGCTGGTACGTTGCCAGGACGACATCGATCTCCGTTATTTCGTCGAATAAATTTTCCGGAATATATCGCGCGCGCGCCTCCCTTCCACACTTCTCTCTCTCGCTCGCCCTCTCTCTCTCTCTCTCTCGTGATCCCCGGACACCCTCGCACGGCTTTTGAACTTGTCATTCAAAGAGCGCGCGTTTCACACTCTGCTGGCGTGCGCGGTAGCAGCGGCTTGTTTTCGCGCCCCCTCCCCCCTCGTCTACGGTGAATAAGTGCGTATAGATGAGGGCGTCTATCTGTCTTGGATGCGTTTTAGAGTGGCTGATGGGCTGTGCTACGACGGTGTGTGAATGCGTGATAGGAAGGTGGGGAGATCGTTTTGTATAGTCTGTCTTTGTGGGAAGGTTAAGTCCACAGCTTAGTTTGGAAGATAGTGGTTTAAGCGTAGTTATTTTTCACGATGAAGAGGTGTGGGGGTTGTTTGGGAGAGGAACTTTTATTGGGAAAATGGGTGAAAGGGGGATTACGAAATAATGTGAGTGAATGAAAAATTTATAATTTTAAATTTACTTTGACTGCAGTTACAATTTTAATAAGCGTTTATCTTGAGCTTGTGAAAGATAATTTTTAATATAGAAAGTGCGATATAATTTTTTTTTTTTAATTTAGTAATGAAATTTGAGTGGTTTAATTTGTATAATATGATAAATGAAAGTGAAAAAATAGTAGTTTTCGCAACAAGTGCGTTAAGTACAACAACGGCGCCGCCGGCTACGAGTGATATTCGATTGCTACGAGTGTGTAAATCGTACGCACGCATTGCGAATAATGCTTTTTGATATCGTATGCGTAAGTAGTACCTACTTTACACATCGTATTCGGTGCGTAAAGTGCGTAAATAACTTTCCGCATACTGTATATATACAAGTGCCACTTTACGTACTGAAAACAATGCGTAAAGAAGGTACTTTACGCATATTATATCGAAAAGAATTTTTCAGAATTGTTATGAAAATTGTTAGAAGGGACGATGAGCTTTCATTTTTTTGAGAAATCGTAACCGTGAGACTTCTTTAATTTGGCTTTTATCTGATTTTTAAAACGTTTAATATTCAAAAATTATAAATCGCAGGGATTAAAAGTTAAAAAACTGCTCTTTATTATTACATTTACCGCAGTTAAACCGAGATTTTTCGAACTAAAATAGCTGCAATAAAATAATTGACATTTAGAAAATAATCTCTTATTTTTTTTTTGTACTTCACAATCACATTTTATAGAATATCAATGAAAAAGAATCAAACCTTCGCCGTGGATATTTCACTGTATCAATGCTCAAAAGACCTTGGGACAACAAACAAATGAATCCGACTGTTTTCGGATAAGCTAAGCTCGGTCTAGCCATCAATTTTGTCGCGCTCTCTTCCCGAAAAAATATAGTAGCCCGATTGCGATAGTAACTTAGTTTTTTTTTTATTCGAGAACATACGACGCAATAAATAACCCTTTACCCGCGAGCTCTAGAACTTTCCACTTTCCTCAACGCGCGATTTAGATTTAATTTCTCCCTCTCACAATATATTTACCGCCAGCCGCGTAATTAATACACCTGGCAAACCACCCCATTACATCCCCATAACCCTCAGAGTGCGACAATGCCACCAAAAATTACCACGAATTTACCGAGACATTCATTAACTTGCCACCGCGTTACACCCTACACACACACACACACACCGTAATTCAAAATATTCATAACGTCACTTACGCTCGCTCGCGCTACTCGAACACGGTGGCAAGCCCTAATTAGCATAATATAAGACGGCTCTCGAGAAAAGCCGAGCTGCTGGTGCTCCTGCTACCCGGACATCTGCCACGCACCTACCTTCCGGCGTAAATTGCCGTAATTGTAATTTATACGCACCGGCGCACGGGCATCATCCTACGTTAATTACGAGGACCGCGCGCGCCCATTCATCTCTCGCGTTCGAGACGCGCGCACTCGCGTTTAAATATGCGCGAGCGCGCGGCCGGGGGGATTTACGAGGGGACGCGCGTTTTCACGCGACCCCCGTAAATTTTTACCTCCTCTCGGTCTGTTTTTGTTTTGACCGTGGTGATGGTAGTGGCTGCGACTTTTGTTTTGTTTTCCTCGTCGTAGGGGATAGGCGTGAAATTTAGAATGGGATTTTTGAATGGGGGAGGAACGGTGACTTTTATTTTTGTTGTAACGGGGAATGACGGGCGGCCGAGGTGTGAAATTGATTCGGTGACGGATCGGACGTGTACGATTTAAGGGGAGTATATATAGAAAGTTCTTGCAGGGAAATTGATTTATTTTTGAAAATTGTAAATTGAAAATGTAAATTTTTCACTTTACACGAAATTGCCGTGTTAATAAAAAATTGATAATAATACGACAGCTGATTTTTTGATTGAATACGTAAATTTCTCCGAGATTTTCTCTTTAAAAACGCATACAATTTATCTCTCGCCGCGAGTAAAGCTCCCGAAAAAAAGCGCCGCTCGAAAATACAAATAAGCCGTAAAAAATTTTAGTGGCGCATAAAATTCAGCCCCGAAATTTACTACTGCTCCTCCTCCTCTCTCGAAAAATACGAAATTCTCTCGTGAATTTTTTTACCCTCCCCTCGGCCCTTTCAATCCACGACGAAGATGTATCTCTTACCCCGATGATCTCATCGAATCGACACATACACTCACACCGCTAGTCCACCTAATGCTTTCGACGCATTGTCACTATACGCGCTCATGTCTCTCTTTGCGCGCTGGTGAAAGTCCGCCTTATATATCAGGAAAATGAAAAGTGGTCGTAGCGCAGGTACAGTATATATAAAGATACATTCTGTGCAGGGAGGGGCGCTCGTATCGACTGGGAGTTATAATGCGTTCTGGGCCGTGAGCAAGTCCGACTACTTCCTTTGCTCTATACCTCAGCCTGAAAGGAATTTTTCGTCAATGACACACGGCTACGTGCTCGAACTACTTACCTCTGCCCGTAACAGCAGCAGCAGCGGCAGCAGCGGAAAAGACAGAAAGATTTCTCGAATTTTCCGTGAGCGCGAGGGGCTTTTATCGCGCGTCTACAGAAATGTCGGATTAAATTTTTATCATGACGCGCGGGAGTTTTGCTTTTTATTTATTTCTCAGTTTTATTGCCTTGATTTTTAATGGATTTTCCCCACCGTTTCTTTTCCGCTGTTCTTGTTCTGTCGAGTTCATTTTCTTCTGTTTCAAATGACGGTAGGAGAATGCTTTGATGCTTAAAATAAAGGCCAAATAAATCGTGCAGTATAGATATTATTCCGGTACAAATTGTTAATTTTAAGCTCATGTACTTTGAGATAATTAAAATTATCTCTTTTAAATTATTAATATACTCGTCGAAATGTTTGGTTAATTCTCGAATCAACATTAAATAAAGAGGCTTTATATTTTACGTTCGTGAAAACTCCAGATTCGATTGGATCGACAGAGGAGTGATTACGTGACGATAATTGTAGAAGCGAATTAGTAAGCGCTTTAGTTGCGCGCGAAGCATTCGAAAAACATTTGAATAAATTGTTGTTAGTTACGCGTTAACAACCAAGGAGAGAACGAGACCTTTGCTATAACTCTCGAAGCGAGCGGTTGTATTTTTACATTGAATAAATATATCTAATTAAAATAAAAATAAAAAGGGTTTAAAAATATAATAGTATTTCAATTTGTCTTGCTCAAAACAGTTATCATAAATTTATTACGTGTTAGTGACAAAAAGTACGTGTTCGTATTTACGCTGATTTTCGTGTAAATATACCCTTGGTAATAAAATGAAAAATTGTTATTTGTCATTTATCCAATTTTCGTACATTAAATCAAATAATAACGCGCATCAAAAGTAGGGTGACTTCACCAGTGAAGGAACGAATAAAGAAATTGTAACTTTTGTTATTTAATTAAGTGGTTTAAAAATGGATTAAAAGTAAAACCATTTTGAAATTTATATTCTAAAATGTTCAAACTTTACGCCGGTGAGCAAATTTTGAATAATGAATCAAAGTAAAAATTCTATTTAATGGAAATATGTAAATATCTCCTAAAAACCAGTAACATAACACGCAATCTTAGTATCTAAATACAATAGCGGCGATTTTATGATTTTATTCTTAACAAGATAATTTCTTTTATGCAGAATCTTTATATAAAATGAAATAAAAATTTTCAAGGATTCGAAAATTATCGTCATGTTAGATTAACAATATATAGAAAGCTTGATATTTTATAAAGAAAATGTTCGTTAACTATGGTGACTGTTCCAATACTGGTGTAGTTACCCTATGTCACAGATTAATTTTGTTTTCACGTTAAAACAGCGCCCGATTATCCTCTGTTTTTATCGTATATTTTATAAACTCGTATTATTAAATACCACTAGATCCCCGCACACCTTGTGTTTATTCAAATATATGACCATAATAGAATACTCGATTATAGAGTCTTTGCCATCTCACCGAGCGATCAAAGCGCATTTTAAAATTTATTCAATCGCTCGAAAATCCGTAAAAATTACTTCTTCCTCGTGAAACAGCGTATTTATAGCAAACTCTTAAAAGAAATATATTTATATATATAAATAAAAAATGAAATAATTACTCGCTCGACTCTTTTAAGTCACACGTAGCGAACTCTTTTCCCGTGCATTTCGCGACTCACTAGGCAGTGATATTGGAAAGCCCGATGGCCTATGTAGGCTCGCTCGCTCGCGCGCCGTCGACCAGAAAATCATATCAAACAGCCGATACGTCCGAAAATGAAAAAACCCCTATAGTCTCTCTCTCTCTCTCTCTCTCTCTCTCTCTCTCTCTCAGCCGCGCGAAAAAATCGCGGAGAGAGTATCTTCCGGGGCGAATCTTCGCCTCTGCACGCGAAACTTTGTTTTATGGAGCTTAAGTCCCCGCGTGCGCGCAGAGAGAGAGAGAGAGAGGGAGAGATAAGAGCGGGCTTTGCGATTTTTATATCCGAGAGTTCGCCCCAAATAAATTCCTTCGCGGGGCTATCGGGCTTATCGGCGCTGCACTCGTGCCTCGCAGTATCCGAAAAGTTTATGGAGCGGCTCGGCGACGCTTTTTCTCTCACCCTCTTTCCCCGCTGAGATCGCGATACAACGCCGAAAGGAGGAGAAGTTTCCTCGATGGGAAACAATAATGGGAAACAATAATAGGGCCGGAATAAACGTCGCCAGTTAATGACTATTCTAACGCGATGAGTGGGGTAAGTATTTTTCGGCCCTCGCGACGTCGCGTTTTTTCGCGCAGCGCTTCAATTCGATTAGAGCGAATTAGAGCGAGCGCGATTTTTCCTGGCAAAGTCTCGTTTAAAGTTTAAAGTAAGCGAAGTGCGTTCGCGTAATTTTGTTATGCACTTTTTGCGATAATCAATTTCGAAGGGGTTTGCGAACTTATAATTAGTGCCTCTATACATTTTGTTGGCTTTCGACTCGGGAATTCGTAAGGAAGAGTATTCGAAATTCGGAGAACAGTTTTAGCGAAATTGTTTTTGTATTGATTCTATACGTATTTGAAAGTTCTTTAATTTAATTGGCAATATATTGAATTAAACGGTTGCCACGTGTAAAAATCGTAAACGAATTAGCTACGCTGTTAAAGAATGTCAGTAATTAGATAAGTTACCTTTACGATTATAGACTGTAGCCGGTTTTTTGCCGAGTATTTAATTACAGTAAATGAATTTTGAATGCCCTAGTTAAGTCACATTTTATTAGTGGCTTGTCTACTTAAACATGCGTATCGGTAAACAGGACATTTCAAATACCCGCGGGAACGTGTCTTCGCATTAGTACAGTTATACAAAGTTCTCGTGATAAATCATTAGTTACGCGAATGCTTTGAAAATATACGCTTAAAACAGGTCACCTTCTGATCATTTGAAAATCTTTTTATTCAAGTATATGCCTCGATACTTGACATCGCTGAAAGCCCTTTTGAAATAAAAATGACACTCTTCAGAAAGATAAAACTTATAATTTCATCCCACCCGAAACGCAAAATAAATACAAAATTTTCACATGCCATCGAGAACTTGATAAGCCCAATAACTAAATTCCAGCCTCTCATCTCCTCGGTGGGCGAAAAGCGCCGCGCATGTATATGAAAAGCAGCGCGCACGAGAACAAAGCCCGAGCGTCGCGCGAGCGAATTGTAAAGTTCCTCCGCCGCGGGCGATAAGTGCAAGTAGGAGAGCATAACTATCTTCGGTGGAGGGGGGAGAGGGAAAATCGGCGCACTTCCGATTGTAAGTGAGGCGTGAACGCAATGATAAAGGGACCGAGCTGCGTGCAATTATCAAAAGTCAAAGAAAAGTTGGAACGCGCTTCTCGCTCTCCCGCTCTCTTCCTCTCTTTCGTTTCTGTGGGGATAGGAGGGGGAGAAACAAGGGCAAGCAGCAAACACGCGCGGGCGCCCCACTGGATAAAGTGAAAAGTTTGATTGGTTCGTAAACTGAGGCTGAGGAGCAGTCCCTGAGGATCCGACGCTTTTACCGGCGTTAATGCGCCGTTGAGGTTAAGCGGGCGAGCGGAAAATTACAAGCAGATTTTTGTCGTTTTGCTTTATGCGAGAAATCAAATGGGAGGATAAAAGTTTTTGAATGAATTATTTGGTACCATCGATTGAATATTGTATTGGAACAATGTCGACGAATGTTTCTTTGTAAACCTAAATCTGAAACTTTTAATCTTGAATTCTTAAAACCTAAGGAGTCAATGTAACATTATATTATGTATACAATTGATTTCTTATACGTGGGAAAAATATTTGAACACGTACAGACCAAGCTTTTATATTATATAAGTACAAAAACTGTTTGTACTTCATCTCCGTATTCTTTCAGTTCAGAAATGCGGCGAAACGCTATTGACGGTCATCAATGCGTTTTGCCCCGGCGATGGGACTCTGAGAGATCCAACGATTGAACATCCGAAATACAATGGTGTATTTGAACTAATACAACTAATATTTGACGCATTCCAATTTCGAGATTATTACTTAGCAGATGGATACATACATAAAAAATTAACTAAAAAGTATATAATATTTAACTTACCTTAATATTCTATTCATTTTTTTATCTACTCTGTCTTATTTCTGTGATATAATTTATATAAAATTTAATATTTTAAATTCAATATAATAACATTGTATATAAGAAATTTTTATTGTGTAACTTGTTTTAATTTTAATAATGAAAGAAAAAGATAGTTCTTTAATTTTTTACACTATATACAAAATATCGCGAAATAAAGGAAAATGCCGAGAAAACATCAGAACTACGGTTACTTCCCATATAGCAACCAATCTTTACACAATATTGTGAAAATATTGTTTTATAAGATTCGCCAGATTTATTAATATTGTACATGGACTACGACTCTTTAGAAAACTCTTGGGCAAATATTGTCACAAGTCGTTATTTCCGTTTTTTCATTATTTTTTCAAATTCATTATTACCATATTGATGCAATATATGTTATGAGCAATATTGTTGTAAGGTTACGGAATATTGACCAAAAATGATATTCTTATAAAAATTAAAAGAAAAAAGATACACGTATAGAAGTGTCCCTTAGGCAAGTACCATCTGGATGATACTTCGCAAAAGGGCATTTCTATACGTGTAAGTGTATATTTTTAATATTTAAGAATATCATTTTTCGTCAATATTGCGTAACCTTTCAGCAACATCGCATATAACATTGCTGCAATATTGTAACAATGTTAAAAAATATAATTTAAACTAAAAACTGAATTGCAAAAATAATGAAAAAACGGAAATAACGCCTCATGCAATATTTGGTCCAAGGGTTTGGTAAAGAATCATTATCCTTATACAATATAAATAAATATTGTACAAAAATTCAAGGATTTTTATAGCTTACAACTCGGCAATATTCATTCAAGTGCAAAAATCCAACACAATTTCCCTTCAAGCCCGTCTAGTATTTCCGAACAATTATCCGGCTGTCTTGAGGACCATCGGGAAAACACAATCATCCCCGTCGTCCGCTTACAAACGAACGCTCGACGCAACTGCAGGCTCTTCTCACCTCTCGCGTTCGCCCCATACTTACCCGCACGAAAAACCGGCTCGCGCGCGTGCATTCCTCCGCCCCCACACCCTCTCAACTGTCTCGCGACAAAGGCCGTCGTCGTCGTTGTCGTGGCGGTGGTGACGGCAGCAAGGGAATTCCGAAAGTGAATCGAATGGAACAGGGCAAAGCGCGGCATACCTAATTCTCCTCGAGATATACCTGAGCGTGCCTGGAATCCCGCGCGACGGATTAAACGGCGCGCGAGCGCTGCTGCTCTCGAGTGTTCCGCGAAATTCCTCGATGCACGAGCTCGGTGGCGCTTCTATACTCGCGTTTATTCGCAAACGCGGAAACGAGGAGACGAGATATGGAGAGCGATATTTTCTTTTCCGTTACTTTCCTGTAGTCGTCGCAGTCGCGAGAGCGCGCTTACGCGCCGTTTGTTTTTAGCAGCGAGTGCAGCGAGCGGGCCGCACTGCAAATAGCGGCGGAGAGAAAAGTGGATTTTGAACGTGAGCCCCCATCCCCCATTTTTTGGAGGTTACGGGAGTGGGATGAAAAAAGGTCTGGTCTGCCGAGAAGGATTTCTCGGCATGATCTTTCTTCGGGTAGAACAAGAGCAGTAGCTGTACTCGCTGCTTATATATATAATAGAATATGTACGTATCACGCACCGGCGGTTGCGTAGGCGATCAAGCCTTCCAGGACCGCCTGATATACAGCGCGAGTACAAAACTCTCTCTCGCTCGCTCGCTTTAACGTACACCAGGGAGCGAGAAAAATGTAGTCAAAGTTTGCGAAAACGCGCAGTACGTCTGTGTGTTTTATTCAATGGAAACAGAACGCGTGCCGCTCTTGTTTATTGCAAGCGGCCACCGCCGCGGCCGTTTCCCTATTTGTACTCCGTATAATTTAAATATACATTTTTACGAGCGCCGTCTGTGAAACAAGTGAGCTGCGCATAAATTTTGAAATTTACTTTTTGAAGGGATTACCAGAAGTATCGCGTTTGTAAACGTTGTCGCGAGATGATAAAGAAGTTCATTTGCCAAATAGTAGCGGGGGAGGAGGGTTATTTGTCTGTGGAAATGTATGTTACTTTCAATGTTTGTTGCCATAAATAACATTTTATAATATTATGCAGATATTATTTTAGCAAAATTCAACACTGACTAAATTATGTTCATTAAATCTTGAAATTGAAATTGTTTTAAAATAATCAAATATGTCCTGCATTTCATGAACATTTTTATGTATCTTTTCAGTTGCATGCATATGTTAAGGATTGTATTACGGCTCTGTAATTTCTGCCAAAGCGCCAAAAGTTACGTTTTAACGTTGTAACTACGATAAATAATTATTTAGAATAGTTAACAACTTTCTCGTCCAGTAGGTCTGAACGAGAATACAATCCGAATGTCATAAGCTGTAAAACTCATAAACTAAATGTTTTTTTTGTGCAATGTTAAAAAAAATCTTTTTCGATTTTGCTATCTTATATAATTATTTATAACTGTTGTAATGTTCAAAGCATATTTTGGCAGGAGCTGCATAGCCGTGACATCCTTAACATTATTATAAAAGCAGTGAATATTATACAAATTACGATGCAATGTAAGTAGTACATTTACACGCAGATTTAATGTCGTCATCCCATAAAATAAAGCATTTCCCCACATCTTTTCAAACGTACCGAATCGCTTTAAAACACCAGCCACCAAGTGACAAAAACTACTCGATTGCTACAACCCAATTTGCAACTATCGCAACACGTTCCAACATCCACCAAAACCAACCGAATTAATCGGTTCCACCTTGTTCCGCATTCCCCCGACGCTACGCAACAAACCTCGACGTCCTCGCGGGCTACGAGCTCGCAAATCCGACAAAAAGTAGCAGAGAAGCCAGGCGTCGGAGATGAAAAGAAAACGAGATTGATTCGCGCGGTAATGAACGTAGCTAGCAGCAATTCTCCTCGCTGCAGCCACTTCCGCGTGAGAGAGCGAGAGAGAGAGAGGGAGAGAGGTGAATGGCAAAAGTATATTTCCCGAGAGTAATGCCTTTCGATTACGCTCCTCATCGAGCGTCGGACGCCGACGAAGAAGCCTGATTTTTCAAGGAGCTGTGCAGCTGCGCGCCCTTTGACTTTCTATCAATTTCTTATAGACGTTGCTCGAGTGTAGCGGTGCTCGGTTGTGCTTGTGTTTTTATGTGGAAGATGTCAGCGACCTGTTATGATGATGGAGAGAATAGTTTGAGATCGGATTTTCTTTTCTCGCTGCGGTGGCTGTAGGATCGATCGAAATGTAATTATTAAATACTGGCTCTTCGCACGTAAATTTCAATCATTTACTAATTAGTTTTTGATTAAAAAGTTTCTAATGATTGCTTTTCCGTAAAATCCTTATAATTGATACTTAATTTTCTGCCGAATAATTTAGCTCGAATATTCTTCATATTCGACACAAAATACCCTCTCTAAAAGAAGCGCCTTTCAATCAAACAATCGCAAAAGCGCAATTCAAACATCACATCCTCTCCTATAAACCAGTGATTGTATAAAAAAACAGCCATTCTCCCATCGCCTTTCTGCATTATCGTCACAAAAAAGAAGCAAAGCCAGTCTCTGCAGATCCGAGAAGCAGTGACGTAACACACACGCTTACGCCCCGTGAAATAGGGAGTCTCTCTCTCTCTCTTTCGCGGGCAAGCTGTTATTAGTGGCTTCCTGCAAATGAATAAAAGTCCGCCGGAACACAATGAGATTCTGGCAGCGGTCCATCTGGCCGCTCCGCGTGATCCCCCCCGGCAAAAGTTTTTGTTTCGCGCGAGCGAGCGAGTAACGGCGAAAGCCCCGAAACTTTAAATGACTGTCGTCACACTTGTCACGCCGGCTACGGCGACTACGACGCTATACTCGCTCCGTTTGTCAAACATGTGGCGCGCTACGTGCGTTATTGGCTTCTTCGCTTTTTTCTCGACGCGACGCGCACGTGGAGTTGGCAGTGTGTGTCGTGCTGGTAATTGTGGATGAGGGGGATGGGAAGAGGAAAAGGGTGTGAAGGAAGGAAAATGAAAGGGATGAAGGAGTGACGGTTTCTTTTGGTTGCAAATGGAGTTTATTTCGCGGAAAGGTTAATAACCCGTGAAAGCTGTTATCGTTGGAAAAAGACTTAAATCTTTTGTTACATAAAGGAAACAATAGCTCCTCATAGGAGATAACCAAAAACAAATTTTTCGGGGTTACGCTATGATTTCGCCGAGCTAAGAATGTATGTGTATTTTAAGGGGGTGTAGTACTCATGTACTCTGTTTTACCGACAGAACACGGTAAAACAGAGTACGTAAGTACTACACCCCCTTAAACTTCTGTGATAAAAAAAATGAACACACATATATATATATATATATATATATATATATATATATATATATATATATATATATATATATATATATTTGTATAAAGAATTTTGTTGCACGGTTGCACGTACCGGTCAAAATGTGCAGGGCAAAACGGACACCCTATCTGGTTTATCTGGATAATACATTGTGCTTCAAAGCATAATATGATTAAAATTGTTTCATATTTTGTTGTCAAATTTATGTCGTCATTCATAATAGTGTATAAATACATCCATAAGATAGATTGAACAAGCTGGTTAGAAGAATTCTTAAGGGGCCAATGAGGTTAGACACCTTTAAAATAACGAAAAATCGATTTTTTTACATATTTCCCTAGAAAAACACTTGTAGAATATGTCCCAATTTGTTTTAAAGAATTATCTATTTTTGTTTTAAGAATATACATAAAACAGTGATAACGCCTTTCATTTGTTTTTTGTTCAAATTACTTTTTTCCCCTTGTGTAGCATATTTATATAATCGTTCTTCTCATTTTTTTTCATTTCTCTGTTCTTAATATATTCAAAATTCTCACTTTACATATCTATATATATTTAAAAAATTCAAAAATAATAATTTAACTATTAATATAGAGCTAAAAAATAAATAATATAATTTATGGACGGGATTTTTCACAAAAATAAAATATGTGAATTTGAAACTTATAGCAATTAAGTTGGCAACGTAACAATCTGATTTATCAACAAACACTCACTCCTTTATTGTAATCCTATATTAGGTATATAAAAGTCAGTGCAAGCATCAGTGTAAATATGCATAGCTGTCATTTCATATTCATATAACCACGGTGATATCAACAGCTCCTTTATACAAAGTGTTGTTCTTAGTTTTCATTTTTTGCATTCATGAACGGATTTTGGAGTAAACATTTAGTATATAAGATGTGAAAGTTTATTAGAAAAGTTATTAAAAGTGTAATGCAAGTGTACAGTGACAGTTGCATTAAAGTTTTAGAAATAGCTTTTTAGTATTTGAACTTTTATTGGAAACTTTATACTTAAAATAGCAGGGATCCATACTAAAGATAAATTAAGTCCATACTGACTCTTACAAAAAACATTTAGTGTACAGATTCAAATCAATTTTGAAAGAAGGGAAGTCACGTGACAACCTTTATCAGTTGTCACGTAACAGCTATTGCGTAGAAAAATATTATGGAATCTTTGCTTCTGCCAGAAAGCTACCATCATCAACCATCGTCTGAATCTCTCTGAAAACTTATGCATTGCAATAAATATATATTAGTCGTATTCTTTTTATTAAGTAATAATGTGATATGTGAAAAAGAATAATGAAGGAAAAGTAAAACAGTTCACCCTATCAGACATTTAAAGAAGATCAATAGGAGTGTTACTTCTATAAACATTTTTTTTAAGCATTTGGCTATGGGGATACTAGCTTCATAACATCCATTAAGGATTTTGTATTTCTCAATACATTCTGACATTTACCTCAGTATGTAATTACGAAATATGTGTGAAAAAGTTTATTAAAAACATGGATACAAAAGCACCAAAGGATGTTTATGTTTGACCACTAAACAATGCTGAACTGACTGATGTGGCTATGGCTGTTACTGCTACGTGTGCTCATAGCTTACAAGCCTGAAGGATCGGATACTGAGCTATCAAAATATTTGTTCCAAATATAAATGATTTTAAGCTAAAAACAATACTTTTTTATATTTCAGGGCAGAGAAGGAGTCACAGAAGAAATAAAGATGTATTTTGGTAATTTTATCTTTAAAGCTGTTTTCTATATAATGTAAAATTTTGGGCCCTGCCGTCGACTCCAGGTCCAGGAACTGCATATATTTTGATGGGACAGGACCTAAAATCTTGGTATTTTATATGACTATTGATTGAAGAGTTGTATGTATCCAATTTATTTGACTAAATAATTTTTTACGGTGAAAATTATTTACTCAAATAAATTTGATACATACAACTCTTCAGTCAATAGTCATATAAAATACCAAGATTTTAGGATCTGTCCCATCAAAATATATGCAGTTCCTGGATCTGGAGTCGACGGCAAAGACAACATTTAGAAATGGCCATATCTTTGAATAAAATCAATAAAAAAATTTTTTGAGTCTCATTTTATCACAAATTAAATATACTTTCAGAGTATTACTTCTATACATATTTCTAATTATTGAAATTAATTTTTTTCTGGTCATTTTATGAAGAAATTTTTAAATATGCCTGACCCTCTTAAGGGAAGTTTCATCTGTCATTATAAATGATGAAGAATCGATTAACTTACTTTGAAACATTATAATATACTTTGCACAACCTTGAGCAACATATTAAAAAAATAAAAACGTTAAGGATGTATTGGCCGTAAGGTCTCATTCGAAAACAGTAATATTCTACAGTACTAACAGTAAACAAATATGTAAAATGTTTTTTAGAATCTGAAGAAAATTTTACATCGATTTTCGAACATTTTAAAGCTCATTTTTCACTTCTTGGTATAATTGTACGTCTTATTTCACAGTTTTTATGTTACATTTCAGAAGATATTCTCGAAGTGGACATGTAAAAAAATGGTACTTGTTTATCTACCATACATTGACGATTATACGAACTTGGCATCTATGTTTTTTTTTTTTTTTTTTTTTTGCTTCCTCCTAGAGGAAGCTTTGTGATAGTAAATTTTTGAGTTGTTGTAAAAACATGTTATAATTGTGTTCCGAGGTGTTAGGAATCAAAATACATGGTTTTTGAAAAATGTCTGTATGGATGTGCGTGTGTGTGTGTGTGTGTGTGTGTGTGTGTGTGTGTGTGTGTGTGTGTGTGTGTGTGTATGTGTATGTGTGTGTGTGTGTGTGTGTGTGTGTGTGTGTGTGTGTGTGTGTGTGTGTGTGTGTGTATACACCTGGATCTCAGCTTCTACTCGGTCGATTTTGACCGGACAGGTCAAATTTTTTTTATTTTTTTTGCGTGATGGCGGGTCAAAAATCCGTTTTTTGATTGGGGCGATGCGTTTTTGTTTTTTTTTTTCAAATTTTCGATTTTCTCAAAACTGTTTTTTGATTTTTTTAATGATAGGATCGAGTTATTCGAATCTGATGGGTAGCGTTCGAAAGAGAATTAAAATACCTATATTTTCTAAAAAAAAAAAAGTTTCTAGCTATCACGGTTCTTTTGTTATTAACAAACTTAACGGTCAATTTTTTTGAGAAAAATCATGATAATACAGAATATAAATAGCTATAATCTGTTAAAATTTGAATCCATTCTGTAGGCTAGATTTTCAGTAAAAAATTGAAAAATGAAAAAAATTAGTTTTGTATGCCCAACGATTACAAGAGTAAAATTGACTTAATGGCTTCAAAATTCCTTTTAGAGGTAGATTTTTTATAGTTCTCGGTCGAGTTCTTTGGGCAAAATGATTGGTCCATAAATTTCAGAGATATTTGAGGTTAAAAGTTTTTTGACATTTTTTTAAAATTGTAATTTCTCGAGAACGGCTCTATGTATCTGAATGGGGTGGGTGGCATTCGAAAGAAAATTAAAATACCTATATTGTTTAAAAAAAGTTAATTTTCTATCACGGTTCTTTAGTTATCATCAAAAACAAAAACGTGTTTTTTTTAAAAACTCATAACTCAATTAAATGATGTGTAACAAAATGAATTAAAATGTTAAAAAATTATATCTATTATAATCTATTATAATTATGAATTATGCATTATCAATGCATTATATTCTGCATTATTATAATTTATTTGTGAGTTATGAACTTTTTTAAAAAAACACATTTTTGATAATAACAAAAGAACAATGATAGCTATAAATTTTTTTTTCTTAAAAAATATGAATTATGAAATATAAAAAAAAAACACGTTTTTGTTAATAACAAAACAACCGTGATAGCTATTTGTTTTATTATAAAATATAGATATTTTGCTTCTATTTCAAATGATTATTTATCAGCTCAAAATTTATATAAATTTGATGTAAATAAATAATAAATAAATAAATAAATTTATAAATTAACAATTTTTAATATTCATAAATGAATTTAATTATAATTATGCAATAAATTTTTAAAAAATTTTAAATTTTGTTATTAAAAATTAATAAAAGGAATCAACAAATTACGGTTGACGAAGCTACGGGTCAATGAATTGGCAGCGGATTTTTTTGCTTCCTCCTAGAGGAAGCTTTGTGATAGTAAATTTTTGAGTTGTTGTAAAAACATGTTATAATTGTGTTCCGAGGTGTTGGGAATCAAAATACATGGTTTTTGAAAAATGTCTGTATGGATGTGTGTGTGTGTGTGTGTGTGTGTGTGTGGGTGTGTGTGTGTGTGTGTGTGTGTGTATACACCTGGATCTCAGCTACTACTCGGTCGATTTTGACAGGACAGGTCTAATTTTTTTTATTTTTTTTGCGTGATGGCGGGTCAAAAATCCGTTTTTTGATTGGGGCGATGCGTTTTTGTTTTTTTTTTCAAATTTTCGATTTTCTCAAAACTGTTTTTTGATTTTTTTAATGATAGGATCGAGTTATTCGAATCTGATGGGTAGCGTTCGAAAGAGAATTAAAATACCTATATTTTCTAAAAAAAAAAGTTTCTAGCTATCACGGTTCTTTTGTTATTAACAAAAACGTGTTTTATTTTTTAAAGCTTATAACTCCTAAATTTAACGGTCAATTTTTTTGAGAAAAATCATGATAATACAGAATATAAATAGCTATAATCTGTTAAAATTTGAATCCATTCTGTAGGCTAGATTTTCAGTAAAAAATTGAAAAATGAAAAAAATTAGTTTTGTATGCCCAACGATTACAAGAGTAAAATTGACTTAATGGCTTCAAAATTCTTTTTAGAGGTAGATTTTTTATAGTTCTCGGTCGAGTTCTTTGGGCAAAATGATTGGTCCATAAATTTCAGAGATATTTGAGGTTAAAAGTTTTTTGACATTTTTTTAAAATTGTAATTTCTCGAGAACGGCTCTATGTATCTGAATGGGGTGGGTGGCATTCGAAAGAAAATTAAAATACCTATATTGTTTAAAAAAAGTTAATTTTCTATCACGGTTCTTTAGTTATCATCAAAAACAAAAACGTGTTTTTTTTAAAAACTCATAACTCAATTAAATGATGTGTAACAAAATGAATTAAAATGTTAAAAAATTATATCTATTATAATCTATTATAATTATGAATTATGCATTATCAATGCATTATATTCTGCATTATTATAATTTATTTGTGAGTTATGAACTTTTTTAAAAAAACACATTTTTGATAATAACAAAAGAACAATGATAGCTATAAATTTTTTTTTCTTAAAAAGTATGAATTATGAAATATAAAAAAAAACGTTTTTGTTAATAACAAAACAACCGTGATAGCTATTTGTTTTATTATAAAATATAGATATTTTACTTCTATTTCAAATGATAACTTTATTTATCAGCTCAAAATTTATATAAATTTGATATAAATAACTAATAAATAAATAAATAAATTTATAAATTAACAATTTTTAATATTCATAAATGAATTTAATTATAATTATGCAATAAATTTTTAAAAAATTTTAAATTTTGTTATTAAAAATTAATAAAAGGAATCAACAAATTACGGTTGACGAAGCTACGGGTCAATGAATTGGCAGCGGATTTTTTTGCTTCCTCCTAGAGGAAGCTTTGTGATAGTAAATTTTTGAGTTGTTGTAAAAACATGTTATAATTGTGTTCCGAGGTGTTGGGAATCAAAATACATGGTTTTTGAAAAATGTCTGTATGGATGTGTGTGTGTGTGTGTGTGTGTGTGTGTGGGTGTGTGTGTGTGTGTGTGTGTGTGTGTGTATACACCTGGATCTCAGCTACTACTCGGTCGATTTTGACAGGACAGGTCTAATTTTTTTTATTTTTTTTGCGTGATGGCGGGTCAAAAATCCGTTTTTTGATTGGGGCGATGCGTTTTTGTTTTTTTTTTCAAATTTTCGATTTTCTCAAAACTGTTTTTTGATTTTTTTAATGATAGGATCGAGTTATTCGAATCTGATGGGTAGCGTTCGAAAGAGAATTAAAATACCTATATTTTCTAAAAAAAAAAGTTTCTAGCTATCACGGTTCTTTTGTTATTAACAAAAACGTGTTTTATTTTTTAAAGCTTATAACTCCTAAATTTAACGGTCAATTTTTTTGAGAAAAATCATGATAATACAGAATATAAATAGCTATAATCTGTTAAAATTTGAATACATTCTGTAGGCTAGATTTTGAGTAAAAAATTGAAAAATGAAAAAAATCAGTTTTGTATGTCCAACGATTACAAGAGTAAAATTGACTTAATGGCTTCAAAATTCCTTTTAGAGGTAGATTTTTTATAGTTCTCGGTCGAGTTCTTTGGGCAAAATGATTGGTCCATAAATTTCAGAGATATTTGAGGTTAAAAGTTTTTTGACGTTTTTTAAAAATTGTAATTTCTCGAGAACGGCTCTATGTATCTGAATGGTGTGGGTGGCATTCGAAAGAAAATTAAAATACCTATATTGTTTAAAAAAAGTTAATTTTCTATCTATCACGGTTCTTTAGTTATCATCAAAAACAAAAACGTGTTTTTTTTAAAAACTCATAACTCAATTAAATGATGTGTAACAAAATGAATTAAAATGTTTAAAAATTATATCTATTATAATCTATTATAATTATGAATTATGCATTATCAATGCATTATATTCTGCATTATTATAATTTATTTGTGAGTTATGAACTTTTTTAAAAAAACACATTTTTGATAATAACAAAAGAACAATGATAGCTATAAATTTTTTTTTCTTAAAAAATATGAATTATGAAATATAAAAAAAAACACGTTTTTGTTAATAACAAAACAACCGTGATAGCTATTTGTTTTATTATAAAATATAGATATTTTGCTTCTATTTCAAATGATTATTTATCAGCTCAAAATTTATATAAATTTGATGTAAATAAATAATAAATAAATAAATAAATTTATAAATTAACAATTTTTAATATTCATAAATGAATTTAATTATAATTATGCAATAAATTTTTAAAAAATTTTAAATTTTGTTATTAAAAATTAATAAAAGGAATCAACAAATTACGGTTGACGAAGCTACGGGTCAATGAATTGGCAGCGGATTTTTTTGCTTCCTCCTAGAGGAAGCTTTGTGATAGTAAATTTTTGAGTTGTTGTAAAAACATGTTATAATTGTGTTCCGAGGTGTTAGGAATCAAAATACATGGTTTTTGAAAAATGTCTGTATGGATGTGTGTGTGTGTGTGTGTGTGTGGGTGTGTGTGTGTGTGTGTGTGTGGGTGTGTGTGTGTGTGTGTGTGTGTGTGTATACACCTGGATCTCAGCTACTACTCGGTCGATTTTGACAGGACAGGTCTAATTTTTTTTATTTTTTTTGCGTGATGGCGGGTCAAAAATCCGTTTTTTGATTGGGGCGATGCGTTTTGGTTTTTTTTTCAAATTTTCGATTTTCTCAAAACTGTTTTTTGATTTTTTTAATGATAGGATCGAGTTATTCGAATCTGATGGGTAGCGTTCGAAAGAGAATTAAAATACCTATATTTTCTAAAAAAAAAAAAGTTTCTAGCTATCACGGTTCTTTTGTTATTAACAAAAACGTGTTTTATTTTTTAAAGCTTATAACTCCTAAACTTAACGGTCAATATTTTTGAGAAAAATCATGATAATACAGAATATAAATAGCTATAATCTGTTAAAATTTGAATACATTCTGTAGGCTAGATTTTGAGTAAAAAATTGAAAAATGAAAAAAATCAGTTTTGTATGTCCAACGATTACAAGAGTAAAATTGACTTAATGGCTTCAAAATTCCTTTTAGAGGTAGATTTTTTATAGTTCTCGGTCGAGTTCTTTGGGCAAAATGATTGGTCCATAAATTTCAGAGATATTTGAGGTTAAAAGTTTTTTGACGTTTTTTAAAAATTGTAATTTCTCGAGAACGGCTCTATGTATCTGAATGGTGTGGGTGGCATTCGAAAGAAAATTAAAATACCTATATTGTTTAAAAAAAGTTAATTTTCTATCACGGTTCTTTAGTTATCATCAAAAACAAAAACGTGTTTTTTTTAAAAACTCATAACTCAATTAAATGATGTGTAACAAAATGAATTAAAATGTTAAAAAATTATATCTATTATAATCTATTATAATTATGAATTATGCATTATCAATGCATTATATTCTGCATTATTATAATTTATTTGTGAGTTATGAACTTTTTTAAAAAAACACATTTTTGATAATAACAAAAGAACAATGATAGCTATAAATTTTTTTTTCTTAAAAAATATGAATTATGAAATATAAAAAAAAAACACGTTTTTGTTAATAACAAAACAACCGTGATAGCTATTTGTTTTATTATAAAATATAGATATTTTGCTTCTATTTCAAACGATTATTTATCAGCTCAAAATTTATATAAATTTGATGTAAATAAATAATAAATAAATAAATAAATTTATAAATTAACAATTTTTAATATTCATAAATGAATTTAATTATAATTATGCAATAAATTTTTAAAAAATTTTAAATTTTGTTATTAAAAATTAATAAAAGGAATCAACAAATTACGGTTGACGAAGCTACGGGTCAATGAATTGGCAGCGGATTTTTTTGCTTCCTCCTAGAGGAAGCTTTGTGATAGTAAATTTTTGAGTTGTTGTAAAAACATGTTATAATTGTGTTCCGAGGTGTTAGGAATCAAAATACATGGTTTTTGAAAAATGTCTGTATGGATGTGTGTGTGTGTGTGTGTGTGTGTGTGTGTGTGGGTGTGTGTGTGTGTGTGTGTGGGTGTGTGTGTGCGTGTGTGTGTGTGTGTGTACACCTGGATCTCAGCTACTACTCGGTCGATTTTGACAGGACAGGTCTAATTTTTTTTATTTTTTTTGCGTGATGGCGGGTCAAAAATCCGTTTTTTGATTGGGGCGATGCGTTTTGGTTTTTTTTTCAAATTTTCGATTTTCTCAAAACTGTTTTTTGATTTTTTTAATGATAGGATCGAGTTATTCGAATCTGATGGGTAGCGTTCGAAAGAGAATTAAAATACCTATATTTTCTAAAAAAAAAAAAGTTTCTAGCTATCACGGTTCTTTTGTTATTAACAAAAACGTGTTTTATTTTTTAAAGCTTATAACTCCTAAACTTAACGGTCAATATTTTTGAGAAAAATCATGATAATACAGAATATAAATAGCTATAATCTGTTAAAATTTGAATACATTCTGTAGGCTAGATTTTGAGTAAAAAATTGAAAAATGAAAAAATCAGTTTTGTATGTCCAACGATTACAAGAGTAAAATTGACTTAATGGCTTCAAAATTCCTTTTAGAGGTAGATTTTTTATAGTTCTCGGTCGAGTTCTTTGGGCAAAATGATTGGTCCATAAATTTCAGAGATATTTGAGGTTAAAAGTTTTTTGACATTTTTTAAAAATTGTAATTTCTCGAGAACGGCTCTATGTATCTGAATGGTGTGGGTGGCATTCGAAAGAGAATTAAAATACCTATATTGTTTAAAAAAAGTTAATTTTCTATCTATCACGGTTCTTTAGTTATCATCAAAAACAAAAACGTGTTTTTTTTAAAAACTCATAACTCAATTAAATGATGTGTAACAAAATGAATTAAAATGTTTAAAAATTATATCTATTATAATCTATTATAATTATGAATTATGCATTATCAATGCATTATATTCTGCATTATTATAATTTATTTGTGAGTTATGAACTTTTTTAAAAAAACACATTTTTGTTAATAACAAAAGAACAATGATAGCTATAAATTTTTTTTTCTTAAAAAATATGAATTATGAAATATAAAAAAAAAACACGTTTTTGTTAATAACAAAACAACCGTGATAGCTATTTGTTTTATTATAAAATATAGATATTTTGCTTCTATTTCAAATGATTATTTATCAGCTCAAAATTTATATAAATTTGATGTAAATAAATAATAAATAAATAAATAAATTTATAAATTAACAATTTTTAATATTCATAAATGAATTTAATTATAATTATGCAATAAATTTTTAAAAAATTTTAAATTTTGTTATTAAAAATTAATAAAAGGAATCAACAAATTACGGTTGATGAAGCTACGGGTCAATGAATTGGCAGCGGATTTTTTTGCTTCCTCCTAGAGGAAGCTTTGTGATAGTAAATTTTTGAGTTGTTGTAAAAACATGTTATAATTGTGTTCCGAGGTGTTAGGAATCAAAATACATGGTTTTTGAAAAATGTCTGTATGGATGTGTGTGTGTGTGTGTGTGCGTGTGTGCGTGCGTGCGTGCGTGCGTGCGCGCGTGTGTGTGTGTGTGTGTGTGTGTGTGTGTGTGTGTGTGTGTGTGTGTGTGTGTGGGTGTCTACCGTTTTATCTCAGGATCTATTCGATCGATTTAAACCGGACAGGTCTCATTTTTCTTTGTGTCAATGGGAGAAGGAAATCCTCTTTTTGATTCGCCGATGCGTTTTTGTTTTATTTCGAATTTTCGATTTTCGCAAAATTTATTTTTGCGTTTTTTTTAATGATAACATTGAGATATTTGAATCGGACATATAGCATTCGAAAGAGCATAAAAAACCTATATTTAATAAAAAATAATTACATTAGCTATTGCTGTTCTTTTGTTATTAACAAAAGCGTGTTTTTTTTTTTAAAGCTTATAACTCCAAAAATAACGGTAAATTTTTTTGAAAAAAATCATGATAATGCAGAATATAAATAGCTATAATCTGTAAAAATTTGAATCCATTCTGTCGACTAGTTTTTCAGAAAAAAATTGAAAAATGAAAAAATGCGTTGTGTATTAAGCACGATTACGGGCGTAAAATTGACTTAATCGCTTTTAAATTCCTTGTAGAGGTAGATTTTTGATAGCTCTCGGCTAATTTCATTGGTCAATAAATTTCAGAGATATTTGAATTTTTTAAAACCATTTTTCAAATCGTAATTTCTCGAAAACGGCTCGACGTATCAGCTTCAAATTTATAGACAATTTTGTGTGTGATATACATAATATATGTGCGAATTTTCATCAAGATCGTTCGATTACCTTTTGAGATATTTGATATTTAAAATTTTCGTATTTTACAAAGTCATTTTCTTTGTCGCATGATAACTAGAGAAGAAAAAATAGGTTTAATCATGTTGAAATTTTGTGGAGATATAGAGTTTATATATTAATTGTATAAGTCCTTTAGATAAAAGAATTGTCTCATAATTTTTAGAGATATTTAAGGTGAAAATTTTGTAAAGTTTTTTTCAAAATCGTAATTTCTCAATGACGACTTCATGTATCAGTTTGAAATTTATAGACTACTTTGTATGCGATGTAGGCAATACGTATTTAAAATATCATCCAGATTATATGGTTAGTTTTTGAGATGTTTGATATTTAAAATTTTGGTATTTCTGGAAATGACTTTCTATGTCGCACAATAACTAGAGTAAAATTTAATTACTTTGAAAGTTGATGGAGATTATATTTGATGGAGATGGTGAGTTTATATATTATTTATTAGAAGAGTTCTTAGGGTAAAAGAATTCGTTTATGAATTTCAGAGATATTTGAGGTTAAAACTATTTTAGCCCTCTTTTAAAGTCGTAATTATTCGGGAATGCATTTATGTATACTAGAAAATGGAAATGACATGCGCTATGCACTATGCGCGAGTGTTGTGTGCCTGCTTTTGTTTTGTAATAGCCATTTATTATTTTTAAGCTTAGAACCCTTTTCTTACATCGTAAATTCCAGAAAGAGCATCCAAATACGGACAGACATACTACGAGAGACAAGTACCCTATGTGTGAAATTTCACAAAGAAAATATAATTTGAAGTAAAGATTATTTAGAAATTTTAAAAGGTTTTGACGATAATATTACAATCAATTATTTTATTTATTTTTCACACATAATTAAAAAAAAAAATCATACCTATTATTTTATTCATATTTTATACATAATTTTAAAATTAATACTTTTTTATTTTCATAAATGAATTTAATTATAATTATGTCATAAATTGTTGCAAAAATTATAAATTTTGTTATTAAAAATTAATTAAAGGAATAAGCAAATTAAGTTTGAGGAAGCCACGGGCCAATGAATTGGCAGCGGTTTTTTTTAATATATTTGCTAATTTTGCGAATTCACATAAGGCTAATGTTAAATTCAAATTGCAATAATTCCGTAACCATATTCTCGTCAAGCTTCTGAAATTTTGCGCATCTCTTTATATTTCTGACATTTAATGACTATCAAATTATCAACAACTTGCCACTATTTTCGTCTTATAGCCAGTACAACATTAACATATTAGCTACTAGTACGATATAATCGTAGTGATTAAAATCCTTTTTGGTAATATATCCGTTTTACCCAATCCACTCGCAACCCCCTTTACCACCTTGAATCCCCACCTGTCAGCTGATTACACAACTCTTTCCTCTTTCCTCACCTGCCACTTCCCCACGCCACCGTCTCTTGCGCAATTTCCCTCCTCCTGACAGACAGGCCTTCGCTATGCAAAATCCTTCGCATACATGCGCGGACAAAGCGGCTCCTCTCAAATACACGCGCCTCGGCGGCGGCGGTTTTCCAACTTACTTCTCTCGCTCGCGCGCTACATGTATTTACACACCGCGGCGGAAGCTTTTCCATCTTTTTCCGGTTTCGCAGAAACGCGCGCTTGCGACAGTCGCTATGCTAATATCGATACGCGATACGCGAGCGCTCTTTGTAAGACTCCATGCTGCAGAGAGGGAGAGAGAAGCGCACGCCACTTTGTCCCTGCGGCGAATCTATCGATCCGAGTGCGAGCGGATGTCTAAGTAGCGGCGATGCACGCGTCGTGATTTTGATTTTGTTTTTCTTTCTTTTGAGCCGGGCAGCGAGGCTTTGATTTTTATTTTCACATGCCGGATATTGCGAAAAACGTGCAGCATAGTATTAAAAAGGTAAAATGTGAGGTTGTTGCTTTATCGAGGCGGTTCGCTGAAGCTGCTAGGATGACGAAATTATTCAGCCGGTGGTTGTGTATCTTGAGTATACGGTGGTTGATTCACACGAGAGTTTGTACCTGGTAAACTTTAAAATCTCAAATCACGGAAATGAAAAGCGCTAGAAATATGAGATATATACAACTATTTTAATATAACCTCGTTCATATAGAAGGCTATTTTCCTTCCTAATATGTGCACTCGAGTTATAGCATCATGTATTCGATGCAGAAGAAAAATTAACGAAAGTATAGTATGCTCATAGAGTTATTTTCATACTTCGATTCAAGATATCTCTTCCATAATTATTATACACAGTATGCGCTGAAAGCAGTTAGATTATATTCAATCGTTTCTCCGAACCCTCGCCCAACAAAACGTTTTCCGCGAAGCTAATGCTCTGTGATCAAACCACGAGGCTATTTCCCAGTATATAAGCAAAGCCGCCATAATAATACACACCCTCAAGCAACAACGAATGCCTATACACCCTGATTACCGGGCTCTTACCTCTCAGTCCACGCACGCGTACGTCCGACACACTGGCCTACGCGCATCGGTTTCTTAGTATACACACACACACAGATGCGCCCTCATCCTGTGCATGTCTACCTTGCTGCTGATACTACTACTACTTGTGCGTGTCTCACCGCGGCAGCTGCGGCGGCCAGATTTCGATTCCACTCCGATATTACTGACGCATCAGCTTCTCCGCTCCCACGGCGCGTTTAGCGTCGGCCGGAACTATACACTCGTGCTACTGCTGGCGCGGATAGCGCGAGGATGGAATGGCTCTGCTTATGGCGGCGGAGCGGAATTGAGTTGGCCGGGTGGAGGATACGCGGAGGCTTAAGAATTTTGCGAGAGGGTGGGGAGATGGCTTGCCGTATTCTGGGTTTATCTACTGCGGGGATGTCTTCGGGTATAGTGCTTGCGGAACGGTGTGTCGATGTTGACAGAAGGTACATAGGACGGTTTACGTTTCATAGTATAACGAAATTCTATGTTGGTTGGTATAATGTTTTGCTTAAGCTTGTGGTTGTCTTTGTGCTGACTGTCTTGGTGAGAAAGATTTAGAAAATCTATGATATGGTTTAGATTAATGTTCTACATGTGGTTTTTTATAGTCGGTGCGGTAAACTGTAATAATACAAAAGGCTAAACGTTATGATATATTTATTTGTTTATTTATTTCGAACCACAATATACATGATATTAATAAATACAAAGTACCAAATATTCAGAATATCAATTCGGATCGTTCAGAGATAGTAAACGATTTGTAAGCAGCCTAGAACTAAACTAGAATACAATGAGTCCTCCCTCTAGACCAAAATGCTTATTTTCTTCTATATGTATTTTTTTGCTTTTTATATACATGGTTTTTAACGCTCATGTAAGCTTATTGCAGTATTTTATTGATGTAGACTTTTTTCAGTCTCTCCAGTTTACGACGAAAAATATCAATATTATTTTTGTGCATTCCCGCGCTGCCTAAACCATTCATTAAAATTCTTGCGAGCAAATAAATGTTTTATCAAACTCTTTACCTCACCATCGTCCCCAGTACAATTTCAATGCTACACAGCTCGCATCCTATTCCCCGCACATCCCAGCACACACCACTCTACCCCCCGGTAAAATCGAAGACGCTCTGCTCCCTTAACGTCGCGCTATACACGACAGCCCCGCGCACGTAACAGCAGCCTCTATACCTCGAGACACATCTCTCGACGCAGCTAACGCACGCGTTATCTGACACGGGCCAGCCGTGCAGCTGGCCGCGCGCGAGTCTATATGTAAATCGAATCGGGCGATGCTCGAGCGTGCGCGCGTGCAGTTTACAACTAAATTCATTTACAGCTCTCGGCTAGCGAGGTAATAATGCCGCACGCGCGCGGGCGGCGCCCTGCAACACCTGGCTGACCGACACGGGTGTAGAGAGAGAAGTTGAGTGGGTTGCTGGTTAATATGGCGGGAAGGAGGAGGAGAGTGCTGTCGACGTGAGAGCGCCGGTGTTTCTTGGTAGAATGAAGGTTGTCGAGGGGTTGTGTGTTCGAGAGGGTTAATGAGTCAGCGGTGATTGAGGTGGTAGTGAGAATTGAGGGTAGGATTCGAAATTGAAATAAATCTGTTATTATAATCTTCTACGAATGTATAATTAAACAAACGTGCTACTGTTGTGGAAAATATATATGTATTTTAAATGTTATAACATATTTTTTTTTGTCCACACTTAGAGGGTTCAAAAAATTTAAAAAAAATGTGAAGGCACACCTTCGCGACAAGTATCTTCTCATTCTATAGGTCATAAAATATACGAAAAAAACTCGCGAACATTAAAAAACGGTCTTGTGACACCCTTTAAGAAAAAAAAAACATTTTTCTTATGGAAATTTAACATGCGAAAAATGAACGAAAAGTAGTCACTGATGATGAGCCAATAGTAAGCTTTTAAATGTGCCAACAAATATTTCACAAAAAGGCGATTACAGTAGAAGAAAAGAGATTTAATTTAAGCTAAATATCGTTAAAATCGGCCGATTCTGCGCAAAGTTCCGTGCATTTGAAAATCGCGAAAAATGACCAAAAATTGGTTACGTGATTGAATTACGTGGATTCGGAAAAAATCGCTCATTTTTGGTAATTTTTCACGATTTTCAAATGCACGTAACTTTGCACAGAACCAACCGATTTTAACGTTTTTAGCTTAAATTAAAGCTGTTTTCTTTTAGTGAAATCGCTTTTTTGTAGAATATTTGTTGGCACCTTTAATAGCTTGTTATTGGTTAATCACGAGTTTCTGTTAATTTTTCCCATGTTAAATTTCAATAAGAAAAATTGATATGCGTTTAATACTGTGTCATAAACCATTTTCCTGTGTTCCAAAGTTTTTTAGTGTACTGTGTGGTATATAGAACAAAAAGAAACTTTTTGCAGAGGTATGCCTCAACATTTTTTTTTTCATTGTTTTTATGACCGGTTAAAGGAAATTTTTCGGGAGAATTGCACATATATATAATATTAACCTTTAGAGGGCCGAAATTTGAGATTTAAGAACGTCCTTGAAAATGGTCCAAACTTTTATCTTGTATCGTGTATTAACTATAGCTACTACTTTATACATATATGTATAAAGTTCCTATCATGGTTCTAGCCGATATATCGGCACGCCAGCCCTCTAAAAGTTAAATATTATCAGCATCCTTAAAACTACTGCCTAAATTTGAATTCATTACTAATAAACACAATATTGCTTACAATACGTAATCATAAAATATTACACTGACTACATTACGGTATAAATAAGCTTAAGTTACACGCTCTGCCATACAGTATATCATTATATTACAACTAGTAAATTTAGACATGATAATTTAGCTATATTTAAATATGGATATTCGTTCCGAATTTGCATACTAGATATATCAGAACTTTCATATTCAGAACATAATGGTATGTCTTTTAGTATTTTCTATCAGTGTATTTTGCACAAGTAAAATCATTGTTAAAATTTTATATATGTTAGTTTACATTTTTGAGTCGCATAAAACAACAATTAATTAGTAAGGTTTGGTGTAAATCGACTAATTCATTGTTTATATAATAAAATAATTGTGATTGTAATGATTAAGCAACAGTTTTTTAGATATTCAAGTGTTTCTTATATTTACAGAAAATAAATATTATACGAATAAATAATACCCATTTCTATGCTGATATCTAAATTAATTATTATATGGTATACACATGAATAAAATCGATAAATATACTTATGGGTGTACAATATACAAATACTCAAAAATGTCAGTAATGTGACATTTTACTTATTCTATCAACTATGTTTTTAGTTATACTCTAACACTTCAAGTAAATCATTCTAATATCACTCTACAACTAATTGAATTTAATCCCAACGTTTATACTTCATTAAAGTAAGTATACTTATCTTCATTCCTCAGACTGCTCGTTGATTTTGCTATTTCATCGAGCACTACGTTCATCTCCAATGCTTCTTTTTAAAGCCGGCTTTATACAAATACAAACAGAAGATAATATTATACACGTCTCCATGAACATTGCTAATGTAAATATGACGAGAGAAAGAGAGTGTATTTTATTTCTCTGTAATATTTAGTACGCTCCTGCGATTGCAAATATTATTTGAAATATTTATATTCCAAGATGAATGTGCAGTTCATATAACGATTCTGAAAAACATGTTATTGTTACAGATTCGTATTTATAAAAGGTTATTTCCTCCAACGCGGAGTAAGTTTGAACGCTATATGAGGAAAGCGTATAAAGCGGCTTATGAAATTGAAAATATTTGTCCTTATTTATTCAGATACAATAATGAAGCGAATGACTGCTTAATATAAATTAAGGTAGAAGGAAATGGTCCTGCTGTCAAATAAGTGAAAAACGATATTTCAACTATGTCGACGTTTCGAGTCGTTTATTCGACTCCTTTTCAAGATCTATAAAGTAATTACATAATAAGAATAACGAACTGTTACAAAATCATTTTTTACAAAGTACGCTATAAACTAAACTTACAAAAGGTGGTCAGCTTGCAATGATATGTATGCGATGGATAGATATCATCGCTCGTCGGAAGTTATGTTTCGAAAAGTTAGCGAATTTATAGCTATTAGTGTTCATGTGTGTGTAAACATTGGGAAGAAAGGATGAGATACATTAACAAGTAGACATAGCTATTGCAATGTGCGAGAAACAGAGGAAGAACGGAAGGAGGTGATGGGGTAAGAGAGTAGACACACCTACATACATTCATCGAATATGCATAACACTGTATGTGGAAGTTAAACTTATGAAAGCGTCGGAATAATACACTGCTATGAAGCTTATTTTGATTTCTATTTGGACAAACTTTTAAAAACTTTATTTTTTTCACTAATTCAAATGATTTTGTAAAAGTGTACTCATCTACTGTAACTTGAAATCGCACCTTATAGCGCGAAATAATTCTAGAATAGCACTAAAATACGTAAATCACATAAAAATTCTTTGAATCACATTTTTTTAGAATTGAAAAAAAAATTGCAAGCTCAAAATCAGCATTCTTCCCTAAAACCTCCTTAAAACCTCTGGCCCGCAACACCTCCCATGCGAAGCAGGGTTGCACGCAGTCATGAGAAACCTTTTGGTAGCGGACGATCGTTAAAATTTCGATAAGCCCTGCGGAGAGCGAGCGCGTGCGTGCTGCACCCCCCCCCCCCCCCCGTGCAACTTAACACGCCCGATTAACTTCTGTTTCCCCGCCGTCTCTCTCTCTCTCTCTCTCTCTCTCTCTCTCTCTCTCTCTCTCTCTCTCTCTCTCTCTCTCTCTCTCTCTCTCTTTGTCCGCGGGCGCATTTCGGATGATAAATTCCGCGCTCGCTGAATTTCCGGCGGCCCTGTTGGAATTCACTTGCGGTGGCGACGACGACCTTCGCGTCTGATGAACGGCGCGCGTGGGCTACGTGCGATTAAACTTCGGCGCTCTAGTTTCGGAATGGGAAAAAAAGAGATGTCGGGAGGGAAAAAGTGCCACCGTGGCGAGGTAGTTAATATAATGGATGAGGAAGAGTAAGGTTGCTAAACAATGGAGGAGGGAGTGTTTGCGAGCGACGCGAGTCTGCGTACGATATTCACTCTGCCGCATATTATTCCAATCCTTATCGAAACATTTTCGTTGTCTCCCGGTGGGAGCGGGCTATGCAATTCTTTTTCCGTTTTCTGTCTCTTCGTTCAAACAAGTGCGTAACGGGATATCATACCGTAATCGTGAGATGTAAACACGATATTAATAGTACATTACTAACGCGGGCGGAAGAGGATTATTTACCTCATGCGACGTTTTTCGGCCGAGCGAAGCGAGGTCGAAAAGTCGCATGAGGTAAAAATTCTCTTACGTCCACGTTTCAGTAACGTATTTTTCCGTCCGAGGCCGCAAAATGACATTTAAGATGGCATTTTGAGGTTAAAGGGCGGAAAATAGATTTACTTAATTCGATGTAACATTGTATCTTGAATAAAAATCATAAGCTGAAATGTGAAATTAGAAGAATATTTATTCTCTTGGTAAAGAAAATATGATTAAAGTGTCTTGAATAAGTAAATAAAATATGAGTATAGAATATTTTTCGAATATTCGTATACTTGGTAAATAAATTAAAACCGAGTTACAAATTTCATTACCTATATCAAACGAAAAATATATTTTCAGTAACGAGATAAAATATTAAGTTTAAAATTAAAGATCGACAGACATTTCAAGCACAACTCCACCAGCCATCCTCAATTCATTATTTAATACACCGCAAAGCTTTTAAAATACTCCAATTTAATCCGCGTATTCTATTCGCCCTCCTCTCTTCGCTCTCTCTCTATCTCTCCCCCCCTCTCTCTCTCTCTCTCACGCGCGCGCACACATACACCTCGAAAACAAAATCCCCACCCGTTTTGCTCGGCTAATCGCTACATTGCTGGAATTCAATTTCCCAGCGCTGCTCGCTCGCTCCCTCTCGCAGCTTCACACTCGCCATCACGGATTACATCTCTGATCCACGCTTGTCCAAACGCTCAACACGCCTGCATGTACAGCACGTATAGCCGGCAGGAGAGAGAGAGAAAAAAAGCACACATGCAGGCACGTCGAAGAACGCGACGCATGAGGTGACGGAGGTGTCAGTGTATAGCGAGAGAGTCGTGTCGAGAATCGATAAGCGCGCAGCGTAGCGCAGTTAATCCATTAGCGCTCGCCTCGGCCTAGTTACAAAGAAGCTCGCTCGCGCGCTTGCAAAAAGCTCGCGCAAGATTCGCGCTCGGTGAGGGGCGGGGCGGGGAGGGGGGAGCAGGGAAAGTGATTGATAGAAAAGCCGCGCGTGCATCAATGACCCGGAACTCGCGCGCGAGAACGCGGGGAAATGAGCTGCTGGGTGGAGGGAAGACTGATCGTCCCGCGGACGGTCGGCTGTTTTTACCGGTTGTGGAAAATTCCGGTGGGGCTTTCTTGTTAATTGGCCAGAGAGGCGCGCGGATGCTGCTGCTGCTGTGGCTGCTGGTGGGGAAAGAAAAATTGCGGCGGTGAGGGTGGTGACGCTGCGTAGGGGGATTATATATATATAGCCGGGCGACAGCACTGAATGCCGTGAGTGACGGGGGGTCGTGATTCGAGTGGCGAGGCGGTATTGGTGTGTGGGTGCAGTTTTCGAGGGGGGACGGTCTCGGCTGTTATAGTGAATAATGGATCGATTGATTTTCAGGGAACGAAGACAGAGTTAATTGTACGGATCTATATTGAGTACTGTCTTACATTGATTTCGAGCTGTTCGTTCAGTATTTAAAGAATGGATGAGAGCACAGGAATTGCAGCGATGCGATTGCCTCGACAATTAATTCAACGTTCCAGACGAACGTCAATATCCATGTAATTTTATGCTGGGTCAGTAACTATAACTTATACACGCGGTCGGCTCAAATTCGCGTTTACCCGAACTTTGCACTCCAAACTTCACCGCGGCGTCGTTTCCACAAACTGCGCTTTCACGAAGCCCTCATCTCTTCCACCTTGTCTGACCCTTACCTCGTCTCATATAGACGCCGATGAGTATTTTCCCACCGACTCAGAGTATGAGCAATATATGGGCATCATATGGGCCATACATCGGATGTATGGGCAATATGTGGGCCATATATCGCTCCAGCGCCCGAGCCATGTATTGGCCATACTATTTTCCATATAACGTTCATAATGTGGCCCATATTTCTTATTCTTGGAGCTATATATAAATAAGAATTTATATAAGAATTATATGGGCAATATTATGGCCAATATTTCACTCCGGCGCCGGAGAGACATGTGGCCCATATATTGGCACATATTGGCCGTATATCGATAATCATAATTTTTTTTTCTGCGGGCAGATGAGATTTTTCACTCGGCCGTGTGTATTTTACGTACATTTAGACGCCTGCGGTGACTCATTGGTAGAGCGAAAGACTAGTAATTGGGAGAACCGAGTTCAAGTTCTGGTCACTGTAAATATTTATATTTTCATGTACTTTGCTGACAAGCACACTGCAAGCCCCCGTCCCTGATTAGCACTAATATGGGAGCATAAATAGAGAGGCGTTGAAGAATAAAAAAAATAAATTAATTAAAAAATAATGTACGTATACTCGCGCATTTGAATTGCTTCTCGAGGCGGCGGCGGCGGCGCGCGCTCCAATCTTCTGGACGAATTAGACGGAATTAAGGCGAGAGTGTTGCCTTTCTCCTGTTGTATATTGGCGGGCTTTTTCTCTCCGTCTTGAGATGCGCGGAATGATGTGGAACGATGGGCTAATTTGTTTAAATTTGAGAAGTGCCGAGTAATTCGAGGATTTTACGCGCGCACGCGCAGCCACTCGAGTGCATTGTCTCTATTTGCGGAGGAGATCGAGATTCCTTTTGGATGGTTAATCCAGTTTTGCGATTTGTCCGTCGTTGTTCTCGTCGTTGGTATATGAAAATAAAGAAGGTAACTTTGCAAGACTGCAGCGGTGTTGTTTTGTTTTATTTAGACAAATATGTTTCAACAATTATTAACAATTTTTTCACCATTTTTATGCAATAGTAAATTCGAAAGCAAATCTTTTATTATAGCCGCATCAATAAGACCTGTTCTTTTTTATTCATTCTAATTAATTTAATTTATTTATGTAAGCTTTTATTATTATTTAGAATAAGGATTTACGTCTTTAGTTAGAACGAATTTAGTTTACCTGCGTAATTCTGCAATAAATCCTTCTACGAAGTTTTTTAAGCCAATAAAACGAGGACACATTACTTTATTCTTAAATCAAAATTCGTTAATTTTCGTTCCAGGAATAAACAAAGGTATCGTTGTTTGTTTGCTTTGAAACGTTGTAGACGATGTATTGCTGGATTGCGTAGAGGAACTATATTCGTTTAAGACGTAATGTTCCGACGATAAATCAGGGTTATTACTTCTATTATTATTATCTTACTGTTTTTGGTTATATACATAAAAATAATTGTATAATTGAACGAACATACCCCAGCATTGTTAAATAAGAACCAAAACACTGTGCTAAATCATTTTCAATGCGAAATAAAACTATTTAACAAAGATAACACAAGCCATAGATGTGCGAATACTGCTAAATAGTTTAAGTGCTTTAGAAATCATCATCCTTTTGATAATACTCCATTACGTCGGATGAATTGAGCCATAAAGATTTTAAACTTTATGCAATGTAAAAAGTCACGCTGAGAATAAACTAAAAATAGGTATGATCTTGAGAGATTATCCTATTATTAGTAAAAATACATATATTCTGCATCTGTAAAAGATAAAAACACTGAGATTATCCAAAAATGAACGTTATTAATAAATAATCTCGAAGATAATGTTCTTACACGGGGCAACAGTACGCCCAACCAACATTTCAAAAATTACGATCAAACAAATGTGTAGATTTTCTTCTGAGATCGTAAAACATTCGATTTAAGAAAATCCTGACGACAAGTTCCTCGTTTACGTGAGAGCCCTCAATATTTAAAGAGCATTATGATGACAGTCACATGCTACTAGGTCAATCAAAATAAAGCAGACAAAATTTCTGCGACAAATCGACTTGTAATAGGTATGTTATATGTCAATAGGACAATGTATACACAAGCGCACTCATGAGTTGAAACATACTTCTATCCAGAATAATTAATTGTATAAGAGTTTTTCTTACACCAATATCAATTCCACCTAAGCCAGCGATCATATAGAGACAAACAAGCGCTTCTTCTCAGGGCATTAGAGAGTGCACAGTAACCCCCGTTCACTGATGAAATTCGACTATTGGAAAACACCCTTAAAGTCAGTAACATCAATGTGTGTGTTCATCGCGTGGTTGCTAACAGCACACCACGAGCGCTATCGTCAACAGCAGTGTGTACAAACGTATGAGAGACGAGTTCATTATGCACTAAAAAATCTTTGACTATTCAAATCTTAGTCGTGATGGATGTGGTTCCATCAAATCCAGAATTAAAACAGTTTAATCAAAGAAATAAAATACAATTATATGTGAATGATCAATACATGCTGCAGCGGTGACCGCAACTATTGCATTAATGAATCGATTAATATTAATTCGCAATTCGCAGTAGAACTGTTGTACGCGCTGATGTTGTGGCAGCACAGCTCATTTGCCACCAAAGCTCGTGCCGTGTTAAGGACGCTCTTGCATGAAAATTTGAAAACTGAGATATAACATTTTCAATAGTTCAAGATGTACCGAATCTTGTGGTATATTTATTTTACCCTATAACCGTGGAAAATTTTGAGAAATTAACGTTTGAAATTATCATTTTTTACATGTACTCTTATGGGACGGCGGGAAAAAATAGATTAAATCGAGTATTTCTGAAAAGGGATAAAATTTTTGACCAGTAAAAAACATATGGCTTTAAAGATTGAGGCTTCCCCTTTCAAACTACACCTTATAAATTGTACGTAGCCGTGGGAAATTCGGAGATATTTTCTTTAATTCATGATTATGAACACAAATAGCAGACGACCTGCACGAGAGTGAGAGAGACAGAACGACATGCATTGTATAGTTTGTGCTCTCGCTGAGCGCACAAACTGTATAGTCGTGCAAGAGCGACTTAAGGACGCTTGCTCACAAAATGAGTTTCTATAGAATCTTATGAAACTTGCAGGGTAGATTCTTATTGTTATTATGTGCAACATCTGCAAACTTCAGAAAGTCTAGCAACACCGTTCATGAGATATAAGCTATCAAAGTTAGACAATTTAATACGGTGTCTTATGAAAAAGTCGTGAAAAAATTAACGTTTTCATTAATAACGCCAAAAGTTTTCTATAGAATTGAACGAAAAAGAGATATTTTACTAATGATGATATTTTAAATAAGCTCTCCAAAATCCAGAAAGCCTAGCAGCACCGTTTTCGAGATACAGTTGTTTAAAGTAGGTAACTTCGGCCGCGCGTGATGTCCTTGTGTACGTGCAAACAAACCAATGGCGTGCCCGCGCGCTACGCGTGTGTCTACACAGACGGAGCGCTTCGATGTGAATGTACACACCGATGAAGCGGCGCCATGTGTACGTGTACAGTCTCGCGTGAAATTTTGAGAGTGGGGAGACCCGAGAGAGCGCTAGGCGCACGGCGTTTCACTCTGCGTACTTTTGGTTACGATTGCAATGAGCAAGCGTCCTTAAGGGGACAAGCCATGGTTAAAACTGAAAAAAATAAGAATAAATAATTTGATTAATAATAAATTCCAGGTGTAATCTTTGAACTTAATATTTTTCCCACTAATAAGTAGTGTTATTACCTACAATTTCCGCCTGTAGTTAGCTGATAATATACATCTGGCTCTTGCGTACATTTTATTAATGATTTAACTCTGATTTATTGATTGCCGTAGGTTTACTTTTCAACAACTAAATAAAATGACTTGAAATTCATGGCTTGATCTTTGTTTTTACATCAGTTACCAGTTTTCTGTGCTACTTTTCCTAAAAAAATTTTTTTAATATTTATTTTTTATGAAAAATCTCAATTTTTTGTATATTTTATCAAAAGTTCTATAATTTTATTTTTTTTATTTTTTTCTGAAGCTTTTTCAAAAAAGTAGCGCACATTCCTTGTGGCTAATGTAAAAAGAAATGCTCACCTAAAATTTCAAGTCATTTCGTTCACTTGGTGAAAAATAAACTTACGGCAATGATCCTGTAAACACAAAAAACAAGTTTTTCAGAAATCATGTTTGAAACTTGAGTTTCTTATAACTTATGGTAAGCTTTTCAAAACTACTTACAAAAATCTTTTTCAAATTCTATATAATATACTTTGATTAAACATGAAAAATGGAATATCCATATGACAGTTATTTTGGCACGGACACTCTAATCATCTCATGTCTAGTCTCATTAAATATCTGTAAAAAAAGGTTTAATTAGCTTAATGACATCTTTATATTATTTAGAATAATACATTATTGTAGCTCTTATCTTTTTTTTCGTATTAGACTAAAATATTTTTATTCCTTGATGCTGCAGTCTATAACCTACAAAAATCATCTATTCCGGGTGACAGATCCAATCACAAATTAACTAAAAAGAAAAACAATAAATATTAACTATTTTTATACGTATAAGTAACAAAAAAATCTTTTAATTACTTACTCTAGTAAGAACCTGGTTCATATGACTCTTCTGGTAACTGAAGTCGTACTCTCCTTCTTTTTCTTCTACTTTCTAAGGTATTTTCCTCAGCATTCCTTTCAGCATAGAATAATCTTTTATCATTGCTCTTCTTCACCCACTCAATTGCAGCTACTCCAGCTTTGATGTCGAACGCATCCATTATTTCAAGAAACCAATTCTTCCATCATTGAAACAAGTGATAGCAATGTATACACCTGTATTGAGTACATGCACACCACTAAAAGATGTCTTGGTAACGAGCTTCCAAACTATCTGATTGAAGCTTTCATTGCTGTTCTGTGTAAAACCACCAAGACACCTTTCAAGCAGTTCCTGTCGAGAGAGATCTTCATAAATTGGTTTTAACTGCTCCATCACTACTGTTGGAATACTGCCTGTATGATGGAAGCCTTTCAGTTTTTTCTGGGCTTTCGCTTTTTGCCACTTGCACCAACTATTTTCTCCTTTCGGACACAAATGATGCTGAGGTGATTTATCTGTGGCGATTTTGTGGTAATAAGTGGCCCATATCGGATTGCTTATATCTTTCACTGAGTTCGCATTGCCCCTGATGGCATTACCATAGTAGGTGGTGAGCTGATCAATAACTTTACCAGTCAAGCGTCCCTGTCCTCCAATGGATTTTCCATCAGCTAACTTCTTCTTGCCAGAATTCTTCTTTAGATTTCTCAGCCTTGTACCCATTCGCTTTTGAACACTCCTTTTTTTCTACTATCAGTTCATCTCCATATAGTTTAACTTTACACAAATCACAGAAAACTTTTGAATCACCATCTCCAATGTAGCGATGATACTTTACACCATATTTTTCCATGGAATTTTTGAAAATTTCAATAATTCCATCCACTTCCATCTTTCCGGCATTTCCTTCATGGTTTGCTGAGCAATTGGCTTGATGGTCCGTGTACCAGTCTTCATATTCTTCTGTGCCCTCTTTATTTTCCCATTTCATGCAAGCTTTGCAGAAACTATTCTTGATAGAGATGTCAAGAATTTGTTGGGAACGCAAACCAATCAAGCTTGTGATTCCTTGTAAAGAAGAGAATCCTCTCTTTCTCCAGGATCCGTCACCAGACACATCAAGCCCTACACTTCCAGCTGGTGTCAATTGTTTTTCTTTTTCCACTGCTTTTTGCATGGAGATAACTGCCACTTTTTCACATGCCTTACTTAACTTCTCATTGATATGGTCATAAAAACTGTGTGCCACTGGCGATGGTAGGTCCATGATACCACAGAAAGTCTCCAATCCTGCATGTCCTTGTCCAAGTGCACGCATAGCAAGTACACTACGTCTATTTACTTCATAAGCATTCCCACTACTTCCAACTTGTTTACTTGTATTGATGAGATTCATGCCATTGCAGTTTTTGCATACAATATTAATTTTTGCACCCAATCCTCTAATGTCTCCTTCCGTCATTCGGATTTTTCCATGACACTTAGCACAAACAATTAACTTTTCAAGTTCATGAAACAAAATATCAATATCTATTATTCTGTTTCTTGTTGTTGCTGGACTTCTAGATATATCTGATTCTGAAATTTTGCTTGCAGATGTGCTTCTTTTTCTCTTTAGTGATGGGGCATTTTCTACTTTTCTTCTAAATCCTTTATGTTTCTTTTTTCTTCCAAATGTTCTCTTCTTTGTAGATGGTCCTGGTGTTCGACCTCTCTTGTCTGTATTCATGATTTTTCACAAATCACTACTTTACGTATCAAAATTAAATTGATACACAAAAATCACTCCGAAAAAAACACTTAAAAATATAGCAAGTTTTAATTGCACAATGTAGCTAACCTACAGGCAAAATTTTAAAAAATTTTCCACACACTGCTCTAGAGCGTATAATAGCTTATAATCAGGAAAAAATGTTTGTTTACTAAATAAATTGCATTGAAAAATGCAGATTCAATTACATTCAAAATAATTTAGTTTAAATTCCAGCGACCGTGGCGCTGAAACAACATAAACATGCAACTGGGATTTTGAACCACCTATGAGTATTTTACGTATAATACCTTTCTATAAGGAGAGTAAGGGCTCTTGCACGAATGGAGAAATAGCGAGGAATAACGCCTGGCAGCCGATCACAAGCAAGTTTTAAAAAGACGTGTTCCTTCTTATTCCTTCAAAAAGAAACAAGTCTTTTTAAAGCTCACTTGTGATTGTTTGTCAGCCGTTATTACTCGCTATTCCTTTATTCGTGCAAAAGCCCTAAGAGTAAAATACACGAGATTTATACCTCAAGTTAAGTTTTTCTACAATGTTAATGTACATTACGTTATACATTTAGTATTGTATCGTGTATGCTGTGAAGTATAAAATAATATAAGATTAACAATAGTATTAATATCTAAAAGTGATATTTTGAGTAAAATCACTAAATATGCAAAAAAGTAACTTCACGGTTTTAGCTGTATTTTCTAAACGAAATCGAATTTCGAAATGCGGTTGGAAGCATCGTATTCAGCGGAAAATTTGCTATCAAAATAATAAATAAAAAAAAATCGATTTTTCGACCCCCTAACCATGGCTTGTCCCCTTAACTCCCACAAGCGACCGGATCGCACCGCTATCCATATATATGGGGAGTTTCTTGTCAACTCTTCGAGGCCGCGTCGCACGAACGTAAACCTTACGTTTTGAGCGCGTGTTTACAGTAACAAAATGTATCTATTGAAAAAACCTTACATACGCTTTCGACGTATTTTTTCGTCAGTTTTCCGATGGACCTTTATTTTTGATAATTTTTACATTTTGACCTAAAAAAAACATAAAATGTGTTATATCTCAAAAAGTACCCTTTTAATATTTTTTTTTATGGTCTAGATCGAAAGCTGGGGTTTTCTTACATAGAAATAGCTTTTCTCCCATGTGGCCTTTTTTTATATTTTCGAGGAATTAAACCGTGAAGACGTAACGCACCGTCAATGCTGCGCGCGGACGCGAGCTTATGAGGCCTGGCGGTTATTAGCTCGAACCGCTAGGGGGCTGCAAAATGGATAACCCACCAAAACTTTTGTTTATCTGAGTTTATAATAAGCACCCAAATTTCATCGACTTCATCCCGTGAATTTTTCACAATTACTTTATACTACAGATTTCGATTAAAAGCAGCAGTATTCGTTGATTTTTTCATTATATATAATGAATTCCCTTTTGAAATTGAGGTCTGTAAATCTATTGAATAAATCATCCCAAAAATGTTAAGTTGTTAGACTTCTCTGAATATTTAAGAGAAAAATATCCCACTGTACCTATTGGTGCAAAAATCTGTATAAAATGTAAGATAGAAATTTCTAATCTCGAAACTCAAGAAAACATGGATTAAACTGTAATGATGATTATCATAAAGCAGGCATTGCAGTTCTTGATCAAATAAAAGAAAAGTTTTTAAAATCAAAAACTAAGCAAGAAAGAATTCTCTTGCTCCCTTTGACTCCGAAATTTTGGAGTCGTAATGATCTCATGAGAGAATTCTGTTGGCATCGCCAGATAAAAAGAAAGAAAAGGTATTTTCTGTTGAAACTGAAAATTTAATAAAACATTTTTATGAACGTGATGATGTGAGTCGACTAATGCCGGGCATAAAAGATTTTATAACAATTAAACAGGATGATGGCAATCGAGTCCATGTTCAGAAAAGATTACTACTTAGTAATTTGAACGAGTTATATGCTCAATTTAAAAAAGAACGTGAAAATGTTAAAGTAGGATTCTCTAAATTCACTCAATTTAGACCGGCACACTGTGTATTAGCAGGAAGTAGCGGTACACATATTCTGTGTTTATGTGTAAATCATAAGAATATGAAATTGATAATTAAGGAAATCGATTTAGAGTATTTAACAAAAGATACAGAGTTACATTTAAAAACTTATCATGATTGCATTCAGGCAATTGTGTGCACTAATCCTTCAACAGCATGTTTTATGGGGGACTGTTTAGATTGTCCAAATACAAGAAGACTAAAAGAAATGCTTCTTAAATCTCTTGCTGATAATGACATATATGAAGTACAATTTGAAATGTGGATGTAAACTGATCGCTGCTCAATAGTCTCACGAACTATGAATATTCATGAATATTTAGATTTATTTTGTGAAAAATTGATGAAATTGAAAACTCACGATTACTTTGCGAAAAATCAGTCTCTTTTCATCGAAGACCTAAAGGAAAATCTATCAGACGGAGAATTCATAGTTTGTTTTGATTTTGCAGAAAATTACGGATTTGTAATTCAAAATTCAGCTCAATCACTTCACTGAAATAATAACCAAGCAACTAGATTCACAGTTGTAATCTACTTGAAAAAAGAATGATAAACTTGATCATAGGAGCTTAGCTATTATATCTAATAATCTCAATCATGATACTGTTGTAGTTTACCAATATATTATATTACCAATAACATAAAAACATATATTACGTGTCTGATGGAGCAGGTCAACATTTAAAAAATAAAAGCAATTTTTCAAATCTTCTTTTCCACGAGAAAGATTTCGGAATTCCAACAGAGTGGCATTTTTATGCTACCGCACATGGTAAAGGCGCATGTGACGGAATCGGCGCTAATTTGAAACTAGGTGCAAGGCGCGTAAATTTACAGGGTTCGTCAAAGACTAACATTTTTACGGCAGAAGATCTTTATCATTGGGCAAAAGATTATTGTAAAGAGACTAGAGTATTCTTTAGCGAAAAAGCAGTGCATGAGAAATCAGTATTAGAATTAAAGCCAAGATTTGATAACGCTGTAGCAATACCCTATACGCTAAACTATCACGCATTTATTCTCACTGCAGAGAACACGCTGAAACTAAAAAAAGTTTCATTTGCTTCCGAATATGAAATCTTTCCGAAAATAAAAAAAGAAAAATATGTGCTGCGATGAAAATAAAAGCCAAGGCAATTGTAAAAGGTGCCAAAAGAAAGGCTAAAGAATTACCGATTTTGGAGAAAAAAATTTCAGCTATAAAGAAAATTAAGAATAGAAATGAAAAAATTGATAAAGGAAATTTAAAGAAAAAATCAACGTATATGTGCAAATCCGCGGACTACAGATAACAACTGGGGTACAAAAACGGATAAAATTTTTTTTGAGGGCACACCTACCACATAAGGTTTTTTCGGTTCTTTGGGGGTCCCCCAACATGAACATACTCGTGAACACTAATTATCCGTTGCCAACCTTTTTTGCGGACGAAATCAATTTTTCTTATGAAAATTTAACATGGGAAAAATGGACGAAAAGTAGTTATTGATGATTAACCAATAGTAAACTATTGAAGAGGCCAAACCAAATTCCACAAAAAAGCGATTAAAGTTGAAGAATAGAGCTTTAATTTGAGATGAGAATCGTTACAATCGGTCGATTCTGTGCAAACATACGTGAATTTGAAAATGGTGAATAATGACGAAAATCAGCGATTTTTTTCAAACCCACGTAATTCTTCAAATTTTTGTCATTTTTCGCCATTTTCAACTTCACGTAGCTTTGCACAGAATCGACCGATTTTAACGATTCTCATCTTCAATTAAAGCTCTATTCTTCAACTTTAATCGCTTTTTTTGTGGAATTTGGTTTGGCCTCTTCAATAGTTTGCTATTGGTTAATCATCAATGACTACTTTTCGTCCATTTTTCCCATGTTAAATTTCCATAAGAAAAATTGATTTCGTCGGCAAAAAATCTTGGCAACGGATAATGAGTGTTCACGAGTATTTACATGTTGGAGGACCCCGAAAGAACCGAGAAAACCTTATGTGGTAGGTGTGCCCTCAAAAAAAATTTTTTCCGTTTTTGTACCCCAGTTGTTGTCTGTAGTTCGCGAATTTGCACATATATGAGTACTTCTATAAGAAGCTATAGCAATAACATAGAATCGCTCAGCCGCATAAGTTCGAGCCCGCGCGCTGGATTGTCACTGCCGTATCGTATTCACAGTTTAATACCTAAAATGTCAAGAAAGGCCTTTTTTTACATTACTAAAAAACATTATTAAAAATATAATTTGGAGACACAACCTATTCTGACTTAAAAACATAAAATGTGTTATATCCCGAAAAATATCTTTTTAATCTTTTTTTTAACAGTCTACATTGAAAAATCAGGGTTTTTACTTCGAAATAGGAATTTTCCAAAAGAACATTTTTTTTTATATTTTCGAAGTATTAAGCTACAAACACGTACTGAAGCGCGCCCAACCGCATAAACTCGCGTCCGCTACGCAGCATTGACGGTGCGTTACGTCTTCATGGTTTAATTTAATTCCTCGAAAATATCAAAAAAGGCCACATAGGAGAAAAGCTATTTCTATGTTAAAAAAAACCTCAGCTTTCGATCTAGACCATCAAAAAAGATATTAAAGGGGTACTTTTTGAGATGTAACACATTTTATGTTTTTTTAGGTTAAAATGTAAAAATTGTCAAAAATAAAGGTCACCATCGGAAAGCTGAGGAAAAAATACGTCGAAAGCGTATGTAAGGTTTTTTTCATAGATACATTTTGTTACTGTAAACACGCGCTCAAAACGTAAGGTTTACACTCGCGCCACGCGGCCTGGGAGAGTTGACGTGAAACGCCTTATATACAGGACCTCCAAGATTAGCACAGACATCCCAACGCTAAGGCAGATTTACTATCGCAGCCTGATGAGTCCTGATGGTAACCCGAGACGAAATGCATCTAACACCTACCTAACCCTCGCTCCTAGTCTTTCCCCTCATTCCATTCCATAATCTTTTAGCTGGCCTCGTGATGTCACTGTGACATCACGAGTTTCCACATTGGTGCCCCCGACTTGATCTCTAATCTCCACAAACCTTCTCGATACAACGCATATGTCCATACATGCATCTTTCACACACCTTTGCCAACGCAGCCAACGCGGCTTCTGGCGCACACCCAGTATAACGCTTGCCTCGATCCGGAGCAAGCGCGCATTCTCCCCCAGTTCGCGCAGCACGTTACACTACCTGGCCGCGGACCGAATCGCTTACGCGCTCCATCTACACCTCTCCAGATTTTTATTCACTACACGCCTGAGAATACCGCCACAGCTATGGAGATCTGTAGTATACACATCTCCCCCATACCGGGCTGACTAGGCCCCGGGCCGAAAACGCATACACGTCACACACTCCAGGTCGTAGCTCACGCTGCCTGGCAATACACGAATCCCTCCAGGTCGCAGTTCACACTTCCTGGCGGTGGACGCACACGCATCATCTCCGACCGTACCACGTCCTCGAGACAACGACCACACATCTTACCTTAGATTGGGCACTCGCTCTCCCATCTCTCGTGCTTCACCCTCAGCGGCCTTATCACTGATAGAGGCAACTGTGGCAGCTTCGCTTATTCGCCACCAGAGCTCATGCTGTGTTAACTCCCTTAAGCAACCGGATCGCACCGAGATCCATATATATAGGACCTCCAAGATTAGTACAGCCATTCCAGCACGTCTAAGACAGGGTTACCATCGCAGCTTTACTTATGGGTCCTGATGGTTACCCGGGATGAAACGCACCTAATTTACCTACCTAACCCTCTCTCCTACTCTTTCTCCTTACTCCATTCTATAAACTTCTAGCTGGCCTCGTGATGTCGCTCTGACATCACGAGTTTTCCCAACGTAACGTTAATACGCATGTAGCAGGCGCGTAAACGAACCAGCCGAAGTAATGAAAAAACATTAATCACTGTGAACATCAAGCAGGTTAGCGCCTCAACGATATTTGTAGATAACGGTAGTCCGCTTGAGTTTCTGGCGCGCATTCCGTAATGTAGCGCATGTAATGTATCTTATGGGGCGATGTGCCAAGCAGCGCGGATCTGCTTGGACATGCTGTGCGTCAGCCAAGTGTTGCATGAGCGCGCGTACAACAATAATGACCCCTTGCCACCCGAAAGCGAAGAAAAACATCGCTACTTAGTGTATGTGTAGCCCGCTGCGTGCTCGCCAATGCTCGAAGTTGTTGTCTCCTGGTCCTCTGCAGCGTGCCAGTTCTCCGCAGGGATAGGTTGACTCGTGGCTCAGGCGACATGACATAGATATGTATTTTGAACGGGATAGAGCGCAAATAAGAATGACCTAAATCGATCAGCCTCTGCCGTCGTTATATACAATAGTAATAACTATGTACCTTGATCATGATAGAGCCTGAACAAGGTTCATCTAAAAAAGTGGAGGCATAAATTACATAGTAATAACTATGTGTCTTGTTCAGATTAGAGTCTGAACAAGACTTCTTTGAAATATCCGCCGTGTCATTGACCGGTAGCTGCACGAGGCCTGAACAAAGAAAACACACGAGCGATTGTTAAGTTAACTTACTCTGTAATGACGACTAATGACTATTTCTTTATCAGTCTCGAGTTATCAAGGACATCAGTAAAGCACTATTTCAATAAAAACTGTAAAAATGTCAAAAAAGGCATAAAACCCTTTTAATTTGACATTTTTTTCGGTAGGACGTGCGGATCCTGCGACGCAAAGAAAAAGAATGAGGTTTTAGCGGCGGCAGGGTCAAGGGACAACTACGGTGGCGGTACCACCCCTAGCGCTCGTTTTTGTTTTAGCCGTGTGGTAAATCGAGCAGGAAGAGGGGGTAGTGCCATTTGATCACGAGGAAGAGGCACGAAATACAATAATTTCAAAGAAAAGAGTATAGATTAAGATTTTAAGCTATGTCAGTTGCCCTGGGTAATCCAATAATACATCATTCTATAAAATAAAGTTTGAAGGCGAAATGACGACGACACCTTTGTTTATTCTTCGAATAAAAATGAAGGGAGATTCACGAATTTTCGTTTCAGAAATAAATAAAAGTGCTATTTATTCGCCTTTAAACTTATGTTATTGGATTATACAGAGCAACTCATAATGTTTAAGACCTAAATCAACATTCTTCTTCACATGTTAATTATGCGTCTATGCTCAACCGACTCACCAGTGTCATTTATGAAGGAAGTACGAAATACCCTTAAGAAATACAACATTTCTCCAGGACCAACCACAGCAACCCAAACCCAAACCGGTCCATTAGCCATTCCCACCTGATCGCAGACACGCCAACATAAATCCATCCCCGCAACCTCACATCGTCCACCACCCCACCGTCTCCGGCTGGAGAATCACTGAACCCCACTTTTTTTCCCCGCCACCTATATACCGCGACGCCTTCCTTAATACCCATATAACTTCACACTTCCCTTCGCGCATAAAGCTCATCTTCCACACTTGGCTGCTCTCGCGAATTACTCGGGCCGGGCGGTGATGATGGTCGGCCAGCCGTGACCGGCTCTCTTCGAAAAAAAAAAAAAAAAAATGAAAGCCAAGCTTCCGACGCGCGCGATGTTATTGATGGGTAATACGCCGTATCACCTACTTTGCCCGAGGACACGGCTTCGCAGCCGAGAATGCGCGCAGGAGAGAGAGAGAGAGAGAGAGAGAGAGAGAGAGAGAGAGAGAGAGAGAGAGAGAGAGAGAGAGAGAGAGAGAGAGAGAGAGAGAGAGAGAGAGAGGGTGGGAGAGAGACACTGGCTTGCCGATTACGTGGGTGATTCAATAAGTCCGTGACTTTGAAATGAAAAACACTATGTAGAAAATAATGTTTAATAAGCACGCGAAACTCGCTTTGTTCCATCGTTTTATTTTAACAATGAAACACTAAATTCAAATGACTGTAAAAAATTTTCTAACCAACGTACTGACTTGAAACTTTGTATACGCACTGATATTAGATGGCATTCTCTTAGAGTAGTAACATATTTACGATAACAGCACCATCTTTCGAGAAGTCACGGACTTATTGAACAGCCCACGTATATGTCGTTTTTGGTAGCCAGAGGTAGTTTCGCCTGGCTTTTTTGAAACTTTTGGCCTGTATGCGGGAATAACTGATGCGCTGTGTGTAGTAGATAATTTTGGGCAGTGTTGCATTGCTGCTGCTGCTCGTGTTTTATTTTCATGTGCTCTCGCTGATTTCTAATTAAAAGTTTGATAATGCAACGCCACCGGCATTGGGATTCACGGTCAGCGGGTGTGCGCGCGGATGCGATGTGTCTCGGCGAGTCCAAGTGGATGAACGATTTCGTCGTATGTGTGTGAGCGCGTGTGTGTGTGCGTGTTTGTGTGTTTGTGTGTTCGTTCGTTTCAGTTTAGTGTGAATAAAGGGAGCATCACCGGTGGAAAGTTTGATGAGCGAATATAATGGGCTGGGGAAAATTTTCGATTTGAAGTTGTTCGTGGAATTATAAGCCTTTGAGACTCCGTAATGGGGTGTATATAACGACAATCGCGATGAGAAAAAAGAAAAGTAATACGGGACTTGTTCCGAACCAATTAGCTGAAAGCGATTTTGAAAGTCATTAGGTATACCAATCATCAACCGCAACCGCTCATCACGCGGCCGCAACAAAAAAAAAATTACGAAAGACTAGCGAAATCGCACCTATCCTACAATCATCCCTTCGCCCCCTCCACTCCGCGCTTGCGCCCTCCTCAAAGATAACACGCGAGCGAAATATTGCATCGCCCCCCCCCCCCTACTTCACAACCGCGTTATACCGCAGTTTTGTCGGAAGTCAGTGGGCCGCGTTAAAGCGCCTCTCATACATGCAGACACGCACGTGCACACGCACACACACAGAAAGGGGGAAAATTCCGCGGAGGTAAACGCTCGCTTGCTCGCGGGGGTGTGCAGAGCGTTTCAGATTGGAAAGCCATTCGGCGGAGGTACGATAATTCGAGATCCTGCACAAAGCCGTGCGAGCATGGTTCGCTTTCAATTCGACTCGACCGTTTTACATCCGCGAGGGGCGAAGGAGAGAAGGGAATCGCATTTCCTCCGCGCTCAAGAGAGAGAGGCAAGAGAGAGAGAGAGAGAGAGAGAGAGAGAGAGAGAGAGAGAGAGAGAGAAGAGTGGAGAGAGAGGAGAGAGAGAGGAAGGGAAGGATCGTTTTATTCGAGAAGGCGATGTGTAGGGTAGGGGGTAGGGGTTAGAGTGTAGGGGTAAGATTGCGTAAGAGCAGGGAAGGTGGAATTCGCGGGATGTCGGGTTAGGCGAGCGTGAATGTGACCCGGGACAGAGGGGATGGCTCTTCTTCTAAGTGGGATGAAAAAAAGTAATTAGTTTTCGGTAAAGTGTTTTTTATAAGGTTTAAGGTGGTTATTTGGAGGAGATTCCTTTGTAGGAGAGCGTCGGAGGAAATAGCGGTAATGGAATGTGTCCAAACTTCAGGCTGATTGTAGCAGGTGATCGTTTCGAGGTTGTTTAGTAAATAATTGTTGTACGTTTCAAGTTTCTAATTTAATTTAAGGAATTATAGTACTGATTGCTATGATGAGGAACATGATAAATAATTTTATATTGCCTTTTATACTTGACCTACGTAACAATGGGTATTTGGTAAATTAAGCGTATTCATATACTAAAATGACGAGGTATTCAGACATGATAGCCCCTATAGCACTCGATATTTACTAAATTTTGTGACAATATTATTTTCTAAAAACTGGCAATTAGCCGAGTTCCATACTTGAAACCGCAAAAGATCTTTTTAATTATTTTTACAGAATTATTGTTTTCATTAATTACTATAATATTAAAGAATATAACAACAACATTGGAGTAATATTGAAACGATATGGCCACAATCTTATGTCGAGGTTAAATGTATAGCAAAAGAAAAAAAGCTTCCTCTAGGAGGAAGCAAAAGGGAAAAAATGCTTTGTGTCAATATTATTTAAAGACTTCGGTATTTTGTAATACTTATACAATATTGTTAACTCTTATCAGTGAGATTGAATATGACATTAAATGGGCAAGCCTGGGTTAAAGCCTAAAAAAATAGATTTTAGTATAATTAGTCAAGTCATTAGTTATTCAAATCTATATAAAAAACAACTTTATACCTCAACAAAATACATAAAAAACAACATTTTAACACCTCCCTGGCTCCTTTATTTTGATTTATAATTGTGTAATAACTACTGTATTAAAGTATCAATTTTTTCATATCACCTCAGGGCACGTAGCGCTGTACTGGGATGCCTCGATCAAATGAGCTCAAATTTGGTGTAGATCTTCTTAATATATATATCTACACTGCTTAAGTGAATCACATTTTGAAAAAAGAGAGCCCTAATCAATTTTTACATATAGAAATATGTGGAAAAATCTTGAAAAATCATTAAAAAATTATTCAAAGATGTATATTAATGGAAGAATTCAACTTTTTCAACATCTGCTTCACATAAGCAGTATAGACTAGTACATATAAAGAAGATGTCCACCAAATTTGAGCTTATTCGATCGAGGCATTCCAGTCCAGCGCTATGTGCCCTGCGGTGATGTACAAAAATTGATACTTCAATCCCGTAGTTATTACAAACTTATAAATCAAAATAGCGAAGCCAGGGAGGTGTTAAAATGTTTTTTTATGTATATTTTTGAGGTATAAAGTTGTTTTTCATATAGATTTGAAAAAATAATGACCTGACTAATTATACTAAAATCTATTTTTTCAGGCTTTAAACCCAGGTTTGCCCCTTAATCGAATATTATAATATTGAATTGACTCTATATTTGTTACGAATAGAAGCAAGGAGCTACAATAACAATATTAAGTTAATATAAATTATAATATATAAATTATAACAAAATTCATAACTATCCATCACAATTTCAATGGTTAACAATGCTAACCATTAATTCAATCACACAGTGACACCATTATTTTAAACTGAGCTACAGACTCGAACACTTGCCTTTCATCTTTCTAGCCCCTACAGCTGCAACAATAACTTTCCTCAAAATTGTTAGTCACCCGACGCGGCCCGTCTCCGTCGATTTTGCGAAGCTTTAAGCTCGCGCGCGATCATATGCGAGTTTAACGACAGCGGGAAAGTTAGCGAGCGGGCGCAAGTCGACCGTGAAGTGAATGGATGTAATCAATGTCGCGGTTGCGGGACGAGTGCGGGCGTGAGCGTCTCGCCGTCGCCGCCTCTGCTAGCTACCGCCACCTCTGCGGAATGTTGCTTCGGTTGCTAATCGTTAGGCGCAATCTCGCGCTCTATTGGATTTTCCGAATCGGATTAGAAAGCGCGCGCGCATCGCGCTGAGGACAGAAAACTTGTGTGCGAGATGTTGGAAGTTTACCATGGGCGAATAAGGGTGAAAGATGGCGAGTTGCGACCGGCGGTTGTAAAAGATGGAGAGTTTCATTCCTGGAGTCTTGGATTGCTCAATTGTTACTTGTGCTACGTTCTTCAATCATGAATTCAGAGGTAGGCTGAGGCTTGACTGTGTTGCTCCCTTCATACAATGAATAAAATAAACCTCTTTTTCATGTGTTTTCGTAATGAGCATGGATCATCTACATTAATTCTACTATAGCTATATTGAATACACTATTTTTACATTCTCACATACAGCGAAGCGATGAAGAAGCGAAATTGCAATTTATTTAAAAGTACGACGAATTAATTAGTTTTTCCCTCAAGTGGATAAACAGCAGGGATTTTGGGGCACTCGGTGCTGAGCCTCAGTGTTCTAGAACCGCTGCGGTGATTTTGGATCCCATGTACCAGAATTGCACGAGGGCAGCAAATCCATGGGCCAGAATTACACAAATACAGATAACCCATCATCGAGAACCCCACGGCTCAGTGAGCCCAGTGAGCCCACCCGTCTATATTTCTCCAAGATCCCTCACTCTTTGATAATGCTTTTAACAAAATATAAATTTTTACTATTACAAAGCTTCCTCTAGGAAGAAGCAAAATTACGTGTTGAATAGTTTTGATAGAAGAACAGTATATTTCAGTTTCTAAATGATCAGAAACATACACATAATCGGGCTTTCAGATTTCAGATGAAATCAATCTTTAACTAATGCTACTTTATCAATCACCTCAAATTCCTCCATCAACTTCCTTTCAAAAACTTACCTCGTGATCATTGCCCGTAAAATCTGTTTATTTATTTTATTGTATAAATATTTGCAACTTTTACACATTTATACGGCGTACGATTGTTATTGTGTTTTTTGTTTTCTTGTTGACTATTCAAGCGACACGCGACTTCATTTTCACTGTATCTCTATGCCTGTTTTTATATTATGTACTCACTAGTTTTAATTTTTATATTTACGTCTTATTTTATTTTTATATATTTTATTGAATTACTAATATGTGCCGGATTTTTACAATGTATCTATGTACTATAAATCTGGACCACATGGGACTTACTATCCTTGGTCATAATAAACTTTATTCTTATTCTATTCTTATTCTTATTAACCTATTGCCTGCGCCTATTTATAAAACAATCGTTAAAACCTCCTACAAGTCGGTGTAAAATGGCATTTCGACGCGCTTAAAGTGTCCTATATTGATTAGTGTCAAACGACGCACATATACCCGAATAACCATCGTCCGCGATTTTCGCCCGCGTGACTGTACTATACATCCAGGTCGGTGAAACAAACGCTTAAGGAGAACACTTACACGCTCTCTATACGCAAGGGAGGAAATGAGAGAGCGCAAAACGCTCAAAGGGTCTGTCGGGCACAGTACAATGTCCTGTCGCTATGCCGGAGCGCAAATAGCGAGTTGCCTGCGTCTCGTATGTTTTCACCAATATAGCTATAACATGTGGATGTGGCAAAAAGTCGCGAGAATGGAGTTCAGAGGCTGTGACTAATGCACTGGGCAGATTGGATTTGGTGTCACGTGAGTGTAATTTTTTGGAGGCGGGTTGTAATTGCGGGGTCAGGATTTTCTCTCTTATTTGTGCGTGTGTGTGTGAGGGGTATAAGGGTGAAGGTCAAGTATTAAGTCGTATGGTTAACTTTTAGTGACTTAAGCTTAGGCCGAATCATGATTAGGCCATACAATGATAAACGCTAAATTTGGATGCTTCCGTCTTACAGAATAAGAATATCGAAAAAATTCCTAGAATAAAGTTCATTTTAAATCTTTCCAGACCAGAAAAAAGAAATCACGTTATCCAAGATATAAAAGCTTTCAAAAGCGGAAAAAGAAAATCACATTATCCAAGATGTAAAATTACTTCTCTAGCACTCTAACCAAAGCTCTCCGAACTAATGACACATTTTACCACCCGAAAAAAGCCTTTGCCCACTATCAGCCGAATTTTCAGCCGCGCCCGATCGGGTAAGGCTTTCGCTGACATTAACGGCGGTCCTCTCACTCTCTCTTCGATCGTCAAAGCCTCGACCGGGGCGCCGGCGATTGAGTAATTAGTCGATTAAGCGATCTTATCGGTACGCTGCTGCCGCTGTTGCCTGCCGGTTACGCCGGGGCTCCACGCGCGTAAATCTCCATTTATCCAATATGCTCGGGACCTCGGTAATACGCTCTCTCTCTCTCTCTCTCTCTCTCTCTCTCTCTCTCTCTCTCTCTCTCTCTCTCTCTCTCTCTCTCTCTCTCTCTCTCTCTCTCTCTCTCTCTCTCTCTCTCTCTCTCTCTCTCTCTCTCTCTCTCTCCCTACTCGTCGGTAATCCCTCACATTTTCCTGAAAGCTAGCGCTCGCGCGCGTCCTACTCAAGACGAGATTAAGCCGGACGAGAACTTTCAAAATACCTCGCATCACGAGTGATCAATTTCAAAGTTTCGCGCCGGCAGCGAGGCTGCCGCTGCTGCAGCCTCGTACGCGGGATTAACGTCCCTCAACTTTTTATTTATCTAGAGCGTAAACACCTGGAGTGAGAGGAGGAGGTCGGAGGATGCAGTCGTATATTGACTGACTGCGAGGGAGTTGGATGAAGATAAATTTCGAGAGACCCGCTGCTCATGCTGCTGCCCGCGTTTTTCGCGAGTTTAACGCGTGAATACCAGACGAGGGGATGCGGTGAGCGCTTGTTGTTGTTATGGTTTTTAAATTTGCTCGAGGGGTACTTAGGTGGCTAGTCGTGGAAGTCATGTCGGGCGAGTATTATGTCAAAAGGTTTGTTTGTATAAACTTGAATATAATTTTTACATAATTTGTTTATAAGTTGTATCATTATATATGGTTTCAATATATTTAATTCGACTAATATATATTTGAATTATAAATTTTATAGAATGAATAAAAAAAACAAACACTTGTATACTGAAACTCAAAGTTTCGAATTTTTCGGAAATGTAACGCGAATTCTAAGTTGTTATTAAAAATATGAGAAACTCGTGCTCCTATTCGCATCTCGGAAAGATCGATTTTCCTGCTCTGAAGAATATTTTTCGAATTTTACATGTACTGCAGTATCTCTAGGTCTCCTTTCATCCCTGTTATATGATTTTTGAATTTCAATGTAATGTAAAAAGCAAATTTGATGCAGCTTTAAAAATAATAATAATAAAAAATGTTCCACACATTTTGTGAAATACAACAATTTATAAATCAACAATAAATTTGATAATTTATAATCATCATAAACAAGACATCATTGAAAATATAGAAGAGAAGAAACATTGGCATGCTCTTCACCTTGATACACAACCGCGGTAATTATCACTTCCAGGTGCTCTCAAAAACGACCGATCCTGCGCAAGCCGGCTGACAAAACGACTATTAGGCTGCGCGCCGGGGGGTCGATCGCTATCTCGCACTGGCGAGGCACCCCATCAGTCATCGAATCGAAGTATGTTAATGAGCAACCGTGTACACCGCGCTCGCGCGCTCGAATTACGTCGCCGCAAATTAATAACCTCCGATGGCGCGACGAGATATGTATACGGGGGGCGCCTTTGCACGGCGTATAATAGTTTTCCCGGCGCACGTCTGTGTCTTCCGTATAATGATGCGAGCCCGCCAATTTAGTGCTCGCGCGTGGTCGGCCGTTTAATTAATCGATGCCCAAACGATCTATCAGACGCTGTATCTGCGTGTAGGCGTGTATATAATGCTGCTTTCGCATATTATATGTATCGAAAAATCCGGATGTTGGGTGAGAAAAGTGTAGTTGGCTGTAAAGTTTTTTGGAGTGGGTTGCAATAGTGTTTTGTTTCGATAAAAAAGAATTTATTTTTTATTTAATGTAGGTAAGGGCTTTGAATATATTGATATTTTATAAAGAAAATCGTTAAATATGCATGGGTTAAAGTTATTGTACAAAAATCTTATACTTGATAATAGGTCACAATAACTCAAAATTCATCTCATTTCCTTGGCAACCTGTAAAAATCTACTTTCTATTATTTCGATACCTTATTAATAGTTTTTCGCCCAAGCGAAGCGAGGGTGACAAATTACCCGAGCACGACACGCCTACTTTGGGCGTTGAAACTGTATAAAAATAAAAATATACCTAAAAGAATAAAATAAAATAAATAATGGCAACTTGTTTCGAAATCTTGGCATTTAAGGCGATGTGAACCTCAAAATCAACCCAATTTCATTATTTACTTAATAAACATTCGAACGTTTATTTGGAAAAGCAATTCTTTCAGGCGCTCCGTGTATGTAAATACTATGCTCAGATTTTTTTTGTGCGATTCTATCAGCATTTCCATCAGATAAACACTTTTTAAAACTGGCAAAATTCGAAGTATACAGATCCCTACTTATCGGCATTGCGGCTTTTATTTAATTAAATAAATTCTGAGTAAATTTTTGGAAAAACAGCTCTTTCAGGCGCTCCGTATATGTAAATACTATACTCAATTTTTTTTGTTAGTAATTCTATTATTATTTGCAAAAGAAATATACATTCTAAAATTTGTCGGTAAGTGCACATTACCTTAAGGTGGCTCCAGCGTTGGGTATCGTATCAAGTGGGGGCCCCGCGGGCGCCTCAGTTAACATTTACAGTTTTTCTCAAAATTAAAGCTTTAAATTGAAACTTATATAACTGCAAATGATTTATACGCGTATAACTTGTAAAAAAACCGCTGCCAATTCATTGGCAAGATGCTTCCTCAAACTAATTTATCGATTCCATTTTTTAAATTTAAAAAACAAAAGTTAATTTTTCACAACAAAACTTTATTAATAAATAAAACTGTTTTTTTGTGGATCTTTGTTGTTTGTTAAACAATTTGACTGAATATAAAAAATATCTTTTTTGTTTTTTCATTTATGTATCCTATATAAACAATTAATTATTGTTATAAAAAATTTTAAAGAAATACATTAGTTTGAGAAAGAAAAGTATGTATTGGCAATAATCTAATAAATATTTGTTTTGAACATCATTGTAACAATCATATAAATATAATAAATAAGTTATACTTCTTAACAAAAGACAACGAATCGTTTTGAAATTTAACAGAGAGGTAGTTTTTTTCATATTTAAGAATCGATATTTTTATGAAATATTTTTATGAAATTTTTAAGAAATTCATATTTTGAAAGTCAATTATTATCGTTGCCCTAGTACACGTTGCCGCGGGACTCAATCTGAAATTACTTTCTCGGGGATATGCCCTAGTACACAATAATTATTTTATTTATATATGATATGCAAATTAAATAGAACTATTGCATATTTTGCTCTAAAACTTTATATTTGTGTGTTGGGGCTAATTTGGAACGAGTAAAAAAATTTTGACCAACATAACCTCTTGAAATTTTAACATAATTTTGTACTCGATAAGTGTAATAAGTAGTAAAAATTTTGAGTCAATCAATCGAATATTCTTTTTAAAAATGCAAATATAAGAAATTTATAAAAAAATTTTAACCTCAAATATCTTTGGACACAACGGTCAGATTTTTTTCGGCAAAGAACTAAATCCTTAGATATAAAAAAGTTAATTCTTTGCCAAATTTTAAAACGATTCATTGACTTTTACTCCTGTTATCGTAAAGGAAAGAAAACGCACTTGTTTTCAAATAGTATATTACTAACGCGGGCGGAAGAGGATTATTTACCTCATGCGACGTTTTTCGGCCGAGCGAAGCGAGGTCGAAAAGTCGCATGAGGTAAAAATTCTCTTACGTCCACGTTTCAGTAACGTATTTTTCCATCCGAGGCCGCAAAATGACATTTAAGATGGCATTTTGAGGTTAAAGGGCGGAAAAATAATTTTTTTCTCGGAAACAAATCAACATAACCTCTTCAAATTTTAACACAATGGTGTACTCGATAAGTGTAATAAGCGGTAAAAATTTTGAGTGGAAAAATGAAAAAGTTTTTGAGATATTAATTAAAGAAATATAAACCCTATTTTCCTTAATAACAAATGACCGGTTAGAGATAATTTAAATTAAAAAAAAAAAGAAATTGTAGGTAGTTTAAAGACCTTTTAATAAAAATTTAGTTTATTAAGTAATACTGGCTGAAACAAATTAAAAAATCAAAAAACGAAAAATTCAAAATCGTTTTTTGGTTATAAAAAAAATCGGTAAAATCAAAAAGTAGGTTATGCTCTCTCTATTCTCCTCCGAAACGAAGAGAATAAGCCTTTTCTGATGTAAATCGGTTGATCGGTTCAAAAGTTATCGCCTGTACACACACACACACACACACACACACACACACACACACACACACACACACACACGCGCGCATACGCACGCACGTATACACACACAATCACACACATACACACACACACACACACACACACACACACACACACACACAAGCTGCATGTTCAAAATGAATATTTTGCGATGCAATTTTCTCGCTAATTTTGATGTTGACCTCACTTTTTCTCAACAGCAATTGAAAGTTAAAGGTTTCAACTATATCTTTCCCAAAGTTCATCTTAATCTATAATTTTATGTAAAGTCGCTGTAGCCACCTTGACCTATCGTGGTCAAGAAAAAACCATGGAAAATAATTTAGGCAAGACTAATAATAAACGACAATTTGCATGAAAATTTATACAATAACTGTAATAGTTCTATTAAATATCATAACTTTTATATGCATACTAAGGCATTTAGCATGATAGAAAAAACTTGGTTTAGTATTTAGTGACTATTTGTTTTGACGAATAAATTTTTGGTCCTATGTCCTAAAGTTGAATGTTATGGACCGAGTGGGAACCACGTGTCCGAGGACCGGCGCAGCCGTAAAATTTTACGACCGTCGAGAAAACACTATTTTTCGTAAGGTACGTATTTTACGGCCTGTTTTGAGCCCGTAAAATTATATTTTTACTTTACGGATACGAATCCGTAAAATACAACTTTACGTACACGTATAACAACATAGTATTTTTCGTCACAAGGCCGTAAAATGCGATTTCATGGACCGAGCGTGATCACAGCGCACGAGGACCGGCGCACTTGGTCCGAGTGATGCTATGCCTGATTTTTAAGCTCTCTTTGTATAAAATACTGTATGAAACTTGTGCGTAAGATGACTTTTACCGCATTTGACTTGTCTCACTCGCTTCGCTCGTGCGAAAAACGTCTTCTGCAGTAAATAATCACCTTACACAGAAGTGTCATAATGTACTATTTCTTTACTTTTAGATTATTTCGGTTATAATTTTTTTTACTTACAATTAGATAATCATTTAGAAACTCTGTCATAATATTTTCAACACATTTTCGTAGAGTTATTACTAGATTATTACACACTGATATAGAAAAATAGTGAGAAAAATTACCTTGTACTTTGGTAATATTGCTACATTTACATTATCGTAAAAATTACAATGTTACAATGAAAAATTCAAAGTTATCCATGGGACTTTTTACTGAAGTTGGGCTGAAGTGGAAATTTCAAAGGAAAACTGGTAATTTTTACAATCAATTTAAAGTTAAACATCCCGATAGACTTCCTTCACTTGCAGCGTGGAGACGTCAGTTCCTGAGGCGTAAAGCCGACTGACTCAGATACCCCTGCGGTGAACGAAGAGCTCGCCTCGACGTAATTATGAAATGCTGCTCACAAATGACTCCAGGCCATCCATAGTGATAAAGCTACTGCTACTGGAAAATGTAAGTCTGATATACATATAGCTGATCATACCATCCAGGCAAGCTGAGCTGCGATTTGGCAACAGCGTTCGCAAGGACCAGCGATGAACCACGAAGGGAGGGGCAGAACGAAAGGCGCTCACTCTGCCGATCCGCCAGCTTTGTAACTCTAGCAATATTTAAGTAAAGCTTCGAAGTAGAGAAATTGCGAATTATATTAAGATCTTTTATTGTGGCTTATGGCCGATTAATTACTTCATGGCATATATATCTTGACTCGTAAATATGTAGTGTCGCGCGAAGCTTGACGGAAAAGCTGCTGAATGTGTATGCATGTTGTACAAATGAAACGAGCCAAGACTTCTAATAGAGTCTTGTCATCAGAGATCCGAAAACGAAGTAAGTACCGAAGAATATTATTTAGTCTGTATGCGCGCGATTATATTAGCACCGCATATTATTATATTATATACCTATATAATAATTTAGTGCTAGCTTTTCAGAAAAAATAACCTAAATAAAAGTCGTTGGGCTCGGAAAGGGACATCTGATTGTGAGATTGACTTTAACCATTATCTTTAAGGTAATTTGAAGGTCAACTTGTAATAGCTAATAGGTGTTTCTATATGAAAAACACGATTTGACCTTAAATTACCTTGAAAGTCAAGGTGAAAGTCAAGATCATTACCAGGTGTTTCCCTTTGAGCCGACCAACCTTTATTTAGAACATTTTTCCTAGAAACGGTTAGTTGAACAAAATATTCAGTTGTCTTTTTTAAAATGAGTCGATTTGTACATCGCAAGAGGATTTATGATATGATACGAACTATGACATTACAAATGGAGCCACAACTGGGTTTCAAATACATATACTACGAATATTCTAATCTTTAGCAAGTGAAAAATAGTGAGAAAATTTGATTTTGTAATAAATTAATTAGTCACAGTTGGGAGTGAAAGTTTAGAAAAATCAACAATTGTTTGATTAATTTACACACGATTCAACGAAAAATCGATAGAATGAAGTTGCGCTCTCTCTTTAATTGCCGGGTACTATATAAATTTAATGAGTAGTAAAATGTACATCAGAAATCAAATATAAATTGCGTTAGAATTTTAGAATAGTCTAGAAGTTAACATTTTAAAGCTATATAAATGATACAAAATTGATACTCTCGAGAAAAACAGAGAAATTTTTTTTTGCGCAAAAATGTTCATCACGAAAAAGTTTTGTTTGTTTGGATCTACAACATTCGTATGCAATATTTGATTTGTGTGTGAAATCAAATACTATTAAATAATAAGCAAAAATCAACTATTTGAGGTGTATTTACGCGTTAAAAAATCGTTTTTATAAGTTTGGTTCATCAGGAACCGATTGTACATGGAAATGTTAAATGGAAAAAAGTTTTGATTTAATGTTATTTATATAACTTTTGTATTTAATATTTTTGTGTAAAATGAAATCACCATTGCGTTTACAAATATTGTTGGTACGAAAAAAATATTCAATGTAAAAAAGACGTGCTTTAAATAGTTTTAGCAAAAGCATGTTGTGAGATTGATACTGAAAATGAATTTTCGATGCATTTCGATTAAAAATAAATTTTTTCAAAATTTTATTCTGCTCGCGTTTCTATATTTTTGAACGGATCTTTCACAAAATAGGACCATCACCTACGTATAATTAGACGAAGGTGAAATATCATTTGTGATCGGATTTGATACATTTTTTGATGTGATATTGTTTACACAAGATTGCGTACACCCAAGGGAAGTTGATTCTTTCCGAATGTGCCTTGTCACTTTTAAAATTCTGCAATCTCATTGGACGATTCTAATTTAGGGTTAAAGTTTATACTTGAATTGTCCCATGGAATTGCAGGATTTTGAAATTAACTGGCACATACGGAAAGAATCAACTTTCCTCAGGTGTACACATGTACAGACATACATACATCATGGGGAACACTTAAAATGGACTCATTTTAGGTGGAAAACAGTTTTTATACAATAAATTATTGATTTTTGAGGTATTACAATTTTCGGTCTAGTATAAATACGAGCCTCTCCCGAGAAGCGGTCGTGCCTACAAATGACTGTTAAGACAGCGGCGCCCTATGACTTATGAAAAGATAAGTTATAGTAGTAGCAAACCTGAAATTTTAAAATTCTGTAAGTGCATCTATATAAAACATGAAAATTTTTGTCAGCTGAGTGCACGTTGGTCGAAAGACCTTGACGGACACGATAAAAAATGCTGTGCAGCATCCCGCGCCCGGCTCATCAGCCTTTCTGATCGGATCAGGCAATGACTTTCGACCAATCGTCAAAATATGTGTGTATATAACTGAATGTTCCATCAAGCGAATTGTAGATAATTATTACATTTTTACTAGGTTATTAACAAAAATCACATTTTAATATTTTTATCTAGATATGCATCGAGTTTACAATCGAAAAAGTAAAAAGGATAAGTGGATTGTAGAGGACTTCCAACACGCAATAAATAAAGTTCAAAAGGAAATATTATTAGTTCGTAAAATGAATGAGCACTGTGATATGCTGTTCAGTAACCTTCGGGGAAGATTACGAAGAAATTCGACTATTCGTCAAATGTTGAATAAAACACGGCTTCTTGGGATTACAATAAGTCGAAAACGACGTCGCAATCAGCGTCATTACTATGTCACCTCTTCCTATATGCAACGTATTAAAAGTTCAAATATTGAGAATTCACATTTCGAAAACGGTTCTGTTGAGAATAAGACTATCACAATTAACCAATAGTGTTGAGAATTCAAGAAAATTTCCTAGAATACAGTTTATTCGAGAACTACTTTAACTTCCAGTGTGTCCTGAAATACTCGTACATTTTCGTGCTTATATTGATGAGTACCGCCCGATCGCATGATTTTTCGGTACAAGTAGCAACGCCGTTGGCGTCGCAGAGACACTCGTTGCATTCGTCGATGGTGAACTTCCGTCTAGGCGGGCACTTCAGATTAAAGTCCCTGAATCCGTCTGGAACATTGAAAATTAATGCTCAATTTATATAATTAAAGGTAATTGTAGCAGCATAGTTCTGTGATTTGCTCAATAAATCTGCACCTCTTACATGAATATTCAGCTACTTGTCATGTACTGATTATTGTATTTTCTGATTGTTTCTAGCCGTCCCAACCGCAAACCGATTACAAAACATTTATCAAGTTTACGTATTCCGTTATAGGAAATACTCACCAATACGGTCAATATTGTAGTCGCACCTGTCCCCTATATCACAAACTGCAGATCCGCCGTCGTCCGAGCACTGGCATAACTTACAGCCGTTAAAGAACGTAGCTCCAGGTATGCACTCGCCCGTTTCGTCAAAAAAATCTGTCGATTAATGGCACGTCATTTTACTGTCATTAAAGAACCCCAATTTTGCAACACAACACTGATCTTACCGTGGCGCGGATGAACTACCAAGCTATCGCACTTCGGGGTCAACTGATCAACAGGGCAATCCATGTAAGTGCAATCCATTATTTCTCCGTTCTGGTCGCAACGGCAGATATTGCAGAAATCCGTTGCGAAGGCAGTTAAAGGCGCACAGGGTGGACTGCTGCCCTTTATTTCTATCTGCATGTAATAATCTAAGAAGTGAGGCAGAATTAGAGTGTTTACTCGCAGAGAAATTATTTAGGAAAAAACTACAAATACTACAGTTGACATTATCATGTACGATGGCAATGAATGAGTAGACTGCCACTCTAGTAAATTTCACAATGTAACTTGGATAACTTATTTTATTTAATTTAAATATTCAAAAGTATTTTTCTTAATTTAGCTTTATAATACATAACTACGAATACAATTATGCAATTATGGAGATGATATGATAATATAATTTGGGTTGCCAGTCATTCCTGTCAGAAATTTTCCTTATTATTTATCAATGATGAAACTCAATTATTCGAATATTTCTATACCGTATCATATATATTAATCAATTATACAATCTATGGTAATTCTCACGGGTCACTAGGTCCTTGGGACCTAATTAATGGTTTTAGGAACAAAAATAACTACTTTTTCGTAATACATTATCATACAGTACATTATACGTATATACGTACGTATGTGCATGTGTTTAATAGATTTCGGACATGTTTTAATTGTATTTTTCAGTCTCTTAATAAATAAACAATTTAGTCAAAATATTAGACTAAAGCCTGTCTTTAAAATTCTGGAAAAGTATAGGTATGGCTTATTTTCTTCATTGTTTTATACCGAGTTTTCGGTATTAATAACCAAAAGATAATTTTTTATGAGAAAGTCATAATATATTAAATGTGTCAAATCATATTAATTTTTTCAAGTTTCTTATCTTTTTTTTTACTATTATATAAGCTTCGTCGAATCGATCTCTTTATAGTACTTGTTTTCTTTTCATTTTATTTTTAGACGAATTTTTTGTTTGTTTAATAATTACGTGGAAATAATTCGAATGTTTCTGATGTTGAAAAATGTTTAGATTTTAGTCTTTTAGTATACGCTAATATTTTGATGCACTGAAATGAGTTCCTGACACTTTTTCGACATTCTAGTCTATATTTTAGTTTTTGCTGCCTTATGTAAATATTCATCTTTTGATGAAAAAAATATAAAATTAAAATGTAATTATTCGTTAATTTACGCAAACTTCTTTGTCTGGCGTCTTTTGACGGAAGCACTGATCCCAACCAATGTGCGGTCGCATGGAAGTGCTACTTTACTTCAACAGAAAAATCTTCATAATAATGAAGAAGATTCTGGAACCTTGCTGTTTTTTGTTAATATTGACCAGCTCCATTAGTGGAATAAATATTTTTCCGACGTAATCAAAAGAAATTTGAGATAATTTATTCTAATTCTTTTAATGAGATAAACTAAAATGAATTGCCTGAAAAAGCTATACCAAGCTATTGTTTTCAATTTCTAAACCTGCCCCTTTAAAATAAAAGACTATTAGCGGCAAACTACATTGATTATTGCTGTAGTGGAATACCCGCGTAAAAAAAGTTGAGATCACAAAAAGATCGCTTTAAGATATATCTCGATTATGGCACTATTTAATACTTTTTAAGATGAAAAGTCTCAACGAATAATCAAGATGATTTTAATATTTTTTTAATCATCGCTACATTCGGCCTTTTAAAGCATTTTTAAGATGGTTTTCAGACATACGAAATTCATTATTTAATATCATTTTAAGATAGATTTGAGATGCTTTTGAAATGAATTTGAGACGAATTCGAGACGAGCTTTTGTACTGAATTTAAGATGATATTTAGATTTTTTAAGATGATGATAAGATTAACTTAAGACAAACTTTTATGACAACTTTAAGATGTCTGATAAATGAATTGATTCGAAAATTTTTAAATTTATTAAAAAAAATTTTTTAATCGATTCTTTAAACCCGATTAAGGGGTTTATACCAAAAGCAAGGCAAGCCTTGAAGTTTAGACTCTTGTTAAAGAGTGATTTAAAGGCTGAATCTCTCGGACTTATATACTCTCGGCGTTTCAATGTGTTTAGGGGTGCCCCGATCGATGCGCCGCGTAGCGACGGCAAATGACAACCATGAGTTCGGTTACTTCCGATCGGTTGTTACCGTCGTTAAACGCTACGCGGCGCATCGATGGGGGCACCCCTAAACACATTGAAACGTTGAGAGTATATAAGTCCGAGAGATTCAGCCTTTAAATCAGAGATGTAAATAACGCGCTGGCGCGTCCGCGAATAGATAAGGCGCGTTGCACTTCGCGCGACAGCCGATCGATTGACATATATACGCACACAAGTGTCTCGCTTGCGCTGAGATAGATTGATGATTGATGAGTATCGTCAAGATCGCAGTGAGCATCGTAGTTTTCATCAGTGAGTGATAGTGATAGTGATAGTGCATCAGAGAATCAATTTGATCACCTGCCCATCTAAGGGCAATCACACGGCTGAACACAGTATTGTGTTATTCACCGCATCCTTCCAAACTACAAGTTCGACAACAACAGCAGCCACCAGAGAGCGGACCTAGGAGAGGTGACCTCCAAGGTCACCATGTCACACACATCGGACAAAATGGACCAGTCGGATGGCTCAACGCCACACCACCCTAAGCGAGTGAACCCCGATAATAGTGATGATGGATTCAGCGTCATATCATCGACCAAGAGGAAGAAGGCTAGGACATCGACAAAGGCCAGGACCTCAACAAGGGCCAGCAGCAGCACCACAACTAGCACTAGTAAGATCAACACACAACCATCTAACGTGACCCTTTCCAATAAAACCAAAAATTATTTTGAGACCCTTGCCTAAACACAAACGACACACAGACAAACAACGTGACAGACGCTAAACCTAAAAAACAAAACATTAAACCAGTGACAGTAAAAGTGGACGAATTAAACTTCCCTTACAAGATGCTCAAAGTTGTTCTCAAGAAACTTAAGTTTCCACCGATGGTTCAAACTGTTGACAGCACCCACATGTCAGTTGGGGTTAGTACACTTGACGACTATCGGTTGTTACTCAAGGATCTTGAGGAAGCAAATTTTCAATTCTCCCTGAGACGACCTGCTGATTCCACCCCCCCCCCCCCCTGCGAAAATTGTGATAAGAGGCCTCCCCTCGTACACAGAAACGGATGAAATCAAGAAAGAATTGATTGAATTAGGACTGAAGATTGAGGGCGTTGCACAGATGAAAAGAGGAAGTGGAAGAACAGCCACGCCGCTCCCTCTTTTCTTATTAACCATAACTAATGATGAAAACCTAAAGCTTTTGAACGAAGTAAAATCGATTAATTATTTTAAAATAAAACTTGAAAAGTACAACAAACCTAACAAACCTGTGCAATGCTTCAACTGCCAGGAATTTAATCACGTATCTAAATTCTGCCACATGCTTCCCAAATGCGTTAAATGTGGAGAAATCCACAAATCAACTGAATGCAAACAAACAACCTAAAATGCGCTAACTGTGCAGGAAACCACACGGCAAACTACCAGGGATGCCCAAGATATAAAAGACAACACGACCTAATCAAAATCAGGTCACAAAAACAAATAAACGCTAAACCTACACAACAGGTAAAAATTCATGCGCCCAGACAACAACCGCCACAAAAACAACAACAAACACAACAACATAATTACAACGCCACCACTAACTATGAACGTAACTTCCCGCGACTTATTAATAAACAAAACGCAAGTTCAGCTTGGACACACACACAAACAAACATGATAAATAATAATGATAAAATACAATCTAAAGACGCCGAAAACCTAATGAACATTATAAACGAGGCAATCGAGTTAACACTTCAAATTATAACAGGTACACTCACACTTAAAGATGTAACAATTCAAACAGCTAATCTAATAAAACAACTTTTCTCTACAGCCCTTAATGTCAGCAATGGAGCAGGAAAATAAACAATTAAAAATCTACGCATGGAACGCGTGTGGTGGACTATATGCCAAAAGACTTGAATTAGAATCCCTCTTAATAAATAACAAAATAGACATTTGCCTCATAAGTGAAACCTTAATTAAAGATAAACAAAATTTCAACATAAAAAATTATAAAACATATAAAAACAACACTAACAGAGGCACGGCTATTCTCGTTAAAAATGACATCAGCCACTACGTAATTCCGATTGATCTCGAAAAACTAGAAGCCACGGCTATAAAAATTAAAACGCGAGGCCAAGAAGTCGCGATAATATCCACATATAACTCCCCTAGCGTAAAATTCCATAAAGCCGACTACACTAAAATCTTTAAAATAGCTCCGGTTGTTATTGCAGCAGGTGATTACAATGCAAAACACACCATATGGGGTAGTAGATCTATTAACACACTTGGCAAAAACATTAATAATTTCTGTTTTAAAAATAACCTTTCAGTTCATGCACCCCCGGAATTCACGCACTATCCATTTAACAAAAGACTAAAACCGGACATAATAGATTTCATGATCTCAAAAAATCTCTATTTTACTTCGGATGTAAACACAATTCACGAGTTAGACTCAGATCACTACCCCATAGAAATCATAGTTAACTTGAGCGCTAAATTCACCACTAACCATCCTAAATATAACTTAGCAAAAGCAAATTGGAATTCATTTCAAAATCATATAGATAACGCGATTAAAGAGCGCCAAAACGACTTAAATTCAATCGATAATATAAATCTTGCAATCTTAAATTTAACTAACTCAATATCGAAAGCATTAGAAATAGCACTACCTAAAAATGAAAATAAAACCGGTGAACCCCCTCTGCCACAAACAATACTTGATTTAATTAACTCCAGAAATAAAAATATACGAGAAAACCATGTCAGGCCAAATCCCCTACTAAAACTAGAAATAAATCACCAACGGAAAAAAATCGATAAAATGATTAAAGAATTTAAATGTAACACGTGGAATAACACAGTTAAAAAATTAAATATTAAAGATAACAGCCTCTGAAGAATGATAAAAGGTCTAACGCATAAACAAACAAATATTCCAGCTCTTAAAAACGAAAATAATGAAATTAAATACTTTTCTCCAGAAGACAAAGCTAACGCATTTGGAACGCACTTCGTTAATACATTTACCCCGCATAAAAACGAATCCGAAGAAGCAAAGCTCTTCACCACAGAAACAGACCGCATGGTTTCCTCGTACTTAAACCATCTGGAAATTACGGATCCTAAATATAAAGCCAAACCATAAAAGAACTAAAAACAATAAAGCCCCCGGATCGGATAAAGTCACTAATTGCATGCTTAAACATCTACCCTCCAGCGCCATAAGTTATATTACGAAAATTCTTAATGCTTGCTTCGATTTAAATTATTTCCCTACGGAGTGGAAAAAAGCAACTATCTTAGTGTTTGCTAAACCCGGTAAAGATCTAACCATGACCACCAGCTACAGGCCCATAAGTTTACTAAATACAATGAGCAAAATTTTCGAATCAATCATAATCGACAGACTTAAAGACGAACTAAACGATAAACTTCGACTCCGAGCAGAACAATTTGGCTTTAGAGATGGACACTCGACAGTACAGGCCATACTTAGACTAACAGAAGACATCACGAAAAACTTTAACTGCAACAGAAACACAGGCGCGGTTTTTCTGGACGTCGCGAAGGCTTTTGACAGCGTGTGGATTAACGGACTAATCCGCAAGCTGATCGAAGCCAAAATAAATAAAAATTTAATTCACCTACTAGCATCATATTTAAAAAATAGAAAATTTAAAGTAAAACTAAATGACGTAGAATCTAAAGAATTTAATATACGTGCAGGCATACCACAAGGTAGTCTACTCGGTCCTATACTTTTCATCATTTACATCAATGACCTTCCAACCGTTGAAGGAGTAAAAATAGGAATTTACGCAGATGACACGGCCGCGTGGGCTACCTCGTGGAGCAATCTCAAAATAGTAAAACTTTTAAACGAATTCCTTAATAAAGTAAAAAACTGGACAACATTATGGCGCATAAAAATAAATGCTTCTAAATCAGAATCAATCCTTTTCTCGCGTAAAAAAAAACCAACACGGGATCTAGATCCGCCTAATCTAAACAACGAGTCTATAGAATGGGAAAATAAAGTAAAATATCTAGGAGTAATGCTTGATAAAAAATTAAGTTACACAGCCCACGTTAATAACACGCGTAACAAAGCAATAGGAGCCACAATGAAACTCAGACCGATCTTAAATAATCACTCAGCACTAAATATAAATAACGGAGTAATAATTTACAAAATGATAATAAGACCCATCTTAACCTACGCCTCGACGATCTGGGCCAACACAAACAAATCTAATTACCAAAAAATACAAACGGTACAGAATAAAACACTCCGCACTATTTTAAACGCCCCTAGATACACTAAAAACACTCTAATTCATAAAGATTTAAATGTAGAGTACATTAAAGATTACATCAAAGAAGCCGGCAAAAACTTCTACAACAGAATTTCGGAATCAAAATATCAAATCATTAAAAACCTAGGCAACTACGACTCCGACGCAAGAGACAAATACAAGAGACCTAAAGACTTTTTGCATATAGATCCACCCACATAAATCCTAGTAAATAACGCAAATTTACGATGTTTCAGATACAACAGATCCAAGCCAAGGACAAATGCAGACACACCAGATTTACCTTCCCCTTACTAATCATTTTTCTTTCAGGATCATATCAAGAAGACGCACCTCATACACTAAACTCTCTCTCTCTCTCTCTCCCTTCACGCAAAAAGAGACGCAGCAACGTTATGCTGGCGGCTGATATTCAGTGCGCCTCAAAACCGCAACGAATGCCTGACCGGACCGGCTGGCGGATGCGGCGTCTCCCTCTGGGTGAATCTTTTTCCTCTAAAACTTTCTGCCGCATATCACCTTTACCTACCTATATAAATTACTCATCTATTTTTTCTGTCTAATAAAGTCATTCTACGCGTCTCAACAACTAACTTAAGATAAATGGGTTTTTACTCCTAGCGAGGTTTTTCCCCATTCTACACTCCACATAGTAGTCCAGCCATACAACCGTTTTTGCTCTATGACTTCTGATAGTGTGGAAATGCCCTCACAGGGTAACGCACAACTTCCTCTTTTTGATTTCCTTCTTTAAGGAGAGGTAACTGGAATCGCCCAGGCTCTTCCTACGTGGATTCATTTCTACATAAGGGGCTCCTGGACGGTGATCCGGGCAGGCTGTACCTCACTGGTAGGGGGCGACGGAGGGGGCCCCCACCATCCCTTCTTTCTTCTTTCTTCTTCTTCCTTTAAATCACTCTTTAAGGCGATGTGAACCTCAAAATCAACCCAATTTCATTCTTTAATTAATAAACATTCGAACGTTTATTTGGAAAAGCAATTCTTTCAGGCGCTCCGTGTATGTAAATACTATGCTCAGATTTTTTTTTGTGCGATTCTCTCAGCATTTCCATGAGATAAACACTTTTTAAAACTGTCAAAATTCGAAGTATACAGATCCCTACTTATCGGCATTGTGACTTTTATTTAATTAAATAAATTCTGAGTAAATTTTTGGAAAAACAGCTCTTTCAGGCGCTCCGTATATGTAAATACTATACTCAATTTTTTTTGTTAGTAATTCTATTATTATTTGCAAAAGAAATATACATTCTAAAATTTGTCGGTAAGTACACATTACCTTAACAAGAGTCTAAACTTTAAGGCTTGCCTTGCTTTTGGTATAAATTCCTTGATCGGGTTTAAAGAAATGATTAAAAAAATTTTTTTTTTTAATTTTGGAATCAATTCATTTTTCAAACATTTTAAAGTTGTCATAAAAGTTTGTCTCAAATTAATCTTATCATCATAAAATCTCAAAATCATCTTAAATTTAGTACGAAAGTTCGTCTCGAATTCGTCTCAAATTCATTTCAAAAGCATCTCAAATTTATCTTAAAATGATATTAAATAATGAATTTCGTATGTCTGAAAACCATCTTAAAAATGCTTTAAAAGGCCAAATGTAGCGATGATTAAAAAAATATTAAAATCATCTTAATTATTCGTTGAGACTTTTCATCTTAAAAAGTATTAAATAGTGCCATAATCGAGACATATCTTAAAGCGATCTTTTTGTGATCTCAACTTTTTTTACGTGGGTAATTAAGCTGCACTTTGGGTATAGTGGATAGTGAGTATAATAAGGATTCTCTCAAGATTTGAAAAGAAAATTTTTCTTTAGAAATAATAAATGAGTCTTAAGTTTAATTAAGGGTGTCATAGACCTATAGACCTGTGAAGCCAAAATCACCTGAAAAAATATAATAAAACAAAAATTTTTTTATCGAAAAAACTACTTTTAATTCATGAATTTTTATTTTTTTTTTCTGTGGCTTTTAGCATTTACATATTATTTGCTTCAGGAAATCTTATATTTCCAACTCTTAGATCAATAACTGCATGAATTTCAAGGATTTTAAGACCTGCCCCATGAAAATCTATCGAATAGGTTTTTCAAAAAGCTGTGCCAAAGCAAAAATCTTGACAATGCAATATCTCTGAGTAAAATTGGTCTACAGATTATATCTCGGGCCATTTTATCAGAAATTACGCCTACTTATAATATATTATTAGTATGTATAACTAATTATATTTTATTATATTTTTTAAGGTGATTTTAGCTTTAAAGGTCTATAGGTCTTTGACTCTCTTAAAAAACGAAAAAAGGAATTATTTGCATCTGCTGAACAAGCAAAAAAATCTTTTAAAAATGAGATTAAAAAGAAAACAATTATTGTGAAAAAAATAATTCAGTAAAGCTGATATAATAATAAAAAAGCAAACAAATGAATAAAAAATAAATATGATTTAACACGTGACGGACAATATATTATTTAAATATTGCGTCATAAACAGCCGAAACTATCTTCCGAATTTTTGGTAAGTCGTTTTCTTCCACCCTACGTCTTCTTAACCTTTAGAGGGCCGGAAAACCACCTAAAATGGCACACCCCCTTATCGACACTTTGTCCACTTTGTCTACGTTCAATCAATGATATAAGATACCTTTTGTCCCAATTTTTTAAGGTGAATTTCCCTCTCAAAATCCCGGCCCTCTAAAGGTTAAACCACGCGATTAAATGCTTTTATAGCATACGACCGAGGGCAACCCATTTGTGCGTAACTACTCAACAACTGTCTGCATGAAACTCTCGAGCGCAACGAAAAAGTCAAGATGTCCTCCGATCCGGGGAGGGTGAAAGACAAGCGTTTAAAAGCGAAGTCGAGGTGTTGTTCCAATAATCCAAGAGACATCGGAGACAGCAACTACTCAACAACTGTCTGCATGAAACTCTCGAGCGCAACGAAAAAGTCAAGTTGTCCTGCGCGATAACAATTAATTGACTGCTTCGTCCTATTAGGCGGGGGGGGGGGGGGGGGGGGTCAACGTTTAGACGACTCACTTGAAAATTGAAGTCAACTATAGACGTGCTCGGTTTCGATATAAGCTACTGCAGATTGTGCAAAATTTCGAAATTCTAAATTACGAAAATCATATTTTCGAATGTAACAATACGATTTCAAAGCAAATATAACTTGTTTCTAATGATTTATTTCGAAATATGTTTATTGTATACTTATTAAAATTCTATTAATGAAATTCGATGTTTTGGACAGTAGGTGAATTGTTAAATTCGAAAATATAATTTTCGTAATTTAGGATTTCGAAATTTTGCACAATCTGCAGTAGCTTATATCGAAACCGAGCACGTCTATAGTTGTCTTCAATTTTCAAGTGAGTTGTCTAAACTTTGGACCACCCCCTTCGCGATATAGATTGAGATTGATGTAAAAGATTAACAAGTGTATTTACTTTTGTTATACTTATTGAATTATAACTTGCATGAATTACAAGACTTAGTATATTATAGCTTTCTCATAATAAATTACGTTTTGGTTATTGATCGCGAATATTACGTATAAAACAATGAAGTAGTGCTACGTGCCGCCGTCTTATGAATCCTATAACTTATGATCCTGTCATTTCTGTTACTTGAAATTTTTTAATTTTGTAATTTACAACTTCTATTTTTGAATGAAAAAATCTATTTTGTAAAAATAAATGTATTTAAAACATTTGCTGCGAAAAAAAAAATATTTTGGACACAATGAAGCATTTTGAAGAAAAAATAATAGCATCGTCAGAAAGAGTAGGTAAAAATCTATGAATTTATTTTGTTTTTTTTTTTTTTTTCTGGAAGATTACGTACTTGTGATTATGAACTAGTGGAACAAAGCGAATTTAACGCAAGAAATGTACCTCGCGTGCTCGCTGGTACATTTCTGGTCGACGCTCCCTTATATGATATTTATGCATAAATTGTAAATAGAATTTTGAAATCGAGTATGCACTAAAAGTAGTTTTAAAATAGGTTACTTATTATCTGACAACAGTGACTTTTGGTCTTGCCTTTGGTTGTTAAAATCTTGAGTAAAATCTGCGAAAGACCAGACTTATTCCAGATTAAATTTAGTATTAGTAAGTATTTACACTTACCAATCCTCTGGCTATTACGAGGTGGACAAATCATATTGGTACAGGCAGCAGCTGTACCATCGGCATTGCATTGACAAAAGTTGCAGTTATTATAAAATTTGGAATTTGGCACACACCAGTGTACTATGTCGTAGAAGTCTGTATACAAAATAATAAACTAGAATTAGGTACTTATTTTAAGAAATTTTTTACTAATATTTATTATTATAAAAGAAATTTGCCATATATTTGATATCATATCTCGAATTTTATGTTACTCAATTAATTGCTATGTAAACATTATTATCGTTCTGTAACTGTACCGTGATGGGGTATAGGCATAGCACACTGATCATCAAGATAATCTGAAAAATAAAATAATTCTTATTATCTTCTATATACTATTACTATTGTTCAAAAGTTCAATGTATTAAAAAATGTGTATCATAACAATATGACACAGAATACCGTTAGAATCAATTAATAATAAAGTCTAAAATAGTGATAACTTTTATTTCATTAATTCAATAACAAATTTTTTAACAGGTCCCAGAACTATATTGCATTTCTAGTACTTAAGATAACACGTAAAAAAGTTTCTGTAAATGTACTATAAGAAGATTATTGAGCATCGAATTTGTGAACGCGCGAAAATGAAGAAAATTATCATTCAAGAAAGTAAATCGAGATATTACTGATAAAAAATTATGAGCTTAATTATTTACTCAGCGAATTTCATGATCTGCCTTCTTCTATTACGTCTTCGTATCCCTCATTGCTATTCAAATTAATGATGGTACTAAAAAAGTCGGACTACCTAATAAACCGTCGACTCACCCTTGTCGTCGGCCAGGAAGTTTCTCCGAGTCCACCTGCGTCCGTCGGCGACGGTCAGCGTCGCAAAAGCGACAACGAGCGTAGCGGCAGCACGCATGTCGATAACGACGTCGACTCAACAACGTCCAGTTACTGCCTCCTTGCCAATTAAAGACCGGTCTCGCCTTTTATTGCTCCTATGCTTGTGCACGTTGGTGTGTGTCGTGCTGCTACCCGGCGTTCCTTACTGCTGATACTTTTGCTACTGTGAAATCTCCGTTGCACCGAGAACAATCACGATTTGATTGCCGCGGTTTCAACAATAAAAGCGTCCTGGTCGAAACTGACATGTTCTAAAATGTTACTGGGTCTTGAATTATCGGAGGGAATTGCTTTATTGTTATTTGAATGCGGCTATGTGAAGGAAATTTTACACATTACGGTAACTAGAGTTGAGACTATTTAGTTCTGGTTTAACTTAATAGTTATATGGGAGTAGTTGAGGGAGCTTTAACGAATCATGCCCGAAGGTAATGAGATCCTGTGAGCTGGATGATCCAACACTGGTATATTCCGCTGACGATTTATGATATTTATCCCCCCCCCTCCAATTCTCTAAATATCCCTACTGCATGAGAATCTACCGCATTACAACATCCTAAGAATTTATGTTCAACTGCTTTCAATTATTCCATCTCCACTTGATTGTTCGGAGACCAGATTTATATCCAATATATTTATTATATATTTTTTCATACAATTATTCTACAGTCTAAATTGTTATAAACTGATTGGAAAGGCGTATTCTGATCTTCTGCAGGACGTAACGCCAAATGAGAAAGTGTACACCGCGAACAATGTAGTTTGCAATCACGGAGTGACCGCAGCCATCGGGAAGGATCAGAATCGTCAAAGACTGACGAGACAAAAAATACTTAATTTGAGAAAGATTTTGAGGAAAATTTTTGCGCAAACGATAGTATTATTATTTAACATATGCAGAATTGAAATACACGATTTTCAGAAAATGTCCGTGTGGATGTGTGTGTGTGTTGTGTGTGCGCGTGTGTGTCTCACTGTGTGTGTATATGTGTGTCGTGTGCGTGTCTGTATGTGAATGGGTGTGTGTCGTGTGTCCGTAGATAATAATATCTGAAGATCTACTCGAATTCTGCGCAAACTATTTTAGCCGAATAGCTGGAATTATTTCTTTTTGGTTTTTCTTACAAGGAGAGTGCGTACCTTTGGGACACGGATTTGTATCAGATTGAAAGATTGTGTGTAAGAGTAAAAAATATTGCAGCCCTGTTCCAGGATTTATTCTCACAGGCCCTTTTACTCGAGATATGTGCCATGTTATCTTAACAATGTGATATTTTGTTAAAAAATTACACCTGTTCTATTGTATATAACTCTGTAAATATTCCCGTTACGAAAATGAGCGAGAAAAATGGTCAAAGTAGGCAGAACAAGCTTTATTTTAAGCACTGTTTGTTTAAAAATATTGATCTTTCAGGAAGTTATGAGAAATCAAAGATTATGTAAACAAATTTTTCCCTTTTTAAAAAGATTTGAAGGGTGCTATTTTCAATGATTTTTTTACACTACTAGCTAAATCAATACGCGCGCTCTGTACTTTTTTTTATTAAACATGCTAAGGTTATTTCGATGGTTTAGCGGAACAAGGACGTATCTCACCGCGCGGATGAAGAACGTCGTACCTCAGAGCGCGGACGAAGAACGTCGTGTCTCACCGCGCGGACGAAGAACGTCGTATCTCACCGCGCGGATGAAGAACGTCGTATCTCGGCGCTCTTGCGGCCAGTACACGGCCAGTATACGGCGAGATACGACGTTCTTCATCCGTTCGGTGAGGTACGACGTTCTTTGTCCGCGCGCCGAGATACGACCTTGTTCCGCTCAGCCGTCGATTTATTCCTGTATGAGCTAGAAATCTTTTTTATTTAATTTTAATGTATCTTTAATAATTGATATAATATACTGTAGTGCATTTACTCTTCACAAATACTACATTTTGAGGATAGAAATTATAAAGCTTATTCGAATATATATTCGATGTAATTTGGATCTTCATGAAGTATTAAATAAAGAATAAAATCTGAACATAATATTGACATAATTTATTCTAATATTAACATAATTAATTTTTCTAAGAAACATTACTTATTTAATGAGTGCAATATTTATACTACTCTCAACATTACTTATTGTTTAGAATTTTACTATGCAATTTAATAACTAATCGACTTATCGTATTGTGTTTTGAAATGCTTTACTATACTTCTGGCCATCACTTTAACAAATAATTAAAACATATTTATTTTTTTAAGGTAGAACCAACATTAATTTGATTATTATTTCTTAAATACTTTTTACTTTAATCAGTTTCGTTCACATAAATAATAATTATCAAATAAATATGCATATTCAATTTTGAATTTTCGTGCCTTTTGTCCAAGAGCCAATCATAGATTAAATCTATAGAGGCTTCACTTCTTCCGGTCATCACTTTTTTAAGAAGGGATCTTTAATTTCTCATAACTTTCGGAAAAAATCGATATTTTTAGACGAAACAGTGCTCAAAATAAAGCTTTTTCTACCTACTTTTACAATTTTTCTCGTTCATTTTCGCAGCGGGAATACTTGTTTTTGTTACAATTTTTTGTTATAGTTGATTGTTTTTTACAGCGATTTTTCGATTTTCAAAATTTTATTTTTTCATTTTCTTACAATTTAAAGTTAATATTTTTCATATATGATGAATTGACTTTACAGAGGATAAAATTCTCTACAATTTAAAATACCTCTGTCGATTCATTGGCACGTCAAACGGCCAAGGCTTTCTCAAACTTAATTTACTAATTACTTCAATTAATCGTGCTCGCATGCTCAGCGAAGAGGCTGAGGGCGGGCTTCCTCAATGCATGCTTGCTTAAAGCACACATTGATAAGGTTCGGCAGTACCTTATCAACAATCCATTTTATGACATAGTTGCTGTGTCGGAGACTCGTTTGGATCCACGAATAGATGATTAAGTAGTAAACATCAATGATTACACGCCTTTCTTTTCAGGCATCTCATTTTCTATTAAAAAATTATGTTTTCCATCCAAAACCTCCAGAAGGCGACAAATGATGAAAAACTTCGAATGATTGACTTCTGCACTCGCTCGCGTAAACACACATATGCGGCGGGGAGAGGAGGGGGGGTGCGTAAGTACACGAACGCGCACACCATAGTCGCTAGTTGAAAGATTAAACAGCCGGTGCAGAGCTAATGCTTTGTACACACCACGCAGCCGCGCGTCTGTATTATTGATGACCTAATTAATCGATCCACCCATCAGCGCACCGCAAAATCATTTCGCGCACGTGTGATGCCGCTGATCGGTGCCTTTTTATGTCTATATATATACGTCGTCTGTGAGTGTAAGCAGCCATCTAATGGCATCGCGAGTTGCCTTTGATGCGCGCGGGATTGCGTGTGTACTCTTTGAGATTTTTTGAAATAAGCGGTTTATTTGAGGAAAAATTGGCGAGTTTCTCGGTTGGAGGAAACCTCGTTCAGCGAAGAGATATCGACGGTTGCCGTGGTTGCGTCTCGCACCAGGTAAAAGGGAGAATCTCGGCTGTATACGCGGCCCGCAAAGGTTGGCAGTGTCTTTTGAATTCGAAAAAGTTTTTACGTCTATACTTTGAATCCATCTTTTTCATAAGAACGCACTCCTAATATCACTGGCTCGTTTTTACGATATAGTGTACACTCTTTTATTATGTGTAAAAGATTTATCGGAAGGTGTTTTCTTTCCCTTCCGTTTAGCGTCCGTCGAAGTTAATTTTTCGTAGAAGTTCCAGCGCGCGCGCCCGTGTTATCCGTTAAGTTCAATGGCAGCGAAATCAGAACCTATGAAATACGAGCTATAAATTCTTTATAACGCACTTACTGGACTTTATGCTTTAACAACATATATGGCGGCCGAAACAGCACGTCTAAAAAGAAAGACCGTAAATCTAATTCGCTTAAGGCGGTTTTACCGTGGTAAACCTGCTTCCCACACCCTTCTTCTTTTTCTTCTTCTCTTTTTTTCTTTAGTTGCGCAAAAACGAAGGATTTACGTCTATTCTTCATTTTTACGAGTGTTATTAATGCACTTAATGTGCTGGAAAAGTATGTACGCGCGCGCGTATACGATATTAAATCTTTATGCAACATTGTTAAAATACTACGGAAACGTATAATATACATCAGCGCTAGTCGCAGTAACATTCGATGGAAGCTGTAAAACCTTAACGTGACGTAGTAAAAACTTTCCGAACGCAAAAATTAGTCCCATCGCCGGCGAGGCGAAAGCACTATTTACAATGGGCATTTCGCAAACAAAGGAAAGCCAATCTAAAAATATACCCAATACCTGGCAGTTTCATTTTTTCGTCACACACACATATACACACACACACACACAGACACACACACATAGAGTAGAGAGAGAGGCACACATACACATATATATCGGCATGTCAAAATCGAAACGTTTATTACCAGCAATCACGAAACTCGCGCGCGCGTGCGAGCACACAATACGCCGATCGAAATGAAAAATCCCATATCCCTTATCGCTCTTCGTACATTGTAAACGACCTCGACTGGAGTGTCGCGTGTATTGCGCGCGAATGCGGTCATCTCGAAATATTAAAAGATGAGTATCGTAGCGCGACAGGCGCACTAGTCAATTAAAACGAGAAAACGAGGAAGCGTGTATAACTGACAACGAGCGCCGTCTCTCCCGTGCCTGCCGTTATTCATTTTTGTTTTTGTTTTTTGTCTTTCAAGAAAGTAGTCGGGTGTTGCGAACCATGATGTTTTTAATTGCGACGAAGGGTGCTTTCAATTAGAGGCGCGGTGGTAGTGGTGGAGGGTTGTTTAATCAAGGGTGTGATTCATTATGTGGTCGTTTGATGGTGTATTTAGGTGGCGTTGATCGATCTCGTAGGATTTTTTATACCGCAATTCGTGGAATCTAAAAGATTCTACAAATGTTACTGTTCCTGTTACATTCTTTGTAAGCTCTTTCGCTTTCCATTTCTTTTTTAAAGTCAAAATTTATCTCTCAAGTTAAGCAGGTGCGTATACGTGACGGATGTGGAAATGGTTGCCGTCACGTGGGCTGTACAGTGGCAATCGAAGAGGATTGTTGCAGGTGCATTTTTTCTACCTGATTAATCGATTGATTCGATTAGGTAGACTACCGCGACGTTCGAACGTATAGGTTCGCCCGTGGACGGTACACCAAAATGCGCACTTGTTTAATCTTTCTTTTATTACTTTTTATGTTGCTAAGCGACTATAACTAATTAGAAAGCGAACGAGCGAGATTTTTCATTCTCCTGTTAACCGTTGAACAAATACGTTGTTTTAGTACTTAACCTCTTCTATAATAAAGTTAATAAAAATACTACTGCTATTAAACTCATTTCATTTTCCCGTCCGCGCTTCATACAGTTACTTTTCATTAATATCTACATAGACTTTTTGAAAATGACCTATTTTCAAACTAAGTTCAAGTGTGTTAAATTACAAAACCAAAAATGTTTTATTTATTTATTAGATAAAGACTTATAAGTACAGTAGCAAGAAAATTGAGGAATTTAACTGATCTTTAAAGTTCCTCAATCTTCCCAAATGCATCTGACTAATACTGGAAAACTACTAGGAAGAAAATTTCATGATCTTTTCATTTTATTTAATATACAAGCGATATTCAAACGCGCTTCGCGCGTACTTTTCTGTTTTTGAGGTTATGTATGCTATCTTCATTACGTTTTACTTTTAACTTATTTAAGTATTTTTTCAAAGTCAGAACTTAATCATTTTTATACTACTCTAAATGTAAAAATTCCATTAAAAATTCAAACATTAAATTCCAAACAGTAAATTTCTCGCGCCTTCTTCTTATCGACCAATCAAAATCAAACCTTTAGATGCTTCAACATGGCCGCTCATCACTTTTTTAAGAAGGGATAGAGTAAAACTCAAAGTTGGATAGTATGTTCCTCGCGTACTCTCGATGGTCTCGATGGTTCCGCACAGGAATACGTCAATTGGCGTCTCGTAGAAAGTTTAGTAATCTCAGGGCATCTGATTAGATTGTGCACTTAGTGTTTTAAAAGTACAGTTACCATCTTGATATTAGGTGTACTGATCCGAAGCACTGAATGTTCTATTGAATTGACATAGTTAAGCAATTGTGTTCTTTTCAGAACATTATATTTACTTATACGCAACAGGAAAATTTCTCACGTTTTTTTTCAGTCTCATTAATGTTACGAAAACAATGTCAATAGAATGTCCCCATAACCATTATCGCAGTCAATTTTCGTCATAACTATACTGCATCGATTTTACTCCGGGCTAACGCTGATGAAATAGCCTCCCTGCCTCTCCTCCCATCTCTCTCTCTCTCTCTCTCTCTCTCTCTCTCTCTCTCTCTCTCTCTCTCTCTCTCTCTCACCCAATATTTAGAATCATAATAACACGTAATTAAAGTTGCCTCCACTCCCACGCTGCAGCAGACCTCAATTTAATAATATCTTCCCCTCTCGCTAAATACGCGTCAAACTGATTTAGAAGCGTCTTCGCAGCGCCAAGGCCAACAGCACGCCGAGGAAACTTCAAAGAAATTGACTGACCAAAGACGAGCAGCAGCAGCAGCAGCAGCGAGAGCGAAAAGGCTACCGTCGTCGTCGTCATGCCTCTTTCAAAGCGATTCTCTCGACAGGTCGGGACGGAATTACTCGCGGAACTTACATGTACTTCTATTTCACTTTTATCGACGCGACGGCGACAGCGTCGTAGCCGCCGGCTACTTGAAAGAGGAAGTGGAGGTCGGAAGAGGGATGGTCTAATCCGGTCTGAGGTGGGCATTATTTTTTTATAGCGCCCTAGACTGGGTTGAAAAGTGCGACGTTGCGGAGCACTGGACGGTAGTGAAGTGGATTGAGAGAAAGAGATAGAGTGAGGGGGGGAGGACTTTGAGGGAATTTCGTGGCTTTCTGGTTTGGTCGGCGAGTATAAAATTGAGGGCGCGATTTGCGTGGGGATATTCTTTTCTGGCTTCGTTGATTATATTTTATAAAGTTTAAGTTTAGTCTTATATTGGATGGTTTGATATATTTTTAGAATATTTTTAATAGCTAGTAGATGATGATTTAATGAAAATTAAATGAAAATCGTAATAATATTCAACACTTAAGGCTAATTTATTGCATATAACAATATTTTTATATGCAATATATTGGGAAAATATTGAATGTACATAAAATAAATGTACCGATTGTGGAACAGGTCTCAATGGATGGAACAGTTTTTCAATATTCTTGTTTATATAAAATTGAAAACGTATTACTTTACGAAAAAAAATAGTTTTCATTAAATATTTATTTGAAAATTGCAATTCATAAGTAATTTTATTTGCAGGAGTAATAAACATTGGAAAAAAAATTATTTTTGCAGGCAGGTCCGTAAGCACAACAAATTTTTATCTTTGTTAGTTTTATTAAAAATCCCAATAAACTGTAATTTTTTCGAAAAAAAAAAAAAAACAAACGTAACACAAACGATATCTTTAATGGTACAAAATGCAACATATTATGGTATTTGTTTCAGCAGATCTTTATCTTGATAAACGAACCCAAGCCGTTAGGCTAACCACTGTACTTCCGAATCAATTTCGATCTCATCCGGTGTACCGAAACGGTCACTTAGGCCCTATATTGTTCTATATTTACATAATGATGTCATTTCTAAAATCAAACATGGGAATGTTCTCTTATATGCCGATGATTTTTTCTAAAATTAATTCGAATGATGATATTAATCACTTACAATCCGATATTGATGCATTAGTTCAATATACCAAAGAAAATGGACTCTCTCTTAACATGTCGAAATGTAATGTTACTTCCTTTTATAAATGTAAAGTGCCTCAACTTGTTGATTATTTTATTAAGGGAACTAAACTTGTCAGGAAAAACGTAGTAATGATCTTGGACGTATACTTTGACACCTCTTTATCATTCTCTCAACATAATTTTTATAACTTATTAGGTTTCATCAAGCACACAGCCTCAGAGTTCACTAATACATATGTCAATATCCATTTATATAAAACAATTATTCTTCCTACTCTGCTCTAATGCTCTCGGAGTTGGTCTCCATTTGTCAAGAAATTAATTGCTCACATTGAGTCTCTATAACACCGGTTTCTGTGGCATCTATCTTTTAAGGATGTATGGGCTATGCTATCGGCGCCGAACATCAGTATTACTAAAATTATTAATAATTAAATATCAAACCACATTTGCTACTTTTTTATTAAATAAGTTTAGAGAAATAAGTCAAGTGAGCAATATAAGCCCCTAAACTAAGAAATCATATGTCTTAATATATTTTTAATTTCATTCATCAAAGTGCCGCATCTTCAAATTTTATTGGATTCTTGTTTTTTTGATCTTATTTTGTCCAGGGAAGAATTATAAATAGACCCACTAACTTAAAAATAAAAAATATGTCTTACATTTTCATTAAAGTTTAGTTTTATAAAAAAGGAACTCACTTTTTAAGTTGACTGTACACTTTAAAATGTTTATTATCTTAAATATAAAGTTAGTTTTTTTATTTTTGAGTTAGTGGATCTATTAATAATTATCCCCTGGATAAAATAAGACCAAAAAAACAAGAATCGAATAAAATTTGAAGATGTGACACCTTGATGAATGAAATTAAAAATGTGTTAGAATATATGATTTTTAAATGTCGAAATACTTTAAAAATTTTTATCTGATTTCTTATTTTCGGAGCTTCAACTTATATTGGTCTTATGCCCTCCTACATAGTTCTCAAATAAAAAAGAAAAAAACAACCCCATGTAACAAATTATTGATATTTTCCCTCTATATAAAATGCAACCAGACATGTTCGGCGCCATGTTGATTTTTTCTCGAAAATCTCGAAGTATATCTCGAAAATCTCGAATCGCGTCAATTGCGTCTGCTAAAGTTAGAGGGACTAGAGTTTTAAATGCGAACTAGATTAAGTTTTGAATACAGATATTGTAGTAATATGTAAATTGTATTTTGTATTATGTTGACATGTTGTTGTATATTACATTATTGTAATTATTGCATTTGTAATATAATAATATTAAAGAGGCTTATACATTCAGATGTTGCGCCGTGTTGCATGCGCAGAGATGCAACGTGACTGTGACGCGCGTCATAAGACGGTCATGCGACCGTCTTAAGACCGTCGCAAGACCGTCGAAAATATGAAGCAAATGACCATACTTTGTCAAGTTCCTGATGACGTTTATCGCCATTTTAACAGATTTGATATTGATAAATGCAACACATATTTGTCTAAAGTTTTTAAAACTCGTATCGTATATTTTTTAAAATAAACTTTTTATATTTAAACTATTTTTTTAATAGCAAAACTTAGATTAAAATTAAAATTCATGACGTGACCAAAACTTTTAAAACGGTCATTCTACATCTATATAGATTTATAGGGTTATAGATTGGATAAATGCAATACATATTTGTCTAAAGTTTTTAAAACTCCTATATAGATATACATAAACTATTTTTTAACTATCAAAATTACAATTTAAATATATTTTATTACAAGAATAAAAGTTACAATCAGAAAATAATTTATTAGATTAAATTAACTTTATAATGACAAATATTAAATGTAGCTCCTATTACACTATACTCGGGACTACCGCTTTCAAATGTAGCTCAATCTGAGACACAAAATACAACAAACTTGCGGTTTTTATAGGCGGTGATCACGAATCTGATATAAAAAATAATGTAATAATGAATTTAAACAAAATTATTTAAACAAATTATTGAGAAATATAATTTTTTGAAACTATAATTACGGAACTGTATTATGTTTTGTTTTTGGGGTTGCTAATCACGAATCTGATATAAAAAATAATGAAATAATTAATTTAAACCGGATTATTTATTTAATAAACTAATACAAAATAGAATTTTTTGAAACTATAATTACGAAACATGTATTAGTACAAGTAGGTGGGGGATATGAGGTCCACGCATGTAAGGGAGTTATGTAGACATAAAAAAATAAGCGAAACGATTATTTAAATAACTTGTAAACCCCAGTAGTCAGGGAATATGAGGTCCACGCATGTAATTTGCCCACCACTAAGCATCGAAGCCGAAGATTGGCTCCGATTGGCTGAGAGTTGGGTACCTTAATGCACAAGGTACATTATGTAGATACTCATGAATGACAGAAATTTTAAAACGGTAATTTCTCGAAAACACGTAAAATATAGTTACGTCGTCATTCCTGGAAGCCACATATATGTATTTGCATAAATACTTGACCATTTTGATAGCTTTATTAACAAATTATTAGCAAAATAAAAAAAAAAAGAAAATCAGCGCGCGAAGCGCGCGTGTCGAACTCTAGTTTTAAATAAAAACTAACTTCTGACACCAATTGTATAGCCAATACATCCTTAAATCTAATCGAGCAATGAGCAGACTGGAACACAATTACACTGAGGTTGCTTCATTATTCGGCATTAAAACAATCAGTCACTACATCACTATTACGACGGTTTACTGACGTCCAAAATTATCCACAATATCATCAATAACAATTGTATTGTTAACTCACTTCGGGAAAGGCAGCTATCATAATATGATGCTTATATTATAAGCTTCACAGACATAGGAAATTAAAGGAAGAAACATTTCACACAAATTATGGTTTTTACTCAACGTTAAATCGATTAAAATGCTCGTGGAATTTACTACCGCAAAACATATGTTCAGTATCTAATTTATCATTTATCAAACTTTAAACGTGCCCTCTACTTGCTCATCACAAATTTTTCATAATTAATATATTGTTCATGCCACCAATATTTGTAATTGATTTAAGAAAATTTATGTAAAGGGCTTAAATAAACACTTTTCTATTGCCAGAATGACGACATCTTATAAAAGGATCTTTATTTCTCTATAGATAAGTTATTTTTAGTAGTATGTGGAATTTTATAATTATAATTACGCAAGATGTAAAACAAAACTACTCTGACATTATTATTTTCGTCAAATCTAATAACCCTTCTTTTTCTTCAATGCTTACTAAATTAAAGATTGCATCGAACAACTTTATTTTCATAGAAATAGTGTAATAGTTCTGATAAAAGTGATGTCATGGACCGTCACGTACGTATATAAAAATTCAGTTGCTTTTATTTCATCTTCCACACTTCAAGAAGTCAAATTCAGAGAAATCACCAAGAACTTACTGACATCATCAATATGCTCATAAAACCATCCACACCGCAATCACGAGCGATTCTTGCGAGAAACTAATTCTGCAATTCGATTCTCTACGTATACATAGTTACCAAAACGACATTTCCGCTCCTTTGTAATTCCTACAATACGCGCCGCACTCAGGCGCGCCACAACGTGCCTGCAGCGGCATTAGTTTCACAGTTATACGTCGCGAGAGAAAGATTTTCGACTAATGTGGTCGTGATTGTATTTCACACGCGCGTGCGGGGCAAAGGACGTGGTGGCGGTAAGTTGCACGTCGTCGCCGCCTGGAAATTAGTTTCGCACGTGTGCGACAAAGAGGCGCGAGTGTGTGTGTATATATATATATGTGTGTGGTGCAAGGGCGAAAATACGACTTTGATGACTACGTGTGCTCGAATGTATCGGAAACAAAGGTACGTCATTTGCGAACTGAATTCAGTTCGCGTGCACGCGTGCGGCTTCTGATAAATATAAGTGGGACCGCGCGATTATTAGTTGACGTTCAGCAGCAATGCTTTGTAATAATTGTGGCTAGCGTGAATATACTTTGCGCTTTGCGGGGAGGGAAGGAAAAGACAGGGTATGTGCTTGTGTTGGATGATAGTAAGTGCGATGGGCGTTCTATACAATATATGTACGCTGCTATCGCTCAGCATGCATCAGATGCTCTCGAAAACTCCATACTCAGCTTGATGTACTTTTTTTTAACCACCGCAGCGCGCGGGATTGATGGAGCTTGATGGATTGAGTCGCGTCTTACTAAGCTTTCTATTTTAATGGTGTTATTGGGTTATTGGGTTATTGGGTTATTGATAAATTGGGATTCGTCAATATTTACATTTATTAATAAATTACTGATCCTTTATGTATTGGCGGAAGCGAAAGGTACATATTTATTTCTATTTAAAAGCTTTATTCGACTATTATTATGAAATATCAATAATCTCTGGAATAATCATAAGGTTGATTTAAATAGCTTTCAATTCTTACTGGTTGTCACAATATTGAATATTATATTATATTTTCAATAATTAAATATAGATATTAATTCGGCCATCGCAGAAGTTTTCAATCAGCACCCTATTCTCGATCAATAGAATTATAAACTTTTTCTGATATTATCCAAACACTCGTGTAGTATTCAAAAATAACTGTGTATAACGGTTGGCTTACGAGTCAATTTATTGTTATTAAAAATATTAAAAATATATAACAACGACGTTTCGGTGATTATGATTAAATTGTTATAACTAAAGATTTGATGAGGGTGCCAAACTAGCCACCGAAACGTCGTTGTTATCTATTTTTAATAACAATAAATTGACTCGTAAACCAACCGTTATACACAGTTATTTATAAACTTTTTCGTTAAATTTACAATTACAAAATTAATAGTAATAAAATTCTACTTTTTTATTAAAAAGTTTGAAATTAATAACAAAATAATTTATTTAAAAAAAGAAAAAATTTAATTTGACCATTTTGAATCAAGTATATTGATATCGCCACTTTTGCTAATGTCATGTTCTAATCATATATATTGTATAACTGCATTAAAATTGAAATATAGCTCAAGTTTAATAAAAAAGAATAACTTTAAAATATGCATATATGACATATTTTCATAAGAAAATATGTCAAAACTCTTAAGATAATTCATCCCAAAACGCACCTTCTCGCAATCTTCACGAAAATTGATACACTTCTTCAATATAAATAGTATACATAAGTGTACAAAATTTCAAATCATTTTGGCGATCCAAAATAGAGATATTAAGCTCCAAAGTTCTTTAGACTTCTTCTTAGAAACTTTGAATGATGTTATACAATACATCACAAACTCTTTATCCTTCATACCTTGGATTTCTGAACCTTTAAAATTATAAAATTTATAATACTGAAAATACAAATTCATGATCCTCCAACTTTGGGACTCTCACAATATGATAAAATGAATGTATTAAGAAGCATATATAGAGTTAAAATTTCAAGTTCATGGGATGTAAATGAATGAGTTCTGAGGTCACTCAGTTTTATAAATATGGTTTCGAAAGAAAAATGCGTTTGGAACTTCTGACTTACAGTTGATCTTCCAAATTTAAAAACCCTTCTTCTCCTTCTTTTCAAGCCATTCCAAGAGCCATCTTGTTTTGCGTCGTATCTTAATAATCGCTTATACAAATCAATACGGCCAGTATCAGCTTCCTCGCAAAAGTTGTTTGTAAAAAAATAACCTTATAAAAGTTTATTTAGTACATGATATTGCTATTTCATATTCTATCGATGTTAATACACTATTTCATGAAGGAAAATAACCTTACGAAACATTCTAGAGTGGTGTTATCCCACAATCGTTAGTTCATCACTGTACACTTCTCACCACTCTACAATTTTTTTTTTCATATTTCGCCTTTTGATTCCACTGCTTTCAATCAATGGACCATTAAGCGGTCACTTTTACCACCTCTGTGTGGGAGTGCTCCTAACCATACTTTTACTCTTTAACTTCTCTCATTTTTCTCGTTTCTGGAGGTTTGTCTACCTATCCTAACCTGCTGTTCCCGCATTCGCCGAGGGCGTGAGGGAAAACCCAAGCCCAATGCCGGGGAAAAACCTACGCCAAAAACAGCAGTCGGTACGACAGGCTCTACATGGCTGTGTGCGTGGAGCCCACGCATACGTTCAGACCGTTCATCCCACTTAAGGGGATGCCATACTCGTACCATTACCGATCGAGCAATTCACACAGTTTAAGCTGATTAAAAATAAAATACGTCGAATTACAAAAAATCAAGAGAACACTCTTCTGTGTTTTTTAACGTTCTATCATCCAGTCAAAGTTTGGAGTCGAAATATCAAGTCGTTTTTTCAAAAACTTTGAACGAAATTAAATTTAATTTCGTTCAAAGTTTTTGAAAAAACGGCTTGATATTTCGACTCCAAACTTTGACTGGATGATAGAACGTTAAAAAACACAGAAGAGTGTTCTCTTGATTTTTTGTGATTCGACGTATTTTATTTTTAATCAGCTTGAAACTGTGTGAAATGCTCGGTCGGTAATGGTACGAGTATGGCATCCCCTTAAGAGTTGGTATACGGCCGATCGGTCGCTCGTCTTAGCACTAGCCGCGTGTGGCAGCGCAGCATTCTGCGACGGTTCGGACCGCCGTGCAGCCATGCAGGAAACCCTCCACCCGAACGGAAAATGAATAGGGTTTGCCTTAGATGTTTGTGTGGACCCAATCAGGTTCTCCGTGAGAGCCCCTAGCAAGGCACGTAACGGTGCTCCCGTTCGGGCCCGATAGTCCTGACAAACATCGTATAAGTAGGGCTACCACATGTGGCCTTGGGTTTGGCCTGACGTTCATTCCCGGATCTGCGCCCCACGGAAGTCTTAAAGTTGTTCCTTAACGAGGGCTAAGTAGATTTTTTGGTGTTTTACATAACAAATTTTTAAAAGGATCTTGTCACCAGAAGCCAAGCAATAATTTTCCAAAGATAAACGAAAATACACAGAATCGAACCCGGAACCTTCGGAGCAGCCGTGTATCTGACGGCAAGCATCTTGCCACGGATAGCTCTTCATAGAGTTATTATAGATAGAGTAGGGGAGTCCGCCAAAACAGCGTCCCATCTATCTTGCAACCATAGTAACAGCTGACAGAGTTGAGGTTAAATATATTTATTTCAATTTTATAAGAATATTATTTAATGAATTCATGGAATTTTGTAACTTTTTAATCTTAAAAAATATTTAAATAAACATTTTCTCATAAAATTTTGTAATTTTTTAATAATGTGTGTTGTTGAAATTAGAGTTTGAATCTGTGCATGCGCCATTAGGCAGATATAGAGAGGGCCCACCGATCTCTTCTCTCTTTCTATCGATAGGACGGTTCCACTTACAAGAGCGTCCATGCCTTGCATACTCTATCTATAATAACTCTATGCCGCTCTCCCACTCAACAATTCTACTAGTTTCATATTCTCCCGAAACAGTAACAGAAACATAACATTTTTCCAGAACAACCCCTCAAAGCGTCAACAATACCACCGCAGCATCCCAGCCAAAGGGAAGAAAAAGAAAATCTCGACGACGCGCATAATGCCTCGCTCCCCTAGCGACCGAAAATTCCCCATCCGGCGTTTTGAAAAAGGAACGTCGATACCGCAATACCCCCGCAAATCTCGGCGTTAAAGAGAGAAGTCACTCACGTTCATTTCCATCCGAATGCACACACTCCTATACACTCGGCCCCGAAAATGCATACATATATTTATAACCAGCGGCGCGACAGGAAAATGACGTAGTACTCGCAAGCGAGAAGAAAGAAACAGATAAAGCAAAAGGAGAAGAAGAAGACAGCGCGCCATCGTCTCATGCATAATTCCAACGCGCTCGCGCGATAGAAATTGCGTGGCGCGATGGCCTTCTGAATAACCCATCGGCTCGTGCTTGTTATCGCCGCCGCGTGTCAAAAACAGGAAGGCAGGAATAGCCGCGCGCGCGTGCGGCAGCGGAAGGCTAAATTATTTATCGGCCTCTTCTAGAAGATCCTCTCGATTATCGCGCGCGAGCAAGAACGGCGTTAAATCATGAATAGAATGGATATGAGCTGGGGGGGGGGGGGGGGGGGGGGGATTCCGATGAATTGGATCGCGTCGCGTCGTGGATTCTTCGATTGATCGAGGGCTGTTACAGTCGGTGGTAGTGGTTTGAATGGTGTTTGGATTATGTAAGGGGATGTTTGATTGGGGACCCGAGGTTTGCTTGATGGCCGATAGAGGATTGATTCTTTCGTGACTTTGGACTTTGCCGTTTGAAGCGATCTCAAGTGGCTTAGATATTGGAGTGCTGGAACTGTAGTTGAATAACTTTTCTTTCCGCTTTAATGTTGTCAATAAAATGTGATACCTATAAAGTGTCTAAAACGTTAACAATTCATCTAAAATGTAGGAAACAAAAAATAAATTATTGTTGTTTCTATTCATTTGAATTAAAATCACAACACATCAAATTCATCAAAATGTAAAATATTCACTATTTCATATTCATTATTTCGACAGTGCGCGACTTTTAACTACTGGATAATGATTTTCTCACTATTTTACATTTTGAGAGCAGAATAATCTTATGACTAGTAATGTGGAAATAAAGTGCTATAATTACATTGCATCAAACGCTGGGAATTTCTGAATTTGACTTAAACATTATTATACGTAATCCCGTCAAATTGGGTAAATTATTTTGGTAATTGGATATCAAATACAGTGCAATTAAATTCATCAGAAACGCCACAAATTAAAAATCTATTAAACTCATTATGTGATCCTTAACAGTTTACGATGTTTGACCATATATTTGTAATCATGCAGAAGAGTTTGTTGATAAACATCACGGTCTAACTCATGGAGTTATATTAGCGCATGTAGCGTTACCTATTATTACATTAATATTCCATCAAACCCGAATATCGGTAATTTCGATAACCGCACACATCGCGTTATGGTAAACATGCTCTATTCCGAAAAATCAACTACAAAGGCCTCCACTATCATCCGGTGACCTCATTATTCCAACCCCGCACAAACCACGACAATCGACAGAGGATAACAGCCGTTTAATTAGTGCATAAAACGACTACGTCGAAAAAGCACTCGAGCGCGCGCGCAGCGATTCCTCTCGGTATACATTCGATCGGGGCTATTCCGGTTAAGTTCTCAGCGTGCTCTATTTGCCTGTTTAGCGGAAACTTTATTGCGGCGTCGGCGCGTGCAGCCCGCGTATATATATATCCCTATATATACACTGTTCAAATGAGTTGTCGATATTCCGCGGCGCCGAATGCATCAAGCCGTCTGCGCGCCTCTGCTGTTTTATTCATACTCCACTGTGAGCTGCATAGGCTCGTATAGCCACGAAGACCTAACTAACGTGCCGCGGTCTCTGTGCGCGGATAATAGTGCGCACGTACGTTGGTTCCTCAAAGTCATTCAGGACATGACGAGGTAATGCCCATTAATGAGATCGGCTATGCCGTGCGACATTGACTCTGTGTGCACGTGTGTATACCTGTAAGGGATGTAAAATGAGGGTAGGTAAGATGCTGTGGGTGGAGTAAAAGTTTGAGTGTCGAATCGACGTTAGCGAAGAAGGTAGAGAGGAAAGTTCGCCGCGGGTTTCAGATGTTTTCTAAACTCCGCGGTCGATTCCTATCCCCGAGGTATTTTGATGCATCTACTGTGAAAAATAACGGCTGAAAGTGTATATGCTGTTTTGTGGATGCACGGTGTTTAGTGTTCCCACAAGCTTTTTTTGTTTTTTGTATAATATAGCTGTTAGTATGGATGATTGATGTCAAAATATAGTTTTAATTATTTATTAATACGCCACTGTCAATCTGAGTGAGAAAAATGATAAAAAACCGCAATTTATTTAGCGATCAGATTCACATAGAAAGATATTTTCTTTCATTTTAGTAAATAGTAAACTTAGCAGACACAATAATAAGGCCATGTGGAGTTCAAAATCAACCCAATTTCATTATTTAATAAATTAACTTTCCAAACATTGATTTGGAAAAACACAATTTTCACGCCCTCCGTATATATAAATACTATACTCAGAATTTTTTTGAAGCGATTCTATTAGTACTGTCATGAGATATACTCGTTGAAAAATTATGTCGGTATCACACATCCCGTTAAAACCAGTAATAGTCCAGATTTTATCAATGAGAATGATATTAAGGTAGTTCTCTAATATATCAAAAAGTGGGTTTCGAAAGTAACAAAATTCTAGCGTGTTATTTAAAATCTAAATAATGTTTCTTTATTTTTTAAAATGTAGGTTGCCGACCTATTTTTCAAGAAAAAAATTATTGAAAATGGTTACTTTTACATTGAGAGTAAATTACGCCATATAACGCATAACAGGAAGTAATAGTATTACTTGATAAAAAAGTGGGTTTTCAAAAAGAAAAACATAGCTTAAGAAAGATAAAATTCAGCTCTTTCTTTTAAGTTTATCAAATATGTGTCAAGCCGAACTTTTTAAAAAGATATGAATGATTATAAACACAAATAGCAGACTACATGCATGAGAGCGAGAGAGACAGAACGACGCGTATGGCATGCGTATGGTATAGTTTGTGCTCTCGCTGAGCGCACAAACTATAACGTGTTAGAAAACTACTTAAGATGATGTCAAATACCGACATAATTTTCAAACGAGTACATCTCATGAAAATACCAATAGAATCATCCAAAAAAAATCTGAGTATAGTGTTAACATATACGGAGCGCTTGACAAACGTGTTTTTAAAAAAAAAAATATGAGAATTTATTTAATTAAATAAAAACCGTACTGTCGGTAAGTAAGAATCTGCAATTGACCTACTTTTCAAACGAGCATATCTAACGAAAATGCTAATAGAATCACTCAAAAAAAATCCTGGATATAGTGTTTATGTGTACGGAGCGCTTGACAAAATTTGTTTTCGGAATAAACGCTTGAATGTTGATTTAAAAAATATTGAAATTCAAGGTTTCACATGGCCTTAAGGGACCATTACCGGTTATAATTTTGAAAAAATCGATTTTTGTTTTTTTACATTTATCGACTCGGGACTTCTTTTATATGGACCAGGGATTGCTGATTAACCAATTGTAACTGTTGAAACTTGATTTTTTTTTAAATATTACATAAATAAATAGTTAAAATACTTTAAAAGCGATATTCTTGAAATTGTGTTTTTTTAATCGGCCCAGACTTATTCTGCATAACCATTCGATGGATTATTTTAATTCTTAGTGAGTTTTATTCGTTTTGATGTTCTCTACCGGAATTTACCAGAAAATGGCAGAAAAGTTGGAAAAAAATTGACAAGGGGAAAAAGGGCGGAAAAAAACGTAATCTTTACAACATTTTTTTCACATAATCACCATTTTGTTTTTAAAATGATTTTTTTATAAAAGGTGGTAAATTACGATGTAAGACACCTTCCTCATTAAAAAACTTTTTGAATTTTTTGTTTCAGAGTTGCCAATTTCGAGATTAACCCTGGGCCATTAGGCAGTGTCATTTTCAGCACTCAAATTTGACAAACTCTATAAAATTAAAAAAAACGTTGTACCAAGTTCTGTAATAAAGGAAACGAGAAAAAGAAAATTTAATTATAGGTCATATTTTGCCTTTGTAACCGGTAATAGTCCCTTAAAATGGAAAATGTACAACAGATAGCTGATTCTTTTAAAAATCTGAGAGTTAGCGGCACAACAAACAAATAAGTATCTAAAGATAGTTACTGAATGGATCTCTGTAAATGAATTATTAGTAAACGTCCAAAAAACAGTATACATGACTTTTGGTCGATATTATGACAGTATACCAAAGAAAAAACATTAATATTTTTATAGGTGAAGCACGTATTCAAAGAACAAATCAATGTAAATATCTGGGAATATTCTTTGACTCTCACATAAGATGAGACTACTAAATTGAAAGCATAATTAAGAAAACTAGATACGTATTATTTGTGTTACGGAAATTAAAACAAGTTACTCCAAAAGAAGCATTGATAACTACATATCATACACTATTTCACAGTATTGCAATGTAATTATTGCTTGGAGAGGATATATAATCCTCCATGTAATAGCTGTTCCATCCAATAGTATATTTCCAATATTATAGTTTCCCTTGAATCATTACAATCTAGAATTATAAGAATAGTATGTAGTAATAATAATAAATGTAAACAGCCACTCAGTATTAGAGATTTGTTTAAATTGAAATCGGTGCTATACAACTATTTTAATTTAAAAACCGCTGCCAATTCATAAGGGCAAAAATCTCATATTGCGGGATATAAATAAATCTATTAGTTACAAAAACTATGCATTTGTAGCTTTGAAACTTTTTAATGATTCCAAATGATTTAACGACATTATCCCTTTCACAACGTGGTATGGAAACCAAAATTATAAAATGGTTTAAAAAAAAGGTCAATAATAATGGTAATTTTCTTAAATAGAAACTGTTAAATATGTATAATGGATGACAATATATAATCTGAAGTTAAACAAGTACCTTATCAATTATACAAGCATTTAGCGAAAACTGTTTTTATATTTATTTTAGGAAAACTAGGCCTATGTACAGGTAATCTGCGATAATTACCTTTATAGTGTTCTATGACAGCATTTGTCATATGAATGTATTTGTATATAACTGGTAAATAAATACATAAATTTAACATATAATATAAAATTTTCCTTCGAGATCAGAAGAGACCTTTCGATACTAAAAATGTAACACAATTAAACGACGAATTTAATAATTATAAAAATTTGAATAATATTAATTTTAGTAAACTTCAGTCACAGTAACTAGCCGACCCAATTAAACCTTTTTTCACAAAACCCATCCGCTCCCACAGTTTTTAATTACTCCGTACATTTAAAAAGCAATTCCAACACTGTATACTTTTCCAATTACCCCATTACTACGAGAACAATGCCCTGCATGTCCTTTAACAAAATTTACTGCGATTAACAACAACCACCCACTCCTCTCCGCAACACGCGGCACCCCAGAAATGAAAAAACCTTACCCTAGCATACGGCTAATTTGAAATTTTAATTTGCCAGCGCGTGTACAATAATTCCAGGGCGCGTGTATTATGTTAATTGCGGCTGGAAGCGTTCCGCAGAAGGTCCTTGCCCAGCAGACGTTGCTTGCTTGCTTGCTTGCTCGCTTGCTTGCTCGCACATTATTATACGCTCGCGCGAGGTTCTGATTCACGCCGCACAAGAACAGCAACGTCTGCGGGTGGCGCATTGTCTCTCCCTCGTTCTGATATAAGAAAGGTAGGTACCACCTCCGCCGCTGCTGCTGATGGGGAGAAAAACAGGGGAACACGGCTTGGCAATCGGATATTATGCTCGATTTTTTCCCTATATACATAGGGTACGTGGGTATGGATTTGGGTTAGCAAAATAGCGTCGGGGTACTAGTGATCGTCGGCGTGGTGTGTGCAGAGTAAGTATAGGGAGGGAACGAGGATCGAAGGGAAACTGCTGAGTCGCGTCGCGGCGGCGGTGGCGAGTGTTCGGCAAACGTGGTGACATGTTTGCCGACATCTTACGGCGAAATCTGATTACTCTCTGCTACTTTGCCTCCCGCACGCGTCGTTCGCTCGTTTGCGTACTTCTTCATTTTCGATCGTTACTCTTTGGCTGCTTATCCTGAAGCGCGCGTGCTAGCGGTGTAAAGAGGCCTAGAGTGTGTCTGGATTGCTGGAGTAGTAGCATGTATATCTGTGCGAGGAAGATTTGAAGGTGTTAACGTGGATGAGAGACGAAGGCGACTTTTCGATGGTTAAACGGAATTATTAAAACAAAGAATTTTAGTCATTTATCATGAAATTATTGAATTATTTCTTTTTTAATTTAATTTTAAATGATTTTTTAATTGGTAAATTATTTTTGTTTAAATTGTTGATCACAGGAAAACAACACCAAGTCAAAAGTTAATATTTTACGGAATCAAAAGTAAATACTTTATTTTATTTCGATCAGAGATATACATTTACTCTTTCATTTTATCGACAATTGATATTCAAAGCATAATTAATGGGCCAGCTAAATTTTGTCGACACATGTTTTATAGTTTTATATGCAAAAAAGCCTTAATACACAGAGAAAAGAAAATCTTTACTGTTAACGAGCGGATGTTTGGATATGAACAAATGAATGTTCATTTATAGTCAGACAAATTCGTTAACAGCGTTTGAGTTGTTTACTCAAGCGATTCGTGACTTAACTGTTAACGAATTTGTCTAACTATAAATGAACATTCATTTGTTCATATTCAAATATCCGTTAGTTCCCGCGTAAAAAAATGAAGACGCCAATATATTGCTCGGAAAGCAGTGGGCAATATATGGGGTATGTCACTTCCCATATACATGGCCAATATATCTGCATATAGCGCTCCGTACTGTTTTCCCATATGTGGGATGACGTACACTGAAAAAAAAAGTACAGGAAAAAGTACTAAACGTTCAATAAAAATTACCATCTTGTGCAGGGAACGCGACCACAGACTGTAAAAATCCAAAAAATTATCATACTTTATAAGAAATTTTACCAGAAATATAGGAAAATTTACTATACTCTATTGTAAAATTTACTGTAAAGTATGGTAATTTTTCGGGTCTTTACAGTCTGTGGTAGCTTTACTAAACAGTATAGTAATTTTTCCAAAACTTTTCTCTCAGTGTATGAACCATGTATTGGTCAGACAAATATTTATAGAATTTTCGAAACATGTTTCTCATGTATTGGCAATACGTCACCCATTCGTAGATACATTTTAAGTCATATTGGAAATGGATGTATAGCAAGAAATAAATCAATAAGGTATGGCTAAAATATCCAGCATGAAGAATATTTACAGAACTTTATTAATATACTGGCCATATATTGGCAATATTCCGCATAAATAATTTCATAAAATGTGGGAAGTAGAAAAGAAATTAAAAAAAAACAAGAGATGTTAAATAATTCATTTATTCATGCATTAACCCTTCGAGAGGCGAACTTTTAACAAATAATTGCATTCTTTTTTGTTATTCATTTTTCACTCATATTAATTATTCAACAATTTTATAACGAATTATGGTTTTTTAATCACTACTATAATCTTGGAAAAGAAGTAGAGAATGCAGAATGGTAGATAAATTCGATATTTATGGTATACAAATAATAGAAAAAACCGTTATATCCATGTATTGATTGTGGCATTCGTTATGGCGAACTGCTGGTCGTTGACGGCGTGAAGGGCATCGAGGTTAATGGTCGTCTCGTCGGAAGTGGATGAGCCTCTGATATCGTCGAACTGGTAGATGTGTCGGCGTTGCTCTGCGCTTCTGCAGACTCGCTCGCTGCGCTCGGGCAACAAACTCGGCTCGTGCGGGTGACTTATTGCGCACGTGTTGCGTATACTTTTTTTTCCTAACGAGATGCGCAGAGTTCGATTTTGCGAATCCGAATGAGTGCACAAAGTATAGCGTATTTTGCACACTAGTGCGGGAATATGCTATTTCGCACACTCATTAGGGTTCGCAAAATCGAATTTTGTACACTCCATTAAGAAAAAATAAACTATCAAATTAAATTTAAACTAAATTTCTCACATTGGCGTCGCAATTTTCAGTCCAACAAATGGACTTTGACTCTGTGGACATGGATCTTCAAAATAGAATCAAAAGTGAGAAAGAAGATTTTGAGTCACAGCAGTGTCGCAGCACCTAATCATTCCGTTTTTAACCATTTTTATTTTTATTGCAAGTGTTGTACGGATTTTTATATGTGCAATTATATATTTATTTAATTATAAATTTGATAGTTTTTCTTTCTTTCTATAAAGTTCTTGAAAAGGGACTAAACAAAGTGCCTGAGATAATATCTATTATGGGCAGTTGGGCCAGTATACTCCTATGACTTCCAATTGCATATTGAAGAGGCTGCCATCAGAATCAACACAATCCCGATATAAATACTGACAACGGGAAAAACGAAAAAAGTTAGGATCGACTTACTTTTTTCAGGGAGAGAAGGATATAAGAATCCCTTGGTTCATGGATACAGTCAATAAGAAAAATGAGAACAGTGAAAGCTAAACAATTTAATATCATTCGTAAATTTTCAACATAGAAGATTTTAAAGAAACATTAAAAAAATAATAGTATATTCTCCTTTTAGACTGTCTAAATAGCGACAGTGGAATGGATACCGGACGAGAATTAAAACCTGAACAATTACAAATACGTAAAGAAAGAAATTTCATTCATATTATTTTATCACGTTTATTGTATTGGACAATGAATCGGATAATTTATAAATGCTCTCTTGAGCTTGTAATCAGAAATGTGCACAATGACAGGTTAAACTAAATTATTTTTATACTTAACAAATAAATAATTACATAAGATTTAGAATTCATCCAATTACTTTCGATAAACTATAGAGTCTAAGTTGAAAGTTACTAATATTAAAGGCAGAAATTTACAACTCATTTTAGGTAAGCGAATTTTAAAAAGGATTGAAACTTTCCTTTCTTAAGCGCGGTGATTTTCTTATAATTTTTATGGAACTAGCTCTGCTGCGGATATGGGAAAGTTTAGTGAAAATCCATCTACAGAATTTTCTTTGGAAAATTGAAACTTTTAACAATGATAACGCTAATTTGTCACGAAATACAGAACTTCTTATACAGATGTAATGTTCAATTGTAAAGTTCATCGAAAACTTTGTCCGAGGTAAAAGTTAAAATTCAAAATTTTTCTTCTAAGTTCACATGCCACGTTTTTTAAACTTCGGCCACGCATGAACGTGAATTGCACAGCAGCACAGCTAACGACGTTAATCCTGGTAAATGTAGCGTTTGAGCCAAAAGTTACAAGGACTGCTTTCAATTTAAAGGCTTACTCAACAATTTTCCAAAAAACTAACTCAAAGGTAGGGATTTCTTATGGAAATCTGCTTTACATAGGATTATCCTCATTAGGTACGACCGCTACTCGGGAGAGCCTTATAATTTCACCAAAGTGAAATTTTTTAACTCTATTATACCTCAAATTTGAGGTATACAAATGATTTTCCCCCCATCCAGAGTCGATTTTAGGCATTTTCCATAACGTATGTATGTCTGTATGTTCGTATGTAATCAAGTTACCCGATTATCTCAATGAATTTTCGATCATTTCTATCAAGATTGCGAAAAAATACTCCTCTAATTATACCTGCCTGGTGGTCCTCTACCGAAAAAGATCGATCAAAAAGTTTAGGAATACGAGCACAAAGAAAAATTTCAAAAAACCGATTTTTGAGCATAATGTCTAGAAAAATAAATTTTAAGTTAATATCTACACATCTGTCTGCTAAAACTAATTAAAAGACACCTTTTTCCTGTTGAACACTTTTGGTACGAGCAATATGTTTCAATACAATGGAAAAAAACTGCTAGAAAGGTAAAAAAATGGACGATTTTAGGCTATACCTTGACAGGATTTAACTTTACACAAATATGTTAAATGTAAAAGTTGTAGATTAGAATAAAATGGAACTTTTTTCCATTTAACATGTTTATGTAAAATCAAATCCAGACGTGTTAGGCCTATAAAAACGGTTTCAAACGCCTAAATATACATAGAATGGACGATTTTCGGCTATAACTTGACAGGATTTAACTTTACACAAATACGTTAAGCATAAAAGTTGTAGATTATAATAAAATAAAACTTTTTTCTATTTAACATATTTATGTAAAATCAACTCCTAATAAGCTAGACCTATCAAAACGATTTTTAACGCCTAAATACACATAAAATGGGTGTTTTTCCCACATTCTTCAAAAGGATTTCACTTTACACAAAAATGTTAAATACAAATATTGTAGATAACATTGAAATAAAACTTTTTTATATTTATCATATTTATGTAAAATCAACTCCTGATAATCTAGAGCTATAAAAACGATTTTAAACATCTAAATACGCCTTATAGGTATAGTCAATTTTCGCTTATTATTTAACAGAATTGATGTTGAACAAAATACAAAATTAAATGCAAAAAAGATAATCATATCAACAACAACCATATCAGCAAGAAATGATCATATGATTATAAAAATATAATAATGTTAAAAAATATAAATTGATATGGAACAAAATGTCAATTTGAATGTAACAAAGAATTAAAATTAATTATATAAGTACTTATTAAAGTAATATTATATTTACAAAAAGATACTCTTGTGTAATGTACTTGCTGTATTTAATATTGTAACATGGCAAATTGTCGTATACAAAGAATGTAATGTTTATACTAGCTGACTCTGTCAGTCTTAAGGAGTGGTCGAAAACATAATTAGGTATTAAAATATTAAAATACATCATTATGTATGACTTAGACTACCTAGTGAGACTTACCTATCTAATTATTTTCAACCACACCCCAAAACTGACAGAGTCAGCTAGTATATATACATTACATTCTTCGTATATGACAATTTGCCATATATTAAATACAACACATGTAATACACAAGTGTTTCTTTATGTAAATATTAACAAGTATTAAAATACAAAAAACCCCCTGAGGTGAGTTCTTATATCCTAGTTAAATATTTCACTAATCTATCAAGTAATAACTACCTACCCGTAGCGCATCTAAACACACACACACACAAATATACTGCACTTTTTTAATTTTACCCAGTTTCTTATTACCTATCCTCTCACATTCTAAAACACTGACACTCTTAAATGACTGCTGGAGCTGCAGAGGCAACAATGTAAGGCTGGCCGGTCCAGGTTGGCGCTGCTTTAAGGACACTGGCCTGTTGGTCAGGATGATATAACTAGTGTTGGCCACATCATCTGGTAGAGGGGAAGGACCGCTGAAGACCTTCACTTGTTGTTTCATTGCTAGAGATACTCTCAACCTGAGGGTCGACCAAGGCAAAAGCAACCGATATAACATAGTCACTACTCTGGAAGCCAAAGAGCCCATTGGTCACCTAAAAACCACATATGGCTAATAAATAAATGATCCAGATAACATTACCACAGCCAATAGACAGTCTACAGCAGTGCTCGTCGTTTAATTCTCTTGCTGCCTTAGATACCTGCAACAAGAGAAAAGTACCATCAGCCCACCCATCAGAGAGATTAGGAACAAGAAAGGGCTTACCAAGAAATCTGCTTCCACCGCCGGCTCCGCTGCCTTGCTGTCTCCTACGAGTCACCATCAACCGACGAACACAACGAGAGGGATGACATCCACCAGGAGGCCGTACTACAGCAGTCGCTGTCATTGCTGGGAACGCCGGGAGCCTGCAGGCACTGCGAATCTGCGATTGTTTGTATCACACACAAGCGCGCGCGCACGCGGACGCCGCACACAACCACACAGCTAGCACTCTAGCAGCCATCAGCTGCAGCAATAGTAGGTACTTACTTCACGCGGCCGCTGATGCTTGTAGCGCTAACGTCAAGGCGCGAAGGCAGAGAAGAATAGCTAGATTGCTGTGGCCGAGAATGCCATTGTAGTCTTACTTAGTGCTGGACCTTTTCCTTCTGCTCCTCTCCCTTTCGCCGTGTTAATGCATGTGTGTACGCCGCAAGTATTTTTCGTAATTGAAATTGTATACATCATGTACTTAGGAACACCCGCGAACATTGTTTTTTCTCCCTTTAGTTAACATTTCACGCAACGCGTCATGGGAGCGGTTAGCGTCCAATTTTCGTTAAAATTGAATAAAGTTTACCATACCTAGTATTTGTTTTGTATTAATTTTGTACAATGTTTTTTTGTACAATCAAATTCTGATTAAATAAACCATTAAAAACGATTTTAAACGCTTAAATGTACCAAAGAATGCCGATATTTGGCTATTACTTTACAGGATTTGACTTTATACAAAAATGTTAAATACAGATGTTACGTCCGTGATGTATCCTTAAATTACATTTGATATTCATATTCTCATCAGTAATTTCCTGACCCACAAAATTATGTGATTGCGAATTTAAACGACGTAGCATTTCGATAACGCAACCGCGCGTGACGTAGCGAGCTACAAACTTCGCGAAAGCATACGCGCGTCGTAATTTTGTTTATATTCTGCACTTTTGAATTTGAAATCGAACTACATACAGCTTACGCTCATTTAACTTGTTTAAAATTTATTTCTGTCATAAAAAAGCGAGGTGTGCTCGTACGAGTCAGTTACAGCGTGGAAAATAAACCGATCGCGAGCTCCGTCTGCCCCAGACGACATACGAGGGCATAATTTTATTAATAAGCAACTAGGTATAAGTGCCAATCACATTATATACATATAAGAAGAACAATTCAAACAAACGATTATACAGCGCGTTTATACATAATTATTGGTGAGCTAGACCTATAATAATAAAAACGATTTTAAATGCCTAAATACAAATAAAATGCTCGTTTTTCTCATATTATTCAACAGTATTTGACTTTACACAAGTATGTTAAATGTAAAAGTTGTAGTGTGGGCCCAAAAATTCTGTAAAATCCATTTTGAATGCCCAAACATACATAAGCAAGAACTGTGTGAAAGTACACGCATACTTATTTTTATTTAAGATTTACTACAACTATATTTATATACCTATGATACAAATTATGAAAACAAAATGTCACAAATTTCACAATTGTAAAATTATGAGGTACTGATGAGTATTGCGGTCGTGCCTATTATGTAAAAACGAAGTTTTTAGGGAGGGGGGCGACGAGCGAAGCGAGGAGCAGGTGCGTGTGGTGGTGCGGGGGGGCGTGTCGAGCGTAGCGAGACACGTAGGGGGGCGCAGCCCCCCTAGTTTTTTGCGGTTAAAATAACTAATAGAGAAAGCTTCTTATAAACGCACTACTTTGCTTTGACTAAAATTGTTAGTATAACCCAGTAACGATTATCTACAATTAGCAGACAACTTACAGCCTTCACGTGAAATAAATTTATAATAAAACATCAAATAATCTTGGATGAACCTATTCAAATTCATGCATAGATCGATTTTTTTACCTGAATTATAAGAATGTATTCTAAATCATATTTAAGTAGACACGCGTCTCGGGATTTTGCTTGAAATTTTTATTTATTCTATATACAAATCAATATCAGATATCTTGGGTTTCTACTCTCATTCCAGACACTTACTGATTTTTTATCCATTGATTTTATCAATTGATCAATAACATAAACAAATGCAAAATCTGTAGAAGAATATAAAAGAAAACCAATATCAACTTCCAGTTAGCCTTTTCTTATTTACTTTAGTTTATCAAACACCATTAAAAACATTTATTTGCATCACTACACCTCATTGCTTCAAAATTAATTAACCCACCTGCTAGAGTAACTAAATCTCCAACTTTTTCCTCGTTTGCCTCGCCCAGCCATCAATCATAACGACAAGCCATCACCCCCTTCCGCTCGCCGTTACCCTTATACACCCTCCCCTGCCCTGTTGAGGGAGAGAAATCACAAGCGCGCAGCTCGGCGACGCACACGGGATTCCGTATGAAATTAGACGACAAGGCACTCCACAGGTGCTGCCGCCGTCTCCCCTACCCCCCGTCCACCACTGTATTTTCCGGCGAACGACGCCGGTTTAGCGGTCGCTTTAGCCCCCATAAACAAAAGAAAGTGTACTCATAAAGAATCGGCGTCTCTCTCTCTCTCTCTCTCTCTTCTTTCTCTCTTGTGCTTCGCGCGCGTGCGCGCGTGAGAGAGAGAGAGAGACAGACCCTAGCGCGGCAGCAGCGACGCTGGCTTAAATAATGCATGAGCCGAATATTTACTGCGGGCGGGGGAATCCGTTTATTTACAGGACGGCTGGATTCCTTCGAGAGTGCCGCGAGGAGCGTTTGTCTCTTTTTTTTGCTTTTTTGTTCTTGCTTTTGGGAGGAAGGAGGAAGTGCCGACAAATTTCTCGGGCGTCGTGGCCGCGGGCACGAGAGGTGACGAGGAGATCCTAATTCCTTATTTCTTCGCCGGAGTGCGGCTGCTGCTGTGGTAGTGTCGGGGTGGTGGATGCTCTGATGTTTGTTGCCCGGCTTTTCATTTGTCGTTTTTTTTTTTTTTTTTTTTTTTAAAGGACGCGGATTTATTGGTTGGGTAGAGGAGGTGTGTCGAGTTTATTCGAAGTAATTTAATAAAAAGAAATGTATTTTATGTTTCTTGTTTGAAGTGTTGAAATTCTATAAATATTGGTAAAAAAATTTAGTAAACTATGATTTTGTTTAATGCTGTCTTGCAATGTTATGTTTGTTAAAGAAAAGTGATTTTCAGTTTACCAATGGTATTAAGGTAATGTGTACTTACCGACAAATTTTAGAATGTATATTTCTTTTGCAAATAATAATAGAATTACTAACAAAAAAATTGAGTATAGTATTTACATATACAGAGCGCCTGAAAGAGCTGTTTTTCCAAAAATTTACTCAGAATTTATTTAATTAAATAAAAGCCGCAATGCCGATAAGTAGGGATCTGTATACTTCGAATTTTGCCAGTTTTAAAAAGTGTTTATCTCATGGAAATGCTGATAGAATCGCACAAAAAAAAATCTGAGCATAGTATTTACATACACGGAGCGCCTGAAAGAATTGCTTTTCCAAATAAACGTTCGAATATTTATTAATTAAATAATGAAATTGGGTTGATTTTGATGTTCACATCGCCTTAACAGGGAATGTTCTAATTAAAATCTGTTTAAAAGTATTGTGTCTGTAAAATGTTCAGTCTAATTTTATAAAAGTATATAGCCCCAAACATAATATTACAAAATTTTTTAATAAAATATTTTCTTGATTATACGTATTTTTGATTGATATTTCATCATTTTCTTTCGACAATGACTTTCCTTTGTAATTAATTTATCTTACGCTTCGACTTTACCCTTTTACTTTCCATAATATTGCTAAAGCATACGTAATCATTCATATATTTTTGGAAATTCTACATTTCGAAAATTGTATGCCGTTCATTACGTATTTCCGATATGCGATCGAACAAAAATTCATCGACTTGAAAAATGAATACACTCGACAAGTGAAATAATTGATTTTTCATTGCCACTCAATCAGTCCATATTGTTATATCCACAAAACGCAATTATTCGTTTAATTTACCATCCGCAAAATTTTAATCTTGTTACGTTTAATTATCTATTCAAAAATTAATTTAAACCATGCGTGCTTAATTTAAATTCAGCAGGGATTTTATGAATAATGTATAACAGTTTAAATTTAAATCTCAAATTATGAAAACATTTTCCACTCGTGAAAGAAATGTTTGAAATGACAATTTTTTTGCAAAATCATACAAAAAAGATAATTAATAGTAATAAATCTATATATAAATATCCATACAATTAAGCTTTTTAGGTTAAATTTCTATTTCCAATTCAATTTCCCTCAATCATCACCCGAAATTTCCACATCTCTCTGATTTCCCGAAAAAGAATGAGACCTCGACGAGCCAATTTGGTTAACACGAGCGTAGAGAGAGAAGGAGAGAGCAATCACTTCTAGAATAACCCGCGCACTCGCGCGCGCGCACACGTCCCATCCGTGGAACAACTACCTAATCATCCTGCTCCTCAAATAAATCTCCTCTTTAAGACTGCCTCATCCACTTCTCCGACACCTCGCTCTCTCACCCAAATTGCTCCTAATTCCACATTCTCGGGACGAGCGAGCGAGCGCGCGAACTGTCACTCCAAAATTCTCCCTCGACCCGGCGGCGCCCACTTTGTCGCTTCATCATACTCAGATTAATAATTAACCCCCTCGCGCGCGCTCCCACTTCGGTGTTTTCATAAAGAATAACTTGGGCGCAAAGAAACTCCACAGCTCACTCGGTGGCGGCGGCGGCGACGGCAAAAGTTACCCGATGGAATTCCGAATTCACCAGGCAAGTTCTCCTTCGCCCGGCGAATAGTTGTTCCGAAGGCGACATTCGCTCGCGCCCTCGCGCTTCTTTGCATAATTAGAATTCGAGGCTCCGCGCACGAGAGTCCGTGTGTACGTCGCGCATTACCGGAATACGTAAACCTTATTTACATGCATTTCGCGCACTAGTCTCTCTCTCTCTCTCCCTCTCCCTCGTCGACTTGGCGCACGCCCGCGCGTGCGCGCCTATTTATATTTATATACGCGAGCGCGCGAGAAAATTGAGCGCAGGAGGAGCTAGCATGCGCAGCGCTCGAGATTACGGTCGTTAGGGGATTACGAATCGCGCGCGTGCGCGGCGAGGATTCGATGCTTCGGGTGAGCTGGCCGCGGAGTTGCTTTTAATGCTAATGCGTAGGCGGGCATTACGCACCGACTTGAACCGTGATTGCTAAGCCTTTATGCCTGTTTGTGCGGGGCCGATGCGCGAAGTGGCGCGTATATAGTCTTGTGCACGGCCGAGCGATTCAAAATGACGAATTCAGGATGCGTGATTTGAGGAATGGAGGGATTCGTCTGGTGGCGGTAGTGGAAGGCTTGAAATATTAGGAATGTTCAATCTCTATTACACTGACATTTTATAATTATATTTCATAACTATATGAGTAATTCCGCGGTACTTTTCAAATTCGAGTTACTCTTTGATATCTTTACATATACTCACTACATGGAATTCTGTGCAGGTTACAGTTCTTAAATCGAGTTGGAATAACATCATCTTGGTACCAAAACCCAATTTGGAATCGTACAAATTAAGTATGGCAAGGAGAAATACTAAAATTAAAGGCATACTCAAGTGGTACTAGTACAAATTATTATCTTCTTAATGCGATTAAAAAATGGCTTTTCTCTATAAGTGATTTGAAAAAAGTTTTTTCACAACGGTTTTAACATGTACTTTCAAGAAGTCAACTCCAGATATGTGTGCCTTTTAATAAATGACTTACATAATAAGTTATTTAAGGATTACCAGATTTTTGCAAAGATTGAATTTTTTCTCTATACTGCTTTTTAAAAAATGGCTTTGTATTTTTTTAGGTCTTTATAATGGAAAAACCTTTGTTTTAGCATAGCAAATAATATGATTTGTTAGTCATCAGTGTGCCGCTTATAGAATTTATTTTACATTACTTTGAATGACGTTATTAAAAACGAAATTTGTTGTTTAAACAATACAATTAATCGCTGGCACCCTGACAAAGTCAATGAAAAATAACTTTTGTGTGGCCAGATCGATACATTTTATCCTTCACAAAAACATATACCGCATGTCGAAATAGGCAAACAAGTAGTTTTTCACTTACTATATAAAAACCGACGACTTTTATACAGAAAAGATTATCACGAAGTACTAGATGTTCCCATAGCTTTCATATGAGTTATTCGGTAAAAAATGGCTCTGAAAAAAAATGAGTAACGCTACCACTTTTTCACTATTTAAGGTCTAGAAAGGAAGAAAAAAGGTCATATGGCAGTGTGTTAATTTTTGTTTCAATTTCTCTCTAGCTCAAATTTGAAAAGTTCGGCGGAATTACTCATACATGTTCAATTTGAAATAAATTTTGGTACTTACATTTCATAATATAATTGATATATATTATTATATTTTAAATAATAATATTACTTTTAGGGGCATTATGTTATTGTTGTGTACTGATTTTTGATGATAATACTTCCCTTTAATTAATATGTTAACTGGAACATATACCGTTATTTTTCTACCACGAAATTTAATGCATTATTGTATAAGCAAGCTTTGTTTTACTTTTGTTTATATATTTAATTTATTAATATACATTTTGTAGAAAATTTGATGACCAAATGGCATCAGGCTTTGATAAACTCAGTGAATTATTATCGTGGAAAATAGAGTATTGTTCTGGATAATTGAATGTACGTGTAAATAAGGAAATCTATTGATTAAATCTAAATTATGTCATTAGTGTACGATATAATAATTATTATATTTATTATATCAAAAATAAAAAGGAAATTGCGGTAACATTACATTATGTGCAGACTTGCGATAATTAACATTTTGTAAATACAGTACGTAGCAACTACGCGATTTGGCTTATTTAATAATAATTAACATTATCTTTTATCCCATAGTTCTCATTACTATAAGCTTAAAAAATATCTCCCACCAACTATAACTCCAACAAAAGATATTTTTAATACTCAGAATTCCATGCCAGTTACTCTCCGAAGAAAATCGAGAAAAAATTCACCTCAAAAGTTCAGCTGTCAGAACTTCATTGTACACATTCGAAATCCGATAAAAGCTTTAAACTATAATATTATAGCTGTCTGGCGCGTATCTTTACGCTTCAAAGATTTAGAAAACGCAAAAGGGAGTAAAAATAACTTTAAAGCCTTTTCTGCTCGCGTTACGGACGTTTTGACGGACAAATGCGCCTCGTCCGCCTCTTCTCTCTCTCTCTCTCTCTCTCTCTCTCTCTCTCTCTCTCTCTCTCTCTCTCTCTCTCTCTCTCTCTCTCTCTCTCTCGCGAACTTTTTTTCTCTCTCATGCACAGGCGCAAAACGCTTCGTTTGAGTGCTACACACACACACATACACGTTGCTGTACAGCCTCCAAGTCAAATTTCGTTGTTTTCGCGCGAGTAGCCCGCGCTCGCGGGCTTCGATCATCCAGCGGGAAAAACATCGACGCTTGTTTGCCATTTTGCTTCGACGTCGGGGAGGAAAAGTTTTTCATTGGGCTTTTAAAATTCCCGCCAGCCTGGAGTCAAAGCGAACGTTGTTTTTCCCCCTTGTTCTAAAAGCCGTCGTATAAATTACTGTTTCTTTTTCATTCGCGTGTTTTATATATACGCACCAACTAGTACCAAAATGTCGTCGATAAAATTTACGATTTTTTAATGCTTGCAACCGGTTCCGACTCGCAATATTTCCGTCATAATACCACACATCAAAAAATGATTTCCCACTCGCGCGCTACATCCCGTAATCACATTCATGTATTCCGGCCTCGCGAATGGCTTTGGAAATACTCCCTCGTATAATTCGATCCGGCAGAGCCGCGCGGCATTCCCCGCACGCGCGAGAAAAAAAATTCCACTGATCGTACCCTACTGCAGCCCATCCAAATTAATTGAAATCAATCAGGTCACCTTTAATTTTTACAAGCCAAAAGCCCGATAGTCGAGCACAAAGATAGACTCTCATGTATGCACGCGCGTATGTACGTATAAGTACATATATATGTATACACGTGTTTTCCATCGTTTGCCAGCTCACGCCGATGCATTTCGGAAAGCCCCGCACGACCGCTGCGCGAAATCGTAACTCGCGGGCAAACGGGCTGATTCAATACAATAAATATATAACGCGTCCGTCCGGGCCGCCTAATGGATTTCCCCTCTTTCGCTTACTCTCACTCTCCCGGACACTTTGCAGTTGACCATTCGTTTTCGCGTTCCTTTTTTTATGTTTGCTCGCTCGCGCACTCGATATGCTAACGTTTCCATTTTTAATTCCCGTGCGCTCGTGGCCACGCTTCCGCTTTTTCGTCTGCGTGATTTCCCGTCGAATTCGCGCCGCGTTAGTCACAGTTGCTGCGTGTTTACTCGATTAATTTTAAATATATGAGATTACATGTGAACCCTGGGTCAACGTTTTCTTCTTTTTTGGTGAATTTTTCTTGGATTTAATTATATAACGGTAAAAAATTATCTTCGAAATTGTTGGGACAAATTGTTTGATCGGCTGCTAAAGAACAAATAAGTATATAAAACATTTGACTATTTTTCTAGAGACTTTTCTCCCACCTATAGAAAGTTTTGTGATAGTAAAAATTTTTTTCGACAAAACACAACAGAAAAGCTTTTAAATGTTATTTTATACGACATTTGGAGCCGAAATACACTATTTTTAGAAAAGGTTCTTTCAGATATATATGTGTATGTGCGTGGGCAGATCTCGGGATCTCGCCATTAAGTCGATTTCGATCAGACAGACCTTATTCTTTTTTTATTGGTTATTTATTTCTGGAAAATATTTCTCTTTTTTTAAATCTGATTTTCTATTGTTTTGTGCAATAGAGATTTTATTTTTGTTCTTCCTGTTTTCATGTGAGACAGTTAATTATTGGCATTCGAAGTTAACTTAAGTAACACATAAACACACAAAATTAACACATTAGTTTGAGAAAGTCATGCCCCAATGAATTGCCAGCGGTTTTTGGTATCCAAGGAAGTTATTTGACACCTTATAATTCTCGTGTAATATTACATGCTATACGCTGCTGCAATCGAATACATTTTATTTGGTTGAGATGAAAATCACTTGAAACTCAAATGAAGTTCACGTTCTCGTGGAAATATTCAATGAATTAGGAAGGAAGTTTTTCTTTCATATTTTATTTCTGTATAATGTCCCACCAATGGGTTAAATGACTATACATTTTCGCGCTTACACTGTTGAGTAGTGCTCGATTGCAAGGTTTATCGCTACAAGTGGCAACGCCGTTGGCGTCGCAGAGGCACTCGTTGCATTCGTCAATGGTGAATTTGCGTCCAGGCGGGCACTTCAGCTTGAAGTCCCTGAATCCGTCTAAAACATTGGAAATTAATACTCAGCTTAAAATACAATCCATCTTTTACAAAAAAAAAAAAAATCCGAATAATATGGCTGACTGTACACTTAATTATTCTCTTGTAAACAAATGAAAAATATTCGGAAAATTATCAAATAATTTATAAGCCATATTTTTTAGCCACTTATATATCTAATTAGACTTGTTCGTGTCCTTTACACTTTGAGTCTTTCCTTCAGATTTGCGCGGGTTGTTTTAATACGCGCGGCAGTCCGAGCACTGTCGGTTAATGACGGTCCCATGACGACAACCCAGTTAGCAGGGCCTCCCGCGAGAGGGAGAGGCCGCGCTAAAGCGCGCGAGCGTTCGAGACATAACCGATCTGGCTCGCGTGTCGTCGAGACCTGCGAAAAATATAGTTGCCACTGTCTAGGCACCAGATCAGTGGAAGAAAAACCCTCTCGATATCTCGCGAGTGCCCGTGTGCGACGTGTGTGAGGAAGTTGCGGCGAATTCCCGGACGACGCGTGGACGACCCATCGGTCGCAGGAAGGCTTTGCGGCGATTTTAGTCCAGCCAACCTGGGAGACTCATTGCGGCAGATCACCCTGACTGCCCAGTTCGTGCTCGAGGTGTGGAGAACCCCATGCCGAGACGTCGGACACCGTCGAGACGAGCTTGTAGAAGGGCGAGTTCTCTTCCACCAGTCCCTGCGGCAGCCGCGGGATTGCGAGCGATTGAGTCGGTGGCGTGCGATTTCTTAGAATTAAGGTAAGAGAGCGCTCTCGACAAAGAAAAATTGTAGGCGAAGGTACCTTCCGAGAACAACAAATCAAAGTTGCAATGCGAGATAGTTTGTGTTTATACTTATACTGTTCATTTGTACTTCAATAAGCTTTTTCCCCACTTTCAACTGGGGTTTTTTAATGCCTTTGAAATAAACCTTTAATGATTTTATATCTTTTCTTATCTTGTAGTCATTCCGAGATACAAATAATTATCCATTTCCTACGTCCTCACCCATAAATAACCGAAGAGTGGTAAGTCACAAAACAGACTTTTCCATAAAGTGTATAAGGAATGAGCCAGAGTTATCTTATGTCACGGGTTCAGCTCGACAGTTGACCCGAGCCCTGACGCGTCAAGATATCGATAAGAAGAAGATACGCGCGAGGCTTTCGATCGAGCCTCACGACATTAGCTCAGTGGTCAGAGCACTGGACTAGAATCCCGGATCCGTGAGTTCGCGACTTATTCATTTTACACTTATTTGTATTTCCTTATTGTTTCCAGTCGGCCAGACAATAAACAGATGAGAAACTAAAATATTTATCGACTTCAGGTATTTCTGTATAGTCGAGATACTCACCAATACGATTATTCTTACGATCACACCGATATCCTATATCACAAACTACAGAGCCGCCGTCGTCCGAGCACTGGCACAACCTACAGCCATAGAAGAACGTAGCTCCAGGTATGCACTCGCCCGTCTCATCGAAGAAATCTGTCGATTAATGGCCTATCGTTGTACTGCCATTGAATAGCCTCAACGTCGGAGCACTGCACTGATCTTATCGTGATGCGGATGAACCACCAAGTCGTTGCAGTCCGGGATCATAATAGAGAGATGATAATACATGTTGGTGCAACCCGCTACTGTTCCATAGTCGTCGCAACCCATCTATTGCAAAAATCCGGTACGAAGCCTGTAAGGGGCTCGCATAATGGACTGTGGCCCTTTGGTGTTATCTTAGAGAAATAATCTGAGAACAGAAGAAACTATTATAGACTGTTATTTTATTTTATTTAAAACAATTTTTTTACAATTGATAGTGTAATTTGGATTGGCCTTAATTGAAATTGTCCTTATTATTTTCCGTAATATTTACGATTAAATACAAGCGAATATTCACAATGAAATTCAATCATCCGGATATTTTCATAAGCCAAAAACCAAGAGATAAAAACTTTCCTTGAAGATTTAGATAATAAAAACTCTTATATATCTGGGCTATTTTTCATGGCACATCGATGTATCAGTGCTTGAATTTTGTTATAAAGAAAAAGTTGTAAAAATTTGGGAATGATAGTAAGTGACCATTTTTAGATGGATACATTTCTAGAGAAAGAAAAATAATTACTTAATCAGAATACGTTATTAGAGTATATTATACGTATGAATATATATCTTTTTATTCAAATTTGTTGGTAAAGCTTTAATTGTATTTTCCAGTCATTTTATAAAAAATCAATTTAACAAAAGTATTAGACCAAAGCCTGTCTTTCCAATTCTCGTGACAATATATATCATCGAATGGGAGCAAGAATGTCCCATCTCGGCTCGGCGCGTAAGAACGTCCCATCTCGAGCGCTCCGTGTATTGACGTTAAACCGAGGTGGGACATTTTTACGCGCCGAGCCTAGATGAGATAGGACGTTCTTGCTCCCACCCGACGATATATTGTCATTATACTTATAATTATACTGCAGTAAATTGTGAATAAATATAAATAAAAATAGCATTAAAGCAGGTTACTTTTTTATCTGACGAAAGTGATATTGTGTTTTAACTTTTTCTTGTTAAGAGCTTGGATAAAATCAGCAAAAATGGCGCCGTTGCAAGACATTTACATTTGCTAGGCTCTAACCGGACTCATTCCAGACTAATATTCTACCCGATAAGTAAGAGCAAAATTGATAAATAACTTGTTAAATTTGAAATTTATGTTTCCTATCTATTCATGCTTACCAATTCGCTTTTTCTCGCCAGTTGGACACACCATATCGGTACAGGCAGCAGCTTTACCATTGGCGTTGAATTGAGAAAAGATGCAATTATTATAAAATTTTGCATTCGGCACACACCAGTGTACAGAGTCGTAGAAATCTATACACATATATACAAAATAATGAACTCAGTGAAGAATTAGATACTTCTCTTAACGTTTTACTTTAGAATTAATTATTTATTTTTGTAAAAGAAATTCGCCATGTATTTAATATCATGTCTCGAATTTTATGTTACACAATGTATTGCTATTTAATCGTTATGATTCTTCTATAATTATACCATGATGGGGTATAGGTATAGCACACAGATCTTGAGATTGATCTGAAAAAAATAAAATAATTCTTATTATCTTCAATATACTATTACTACTGGTAGTGTAAGGTTTTCTAAAATATTAATCATAAACGATATGACACATAGTAGAAATGTCGAAACATAAAAACTCGCTGAGCCCTCGAAAATGAAAAAAAGTATTACCTAAGAAACCAAATTGACAAATTACTGACAAAAAATTATGAATATATATTCTCTCAGCAAATTTCATGTCCTGCCTTCTCTCATTGCAACTTCCTCATTAGTATACTAATTAAGGTAACACGAAGTAATTCGGCAACTTTTTTATAGTTCTCTATCTCCATTTATCCGGAAGCTTAAATAACCAATGTCGCCAGCTTCCAATTGGATATATATATATATATAATATTAAATATTTTAATATTATATATTTATATACCTTATAAATCATTTTTAATTGTTTCAGAATGATCACTACATTTTTATGTAGGAGGTAAGTTTCTATTATCAATTTTCAGCGAGTCGCGCGTTTTATAAAGTCAAAACACAAGTATTTCGTTTATAGTCGAAATATAAGCTAAAAAACGCAATTAAAGTGTTACAGGCAGAAAGGTGAGGTTTTTTCCTTGAAATTCGTATGGAAGTATAATATAATAGCACATTATGTAACAAGGGACTATAAAGACGCAGATTACTCCCGCGGGTGAGTTCACTGCCCGAGCGAGCATAGAGTAGTAAGACTTTAGTCCCATGTTAGATATAGTACTTTATTCTCATCTTCACTGCGGCCACTTCATAGATTTGAAAAGTTATTTTGTATTTACGTGTTATAATTTTGTTAGTTTTAACCAAATTCCCCATAAATGTACAAAATTAGACTATGTTGCTTTATTCCCACTTACGCGCGAAACAGACGCCACTTTTGCACCGCTTTTCAGGCTATAAAATAAATAGCCATTATAGTAAAGATGGGAATAAAAAATATTTTTTTTTTCTTAAGATATAGAAGTAACATATTTTCATGTCTATATAATTCACCTAATTCGGCCAATCTGTAAAGAAGATGTGATCCAATAAATATGAGAAGGTGTGAAATTCTTATTACTTTCACGAAGTTATTTATGTGTTCCTTTTGTGAGAAGAAACTTTAAAAATATGATTAGCAATGATCAATTTTATTGATCAAAATTAATTTTTTGTTTAATTGATTGAAAACACCCATATAGAATTTCAAAATCATTTACAGAATGCATTATAATGTTAACAAATTCCTAATAATTAAATAAAGTTTTTTATATATTTAAAAACATAAATTTTATTCATTTTCAGAGTTTATGAGTTTCCTTGTACTTTTTTTTCAATATTGTCCGAATTAGGTAACGTGTCACCTAATTTGGCCAAAACGCACATTTTACACTGTTGCGTCCTACAACGCCAATATCAGATTTGAGGCGATCCTAATTTTTTTCTTGGTAGTATATTTAGTATACTTTAAAGCCTTTCTTACAATTTTTTCCTATCTCATTTACAGATGGAAAAAGATAATATTCAGCTTTAGGTGACCGAATTACCCCCAAGTTACTTTATAATGACGACACACAAATAAACCGTTGACTCACCCTCGTCGTCCGCCAAGGCGTCGGCGATGGCCAGCGCCGCAAAGGCGACGACGAGTGCAGCGGCACGCATGTCGATAACGACGGCGACTCCGCAACGTGCAGCCACTGCTTCCTTGCCAATTAAAAGCCTGTCGAGCGTTTTATTGCTTATATACTTGTGCGCATGCGTGTGTGTTGAGAGAGCCGTCGCTCGCCACTGTTGATAATTCTGTTACTGCGAAATCTCCTTTGCGCCGAGCAAAGTGAGGATTTGTTTAATCATTACGGTTTCAGCAATAAAAGCGTCTCAGTCGAAACTGGCGGGTTGTCAAATGTGCCTGAGTCATGGTGAATTATTGGAGGAAGTTTGAGAAATTGTTTCAAATGTTATTTGAATGCCACTGTGTGAAGGAGATTTTCTTTATTATGGTAACAAAACTGAGACTCTTTAGCTCTGGTTTATTTTAACAGGTTTACTGAACCGTTAAGTGATATTATAGGCATAGTATACCCAATGTGAAACTACATACTCATCGACATTATTATATTTTTGTGTTAATTTTTATTTTCTGTTCCATTATTACTATTCACTCCATTTCATTGCAATACCTGACAAAAGAATGCTTTAACAATTTTTTTTTATTCCCCCAATTCATTGTTAGTAAATGAGTCCACGTATATGTAAAGTCATAACATTACTATCTTCCAAAATGAAATATTGTACATTCTTGATGATTTTCGAGTTGACATTCCAACACGTATAGAATGAAATATTCAGCAAGATTTGGATATCGCGAGTAAAATTTGAAAATTTTCCCAAATAACTATTTTCAGACTTTTTCGAATCTCGCCTTCGGCCTTCACAGAATTGCAGTGTATTTGATCGTGGCAGAGAATAGTGACCTCTTTCTAAATACTTTTAGAAATAGAAATAGTCTAAAAATGATGTGATTAGCTGTAGATGGATAACAATTCACTGCGAAAATCCGCTTCACCAATACCAAACTTGTTATACAAAAGCACTTCCCTAATTATTACTGACTGTTATAGTCAACTGATCCAATGACATTTCAACTGACGCGATACACTGCCTCCAAAAAAAACTTCTCGCCCACAAATTTTCACCCTGTCGTATCCACACCCACCGCCAACAAACCATCCCTTGTCCCAAAATGACTAACCCCATCGACCGTGTGGATTCCATTACTCCTTTTCCCCCGCCGGTCTATAAACGAATCAGCCGCACCGTCCCGCAACCAGCGATTGAACGTCCGCCCGCGCCGTGTATATTTAAACAACTCGCGTATACCGTGCGGTGCCCGAGAGAGAAGTTAATTTCCACAATATTGTCGTTAATGTGTCACGCGGCTAGGGCGGGGGGCTTCCTTGCAGCCGCAGTAACCGCAAGCCGAAATCGATCCGGCGGAAATCGTCGCGCGGGATACGACGCGTTAAATTTTAGGGGTTTTGGATTCGTGTCAAGCGCGCGCGCGTATATATGCATATAGCCAAAAGTTCGGGGAGTAGGATCGTATAAAGCTGAATCGAAATGCGCGGCATATATATATATTATATATACGCCTACCTGTCCTCGCGCCGATGGTTATAAACACGCCACTGCGCGCAGGGAGGCGTTCGCTCCATTGTTCCGCGTGTATTACGACGGGCGGCCAGGTGAATATCTGGGTCTTTCTTTGCGCACGCGATGCGTCGGTATTATACGAGAAGCCGTTTTCTCCCTTTTCTTTATTGCATTTTTATACCGGCTGTTTTGAGAGTATAGGCCCCGGTGCTATTGCCCCTGCGGAATGGGAGGCTTCGTGTCCTGGAAATTAGGGAAGTTTTATGGTTGTTCGCGGGGCCAACGTTAATCTTGGGAGGGAGGAAAAAAAAATTTGTAACCGTGTAGTAGTTATGGTCGGGGAAAGGGAAAATGGATATTGTGATTAAGTTTAAAAGTTTTCGGCAATAAAATTGCGGAGGTTAGGTGTCCCACTGCTGCTCTTTAAATATCGTGTAACTGATGATAAATACAATGGAAGAATTAAAAATCTATAATTTTAGGTTGTCCTGTTTCGTAGCATAATCAATAAATTATATAAAATATACGACGATTGAAAGACCCGGTGCACCATCTTGGATTCTTACAAAACCATTTGCCACGAGGTTAACACAACACAGATTAAGTAAATAAAGAATAAATTGGCACAGAATAAAGTTTATTAGGATTCATCCGATGTAATTATTCACTACAGCGTGCCACTTTACCCCTAAATCTTATGACTGAATCGCGAGGACTGAAAAATATTCTGAAATATTTCAGTGCGCCTTAAAACCGACAAGAAAATGATTTAGGGGAGACTGGGGTAAAACCGGATACTGAGGCCAACCCGGAATTCTCAGTTTCTCGGTTACTACTAGTGCGATCTATTTAATAGCTATAATGGTATCTCTTTGAGAATTTTCCTATTATCATTTTTTATACGATCGGCTTGTTAAAAATAGTCTTCTTAGTTCGCAAGACCGTATTCATAGGAACAGTCATAGTGCATATAATCTTCCTGTAAGCAACATATTCTTTCAGTAATAATTATTTATATTATAATAAATAAGTAAGAGCAATTCCGTGTTCCGTTTTTCAATTTTACTTTTAATTGCAAAAAATGAATAATTACTTTTTTTCGAACTTTGGGGTAAAATCGGATTTTTTAGGTTGGGGTAAAACCGGCTAGCTTATTTTCTCTTTTCTTTTAATGTAATGATAAAATAAACTAATAATAGACATTAGTTGCGTTGTTTATACACTATACATATAAAATTAATTTGTTTTTTAGTACAAAAATGCGTAAATATTTTAGAAAATCTTCCCGGCAAAGATGGTCAGAAGAAAATATGACTAGCGATTTTTTATAAAAAAATGTTAATTTATAATAAAAGTATCCGGTTTTACCCCGACTATTTTTTTACGGGGTACAATCGGATACTTTCAGTTACCTGAATGTAAACTAAAAAAAAATTCTAGTGTTAAATATTGTTATTACTTTGTTATCTATTTTTAATAAACTATTTCGAAAAAGTATCCGGTTTTACCCCAGTCTCCCCTATATGTTTGGGAATAGTACATTACGATACGTGTGACCTAAGTAGCACTTTTTTGCACGATGTGAAGTTAGGGCCCGAGCATAGCGAGAGTCCTAATCACGCCGTGCAGAGTGCTACTTAGGTCACAAGTGTCATATAGAATTTTATAGCACTATGTGCCCTAAGCCCGCACTTAGGCGTGACAACAGGCTTAGGGCAGGCAGTGCTATCAAATTCTATATGACATTTGTGACCTAAGTAGCACTGCAGGGCGTGATTAGGACCCTCGCTACGCTCGGGCCCTAAATTCACGCCGTGTAACAAAGTGCTACTTAGGGCACACCTATTGTAAAATTTTTTATAGGTCACGCCTATCCGTGACTTAAGTAGTCGATTATTGCCCCGTGTTTATAGCACTCGCTACGCTCATGCGCTAACCTTACGATGCAAAAATGGACTACGTGACAGCGGACATAGGTAAACGTGCTATAAAAAAACGTACGACACTAGTGTCTTCAGTATATATACTATTATGTAAACACACACACACACACACACACACACACACACACACACACACACACACACACACACACACACACACACACACACATACATACACACATCCATACAGACATTTTTCAAAAACCATGTATTTTGATTCCTAACACCTCGGAACACAATTATAACATATTTTTACAACAACTCAAAAATTTACTATCACAAAGCTTCCTCTAGGAGGAATCAATTATATGTCTAACATAAGCGTAACTTTATATTACTAGCAAATTCAGGCGCGGTGCGCGCGCTTTCCCTTTACCTTGATTATGCCTATACAATTAATATTGAAATATTATGAATTTGAAATTTATTTTACTTTTTAACATCCGCAAATTTATCCAATATTTTTTATTGAAACTTAGATTGTATTTATTTTAGAGCATTCCTATTATCTCTCTTAAAAGAATGATGACGGAAATGTGAAGCCGAAATAAAATCTTTGCAATTGGTCAAGTCCGTTTAAATGGAACCCGTGATTGGTCTGCAGTGACGTTAGCTATTAGCTTAAGGTCTTAACTGATTCGTCCAAATAAAACCCATATAATTTGAAATTATGAAATATTTAAACTAAAGATATAAGTTATAAATTGTATTAATGACTTAAAGTTTAACATTGTATAACAAAAAAGTATTTTTATTTTGTCTGTAGTTAATAATGAAATTTTTGTATTTTAGGAATAAACTAAAATAAATATAAATACAATCCAAGTTTTAATAGAAAATATTGGATGAATTTGTGTATGTTAAAAAATAAAATGAATTTTAAATTCATAAGATTTCAATATTAATTGTATAAGAGGTAAAGCCAAGAGCGCGCGCAACGCGCTTGAACTGGATAGTAATACAAATATTTAGACGTTAGAAATTTAACTGTAATCAGAACAGTATTCATAGTCCTTCATTGTTAACTACAGATAAAATTTTAATACTTTTTTGTTGTACAAAACCAAATTTTAAGTCATTAATACTATTTATGACTATATTTTTAGTTTAAATATTTCATAATTCCAAACTTTGTTACTTTTATTTGGACCAATCAGCTAAGTCCTTAAGCGAAAAGCTAACGTAACAGTCGACCAATCACGGGCTCCTTTTAAACGGACTTGACCAATCGCAAAGGTTTTATTTCGGCTTCACATTTCCGTCATCGTTTTTTTAAGAGAGGATTATGGGAAATAAATTTGTTTTTCTTTTTTTTTCCAAAACAACTGTATTATATATTGAATAGCTACATGATATATTGGAGATGAGCTGGGGCTAAGGGGTGCTAAGGAGGTGCTGATGGGGGGTAGGACTGAGTGGAGCTAAGAAGGGGCAAGAGTGCTGAGTGGGGCTCACCCGCTTTGAAATTACAATAATTTAACGTTTTTTTGATCGGCGATGAGGGGAGGGGGGGGGGGCTAAATTGTAGGCTTTTTTTAAACAACTATATATAAGTAATATTCGATATATTATATACCTGTTCAATATATTATACAGTTGTTTTGAACAAAAAAATACAATTTAGTTTCGATAATAACATAAAATTACGCTTAGATATGATTTTTTAAGGTGATCCGAATTTCGTATGTGTTATATATGCGAAAATCCACAATATTTTTAACTATTGCGAGTGCTGCTTTTCAAATAAGCAAACTAATAACAGCAATAAATTACTAGAAAATAAAAACACTCGCAATAGTTAAAAGTATTGTGGATTTTCCCATATGTACACACACCACAATTATCGAATGGATCTGTATTTCCTCGTCATTTTTGCCAACTCGAATATAGAGATGGAAAAGAAAAAATCAAATGTGCATTTTGATTTGTTCATATTATAGATGTATGTAAAATCCTTTTGTCGAGAAAAGTCTTTAGGTCATGTATATGAGTGAAATGCATGCATAGTTGATTTTCATATGTTTGAATGAACAAACGGCCAAGAAGTTGAGTCGTTTGCCTTTTACAAAATATACATATTATATTTTTGAATTTTCGCTTTATATTACGGCGAGGAAGTAACACACTATCAGATACACGTAACAACTTTTGGGTAATTTTAGTGTTTTGAGAAGATTTCATGGCTAACGCTAGTTGTGGAGAATAAATAACTTAGTCATGGACGGTGTACTGGTTATTAGCTACGATCACAAAACCGTGATTACAAATTCACCAATCTCAACTCTTTTTACGGCTCCCCGGACAATATTCGTTACCAATTTTCAATAACCCAGCTCACCTCCCCGCATTTACACAGCAATGAAAACCTCTCCCCGCCTTATCTCATCTTGGGAAAATTCGCCCAAACACACACACACACACACATCCTCCCCCTCCCTTCTTTCAAACTCGATTGGCAAACAAGTGTACGCCGGGAGGGATGGGTGGGTATAGCGCACTAGTAGTAGTCGACGTCGTCGTTCGGAAAAAAAACCAGCAAACGCCTCGATGGCAGAACGGCGAAGGGGGGGGAGGGCAGAGGTCAATCCGAACTATCGGCTTAATCCGGCGAAAGCCGGGATCTGGCCGCCCCAGAATAAATATACTGTCGAGGCCGGATTTCCGCTCGGCCGCCTTTGTCGAGTGTGCCCAACCACCCCCACGCGCGCCAGCGGCTATCGAGTTTCGCGCGAGGTAGCTAGTAGCGAGCGAGCGGGCGAGCGACACTTCGGCCAAAGCGCGACTTAGGTCGCTTTGTGCCACCGAGAGCGCGCGCGCGCACACGCTCGTCGCTTTATCATAAAGCTCCGGGATCAGAGAGAGAGAGAGAGAGAGAGAGGAGCGAGGTGGTGAGGCCATGATTTTTTGACGCCGGAAGCGAAGGGGCCGTCTTACGTTCCAAAGCTGAGGTGCTGTGCGCACGCCTTTGTGAGGAGAAATGGTGAGAGGGGAAAGGGGCTGGAGAGGAGCCGATTGAATTTTTATAAGGGAAGTGGTATGAGTGGTTTGGTTTGGTGCATATATTACAAAGTTTTGTGTAGTTGAATATGAGGGTTTAGTAATAGTTCATCTTTTATTCCTGCAAGGTGCATAGTTTATTTGATTCTTTATTAAGGTTGTATTGGATATACAATCGGCGTCAAAAGTTAGTTTTTACTTAAAATATCAATAATTAGTTATATCAGCTTGGTTTTTTATTTTTTATTATAAAACTATGTGAAAGGGCATAAGACCAATAGTTGAAGCTTCCAAAATAAAAAATCGGATGAAAATTATCAAAGTATTTTGATTTTCAAAAATCTTTTGTAATTGTATTTACAACAATACCGAATCTTTAAATTTTATTTGATTCTTGGTTTTTTGATCTTATATTGTTCAGCAAAGAGTTCTTGATAGACCCACTAACTTAAAAATAAAAAAAAATATGTCTTACATTTTCATTAAACTTTAGTTTTATAAAAAAAAACTCATTTTTTAAGTTGACTGTACACTTTAAAATGTTTAATTATTTAAAATATAAAGTTAATTTTTAATTTTTGGGTTAGTGGGCCTACAAGAACTCTTTGCTGAACAACATAAGACACCTAAACCAAGAATCAAATAAAATTTAAAGATTTGGTATTGTTATAAATACAATTACAAATCTAAATACTTTGAAAATTTTTATCCAATTTTTTATTTTAGATTCTTATATTGCTCAATTGACTTATTTCTAAACACTTATTTAATACAAAAGTAGCAAATATGGCTTTATATTTAATTGTTAATAATTTTTAGTAATACTGGCATTCGACGCGGATAGCATAACCCATACAACCTTAAGAAAGTGGAAGAGTATAGTTTCCGATTAAAAGACTTATAGACAAAATCTGGCACTTCTTGTTCTACATAGCGATTTTGATGAGAAATGCCAAAACTTTTGATTGTTATTAAGTCTTTTGACTCCTGGTTAACCCTACTACTGACGATAGCAAAGTATCCTTGCCACACCGCATTCGTGAGAATTATACGGGATAAATTTTGTTTCAAGTGTTTGAAGCTATAAACTAAGAGGAAGAGAATATTGAAAAATAAGTCGTAAATAACAATTCTATCAGTACATTTTTGGTTTAGTTCTTTGAGTCTAGTTTCCAATTCCAACAGTTTTTTTGTTATAGCACGTGTGCAATATTGTAATGCGATATCATATTAAATACGCAGATACTGATTTTTCTCGAAAAATGGATCTGATTTTGTAATTACCTGAGACTACATTACCAGGCCATTCGCCAGAGATTTTTTTACAGGGCACAGGGGAGCCAGTAGTTATTGAGCGCGAGTCTCTCTTTTTTTCTTTCATGTGCAGCTCGATTTTTTCAAGATTATTCATTAGGCCATCGATTACGAGCGCCGGCTAATTTTCTCCCCGGAGGAATCTCTCTTCTCCTTTGAGCTTTCCTGCGCAGGTGAAAACGCTCGCCATTTATTACCGCTCGAGAGCTTTCTCCTCTAAGGCGTTGCCGCCGCTGCTGCTGCTGCTGCTACCTCGTAACTTGATCTCTCTCTTCTCCTCTTCTCTCTTCTCTCTTCTCGGAAAATGAAGGACTGCAAATGAATGCTCTCTCTCTTTCTCGCGTATATATATACGTATTCATACACGTGTAATGGCGGTCTTTTATTTCCCGGCGGCCGCTCGTCCTCATTTATCTTCCGGTTTTCTTTACTCTCTCTCGCTCTCTCTCTCTCTCTCTCTCTCTCTCTCTCTCTCTCTCTCTCTCTCTCTCTCTCTCTCTCTCTCTCTCTCTCTCTCTCTCTCACGGCCCCTTTTTCGGAGTTTAATTTCCTCGCGGCCGTGCAATTCGTCATGCTCCGCGACGATATTTTCATTTGACGGCCGAGGCAAAAAAGTCGAGCGCGCGTGCTGCAACCTTGTTTATCGCGGTCGTGGCGAGCGATAAGAGACCGCCTGATGACGTACACGAGCGCGACTATATAGAACAGCAAAAATATTGTCCAGCGGTGCTTAATAAGCGGCTTGAAAGCTAGAGAAAACACTATACATTCTCTCTACATATTATGTGTGTTCTGGATGTTTGAAGTTAGAGGTATAAAAATAAATCAAAATTTATTTCTTTAGACACCAAAAAGTTAACAAAAAGAGGTCTTTTGAGACGATTGTGTTTTTTACACATAGCTGCATGGAAAGAATAAATAATCAATTCTACTATTCACACTGTTCATTTAACTTGAAAATAAAAGGTTTGGTTGACTTACAATGGTCCGCATAGCACTTGACTCTTTACTCAGCGCCGTGACAATATTCTTTTACAAGACCGACAAAATTCAAGAATATTGTACAACGTACCAAAAACATATTTTAAATGTAATATTATTTTTACTACGAAATATTTTATACGTGGGCAACTGTATTTTTCTAAGTTTGAGCTGTCCTTAATAATGAAAATAAGATTAAAGCTCCTGAATTACAATATTACAGTATTTAAAAGAATGTCGGAGCTAAAAACGCAGTTACTATACTAGTATAGTGTAGCTCGATCGTGTGTATCGAACATTATTTTGTGACACTTCGTGCGTAAAGTACTATTTTTGACCCTCCGTGCCAAAGTACTATTTTTACGCACGCCTAAGTTTACAAGCGTGGTTATAAAAATGATTCTTTCATGAGTGTGATTTGCACTAGTATCGAGAAGTACTATTTTGCGCATACTTGTAAACGTAAGCGTCCGTATGTCGTATGTCAAAAAAGAAAAATGTCCTTGTTTATTACTTTTGTTCAGTACCACTGGTGCAAATGTTTTAATCATATGTATCATGATCTCTAATATTTCTCCTATCTAGAAATCCGAAATATTGAATATGCAATCCGAAATTAAAATATATTAACTTTTTTAAATAGTAAAATTTCGCTATTTTAAAAGTTAATGTACACTACTAATATAGTGCATGCCTACTATTTCGGAGTGCATATTCACTATTTCAGAAGTGCACGCCTTTCCACTACTGGATAGTGATTTTTTTCACTATTTTACATTTAAAAAGTATAATATATTATAGTAATACCAAATTTCTGCCAATGACGTTTTATAAATTGAATTCATCTTGAGATTCGAGGTAAAGTCCATTACTGTTCAATATAATGAACTGTTATGTGCAAAATAAAGTCAATCGAACATGTAGTTTTGCTTCCTCATAGAGGAAGCTTTGTGACGGTGAAAACAAAGGTTTTCAAAAAAACATGTTGAAAAGATGTTTTGAGTCATTTGGAGTCCAAATATACTATTTAAAAAAAATGTCTGTGTGTGTCGGTGTGTGTGTGGGTGTGTGTGGGTGAGGGTGTGTGTGGGTGTGAGTGTGTGTGGGTGAGGGTGTGTGTGGGTGTGTGTGTGTGTGGATGTGTGTGGGTGAGGGTGTGTATATGTAACTGTTTTGAGCAAGACAAATTAAAATACTATTTTATTTTTAAATACTTTTTATTTTACTTTTAATTAGAGATAAGTATTTCATACAATAGAAATAAAACCGCTCGCTTCGAGAGTTAGTAAAGGTCTGGTTCTCTTCTCGGTTGTGAACGTGTAACTAACAATTTATTCAAATGTTTTTTGAATGTTTCGTGCGCAACTGAAGCATTTACTAGTTCGCTTCCACAAATATCTTCACGTAATCACTTCTCTTTCGATCCAATCGAACCTGGAGTTTTCACGAACGTAAAACATAAAGCCCCTTTGCTTAATGTTTACTTGAGAATTAACCAAACATTTGAAAGATTATATTAATAATTTTATAGCACGGTGTGACCTAAGTCCGCACTTAGGTCACGCCTATCCATGACTTAAGTAGTCGATTATTGCACCGTGTTTATTGCACTCGCTGCGCTCGCGCGCTAACCTCACGGTGCAAAAATGGACTGCTTAAGGTACGAATAAGCGTGACAGCGGACTTAGGTAGACGTGCTATAAAATAATATACGATACTTATGACTTGAGTGGCCCATCACACGACGTGAATTATCGCCCTCGCTACGCTCGGGCGCTAACCTCACGCCGTGCAATAATGGGCCACTTAAGTCACACGTATCGTAATGTACTATAAAAGAGAATTATCTCAAAGCGCACGGGTTTACAATGAGTTTAAAATTAACAATTTGTACCGGAACAATAACGATGTAAATTTTCCAATTTTTAACGAACCGGTTTCGGACGGCGCTCAAAAATTTTGTTTTTCTTTCAAGATATTTGGAAATAGTGCATTACGCAACTAGTGCGAAAAGTAAGCGTCTTTTGCACGGGTATATACCCGTGCACGACGCGTCTACTTTGGTCACGTTTTGCCCACTAGGTTGCGTTTACTATTTTTTATAATGCTGGTATGTTTTCCCCAATTTAGTTTAGGGTCCAGCGTCAGTCCCAGGTACTTGCCCTCGTTAACCAGCTTCAGAGACTTGCCGCCCAGTTGCACTCCCTTAATAGGTTTGGCTTTGTATCGGGTTGTGAACAACATCATGTTTACTTTATCTGGGTTCACTGACAGCCTAACAGACTCACACCATGCTTGCACTATGGCTAACGCCTGCTGCATTAGTTCTGCAAATACGTGTTCGTCGTCGGCTTTCACTAGTATTAGGATGTCGTCCGCATAGGCCTGGGCAAGGAAGCCTGCCTCATTTAGTAACCTAATGAGTTCATCGATCACCAGACACCACATGATGGGAGACAGTACTCCTCCTTGCGGACATCCCTTTTCTACTCTTACTTCTTCCGAGTGTGATCCCCAATGGGCCTCCACTCTTCTGCAGCTAAGCATTTATCAAAACCATGACCTACTAACTGTGTTAGGCACCTGGTGTTCTTCGGCGCTTTTCACAATGCTCTCTTTCGTGGTGTGGTTAAACGCCTCACCTATGTCGAGAAGACCTGCTAGCACCATACCCCTATTTTTCACCCCCCTTTTCACGAATGAAATCGCCTCGACCAGAGCGCTATCAACTGATTTGCCCGTCTGGTGAGCATATTGCCTATCATGCAGGGGTATGCTGCTAATGGTTCTTTCCTCGTGTATCTGTCCACCAGTCTTTCCATTGCCTTAAGGATAAAGGATGGCAGACTGATGGATCTATAGTTTTGTGGCTTTGAGTGTTGCATTATTCCGGGTTTCGGCATATAACCACCTTGGCCACTCGCCAGCATTCAGGTATGTGTACAAATGCCAGGCGCGCTCGATAAAGCTTCACGAGAATAGGAGCGAGTAGATCGAGACCATTCTGTAGTAACGCTGGGAATATGCTGTCTATTCCCGGTACCTTATAGGGCTCGAAGATACTCACTGCCCATCTTACTCAGTCTTCAACGCAAATCTGTCGCGCTAGCTCCCAATCTGCACCGCCGGCCCTCGGATCAAACTGTTCTATCGTGGCTGCCCCGTATTGAGGCAAATGCATTTCTAGAAGACAGTTGATGGCTGACTTCTCATCCTCCGCTCATTCCCCCGAACCTAGTCTTATTAGATTAGGCCCTTGAACTTTCGGTTGTCTTAGAAATTTGAGCAGTCTGGCGGTGTCAGAGACTCCGCTCATGCTCTCACAAAAACTTTTCCATCACTGGCTTTTGGCTCTTTCGATTTCCTTTTTGTACTCTCTTTGAACCTTTTTAAACGTTTCTCTGTCGGATAGATTGTTCCTTGCCTTAGACCTATTGTATAGTCTGCTTGTCTTTTTCCTCAATGCCTCCAGTGTTGGGTTCCACCATGGTCCACCCTTTGACACTGGCTTCAATCGTAATCTACAGTTATTCTCGAAAGCACTTATGATACTGTTCTTTAGAACCTTACCGCAGTGATCGATTCAACCTGATTGCTATATCTGTCGGGGAAGAACTTGAGTTTGGCTCCCAGTTCTTCAACATAGGTGGCCCAATCCGTCTTCCTCGGGTTTCTGTAGAATTTAGATTGTATGCTGCGTCCCTTGATTTCGAAAATAATATGGTTGTGGTTCGACGTGGAGATCTCATCCGTGACTCTCCAGCCCGTGATCACATTCCACATAGTTTTCGTAGCTAAGGTGATGTCGATGATCTCTTCTCTACTAGCATTTCGGAACGTGGGTTTACACCCTGTATTCAAGAAGTCAAAGTTGAGAAATCTACAATTTCTCAAAATTTCAATTAGTACCTCAGTTGTAACAAATATTTTTAGAGAAAAAAATTATTTTATAAAAAAGTCGCTTTTCTATGATGTGCGATAACCGGAGTAAATTATATCTAATCACTTTGAAATTTTGTGGAGAATTATATTTTGGATAGCCTTTGGATCAGTTCATTGTCAAAAAAAGCTTACTGTCACGTCCAAATATATTTGAGGTTAAAATTTTTTTTTAGATATTTTCGAATACCGTTTTTTCAGAAACTATTTGATTTATTAACTCAACGAAAAATGTGATTAATTGAGATTTCTTATCATATTTGGAACATAATTAGAAAATTATTTATTTTTATATTACCTTTGTTATTGCTATTTATACAAATAATTAGAATGAATTGTTCATAGTGAATCAATCTCCGACTATATACCCGCGCAAAAAATGAAGACTGGCTAATATATTGCTTGGAATGTGGGCAATACATGGGATATGTCACTTCTCATACATGGCCAAAATTTCTCCATGTTGCGCTCCGTGCCTTTTTCCCATAGTTGGGATGACCTATAGCCCATGTATTGGGCAAGTGTTGCTTTCAGTTCCTCGTTAACAACAAATTTTGTAAATATATATACAAGCGAAGCACTGGTCCCGCCCGCCCATCCCTGTGTCTCATACTTCCTTATATACCCGCATGGTTCCTATTTATCTATGTGTTACGCCATCAATGAGCCGCCTAGTGGCGGCTTCGGAACTACATTATACATATGGAACTATAGAAGTGCCCAAAAGTTCCTCCATATATGGGAAAAAGGCACGGAGCGCAACATGGAGAAATTTTGGCCATATATGGGAAGTGAGATATCCCATATATTGCCCACATTCCGAGCAATATATTGGCCAGTTTTCATTTTTTTGCGCGGGTAGATGACAAAGTATAAATACATATAATAATTTACAATACATTTTTTTCTATTTATGATGCAACACCGCCAAAATATACCACGAAAGTTTAGCAAATAGCTCCATAAATGAATGAAATTTGAATTATGTATTGATGGATGTAATTATTATAAATATTGTCATTACGAATTAATTAAAGGCATCAATAAATAAAGTTTGAGGAAGTTAATTGCTAATAAATTGTCAGCGGTTTTTGAAACCGCCTAAGGAGCGTAGGAGAAGAGGGGGCGAGGTAATATTTAATTTCCTAATAATTATTAGAAGTTTACGGGAGGGCGGCGAGGTGGAAGATGTATTGAGAACAAGGAGGAATAAAAAAAGGAATTAAATATTAAATTAAGCGGAATATAAGCAATAATATTCTCACTGGGTACACGACATTACATGCACAAATCACAATAAATAAATTACAAATTTTGTTTCTCGATAAAAAGCCATTTCGAACCAGTATTTTCGAGCGAACAAGTATTTTCTAGTAATAACTAATCACATTAATTCGCAGTCCACAATAGGCATGCAGCAAAATCTGTCCGCGAATCTGACCTTCTCGTTCCAAAGTCATCTTCCACATTTAACACCTACAAAACTATTACGACAACTCCATTTCGCCAGCCAACGAGCCAAGAAAATAACCTCTATTACGAACTACAGTGACAAAGCCCACCTTATTATCTCCACTCTTCACCGTCAAGACGTACCCCATTTTCATAAAATCTCGCCTTGTCTCCACATCGCGTCGAGCCCCGATACACCCTACACTCACACACACACACACACACACGCGCGCGCGCGCACCATTACACAGTGGCGCTTCATTATGCGGTGAGCGGGCATCGTGCCAGAACCTTTGACAAAGGGTGTCCCGCACCACCACCACCACTACTATTGCGCACCTCCTAATCCACGTCGCATAATCGCAATAATTCAGGCGCATACTCTCTCTCTCTCTCTCTCTCTCTCTCTGTCGAAAAAAATGTCGCAGCCACGAGTGTCTAGTCTTTCTGGTATCAGGCTAGCGCTCTAAACGCTTTAGCGGGTAGTTTTAAGCCGCTGGCGGGGAACAACGAAGCTTGTTAGGCAGCTCGCGCGTCTATAAGGCTTATAGAGTTGCGCCGTGTGTTACGCGAGTTAGCAGCGCCAATGTGCGCAGCCGACGGCGTAGAAGGACAGGGAGTGAGGGAGAGGCGATGTCGAAAATCGCCTGGTGGTGGTGCAGATTGTTTGTCGTGATTTTTGAGAGAGAGAGAGAGAGAGAGAGAGAGAGAGAGAGAGAGAGAGAGAGAGAGAGAGAGAGAGAGAGAGAGAGAGAGAGAGAGAGAGAGAGAGAGAGAGAGAGAGAGAGAGAGAGAGAGAGGGCACATGCAACAGCGAGACGCAGAGAATCTGGTTCAGAGATTTTCGTGGAAATTGGTGACTTTGGTTTGGAGGATTGCATGATAGCGCGAAGTTTGTTTGATCAAGTGTGTGCTTGTGTGTACTTAATTTTTTCCTTTGAGTAATTCCAGCAAATTTATACTGTGTTTGAGTGCTTTCGTTACTTAAATGTCCATCAATGTTTAATCGGATTCTGCATAAATGTTGATTGGATATGAACGTCAATGTTTCATAAATTATTAGGGCGGTTATGAAATGATTATTTATTCATAAAATATGCGATTACAACTGTGATTGCCATGCCGTTTCTATTTTGATTACTCTGCTGAATAATCGAAACGGTTTGATATTCTATGTCATAACATATTAAAGTATGTTTCTACCACTTACACGCACGGTTTCTCCTTGTTTTAATGGCCGCGATCCATTATAATGAAAGTATTTATCCACGATAACACCGGCTAGCCGAAAATATGTCGGTTATTACTCTTGATTAAATAAATCCGCTGGGCTTTGACGTGAACACCCGTAAAAACAGATCTGTAAATATTCATTCCTCATCGATTTCCGTTACCATAACATCCTCTTTCGGCCAAACATACCCCCACCGCGCCCTTACCCACATATATTTCAAAATACGCGACATTAATCACTCAACTACTAATCTTCTCAGAAAAAGATGCTAATATAGTGTTTCCATACGATAAATTGAAAATCAATGAATTCCGATTAAAATTTATAAATTACAATCACACGGAAACATTATTACTTTTCTGTGTATCGTAGTACTGGGCAACTTCTTTCAAAAATTCTGTAAAAATTTCTCCCTTCAAAATAAATTACCATCTGGTGTCCGAAAACCATCAGCCCCAATAACTTTCACTTTGTCTCTCTCCCCTCAAAACACAGTCCCAATATAGATTCAATACACCCGATCCGCTGTGCCCTTCGCACTGGCGCCTCATAAATCACAAGACCCTTTCGTATATCGTATCAATTTTTACAGCCATCGAAACCCGTAAACCTCAATCCATTTTTCCCTATCCCATCAGCGGAGGCTTTTCCAAACTACCGCGCCCCACACCCACGTATATACGTGAACTTGACCCGAGCGAAGTACTCGCCAGCCCATCAAGCGACTCATGATTATTTCAAGCACCAACCCTGCATCTCGCGGTATATGCACTATATGCACACACACATACGCACACGCGCGGGGGGAAGAGAGGCAAAGATTGCCGGGAGTAGTCGTGAATAATTGACGAGGGCTTCGGTGAGTCCGCTGCCACCACCATCCCTCTTACACTTGCCATCGGGAAGTTGCGAAGCCAAGAGAGAGAGAGATAGAGAGAGAGGAATAGAGAGAGAAGCTTCTCGGTAGTGCGCGCATGAAAAATTCAGATTCATTAAAGTCGACTCGATTTCGGTTTTCCAAACTCTCGCGGGCTTTTCTGTCGAAGGAGGGTGAAGGGGTAGTATGAGCGTCTACACGGTCAGCCGCTCGAGCCGCTGATTAAGGCGAAAAGCTGCGTATATGAAGCCAAGTGCGAGAGTGTGAGCATGTATATGTATATGTTCGCAGCGCTAATTATACGAAGAGGGTTGTCGCTTGACGAAGACTTTGCGAAGTCTTTTGTTCGACCTTCGCGCTGCGCGTAGGGCTTGTCTCCTCTTTTTAAGAAAGAGAGAGAGAAAGCGGACGACTTCGGTGGGTCTTTTTTGAAGATATTGATGGTTTTGAGTCGAGGTTATGGAATTTAATTATCATTTATGGGGTAACTTTTACGGAATTTTCGGTGTTATTGTTCAAAAAGGGTTTGACTGATCGTTAAACGTAAATTTAGCTTAAGATTTTACTTTTTTCTCTGCTGAATTTTAACAGAAAAGATGGATCACGGCATTATTTGGGGTTTCAACCTGTTTTTACGTTTAAGTAGCGAATTAGGTCCCGTAATAAGGGGTTGTCGATAGACAGAGAAGCTGGTGGAATTATCAGCCGTGGTTAATTCACAAAGCTGTAGGGGAGACCGGGGCTAGTTGGCCGACTTTTGCATTTTATTTTAAAAGCAAGAAACTGTAAATTTAATGAACAAAACTTTTTCAATATTTCAAAGTACTCCATCTAGAGAATATTTATGATTTTTTCAAACTTGTTGGATGACCTTAAAAAATTAGAATCAATTTTTTAACTGCACGATTTTTGGCCAACATGCCCCACAAGCGGGGTAGATATATTGATGATCGTTACAACAACTCGCATCGCGAGTGTGAACCTCGTCTGAGTTATACGCAAATATGGTGAGTTCTTGTTGCGGATGGAGGTAGATGCGTGTATTACTCAGACGCGATCACCTATGAGCGCGAGTTGCGCTGAGAAGCGAAGCGCGTGCAAAACGTTCAACTCATGGTCAAAGCCCTGCAGGCTCGTCGGCCGCATGTCGATTCTATATATTTTTAAATTTTCTCCTTTGCGGTGTTCTGGGGAGGATTGTTCTCGCATATTGAATTATTATATGTAGAAATAACGAATTTTAGGAAAATAGGGTAATAATATTACATAATATTATATAGAATATATAGCTGTTGTATATTTGTTTGAAAATAAAGTGGTATTAGTAAAGCTATTCACTTGCAAAAACATGTAGCTTAAACAGCTTCATATTCTACATAATATTATGTAATATTATTACACTATCCTCCTAAAATTCGATATTTCTACATATAACAATTCAATATGCGAGAACAATCCTTATAAATCCTCCCCACAACACCGCAAAGGAGAAGATTTTCTCTCCTCTCGGGTACAAATAAAACCAGATCCAGTGTCCCTCAATAAACAGGGACTTTTTAAAATAAGTCGTTCCGATAATACATCGCGGCGCGACTGGTCATGTAATATTCAGCTGCGCTCGGATCCTTTTAAAAGCCTTTCCGTGGAACCTCTGCTCTGTTTAACGTGTTTTTTCCCCCTTTCACGAACATCTCCCCATCGGTTTTAAGATTGTTTTGCGAACCTCACATTACGTTGTAAAAGAAAAGTATATACACACAGCTCCGCGCGCGCGCGCGCGCTTATATTTACGACTTTTAACGACGCGCCTTCGGCAGGGAGAAAAGTCGTATCTATAAAAGAAAGCCCGTTAAGTTATATAGTTTCATTACGAGCGACGGCGCTGATGCCACGCCATTATTACAACTGCAAGTTACCCCGCTTTTATATTATACATCAGTAGCGAGGCATCGGCGCGCGCATAAAGTACGAAGAAGCGGAGAGCACGAAGCGTATATATATATTATATGTTTGTACTTTGGAATGTGCGAACGCTGCTGGCTGAGCGACGAATGTATTGTAAATTGAATAGTCCGAGGTATTTTGTTTTACGCGGCAGTATAACGCGAGGGCTGAAAACGCCGTCTGACTGTTCATTAGCGAGGTAATAATAGCCCGAAGGATTTGACGTTCGGTAAGGCACTGAATAATATAAATAACCTAATAGGACTTTACGTGTACGCTTAAGACTGTCATCCCGAATATCAGTTTACAAATATTAGATCAGCACGTCCACACTCATTAGTACACTCGGTTCATAATCTTTTATACCACTCTAACCTCAAAATCACAACTTTGATATGATTTTTCGGCGCTCGTGGTATAAAATACCGTTCGAAACTAGTGCGTAAGTCGATTATTTAGCTGGTGTGACTTTTTCGCACTCGCTTCGCTCGTGCAATCGACTTCCCCACCCGTGTTGAAATGTACTATTTATTATTTCCATTTATAACCATAAAGTCGATCTATAATTATCTTAAGTTAATACCTTCAAATTCCGTTATCCGTACAAATATAGAACAATAATACGGGTAAGCGCGAAATCAGCAAAAGAACCAAAAAAGTATTGTATTTCCCTGTTGCTGCGCGCGCATACAATTCCACGCATTCAAATCCACGGGTCCCACCTGCCATTCATTCTCGAGTCTCCAATAAAAAAAAAACACCTTCTCTCTCACCCCTTTCACAGTCTTTCACAAAACCGCGCTCGACCTCATATCCGACTATCCGCCACGGCAATTGCGCCCCGCGACCTCGAACAATCGGCGCGGCTATTAAAGCTCTCGCTCCTGGCGCGCATTAACAGCACACTGCGCATATACAGGAAACACACTGAATTTTATTGGTCCATCGATTTATCGGGCGGGCAAACAATGTGATCCTTGCGCGCGTACCTTTGTCGCGGTTTTCATCGACTTTTCCTCAACGTCAAATTACTCGCAGAGAGAGAGAAAGTTGGATCGTCGCCCAAGAAACGCCGCCGGCATTATTTCAGGGTGGAAAATACAAGCCGGCCGAGTTACTCTCCGAGCAAACAAGGACCGATTTTCGATCTCCTTCCTCTTTCTTATTTCCACGTCCGCGCACTTTTTCGTGCGCCAGAGGCCGCCGTGACGCTGTGGCGATCGACTCGCATAAAGTAGAAGGGATTTATGATCGGAGCCACATTGTGGTATTGGCAAATGGTGTTCGCGGGAATAATGATCGATGCTCGATTGTGTGTGAGTGTGCGTGCGCGCGCGTGTATGTAATCAATTTTCGACGGTGCTGTGGGTACATTGTCGTCGATGGTTTTTGTAGAAATATCGGGATGTACAATGTGCATTGATAAAGCTAAATTGAATTGTTCTAAGTTCTTCTAAATTCTATTATTATATTAAAGTGATAGATTGTTCCAACATTTTCTTTTGCTGCCCGCACGTAAAAAAAATTACGTTCAGAAGAAGTTTGGGAATAGTATATTACGCACCATGGGAGGAAATAACTTGGACAGTCCACAGCTCGTGTAAATTGCCACCCGAGCCGAAGGCGAGCTGGCAAACACGAGCTGGAGGCTGGCCAATTTTACTGCCGTGGTGCGTATACTATTTTTCCTGACATCGAGGCCGAAAATGCCATATTTCCGTTTCGGAGCCGGGCGGGAATGAGGCACTTTCGGCCTGGTGTGAGGAAAAAGTTTTGTTTGACTCAAGTGTGGCGAAACTTATGCAATGAGGAGACAATGCCAAACTTCGGTAGAATGTTTTAAAAAGTTTGGCAAAAGTTTGAAAAATTTTCGCAAATAAATTGTTCAAGTGCTAGCGACTTCCGCTAGCGTATGACAATACTTGAGTATGGTGAAAAATCGTATACGTAACATGGGGATTAAGAGGGCCACTCCAGAGCACATGTTTGCTCCCCTCGCCTTTGGCTCGGGTGGCAATTTACACGTGCTCTAGACTAGCCAACTCTTTACATTCCTAGTTGCGTAATATACTATTAAACTCTTTTGGGTTACTTTCTGGAACACTTCTCGGCACACTTTTTTCGAAAATAATCAGTATATTTTAAACGTTTAAAAGTGCATCTTCTAAAGAGAAAATGTTAATCAAGCGAGCAACAACCGACGAGCAATTGTAGTTAGTAAAATATTAAGTTTAATGCATATGTTGCTGCAATGTATGGTTTAAGTAAAATTCATCCAAATTATGTTCGAAAGGTAAACGAAGTTATTTAGATTTACAGTTGGTTTTTTGAAAAACAAAAATAAACAAAAATACGTGTTTATTAAAAGATACTTTTTGTATTACATAAATAATTGAAATTGATAAGTAAAATTAAACTGATTATGTTTGTTACACAAATATCACTTTTTAATTTGGTAGTTACTCACAATTTCTACATTATTTTATGTACTTTACCTTCCCTTTGTAAACCAATTTTAATCTTCATGAATTTTAAATTAATTAAATCAATGAATTTCACATACTCGTATTCCACGATAAACTCTGTTATATCAACGTTTATTTGCTGTTGGAAAAGAAAGAATTTTTCGATTAATGAAAATAACAACGAAATCCACGTACTTTAATTAACCTTACCTTCTAAAGTTGAATTAGTGAAAAAACAATTAATTATTAGTTCAAATTGGTTCACCATAGAATTAGCGAATATTCATTAATCAAATAGTACATTTCCACTAATGAAATATTAGTGGTTTTTTCACTAATACAACTTTAGAGAGTAATCAAATACAACCACAACATCATACAAAATGTACACGTTTCTCGCAAACACCCCACAACGTCGCTAAAAAGAAGCTTTGTCTCTTAAATCGACAAGCACGAATCTCTCTAAATTACTCCCCGACTTACTCGATACTTTATCAGTATATACATTCCAACAAGCCCGGGAGCTTTAACACGCATCCATTTCCACCGATGGTGGCGTCGCGTAAAACCCCGTCATTTCTCATCCAGCGCAATGCCAACTTTCTTAATGGAATTTATCTTTTTGAGCTTTCTTCGTGCCTGCCGTCAAAACGTTATACATACTCCCGTCGTCGATTACCACCCAGCTTTCTCAAATTACGCTCGTCGCGTGTAGGCTCGATTTACGACTTGACTCGCCCCGGGGATAAACGAGTTTTTTGCGCATAATGAGCGAGGACAGCCAGCTAAAAGCTTCCATCCGGAGGGGAGAAACTTGTAAAGTTTTACAATTAGCTCCGTGCGTTCATTTCGATCGAGCCTGAAACTGAGAGCAGGTAGATGACAACTACGCCGGTGCGACACGATGCCGTGCATACGGGGGAAAATTGCAAAAGTTTTCGCGCGTCCTCGTATTTTTTTTCTCATCGCCCACCCAGTGCGAGTTGTAATTTAATAATCGCTTTTTTCTAAAAGTACCCTGGAGCTTGGAGCGCGTATCGCTAAGCGCTGAAAAAAAATTGTCATTATAAGTCTTAACGAGTAAGCATCCTGTTATGGATACATGAAAAGTTTGATACGAGTAGTTGGAGTCAATTTTTTGGTAATTCAAATTTTTTACAATTTTCGATGAATGGTAGTTTAAAGTTTGAACTTCTTTCTGATTGCACATTTTTACGAGAGAATTGCGTAATTTTAATAGCGTGCCTTTACGATGTGATGTTTTGTAATAAAATAACGTCAGAAAGTAATAAAGACACGTTACGTAATAAATTGCTTTAATTTACTATTCGATTTCCTGAAATTGTACAGAGCATCATTATGTAATTGTCAATTATACACTGAGAAAAGAAAATACTCCTCACAAATTTGGCGTATTAATTGTTAATGAATGAGAATTTCAATACACCCAAATCATTCCCTGGTAGAAATTGTCTGTATCGAAAATAGCCAGGAAGTTAATAAATAGGTAGTAAAAATAGCTAATTTCTGGGTAATGATGAAACGATTTTTCCGGTCATATTCTCCATTTAATATAGATAAGGTAACCTCAAAATGTTTTTACTAAATTTTCTCCGTAGTCTGATAATATATTTAAAATCAAATATTAAAAAAAGATAGATAACCAAAACGTAAACATGAATCATTGGTATTTAATTCATTAATAGTACTGTTTCAGGGGATACAAACGAAAACAATGATTTTTCCGTTTGATTCTATCTCTCACACTGCTCGCCATAATAGCAAGTCTCTTACTAGCCATTTTCTAACTAAAAAAACTGACCAACTTTGATATCTTTTAAATACTCAAAAATAAGCTAATGTAAATTTGTGAAAAAACTTAGTCTATTATTCTATCTATTAAGTGGTGAATATGATCGGTGAATGAGCGAGCACTTTCCTGAGTGCTGACGCGCTCGTCGTTTATTTTACATGTACGAAGTGAAGGAGAGGGTGTAGAGGTGAATAACTGAGTTTCTAGTATTTAAAGAACACCACTATTTATTGCACATCGCCATTACTATTTACAACAACAAAAATGCGTACAAGCAGAGAATTTGGCTACAGCCGCTATTCGCGTCGCGTGCGCTTCAATAGGCGGTTGGAGCACGGGTGTTAATGCATACAAAAACCGCCGCCTCGCAGGGGCGCGCATATCAGCAATGATGGAAATACAAAGTATAGCATAGGTCGCGACAATCGGAAAAATCGTTTCATCGATGGATAGAAATGAACAAGAAAAGTGTCTACTTTTTGGTGATTATTGGTGAAACTAGCTATTTATTAGGCAGTGCTTAATACTTTACCTGCCTTAATTCTCATGTTCCTGTAAATGATCTTGTAGATCATATGTATATTAAACTATATTATCTCCAAGTAATTCTTATATTATACACGGAAAACAATTTGGGAATGTATAGGAGTTCAAATATTTTGGAAATAATATACTTCAAGTACTTCGATAATGAGACTCTCAGGGGTCCAAGCATTGAATTGCTCAAGTTCAATAGTATTTGAACTCTAGCAGTTCAAGCCTTGGACCTCCCAGATTCCCAAGATCGAAATGCGACGCGTCGAGCGTCTGACTATAGAAGTTCAGCGCGTGCTGAACTATAGTAATAAAAAAACATCGGACTGCGTTGAGGAATTGTTTGGAATCATATAGAGTTCAAACATGTTTGAACTTTTATGGTACGTTTCTTGACTCATAAAAAATCAATTTTTGTATTGATATACTTCAAATTCAATTTGAACTTTTATATTCCCAAACCATTGACCCATATTATTTCCAAATTTTTTTCCGTGTACTATCATGGAGGAAGCACGCTTACGGTGACACTGTAGACGAGTGACGAGAGAGAAAGAGATAGTTTGGGTACTATCTTTCTCTCTCACGCAGGCATGTAATTGGCTAAACGCAACTCCTTCCGCTCTTTAGCAGAAAAGGGATCTGCTATCCTCTGAATAAACAAGCGTACAAAAGTTGCGTTTAGCCAATCACGTTCCTGCGTGAGAGAGAAAGATAGTACCAAAACTATCTTTTTCTCTCTCACCACTCATCGACAGTGTCACCATAAGCGTGCTTCCTCCATGTAGTATATGCTCTAAGGCAACAACGAAAGAATATGCCGAAACCAAGAAGAGTGTTCTTATTATTTTTCATAATTCGGTCTATTTTTAAAGTTATTAAGTAAAAACCAACCGTATCGACTCGGTCGATAAAAATTGAACTTTGAAAGGAATTAATATTTTTTAATTCTACCAGAAGCAAATGAAAGCTCGTTTTCTCTAGTTTTATTTTCAATCTTTGAAATTGTATTTTAGACGTTCCAAGATTGAATAATGGTTACCGTTTGAAAAAGATAAGTTTTTTTCTAAATAAAACTGAAAATGTCCAGAACTCGATTTTTAGTTGAGTATTAGCGTGTAATATTGCAGCTCCTTCAGAATTTCTAGATTCAAAATATATTCCAAAGTTTGAGCCGCATCAGTGGTTCAGATCGCTAGTGCAAAAAAAAAAAATCCGCAGCTTCCGCCAAATTAATTTATCGTTCCTATATGTGTATAGTATACAATTCAAATATAAAATGTTTTTTCAATAAATGCACGAAAAAGGCCCTTTTCCTGCATAGAAAAGTGAATGGAAAATCGAGCTTTTCGAGCGTCTAGTGAGGCCTAGTCTCTCGTTATGACGACTCGATATGCCACATCCATCTTTCACGCAAAAAAGGTCCTATTCCTGCACTTATTAAAAAAGTACTATGTGCAACAAGGCAGCAATTAAGATTTTTTCCATATTCATTGTCGAATTAATGATTTTTTCCATATTTATTATCGAACATATTTTCAAAATATTTTATTTGAAATTTTGAAATTTTGCAGGTTATAGTCGGGCTACAGTCAAAACCCGAGGGCCTCGCTTGAAATAGCTCATTTTCTCCCCTTTTTGCACAATGTACTATTTCGTACCCAAACATTACTTTAGAACTTATAATTGAAAACTTCATATGCCCATACAACAATCGATTTTTACTCGATATTGTGACAATTTTACTTTAAAAGGCTTGCAATAGTTAAATTTCGCTATTTTAAAAAAGGTTATTTACACTGCTAAAATATTTGATGTCCACTATTTCAGAGTGCATATTTATTCACTACAATATTTCGGAAGTGCAGAACTTTTAACTACTGGGTAGTGATTTTTTCACAACTTTACGTTCAGAGAGTACTGTAAGTGTGAATTGTCAGTTATTATACTATCTTGGTAGCTGACACTTACCAGTTCTGCACAATCATATTATCTCAACATTGACTAAAGATCGCCTGCTACACAGAAAGACTGGGGCATACTATAGGTTACAGTGTTTGAAAAAACATTCACATCGCATGAACGTGCCAGCACGGTTTTTCATGATGCTCGCGTCTTGAATTGCTGTGAACAACTTCACTGTAATCAATAATAATAGATTTCATGCTGTTGGAAAGTGCACGCCATCATTGATGGTAGTACACGACACTATGAATCTCAGCGATATAGGATAATGTTGTGGATTGCTATACCCGTAATGAACGGGAAGCACTTCTGTCAATAGCAGTGCGATTCAGCATAGAGTATAGCGCGTCAATCTTTCGGTGCATAACAAATACAAAAATCTACAATTTTAATTCACACAAAAAAGAAAATTCGATCGACCAAAGCCATGATTTTCCAATGCAAATAACACAAGCGATCCGCCATATTAGGATGCCGACGATAGGGTTACAAAATAATTACAATCGCGTCTCACCGGGTTCGGCGTTTCCTCACCCGGCCGATATTGCAATTCAGAAGCGCACTCAAGGCGGCCGGACACTCGGCTCTCATCTGAATCTAGATTGTGGCGCGTGCTTTCATATTCCGCGCGGCAAATCGCGTTCCTCCCTTCTCGCGAATAATATTGAAGAGGAAAATACCTCGTCGAAAAGGAAAATCCTTCCCTCTCGTTGTAATAGAAATCGCGAATAATTCAGCGGCCTAGAAGATTCGATTGATCGTATTCCCTGAAACATAAAAACCTCACCGGTATACAAACCAGGCAGCACGCACTTATAATTTACGGGTCTGAAGTGTATCTCGCGCTTGCTTGCGGGGGTCCGCTACCGCTCGAATATTAAAGCTCTCCGGTCGGTGGGGCAAATAAAAAAAATGGCGGCTTATAAAAGGAGCTCTTCCTCGTCCGAAAGAGGGACTAAGTAGAGGCTGGCGCACGCGGTGCACCGGGTGCGTGCTCGCAAATCAAGGAGGAGCGCGCGCTGCATGCATTATACATACCGCGCGCAGCTATATCCTCCCCCAGCGGCAAACCCAAAAGCATCTCCCGCTGCTGCTGCTAGCTCCTTTTTCTCTCGCGCGCGCGCGTGTTTTATCGCTCGCGAGGAAAGCGCGCGTCCCACAGCGATTGTATAACTCCTCCTCCTGTGTCGCTTCGTGTGTATCACACGCGCGAGCAAGCCCGCAAAATCGCTGCCTGTATGCATGAAGTCGCGCCCGAGGGGGTGAGCGAGGAAGAGAGTTTTGTAGGTTTTTATATTGAATTGATTTTCAAAGGATAGGGAGAAAGCGTTTGGTTACCCCCGGTGACGAGAACTTGGATTGGTTTTTTAAGACAGGATGCTTTTCGTTGTACGTGAAGCGAATTTGTAATATAAGGGACGAATGACAAGTTTCATTTTGAGTATGTAATTTTTAATTATGTAAGTAATAATCTTGAAGAACTTTTTACATTTTTTATGAGAGATACGATCATTGTTTACTTTCAGTGAGTGTGATGAGTGGCTGGTTGATGTAGATTTCTTGTTAAATATGAAGACGTTCATTCGGATCAATCCGTTAGAAGTTAAAGTAAATTGCAAAATAATAAGAAGAATAATAAAACGCCAGGAATTTGCTCGAAAAAAGAACTAGAATTTGTTTTCCAAATGTTATACATTTAATCATTACGCGTCCGATGAAATTGTGGAAATATATTGTAATTTTGAAAATAATTAACAGGAGTGTTTGAGAGCTTATAACTGAAAAAGTAATCATCGCGTGTTTCAAAAGTTGAAAAGAATATTCAGTGAAATTACGATTTCTACATTATTGGTTGTTATTTAAAATCACAACATATCATATTCAAGAGTTTTTCTTTTAATTACAAACATTTCATATTTCCTGAATATTCAAGTTGCCAGAATTTCAATTACGCTGTTACAAGAATTTATTGCAAATAAACAATTTTAAATGAAAATATATTGTTTTACAGTATTCTTTGAAAAATTCAGCCTCAATTTTCAAACCCGATGTTAACCAACTTCGTAATAAATGTAAACGACCAAAACCCGCAACAATCCGACTTTGTTTATGAATAACTAATAATGTATAATTCATCGCTCCCCTGATACATTTTTCATGAGAAGTCAAGATGAAGTTTTCAAAAACTCCCTCCTCCCACTCGTCCACGTCTCGAGATTTTTTCCTGGCTACTCGGCGGATTTCTCGCACACATGCACACACACGCACACGTCTCCCCTCATCCTCCGTATATTTGCATTAGAGGCCAAAATCTGCGCGTACGACGGAAAGTCTCCGCTCGTAATATTCGCGCCTGGGCTAAAAGAGACGCGCGCGCTCGCTTGCTCGCAGTGATGAACGAGTGAAAACTATATTAACTGCTACAGTGCATGAAACTCTTCCCTGTTCTCCTCTACCTCCTCGCTCCCGCAGGCCCGCGCGCGCGCACGGCAAAGACAAAGGATCTCCCAAGTTCTGATTTAGGGAGAATCATAAATTTCACGAGGATTATACGCCGCGCGCTCGCGGAATTTTGTCCGACGTTCTATACGGCGCGCAGCCGAGCGTATAACCCGGGGGGAACTTTTAAGCCCTGTACAAATCGATAATTAAATTTCGCCGTGCGCGTGAAATCTCTCCGCTTTCTGAGGTAGTCGTCGCGAATTTAATGCAGCCGCGCGCGGTGAAGACGCGCATAACATTATTTCCGTACCCCGAGTAATTACGTATACACAAGCGCGTGTTCCTTTTTTTTTTTGCGCCCTGTGCGTACTCATGGCGCCATACTCGACCCATGAATTATTTAGACACGAGGGATAGAGGGAGAGAGAGTGCGGCTCAAAGGCTATTTGATGTCGCACAGTCTCGCGCGCGTTTCAAAGTTGTAATTAGTCTCCTATCAAGTTCCGTGGCCGATTCATCATGAATATTTATTTACTTCTTAGAGCTGCTGCTGCTGCTGCGCTGACATGCCATTAGCAATTTTGCCCCGATGCAGATTATATATAGCTTGCGCTGTGGGGTTAGATCATGTATATCTATAAACATGCCGAATTTCGGATGAATCAAAAATTTATATTTTTAGGGTATTAAGAGCGTGTAAAAGAGATGGCTAGATTTAGTGACATATCTAATCATGATATCAAAATAAAATTTTGTTAACAAAATGCAAAATTATCTGGAAAAATTAATTTTTATGCTAATGAAATCTTTTTAATAAACCAATTTAATTATCTTCCTAAGGCACTGGTAGGAACTGCGTTTTACGAAAGGTAAACCATTTTTTTTTTATAAGCTGAAATCCCGAAAAATCTTTTTCTGCTGCATATTTTCACAGATGTTTTCGCTTTCTCGTGGGACGAAATTTCCTGAAAGGAAAAAATATCGCGCTTCCAAATATCCTGTATTTATTGCTGGGAGAAAGAGTACGGGTTATGATTCGCTTTCTGTAACATTTATTTGCGGATTTGCCGTATAAAGCTCTTGCGTAAACGTATATAAATTATGTTATCCAAACGAAGGATTTACAAAGTATTTGAAAAGGTTTTGCAAGTTACGAGGACTTTTAAAATCGTCCGATATTGGCAGTGGCTTTGCTGATATTATAGTTCTCCAAAATATTTTTATTGTACCGAAAAAAAAATTTTATGAATATGCCTCTATAGAGACCAAAAACATTTTATTCATAGAAAGAAAAAAGAAAACGAATAAGTTTCATAGAAACCTTTGAATATCGATGACCGGTAAAAGTAAAATATTCGTTGCGGTAAGAGTGATGCGTGATACAAATATAATTGTGAATGCATTCATTTCACACATGGAATTTTGTTTTATTTTCGTTGCAATTCTACGTAACAAAATTCGCCGAGTAATTTAAAATCAATTCCACAACTCCTGTCGAATTGTAACAAAAATATAATATTTTCACCTGCGTGTATTAAAATACATATCGAAGCACCGTTACAATGAACCCGTTATACACCACACCAAGATACCGCTGAATTCGCTCGAAATTTCCTTCCTCAATTCACCCAGCCTCCACAATTAAGCCTCCATTCACGATAAAAATCCATCGCACGCACTCATCTCTTCCAACTTTACGATCCCAAAACTGTCTCTCTCCGCGCAACCGTCGCGCACGGCCTATCAAACGCGATACCTCTTTACCAGTCTTTTATCCCGACCGCCGTAAAATCGATCTCTTCCTCCACCCACATATACGGGCCGCGTTTCCATTTACAGCCCAGAGCACCACCGCCGGCGGCAGACCACCCGCCGCGGATAATCGCTTATCGTCTGCATTATTAATCGCACTTACCGCTGCCACACGGTGTCGTGGCCTGAACCTGACACGCGCCTGATAATCTCTTCCCGGAACTACTTGTAAATGCCGGATTTTGCCCCGATAGCAAGCGAGCGTCTCGTGCACGCGCCTGTATGTGCACCATGTGTGTGCACGTGTGTGGAGAGGGGAAGGCCGTTGCGGGTTATTACAGAGGTGTATTGTAATTAAAAGCTGCGCCGGCTGAGGGTGCGGAGACGGCGATGCGACAAGGGCGGAGAAGGGGAGATAGAGGGAGATGAAGATGTCGGCAGGTGTGAGAGTGACGTGAATATGGTTATGTAGGCTTAGCCGGCGTATGGTGTCGCGAACAAACTGTTACCGTGTACTTAGGCTAAGTATGGGAATTTGTTCTTTTTTTTATGAGCCACTCGGTTATTTAGTAATTTTAGGCAGGCGTTTTATTATCCTTTTAAATTCAGAAAAGTGGTAGTAGTCGGTATTTAGTCAGGCCTACGGTTGGTAAAAGGTATTCTGATATATATCTTGCATTCATATTTGATATAATATATTATATCGTAACTTCTGAAAAAACAAACGTTAGATTATGTACTATTCGCAAGAGGCGTAATAACGGTATCGCTACTTAATTCTAGTTAAGAGATCATGACAGGGAAGGAATGCAAGTGGTAAAGTCAGTGCTTAGTCCGTCCGCCGGCCAACATGCCATTTTCTTATGTCCCTTCCGACATTTGGAGAAACCGACTAAACCACACGGCAACCCTTACACCCCCCCCCCTCAAAAACCTTCTCTCTCTCTCTCTCTCTCTCTCTCTCTCTTTCCACTCCTATACCAGCACCCTTATACCGCACTGTGCATGCACTGTCAGTCGTTGACGACCAGGAAAGGGCTTTGGCGCTAATGAGCCGTTAATGGTAAATAAATGGAGCAGAGCCGCACGGCTCCTTTCTGTTGTTTGCTCGAGGTAGGGCGCGTGACGTCACCGCGCTGATTAACGAGCGAGTAGCTTCGTTCAAGCGCACGGCAATTACACGACGGACGAAACCGCAAAACTCGGGAGGGAAAATCATACGCCACCGCGGCTTCTTTAGGAATTCTATTCTGCGAGAATTCCCGGGGATTAACGTCGTCGTCGAGGGACGGGGGATGAGGGATGGACGGGCGGACGGACGGACGGCGGTGTTGGTGGTGGGGTTTCTTCGTCTTTTTTTTTCATTCGAGCTCGGTCGATGAATTATGTGTCGAGTTTGATTGTGCGCCGAGTTTTGTCTTTCGCGGAGGCTTGGGGTTTGGGAATTGAATGTTAGAGGAGGAGAGCGAAGCTCGGCCGGGAAAATGGAGGAAGATGGATGGAGGGAAGCTCCGGGAGTGATTGTAAATTAAAAATGTTTGCGATTTCGGTTTTATTATTTAACGGGCGAAGGAAAGTTTCCTAGTTGATGGTAGCTCGAGGATATATATTCAATTGGTAGGTAGGTCAGCTTGATTTATTTTATTTTATTTTTTTTTCAAATTTTTTTTATTTGCATATGGGTGATGGCCATTAAATGAATACATAAGTAAACAAATAAAAAGTTCTTCAAATTAGTCGTTTATACTAATATTTCTATATTTTCCTACATTTTTCTCTGTAATGTTTTGAACTTAATTACAATGTCTTATGAGACGTCGTTAACATTATTTTGTAAGACCAAAAAGATGGAGTTACACTTTATCCTTCTGTTTCGCATGAAATGGAACTTGCGGCAGATAAATGTAAAAAAAAAAAATAATAATAAAGTTTAGAAAAATGTCTACTTTAAACCAAAACTTTATTTATCACAATGGCAATAGATCTGTTTTTCGTCAAGGGATGTAACGAGTGCCTTTTTTCAAACTAGGAAAATCCAAATGCACTGCTCGCGTACTATTTTGTTTTCGAAGTTATGAATATAATTTTTCATTATGATTTCATTTTAATTAGTTTAAATGATAGGATAATTAGATAATTTTTCAAAACAAAAAATTAATCTTCTCATTATATTTTGATTTAATTATTTAGTTTTAAATAGTTAAGAATAAATAATCAATTCTTAAAATTCAAATGTAGCTGATGATGTAGCGGATCTTCGCGCCTATTCCTTACAGACCAATCAAAATCAATCTGCAGGAATCGGCAGCTCCGACATTGAGAGCATTTTTATGCCTTTTCAACGTTCAACTTCACACTCTTATAACTTTTGAAAGAACCAACACTGTTTAATTTTCCAAAAAGGGAATGAAAGCTCTTTCTTACTACAGTGAGAAAAAAATTTAATTGAATAAATGAAATATTTAATTACAGTGTCACAATCAAATATTTCATTAGATCAATTAAATATATTATGTAAATAATAAAATATTGTGTTACATTCATTTTAAAAACAAATATTTTGTTGTTTTGATAAAATATTTAATTAATCTAATGAAATATTTGCTTGTGACATTGTAATTAAATATTTCATTGATTCAATTAAATTTTTTTCTCAGTGTAGTTTCAATTTTTTTGTCGAAACTTTGGGTAGAACATTTCTGGGCTCATAACTGAGGTTTAAAGAAAAGGGCTTTTACACCACTCTAACCTCAAAATCATAACTTTAATATGATTATTCGGCTCTCGTGGTGTAAAATACGGTACGACACTGGTGCGTAAGGTGATTTTTACCGCATTCGACTTTTCGCACGAGCGAAGCTCGTGGAAAGTACGTGGTTTCGCCATTGTTTTCGATGGCGAAAGAAGGACATTTAAGCATTGATTCTGAGTTGGTAACTAGGCAACTGTAGACTTTATTAATAGATTGTTTTAGAGGTTTTGTCAACATATTCAAAGTCATTAACCTATATTTACAACAAAAACTATCACTTCTGATCATCAAGGTACACCCGATGGACATTGATTCTAGCAATGCATGTCCCGTTAGTGGCACTCACACATAACCTTTTGAATGTTCATATCATTTTCGAGGTATGTTAACGATTTAAATATTATGTGTGACAGTCACTAACGGGGTATGCATTGTCAGAATCAATGCGGCCCATCGGGTATACAAGTGATTTATATTGCTTTAATTTGTGAAATGGATAAAAGATTGTTCGTTAATAATGTCGCACTTTTTGTGAGAATTTCTTCTTGAGTGATCATTTATTTTTTCAGATACAAATAAAGTAGTTGACTTTGTTGCTGCAAATGGAGCAAAAGTACCGCATGTTTAATAATTGTACGTGTAACAATTGTAACAATTGCACGTAAAATAAAAATATTTTACATGATCTTCAGTAAACTTCACTTATTAAAATTATGCACGTGATGTTTTCGATGCCCCCCCCCCCTCCCCGACCAGCAGCACTCGCTGCGCTCGTGCCGCAAATGTCGGGGGCAGGCATCGAACTCAATGCTCTCGAGCCCGTCGGGTGCGTTATCATTGTCAGTGGCAAACGTACTTTCCACCGGACATCAAGAAAAATAGTATACGGTACACGAGACGAAACTTCACGCAGTGGCGGAACTTCAACTTTCGTCACTTGTACCGTAATGTACTATTTTTGCCATTTTCTTGAAAAATTTCAACCTTTAAAAAATATGTGAGACAAAGACGATTTTAATTATACACGATTTTCCCATATACTTTGTGACATAAGAATGAAGAAAAAACGCGTCCGGAAGGTGTGCCTTCAAACAAAATTTTGACCGGTTTTGGGGACGCCTAAAATTGAAATTAATTCTGGATTTCCTCATATATCAATATACTAGACTAAAATATATTTCATTCACGAACTAAACTCATTGCAAGGTTATATGCAAACACTTGTATAAATAGAAAATCAACAAGTTATTTTCTTTACAGTGTCACGGAGGTTTCCGTCGACGTTTCGACAACGTAGAAGACAAGAAACCGCCTACTCAACAAAAGAATAACTAGCTCGCGATGTATATACTTATTCGTCATGTCATTGCGATGTTATAGCTCCGTGGTTGAGCGCGAGACTACAAACCGCGGCCCGCGGGTCCGTGAGTTCGCGTCCCGCTCGTCGCTTATTTTTTCACGCTTTATTGCGGTATACGCATTCACGCATAGCAACGGTTTTTATTTGGTGTATACAATCAATAATGATGAATTTGTATAAACTCTATTTTCTAAAATCTTATAAGTATATTTATAATTAGTATGTATTCTGGAACATCTTCCTACAGACTTTCCCACACTATTTCACATAACTGTTTCCATTACTCTCATGATCCTGTCCGTCCAACAGCCGAGCAGACCGACACTCGCATCCGCCCGACTATTCTATAAAAAAGATGTTCTGCCGCCGATTCGCCGACCACCAAAAAACTTTTATTACTACCCCTGCCGATATACTATCGCAAGTCATTGTTATTGAATAGAGTTTCTCCATTCTGGGCTGTTATTTCGCGTCCACATGTTTTTCACGAGGCGCGAGCACAACAATTCCGGCTCGTAGATCAATCCATTTTGTTTCTCATCAATACGCCCGCGCGGCACGTACATTCACGCTATTTTTACGGCTGCAGCACAAATTCCGCGCCAATAAGCACGAGCACGCGACCGACCTTGAACTTTTCGTGCATGTTCACACACCCGCCAAACACGCAGGCTCCATCTTATATTACCAGGGGCCTAAAGCAATTTATTTATGGCGCGACTTATTGCCTTACACAGCATGTAACATGCGCGCGCACGAGCGCTTGATTAATTAAATTTATCCGCTGACAAATACTTCCAGACGGCGGGAATTGATCCGCGAGTGAGGGACCGAGCGAAATTAATTGCAAAATGTTTCCTTTGTTACTCAAATATTCGCCAGGCGCAAAATTGTGTATGGGTGTGTGTGTGTGTGTGTGTGTGTGTGTGTGTGTGTGTGTGTGTGTGTGTGTGTGTGTGTGTGTCTACAGGGCTGTGTAGAACGCGAAAGATTAAACGGTGCGCGTTCGTTGGAATAATTGGTAAATTAACAATTTGACCGCACGCGAGAGCTTGTCGCGTTTATTATTTGATATTAATTATGTAAACTAGGTATTAGGTGCAATGTCACGGGCAGAAATGATCGAATTCGCGAGGGATGATTAGCGCGGGGCAGATAATGAAAAGCATTTATTCAGCGGTTGAATTTGCATTTTTGTGCAGCACGTTCATGTGCTGCTGATGATACCATTTGATTGCTCGCTTTTACGCCGAACAATTAACACGGATCTTTGGTCTGTTACAGAATAATAATGCGTGATATTTCGTAAAATTATCCAAAGCGCGCAACGGTTTTATTATTTTTTAATCTGGTACAAAATCCGTTAAGGTTGTATTGGCTATATAATTCACGTCAAAAGTTAGTCCTTTAAACGCTTTTTTTTTCTTATTTTCCACTTGACAAATAGTTTAAGCCCTCAAAACCGAAAATCGGACGAAAATTCTTTAAGTATTTCGCCTTTCAAAATCATATGTCTTAATATATTTTTAATTTCATTCAAAATAGTGCCGCATCTTCAAATTTTATTCGATCCTTATTTTTTTGGTCTTATGTTGTTCAGAGAAGAATTCAAAAAGGAGAATTTAAAAAGACATTTTTTTTATTGGGAAACCGAAGTTTAGTAATAATAGTCAAGATATATTTTTCATTTCCACGATCTCTTAAAAATTCTTCTCTGAACAATATAAGACCAAAAAAAATAAGAATCCAATAAAATTTAAAGATTTGGCACTATTTTTAATAAAATTAAAAATCTATTAAGACATATTGTGATCTTCAAAAATCGGAATACTTCCGCCCGACTTTCGGTTTTGAAGACAAACTATTTATCAAGTATGTTTTTTAAAACTTATTAAATAAAAAGTAATAAATAAGGTTTGACAATTAATTGTTGATAATCATTAGAAATACTGAATTGCGACTTGGATCGTATAACCAATGCAACTTTAATAATGCAAGCTGGTATAACAGTACCTGCGAGTGATAGCGAACAAATATGGATACAATAACACGGGAAAATAGAGAGATATACGGTTAGAAAAACGATTCTCCTGTCTTGAAATAAAATTCCTCCCCAGAAAATCTTCGTGCGACAAAAAAGGATTCCTCCTGCACGAAAAAATTTTCTCCTGCGCGAACAATCATCATCCCGCTACAGGAAGCTTGACTTCCTGTTGTAAGATAATTCCTCCTTTCATAGAAACATATCCTCTTGGCCCTATTTTTAGCGGAAATCCTCTTCCGACAGGTAGATTTTCGTTGATACAGGAAGATCGTTTCCTGAGTGTAATGCGATGAATTAAAAGTACATAAAATCAGTGAGTCGATAAATAAAATGAAATAAAACAGTGAGATTAACTATGAAAAAGTTTCGCATCGATGTATGTATTAAATAATGATATTATAACAGAAAAATGTATCTAATTCAACAACAAAAGCCAAATATGATAGTGTATCCATAAGCAGTATTCACTCAGTTATTTGATTTCTCACTGTACACCTTGTCAACCTCTTCCCGCACGATTAATTTTAATAAAATTGCAACTTCTATTTCTTTTTAAGTATATAATAATTAAATTATACATTCTTAATGAATAAAACCGACTGATACTTGCACACGCAGAGAAAAGTCCATTGGTAGCAAATGGAATCCTTTTGATCCAAGAGAAAAATAATCTTGTTTTGGTTGCCAACATTAATTCCTCTTGTCACAAGACGAAAATCCTTTTCTGGCAAATTACTCTGGTATGAAGATGATTCCTCTTCAAGGAAATAGAAAATCTAGTTGATCGATAGGAAAATCCTCTCTAACCAAAATCGTTTTGTGTGAAGAAGAAACCTCTTGTCCCCCGATAAAAAGTTTAAACGTATTTCCATTGAAATAAAAAAAAAATTTTACTTCTATTAATTTTATTTATTTTAAGTTTTATGTCATTATTTATATTTTTTATGTATTTTATTTTATTATTTATATTTTTCATGTATTTTATTTTATTATTTATATTTTTTATATATTTTATTTAATTTATTTTATTTTAATAATTAATTAATAGTATTGGTTAAGTTCGTGAAAAAAACCGAAGAAAAAATGTTTTCTAAGATAGTTTTGGAAGTGCAGTGACTGGGAATCGAACCCTCAACCTTTGGATTGGGAAGCCGATACTTTAACCACACGACTAACTAAGCTCTGACAAGGAGTATCAAAAAAGGCTTTATATATTTAAGAAGAATCAACTAATTTTTAAAAATTCATATCTCGACAGTTACTTAACTTGAAGAGATAATTCTTCTTTTATTCATTAAATATTGTATTCATACTTTCCCTAAGTATGACTAATATTTAATTGTATTGTAATTAATTATATGATTATATATTTTTAGTGATTACTCTCATTTCCTCTTGTGACAAAAGGAAAATCATTTTGCAGTAAAAACTTTATGAACATGATTCATTGTCAAGAGAAAAATCCTCATTTAGCAAGAGGACATCATTTTTCTAAAAAGGAACCTATTTGTGACATTAAAAAATAAGATTTTGACTCCAGAAAAGTATAATCTTGAAAAAAAAAAATTAATTTTTTTCCTCAAGAATAATACGCTACATTTAAAACGATAATCGTTTTACTACAACAGGATTTGAGAAAAGGATTTTCTTCTTGCCACTAACAGATCATTTCTCTACGTGCAGTATTTGACCTAAGACATTTATGTATACGATATTATTTTATGCGACGTCACAATAAAAATTTTAATTTTGTCCACATATGTGGACATGTACGGGAAGAGGTTAAACACAATAAAAATGGCATAGCGTTTTTATCATAACAACATACATACATGTAGAGAAATGATCTATTAGTGGCAAGAGGAAAATCGTTTTGTGAAAATTCTCTTGTAGGAAAACGATTATGATTTTAAATCTAACGTATTATTTTTCAGACTAAAAATTAATTTTGCTTCATTGTCGTATTTTTCTTGTGACAAAACCATTTTCTTTATTTCCACAAATAGGATCCTTTCAAGGAAAAATAATTTCATCTTGCTACATGAGGATTTTTCTCTTGAGAAGGGATTAAATAAGAACCATGTTCATAAAGTTTTTGCTTCAAAATTATTTTCCTTTTGTCACAAGAGGAAATACGAATTATTACACGCAGAGAAAAGCCCATTGGTAGCAAATGGAATCCTTTTGATCCAAGAGGAAAATAATCTTGTTTTAGTTGCCAAAATTAATTCCTCTTGCCACAAGACGAAAATCCTATTTTGGCAAATTATTCTGGTATAAAGACGATTCCTCTTCAAGGAAATAGAAGGTCTAGTTGACCGATAGGAAAATCCTCTTTAACCAAAATCGTTTTGTGTGAAAAAGAAACCTCTTGTCCCCCGATAAAAAAGTTTACATATTTCCATTGAAATAAAAAAAATTGTTTACTTCTATTAATTTTATTTATTTTAACTTTTATGTTATTATTTATATTTTTTATGTATTTTATTTTATTATTTATATTTTTTATGTATTTTATTTTATTATTTATATTTTTTATGTATTTTATTTTATTATTTATATTTTTTATATATTTTATTTAATTTATTTTATTTTAATAATTAATTAATATTGGTTAAGTTTGTGAAAAAAACCGAAGAAAAAATGTTTTCGAAAATAGTTCTGGTAGTCCAGTGACTGGGAATCGAACCCCCGACCTTTGGATTGGGAAGCCAGTACCTTAACCACACGACTAACTAAGCTTCTGACGGGGAGTATCAAAAAAGGCTTTATATATTTCAGAAGAATCAACTAATTTTTAAAAATTCATATCTCGACAGTTACTTAACTTGAAGAGATAATTCTTCTTTTATTCATTAAATATTGTATTCATACTTTCCCTAAGTATGACTAATATTTAATTGTATTGTAATTAATTATATGATTATATATTTTTAGTGATTACTCTCATTTCCTCTTGTGACAAAAGGAAAATCATTTTGTAGTAAAAACTTTATGAACATGGCCCATTCTCAAGAGAAAAATTCTCATTTAGCAAGAGGACATCATTTTGTCTAAAAAGGAACCTATTTGTGACAATAAAAAATAAGATTTTGGCACAAGAAAAGTATAATCTTGAAACAAAAAATTAATTTTTTTCCTCAAGAATAATACGCTAGATTTAAAACGATAATCGTTTTACTACAACAGGATTTTGAGAAAAGGATTTTCCTCTTGCTACTAACAGATCATTTCTCTGCGTGTACTACAAATAATTAATCATATAATTAATATATAATACAATTAACTTTTAGTTATACTTATGGAAAGTATGAATGTAAAATTTGATTTTAAAAAAAGAATTATCTCTTCCCATACGCAAACCACCATCGCCAAAACAAAACAAAAAACCTCGAAAAACATTTGCATTGCTATAGCAGAGATCCACATCGCACGCCGCAAAAAGAAACACGAAATCAGCCCTGAAAACACACAGTCATTCGCATCCAACTTCAGCCCAAGTCCGGCTATAGCGAACTTTTTGCCTGCCCGGATATATATATATATATATATATATATATATATATATATATATATATATATATATATATATATATATATATATATATGTAGGTACCCAACTTGCACGAAAGAGATTGCGTGCTCGCGCTAGCGCGTTTACCCGTAAATAATCTCCACCCACCTCGATAGTTCCTTGGCTCTTGCGAGCGCGGTCATTTGGCAATATACGGCGGGATGATTCGACCGGTCCATGTGTCACTGAGGGCATTACCATCCATTAGATTCGTATACAGCGCGCTCGTCACGGCTCACCGCGCATTGTTTCAAGCCCGCTGCGGAAACTGAATTATCTTAAATCCCATTATGATTGCAGTGAGTTGGCGTCGGCGCAACTACGATCTTTCATCTGTACGTACATATTTACGCGAGTTTTTTTTTGGTCGGTACTGTGGGGAAAGAGTCGAAAGTCCGTGCGGGTCAGTGGACGGCAGGTTGAGTGGATTAATTGACCGAGTTTGCCACAGGATTGATTTATTCTGGCTCTGGTGGTACAGTTTGCGCATGGATTTGTATGGGCCGATGGATACGCGCGCGCGTATTATTAGGTGAAATGTTGCTCGCGATTGTTGTTCGCGAAATTGGATTTTAATAGGGAATGAAGAATGATTTGCGATACGTACGTCGAGAGCAAATCTACAAAGTGTGCATAGTGCGGGGTTGAATTTAAAAGGAGGGCTGACTTTTAATCCCATAAGGATTTTTTAGTAGTACAAGTCAAATTTAATCAGACGCTATGGTTTAAGTTCAATTAAATAATAACGGAATGGAATATGTTCTCCTAAATAACGTTCTGATTATAGAAAGTAACAATAATATCGTTAATAGTTTTTGAAATTTTAATCGGACTTCAACGAGCCAATCTCTTATGCGTTAGTCGAATGTCTATTCTCAAAAATTCTCGTTGAAGTCCGATTAAAAATTCAAAACTATTAAGATAGCACCACGAGCGCTTACAACATATTTAGAATAATATCGTTAATTTGAAGGTCACTAGAAATGTACACAAGTTTATAAACTCCTTGAAATTATGTGTGCCTGTGTGGGTGTGTGAGTGTGAGCATTCATTTGAGACATGATCATAAGACATGATCATGTCTAACTCTTACTCATATTGCGGAACTACTTAGCCCACGAAATTCAGCTTGAAAGTTGGATGCATTATAAACTTGAGCATTTCAGCAAGTTCCAAATTGAATGCTATCAATAAACATCGTAATGTTATCTAATTAGGTTGAATTTCAACTACTATATCCGACAACGGTGTAGGAACTTTAAAGTTTATTAACGTCCTATATATAGGTTTTTAGATAAGGAGGCTGTGGCTATTTTTCATAGACACACGCGCAGAGAAATGATCTATTAGTGGCAAGAGGAAAATCGTTTTGTGAAAATCCTATTGTAGTAAAACGATTTTTGCTTGAAGATTATATTTTTCTTGCGTCAAAACCATTTTCTTTATTTCTGCAAATAGGATTTCTTTTAGGCAAAATAATTTTATCTCGCTACATGAGGAAAAAAAGTCTTATAAAAGGCTCTCTTTCAAAAAAGCCTTGTAAAAGGCGCTATTTCGAAAAAGCCTCGTAAAAGGAGCTATTAGGACTGAGTGCTAAAAAAGGTGCTATCTCAAAAATATTTTTTCTTTTTCTAAATTTAAGTTGACAGTCCTGCGGATATCTAAAAAGAAGAGAACACTTCAGAAAGCGAAACTTAGGAGTTCGACCTTCCAAATTTACGGAGCAATAGAATATTGTAAAATTTTAGTGCACTGTTCTTCTAAGAAATTTGAAAAAACCAATTTGCTGTCATGTGTTATATGAGAAAATTGCCAAAAAATTTACATTTAAGGCGGCCTTGAAACTGGTCAAATTTGTTTTTTAAGGCACACCTTACGGATGCGTTTTTTCTTCAAAATGTATTGTATTACTCCGTACATTTGGAGGTCAAACTCCTAGGTTGCGCTTTCAGAAATGTTCGCTTTTTTAAATGTCCGCGGAAGAAGAAAAAATATTTGCGAGATAGCAGCTTTTTAGCACTCACAAGGAGAGTGCACACTCTCCAGGAAACGGATGTCAGCGGGCAATTGCGAGTCGAGTTCTCGTATCTAGAAATGAAGCTCAGTGTTTCTAATTCCATCTCGTAGGCCCTTTTTCTTGAGATATGGACAATCTAATCTCAAATATCCTCTTTAAAAAATGAGATCTCTGCTATTGACTGTTACATTGCAAGTATTTATGATACGAAAATGAGCAAAAAAGATTATAAAAATAGACGGCAAAAGCTAAAATTTAAGCTCTGATTCGTTTGAAAACTATTGGATTTTTGAGGAAATTATAAGCAATCTAAGATATTGCAAGTATTTATGATACGAAAACGAGCAAAAAAGATTATAAAAATAGAAATTATAGCCAATCAAAGGTAGTGTAAGAAAACGGTCAACAATTTGTCTTCATTTTAATCGATTCAATGGATCGTATTTTTAACCATTTTCTACGCTATATTTGATTGCTTATAATTTCCTGAAAAATCAATATTTTCAAACAAATCAGACCTTAAATTTTAGCTTTTGCTGTCTATTTTTATAATCTTTTTTGCTCTTTTTCGTATCATAAACAACTTAACTTGTCTGTTAATAGAAGAGATATCATTTTTTATCGAAATAGGGGATATTTGAGATTAGATTGCCCATATCTCAAGAAAAAAGGCCTATGAGATGGAATTAGGAACACTGAGCTCTCGACTCTCAAATGCCCGCTGAAATTCGTTTCTCGGAGGGTGTGCACTCTCCTTGTCGGTTCTAATAGCTCCTTTTACAAGGCTCTTTTTGAAATAGAGCCTTTTATAAGTTTTTTTTTTCAAATAGCGCCTTTTTACTCACAGGCAACGATATAGGGAATTTAGTAAGTAATAGTTCTTATTTGAAAGTTACGATGAAATTGAAGTGATCGTGAGTTGAAATTATTATTTCAGTTTAATTTATGCATTTATTCAGTTGAGGATTAACTCTTACATATAAAATGTTTAAATAAATGAAAAGAAAAGAAATTTAACCCATTAAGTCCTGAATGGACGAATTTTCACTAAAGTTTTCAACGCTTATATTTTATGTGAAAATGAATTGTAAAAAGTATATGAATAAGCGTATTCGATGTAAAATTTGATGAACTTTTAGAATCTTTCGTTAGATTTTTCAAAAAATTAAACTGTCGAACACTGTACATGATTTTTTCCAAAAAAAGATGGTTTTCAAAAAAAAAAAAAATTTTTCATTTCGATTTTTCAAATGGAATGCATTTAAGATTTAATGATCAAAATGCAGAAAACGTGGCCTCGAGACCTAAACTTGAAAATCTAACGATTTAGGTTTTGAAAAAAAATTTTAAAACACAAAATGGCGGCTGAAACGCAGAAAAATCATAAAAATCTTCTGAAATTATTTACTCGAAAAAGATGGACTTTAGAGAAAAACTTTACTGAAGAAAAAGTTCTTAGAATTGATTAAAGAACACGCTGGAATTTTTTCAGAAACATAAGAAGCGTTTTTAAATTTTTCAAAATTTGAAAATTTTGAAAAATTCTGAAATTTGCCAAAAGGTTCTGGAAAAATTCCAGCATGTTCTCTGATCAATTCTAAGAACTTTTTCTTCAGTAAAGTTTTTCTCTAAAGTCCATCTTTTCGAATAAATAATTCCAGAAGATTTTTATGATTTTTCTGCGTCTCAGCCGTCATTTTATGTGTTTTAAAATTTTTTTTCAAAACCTAAATCGTTAGATTTTCAAGTTTAGTTCTCGAGGCCACGTTTTCTGCATTTTGATCATTAAATCTTAAATGCATTCCATTTGAAAAATCGAAATGAATAATTTTTTTTTTTTTTTAAACCATGTTTTTTTGGAAAAAATCATGTACAGTGCTCGACAGTTTAATTTTTTGAAAAATCTAACAAAAGATTCTGAAAGTTCATCAAATTTTACATCGAATGCGCTTATCCATATACTTTTTACAATTCATTTTCACATAAAATATAAGCGTTGAAAACTTTAGTGAAAATTGGTCCATTCAGGACTTAATGGGTTAAGAAAAAAAAACAAAGTTAAATTTAGAAGAAGAAAAACTGTAAGAAAGCACCTTTTTAGCACTTTTTTTTAGCACTTAGTCCAAATAACTCTTTTTACACACGGCGTTTTGAAATAGCGCCTTTTTACTCTGAGACGATGACTTATCTTCAAATAGAGGATACTTTAATGCGATTTACATAGTAGGATGATTAATTTCCTTTATAAATATTAATTGAAATTGAAAATTCTTACAATTAAACTATAATTTCCTTCCCGTTTCATTTCTCTATACATTACTGAACATCTTTCCTGAATAAAATATAACATCGGAAATATTAAACAATTCCTGAATTCCCAGCAATATATCGTCGGGTGGGAGGAGAACGGTGCTATTTGAGCGGCTCGCTACAAAAGGCGATATTTGGGCGGCGCTATTTGTACGGTGCGTTACAAAAGGTGCTATTTGAGGCGCAATTTTTGTTTATTAAAATTTAAGTTGGTAACAGTACCTACAGAATCTTAAAAATTTGTTTAAATTTATTATGAATGAATATTTATGACTGGAGGTTCAGAATTTTATTATTTATCTTTTTTTTTTAGAATATTTTGTATAAATATTATTTTACATATCAAGGAGCAAAACGAATAAAAACTTTGACAAATCAATGTCTTTTTGAATCGTATACATAGAATTTCAAAGTTTTGTTTTTGGACCCACAATCCTGAGTTCGTTATTGTCAAACCTACTCCTATTGATGACATCGCGCTCCGTTATTCAAAAAGTCATTTTAAGATTCTGTAAGTACTGTTACCAACTTTAATTTTCATAAAAAAAATGATGTCTCAAATAGCACCTTTTATAACGCTCCGCGCAAATAGCACCTTCCACCTCCCACACGACGATATCTCAACCGCGTTTTTTACGAACATCTCCAGCACAAACATTATATTATTCGAGGAAAAAAATCTGAATACATGCACATCCCATCATCTTTTCATCGTAAAGCATCATCAAGCCGGCCCTCGAAGAATAGAACTTCTCTGGAATCACAACTCCGGAATCCCAGAGTTCACAGCACTCATGCACGGATAGAATTTTTCAGGAAAAATTACCGTGAAATTCACGGTATTCAGAGACTACCCAAATTTCTGGGAATTTTTACTGTTTTCACGATAATTTTTACCAGAAATCACAGTAATTTTTACCATGATTCACGGCAAAAATTACCGTGACAACAGTAAAAATTCCCAGAAATTTGGGTATTCTCTGATTACCGTGAATTTCACGGTAATTTTTCCTGAAAAATTCTATCCGTGTGGAGAACTCTACACGGCCGTCACTCGTAAAACCAATGATATTGAATACTCCTCCTCCTCTTTTCTCTATATCTGAATTACGCCTCGCTGAGAAGTAGCTGCTGTCGAGGAAAATCGCGGCCCGACTAGAACCGTGCCCGATATAAACCGCAAGAAAAACAGCATAAAAGCGTAAAGTCCCGTCCTCTGCACAAAGAGCTCCACGCACGCTCGCGCAGCTGGAGATTTCCCGTCGCGCTTTTATCACTCCCCTCTCTTCTCTCTCTCTCTTTCTCTCTTGCAACATCGATATACGGTAAATAACGAGCAGTTTTTCGTACGAAAGACCCCCCTCCCCCAACAGGATTATACGATGCGCTGTAAAAAGCGCCCCGTACGTGACGGGGAATATGACACACACGGGCGCGCGCGCTGGAGGGGGCCTGTTTTTATAACTTGTCTTCTTAATTACACTCAGCGATGCGCTTGGGTTATTGTTATGGCGCGAGAGGCTGATTTACGGCGACGCGAGCTTCTTCCACGCTGTTTATCGCCGAATTTATTATTATTATTATATATGCGCGCATCCCAGGGGCGGGCGTATATCGGGGCTGTTTCGGGCACGCGAAAAATGAACGTAGCCGACGGGGTATGCGCGGCATTAGCTGAGAATGCGGAATTTGCATGTGTTTATGAGAAAGGGGAGGTTGTCTATATAGGTCTTGATCACCTCATGCCGGTGAAGGTTTTCGGGTCATTAAATGGAAATACGGGTTTTTCCGCTTGACGTGGGAATGTCAGATTTTAGGGGAATGTTAGTTGAGGGAATGTTGTGAAATTTTAATGGGTTAAAAAGTTAAGGGGAAATTTAAGGTCGTCTTTCACGAGTTGCGTAAAACGTAAAAAAAATATTGTAATATTGAAGGATATCTAATTTAAGGATTTTCATTTCGTTTATGACTTTGATCATTTAAAAAATATCAAATATGTATATATAATTTTAATATTTGACGTCGACGTAAATAAATCGCATAATTTTTAGTATAGAGGATATTTCAGTATGTGTCATTAATTCGTATATTTCTATGAGTGCTGTTTAAAAGCATAATCTCGGGAAATTAAATGTTTATTTAATTAAAAATACGAAAATTCTATTGAAGACTTTATGAATATGAATAAATTTGTTTCCCCCATAAAAAGCGTATATAAGACTTACATACAAATGGTATACGTAAATAACTTTTCTTACTACGATAAAAATAAACTATTCAAGAATTTTTTTTTTATTTCAATCACAGTAAATTGAAAAACGTTGACAAAGCTCGATAAATTACAACATTTGTCTTCTTGTAACATATGTACAAGTACAAATGATTAACGATTCGTTTGGTTTTAACAAAATAACTAGAAATGAACCATTAATTAAACTATTAATTGCTAATTATTCACCCTTAAAAATACAACCTCCCCATACTCTACCACCACCTTCGATCTTAACCTATAACCTTCATCCTTCGCATTCTGAAAAACCTAACGCCATCACGGCGAAACCGCCACACGAATTTTTTCCAAGGCATGGCCCCCTTTCTTCTCTGCTACCCATCGCCGCGCAGCGTTTTTTTTACAGCTTGTCTGTCCTTTGTGGCGTCACGTGCGCGCGGCATTTTTGCCCGGGATTACGGTCGCGCTTTGATCCCGACTTTTCCGAAGGTATGTGACGACAAGAGAGAGAGAGAGAGAGAGAGAGAGAGAGAGAGAGAGAGAGAGAGCTGAGCACGTTTCATATAAACTTCTCTGCCCCGCCGCGATGCTCGAGAGTTTTGTTTTCGCGCGAAACCTGAAACTCTCTGATGGCGCGCGCGTTAGCGTTGACTTCCGGAGTACACTGTAGTGTTCTTCGATATGTCAAACGATCGTTTTTGGAAAAGTTAGCCTGCGCTATGGACTATTTTGGAGATTGGGTTTTATTGAAATAGAGCGGTGGTGTGCTGGATGGCTTCTTTGAAACGCGGTATTTATTTTTGTTGAATATTTGGTGAAAAAGGTAAAATTATAATACGTTCATGCAATATAAGGATGAATAGAATATGGATGATTTGTGAAAATAATTTAAATTTGTTAGTTTAAATAGATTCTGTTATAAATTCCTATGTTCATTAAATTAATTTAAAATATTTGTATAAGGTTACCGACTTTCGAATATTCTTTCACTTGACTAATTTATTTCCATTTTAAATGTATCAGCCAATGTTTAAATCAAATTATTCATTAATATTTTCTTTAAAACAGGTCTAAATAAGTATATTCTTTGATAATTCATAATAATCTTAAAAAATTTTTAACACAACGATATTTCTAGAGTAATTGAAGTTTGCACATCCGGTCGTGATCCCTTTTAAACTCAAACTTTGAATGTACGTTAACACATCCGTAGTAGCGGTATAAATATAATATATTTTACCTGCTTTATGTGCATTTATAATATATATATATAAGTGATATTATCTTTAAAGTATAAAAAAATGTCAAAATAAAATATCAAAATTCGAAAAATATCTATAAAATAAAAAAATTCAATTTCACAAAAAAAAAAAATTTTTGAGACAAAACATATATATCGTTATAAACTCAAATATAACTCTGGAACAGGGTCGGCGAATCAATGGGCAGAGTCGGTTAAATAATTAATTGGCTATTGATTAATAAAGGAAAGTCTTTTAATCTTAGATAGATTTATATGTATAAACGAGTTGGTTGTGGACTGTCGGTCGGCCAGCTGTGAGTCCAGTGCACGCTCGATTTCCGGGAAATATAATTCGACACAACGCTACTCAGTTCAGATACATTCCTGAAGATTCGCTTCGGCCTACAACTTGTGCCTCTCGTCGCGGTCCAACAAAGTCTGCCGCGCGGCTCTCACGTCTCTCTCGTCTCTCGACTCCTGCCAACCTTATAACTCTCATACGCACTTCTCGCCATGCAAACACTCTCTTTCTCTCGACACATACTTATCTCACATAAATACATACAAGAATAGTAACCTAACAATATATAAGGTAAAAGTACCAATAATTAGACAAAACATTGTGTACCAATAAGTGGCCCCATGCACTCAAAAGTGTGTTTTTAAATTTACATTAGTAGAAATACATTATTTTGTTTTCAAAACCTAATCTAGATACATAGGTTCTAGTAACTAACAACGGGTTGAGTTGTCTGATTTATATTTCATGAAGATAAATTAAAATTTGTGATGATATCTGTGCTTCGTCGGCCACCTACTGGTACTTTCACATAAGATTAAAGATAATTCCAGCTCAAAAAATGTCCAATTATTGGCGCATTGATACTCGTCATTATTTGATTAATTTATAATGATACAATTATAAAATATGCCTTTTAAATATTTCTTTGATAATTTGAAGAATGATTTATCATTACATAGTCATTATTTAAGATTTAGTAGTGATTTTATACGTCTAATTCTTATACTACCTAACTCTAAGCTCTTAAGATGGACAATGATTTGCACATTTACCTTACTGTATAATAACATATGAGCAGCTTCGGCTCAATGGTAAGGTGCAGGACTCTCAACCCCAGGGTCTCGAACGGAAATTAACTTAAGGCTAACATTAGGGCCTTGTCCGATGCCCTAGAAAAATCACAAGGTTCTGATATAGTACCTCATAAGGTCCGAAGTAAGGCGAATAGCGGCGCGCCTATGCGGCCCTGATAGTTTATCCGGACTTGTTATTTCTTCTTAATTTCCTGCATTAAATAACTAATTACACGCGAAGCTCTAAAATCAACGGAAATTATTAAGAAATCATCATTAAGTTGTTTTAGACAAGTTACCCGTTCAATAACGTTAAAGTAATGAAACAGTGAAATAGTATATTACTAACGCGGGCGGAAGAGGATTATTTACCTCATGCGACGTTTTTCGGCCGAGCGAAGCGAGGTCGAAAAGTCGCATGAGGTAAAAATTCTCTTACGTCCACGTTTCAGTAACGTATTTTTCCGTCCGAGGCCGCAAAATGACATTTAAGATGGCATTTTGAGGTTCGCTCGGCCGAAAAACGTCGCATGAGGTAAATAATCCTCTTCCGCCCGCGTTAGTAATATACTATTAACTATATATATAGTAATATACTATTAACCACAAAAATGAAACCACGTGCATGCGATATTAAGATTTCCGTAGGGCGTTACGCGCCTTGCTAGGGGCCCTTACGGAGAACCTGATTGGGCCCTTACAACTATCTAAGGCAAGCCCTACTCATTTGCTGTTCGGGGTCATGGGTTCGAATCCCCAACCCATATGACCAAAGTTTTTTCTGAATTTTCCCCGATTGTGGAGGCTTCTGGAAGTTCAAATTTTCAATCCTCAGATTTTTCCGGTGAAATTTTGGAGTTTTCGGAAGTTATCATGTTTGGGGGGAAGGCGGAAAAAGACGAGCAAGCCTCGGGATTGCTCTTGCCTGGGCAAATCGTGATTCCTCCCCTTCAGGGGCGCTCTCCAGTACTTAGGTACTACTTGGCATCTCGATGAATCGGCCTCAGAGGTTGCCACCCCCTCCGGCCTTTTCTAGCTGTCTCAAACTCTTCAACACAAGCCTCGGAAGAGTCTCCGAATTCCACAGCGAGAACTCGGCTGTGAGCGAACCTTCACCACCACCAGCGGCAGAGGGCTTCACCAAAGTTTTTTCTGAATTTTCCCCGATTGTGGAGGCTTCTGGAAGTTCAAATTTTCAATCCTCAGATTTTTCCGGTGAAATTTTGGAATTTTCGGAAGTTTTCATGTTTGGGGAGAAGGCGGAAAAAGACGAGCAAGCCTCGGGATTGCTCTTGCCTGGGCAAACCGTGATTTCTCCCTTTAGGGGCGCTCTCCAGTACTTAGGTACTACTTGGCATCTCGATGAATCGGCCTCAGAGGTTGCCACCCCCTCCGGCCTTTTCTAGCTGGCCCAAACTCTTCAACACACAAGAGTCTCCGAATTCCACAGCGAGTACCCGGCTGTGAGCGAACCTTCACCACCACCAGCGGCAGAGGGCTTCACCATCGAAGGATGCACAAGGCCTGGCATGATGAACCGTACATCAAGCAGGCCACCAGGCTAGGCCCACGTCATTGGGCACGAGAAGAAACTGCGCTCATCGCCCAGCGGGAAGCCGAGCTGACCATTCAAGGAGTGCGGTTCATCAACCAGTCTCTGCAGCAGTCCTTTCCACAGCGGTCCATTGTCCCCATCAGCAACTGCCGCCGCTCCTAGGAATAACAGGCCATGGTCCAACGGGCCATCCACCAGCAGAGGGTCTCCGTCGAGATCACCCCACCAACAACTTCAGAGGACACAACTGGAGGCCATCGAAAGATAAAGAAGCCACCTTTCAGAGACTCTCTGACTACCTGCGTGACGTTCTCTCCACTACGCCACCTAGCAACAACGCTCCAAGGTGCCAGACACCAGCGTCACCTACTTCCAGAAGGAAGGCCAGGAGACGAGAATACGCCATGGTCTAGAGGCACTGGAAGTAGAACGGAGCCTGCTGCATCACTAGCATCCTGGAAGGCATCGAGGACGCCCAGCAATCACTCGAGACATCATGAAGGCCTATTGAACCATCATCTTTATGCAGCCAGCAACCAACACCACACCGCAATATGTTCGACGGCCTCTGATCGAGGATGTCTGGCAGCCAATCACCCAAGAACCTCAGAGCGGCTAGGCCATTCCTGTTCATGTCACCTGGCCTTGATGGCCTTACAGCCCGCCAACTCAGATCCATACCACCGGGCGTTCTCACAAGGATATGCAATCTTATCCTCTGGTGTGGCAAGCTACCTGACCACCGCGCCATTTTAGGAACAGTCTTCATCCCAAAGAAACCCGGAGCTAAGTTGCCCGGAGACTTTTGACCAATCTCCATTTTCTCTGTATTTACCAGACTTATACAGAAAAACTTAGTATAGAGGATAGACCAACTCATTCAGTCATTCAGCTAGATGAGTAGCAACGAACATTCCAGGGTGGGATCGATACTTTCAGGGATAACACCGTTCGTCTTGACGTTATTCTTCGGAGTTGGTACACCAATTTCGCTATACATCGCCACGCTTGACATCGCCAAGACCTTTGACAGTGTGGATCACACCGTCTCCTGGCTGCCGCGGAAGCAGCCACTCTTCCTCCCGAGATGATCTCGTATCTCCAAGACTATTACCAGCGAAGCACCACCACGTTATCAGGTTGCGGATGTGAGTCAAGGCCACTTAGAATTACGAGAGGAGTAATCATGGACAACCTCCTGCGTTCTCTCCATCAATAATATGGCGTCATCTTGAATAATACCACCATCCAAGCCATGGCCTTCGCCGACGACCTGGTCCTACTCGTCGACGCACTAACCGGTTTTCAACACCTAATCGATTACACGACGAATTACTTGAAGGACTGTGACCTGGTGCTAAACAACACCATGTCACACACTGTCGCCAACTTTGGAGATTCAAATAGAAGGAGGACAGTGGTCGATGCCAGAGACACCTACACCATCCTGGGTCAACCGGTACGAGCACTTAACAGTGAGGAATCCTGAATCTACCTGGGAATCGAATTCTCGGCAGAAGGCAGGCCCTCGCACCCTCTAGCCAGTCAACTGAGCCCCTGTCTTCAACGTCTTACCAAAGCGCCACTCAAACCACAGCAGCGTATCGTGGTCCTAGGGAGAATTACCCTCAGTGAGATTCAGCGAGTGGACAAAATGGCGAGAGCCACAGTGAGATAATGGTTAGCTCTACCGAACGTCACCCTGGTAGGATACTTCCATGCTCCAGTTGGCTAAGAAGGTCTGGGCATTTCATCTATGCGCTGGCTAGCGCCTCTCCACCGGTGCAACTACCTTCTCAATCTCGTGCCAGACCGAAATGAGACTAATATTACTGAGCCTTGCCTGGCTAAGAAAGTTCTCCAATGGAATAAATGGCTCACCGATAGGAACACTATCATCGCAGATGAAGAGAGCTGCAAAAAGCGGTGGCCCGCTCTCCTCCACGGCCTGATAGAAGGGCGTGCGCTTAAGCATTCCGTTCAAGTTGTCAACCAACACCAATGGGTAATGGACGGAACCGAACTTCTTATCGACAGAGATTATATCAACTGTCACAAAGTAAGAATCGGAGCCCTTCCTACCAGAGCTAGAACCACCAGGGGGAGACACGGGGATTGGAGCTGTCGTGCGGGGTGCATACTGACAGAACCAAACAACCATGTCCTCCAGATATGCTCCCGCACCCACGGCTTGCGGATTGCTCGCCATATAACTCTATCCTCACCTACATTAGAAGAAAATTGCGACGCCAAGGCTTAACGGTATACAGCGAGCCACACATTACCACCAGCGAAAGACTGCGTAAGCCCGACATCATCGCCATCGAAGTTGCCAGCGAACAGTGTGATCTCGAGTGAGCTCGGACTTTCAAGGTGCACAAGTACACCAGCAACCCCGACATCCAAAGGACCATTGAAGATCTTAGAGCGAGGAATATTCTGCACCTCCCGGCAGTCTTATCCTGTAGGGAGGTTTGGTGCAAACAATCTGCAGACGACCTCCTTAGGCTAGGCACCATCAATCGCCGGGATCTCGCCGCTATCGCCATCAGAGTTCTCATAGGTGGAGTCATAACACACAGGGTCTTTAACGCCAGCACCGTAGTAAAGAATTGGATCTCAGCCTAACAAGAAGAGTGCACACCCTCCGGGAAACGGATTTTTGCAAGCATTTGAGAGTCGATTTCTGGTATCTAAAAATAAAGCCCAGTGCTTAAATATCCGTCAAATGAGCCGTTTTTCTTGAGATATGAGCAACCTCATCTCAAATATCCTCTATTTCGCTAAAAAAATTATGTATCTTCTATTGACCGGTTATATTGCAAGTATTTAACAGGTTCAGTGCCGCGTCGAAATTTGAAATAATTCAATACTTTTCCATTATTTTTCTGTATTTATATATGGGAGCGTCCAGCAGAAACGGGCCACCGAGCGCGCGCGGTGCCTTTTTTCGCGTAAAAGGCGTTCTGTTTAACTCGCTCATAATCGTATGCTGCGTCTTTGAAAAAAAAAAACCAAGGACCTATATCGATAGATTTTTTTCTGCTCTTTCCAATTGCGCCATTGTTTTTATTGCGAAACGCGTTCTTCCGGACGAAAACTCGAGTTGAATATTGAAAGCCATTTTTCTCAAAATATATCATGTTTTTTTGCAAAATAAACTACACCATTGGAAAGTACAACTCTTAAGCTTCAAAACCCTATCTTGGAGAAGTTGGAGAAATAAAGAGTTTAAAAGTAACAACATGAAAAAGACAGCGCCGAGGGTCCGCGCGAGCCCCTCGCGCCCGTGCGTACGGCACGTTTAAATGGACGCTCTATTCAATTCGCTAATAATCGTGTACCAAGTCTCTGAAAAAAGAACTAAGAACATATATCGATAGATTTTTTCCTGCTCTCTCCAATGGTGCTATTATTTTTATTCCCAAATGCTTCCTTCTAGTTGAAAATTCCATTTGAATGTTTAAACTCTATTTTTTCAATAAAATATCAGTCTTTTCTTCAAAATGAATTATATTCTTCAAAAGTACAAGTCTTAAACTATAAAATATTATATTTTTAAGTTGAAACATGAAAAGTTCAAAAATAGTAAGATCAAAAAGACAGCGGCTGCCCGAATTTTTTACACTATGCTCAAGGGCGGATTAATACACGCGATGTGCTATTTCGCCTTTTCTTTTTTGTAAATATAAAATGTTTTGTAACAATGCCAATGCGTGGACATAATTTTGTGGATCTAGTTGTAACATTAGTATAATATTACAATGAACTTTGTTCATTTATATAACAAAATTTGAAAAACATAATATATTAAACATAAAAATATCCATGAACGCACTGAAAGCAGTGAAACAGAAATTTAAAATAACCTTATAGATTGTTTAATCTGGAATAACAATATTACCTTTCGGAAGCATTTCGGAATAAAAATAATAGCACCATTGGAAAGAGCAGGAAAAAATCTTGGTTTTTTTTTTCAAAGACGCAGCATACGAGTATGAACGAGTTAAACAGAGCGCCTTTTACGCGAAAAAAGGCACCGCGCGCGCCCGGTGGCCCATTTCTGCTGGACGCTCCCATATACTTTTACTATATTTCCGTTTAAGCAAAATAAATTTGTTTTTTGAAAGTCAATAAATACGATAAATTAATGAATTAAAACAATTATTATTTTTAACTATTTCTTCTAACAATTAAAAGAAAAGTTTTCAAAGTAATTCATGGTACAATATGTACCATGCCGCACTTAACCTGTTACGATACGAAAACGAGGAAAAAAATTATAAAAGTAGACACTAAAAGCTAAAATGTAAGTTCCGCTTTGCTTAAAAAATATTGATTTTTAAGGAAATTATAAGCAATCAAAGATAGCATAAGAAAATGATTAAAAATTTGTCTTCATTTTAAGCGATTAAATGGATTGTATTTTTAACCATTTTCTTACGCTACCTTTGATCGCTTATAATTTCCTTAAAAATCAATATTTACAGTTTTTGCTATATAAATACGCACACACACACGCGTACACACACACACACACACACACACGCGTCCGCACGCACGTATACACACACAATCACACACGCACGCACGCACGCACGCACGCACACACACACACATACACACGCACACATCCATATGAACATTTTCTAACAATAGTGTATCTCGATTCAAAATATTCTACAGAACATCTCTAGCATTTTCTTTTTCAAAAAATTCATTATTCGCCATCTCGAAGCTTCCTCTAGGAGGAACCGAAACCTGCGCAGTGCTCCAATTACTATTGAATCGCTTGAAACGTAAATTAAGCAAAGCCATACATATGCCTTACCCTACCCCACTCTATTTGCCGAACAACCACCACCCACGCATCTCTGTTCACCCAAACATCGTCCCTCTCTCCCTCTACAAAACACAGCCGAGCGAAGTCATTGCGGCTCGCAGACGCAGTGCAGCAGTCCACGATGGCATTCGTCAACTATTTTTGCGAGTGTCTCTCAGGCCTGCGCGCACCAAGTTATGCAGCGCGTGCGCGCGTTGGCTCCGTTCGAAAGTATGCCGAGAACTCGGCTCGCTCGACTTCCGCAGTTTTGTTTACGAGCGCCGGGGGAAGCCGCTCATTTCGATTCGCCGAGCGTATAGGCAAGAGTGACCCATGCAAATAATGTCAGTCTGCTGAAGCGGAGGCTCTTCTTTCGTTCTTATGTGTGTAAGACCGTATGTCTGCCTACGTGGGTGGACGCGGGGATGTCAGTGTCTTGGGACGAGGGTGTTGGGTATCGGTGAAAAAAGATGTTGTCGCTTGGGTGAGCGTAGTTTAGGGATGAAGAGGCGTGGGAAGGGGGAAGTGCAGTTAAGTTTATAAATAGGGTTTCGGAATCGATGTTGAGGAATGGAAATTTATTGGGAAAAGCAATTTACATATTACTTATGAATTGGAGGGAGTGTGTGCGTAAAAGAAGAGTATTATGTTACTATAACATAATTTAGAATAGCGTTTCAGTCAAAAACATGATATTCACGCTTCTCTGACTATATCAGAGTTTATCACCTCACAAGATATAATATATTCACATCTTTCACAATCATTATATTAAATTCTAAATAAAAAGAAAAAAAAAAATTTTAATATAAGAACATGTTTCCATAAACACGTCATCTTGAACGCATCTCCGGCCCCGCCTCACATCATAACCTGCGTCAAAACAACTTTCCCAGCCTCCGAAAGCAATATGCCCTCCAAAACAAAGAAACTCCGCCCACGTCCATAAATCCACTCCGCATCAAGCCGCTAAACATCATCCCCCCAACCGGAAAAAGCTCTGTCTTTCAATAAAAAAACACGCGTTTAGCAGACACGGGACCGCTCGAATCCCATAAGAAAACTTGGCTGCTGCCACACGTGACGCGCGTGCGTGCCGAAACTTCCTCCTCCGGTTTTACAGCTCGTACGGCATATAGGCTTTTGATTTACGCGGCGCAAATGGCGGGGCCATCACACGCGGCTTCCGATAATGCGGGGGCGGGGGCGGGAGATATCTGCATGATATATCTGGGGGAATACGAATGCGAATCCCCGGGTAGAGGACTCGTATAAGACAAATCTCGCGCGCGCCGCATGATAAGAACGAAGCGCCGAGGCGAATTTCAATAATCCGCGAGGGTGGAATGGCCAACGATTCGTCGCGCGTAGCAAGAGCGCTTATGAGTGTATTACGGTTTATTAGCTCGTGCGCGCGTGTGCTCTGGCATTTGTCTTGGAGGGAGGGACATAAGACAAAGTACAGGTTTGCGTTGGAGTTCTCGTGGTAAGTGGATTTTTTTTCGATGTGTGAGTGATGGCACGACCGGTGTGATGACGCAAATCTTGGGAAGGGGAGGTGGGAGATTGGTCGGTGATAATCCGCAGGGTAATCTAGGTGGTTTTTCATTTTTGTTTGGCAGGTACGTACTAATTATATTGTGAAATTTGGATTTTTTAGTTTATTAAATGATAACAATTCGTTCAATTAATGGATTTTGATAATGCTTTTTCTTTCTTCTAGGAAAATAGTTTTCCTACGATTGAAATAAATATGAAGTATATCAAAAAATTGTATACGTACCTTTAGCTGGAAATGTCTTTGAAACTTATTGATATGCTGTATATTGTTCTGGAAACTTGTTCTCAAAATATAAAAAAAACTCAACGAAATATCAAATTCCAAAAATAACAATGTAACGTTAGAAAGTTAAATAACAAAATGTATCTGCATTCATAGAAGTTGAAATAATTAAAACATGGTTTTATTTGAAAAATAGTTTTCCGCCTATTATAAAACAAAATGACTATCGTATTGAGTTACTTCATCGACACTAACGTCCATTTCAATACCATCATCAGATTTTTCTGAAAATACAACGTTGTTACCGCGGCATAACGAAAAAAAATTCGTTGTGTAAAGAATAAAAATACATAAAATTTTATTGAATATTCAAATCTTTTCTATATTTATTACGCAAATATCAAAATTGTCAAAATTATAATACAAAAATAAAGGAAACACTCCCTTCACAGTAAACCAGCAGAGTTTCTCTCCCTCGTCGAAGCCAACTACTTAATTCCCCGGCATTTTTGAGCAACGCGAAATGATTTCGGTTAAGAGGCTTGCTCTTTTCAACAAAATACGCGCTCGCACGAAACCAAAGCAAAAAAGAAAAAACGGCTAAGGCGCGGAGGACGTCGACGCAGCGCGAGGCAATTATATTTCCCGCGTCGGTATACAAAGGTGAAGAAAATGAAAAGCTCGCATTGTTCTCGCGGGGACGAATGTCTGCTGAGAGGCTATTTCGTCGCGCAGGTCCCTGTGCTGTCAATTACGTCGAAATTACGCAATACTTATATACACCGCTGCTCGACGCGACTGCATTATTCGCGACAGCAGTGGCAGTCGAAAACAATGCCGGGATGATAAAAAAAAAAGAAAGAATCCACCAGCTGTGTGCACGCGCTTCGGGAAAAATTGTTATTTAACGCTGAAAGAGAGAGCGTTACGCCGGGGATGCTAATTAATGCTAATATACACCGTTTGAAATCTCATTTCGCCGCGACTAATGAATTATGCACGATGCGCGCGCCGTGGCCGCGCGAAAAGTGGGAAGTTTATTCGCTTCGTTTTTTCGATACACACGCATAACACATACGCGCGCATGCTGAAAAGGCCGGGGAAAATATTATCGTTGCCAGGGTATACGTGTCTAAGAATAGACGTGTGCGCAAAGTGAAATAAAGAAAGAAGACAGATTCGTGAGTTTTACACAATTCTCAAAATATGTATTTGAACTCGTCTTTTTATTTTACCTCAAACAAGTGTTTGCTCTCTCTCTCTCTCTCCCATTTTCTCGCTTTCTCTCTCTCTCTCTCGCTCTCTCTCTCTCTCTCTCACGCACCACCAACAAAAGTCTGACAATCTCACGACGGCTGTATACATTCGTTCGCAAAATTCCCTATTGTTATCTCTACTCGAACTCGAAAGTGTAGATTATTTATCATCACGTGTCTCGCCTTTTTCTCCTCTCTTCCAGTCTATTCGATCGTCGAAGCTTCGACGAAAATTCGCGGCTGCGACGTATCGTAAAGAAGAATAATTGTTAGCACTGCGCGAGGTTTTTATTTTTTAATTGTTTTTTTTCGATGTAATTCTCGTTTACATTTATTTACAGTCGATATACGTATTCCTTTTTTTTTTTTTCTTTTTTGGTCTTCGATCAAAGTCCAACAACGTTTTTTTTCTCCCTGGAATATTATGTGTAAGCTTTGACAGTTTAAAAGGCTAACTCAAAAATGAAAATACGTACAATATATCTATGCGTTAGTATGAAAAATAAATGCTATTTTCTTATGACAATAAACAAAAAAAAATCATTGAAGTGATACTTGTAATACTTTACTCTATCGTAAAAAGTCGAATGGATTTTCCAGAGAAGAAAGCGAAAAAATGACGTTGGTTGAAGCTCGTTGAGAAAATGTTCCTATATCGTTTACATATGTGCTCATTGGCTCGCTTATACAGTTCCAATACAAACGTCTCCTCTCTCACATCGCAGTCTCGTTCAGTTTACGTACATTAACTTCTCCGCTCGCCATGCGTCCTAAATAACCTGTATTCATTTTTTTTTCTTTTACTTTGAAAATTGGCACCGTACATTAGTCGTAAAGTAACTCAGTTGTTTATGACGTAAAATCGCTCGCGCTAAAGGACGATCTTCTCTTTTTTTCTACACTGAACTCGACAATTTTTTCTTATTTTTTATTTTGCTCCTCCTCCCTCATTTGGGGTTACGTTTATTTTAGAGAGTCTGCTCCTTACCTTGTAATTTATTGTAACGGTTATTATTATTTTTTTTCTGATTTTTGTCTTGAGTCTACATGCCTCGTGTGAAAAATAAACTTCGAACAGTACATCGCCGTATTAGTATATATAATCATCGTCACGCAGATTTTTCGCTTAATGGTATGCCGAGCTGAGCATATCTTTCGTTCTCCCTGTGAATATAGGTTTTTTTAGCGTAGTAATAAGTTATACATATTTTCTTTTTCTTTCTCGCTCATTCGCTTACTCGTCGGCGCTGCGCGTAATGTCGCTCACGATAAAAAAATCCGAACCACGAGAAAAAATATATTTACACATCGCTGCGTTTTGTCCGTAATACTAGTACTCTCTTACTCCATTCTTCGACTCATATCTTACATTGTTTGTCTCAAACATCTTCAATTCAAAGTCAGAAAGGTAACGTAAATGGTTATTCTTAATGCATACCTCATGCATATTCGCACACATTTAGAGAACAAACATACATTCGCAAAACTATCTTTAGTCCGGAAGAATAACTTAATGATGTAATTCCTTTGGAATGAACAAAGTTCTTTACGTTAGAATGTACAAAGATATAAGGAACAAAATACGGTAGTTGGGTAAGAGGTTCTTAAGGGGGCTAGACACCTTTTTTCTCTGAAATAAGAAGTCACATTTTAATACATAAATGTAAACTAATTATTTCATACTTTTTACATATAAAAGTGGGTATATTTACCTTACCTTAAAACTTTCTCCGATGGGCCTTTTATATAGTCCAGAACCATAGTCATCGATGAAACAAGTTTTTTCACTAACCGTAAGCTTTGAAATTTTCCTGTGGATGGATTGACTCCAGATTTGAACTAAATTACTCCTGAATAGTATAATTCTCATATGAGTGTAGGGATTTAGGATTAAATGTCGGCAAAAATTTTTACATCAGAAAAATTATGAAAAAATATAAAAAATTTAAAAAAATTAAAAAAAAAACTCTTGAAAAACAGCACAATTTTTTTTTCTCATATGAGAATTATACTATTCAGGAGTAATTTAGTTCAAATCTGGAGTCAATCCATCCACAGGAAAATTTCAAAGCTTACGGTTAGTGAAAAAACTTGTTTCATCGATGACTATGGTTCTGGACCATATAAAAGGCCCATCGGAGAAAGTTTTAAGGTAAGGTAAATATACCCACTTTTATATGTAAAAAGTATGAAATAATTAGTTTACATTTATGTATTAAAATGTGACTTCTTATTTCAGAGAAAAAAGGTGTCTAGCCCCCTTAAATGCGATTGTAATATTAAGATGAGTATTATTTTCTTCCATAAAATTGGCGGAGTTTGACATTAATGAAAAGACGATATCCATTAATCAAATGATTTTCCATCTCCGTTCACAATCTTGTTGAACGTTTGCCTTCGCATTAAACCGCCTCGTACAAAAATAGCCGTAGTCCTTAGTCATCACGCGATGTTCGATATCTTGTTCCTAATTAACTCCGATCCCACCATCGTCATTTTAGAAGCCCAAACTGCCTCTCCATATGATTTTAACATCGCAAAAGATTCCTTACACCTATATAAGAACCCCAATCCAAACTCACCTCTCTCTCTCTCTCTCTCTCTCTCTCTCTCTCTCTCTCTCTCTCTCTCTCTCTCTCTCTCTCTCTCTCTCTCTCTCTCTCTCTCTCTCTCTCTCTCTCTCTCTCTCTCTCTCTCTCTCTCTCTCTCTCTCTCTCTCTCTCTCTCTCTCTCTCCCACGTATATAAAAAGCTACGAACAAACAAAACTAACGTAACAACCACACACCGTGCGCAAAGTATACAAAGCGTGATGATGAGCCTCATCATCCCACTTTGTGAAACCACACCAGAAGAACAAGTAAAATAATCATCATAATCGTCAGAAGAACAAAAGTCGGACATCATCGACGGGCCTACAGCGTCTCGAGGAGATTCTGCACGAGCAGCGCGGGTGGAGCGGTCACCCTGGCCTTGCCGTTGCTGCTGCTCCCGTTGGCGGTACCACCGACCGGCTTTCTCGTCGTCGTCGCCGTCGTAGCGGCGACGGCAGCCTGACGGTTGGCCGCGCAGGCGCGCACCGCGCTGTGGCGGCCGCGCTCGAGCTGCTGCTCGGACTTGTTACTGTCCTGCTCCAACTGCACCGAGACGCTGGCCACCCGCGCGCGAGAGCCGCACTGGCCGCCGTCCTGTAATCATAAACACATTCGCAAAAAATTCACATATATTTAATACTATATAGAGAAGCGTGTGTGTGCGTATGTGTGTGTGTATGTGTATGTGTGCGTGTGTGTTTGTGTGTGTGTGTGTATAGAATGTATAGGCAGGGGTGAGGCTCGTCGCATTTGCGGATAATCCGTTAGACTTGCGGTCGCGCGTCAAACTGCTGGGTGTGGGTGGGTAGAGGCAATTATCAACGTCAGTTACAGTGCGGGCTGCCAGCGCGCGCGGGGCATAATTAAAAGTAAATTGATGCCGCGTATACGCTCGCTGCCCGCGTTTAATGATATTGGGTTAATGCGATTTGTATGGACTTAGCGGTGCGCGCAGATAGCCCGAGGGGGAGTTGCGGCGGCTCTGTCATTTTTGGGAGAGAACGTATCTACCGCTCTGCTGGCGTTGATGAGCGTGGATTTTGGGAGGGGCGAGAAGGGGGGGGGGCGATAATCGTTTGCGTTGGGAAGGGTAAATGTTTTTGTTTGATTTAGTGGGTGTTTTGGGGTAATTTAAAATTACTGGTGGAATGGCAAGAATAGCAGTTTGCTGGTGAGTTTGTAGGGATAGAGGAATATTTTTTTGTGAGTTTTGATACGAAGCAAGGGACTATAAAATAGTCATTTTCGTACCAAGGCCGTAAAGTAAGATATTACGGCCCGAAGGGGGCTTGTGTGTTCGAGAAGCCTAAAAAACAGATAGTAGATCATAAAATAAGATAAAAAATTTAAATGTAACAAAAATTGGTTTTCGTAAAAAAGAGGTCCCTAAAGTGACTCTTTTGTGACCGACGGGAAAAAAAAATTGTTTGCCCGGCGGGCGCAAATGTATCTTTTAGAAGATGCTTTTGCACTCGCTTCTCAAATACTACGTAAAATCGCAAAAATTAAACTTGATCCTTCCGAGAATCCCCCATAAATTTGTGCGTGTATGTTTTTCATGGTTTTTTTTTATTCAAAGATGAATAAAAAAAATAATAATTAAAATAATAATTTAAATAATAATAATAATAATAATAATAATTAAAATAATAATTTAAATAATAATAATAATAATAATAATTTAATTAATAATAATTAAAATAATAATTTATGAATCCAAAGAATTTTAATAAAGAAAAGAAAATTTAATTAATTTTTTTCATTGAATCTTAGTATCAAATTACAAAACTAATTGAGAATTTATACATACACTGAAAAAAATTTGGCACGGCGTCTGTTTCCATCACGGTTCGTCAGCGCCCCCTTCGCTGCGTGTCAGACCACCCACTTTTGGCACAGCGTTTGTCCCTAACGGGAGAGAAGATGTGCCAGTACGCGGCGCGCGATGCTTTTACGGGACAGGAGCTGTGCCAGTACGGGGCAGGAGATGTGCCGAACCGCGGTACAACATTCGACCCTACTTTCGGCATAGCGTATGTTCTTATCGGGTCAGGTGGAGTGCCAAATTTTTTTCAGTGTATAACAATTTTAAATAAATTGTTCATAGTAAACACAAAAATTTTTTAAGTATAGCTATCTTGAAGTTTCGAAGAATATAAACAATTTAAATAATTAATAGGGTAATAAGGTGATTATTTATCTTATATGACATTTTTCGTGTGAGAAAAATCACACATAAAGTAAAAAAATCTTAATCAATTTAAGTTATGATTTTGAGGTTAGAGTGGTATGTTGGTATGACTGATATGATTTTAAACTCTACATGTTAACAGTTAGTATACTTAAATTTTACGTTTTAAATAAGCTAATATATTAACTATAATAAAATCCTTCCCTCAGTGTAATACTTATGTGAATAAAGAAGTAGGGTAAGTGTGCCAGTTACTGTGCCCCTTAAGGCGATATCCGTAGTATTTAATCAATTACTATTTTTTTTTTTTCAATTTTTAATCATCTTAAGACCTTTATATGATAATTATATATTCTGCGAGCAGAATAAACACCTTTTTAATACAATATTATGTAAGGAATATTAAATAATTAATAAAATGACAGCATAAGCCTTTGCATCAGTTACTGCATCATTAATTTAGTTACTGTGTGTCAGTTAGTGTACATTGTTTTAATTACTGTGTGTCACTTAGTGTACATTGTTTTAATTACTGTGTGTCAGTTAGTGTACATTGTTTTAATTACTGTGTGTCACTTAGTGTACAGTGTTTTAATTACTGTGCCTTAGATTCTGAACACTGTAATTAATCTTGTGTCTTTTTTCTCACTCATCTGCATCTGCATAAACTATATAATATATTTAAACATGAAATTTGTTTTTTTTTTTTATTATATTTAGTAGACTCCCTGCTGGAAATCATTTCTAGTGTTTTCATTCAACTTAGCTTTCATAAAATGGGAGAGAAATGGATGATTTCCAGCAGGGCTATGATTTACTACGTATAGAAATACTTACTTATTATAGAAGAAAATAAAATAAAGATGGGAATAAAATATATTATTTTTAAATATATTAAAAACTGAGTTATTTGCTCTGTGGGTAAGCAACGAACGTCGAAGTTGACTTGCACAGGCGACGAAGCATGAGAAAGTAAGGTTAGCGTAGCCTACCGCGAGGAGGCACAGTAACTGAAGCGAGCACAGTAACTGCCACACTTACCCTACCATGTTTAAAGTTTATATTATTACAAAAGGAGAATGCCCACGACGACTTTATTATAAAAACACACTGAGAGAAATGTCATAGTAAAATGTATAATATATCTAATAAAAATTACTATATTCTATAGTAACCTCGGGATATACTCGATTTATGAGAAATTTTATTACGTATCGCCGGCGGGGAGAAAAAAGTTATATCTCAGCGGAGCGCAAAGAAAGGTTCTAACTCAAGTTTTTGTTAAGAAAAGTACTAACTGGACCGAGCACTAAGAAAAGTTACAACTCACAAGCTTTACTTTTTCAGAGACGTTTTAGTTGAGAACTGCTGTAGAGTTTGAAAAATCTGTTTCTGATTTCTTTTACTGTATAAATATATAAGAAAAATGGTTAACAATTTTTTTTTTAAGGGATACCTTTCGGACATGTTTTCTTCTTTCCGATATCACGAAGTGCACGACCAAAAGTGTGTACAATTAAAAACGCGTTTGACACATTTTTTTTGTTTTTCTTTTTATGAAATTTGTAATTATTTTACGTAAAACTAATCTATTCTTATATGTAACCCTTTTCTGCAGAGAACAAGCTCCCCATTCAAATTGTAAATTGTATGACTGAATTAGAAAAATATTATATAGCAATTTTTATTATAATTATGTTTAATTTTACTATGACATTTTTGTCAGTGCATGACATTGAGGAGAAAATTGTTCAGTTTACTTTGTGGGAAAGTTATTACAATGATAAATAAAAATCTGTTACTATACTAAATACATGGAAGTAGTATAACCCGAGTTTGGGTCGCCGCTGATTTCCAATCGGCATTTTTATAATTTTCCCATATAATAACTTTGTCCATCATATAAGTTCGTCCTAGAAATGACAGTAAAGATTTTATACGTTGCATTCTCCAAGTATGTTTATGGAAGTTGCAGATTTGAAATATTATATTTTGAACACTAATAATACAATTACAATCTCCTAACTAATTATTACATCTTTATTTTGCTTTGGTTCATACAACAATTGTTCATGGTGCAACGAGGGGAGAAAATGAGCTATTTCACAGTCGAATAGGTCTTCTTTCCGTGTTACACACCGTATTTTTTTAACAAGTGCATAAGAGGGCCTTTTTATATGCATGAAAGTTGGGTAGGGGATCGTGCATTTAGAGTCGTGCACAACCCAGTTACAAATCATTGCATTTTTAGTTTTCATTTAAATAACTTATTTCAAATATGTGCACCTTTAAAATTTTAAAAGTTATCTATATCCACCTAAACAGGCTAAAAAACCATAAAATATATAAATTTGTTAACGAATTCATAAAGATTCGTTGTAGCGGGGATAAATTTATTTTTTGCCCCGCGAAACTCTGAAAAAATGGATTTTTTTTTCTCAAAGAAAAAACTTTGTAACGGTGAAAATTTTTTAATCAAGGATTTTGATGAATTAAGATGTTTTTGAGGTTCCTGAGTCAGAATAATAGGGTTTTAAAAAATGTATGTATGTATGTATGTATATATGTATGTATTATGTATGTATGTATGTATGAAACCAAATTTTGTCCCCGGCGTGAACTCTTGAACGAATGGACGGAATTAACTGAACTTTCGCATGCACCTTAGGTATGTCTTAACTTAGAACTGATTAAATTTTGGAGTCAAATGGATGACTTTAAGGTCTTATTTTTTAAAAAAATAACAATTTCGTAACTTTTTTTTTTTTTTTAAAGATATTTCAAATGGAGACCTATATTTTTGAATTACAATATATTCGATTTCCTTCTAAATTATGTCTTTTAAAACTACTCACGAGTTATTTTTGACTTAAAAATGTGGATTTGAAAAAGTAGTAATTTTTTTAGAAAAATTAAATAATTTTATGAATTATAAATAACTTTTTCGGCATTACATCTCAAATGTAAACCGATATTCTCAACGTACGTTCTATTTCCTTCTAAATTATGCATTTCAAAACTACTTACTAGCAATTTTTTACTTACAGTTGAGAATTTAAAAAAGTAGCAACTTTTTCGAAAAATATAATAGTTATATGAATTGTAAATAACTTTTTCGGCATATTCTTTCAATACGCTTAATTCCCTCTTTATTTATGTATTTTGAAACTATTAAATGAAACGCGGATTATAATACTGTTTCAACTTTAATCTATGATTTTTAATTTAAATGTGCAATAAAAAAAGTCATAAAAATATTGAAGATACTTTTTGAGAAAGCATTCTGCTAATTCAGTTAGCAGCGGTTTTTTTCATTCTTTCCCAAATCACGCTTGGAATACGCGATTTTCTACCCGACTTTCAGTCATGCTAAAAGGCCCGTTTCATGCACGTGTTGACAAATAGTACATAGTCACACGAGTTTTACACAATATTTTTTATCATAAGTGCGTGGAAATGCTAGTGAGGACGTTTCTTTTCACCTTTTACAGGTTAGATTCGGAGAGGGTGCTGCGTGTATGCTGAAGCGTAACGTTATTTCTCATAACGTTTAAGGAAAATACCGCTCCGTTCACGAAATATGACATTTTCCAAGCACGTGCGATAAAAAATATTTTTCTTCTATAATTGTCTTCCAACACTGGAAAAATAGCTTGAAAGCGACATAATTTTACAAGCGAAAATGTCACATGTCAAACTAAATTTTCTTTATTAATTCATATAGAAAAACAGACAGTAATTGTCTGATTGGGTGGTCTGCTTCGCGAGTATACAAAGACAGCATTGTTTACTCGATTACAAAGATGTTGACCACCTGAATGCTTCGTAATTATTATAAAAGCAAATTTTCTTTATTGATTCACATAAAGCACACGGTAATTGCTTCACTCCCCCTGTCCGACGTAAGCAGCAATGTACCTATTATCCTAACATTGAGTAAACTTCTTTCACCGTACAACAATACATTATTATCCGACGAAACTTAAACGAAACCCCCAATTCTATACCGCCGCTTTGTCTGGCCTCAAAACATCAAACATCGAACATCCTCGAGCCTGGCATTCATCATTATAACCGCACGACACTGGCCTGATTACGGGTAACCTCTCCTTCCTACCTCCCTTCCTCGGATTACCAAATCCCAGCGATTATTTGTCATGTATCGATCAGTTATTAAGTCATTCGCGAATTAGTATACAGCTCGTATACAGGCTCGGCCTATACATACTCGCTCACGTATGTGTGTGTGTGTGTGTGTATGTGCGCGTGTGTGTGTGCGTGTATGTGCATGTGTGTGTGTATGTGCGTGCGTGTGTACGTGCGTGCGTGTGTGGGTGTGTGTATGTATGCATGTATGCCTATTCACTAAGACGTGCTTTATCGAGCGGAATAGACGATAATCAGTATTAAGGGCCACGTACCCTGAATATACGCCGGGTGTGCGCGCGCGCATGCCAGGAGAGAGAGAGAGAGAGAGCGAGAGAGAGGCTGTAACTTCCTCGGCCTAAGTTTGAGGTGGTCAACTATGCCCGCGTATATATATAAGCAACATTTGCTCTCTGGCTACAATGCGCGCGAGTTAATTTTGCGCAACTCGGCTGTGTATATGGGTATATGTAGTTGCGGCTGGCTGTTGTCGACGCGCTAATAAACGCGTTGTCTTCTAATTAGATTGATTATATATAATATATAAGGCTTAGCGTTTTGATGTTGCGCGAAATGTGTGTCGTGTTGGCTGAAATTTTTCGACTTTACTTTATAAAGTATTTCGCAAAATCAATATAATAGATAGTTCAGTGTCCGACCTGTTTTGTTCATCGCTTAATATATAGAAGTCGAGTAATTCTAAATACATTACCGTCACTCGTGCTTTACATAATAATCCAGCCAGTAAAGTTAGATAATTTCATAGAATCTTTGGCACATAATTAGAGAGTCGTTCGTAATGGGATACATTAAAATTTAACCAAGCTTATTAAGTCAATAGAGTTTAGTTAATTTTCATTTTTCTCACGGCTAGAATTGTTTCCACTGTAGTACACTGTGCCGCCTAACTATGAGGACATATACAAATTTAACACGATAATAAATGTGCCCGAAATTTCGAAGCCCACAATATCGGTGCGCCACTCACTCTGAGTACGTCGAAACATTCCGCTCGCCAATATCCCATTAATGCCCGCGTATTCGCGGGAGAGGCGCAAATGAAAAGACAATGCGCGTGTCGAGGTGAAATTTGTCGCGGGAATTTCGAAACGCGAAGTGTATCTTTTACGCGAATTAGTAACGTAACTTTCATTGCCAGATTTTGCGCAAGAAGAACCCGTCGACGCTGTATCGTAGCTCTCTCTCTCTATCTCTCTCCCTCCATCTCTCTCCCTCCATCTCTATCTCCCTCCCTCTCTCTCCCTCTCTCCCTTTCCCTCTTTTCTCTCTTCATCACGTTTAAAGAATAATAGCAGTCCGGAACGTCGAGTTTCAAAATTATAGAAGTCAAGCGCGCACACAGACGTCTGTGTGTGTGTGTGTGTATATATATATGTGTGTGTGTGTGTGTGTGTACACGCGACCTCAAGAGGCGGGCTATTCAAAGTGCGTCCCAATGGTGACTATATAGAGGTACACAATATTCCTTTTTGACGCGAACACATACGTACGCAATAATTAACGAATCATATACCCACGCTCGCCGGATAATCAGAGAGAAAGAGCCAGCCGCGGCATTTTACAAGCACGATAAATCCACGCGATTTTTTCCCCCATTTAACATTTCAAAGCCCAGCGCGAAATTGTCCGGCCGAATTATCACGTTTCGATGCGCGCCCGCGCGTCGAAGCGCAGTTGACATTCGGAATATCGGCAAATACTCCCAACCACCCCCCAGCATGAACGCGGCAGATGGCGCAATTTTGCGCAAAGTTTTGACAGGTGCGCGCGAGCGAAAATCCCCCTCCCCTCCCCCGTGCTCCCTGTAAATCCTCTCTATAAAATATCCAAGCGCGTAATTTTTGCCGCTGCCCTGATGAGCGCAAAGTTGTATATTGTACCTGTAATCGTGGCTGGCACACCGGCGCGTGCACGCGCGCGCGAGAGGGAATAACTAATGCAGCGATGTGCGAGTTTTAGCCGGTCGCGGTATTAAGCGTTTTTATTTATTTTTTCATGCCGCCAGCGCGCGTGTGTCATTGTAATTGCGATTTTGAAAGAATTGTGAGCTGAATATATGCAAATTTAGGCGGATGAATGTTTTCAAAGACTATTAAACATTTATAAAGTTTTTGAATTTTGACTTTGCTTCATCAACGTTACGAGTATGATTAAAATATAGATGGTTTAGGTAAGAAAATTTGGGTTGAATATTTGAAGGGCCGGATGCAATAACCCGTTTAGCGCTCGAATGCAGTCTTCAGTTTTTAATTTTTATCTTCAAAACAAAAACGAATAAAAAAAATTCTTTCGAGGAAAAGTTTGTCTCTTCATTCGCAACAAGGTAGTATTTTTAAAAAATTAATTTGACCACTGCAAATTAGGCCCCTTGGACAATACTTCTACATGTTTTTGAGCGCTAAGCGGGTTATTGCATCTGGCCCTTCAATTGTATTTTACTCTTACTGCATAAAAAACTGTTTTACGTTTTAATTATAACCCACATTCTTAATTTATAACGTTTGCTTGAAAAAAGTCTGTACAAATTTTGACTAGCACCTCGGCTTGAAAACTTTATTTTTGTAATATACTTTTCAACTTGTCATTTTACATATAAAAAAATCTGAAATAATCCTAAACTTCATCCATATTTGCGCAGTGACAATTTTTCCTTTAAATTTCTCATGAAGCGTGATTGGGGATACATGATAAAACTGTCATCAACCTCTGTTGATACTTTTTCACAAAGACTATAATTAAATCCTCTATAAAAAAAACTTCAATCATCACCTACTGCATTCATCAGCTCATCCGACGATACGAGTAACGAAAATCATCCGCCTTTATCACTTAAATCTACCTCTCACAATCGACCCATCCCCCTTCTCACTATCGCCACGTTCTTACAAATTGAATCAGCATCTGCATGTGTGTCAGACGCACCTATCTGTTTGCCTCACAACAGGATCCATAAAACTTAATTGTCTGTAGAGCTAGACATTTTGTCGGGATCCAAGAAGACGCGTTCGCGCTCGCCGCACCCGCCTGGAAGAGACAACGAAATGGTGGGGAATGGAAGGAAAAGGATTCACCGCCGTCCTACTCTCTCTCTCTCTCTCTCACTCTCTGTTCTCCCAAATGAACCTATCTATTTAATTAGAATTATGGCGACCCCGCCAGGGGCTCTTCATTAATCCTCTTGAGAGGCTTTGCTACCAGAGAGAGAGAGAGAGAGAGAGAGAGAGAGAGAGAGAGAGAGAGAGAGAGAGAGAGAGAGAGAGAGAGAGAGCGGGAAACGTACCTAGAGAGATATACATCACACCGTAGGTTTTGCCTCTGCCATAACTCTCTCTCTCTCTCTCTCTCTCTCTCTCTCTCTCTCTCTCTCTCTCTCTCTCTCTCTCTCTCTCTCTCTCTCTCTCTCTCTCTCTCTCTCTCTCTCTCTCTCTCTCTCTCTCTCTCTCTCTCTCTCTCTCCGTCTCTCTCTTTTCGAATTCAAAATAGGAGCCCAGGCGCGCGTATGCTCATGGAATTTCGAAACGCACGCCGAAACGTTTAATTAAGAGCTTTCTGCCTCCGCGTGTCTTTTTCTTTGCGGCCCTCATGTGTGGGTGTGTTATAATGCTCTGTGCATAGATTATGCATAGGATTGAGTATGCATAATCCGCATACATAATTTGCAAATGGTATACATAACCTACCTATTTTCATAAATGATGAAAATGAACTTATTTTAGAAGGTGTGACTTTTCATTTCGTATGAATTTGTGATTTTTGTTCGTGGTTACCATTCTCCGATTCGTCCATGCAATCTGCTTACTCAGGACGATATCAATACTTGAAGCTGGAGGTACATTTATGGAGAAATACATAGAGTAAACTCGGAGCAGACAGACCCAGGTAGAGTCACAGTTTTGACGCTGTCACCGTTGTCTGTATCGTCACAGTTGTGGTCTTCGACATAGTCACCGCTGAGAGACACTCCATCCTGTAAATACAATATTTCACAAAACATCTCTCACGCCATAAAGAAACATTTTATTAAAAATTTCAACTCATTTGATGATGTTTTCCAGTGCTATCTTGCGAAATTCTTTGTGGAAAATTTTATTAACTATCCTACTATATGTATAAGCTATGTTCACATATTGAGGATGCCCACAAAACAAGTCATACGATAATTTCATGTTGTTCGGACTTTACGGCCTTCCTTCAATGGTATGCAGGATATTGGATATAGCATGTAGCATGGAAATCAGTAGATATCGGACAACAAACATTGAATTTCCGTGATACATGCTACATCCAACATCCAACATCCTGCAGCATTGAAGAAAGGCAGTTAAAATTGTTTTTATCTCGCTAGATATTTTGGTTATGAATTTCTTTCGGTGTACAGGCGCATAATAGTTAATAAAATTTTTCACAAATAACTTCGAAGGAGAGCACTGCAAAAAGTCATCAGATAAGTTGAAATTTTTAATAAACTAGCATAATCCATGCGCGCTTCGCGCGCCCGATTTTCTTACATAATAATATTCAATAACAAATATTTTCCACTTCATGATTGCATTTTGCTTTAATGAACATTCCCACTCAGAAAGTATATACACTAAATAATAGATTATGATGCTTCCTCATTTTTGAGATTAGAAAATAAATGAAAACAGTATTTTAAGTATTAAAAAAAATTATCTAATACGAACTTTGAATTAATTCCATAACTTAATGATTATTTTTATCAATTTATTCAAACGCACGTTCAAAAATCTTTCTTAATTTAAATCGAAATATTCATTTTATATCAGAGAAAGTTTTAAATTTTGGCGCCATTCAAACCGGATATTTACTCATTAGCCAATCACATCACTTCTTTAAATGCTTCACAACATCCTGCCGTCGTTTTTTTAAAAAAGGAATATTTCTGTATGCTATGAGAGATGCTTTGTAAAACATTGTTATTACAGTTTTAGATACGTCTCAGTGACGACGATAACAATGGCGCTGCTGTCAACGCGACAACACCGGCAACAACGACGCGTCACACGGGTATTACCTTAACGGATGGACCTCGGAAATAACTTACTCCATGGTTCTACGGCTGGGGCTGTTTGGCCCAACCTTACTCTATTTATTTCTTCACAAATGTACCTCCAGCTTCGAGTATTAACATCGTCCCGTGTAAGCAAATTGCAAGGACGAATCAGCGAATGACAAGCACGAGCAAAAATCACAAATTCTGAAAAATCACACTTTTTAACATAAGTTTATTTTTATCGTTTATACATAGGTTATATATATACCATTTGCAAATTATGTATGTATTATGCGTACTCAATCCTATACATAATCTATGCACAGAGCATTATACATGATTTATGTATAGATTATGCACTTTTTTTACATGGATATGAGCAATTCTCAGGATTTTCTGCAAAAAAGGTCAAAAAAAAAAAAAAAAATTTTGAGGTACACTTCTGTTATAAGTTTTTTCTCATTCTGTAGGTCACATAGTATACGAGAAAATTTTCGAACAGTCGAAAACGGTCTGTGACACCGTTTTAGAAAAAAAATCCATTTTTCTTATGGAAATTTAACATGGGAAAAATGGACGAAAAGTAGTCACTGATGATGAGCCAATAGTAAGCTTTTAAATGTTCCAACAAATATTCTACAAAAAAACGATTAAAGTAGATGAAAAGAGCTTTAATTTAAGCTAAAGATCGCTACAATCGGTCGGTTCTACGCAAAGTTACGTGCATTTGAAAATCGCGATTTTCCGGAATTCACGTAATTCAATCATTTATGGTCATTTTTCGCGATTTTTAAATGCACTTAACTTTGCGCAGAACCGACAGATTTTAACGATCTTTATCGTAAATTAAAGCTCTTTTCATCTACTTTAATCGTTTTTTTGTGGAATAGTTTTTGGCACATTTAAAAGCTTACTAGTGGCTCATCATCAGTGACTACTTTTCGTCCGTTTTTCCCATGTTAAATTTCCATAAGAAAAATGGATTTTTTTCTAAAACGGTGTCACAAGACCGTTTTCAACTGTTCGAAAATTTTCTCGTATACTATATGACCTACAGAACGAGAAAAAACTTATAACAGAAGTGTGCCTCAAAATTTTTTTTATTTTTTTTTGACCCTCTTTTTTGCAGAAAATCCTGAGAATGGGCTCATATACTCACCAGGAGACAGAGACTGCCGGGCTGGTGGTGGTGCTGGTGGTAGGTTCGCTGACGCGATTCGTGCTGCAGCTGCCACGCCTGGATGTACAGGTCGCCGCGGTAGATGAAGCCTCCCCGGCTGGCGCGCAGCATAATATGCCACCTACGAACATAGGAAGAGAAAAGGCGAACTTTTGAGTGATTGTTGCAAAAAAGTAACTATGAGATTTTTCGCAATTGTTTATAGGGTGGTAGATTAAAGTGTTTGGCTATTATCACAAGCCAAATACGAGATATGATTTTTACTTATTTTGTTGGTCACTTACAATCAAACATTTTGTTCGAGAAATGCGAATTTTTCTTAAAGATGTTTACGTTCTGAGCTCTCAACCCTTTCAGAAGTGTGAAATCTTTTGATAATTTTTGTGAATTGTATTCTATACTTTTAAATACTTTTATTAAGTTTATTTCTGAGGTATAGCTATAGAAAAGGTCAATAATTGATAATACAGGCGTATTGCATTGCGATAGAGAGAAATCGAAGACTAATATCACAATAACGCTAAAAATATCATAATACGTTAATCAGTGAATAATAAAGCCAAGGTATCTACAGTATGTTTGTCGAGACTAGTTTTTGCAAAACATAAACAGGGAATGCTAACGACTTTTTCTTACTACAATTCACGATCTATATACATTAATTCCGTTCAAAAATTCACTACACGGAGAAAAATGGTGTAGGAAAAATTACTATATTTATAGTAACCGTGGGACAGACTTAAATTATCATAAAATTTACTACAATTTATAATAAAAATTCCTATGTTTTGAGTAATTTTTACTATGTACATAGCAATTTTTACTATAAATTGTAGTAAATTTTATGATAATTCGAGTCTGTCCCAAAGTTCCTATCGAACATAGTAATTTTTCTTACATTTATAGTAAATTTTCCTAAACATTTCTCTCAGTGTAAAGACAAGTGACATAAGTTCGCGATCTATTGCTTCATTCCGTTATAAAATTCGCTAAAGACAAGTGACATAAATTCACGATCTCCAGTTTCATTCCGTTTTGAAAATTCGCTAAAGACAAGCGACATCTACGCTTTCAAAGTATTTTATTCACTTGGCGCTCAAACGATTATACGCTTAGTCGGCTTTCTATCGATCGAAACGTTGCTTTATACACTTGAAACATTTAACGTCCGCGATGAAAACTAAATGACTCTCCAGCCTCGATCGCGCGCTCACTTTTCCCAAACCCAATCCGCAGCCAAACTCTACCAGACCTCATGAATTACCCACGCCACTCGCGCTCAATTAATAATTTTTAAATGTTTTTAAATTAACCTTATTATCCACACCGTATACAGTACAGCACCACACTCAATTCGCCAGGCCGAGCGGTAGCGTCCGAAATTAATATCGGCAAAGTGCCCGCGCTGAAAATAAACAACTCTCTCTCCCTCTCCTCCCTCATGAATTTCTCATTTCATCCACTTTCATCCGGCTCATTCGCGTGCACAGCCGGAACGCGATAATCAAAGCGCCGGTACGTTTTATACGTCTATCCTCTCCCTCCCTCTCACACCCCGCCCCCTCTCCTCGTATACCGACGCATCGCATAATCAATGCGGAAGCTGAGGTTCGCGCAACAGCGCCGCGTGGGCTATATTTGCGTCGATTCGCTTTCACCCATTGTGGAATACGGGAAATCAGGCAAACCGTTAACAAATGGCGGAGCTACTTGTCGGTTTCCCGGCCAAATTGTAGGCTCTCCCTCTCCGTCTCTGTACCTGTGTCGCGATTTTGAGTGCTCGAGTGGAGAGGTTGCCGAGTGTTTGTTTAACGGCAAAACAGAAGGACGATGCAGCTGTGTGTGTCGCTGGTCGTGCGGCGCCCAGTCCGAGTCGAACGGGTACTTGGGGGCTAAGAGAGCAGCACTTGCTCAGGCGTTGCTCGTAGTGTGCTGGTTATTACGTGGCAGAGGGAGATGTATGTTTGTGGTGTTCGTACAACGGTAGCGTTATTCTTAGGTGATAGCATTTCCCGTGTGACGAATAGTTCATTTTTTGTTGCATTCTGTGATGTAAATCAGTAGCTGTTTCTTAGGTTGTAAGCAATGGGACAAAATGTTAATTTGAAGTTAATTTGAAATTTTACTATTTTAAGAAGTTAATATACATTACTAAAATAGTGGATGTCTACTATTTTGGTGTGCATATTCACTATTTCGGAAGTGCACGACTTTCAACTACTGGATAGTGATTTTTTCACTATTTTACATTTAGAGAGCAGACTAATCTCGTAAAACAAAAAACACAATACAAACAATCGACAAAAGTATTTTTATAATTGTTATCCCGTATTAATTTTTCATACCCGCTATTTTGAATGAAATTCGTTAACCCTTAGAAGCATATATTTTTCTATTCGATATTTTGGCGTGAAATTTCTCACTTGGGGGTCGCTAATAACGAATATGCGATCAAAATTTTAATTTTCCTAATCCAAGATGGCGGATTCAAGATGGCGGATGAAATTTTTTGAAAATGGGTTTATTTTCACTCCAAAATGTATACTCGGGGGTTTTCGGGGTCGCTGATAACGAATATGCCGTCAGAATTTTTATTTCCAAATCCAAGATGGCGGATTCAAGATGGCGGACGTAATTTTTTTGGAAATGAGTATATTTTTACTTCAAAATGTTTACTCGGGGGTTTTCAGGGTCGCTGATAACGAATATGCCGACAGAATTGTTATTTTCAAATCCAATATGGCCGATTCAAGATGGTGGACAAAAATTGTTTGAAAATAAGTATATTTTTACCTCAAAAAGTTTACTTGGGGGTTTTGAAGTCGCTAATACCAAGTATGCCATAAGAATTTTGATTTTCCAAATCCAAGATCTCGAGTAGACATTCGAGTAGAAATACTAAAATGTACGGTATGATTCTGATAGCATATTCGTTATCAGCGACCCCAAAAACCCCCGAGTAAACATTTTGAGGTAAAGATATACTCATTTTCAAAAAAATTCCGTCCGCCATCTTGAATCCGCCATCTTGGATTTGAAAAATTAAAATTCTGATGGCATATTCTTAATCAGCGACCTCAAAAACCCCCGAGTAATCGTTTTTAGGTAAAAATATACTCAATTTCAAAAAATCTTTGTCCGCCATCTTGAATCCGCCATCTTGGATTTGGAAAATCAAAATTCTGATGGCATATTCTTAATCAGCGACCCCAAAAACCTCTAGGAACTAACTTTCATAAAAATCGAACAGCAAATAAGCTCAAAAATGATTTTTTTCTAAAAAAACATGCATTTTTTGCAATTTGTTTATTTATAACAATTTAATAACAAATAAAATAATAAATTACGTTCGGGAGAATTGTAGAGAAACGTCTTACCTATCAGAAAAGCCCATCACCTTGAATAAATACACATAAATACGTTTTTTACAAATAAAAATAGAAAGCTACTTTGGTGATCCCTATAGGGACCACTATGCTTCTAAGAGTTAAACAACAACAGAAGTCGGGAAAGCTTTTCGCCCGGGATTATGCCATCTACACCCATTGTACTCAACTCACTTCTATAGCATTCTCGAATTTTGCAGCAACTTTATTCCCCTCAATCTCCCTGAGGCCGCCGGCCATATCATCACTAAACCAGACATAACACCCCGAAAATCTTCGCCGACTGTGCTCTCGCGTGCAACAATAATTCTTCGGCTTCATCTCGTCAAACTGGCTGCGCTTTTGCTCACCCTCACCCACCGGCTAAATAATTCAGCTCGTCAATTATGAAAGCAGCCTCATCCTCTATCGCGCCGACATTTTCCAGCGGCAAACTCTTCCATAACTCTCGCGTCGCGCGCAGAAGACGAGAAAGCAGGTCCGGTACTCGATGCAAACGCGCAGGCTAACCAACTTGTCAAGTATTTAGAAACTCGAGAAACTTCTTAATCCCAGCAGGCAAAGGAAGCGACAGGATTTTCCAGGCGGTATGACTCTTCTTTCGTCGTAGGCTACACGCCGTCGTGAGTTAATTAATTACGGAACATGATTGTCGCACGAGAGAGAGAGAGAGAGAGAGAGAGAGAGAGAGAGTCCTGCTTGAGTGATTCATCGTCTCTATGGAGACTGCGTCTTGGAGAGAAGACTCCGGGGGCTTTGTAGTGGGATGAGTAGTTCGAAAATTTCTTCTAATTTTTTTTATAAACTTAAATACAATAGTGTAAATGATAAAATATAGTGTATTGAAATCACTCACATTTTCTAACCAATACACTAAATTAGTAAACTGAAAATATTCGAAAGCTCTAACATTTATAAGCTCACGAAGGCCATGCTATCAAGATCAAACTTTTTTTCGAACCTTTACCAGAAAAAAAAGGGAAAAAATACAGAAGTTAAAAGTTATTGTTAACAACTTCAAAATGAAATAAGAAGTGTTACATTAGCTTCATATATGTAAAAACATTGTAATTTGTAATGCTTAAAATTTTATTATGCATTTTATAATGCAAAAAAGTGAAAATAAGAAATTTTCGAATTATTTGTTCACACCCCTACTTTGTAGTGCGCTTCGTCAATGATTTCTTGGCGAGTGTGTGGGAGTTGAAAAAAAGAGAGACCAAGGGAGAAAGAGAGAGAGAGAGAGAGAGAGAGAGAGAGAGAGAGAGAGAGAGAGAGAGAGAGAGAGAGAGAGAGAGAGAGAGAGAATGTGAACATATGCCCGTTAAAAACTAGAAGTAAAGAAAAATGCTTTTCAGTTTTTTTTTTTATAGCGAGATTGTTAGAATGTTGTTTATCGTATTGGTTGATAAATGTTATTAGAACCTAACCTTGTAGGTTAGTCGTTAGTTCATCTTCAAATTAATAGAAAGATAAATAAAAATTCCTTTAGGAGGAACCAAACGCAGTATCAGGCAAAAACTTCTCTTTTCATGAAAAGCATATTTTACACACACGTATCGCATTATCAACACACTCATACGATTAAATTCACGTGCGCGCACACATTACGTCGATATTATTCTTCACGCCTCGCATAGCACCAGCACACCATGGGACACATCGGCCGGCCAGCCCGTAATAAATTCAATTTTCAGGCCGTCTCGGCCGTTCCAAGTGGGCGAATTTAATCCGCCGGAAAATGACGTAAACAGGCGCTCTCGCGCGCGGCGGTGCAATCGAATTTATAAAACTGATAACGGCGGGGCATTTGAATAAATGAAAAATGCATCGGGAGAGAGAGAGAGCGCGCAGGCGCGAAACAGGTTAAAAAGACGAACGCGCTTGCCGTATCTATTTTGTAATATCGAGGGGTGGAAGGCGATAATGCCGCGAACGCGCGTCCGATTGCATCGTCCCCATGCCTCAACTCGCCGCGGCCGTTGTATTAAGCGCTCAGCGAGCTGATAAATCGACAATTTATGGGACGCGCTTCTGATAGCCCGTGCGCGTATATGAGTTATATATACATATATATGTATATAAATATCAATTTCGAATTTTCCTCCGAAATTAATTACATTATTTCGCGGACGCACGCACAACGGTGTTTAATTGACGTTGAAACGTCATTTTTAGGAATTTAAAAGTCCGCGACACGTCTTTCGCGTATAACAATTTGTGTGCCGTATTATTATACGTAACGCGTGCGCGCGCGCATGCATTTGTAATATTACGGTCTGCGGATATGTCGGCTCGATAAACGGCGTGCCCACGTCCGATTTGTAAAATTGTTATAATATTGCCAGCGGACCACCGACTCCCCCTTCACGTGTAATTTCATTTCACGTTCGAGATCGCACTTATCATTTCTGCGGATTTCGCTCGGCGTTATTGCGCGCTGATTCAACTCGAAAACCCGCTAATCTTTTATTTCTCTCTCTCTCTCTCTCTCTCTCTCTCTCTCTCTCTCTCTCTCTCTCTCTCTCTCTCTCTCTCTCTCTCTCTCTCTCTCTCTCTCTCTGTCCCTCGTTCTCTCACTTCCTCTATCCGTCCTCTCGCCTCTCATCGGGGTAAAATTTATTTTTCGTTTGCGAAAGACTGCATAAATATAGTCTGACAGTTTGATATCGAATTCTATATTATACCATGGAACGAAGTTAACAATTATATTTTTTGACGGGAATGAAAAGTGCGGAACGATAGTATAGGTCTATCCCTCTCCATACATCCGAACGATTTTATCCGAAAATACTATAAACAAAAATATTTGAGGCAAAATTTATTCGTCAATTCAAACAATGCGCCGGACAATTTAACACGCCACCCGGACGCATAGTATTTTTCGTTATTTTTTTAACGTCCGTCTCTCCCTCCCGCGTTCACGTTAAAAATGAACGACGAATCCCACGAAATTTAGGAATACATACATATATTGAACGTCCGGCCCCTTATGGGATTTGCCGAGTTTGAATATTGAAATACATAAAAAAAAATTGATTCGTGTTCAAAGTTTCAGGAACACCCGTATCCGTGGGTGGTAGGGTCTGGGACAGGGGCTGGGTAAAAATTTATGACGCACCGCACGCACAGCTCGCAAATTAAATTGAAATAATTATGAGCCCCATAATTAACATTTATGAGGGCGCGGAGGCAACGCGCTTATATAAATTAATGCCGTTTTCGAGATTATAATACGAACAAATCTTTACAAACATCTCTCTCGCTCTCTCTCTCTCACTCCCTAGTTCCCGCAGAGAGCAGTAGGTCTCAACTTTTACGCACAATTGCTGGCCGCCACGCGCCTCGTAAAGTCGTAAATAGGCGCCGCGTAAACAAGAGCTTCATGTAATATTCATCGGTCTAGGGAGCACGCGTACACTTCTCTCCCTCACTCTCGCTCTCTCTCTCTCTCTCTCTCTCTCTCTCTTTATCTACTTCGGCTATATCTAAAAGTGGTTACGCCGAAGTTGAAATACCCCGAGCGCCGCGTAATAAAACGCATTAGAGGCCCGGTAATTGCAGCGCGGCGCGACTTTTGTTCCGCGAACCGCCGTATAAAACTCGAATAAAAGAGGGGTGAGAAAAATACCATTTTTCCCGCGCGCACGCTTCATTGCACTCTCGTTCCTCTTACGGAGCCCCTACCACACATATATATGTCTGTGTCTATACGTATACCCGAAAAGGGCGCATAGTCGCGTCCTTCATTTATTCACCGCGCGGCGCGGATCGATCGTTCAGGAGTCGGGTTACGAGGTAGAGTTTTTCTCTTTGGCTCCGAATTAATTTCTCATAAATCGATCGCGGTTTTCGTTGATTGCTCGTCGATTCGCATCCCATGCTGAGCGAAAATATCGCGTCGTTGCGACTAATTGAAAAGAGCCCTCTATGCTTTTTCTTCTGCGAGCTCGTCGGCGACGCTTTGTGAATTATTATCGAGTGGTGCCTGTTGTTGTTTTTTTTCATCCCACGTCGAATTTCGGCTCGCGTGGAAACGTTCCGATGAATGCATATACTGATGGTGAGAGGGGGGGGGGGGGATTTGTGTTTGCATTTAAAATCGTTATGATACGTGTCTGTGAAACGACGCATATTGAAATCTCGTCAGCGTACGTTCAACGGCGACGGCGGAGGCATAGCGCGCACGGCTACGTGCGAACGCCCATATTTTTTTTCTGCTCTCGCGTATTTGCATTTGCTTTACGTCTCGTTAAACATTTTTCTATTTCCTGGCATGGTCATTGACTTTTTTTTTCTTTTACAGATGTGTACTGGTGACGTTTGTTGAATACGCTTTGTTTTGTGTTTTTGAAGCTAATATCGTGGGATCTGGTAGTTTTCTCTGTGCATTCTATAAAGCAGTGCGTATTGTTTTGCAGATGATATGAATTGTTTTTTAATTAAGTTGAGAATTGACGTTTTCAAATTTGCTTTTCTTATACTTAATTCTTCCAAGCGTGTTTCACAACTAATTCGTTAAGTAATGATGGATAATACGTGTATGTGAAAAAATTTCACTTTAATTCTACTCTCAGGGGGTAGCAGATTAGAAAAATAATCTCCGAAAAACTCTGGAAATGAAATTTGGTGTACGCATACCGAAACGAAAAAATCTGTCACTTAACCAGTAAAACAATATTGTTTTGCTATATCTTATAATTATTTATCGAGCGCATTCATATACCCACATAAAGTACAGATTTACCTATCTTTTTCATTATTAACTTATTCATAGACTCAACCCTACGCCCTCTACAAGAGAAATACACCAACACACTACTTGCAGCTCTCCTCTCACCACCCTTTTGTTATTAAGATTCGACCAGCATGTTATTCATAACCCGAGCACCCGCGAGCCCGCGCGTGCATGACTTTATAAATATTAAAAGACAACAATTTTCGCCCCATCGTTATAAACCGTGCGTACGCGGGCGATCGCAATCACTTGGCACACGCGCGCATCGTCACCGTGTTGCGCTACTTCCAATTTCCTCTTCCCCCCCCCCCTCTCTCTCTCTCGGCGTGCACGAGAACCGCTAACGATCCAGCACGGGAAGCTCCTGAATCTTTAATTTCTCGCTTCTTCTGTCATGTAAATATCTCACGCCTTACCTCGTTATCAGCTGGTGTACGCGAGGCCACTGTCCGCGGGCGCGCAGTATACGCGCGGTTCCGAGCAGCGAGGGCCTGTGCACCGGCGACAGCGCCATGCCCCTCAGGTAATAGTTCAGCGCGGGCAGCCACTTCCCTGGAAAAACGCAAGAAACCCATTCGATTTATATATATGGACGTATATCGGAGACGAGGAGCGAGAGAGCATAAAGTATGAATAGGTATGAAAGGAGGTACGGAGTGAAAATAAAGAGAGTGAGGGTGGGAGGGAAGCGCCGTGCGACGACATTTCACTCAGTCGGTGAAAATGCTTGCCTGAGCGGAATATTATTACTCACGGTCGTGCGCATCCGCTATAAATGGCAGACACTGTTCTCGTCTCTCTCTCTCGCTCTCTCTCTCTCTCGCACTCTCTATTTCTCTGTCTACCGCTTTCGCGAGCTTTTTGCATCGCGACGCGTCTGCGTTTATATTTGCAGCGCACCCGCCTGGGGAGTAATGTACTTTAGGAGCCCGGCCACGATGATCGAAGCCCCGGAAATAAATGTAAAGTGATGAATGGCTGACTGTGTGTGTGTGTGTGTGTGTGTGTGTGTGTGTGTGTGTGTGTGTGTGTGTGTGTGTGTGTGTGTGTGTGTGTGTGTGTGTGTGTGTGTGTGTGTGTGTGTGTGTGTGTGTGTGTGTGTGTGTGTGTGTGTGTGTGTGTGTGTGTGTGTGTGTGTGTGTTAGCGAGAATATTGCTTGTATGGGTGGGAAGGTATAAGATTGTACCGGTGAAAAAGTTGAGCTGTAACGGCGAGGGAAGAATTTTTTTGCGTGATATTTATCGATAATAGGTGACCCAATTACGAAGCAAGTGCAACTCGCGTTCCGATTTAATGCGCCCGCGCACAAGTCTGAAAGTTTAATAAATTTTTAGTACTGTTGTTAATTAATACGATTTTTTTTTATTCGATAATTTATATCGTAGAGGTGGTAGTTATATTGACGGATGAGCCTGTTCGAGTAGAAAAATTTTCATTAACGGACATAATTCGCCCGGAAAAGTATTAAAACTCTAATTAATTATTATTGATTGGATCACCTGTCTAAATATAGTTTTACGCGTTAAAACCTTCATAGCAGTAATATTAAAACATCAATTTGACCCAATTCGATTTTCTCGTACTTCAAAATATCCACGGCTCACAAAAGAGCAACAAGGTGTTTACCGTACAAAACTTCGGGATCCCTATAAAACTTGCAAAACTCTCACAGCTTTATATTTAGGTCACAGCGCATTCAAGATGTCAATAAGTAAATCCCAAGAAAACCCAAAGCACGGTTACACGGTTTTCCGTTACCAGCATGTACAGCTATAACCACAAATAAAAGCCCTTACCATTCTGATAAAGCCAATTGGCGTACTCGGCGAGGTAGTCGGGGCTCTTGGGCTGCAGGCGCACGACGTGCCTGAGAAGCGCCCCGGCAGCCGAACCACTCGTCATGCGCGCCAGCACGAGGTAGGCAGGCGTGTACGCCGGGTCCAGGGACACGCACTTCTGCAGCATCCTTATGCACTCTTCCGTCCTATTCGTTTTTCTGAAATGGCGATGAAGTATACACAAGTTAGATTACGAGGAAAATTTCAATTTCATATAGAAGATGGACGATGCAGTGCGGTTGAATACCGCTAGGCGGCGCGGTGATTGTTTACTCGTTCTCGCAATCAAAATAATTTTCGTTGATTTTTCGCTTAAACGGACAACCTCGTTTGAAAAAATGCTATTTCACGTACATATCAACTCGGAACACGTTGGCGCTAAATTTTTTTTCGAAATTACAACGATAAATTCGCTCCGTCAACAGCAACTTTACCACACTAGCAGCAACATGAAAGTTTACCTTTCTTCTCCGGCCGTAATTGAAAACTACATTTCAAACGTATGCACATTGTGCACTGGCCCATCCATACTTCAACCGGAATCTTTTTGTGCTACTCATACACGCGATATACATCAACGCGGCCGTTGTATTAATGAATTTCGCGCACCGCGTTAATCATGCGTACTCGTCGCGTTACTCTTTTGTCGAAACGTTACATTCGCCCGCGAATAAATTTCGGACGCGCCTCTCTCGCTGACGAGACAACGAGGTCTTTGTATTACGCGGGAAAAAAAAATCATCCCTCTCTCGACGACTATACCAACACAACGCGAGGGAGCGGAGAAAGGATCGCGTCGATGGAAACGAGAAAATGAGAGAGCGAGAGCTGTGGATATTAAAAAAGCCGATACACGCGCGTCGTAAATCCAGCGGCTCGGCACATAAATTGTACGGCAATCTCTCGACGGCGGCTGCTGCTGCTGCTGCTGCAGTGGCGTATATATAGCGCTCCGGAGTTATACGCCCGGCCCGACGTAATCGAGTTTGACTTCGACAAAGGCCAGTGATTAACGCGACGTTCCTTTTTTCCTCTCCTCTCTCTCTCTCCCCCCGAGAAATTTCATCGACCATGATGGCGATGGAAGAAAAGAAAAGAGACTACCTCTCTCCATCTATTACCTGTACAGTTGGCCGAGGTTGTAGTGGGCGTTCACGTGGCCTGGCTGCGCCTGGATCGCAGCGAGGAAGTGCCGCTCAGCCTGATCGCCAGCCGTCAGCGTGCCCAGGTTGTTGTGCGCGCTCGCGTACGTCGGCCACAACCTGTAACACACATATACGATGCTCTCGGTTAATTACATCTTCTCTTGTAGGCGTAGCGTAAATTTACGCGCTCAATTTTATTGGAGAGCGCGCGCGTGTGTGTATAAGAGTGGGCAAGAATTGTTGCTGGTTTTTGGGGAGAGAAGAAAAATCGAGGTTCATTGTTTTGCTGGTGGGTGAAATACGCGTGCGGAAGGCTGGAAAAGGAAGGCACAGACTGGTAGAGAAAAAGTGGCTGTCAGTCAGACTTTTATTGGCCCGGTGTGTCGGACGAAAATGAAACAATGGCGTTTGATTTCTTTGTTTTACGCGAGAGAATTCGGAGGGGCTTTGGTTCCTTTGATACGAGTGGAGGGAATTTTCGTTGGTAATTTGAGCGGCTTTTTGTTTTGTTGTTTTTTAAATTATTTTTTGTAGGATTTCTCAAATTTCGTATCCCTGGAAGAAATGTTAACCATAAGTTAGCTATTTTTGAGTTAGCTTTATGGCTAAAATCGTACATTGCTTCTTATTTCATAATTATGTACCAATCAAAAATAAAGTGTGGTATTTACACTTCATAAAATGGGTATTCAAAGTATAACAGTAAAACTTTTGGATTAATTATATTACTTTTGTATCATGATTTTGGTTAAAAATGCGTCCATACAGTCAACAAGTTAGCTATAAAATAATGTTAATTTTGTACTAGGGATGCTGCGTAGAAAAAGGAGGAAAAAACCTGGTCTCTTCTGCCAACAAGTAAATGAAAGCTAGAGTTGTTTTAAATACTGAAGAACAATTATCATTTACTTACATGCCTTAAAGGTATTTTTTAACTTTAGGTTGTTCCCACTAAAAATGTTTTCAATTTCTCGATATACTTTTTCTAAGCTACTACCAACGTTTCTGTTATTCCCCCCCGCTATTCACTCGATTAAAAACAGTGCAACCGAGAGAACCTCACAATACTCTGTGCCACGCCACCAATACATCAACAGATCCTCAAAGGCTAAAGCCTCTCTCTGATTCCGAAATTCCCGACAGCCGAGCGGCACCACAATCACCGCGAATCCCCAATAATACAACCCGAAGCGTCGTGACGACGCGTCTCCTCTCCGCGTCCAAGATTCGGAAATTGTGCGCCTCGGCATTATCCGTCTATCTTAACTATCTACCTCCGCGTGATAACGGACAAACTATTGCATCCTATAGGTATATACCTGCACACGCGAGTTGTACCTGTGATCATGGCGAAGAAACGCTGCAATGGTCTCTTTTCAGCTCGCGATAAATGGGAGCTAATCACGGGGCGGAGACTATCCGCGGGAGAGATTACGCACGAGAGAGAGAGATAGACAGAGTATGCCGGAGGAAAGTGGGTTACACGCCGCAGCGATGATCAATCCAGATCAGCCGCTCTCGGACGCCTGGCGGAATCCATTAGGCTTTGATGGGGAGAGAGAGAGATTAAAGCTTTCCCCGGCGGCAGGAGGCGCCCGGGCATTGCTCGAACGGACTGTGCGCTGCAGACATCGTGTACCTCCGGGGAGATGGGAAAAAGATCGCTAGTCTGCTCGCGTGAATTTACAGGGGCGGAAAGTCGATCTTATATGTGGGAGGGGTCCAGCGGGCGTAAACGGATACGTGAAGGCATGCGCGAACAGGCCGAATGTTCGGAGATTAGGGGTTACGGGATGGAGAATAACCAGAGAGGGCACGCGCGCGGACCGCTGCAGAACTGTACAGTTGGTACTCTCGATGTTTGTGGTGGCTGGGATTGATTTGGTTGTGCGTACGCCTGGCTGCTGGCTGCAGTGATTTTGAAATGTGTGTGTTTGAGGTTCTAGCTTGATCCGCCAGGAAGGAAATTGTAGGCTATAGCTGATGAGATGAAGAGCGGCGTGTACTTGTACTGATTGGTGGTATTATCCCTTATTTCCGGGAATCGCATATTCATAGTTGGTAATGTTTCGATTAAAATTTAAGAGGAAGTGAACTAAGAGCGGGTTAAATATAAATGGTACACCTTGGCTATAGATTTGAGATTGTTTCTACCAGTGACATCAATGAGTACATCAATTTTTAACTCAAATCTCGTCTAGACTTCTTTATGAACAGGATGGACAGGCGAGTCGATATCCGTTGCTGAGGACTTAAATAACCATTTCAATCTTCGCGAGGTCAACTTTAAAAATCACTTGACGAACCGCTCGGAGAGAATAAAATTAAAGCTCTAGCAGGTAAGTCAATAATACAGGCAGTGTATCGGAATGGCAATCAAATGAAGTAATAAAAATATAGCTTTGCATTTTCGATAAAGCCCTTCTAATATAAGGGCTTAATCGATATTACTTGAACTCAAGTTTCGATAAGATTAATGGACTTTGCCTCCGAAGAATCTATTTATTGAAAATTATCCAGATATTTTTCGAAATAAAACGATAAGAAATAAATTATTCTCAGAGTATTGAACGTACAAATCAACTTTTGATATATACTTCAAGTGAATAACAAGATAAATCCATCTGCAATATCCCACCAAAGCGTTTCATTGCACTCTAAATTCGAATACCATGCACATACGCAATTAATGCCAAACCTATAAAAGAAATCCAGAAAGCCTGCATGCGCAGTCACATAAACTGCAGTTAGCGGCCAACGAGAACGCACGACGAGCGCGCCTAAACAACAAAATCCTCGGGGTTCCCTAAACAAGTCAACATTTCAATAAAAATTCTGTCTCGCTCTTTGCACAGCCAGGCACGCAAGCACGCGCGTGAGTAAATAATATACGAAATTACTATAAATGAAGGGCTGGAGAGTAAAAATCGGACCATATATATGTATATACGCAGGCACGCAGTCGGTTCTCTCTCTCTCTCTCTCTCTCTCTCTCTCTCTCTCTCTCTCTCTCTCTCTCTCTCTCTCTCTCTCCCTTGCTAGAATCCCGGAATATATTCAAGTCGCGCGCGCGCGGCTGTGATGAGAAGAAGAGGAAGAAGAACGCGGCCGTGGAAGAGAGAGCGAGAGCAGCAGCAGCAGCAGCAGCTCGCCTTCGCCTCGGCCAAAGGGGAGGAAGATTCATCTAGTGTGCACGGCCGCGCACTTTATCTCCTTCTTATAAATGAAACAGGTTATTTATTATCCAATAAAGAGACACTCGCCCGCGGCGGCGGTTCTGCTGCTGTGGCTCCCGCTCAGGAAAAGAAAAAGCAGCCGGCGAATATCAAAGTTCGCCCGAGTGCTGTGTGTTTGCGCGTGCATTATTCACTCGCGTATACGCGCGATGATGGTTCTAGCGTTTAATTGAAAGTTGCTGTATAATGTGCGAATGTGAATAAAAAAAAGTAGGAGGGGGCGGAGGAGGAGGAAGTAGGATGGTAAGGATGTATTTATTGCGGTCGGCATGTTGTATTATGTATTAGGCTGGATTTTTTGAAATTAAGGGAAGAAAATACTCGAGTAGTCGCCGGGACAAATTGATCGCTGACGGGAGATGTGTGCGTGTAGAGGTGTAATGAATGAACCTGATTGAATGTCTTGCCCTTCTTTCCTGATGAAAGTGACCGGCTGTTTCGTTATTGGCTTGGCTGAAATGGTGCGAGGCTTAGTGCTTTGATTATAGCTCTTATTGTTCATTCATGGTTTTCTTTATTGTTGAAAATCTAATGTTCTGGATTTAATTTGAGTACACGGAGTTATATATCGTGATATTATTTCAATGTGGATATAGGTTCAAAGCGTAGTTTTCCATTTTCAGTAATATTCGGTGCACATGGTATTACCATCATCAGCCATGATCAGCCCATATTATAATTACGAAACCAACAATGGAAAATTGCACAAAGCAGTGATGTAATTATAATCGCCAAAAGGATATTACTTACAATAAGGTAATAAAATCAGAGGCTAGTTCTCTGATGAATCATTAATTAGTGTACTTTCGATATTGAACCACGCCCTGCAAACAAATTCCTATAATAAAGACTAATCAATCGGTATCGACATTACCTTAAAAATGCCGCTGCAAAATCCCGTACCAACAACAACAGAAAACAATCAACAGAACAAATTAACATTAAATGTCGACATTAACGACAAATAGATGCACGCGCAATATCGAAATTTTTCCACGATCCATCCGATGCGGTTTTTTTCTTTACCGTTCCGAGAGCTGCCCCATAATTTCTGCGGTCCGACGCTGCGATCGAAGACCGGAGGCAAAAACCGTCGGCAGGGGGTGGAAAGTTCAAATAAGTTTCGCGGCCTGATTGATTTACTTTTAACTCGATAGGGTACGCGCGCGCGCGCGCGCGAGAGAGAGAGGGAGAGGGAGAGAGAGAGAGAGAGGAAGATCGGAGAGATAGGACGACGGAGTAGAAACGAAAAATCCGATACGTAAATGAACTTTTTCGCGCGCTGGCGTCCTCGTGGTTATCGAAGTTTAAACGGGAGATGGTGTATCCGTTAAGATGTCGCAGGGAAAAGGGTAGAGAAAGAGAGAGAGATTCGTTGCAGCGCTGTGTCACAGTTCGGTAATTACGAAAAGGTACGGGGGAGAGAGAGAGAGAGAAAGAGAGAGAGAGAGACGGAAAAAGTGAGAAGGGACAAAGGGAGAGAAGATTGAGTTTCGGAGAAAAAAGAAGTTGAAGAGTCTTGAGAGGATCTGGAAGATGATGATACGGATACGTATACTTATTTAATTCCGATGGACGTGGCTTTCTTATCGACTTGATTTATTCCTGATTTAACCGGTAGATGAAAGAATAGATGTAAGAATACAATTACAGTTGGAAAGAATCTACTCAGCCCTACCAGTGAATTCGTTAATTATAATTCAGAATGGATGAAAAAATACCTTTAAATAAATATATTATAGATATTAAACTCATCAATAATGCAGAAATCTCGGATGATATTATCATTTTAAAGTTCTCGAATCTACATAAGATTCAGATAAAAGTAATGGAAGCTCTTAGATCAAAGATTATAATTTTAAATCATATCAGTCATTTTTAATTTAGGATTCATTAAATAAAGAAAAAATAAATTTTAATACACACTGAGAGAAGAATATTGTTACTGTTAACATATTTATCTATTTGAAATACAACTATTTGATATGTTTAAGGATAAAATGTGATATTGTAATAGTTACAATATCTATATTAACTAATAACATATTCAGATTTGAAAGTAGCTGATGGCAGAAGTTCTTGTTTAAGTTGTAGTTTTTGAATCTAATAGCCACTTTTCTACCAGGATGATATTGTTATATAATAAAAAGGTTTGAAATGAAAACGCCATTTAGTTTTTTTACGCATGTTTAAATATGACCAAATATAGGCATTGTAACAGTTATAATGCCATGTTAACAGTTAAGTTACCATGTTCTCATAAACAATTTCAATATGTTACTTGAGAATATTGATATTGTAATAGTTACAATATGCTTATTATAGTAGTTTTTGAATCTAATGGCCAATTTTCTACCAGGATGATGTTGTTATATAACAAAAAGGTTTGAAATAAAAACTCCATTTAGTTTTTTACTCCAACGTTTCGGACATTTTCATTGTTTATGTCCCTCATCAGGATAAATAATAAAAATGTCCGAAACGTTGGAGTAAAAAATAAATGATGTTTTTATTTCAAACGTTTCTGTTATAAAACAACATCATCCTGGTAAAAAATTGGCCATTAGATTCAAAAACTACTATAATAAGCATATTGTTACTATTACAATATCAATGTTCTCAGGTAACATATTGAAATTATTTATGAGAACATGGCAACTTAACTGTTAACATGGCATTATAACTGTTACAATGCCTATATTTGGTCATATTTAAACATAGGCATGTTAACAGTTATAATGCCGTGTTAACAGTAAACAAATATTTTTCTCAGTGCAAGCAGCCATACTAAAAATCCAGCCATACTATTTTAAATACTAACAGACATACACTATACAATTACAGACAGCAAACACACTTAAAAAGAAAATCTAATTGATCCCATTGAAATCGCTGTCGACGTTACACCCAACAACGACCTCCTCTACCATCTTTAGCGCTGGCAAGACGCAAGATACGCGCAAATATTCCTCCCTGTCGAATATATCCCCATACGTTTTTCCCTCTCATTTTACCGGCGTCGCTGAGATTCAGTTTCCCTTCGAGAAAGCCTCCTCCTCCCGCCCGCCTCCTCCTCCTCCTCGACGGAATCGACAACTGGCAGTCGTTCTCTTTTCCCGCTAAAAAGCCGTACGTGCGCCGTCGCCGCTGCTACTCTGTCTGCTTCAGCTTCGTCTACTGGCAGCAGTTTCGAGGAGATCGCGACTTAGGAAAAGACGACGACTACACGAGGAGGCGGAGAAGGATACGAAGAAGTTTGGCCCAAAGAGAGAAAATGTTGAAACATCTGAGGCAGAGTAGCAACAGCAGCGTGTGGGTAGAAATAGCACGAAGAGAGAGGGAGTCTCACGTACTTTTTTCCATACTACAGCGCCGCCGCTGCGCGAATTCGCGAATGACGAGACGAGAGGAAGCCCGCGCTCTCGACGACGACTCGACAACGGAGATTTATTTGTCTCTTCTCTGCCTCGCGAATTCGGTAGGAGTAGTCCTAGTAGTAGTAGTAGGAGAGTGGGTGAGAGAGAGAGAGGGGGAGAGACAGTCGACGCTACTTTGCGCATTTCATGGTAAAAAGGTAGTAGGGAAAGCGTGTAGCTGAGGATCTGCAATGCAATCTAATATCTTGATTTTCTGTTGTCTGTAAGGCGATTCTCAAGCGTTGTCGATAACTGCCAATTACCGAGTTCGAGTGCATCGTACAAAATTATACTCAGCGTCATTTCAAAAGCCACTTTGAATGGAAAGTCAAACAGCCGGTGAAGTGCAAAAAGCTTGTGCTCTCTCTCTCTCTCTCTCTCTCTCGCGCGCGCGCTTACTCGACTGTTCAGTTTCCGGCAAGAATTAGATATACATCCGTAGTAAAAAATTAACCAGCTTTTCTGCCCAAGCTATTATAAATTAGTTAGATTTCTTAGCTATATATATGAGCTGCTCAGTTAACTATAATCTAGCAAAAAACTAGCTAATTTTTTGTTAACTTTTGACAAGCGATATTCGTTAGCTATAAATTAAATAATTTACCTAGCTAAGAGTCGGTTAAGATATTGAAGATATTGATTCTTTTGAGAAACAGATTTTTCTAGACGTGTTTACGAATTTCATGCTTTTTATAAAAAATATGGATACGTAATCACAAGACACGATCCCTGCAAGGGAAGGAAAAAATTAAGAAATTAAGAAGAATTGAATTGTTAGGTTATAGGCAGTTCATAATCGCAATGAGAACGAGTTTTCCTTTCTATCCTTTGCAGCCTTTTTCGCTTCATTTCATTCAACTGAAATTATTAATATAACTTTAAATCTAACACTAAGATGCACTTACTTTTAACGAAAACTCATACGATCTAGACGACGGCTACTACACGCGTTATATACGATACGTATTTTTTTTGTATTTTGTGCTTAGCCATGAAGTTAGCTAAAAAAATAGCTAATTTCTGATTAACGTTTTTACCAAGGCTTAAGCATATTTTAGCCAGATTTAAAGCTTAAGGCGTGACGTTATTACCGGGGTTTCTAGCTAATTTTTATCTAAAAATTAACCATATTCTGAAAATCTAGCTAATTTATAAATAGAATATGCTTAAGATTTCTACCAAGGATATATGTACGGATCGCTGACAGAGTAAATCATTAAAGTGTATGTACTTTACAGCGCCATTTGGCTGACTCTCGCGTCACAGTGAACATAAACAATTACGCGACTGCCGGCGTTATATGGCCGCCGCAAATAAATAAAAAGCATGATACTACCAAAAAAAAAAAAACAATGCGACGCTTGTCTGCCTAATGTGACGGCAACTATTTTTATTACTGCTGTTTGCTGATTTAACCTCCCTCTGAAAAGCAAAGCTTATATTTATTCCTAATTCTACAAAAAATTTTCATCTTCCACTGTACAGAGAGAGAGAGAGAGAACAAAGAGTTTCTATATTAAAGAAAATTCGTTGGCTGTTAAGAAATGTGTTTTTGAATTGGTATCAAGTGAATATATGCATTGACAATAATACTTCACAAGTTATTCGAGTACGTCAACCACGATCAGCTGTCATGACTAGCTTGATCACCCATTTTGTCATTCACTTTTCAGTTTTTTTTAATCCTGCCACCGCCGCTCTATTTTTCTCTCTCATCGTACGTGCAAAATGGGTCGTCATCTATTTCGTCGCTTTTATTTTGCGATCTTTACTGCCCATGTAATAACCTTTTTCGATGAACTTCCCACGTAAAAAAAATGCGTTTGGAAGACGTTTGAAAAAAGTTTTGTTTGATAAAAGTTTGGGAAAACATATGCAATGAGACAATGCCAAACTTTCCAATTCATGATACAACGTGTTTGAAAAGTTTAGCAAACGTTTTCCAAACTCTGGACCAATCAGTTTTTTGAGTGAAAAAGTTTAAGAAATATTTTTCGAAACGTTGGTTATTTTCAAATTTGTAAAAGTTGAAAATAACTTTGAAAAAGTAGAAACCTTTGAAGAAGTTAAAAAAATCTTTGGAAAAGTTAACAAACATTTTTTATCAAACATTATTTTTGTTGTACTCCGTGCGTTAAGCATCATAAATATATTTTTTCATTTATTATTTTAATATTATTATAGACGTTTTCAATTTAGAGGAAATTTTGAGTATTCCCCACCCGCCCACTCTTAGTGCCGCATTTCCACTTAACTCCCGATCGAACATTTTTGCTTAAGTATTGTCGTACGCCACCTGTCAATAATCGTTAACACTTACAACATTTATTCATGAAAATTTTTCGGAATGTTAGCCAATATTTTCAAAAATGTTCTATCATGATTTGAGCAATTTGCCATTGTCTCATTGCATACGTTTTCCGAAACTCAAACCAAACAAAACTTTTCCCAAACGTCTCCCAAATTCAATTGTTTTATGTGGATTCTTAAGTGTTAATGAATCTCTTCTATACTCTGTACAGAAAAGCGAACGCAATCAATATTCGCAGCGCAACAACAACGAATTCCTATGTTATAGCAACGATGATACACACCGTGTGTACGTATCACGTGTAACCAGCCCATAAGTCCTCAGGCGCCTCTCTGCAGCCTCAAAAAAAGCCACGGTGCCCGCCCACCTTAATCAAAAATCAATTCCACACTGCTGCTACTCGCTGCAACGAGTCCACTTTTATCTCTCGTGCCAAATCAACGCTCCCCCTGCGCACACGCGCGCGCGCGTGTGTGTGTGTGTGTGTGTGTAGGTGTGTGTGTGTGTGTGTGTGTGTGTGTGTGTGTGTGTGTGTGTGTGTGTGTGTGTGTGTGTGTGTGTGTGTGTGTGTGTGTGTGTGTGTGTGTGTGTGTGTGTGTGTGTGTGTGTGTGTGTGTGTGTGTGTGTGTGTGTGTGTGTGTGTGTGTGTGTGTGTATACGTACTACGCGAGCGAGCGTCGTCTTTCATTTCGTGTAGTTGCGAGAGACAGTGCGATGAACGGATTATTATCGGGTGGAAGGTCGCGAAGTGAATATGTACTTATATATATATATATATATATATATATATATATATATATATATATATATATATATATATATATATATATATATATATATATGGGATATTTCACATGAAGTCAGCAGCTCAAAATTTTAAAATCCCTTAGGATTGGCGAGTTTACAGTTTTTGGTGAAAAAACATGATCCTATATTTTTAGACCAATATTTTAATAATTACAAAAGTTATTCTACATGAAAAATTATTATTTTTTGCAATTTTCGATGAAAACTCAACTTTTGTCATTCTTTTACTCGAAATCCTGAAACTTTTTGTACAGCACATTGATTGGAAAAAAGTTTGCATTTTACTTGTAAAATGTGACCATATTTATTTTATTACCCATTTTGAAAGTCTCTGGTTACTACTTTTTAGTATACCTTGATTAAAAAAAAACAAAAAAAAATAGTTCGGCAGAATATTTTTTGTTCGACAAAATGTTTTCTGATTCTGTATTAAATCCTTTAAAATAAGCCGTTCACGAACTGTTAGCCAATGGTTGGTGAATTATCGATTATTAAAAGCATCAAATGCGTGGTCTAGGTCTTTAGGGTGGCCGATGATGTAGTCTAGGTGGTGCACTCCGTAATTTTTTGCTTTAAAATATCACGGCGCGTCTAATCCGTCGTCCAGGTGTTCGGGGTAGCCGATGACGATGTCTAGATGGTGAGCTCCGTAGTTTTTTGCCTGTAGGTGTTAGAACGTATCGAAAACGTAGTGGACGATGAAAACTACGGAGCGCATCACCTAGACATCGTCATCGGCTACCTCCACTACGTAGACCACGGAATGCATGGAATGCATGGAATGCATTCCGACACCTAGACACAAAAAACTACGGAGCGCATCACCTAGACTCCGTCATCGGCTACCCCGAACACCTAGACCTATCTCTACCAGGGTATTGAAAGCTTTTTTAATAAATAATTCAGTTTAGTTTATAAATAAATTTAGATTTGATTTTGTATTAAAAGTAGTATGCCATAACCAAAAATATCATAATTATTTCTAAGAATTTTAAACTTCTATTAACATTTCACTAAGAATAGGAAAGCGCGTATGTGCTTTTTTCCGGAATGCGATGCTACGAATACAATATCATATGGCTCTAGCAGCTTTACTGCATACCGCAAAACGGTATGACTCTCACACCTATACTATTTGCGTTAAGCTCTCCTACCTATACGGTATGCTTATGTCAAACTGCAGTATGGCAATGCCTCCTTGACTTTTTTCAGTGTAGAAGTTACCAATGATATCAGATTGGGCGACACTGCATCGAAAAAGTTTGTACTATCACATGTGTACAATTAGAGCAGCGGAACTAGATCCTGACTCTCCAGAATATAGCTTTTGGCTTGAAGCTCATAAAAGTAATCAAGAGTGCAATGCCAATTATGAGGGGGCTTTGTGTAGTATAGAAGTCCAGGCTGCTGTGAACATTTGGAGTTGTCCGGTTCGAAAGAATGCTATATGAGGTATATAACACTTCTGTCTGACGGGGATGCAAAAACTTGGACTCGGCTAAATGAACTGGCACCTCATGGAAAATCTATTTTTATAGAAAAGAAGAGTGCATTAACCATGTGATAAAGGCCTCTGAGAACTTGCTACTAAAGAAAAGATTGGTGGAAAGTCAGATGTGGAGCGCTTGGTTTAAGCTTTGGGGTTCATTTTCTAGTATACATTTAGCGCAAAATTACATTGAGACTTTTAGGTTACACCTTAATTTTTAATTCCTGTTCCATCATAAAATCATTAAAAATACAAGTTTTTTAATAAATAAAAAGTAACTCATGACTTATTAGTAATAGGAATAATAAAATCAGCTTTTGAATAATATAGCAATGTAAAGTTGTGTATTTGGGTACCAAAAAACTGTATTTTTGAACTGGCACATATTGAACGAAAGCCAATGCGCAGACTGGTAACTGAATATATACCTTTTTTACAGGTGTTCTGGCCAGTGCAGCTTATAAAATCTCTAAAATTGAACCAACAGAGGTTGTTTTGGGCTTCTTTTTGTATATATTTGTAAATGTTTTAATAAAAAACAGCGTCCCTGAACTAAAATAAAAATAGGCCTCTCCTGTACCTTCTTTCCTTAAACAAACGATTATACCGGGGTAAATGAGCGCCTCATTATGGATCGATGGGCATTTCTCCGCACGCTGTCAACAAATAAAAAAAATGCGCACCGCTCCGACGTTTTATTCGAAAGTCAATTACTTAACGAGCGAATAAATATTGTGTAATGTACTTTAAAAATTGCTTTAAAGCGTTGGCTCGTTCGCGCGATAATTGTTATATTTAATTTGATCCGATTGCCGCGGACGACGGCAACAACGCGCTCTCGGCTCGGAATAAAAGTTGAATATAGTGATTGACAGTGCTGCGCACGTGTCAGGTGTATAATTATATTTCTGTTTTCGTACGAAGCATTTTTCATGTTTTCCCCCTGGCCAACCTGGTAGAAATTGTCTTTATCGAAAATAGCCAGGAACTTAATAAATAGCTATACTAAAAATATCTAATTTTTGGATAGTGATGAAACGATTTTTCCGGTCATATTCTCTATTTAACGTAGATAATGGTAACCTTAAAATGTTTTTACTAAATTTTCTCTGTAATTTGATCATGTATTTAAAAACAAATATTAAAAAAAGATAGCTAACGAAAATTTGAATATGAATTATTGGTATTTAATTCGTTTATAGCATTGTTTCAGGGGGTACAAACGAAAACAATGATTTTTCCGTTTGACTGTGTCTCTCTCACTCCTCGCCATAATAGCAAGCCTCTTATCATCCATTTCCTAACGAAAAAACTAACTAACTTTAATATCTTTTAAATACTCATAAATAAGCTAATGTAAATCTGTGAAAAAACTTATTCTATTATTCTGTCCATTAAATGGTGAATATAATCGAAAAAATAGTTTCATCGATCGGTAGAAATGGCCAAGAAAAGTGTCTAGTTTTTGGCGTTTATTGGGGAAACTAGCTATTTATTAGGCAAATAATGCAATCGATTTCCACCAGGGTAATGAAGTCTAATTTTAAAAGCGCCAAGTGTATACTCGCCAATGACAGCCGGTGTTATAAATCCATAATAATTAATCGCTGCCATTACTTTTGATTCGAATATATACCAAAATGATATATAACGCCGGTGTGTGGTTGATCGGTACTGATTCGCAATTCAACTTTATAATCTTGTTTCTTAGCGAAGCATTCCAATAACGAACGTCACCATCGTTCACAATTTAATCCTTCCATATCACATTACGGATGGAGGTAGCATACCTCATATCCTATACGCTTACCTCCCTCAAACAATACCGAATGTGGAAGTTCGTCTATTAAGTCTTTCAGGAACCACCGACAGATAACATTTTCCTCTCGAGACAAAACAATATCGTCGCTCTCTGCGTCATCTTCCGCTCATGAAAATCAAGCCACCCTTGGTATCATTAAACCTCTTCTGCGCAACCCCTTGCCTCGACCCGGAACAGCCTCTTTCTACTCCCCGCCAGCTTCCATTGTGCCTCCCTATACACAGCGCGACATCGATCATCTCTCCGCGCGAGGCGATAAAAGCGCGGGATAATTCAAGAGCTCAACCCTCCGAATCTCGCCGATACATTGCGGCGGCGTGGCCATAATTTTCGGTCGAGCGGTTTTATGAGCGCCACGAAGAAAAAGAAGCGCGTAACGAGGAAAAAAAGCTTTTTTTCTTTTGTTTGGTGGATTGATCGCTATAGAATAGTGATTGTGACGAGTCGCTAGTGTGTCTATGTGTGTATAGGGGCGAGGGATTTCCGAAATCAGATATAAAGAGAACCTGCAGCGGGCCAGCGGAGACAACGAGAGTTGGCTTTGTCGGGAAAAAGAGCTAACGGCTGCCTTCATTTTATTTTCGATGCGGGGGAGAACAAGAATATGGCATAACTATACAACCGTTAGAAATGCTTGTGATTTTCGAAGGACCAGTAATTTCAAAAAAACTTTGAGCTCGTTTTCTTTGAATTCGCATAAATTCTCATACTGACGATAAAAATTTCCAACCGTATTCCCACGCCATTATTCTCACCGACTGTAAAAAAAGACTGCAACACTTTAAGCGCATCGCATCCAATACTATTCATCGACTTGCAACCATTCCCTATACTCGCATAAAAACACCTCCTGTACAACACGCTATACACTCGCTTCCCTCCTACTGCCACCACAATTCCGGCGTATCAACGCGCGATGTCTGTCCGCGATATCTCGCGTTTTACCCTCCTCCCATCGCCCAGGTGTACGCCTTTGCTTTTAAGGTACCTCGTAAAAGCCTCCCGCTCTCTCTCTCTCTCTCTCTCTCTCTCTCACCGAAAAAAAGTAGAGCCGATTGTCTTCGGTCGGCCTTTTACGGCGTATATCAGCACATTCGAGGGATTTTCCTCTCGCGGAGTTGATTTACTGCTCGATAGAGGCGCGCGCGTGCGCTCACGCGGCCTACCACAAAGCCTCTATCGCACACGTATATGATGTATATAACGTTGTACGCGTGTGTGTAGAGGCGTCGCAGCCGCGTTTTATGCGCCCCGTCTGAATAATGGTAAAAGCGAGGCCTCGTAAAACACCAATCAAATAATGCATTATCGTAAATATAAGCCTCCCCCCCCCCTACCCACGGCCTGGCGTATCGCGCGCGGGCGCGCATAAAATTTTCATGGTTTATCTATATCTCCGACGCGGCTTTTCAGACGCGCGCGTCGTCTCGCGGATGGATAAAAGAAACGTACGTGTGTGGCTGTGCGGCTGTACCTTTTATTTTCAATCTCGTTACTCGCGCTGTTCTGTTTTTCCGTCTGGTGTTATATAAGACATTCGATTCCGTCGCGTATGTGCTCATGATATGTGTGTACCTATAGACGCTGCGCGAAAAGTTGTTTGGAGAGCGGGATGTAATGTGTTATTGTGAATATTTGAACGAATAAAAGTGCGCAGAGTAATTTAGTTTAGGATTTGCTCATAATAAGAGGCACTAAAATGTTTCAGAATCCACAGTAAACTTGTTTCTACACAAGATTAAGATAATAATTTCAAGAAAGTTATGTATATAAAAGAATATCGAGAAAGCTTTTATTCTCAGTTTTTCTTAATTCTTAAACTGTTTTTTTTTTAATTCCACAAGATGCGTATCAATGATCGGTTATTAATTCAAGTGGTTTTATGTAAAAATTTCAACAAATCCAAGTGGTGAGAATAATGTAATTAATGATTGGTTCATGGTGTGGGACGCTAAATGTTTCAGAGGAGTCATCTATTCTGTGAACATTATAGTGCATGAAGCGTTTATATAAATTACTGTCATGGCTAGATTTTGAATCTGCAACCAATATCTTAATTTGCAAGTGGATTGTGTCGCAGTAATCTACGATCCTTGCAAGCCTTTGACATTTGCGATATTTATTCGAAATATTAATTGGTTTGAGGCCTTTGGTTTGAGAAAATAAGCTATCCAGTTTTACTATAACCTAAAGTATCCTGTTTTACCCCAAAGTTAAAGAGAAAGTATTGAGAAACGGAATTGCTCTTACTTATTTATTATGACATAAATAATACGCTTATGTACGTACTGAAAGAATATGTTGCTTACAGGAAGATTATACGCACTATGACTGTTATGATGAACACGATCTTGCGAGCTAACAAATCTTTGACCTTATCTAAAGTCAACACGAGGCTATTTTTGACGTGCCGATCGTATACAAAATGATAATAGGAATATTCTCAAAGAAATACCTTACCTATTATATAGATCGCACTAGTAGTAACCGAGAAATTGAGAATTCCGGTTTTGCCCCAGTATCCGGTTTTACCCCAGTCTCCCTTACTCTTAAAACATTTTTACGTTGATTCCTGTGTATTAAGGATTGTTACAAAATATAAAATTCCATGAAAAATTAAGGTGGCCAGAACTAGGGAACACTTTTTGGGGATCGTGGGAAACCAACTTTTTTTATTTTTTCAAGTAATCAACTTCTTATTGTTATAATAATAATTGAAAAAAAGTAATTCACCTCTCTATAGGGGACCTTCTAAGGATCATTTCTTTTTTTGGTATTTTAATTAACACTCATAAAATCAAAAGCCATGGTCGAAAATAATATCATGGGTTTCACCACTGTGCAACTCTCTCCTATACATACGGGCCGCATCGATTTTCCCGCGAGCAAAAAAAAAGGAGCGACGTGGACATTTTTAAATACTCATAAGATTAGCAGGCTGCGAGAAACACGAATAAAGCGCGAGTGTGTGAATCGATGAAATGGAAATTTCATGAACGCCGCCGCCGCGGCCGCTGTCCCTTTTTCCAATTCTCTCCCATTTCCCTTTCATCTCTTATTCAAGCTTTTACCTCTCACCGGCCGGCGCGCTTCGCACCTGCATATAGTGCACGTCCACTTTTCGCGCGCTCGCGCGTATATTTGCCAAGCTGATTGCATTTTCGCGGGCGGCAAATATTACGATATTATGACAAAGTTGATTGGCATTGTGCATATATAAGTTCCCTCTCTCGCGTTTACTGTTTCGCGCCCGAGGCTATTTTCGTCCGTTCGCATGCGCGCATATACATATATAGATAAATTCGCGCGCTGTCAATATACACACTCGGCGACTCACGAGCGCTGCTTTAATAGTCGCTGCCGGCCGAGCTTTTATCGGCTTATCGGCCTGCGAGTCGCACGCTAAAGAGCGCAGCAGCGCAGCCTCATTTGATCCGTATCGCGTCTCTTCGTCTCTCCTCAATTAAAGCCGATCGGGGCGCGCGCGCGGCTATGATGCCGGCATATCCTCATACTCTTATGTGTTTCATTACTCGAGCGGCTGGCTAATTAATGCTCTTTTGCAGGCAGGCTCTTTGCATAATCCCAAAGACGCAGGCATGAGGCACGGTGATGCGGTGTGTCCATCAGCGTGGCCGCCAACGAGATAATGCGAGTGCAGCGCTGTTTATAACGGCCGCTTTAAGCTCCCGGGGGCGCCCGCGCGCGTGCGCGTCTTATATGTACATACACACGGACAAAAGCCCGAGTGCAGGGTATAATGGACACAAAACAAAGTTGCGGCCACGCGGCAAAGTTGCGCGGGAAACTGATTTTCTTGCCGACGAAGGTCTTAGGTGTTTGAGGAGGCAGGGAGGGAGAAAGGGTTGATAAGAGCTGCACGCGCGCGAATGTATTAACCTCTTGACCTTTGCTGAAAGAGAGGAGCGAGGGTCGCGCCATTGTCGTTTCCGCGGGTCTCCGCGTGGTTGTAGTTAGAGGTCGTAGAGGGGGAGCGGTTTCGCGGTCGTATTGTATGGAGGTGATTTTTGGACGTATACTGATCTTTGTGGAAAATTTGCATAATACTTGATATAAATTTTGCATAGTTGAGAGGTGTTTTTTTTTCTTAAAACCAGATATTTACAGTTTTTCAAACATTGATTTTCAGTGTTATTGGATTAATATCAATTCAACAAACGGCATCTCTATAACATTATACAAAATAAATAAAGTTACTTTACTCCTAGTATCAAATAGAATACCTCTTTGTTCTCTCACACTTTTAAATTAATATATCTTTCATCGACTTCCTCAAAGTCAAACCAACGCAAATTCCCGGAAACCCAAAATAATTCCAAATTAATAATTCACCCATCAATTTAACAAAACCGAGTTGAACTCTGAAAATAGTTTATTCAATCTGGCTGACCCGATTATTAGAAAGGATTGACGGAAGAAATCGCATAAAAAGCGCGTTTCGCTTATACAGCTTCAAAAATAACTGCTCAATCATTCAGAATTCTCCAAATATGCGCAAACACAATAGCTCCATATTCCAACCGGTTCGCGCGCTTACTTACATTGTCAACGCTGTCGCCCCCCATCGATCGCGTTTAATCTCCCTTTAATATCAACCTCCGCACTCTCGACCGCTTCGCCGATATATAGGTACCTCGCATCGCACAAGGGCCAAGCCGTCGCAAGCGCGCGAGAGAATCGTGTTTAAGTACCGGCTCTATTCGCCTATGTATATATATATATATAAATACGTGGGTGGAAAGCTTTCCTTTCTCCTCCCTTTCTTATCTGTTTCCGCGCTATCAGCAGCGTCGTGAGAGCGGGCGATCGATAATTTTTACTTCATATAGATATTTCTGCCCGGGAAATTTGTAACGACAGCGAAAAATGGCATTTATGGGGTGGAATTAATGGCAGAATCCGAGGGAGATACTTTCGGATTTTGAATTTTCATCCGAAGCGAGTGTCGGATGATATTTTACAGAGTGAATTATTTAGAAAGTGAATTTTCGACGTATCAAATGATGCGCGGTCGGAAAATTCATGAGGCGTGAAAATTCGTTGGTAGGAATAATGTAAAAAAGGTTATATTGGACACGATGAAAGGAAAAAGCGGAGAGGTTTTGGAATTGCTTATGTAAAAAGTATCTTGTCGGGGCGAGAATTAATTGTTTACTTTTTATTAGCTTTTTTTCCTAGATAAGAGATTGGATACTGCCAGCAGTAAACAATGCGCAACAAAGAACCTCCTCGTAACGGTAAAAGTGTGGAATAACAATCTGTTTAATAGCACGTGTAAATTAATACGAAAATTATCGTGCTATTAAACCTTAATATGCAATTAAAAGAGAAATTGTGTATCTCCTACTAAAGACTTATCTTTCCTTTTAAGCTTTATCGTCAAGTGCTCTCGACGATGCATAAGAATATCATAATGATAATATCCTTTTGAAGCAGAGCTAATTAATAATAATCTGAAGCTTAATTGCAATTGTAAAGGGTACTTCTGTTCTGTTCGTACAGTGGTTAATGTTATTATTAGTAAATTGCACGTCGCATTGCTTCAATGGTATTTCACGCTGAGTATCTTACAAAGATTTGTTTGGGACTTTGAATCGTTTATAAATGAAAATTTTGGGCTTACAATTAAATTATTGAAGATGAATGATCATTAGAGGATTATGCAGAATATTAACTTTACTAAATACCCAAAATCCAATTTTAAAGGTAAAATTGAGGTAAAATGATTGAAATAATACGAAAGAAATATAAAAAGAATCATATTAGCAAACCTCGATAAATGGAAATCGTTATATGCCGAATCCAGACAGACGCTGTTTTTCTGTCACACCCTATATATTTATAACTTTCTGTGATATTAACTGGGGTCATTTTTTTCGCTCATTTCATCGTTCTTTTATATCCCCGACCCAGTTAATAAATTTCCTTTCCTCGCACACTTCACATTTTCCAACCGCCATTCCTCTCGCGACGAAAGAGACCCAACCTCGACCATCTTCCTCACACCCTCCGCACCCCAATCGGCATTTCCGTATTAAAAAAAACGAAAGAAACAATACATTTTACCCCATCAGGCGCACCCTCGGTCACCCTCGGAGAAAAAAGGGAAATCGCGCACACGCATCTCATCGCGCGTTATTGCTCGGGCCGAGTCGTTCTGCCCCTTCCGGGGGACGCGCGCGCACAGGTGCGATAAGGAGCCCCGTATCGAATTTCCGAATCGTCCGACGTCATTACTACACGCCGGTCCCTCTCGCCGTAAGCGAAGAAGGCGAAGACGAGAGAGAAAAAAAGTGCCGAGGCCGGCATATGGGCAAATCCTCGTGGGACTACGCGGCGTTTATCGCGCGCGATCCTAATGGCGCGGACGCGCGATGAAGCTGCCGCTGCTACCGCTGCTGCAGTGGAAATACACTTGCCGTAAGAGATAAAGGAGGGAGGCCTTTGAATATATATATATCTCTCGGAGGAGAAGTTTCTGCAGGCTGGCACGCGTGCTTGCTAAACTACGAAATATTTCGAAACTTTGCTTCTTCTTCTTCTTCATCCACTGCCTACTCCTGTTCCGCTAATTTATTATTTCCAAAGTTTGCCTGTTTAATCAAAGCGGAATGCCGGCGCAAATAGAGGGAAATTTCGAATTTTTGCGCACGACGCGCCTGCGCGTTCATCCTCTATCTCTTATCGCCGCCGGCAGTGAAAAAGATAAAGCAAAACAAAAAAAAAACAATAAGGAATAAACTGGAAAACAACAACAACAACGACAACAATAACAAGTGTATATACAGAATGGCCGGGGCGCGCGTAATAGCCGAGCTGTGCTTTTGACTGGAAAATTGAAATCGCTTTGTATGCATTACTCCTGTGCGCGCGCGCACCAGCGGATGCCTTTAAAAGGCTCATAAAAAATTGCCGCATCAAAGCCCCGGTGCCTTTATTTTTTTCATCCGCAGCTTTATCTCTGTCTTTCTTTCTCGTGTTTACTCGAGGGCGCATAAGCGCAGAACTTGGAAATTGCCCATCATCGATCGGCGCTGCTGAGTAAATATTCAAAAACACTCACCAGAGAGCCAATTGGTAATGAAGGATCGCACGGTTCGGCTGCGACGTGTCGCGCAGGAAGTTGGCGAAGTTGTAGTGCATCTTCGCGTTGTTCGGCAGCGCGCGCAGTCCCGACCTGTGAATGAAACATTCAGAGTAAAGCGTTTTTGTGTATTCATGAGCTGTGACAATGGATCACGAGTGTTTTCGTTTATTTTTTTTTTTTTTATACAACGAGGTATTATTTGACAGTAAAAAATAAACAATATGATATTTTTGAAGATTATTTCACATTATTCATGAGATAACAAATGGTTCGTTGTACAATAGTCACGCCGACATTTGATTCTTTTTAAATTCATAATTTTATAAGCATTAATAGCCAACGGAATGCCATCAAATTACGCTTTTCATTCCAACAAAGTCCCCCAAAATTTGACAATAAAACCGTCCACAAAGGCGTTCATTAAATTCCTACTATCGTCAAAAAAATGCGCAGAATTTTACGAAAAATGTATATTTCCCGCGGGCTCTTATTCCTGCCGCGATGAATTTATACAGGCCATTTGCGCGCACTCAAGATATCCCATGGCCGAAGTTTTATGCGCTTAAAGAGCCTATATTAAGAAACGGGGAAGGGCGCTATGTACCCGAAATTTCTGACTCCACTGGGAGGTGGCCCCTGCGCGAGTACAATCTGCATAAGTATTTTAAACCAATGGCCATATCTTAGCGAGATACCGTCGTTTCATACGAATGCTCCACTTTCCCACGACCCCATCTACATTCCAAGATATCCCACGTGTCATTCAATTATACCATAAGGTGATGTGAAATACCGACATAATTTCCAAACATGGATATCTCATGAAAATACCAATAGAATCGTCCAAAAAAAAATCTGAGTATAGTATTAACATATACGGAGCGCTTGACGTTCGTGTTTTTCCAAAAAAATGATGAGAATTTATTTAATTAAATAAAAACCGTACTGTTGGTAAGTAGGAATTTGCAATTAAGCTACTTTTCAAACATGGATATCTCATGAAAATACTAATAGAATCACCCAAAAAAAAATCTGAATATAGTGTTTACGTGTACGGAGCGCTTGACGTTCGTCTTTTTCGAAATAAACGTTTAAATGTTGATTTAAAAAATATTGAAATTCACGGTTTCACATGGCCATAAATCGCGTCGTTTCGTGAAAGAGTCTATCCCCTCATCGTAAATAATTTTCTACATTTCGATTTAAATCCAAAGTGTCATACAGCTCTCAATCGAATTTATCCCAGTTTATATAGGATGTAATCTACTTGATTGCTTATGTAAATTTTGCCTCTTCGGATTACGCTCTCTCTACCCCCCTCTCTCTCTCTCTCTCTCTCTCTCTCTCTCTCTCTCTCTCTCTCTCTCTCTCTCTCTCTCTCTCTCTCTCTCTCTTTATTATTATTACGCTTGACGCGAAGACGACCGTCAAACACTCTCTTTCTCAAGCATAGATACGGCTAATTGAAGCGCAAACCTGAGCAGCGTCTCCCTCGAGGTCCAGTCCCGATTTCTCAAGATGGTGCGACAGCAGCCGAGGATCAGCAGCAGCACTATGCTAGCGGCGATGCAGCCACGGCGACGGGGTAGCGCCGTCCACGTAATCTGCGCCCCGTAAGCCACTAGCAGTATCCAGCCGATGCTGCGAAATATAATATACGTATATAGGTATATATCGTTAAGTCGAAAAGTTGGAATTTATGCGCGCGGATGGAAAAGTATAAGTTGAATTTGCAATTTCGATGTGAAGGGGGGGGGGTGTTCCATATTCCAGAATCGATGCCGTTAGGCGCGCGTACTGATTAATTGAAACTGATGTACGATTAAACATTTATACTCGCGCAAAAACGGACCTTGATTAAAGTTTTGCCGTAACTTGAATTATATATAGTTTTGAGCGGGAAATTATTCAGCTGAAATGTCTGCCTCGGAGAATAGCGATAGCCAAATAATGAGTAATTGAATTATTGCCGTTAAAAGTTTTGAATTTGAATAATTAAGGAAGTTATAGATTCTCGTAGCGGAGGTACCAATTTTATTGATACAAGGATGTGACTGGTATAAGTAAGAATGTCGATAGAATATAAATGTTACATGGGAAATCAATATTACTATACGTTAAGTCTTCTCTCTAAATGTAAAATAGTGTAAAATCACTATCCAGTAGTTAAAAGTCGTGCACACCGAAATAATGGGCATTCATATGCTAGTGATGTATATTAACTTTTATAAAATAGCAAAATTTCAGAATTGTAAAAAATTAATGTACACTACTAAAATAGTGGACGCCCACTATTTCGGAGTTCATACTCACTATTTCGGAAGGGCACGACTTTTAACTACCGAATAGTGTTTTTTTCATTACTTTACATTTAAAGAGTGAAGAATAGCTTTTTATTGATAATATTTCGAGTCTAATTCGACCAAATAATGTAAGAAAATAGAATACAAATAACAATCACACAGTTGAAAGTTCAGTCTTTTTGACGATAGGAAAAAATCAAATTTATCATTCTGTCAAATAATTGCAGTTCGCGATTGGGGTCAGTACTGTGAAACTCTTTCTCATGCCACGATAGTGGCAAGTAATAGGTACCACAGCTTTCATGTTAGTTTTCATTACAATTGAATATTTCTTATCAAGTTGAACCTTGAGTTATATCGTGACACCATCGACATTCTCTTCTTCCACTCAGTTCACATGAAACCATAACTTAAAAATAATTACAATTAAATGACATTTTAGATGCTTGATAAAAAAGAAACTCACCTAGGAATGTATAGAACTCGCTCGGCGATGACGAAGCCGACGGTAAGAAAGAGATTGGAGGCGGGCAGAAAGGGCAGCACGAGGAACATCCAACCTAGGACGAGTGGCGGATGCCTCTGTTGCTAAAAGCAGAACAAAACGAGGCACCGGCCCGCTGCACTCACGTTACGCAATCCGAGCCCCTTCTAATCCTACTCCCAACATCATCCGATCGAAAATTCAAAACGCACGCACGTACATACCGCAGCCATACAAACACAGAGGCGAAAGGGAAATGGAGAGAAAATGAGCAATATCGCGAGCACGGGCCAGTTCCGCACAATGAAATTCCCCGAATCGCTCATGCGCGCGTGCTGCGACGGTAAAACTGAGCTGATAGTTGCACAAACCATCACAGTTGGACGATGTATTGTGGATGGCTGCGCGCGCGCTCTCACGATGCCTGCATCGATATGCGAGCGCCAGCTCGCGTTTAAAATGACGCGGATATTCCGCAGGTGGACGCGGCGTAATTAGGATTCCGGATGGCCGAGTGCCCAGCGCGCTTTTGTACGTCTGAATTACGGCCGTTTATCATGGGAGCGCGCGTGCGCGCGATAAGTACTTTGCCCGGCAGCGGCAGCGCGTCATCGTTGGTGATTAGCGATCGAGTGGATGGGAGATGCGGCAAAAGAAAAAAATTTGCCTGGATCGACTGAGAAATGGCTTGGAGGCTGAAGGTATTATATATCTTCGGTTCAGAAATGTATAGGTGTGCTGGATTCAAAGTCATCGAGGCGCGTGTAATCCCGGTTGAAAATATATAGATTTCACGTGGAAATCAATATAGAATCTATATGAAATCTATATGTTAGGTATGATAAAAAAACTTATAGTACAATAGTATGTTGTGTGCCAAGGGTGTAAAGTGGGCCTTTTTAGACAGAGTGTGGGGTTGCAGTACGAGTCGAAGATGAGCTAGCACGAGCCGAAGGCGAGTGCGTTTGCGAACCGAAGACGAGTACTGCAACCACACGAGGTCAAAAAACCTGCTTAGCCCTTGGTGCACACCATATTTTTTGTACCGCAAGTATAGATTTTTGCGTTTTTTCAAAATATCGATGATTTTCGTAAACAATCTTGAAAACTCCATTCAAAAACGACAGTGGGAGCTTTTCAATTTTTTACCGCCCGCTATACTGCGAGCAGCGGGCGCTTTTCGATTTTTACCGCCCGCTACGGCGAGCAGCGGGCGCTTTTCAGTTTTTATCGCCCGCTACGGCGAGCAGCGGGCGCTTTTCAGTTTTTATCGCCCACTGGTCGACAAGCGGTCGCTTTCGGCTCTATTAATAGGTTCAAAAAAACGCGAAAATCGTGCTTGCGGTACAAAAAAAACTTATGATAAAAATGTATTTTTTTCAACACGTCCATGAAAAAGGCCCTTTTCCTGCATAGAAAAGTGAATGGAAAATCAAGCATATCAAGAGTCTAGAGATACCTCCCACAGTTGCGGAAGGAAATACATATATACTCTCTAAATGCAAAATAGTGGAAAATTCATTATCTAAGTGTTAAAACTCTTAGATAGTGGATTTTCCTCTATTTTACATTTAGAGAGTGGATCGTACTTGGACATCGAAATACACAAGCTAATCTATATGAAAATCTATTTTGAAATGTACTACTAATGTTTATAGAAAAACCTACATGGAAATCTATGTGAAACGTATTTAAAAAATATTTTTGCAGAAATATCTAGGCGGAAATCTAGATCTCTGTAAATGTAAAATAGTAAAAAATTCACTATCTAAGAGTTATAGTGGACATTCACTGCTCTAATAGTGCACAATAACATTTTTAAAATAGTTAAATTTCGCTATTTAAAAAAAGTTAATATACACTACTAAAATAGTAGATGTCAACTATTTCGGAGTGCATATTCACTCTTTTGGTAGTGCACGAGTTTTAACTCTTAAATAGTGGATTTTCCACTATTTTACATTTAGAGAGTAGGATTCCAGATTCAGAACAGTTAAAAAATATTTGTAGAAAAATTTATTTATTCATATGGAACAAATTTCTATGATTTTTATAAAGAATTCGATATGCATTTCTATAAAAATTTCCATTTTTATTTATATATGACGTTTTGGAACCGACTTCAATGTAGATTACAATACAGATTCCATAATATGGATATTTTCAACTTTGATGAGAAGACAACAAATTCAAATTATTAGTGTTATGTTATTTATGTGAATTCAGAGAGGTCGAATATAAATTTAAAAAGGGGGGCATTTTCATAAAATAAATTATACTCTTTTCAATATTGATATAATATGGTGAAATACCATTCATCATCATTAGCACATTTTACTTTAATATTGCGTTTACGATTTTAAAAGGGATATTAAAGAATGAACTAGAAATAAATAATAAATGTTTGTTGAAAAATAGTACATTATGATACGGGTGTGAAAGGTGATTATTTACCGCATGAGACGTTTTTCGCATGAGCTTCGCTCGTGCGAATCCCCTTACACACCAGTGTCATACAGTATTTTATACCACAAGAGCTGAATAATCATAATCATATTAAAGTTATGATTTTGAGGTTAGAGTGATATAAAAATTATAACGATATCCAGACACATTATCTTATTAAAAATATGATATACTGTTCCCACTCCGTTTCATGCACTTTTCAATATACATGCAAAGCAACAATGTTTCTGTATCATTTTTGCGATCAATATTCCTATGAATTTTGAGTATACACGTAAATACAAAATAAACTGGGGTAATATCAATTTGGCAATTATTTCGCAATCCGGGTAATTTTGAGATAACGAATTTATACCTTGAGTATAGCGTACAATTACATTTTCCGACTTGGTACGCCCCTCCGATATCATAATAATTGCAGCAATAAATAACAAAAATATTCCGCAAAGACAAGAATACTGTTAAACAAAATAGAAAAATAGAAAAAGCTGATCGATAATTCGTTCCAACTGGGTTACACTGAGACTCTTTTAAATTCATTTTAACCGTAACATTTGTTTTCAGTATTTTAATAATTGTTATTTCAAACTTTTATATATACTTTTGTACATTTTCGCGAATGTAGAGCAGAAACGCGATATTATCATTAAGAATCACTGAAAACATACACGAAGCGAAATCAACGATATTTACGTTTCATTTAATAGGACGCGATGGTGTATTCAGATTTTCCGTGTATCGCATCATCTAAATTAATAACGGATTTTTTTTTTAATTCGAGCTTTTAGTGCCTATACCCTCCACCAAAAAACAACGCCCCGCGTACGAAGAAAAAATCGCGTTTGCTTTGAACGCACAAAATACTTTAACAAACTTACACCCCCTCGTACTACAAACATTTTTTCACAATGAAAATCGCTAATTCAATTACGAAGTGACCTATGAGGCTCTCTCGTTTCCTATATTTACTGCCACTTTCTTAATTAATAAAATGCCCCGAAGGCCGCCGTCGACGGGACTTCCGAAAAAAGTTTTTTGCTACTATTTTCATTTCGTACATGGCTAACTTTCGATGACCTGAAATTAAGCGGGCACCAGCTATTGGTTTTCTGTCGGCCTTTATTTACAGAACCTATATACGTTGTACGCGTGGAAGACATATCCACTTCGGAAACCTGAGCGGTAATTTTAAATTCTCACTCTCTAAATTTAAATAAGTGAAAATTCATTTATACGAAAATAGTTTTTATATATTAAATTGTTAAATTGGCCGAAGTAACTACATGACGAAAAGTAGTCAACACGTTTTTTTTTTTACATTTTGTCTTCGTGTGAAGTCTACATTCCTTCTAGGTTGTCCTCAATTTTTTTTTTTTTTTTTTGTTTTAGGACATAATATATTTTGATTTCTCTTTAACAGTTTTTTCTAAACATGCTTGCAGAAACATACCAACAATTTTTCTCTTTAGGTGGTCGAATTCTCTCAAGTCACCTCACATTTGAACTCTATTGTACAATTAACAATTTTCAAGTTTAAAAGGAAGAATGATAAAACTAAATATTAATTAAATATAATTAAAAGAACGGTTTAATACACAAAAGTATAGAAAATATAAACAATAAGAAAATCAAGACAAGTTAACTATGACGTAACACATTCGTCGTACTGTATAGAGTATGAAAGTATTTACTCGACTATTCGTCATGTTGAGAGAAAAATTAACGCTGTACGCGCGTCACTTGAGTTTTTGAGCGAATGAGCTATCTGGATTTCAATTATCCATTCCCTTAATTGCTGCTTTGCCGTGGCTTGTATTGCTGCTTAATCAAGCCTTTGGTCGACAAAGGAGTTCACTTGTAAAATAAGTTTAGAGTTTTCACTTATTTGAATTTAGAGACCATGAAACGTTAGTACCAAATTATACTCTTATCCAGTGAAAATCCGAAAAACTAAATATTTTAACGATTGAGAGAAATTATTTTGAATGATTTATTTTGAATTTTCCTCGATCGAGATTTTAATCTGTAGTTTACATCTTATACTCATATAAAGAAATATTCGTGTAAGGATAATTGTTCGGGATTCCCAACGTGATTACCGTTGTACGTAACCAACACCTTAGTGACGTTATATAAGTATAAAACATAACAAGTTTTTCACGAAGTGAGATTATATGTGTACACTAATAACAATTTCAAATAGTTTGAAGACAAAAAAGTGAACAGTAGTTCGACTACTTTTAGTGTTTTTAGTTTCATGAAGTGAACTTTGTAGAAAAGATGCCTAACATGTGAGTTACACATGTATCTACTATAGCACATCCTTCAACTGTTTAATCTTTATACGCAAATACAGTGTAAACAGATAGAAACTGTCATAATAGCCATAAATACAGTGTGACTGCATTAGCAAAGCAAATAACAAAATAAAGCCACTGGCATATTTCTTCAACATTTTGTTACCGTACGTACACGATAATTTTTATTATTTATTGCGCATATTTTATCAAAAAGTACGTACACACGTGTAAATAATCTGAAATTAAAAATGGAAAATTTTTTATTTGGGCCGATCCAACAATTTTACTTTACGTTTGTACCTACTACAATCATCACAACTCCAGCTGATATTTTCAATGATTTTTTTTTTTTCAAGAAACGTGCGAGAAAAAATCTGATGTGTGTATAACGGACGCAGCCGTTTAATTTTTTAGTTGCCCTATTGATATCTGAAAAATGAAATATCAAACGGTACTCATGTGCATGTATATATACATCATACGCATCTGCCGGCATTAATCCCCCCCCCCCTCCCCGTCCCGTAAATTAATTATTTTTTCGCCTTTGACACGAGCGCACAAAGGACGCAAATTTCATTAAAACAACGTTTGCTCTCATTGTACAAAATGCTCGGCATTTCGAATCTCGCTCCCCTCTCTTTCTCTTTCTCTCTCTCCCTCTCCTTGGTACATACTAAAATCACAATAACGGAGGAATCCCCGGCGAAAATAGTCGTTTAATCAAGCATACGAGGAAAAAAAAGTCGACCAAACAAGGAAAAAGACTTGAAAAACCACACTTGCGCGTAGATAAGCCGCTCGCTCACTCGCTCGCACGCCGCGGCAAGGACCAATGACGCGTCGCTTTATAAATAACCTACTCGCTCTCATACCTAAGTATAAAACAAGCCTCCGCATCGCGGTAACCAGACATTCCTGCTTGAACAATCGAACGAGCAAACGAACCATGAAGCTTCTTCTCATTCTCTTTGCGCTGGCCGTAACGCAGACGCTGGCCCAGGAACTAACCTGCGACACGATCCTTTGCAAGACTCCGCTGGTATGCCGCGACAACAAGTGCGTGCCGCGGATCAGCTGCGCCAACGTGCGCTGCAGGGAGGGCACCAAGTGCGTCGAGCCCGGTAAGTGCGTGCCGATCGAACCCCTTACCTGCGCCACGATCCTTTGCAAGACTCCGCTGGTATGCCGCGACAACAAGTGCGTGCAGCCGATCACCTGCGCCAACGTGCGCTGCAGGGAGGGCACCAAGTGCGTCGAGCCCGGTAAGTGCGTGCCGATCGAACCCCCTACTTGCGCCACGATCCGCTGCAGGCCTTTATACGTGTGCGTGCCGCCCGGCAAATGCATACCCACGCCACGGGCCAAACGCGATCTGATCGACTGCGAGGACGGCAACTGCGTGCCACCACAGCGGACCTGTGCCAATGTACGCTGTGGGAATGGCACCAAGTGCGTCGAGCCCGGTAAGTGCGTGCCGATCCTCACCTGCGCCACAATCAACTGCATTTCTGGATACGTGTGCGTGCCGCCCGGCAAATGCATACCCACGCCACGGGCCAAACGCGGTCTGATCGACTGCGAGGACGGCAACTGCGTGCCACCACAGCGGACCTGTGCCAACGTACGCTGTGGGAATGGCACCAAGTGCGTCGAGCCCGGTAAGTGCGTGCCGATCCTCACCTGCGCCACAATCAACTGCATTTCTGGATACGTGTGCGTGCCGCCCGGCAGATGCGTAAGACCCAGGCAGCCGATTAGCTGCAAGATCGTCCCCTGCAAGTCACCGGCGACCTGTCAGTATGGCAGGTGCGTCCAGGGCCCCGGATGCGAAACCGTCAAGTGCAGCGCTGGATACGTGTGCGTGGATGGGAGGTGCGAGAAGATCTTCACGACGCCCTTCATCACCACGCCGCCCACCGAGTGAAGGAGCAGACGTCGGCTCGGGTAAGCGCGAGTTTTTCTTGAGGCTCGTTTATAATAGTACATTATGTAACAAGAAAGAAAAGTCGCTGCTCTTGGTTCCTGCGGGCGAGTTCACCGACTTTTCTCTCGAGTTATGTGTAGTGCTTTATTCATATCTCAACTGTGGCCACTTTTTTCTTACATATAATATACACTTAAATATTATTTAAAGGTGATTGGCTAAGTTCATATGGAATTTACTTTTCTCCAGCAAAATAAGGGATAAATGTAAATATGCGGGAAAACAGTAAAATGAGGTAAAAGAGGGAAACAAGTATAACTTTTGTCTCGCTTTTCAAGGAAAAAAGTGGCCATTTTTATTGAGGTGGAAATAAAGCTGTTACTGTTATCCTGGAGATTCTTACTGTGGATTGTAGCTCTTTTCAGGAGAATATATGCCTGACCCTCAATTGCAATCGGATATATTATATTGACGGCTGAGAGGAATATAGCCCGCTAACTCGACATTTGCTTCGAAGACCTAACTCGGCGAAGGTTTCAAAAACCCTCTAACTCAGGCGCGCTTTTTTTTGTCTCCAATTTTATAGCGGCAGCTCTGCACGATTTTAAAATACGATTTCTGCATAATAGACGTGATTAGAAATTCAGAGAAAATCAGAATCGATTATTATAATTGCCTTTATTTTGTGTCTGCGCATGATAAAAATGTATTCCTTTAAATCAAATCAAACTTAATTTTATAGTTTATTTAATTATTTCACATGCGTGTTGATAACATTCTCGATAAGCATATTTTTAAACGAATCGTTTAAACGAAACAGATAAACTAGAAAATTAAATCCGATAATTATAAATTACTATTGAGTATTGTAAGCAAAAGAAAGTCGATCTCAGTGCAAATAAATAGATGATCGAAATAATGCAATTATTAACTCAGTGGTAAACTATATCCATAAACCTTGATAAAGCTAAGAGCAAAAGATTAACACATGGTAAAAAAACATATGAAATGTACCAAGAAAAGATTGGATTACAAAAAACGTATTAACGTAATGAATGTCTAAAAATAATTTTGAAAATATTTTTAAAATGTTTAAAACTATTAACAAAAAAAAAGATTAAGATGCAATTTCCTTTAAACGTACATTATCGCGTCTATTAAGCAGAAATCGTATTTTAAAATTCTGCAGAGCTGCCACTACAAAATTGAAAAAAAACGAGTCTGAGTTAGAAGGGTTTTGAAACCTTCGCTGAGTTGGCGGGTTTTCGAAGCAAACGCCGAGTTAGCGGGTTATTCCTAACAGCCGTCGATATGGTTTTCTCTATAAAGATTATCGACTCTTTATACAGTGTGTTTTTTTCTTTTTTAATAAGACTTATTTTATAAAAACGTGTTATTTACGTAGAAAAGAGTAAACAAATTTCATCAGTATAGTTGTACAGCCAAAATTTGTGCTTTTCTATAAACGGATTAGGCAACTTTGATTCAATAAAAATCTCATTCTGGAATAATGTAAATGCAGATTTTATTTTTAAATTTATAAAATGGCTGATGAGTCACTAATGCAATTATTTTGTACTACAGACAACAAGGTTTTACTCGCTCCCAAAGAATACTACTTTTTCTGGTGAAGTTTTATTGAGATATATTCCGGTCGGTTGGTAGTAAATAACATTTACGGTGTGATAAATGATGTTATTTTGCATAAAGTAATTACTTTTTCCTTATTTTGTACAATTCTATGTAATAATAAAGAAAAGTCAAGTTTTGCGCATAGATTTTCGAAAATATTGACATAATCTATTATCAGAAATTATAGGAAACATAAAAACTTGAAAACTTAGAGATTGTGTTTACCTTTTCCCCTATTTTCAACGGTAGTTACTTTTTCGATAAATTGAAATATTCATTGTATGTGTTACATATACGTAAAAATTCAACAATAAAGGCGACGGGCAGGACGCGAACTCACGGACCCGCGGTTTGCCATGACGAGTGCACCGCAAGCTAGTTGTTCTTTTTGCTAAATCGACGATCTCTCGTCTTCTACGTTATTCAAATGTCAACGGAAACCTTCGTGACATATGCAACGAAATTCGCATGGAAAAAGTTTTTCGAAAATATGACACATTTTGTCTATGTCGCGCTAGAATTTTTTTACAGCTTATATCCAAAACTTCTAGCAGCAATGCATATACGTTATTTGGACAAGCGAAAACTTTGTCAGTATCCATTGTGCGGTGTGCATGACGGGTACTGTCTTTATATCTGCATACCAGTAGAGGCATATAAAATTTAGTAAGACCATACCGAACTACACTCCGCATGTATCTGCTTTCAAATATCTGTATGGTTTCTGACATATGCTATGAAATTCAATAGCCTTTTTTACCTTAAGAATCAATTCAAGGATCAAATTTTTATAGAGCGCTCTTCTCCTTTCTGAAAAATTTTCTATTTTCATCGTTTTCCACAAAAAATGAAATGTTCCTTTCGTTTACTCGAAAACTTTTTTTCTCCGAAAAACTCACAAGAATTCTATGTCTATATTCTTCTAAAAATAGGTATCGGAAATTCGCATCGAAATAAAGAATCGTTTGTCCACTATATGTTTCTCGTGTTTCTCGAAAAAAATGCTTTAATTACAGTGTTTCGCGAAATCGCACTTTGTACTCATTAGCGAAATAATCTTTTCTTTAAAAACAAAATATTTTTCCGAGATTAACGCCATAAGCAAGTTAAAAGTGGGAAAGTATTTTTATTAAAAAAATTGATAACACAATAACACGGCATCCCCCCATTATCAACTTCTTTGCATTAAACTTTTGATGGCTCAAATTTACTGGACGGAAGTTATATTTAAAAAGTACAACTACTTTAACTTTAGAATGCTCCGGGACTTTTTATGGGCAAATATACATCCTCTGAGAAGGCTTAGCCGAAGGAGAGAGAGAGAAAGGAGGGTGGGGGGAAAATGACCACGGAAATGGATATTACTTACTTTAAAATGTCGGACCCTTATGCCATCCGCGGAACATTAAAAAATGTGAATTTCAGTAAAATTTGATCCTCTCATCCGAAGTCATGAAAGGAATTGTTAAAATAACGAAATGGAGATTCATCTACTCTGCTAAACTTGGCTAATCGTCAGATTTGCCTATAACCATGAGAATTAGCCTTTGGCCGTTCATTTTTTATCCTTATTCAGAATTTCAATTCGTAAAATTGTAAATCAAACAAAAGTCGCATATGTATTAAAACATGTTAATCTCGAGCCTTCAAATATAAATACCCACAACCAGAGACGTGCAAAAAATCTCGGCAGCCATCATGGCACGCACTTTCTTCCCCGACATTTTTCAATGGCCGCACGCGGAAAGCCGAAAGCCCGCCGCCGACTTCGCTGGTGTCCTTTCAAAAACTTTCCCCTTGCCCCGAAATCCCTGAAAATCTATTGCACTTATCCACGTGTGCGTGTGTATAGCGCTCGCCGTCTAGAAGAGTAAAGGGGAGAAAAGACGCGGCGGCGGATGGGCGGGGATCAAACAGCGATTCGCATAGTAAAACAGGCTAAACAGTTGCACGCCGCCGTAAACTTCTTGGATTTGGCGAATTTCTCGAATACTCGCGTGCGCGCGCCGCCAACACAAGACTCTCTCTCCTCCTCTCTTTCGCTCTCTATGTGCCTGCGCATTCCAAGCGCCTCTCTTAAAGGCAAACAGATCTCCCTTGAAACTTTGTCGAAAGTACTCTCTGCTACTACGCCGCGAACTCTCGGGACAGAAGATTCAAAGCGAGAGGAGGGGTCGAGGGAAGAGGTAGTTTCAATTTTGAGATCGATAGACGCGCGCACTAGAGGGAGAGGGAGGGCGAAAGAATCATCGCATTTTGACGTATTTACGCGGGTAATACGGGAGAGACTCAGGATGGGGGCGTTAAGAAAGACGCGAAATAAATAGCATGCTAGAGCGAGATTACGCCGCTGGGGAGCTTTTATGGAGTTTATAATGAACGCGCGCCAGTTGCTTTATGGCTCCGTCGCGACTTCATCAGCGCCAAACGAGAAAGAGACGAGAGAGTTTCGCGAAAGTCGCTCCCCACGTTTATAATTTTTTTTCCTTTTTATCCGTCGCGCACAGGGGCAATAGTAAGCGGGGAATTACGCGCTCACTCGAGCATATCGGAAGCCGTTAATTAGTTTTTAAAATTACCGCGCGATTCAACGAATTTTTTTCCGGATTTTTAATTTCAAATATCCCGAAAATTCGAAACGATTGAGATTAATATTCACTTTTCGGATGAAAATTTCGACGCTTCATATGATCGCGTGTCGCTCGGCTTTTCGGAATTTGCGAAAGTTAAAATTAATATTCGCAAAAATCGAGAATGGGGATAATATCGGTATTCGATCGCCGATTCTGTCACTCAATTAATTACTCTCAAGTGCCATATCGCATGACGTACAAAAAGCTCCATTAGATACATTTCCACATCGATTTTCCGCTAAACCATCATCTCTCTCCTCAAAAAAAGTTCTCTACTCGCATATATATAAACCACGACGACGACGACGACACCGCACAGCGTATCTCCGCGACGGCTCGGCCAATTAGCCGTCAGCCCCCGGTGTAATTCGGCTTTTCGCGCATCACGAATGCCCCTCCCTCCCATATATATGTACGCCATCCGCGGTGACTGCACCCCCGTGTAACACGGCGTGTCGCGCGCGTGCGCGCGTGTTATGAATTTAACAGGAAGGGGGCGAGCGAGCCGCAGGACACGGCGGGCGCATCTAAAGTGCGGTCGCGGCTATATGGCTATGTCCTCGCTCTCTCTCTCTCTCTCTCTCTCTCTCGGAACTCCGCGCGTGTTTATACGAGCTGTACCGCGGCCCGGCTGAATTATGTATCGGCCGATTGATTAGCTTACAGCCTCGTTAACGGAAAGAAGATGTCGTATCCTATATAGGTGCGTATATGCGTTATGTGTACATACATGACGAGCAGTAGTCGGGTTATATCGAGCGTATTTCCGACAATATCGGAGATTGATGCCTCGCGTGCGTGCGCGTGTGTATACTATATACGCACGATTCTTACGTCAATATACGAGGGCGCGCTTTTATGCAAGCGCGGGTATATGCGAGGGGAGAATCGTTTGTTTTGCGAGCGCGCGCCCCTGCTATTTGAATTATGCCGCGATGCTGCTGCTGCTGGGATTGTCGCGTGTCTGCGGGTCTATATAGATACGCTCGAGTGCTTGCGCAGCGGAATTTTAGAGATGGTACACGGGGGTTTGCGGTGGGAGGGGATTCGATTGCGCGCTGGTTGGGTCGATAGTTTTCGTGCTAGAAGTGGTGGAGATTTCATCACGAGGATTTTTAATGGGTAAAGTGATAATTGTAGTTCAAAATACAGTAGCATAGTGGAATTAACCATAGAAAGTGTACTATCCTCTCTTTAAAGAATGATGACGGAAGTGTGAAGCTGAAAAAAACCTTTGCGATTAGTCAAGTCCGTTTAAAAGGAGCCCCTGATTGGTCGACGGTGACGTTAGCTTTTCGCTTAAGGTCTTAGCTGATTGGTCCAAATAAAACCCACAAAGTTTAGAATTATGAAATATTTATAAACTAAAAATGTAAGTCATAAATAGTATTAATGACTTAAAATTTGGTTTTGAATAACAAAAAGTATTAAAATTTTATCTGGAGTTAACAATGAATGACTATGAATACTGTTATGATTATAGTTAAAGTTCTAACCTCGCAAATTTGTATATTGTAGGAATAAACTAAAATAAATACAATCCAAGTTAATAAAAAATATTGGATAAATTTGCGGATGTTAAAATGTAAAATAAATTTTAAATTCACAATATTTCAATATTAATTGTACATAGGTATAACCAATGGAAAGGAAGACCGCGCGTAGCACACCTGAACTTGCTAGTCTCTTAAAATGAATCAGTGAATTCCATTGGATTCCTGTTATTTGTCCCTGTAGAGACAGTTTTTATACTATATTTTACTTGTTTGTAAACATATATGTATTCACTGCTTACTTCCATATATATAGATATATTGTGTTTACAGATTGCATTTCCAAATGTACACATTGTATATATATATGTAAGTTTTCTGACAGTGCGTGTATCTTTTTCTATGTTTATTCTGTATACTGCTCTTGCTTTTTAATTGACAATTGCGTGTACCAATTTTAATTGCATTTCTTTCAATGAAATAAAATAGTATGGAAAAATGAGTTTTATTTAAAAAGGAAAAAAATGATCGTATTCAACAGTAGTTTATACGTCTGTACATTGCAATATGCCTTTCGATACATACTTTTATTACATGTTGACAATGCAAAGGATGTCGATCGATTTGAAAGAAACCCATTCGCGAGCGTCTATTCAGAAAAATACTGAGCCAGAGGTAATCGATATTTCTCGTTATGCGAGAAAACACAGTAGTTTAAACACAGAATACCATCACAGTGCTCAAATGAAATGAAGTTTCTCCTTGACAAATTTGTAAAGGAAATTAAATTTATCTACTGTCTAAATATTTCTTTCAAATAGATATATCCATTAACGGAAAAGCTGCGCTTAGACTCTACATCTATAGTATACGTCCTCTGCAACTAAAGAACAATATGCGCAGTTAAAATTGCTTGCTTTCGAGTTTAATAGAAGTTACAATGTCCATTGTTTCAAAACCAGTCGGTAAACAAAAAGTAGTACAAACTAATTGCTTACGTTAAAAACCTTTACCTTATTCAAACAGTCAAAAACGGTCATTATATAACCATTTATTCATTACAAAAACACAAAATGGCCGTGAATGTTGCGCAACCAATTTGTTTTATCAACGTGAATAATTACTTTCTGTTATAAAACCGAAAAGACCGATAACTCAAAACCTTTCGCCTCTCATTCTTACACTTTCACGCCTTATTGTAGATACATGCGCACACAGGCAGGCTTCTTACCTCGAAATCCGTGAAGGCCCGGTACGTGAGTACGAGGCAGCCGCCGAAGAAAAGGCACGTCGCCAGGTTGCGGCTGTCGGCGAGCGAGGCGACCAGCGGCACCGAGCCCATCTGCCAGTCGTGCGAGAGCGTCGCCGGGCACAGCACCAGCCAGCAGTTCAGCGCCGCCAGATAGCAGAACGTTAGCAACCTGCGGACAGCCAAGAGACAAACGGCCATGGATTAGTATAATAGCCGATGGAACGATGGGAGCCAGCACGGGGGGACTGCAAGGGGTATTGTGGGTCGACCTGTGTATTTGTGCGTGAATAAAGAGTCTGTTTGTGCATGTTGATTTGTTGTGGTTTGGCGTTTTCTTACTTTTTTGGTGCCTGTATAATGTAGGTATTCAAAGAAATACAATAATTCATTTTTGTGTTTGATTTAAAGGCTTGTTTTGCTACTTTAGTTTTTGCTTTTGAATAGAAGTAGCAATGTAAATATGTCGGAGGAAATTGTTACTATGTGGAACATTAATATCATGCCATCAACATAATTTTACAATTCAAATTAGTGTAATTTATTTTAATTACCAAAGTGTATATATTTTTTGAACGAAATAAACATTACAGTTTATTACACGAAACGCTTATAACCAGACTGTTCTTATCGCGGTGGTTTCACGTTTTTTTATTATCGATATATAAATCCAATATGAAATCCCATTCTAAATGTATAATGTACGGTTTTCAGATGCATAAATTCACCATATCAATACATATAATAATAATAATAATTCGTCAATGACTATAAATACATATGCTGCAAATAAATGTAAGTATCGAGTGAAACTACTTCATAAGTAGTTACATTCCAAACCTGCTCAGACGCTACATATAGATATATCTAAACGAACATAAAAGTTTCTGATAAATAGCGCAAATGTTTCAAAATCACACGAAAATCGCATAAATCCTGCTGAAAAAGTAAGCGCAAAAATTGAAAAATACGTCTAACTGTTTATATAAAAACGATAATATTGTAAATTAACTCTTTAATTTACGCGAACCTTTCATTAAAACCGACCGCAAAATCAAAACATTATTTTCGTACACAATTTCGCCGTATTATTTCACAAAACAGACGCTCCGAAGGAAAGTCCGAATGACAAACGTATATATATATTAGACATCGCTGCGTGTCGCGAAAACTTTCGAGGTCGCGGGCGGCACGTGTTTTTTTAATACCCAGACACGCGACTTGCCGCCTTCTCGCTTTTAATTTAACAAAGTCGTGGGCGTGTGGTCGCCTCTCGCAAAGAAGATAACCCCACGCGCGGCCTCGTGCTATCCTCCTGGAGGGTCAAGGTCACGCGGGCGTGACTCGGACCTTTTCTCTCTCTCTGTATATCCTCCACCGCAGCGCGCGCACATCGGTTTATCGATTTATTCGTTATACTCTCTCTCTCCCCCGCGCGCGCAACGTCCGAAACATCCGGCCATTTCCATCAAATACGGGGAAAATGCAAAAAGTCATCGTCGGAGAATGGCTAATGATATGTAACGACACAAACCGTGGCTTCTGAATTGCGCGAGAACTGCCAGCAGGGTAAAAAACTTCCGACGTATATAGCCCGTGAATATTCATTTTTGCCAAAACGCAGTTTTGTTTATCCCTCGTTCTCGAATGTCCTCTTATCCACGCGAGTATAGACTACACAAACCCGCCACAGGCGAGAAATAAAGCTTTCGCGCGACAAGTTTCACGCTATTTTTTTTTCCATCACTCTATCGTTTATTCAAATTGACAATTCTCGCGGCCTTTATCAAGCGATCGCAATTTCACGGCCAGATTGCCCGGTCATCGTAACGAAGAAACAATAATCGAGAGGGCCGCCGCTCGAAATTATTGCACGAAAGCTGCGCGTATTGTCCCCTCAACATATATATATATATACATACACACACCCACGTGCAATCAGCCGCGACTTCGATTACGCGTGCGCGCGCGTATACTCGCGTACCTGGCGAATTTATCGCGGAAATAAATTAAGTCTCTCGCTATAGCGGCTCATTTTCCGCCAATTATGCGTCCGAAATTTTCACCCACCCCAGATTTTCGCGGACTCTCTAATTAAGTGCACGCATGCAATCGCACTTGTGCGCGTGTGTGTCCTATATAACACGCGTTAATAAACGAGAGAGAAAGAGGAAGAGAGAGCTACGAGCGCGCACAAAAGAGCGCCGAATACGCTTATATTTTTCTCTTTCCTTCAATTAAATTCGAATCGCGGCAGCGTAATTGAAAGGGGTACCTATAAAAGCAACGAAGGCGTCGCTAGCTGCTGAACGTGAGAAGCGGCGAGCTTTCCGCTGCGGAAACGGAAGAATAATTTTTCTTGGCCTTCGTTATTTTGCGGACGTGATTAATAGAGGCGAGAGGGAGAGAGCCGCACGTCAAAATAATAATTCCGAGCATTTGTCAAGAAATCGTTATTCCGCGCGTATACCATCCATATGCGGAGAGGAGCCTTTGTACGCTCCTTTATATTTGCTTTCTAATATATTCCGCTTTTGATGTATATACGCGTGCCGACCGCGCGCGCGCACGTGTGTGTGTATGTGGGTTGCGGCAGGGATTTTGGGTATTGTTGGATTAAATACGTTCACGTGGAGATAAGGCGGTCTGGCCCTGCAGGCTCGTGTAATAAATAGTTGTATGATTTAAGATTAAACGTGAGGGGAGAGAGAGTTTAGGCGCGGAAGTCAGAGGTGAGTGATATATAAGAGCTTGTGAGGAATTATTATCAGTCATGCTATTAATAATAAATTCGGAGTAGCTACATGTAACGAATTTTTCAGACTAGGAGAGAGTAAGAGAAATATAAGCGTATTTATAAATAGTTGGTTGTTTCCGTTTCGATTTTCTTATTCTGGTTTAATTCTCGGTCGTTTCTCATCAGCAATATCTCTTTCATATTATAGGAGAGATCCGGGCAAAACGGTCATGTCAGGCAAAACGGCCATGTACGCTGTATTTTGGATATAAAGTATAACTAGGAATTTTGAACCTCACAGGTATATTGTTTATACTATACGAGTCTCTATAGGTTTCAGTGTCGCTCGCAGCGATAACATTGATAGCACATGTAAACAACGATTTTTGATGGATATTTCCCGATTTCACCAATGTAAAAATTTTAAGATACTTTTCATTCGTACTATTAAATTATATTTGAAACACATCAGAGACCTTTTATTTATTTCTAATTTACACAATCAATCGATTAATCCCGACAACATTTTTTTATTTATAAGTTTTTTTTTTTTTTAAACATGACTGTGTGTGCTCCGGGCGAAACGGGCATTCATTATTTGTTCACAGATTTATGCTATCATTTATATTCGTGTATAAATACATGCGTAAAATAGGTTGAACAAGCTGGTTAGAAGAATTTTTAAGAAAAGTATCATCATTTAGTTTTAAAACATTATAATATACTTTGCACAGTCTTGAGCGACATATATAAACAAAATAAAAACTTTAACATATTAGCTATTACTATGATAATTGTAGAGATTAAACATCTTTTTGGTTATTGTGTCCGTTTTCCCCGACGAGTTTTCAGACTTGTCGAGACAGTGTCATATTTTTTAATTAATATTATTCGTCAATATTAAAATTTATAAATTTATATACAATTGTTATCTTTCCTATTATAAGCAAAGGTAAAATATGTATTTAAGTATTTAAAAATACTTAAATTTTTCTTTTTTTTTATATTTTTATTTACCTACTATATGACATATTTCGAAAGATATTGAATATATCATAAATGTGTTATACTAGTAAGATTCTCGTCATATTTATTGAACTTATTTGAAAAAATACTTGATATTACATGATAAATATATTTGCCGCAGATTTTCGTTAATTTTTATTAAGCATCTCTCTTTCTCTTTCTCATTAATAACGGCAAAAAATCAATGCATCCGACGGATAATCATTAATTAAAGCATATAATTAAGATTCTCGTCATATTTAATGAACTTATTTGAAAAAATACTTGATATTACATGATAAATACATTCGCCGGAGATTTTCGTTAATTTTAATTAAGCATCTCTCTTTCTCTTTCTCATTAACAACGGCAGAAAATCAATACATCCGACGGATAATCACTAATTAAAGCGGATAAATATCTGGTGCAAAAACCGAACGAAAAAGCTGATACATAAATTTCTCCCCTCGTTAATTATCGCGGAACACATCAACTTCCCCCGTGCCATTGTCATCTTCGTATACGGCCTCCATTTGGCAAGTCACTCTCTCGAACTTGACGTCGCGCGGTGTCATCTTCGCCTCAACCTCTCCTTGTCACAACGCGCTCTATACATCCCGAAGGCATTCCCTTGACGCCCATCATCAGCGTGCGCGGGGGAGGCGGGATGGAAGGAAAATTTGCGACACGGCGTCGCAATTACACAGCGCGCGCAATATCATACCAATATATGCCGAAAATTCGCGTAATATACCTGAGGAAAAGCCGCGAGAGAGCTACATAGTCTCTCAAGCGTAATTGATGCGCCCGCGAAGTATCTACCGACACTTGTACTTCGCACTTTATTAAGAGCAATCCGAGCCGCCGACGCTGCGCGGCGCAGATGCACCCGAGCTATTTTGGTTTATAAGAGCGCTGCAGCTGCTGCTACTGCTGCAGCGTCTGAAGGGGTAGGGGGTGAAAGAATGAGAGATGAGAGAGGGTGGGGGAGAGGATGCGCCGTCGTGATTTCGCGTCGGCGCGATGGAATTCTGAAGGAGGATGGATTAGGTCGAGATGCGCTCGAGAGATGATGTGGATATATGTGATATGAGGGGAGTTGTTTAATGTAGGAGGGCTGGAATTTATTAAAATTATGCCCGCAGGGTACGCGGGTGTCGAGCTCAAGTTATATAGCCGAGGTTCTGAGATAGTTTCATTTGCGGTAATAAGAATGCTTATAGTAAATTGTTATCGGTGCTTCGCACACTGTTCACTTTGTAATTATCTTTATGAACATAATATTATTTTCGAATTTTCTTCTTTTACAAATTCCACTCGGTTATTTAGAGGAAAAGTGGGTTTTGCATAGCGCGCTGTTTATACTTTTTGCCGGAGTCTATTTACGCTCTTTCGAGTTGAAAAAAAAAAAGAAAACTTTATATCGCCGCGCTTTTTCAGCTGTTTTAGTTTTACGCTCTAGCGTTAGAAAAATGAATAAATTTAAAACGTGTCGACGGGAAAGAATGTACACACGTGACGACCTACATTCCAGCTACTTATTTTCCGAAGTCACGTTATATTTTTTCATTTTGTTTTCTCTTACTGGCAAAAAGTGCGCATAAAAATTACGGAGACAGAGAAAAAATGCGTTGTTTACACGATAAACCATATAACATAGAACGTCAGGTTCAACAAAATTCCACAGCCTTTTATCATTACTCAATGCACTATATTTTACAAAAGATATTTCGTTACATTCATATCTGATTATACACTAACAAAAATATAAAACAAACCACGTGCTCTCGTATAAAGCCGTATTACAAGGGCGCTTTTATCATTCGACACCATCAAACATTTCGAGCCCGTATGAAAATTCGCTCGAGTGCTTCGTCGCCCTCCCGCGCGAATATTTGTCTCGCCCAAGGCGGGCCGCCGCTTATACATACGTATATTTTCACAGCCGCCGCGAGGTGATATTACCGACGCGGTCCGTCAGCCAGGCACGAGGAAGGAATCGTCCTCAAGGCGAGCAGATGTATTCCGCCCTCTTTGCGAGCGAGCGAGAAAGAGAAAAACGTCCTTTTAATACGACGGCTCTTTGCCACCGTCTCTCGATTCGTGTTCCCTTATCGCGGCGGAACTTTGATCTCTCTCGCTCGCTTCCCCCCTCCCCGCCCACGCGCACTTTGAATTCAACTGTAGAAGCAATTTCTCACGATCGACGCGCTCAAGGCTGCACCTTTTTCGACGCGAAGAAAGTATAGAAGACGGGGAGGAAAGGAGACGGAGGGGAACGGGAGGGAGGACGAAAATAAAATGGAATTCAGATAAATCTGGGGAGGAGAGAGTTGAGTTGGAAGACGGCAGTAAAAGTAGTTAGGCGCGCGCGATAACGATCTGTCGCAGAGGCAGCCGCGTTAAATAACTCTCCTCTCGCGAGGCGCTTGACCCTCGGCGAACGAGCGTCGAGCATCGATCGATCGCCTCCCCCTACCGTGATTATACAGCGCCCGCGCGGGCGCATATAATCGCGAGCAGAAGAGGAGAGACACGCGAGCGAAATTATGTATACACGTACAATATTTGTCCGCGCACCCTGTACCTGGGATTCAGCGCTGCGATGGCGAAACTTTTTCCTCGCGACGAGCAATAACGTTTGGCATAAGTATCGATCGCTCGCTGCTTTCCATTTTTTTCTTTGCGCTTCCTTATATTATACTTATATACTTTATCGTGAGCCGACGCAGAAAAATTTCCTCGCAACGACTGTTTTTCGTTGAATTTACCGAAATTCGTTGAAAATTCAACGAAGGTATAGAGCGGCAGCTCAGCTGCACAGTTCATTATAATGCATTTTCATGAAAGTTCAATAATAATCGAGATAAGCGAGGGAACGAGCGAGCGCGGCAGCCGACTGCAATTATTTTTACAGCTATTGGGCGCCAGCCGAGGGATTATTATATACGCGCGAGTGTGGGTGTGAGTGCATTTTTTTTTTTTATCAATTGCAGTCACGAGGATATTAAAACACCTGTGTGTTATTGCGTGCTCTTGTGTGCATTGGAGTTATTAGCAACGGCGTATTTTGCGAGACTGTTTGTACAATTGCGGCGAAAGGAGCGTATAATTAGCGGCTGTGCTTTTTTGCGACACATCGTTCGTCGCGTGGGGGCTTGTGTGTATGTACACCGTCGAACGTTTGCTTACGTGTGGCTCGAGCGATGTGTGGATGTGTTTGTCATTGCAATATTAAAGCTTCGAGCTGGCAATCAAGTTCATTATTTTATTCGGTCACTTTATTTCGTTAATTTGAGCATGCAATTATTTTACGTTTTCTTTTATCGTGATTTTTGTACCGGATATCATGAATTTTTAATTTTCATAATATTATAATGTGCTTTATCGCCGTTTTGTAGTAGCAATCGACATATTTTTCTTGGTATGCATAATTAAAAATTTTATTTTGTAAAATATCGGGCCCGAGTGATTCGCTCGCGTGAACGACGTATATATTATACGTTATTTTATCATAAATTTTACGTGAATTTAATATAGAAATAACGTCGTTTTTATAAAAGTTATGCGATAATTTAACGGTAGAAAAGAATACTATTGATAAAACTGTTATTCATAGAAAATACATAAATATCAAACAATTTGAAAGAAAAACATTTATTTTAAAATATTATGCGGATAGAATATATGCATGACTATATTTTATGCGGAATTCATAAAAACTCACTCCATTTCACTAGGAAAGGCTCTGAAAATATCGAAGTTTTAATATTTTTACTCAAAGGACTATAGCAATTGCAATGAGGGTAAAAAGAGAGGAAAAAATAATGAAAAAAATTCTTAGATGGATGTTATTATTTCAATAAAAGCAACATAGGTGACTCCATACTATTATGGTTTATTATGGTCTTCATCGCTTCATTAATCTCTTATTTTATAGCGTTTTATAGTTCAGTCTTTTATAATTGGAGTTTTTATAGTAGCATTTGAATAACAGCATTCGAGATATTAAAAAATGTGTGTAGCTTCCCTGATTGAAATCCAAAATATTTTATAACTAATAACTGACTATTTATTTTAGAAACTTGCTATAAAATGGGAATTTCTCTTATCCAGTTTCTAGCTCCCGATGAAACGCTTTTTCTCCTGTTATTTGGCCATTTAATAGATTGAAAAATAGAATGAGTTTTTCGAAAACAAGTTCAAGCTTGTTCTTGAGTATTATAAAGGTATTAAAACTGATCAGTTTCTTTAGTCTGGGATGGCTGTAGTAGAAGGCTTGCTGTTATGACAAGGAGTGAGAGAGACTGAATCAGATGGAGAAATAAAAATTTTGCTGAATTATTCATAGAAGGAGTACGAAAAATAATTTTTTAGTTAATATTATTTATTTATATTTTGGTAAGCCATCCAATGCACTTTAATGCTCTTTCACGTACGACAGAATTAGTAAGAAAATCAAATACGAATATTATGTTGTGACGTCAATCAAAAGAAATAGGCAAATAATGGTAGAAAAATCGTTTCATCATAGCCATTAATTAGCCAGTTTTACTAGCTATTTTCTAACTTTTTGGCCATTTCATATAGATGAATTTCTACCAGAGTTGATATTTACTTTAAATATTATTGAATCGATATACAAATCATTCACGCGTAATCGACTAATTGCTCAGATCAAATAATACGAAATTACTTACGAAATCCACTAAAATGCACGAAAACCAACAATTAAAATATGCAATATTTTATATAATTAGTTTAATTCGGATGAGCGAATATCATAGAAATAAATATAAAATAATTGAAATTAAATGGAAAAATAAAAAACTCAGACTAATATTTTTTAGTACCTTTTAGTTTACGAAGTTTACGAAAAGTATTAATTACAATCCTGTTTATAATAGTCACTTTGAATTATTAAATAGTAAAAAGATTGTTAAAATACCAGAGTTGTACAAATAATTTATTAAATTTGTTTGTAAAACTTGTAATTGGCATTAGAAAAAATTAAAAAGTAACTTTAGCAGTAAAGTTATTTTCAAACACAGTATTTATACAACAATTTTTATACAAAGTTATAAACATAAATAAATGTTTATAGCTCCGATGATATTACAAATTACAGGAATTGAGATTTAATATTGTTCAATAATATTTATTTATTTTTAAACATCTGTTACGTAAGTGAGAATTAAATAATGAAGTGGGAAAAAATAAGCGACGAGACGGACCCGGGGGTTGTAGTCTCGCGCTCAGCCACGAAGTTAACATCGCGATGCCATGACGAGTGCATCGCGAATTAGTTGCTTTTTACTGAGTCGACGGTCTCCCATCTTCTACGTCATCTAAATGTCGACCGAAAGGTCTGTGACACATCTAAACGTGTCTTATATATTATATAAGCAACAAGTTCGAATTATCGCTATTTTCTGACACACATTTTTGCCCGACAGAAACTTGGTCGATACGTCTTTTATTTATAAGAGCCCAAAACGTATTTCTGATCTCGATAGATATATTCTATATACTCGAGAATACAAAGAGTCGCCCTGACGTATCGACTTATTGAAAACTAGCATAAAACTGAGAAAAATTGGCGTTTTATACACCGATACGTTTGCCCTGGCATTGCTCTTATATTTTTTTCCAAGCTCTAAAATAAAACGCGGAGAATATTGCATTCATATCGTCAAATTCATCAAAGTCTCAAAGAATATCATGCAAACCTATGTATAAAATTTTAGTAACTTGTTAAGCTCTCCTAATTGAAAAATTATAATGCTTCCTTGCAACGAAAGCTTTATAACGGTGGAACAAAGCTCTCGAGGAAACATACTTTAGAAACATGTTTTGAGTCTTTGGAGTCGAAATATTATATTTTTACAAAAAGTCCCTATAAAATAATAATTTTATATGGTTTTGTGATTTTTTTTTCTTTAAATGATTGCTAATATGAATCTAAAATATAATTAGTCAAAAAAGGAGAATGTTTAATCATATTTTGAAGTGCAATCTGTAAAATCAGTACGTACTACCACTTGCAAAAAACAATAATATGAAATTCAAAATAAACTAATCAGGACTCTAATGGGTAAGTTGTATAACGTTGATTGAAAATCAACGTCGGTCCAAACTCGAATTAAACTACTTCTATGTATTTAGTATACGGTCAAAAATTAGTCATTTTTATTACAGAAAAAAAAATAATTACAAAAAGAAGAAATGAACTTATATGTAATAAGTCAATAGCCCTAACTCGTATTTAACCTTAATTAAACGTCACTCAATCCAAACCAAAGCCTCTTCCCAATACGTGCCGCATTCAACAACCTTCCGAAATTGCAAAACAAACTCGTATAGTCAGACAGCCAGCCAGGGGCGCTCTTTCCCTTCATCCTCTATAAATCTACTACATCAGCCCCCATAATCCCTGACTCTTGAAAATCCCGCAGCAGCAGCCGCGTCGGTAGAAGATCCTCTCTCTCTCTCTCTCTCTCTCTCTCTCTCTCTCTCTCTGTCTCTCTCACTCCTGCAGCTAAACATCCGCTCGCTGCCAATCTGTATGCACAATGAAGACACGACCGCTCGTCAGATCTTTCCACTGCGGTATCCCCTCCCCTGCTCTCTCGGGGTGAATAATACATGCGGGGAGAGAACCTGGCTCGATCGGACGAGGATATATTCCAAGAAATTCCGAGGACGCCCTGAAGGCTCATAATTCGGCGTGATGGATCCTTCGCTGTGGGAGGAGAAGAAGGAGGAGGAGAAACGTAGCGAAACGGCGGCGAAGGGGACCATTAGCCGGCCCTTAGATCGGCTTACGTCATTACGACGCCGCGGTGGCGGCGCAGTCGCCTTTGATAATAAGTCAAGTCGCGCGAGATTATGTAAATCAACACTGGACAGGGCGCGCAAGCTGAGCAGCATCCGTGTTATATCGTGGGATTACATGGAGCTGCTCCGATGGACCGAGACGAACGCGCGGCTGGAAGAAATTTTGATGGCTGATGTGTACCAGCGAGTGACGGATAATAGAATGAGAGGTGAAGTGTTTTGACGCAGGGATAATTATCGAGGTAATGGCGTGAAAAGTGGGCTCGTACGTTAGTAGTACGAGGAGAAATTTAATTTAGTCAGAGGTCAGTTTATTAGGAATAATTGAAATAAATTATTGGAAAATTAATTTTGATTGCTCCTAGTGGAAGCTTTGTGATGAAGAAAAAAGTACTCTTTGGAAAACATGTCAGAAATTTGTTTTCATATGTGTGAAGAATATTTTTCTAAGTTTCTTCATGAGATCTTAATTGAAATTTCCTATGCTTGGAATTGTCTAATTTGGATGCTTGTTTAGGAGATCTTAGGAGAAATATGACCAATTATATGACTTGTCACAATATTGGCCAATATTGACCTTTGTTTATTCTTGGAACGAAAATAAACGTAAATTAACCAAATTTCGTTCCAAGAATAAACAAAAGTAATATCTTTTTTTTGACAACTGAATTTGTTTAAGACGCAAATCATTATCCTTTTATTTATATTAATTATTTTGACATGTTCCGCCGATAAAACCAGGTTAGTGGTAAAGTGGGACTATTACATCCTCTTAAGTGAGAAGTTAAATAAAAACCGTAAGCAAATGAACTGGCAACGGGACTTGTGGTGACTCATTGGTAGAGCGAATGACTAGTAATCGGGAGAACCGAGTTCAAGTCCTGGTTCTCTTCTAATACCACGAGTACCACTGTAAATATTTATATTTACATGTACTTTACTGTATTGGCATTAGCGTCAATATAAGAGCAGGAATAGTGCGACCTTGAAGAATAAAAAATAAAAAAAATAATACAAAAAAAGTAAATTAACAACGGTGGTTTTTTTTTCTATTGGAACATAATACCAATGAAAGTTGTCTTATCAGTATATACATGAATCTACTAGAAAAACAATGGAGCGTGATTCTCAAACATTTGCACAACTGCAAGCATCAGATTAAACTTACGAGAATGAAAAATGTAATGAAACGAAGCATAGCTCGCGGGGCATTTTTCACGGTAAATAAAACGAAGAATCCGAGCTCATGCTCATGAAATCCAAACTCATCACGATTACTTTCTTCGTCCCCTATAGCAGGCGTATTTAGCCAGTTACCCTATAAACCAGCTCTAAAGGGGCACAGCGCCGTCGCTTCACCGTTCCTTTATTACGCGCGAATTCGTCCGGAATGCTTCTCATTTTTCAGATATTTTCAAAGCCTCGTAAACAGAAGGGTAGAAAGGGCTGACAATATCCAATGAAACTCACTCTTCCCTCTTCTCTCTCCCTCTATCCTCTCTATTTAGGACATTTCGATCGGAAATCCTTCCATCCTCGTTGATGGACTTTTTTACGGCCCGACCTGACCGAACTCAATCAAATCCTCATAATCGAGATCTCTCTCTCTCTCTCTCTCTCTCTCTCTCTCTCTCTCTCTCTCTCTCTCTCTCTCTCTCTCTCTCTCTCTCTCTCTCTCTCTCTCTCTCTCTCTCTCACTTCCTCTCTTTGTCTCTCATACTTACGACTTTTTCCGCGCGGCTATACGCACTGCATTATCTCTTTTACGGCGCTACTTTACTTCCTCTCCGGGAGTTTCTCCCTACCCGGCAGAATCAGCGCGCGTCGAGAAGCGCCGAGTGGAAGTTCGGCAAGTGGCATTTCACTTCGGTCACGGAACTTCCTCGGGCGAACTTAGATATCTGCGGTTTCGCCTTGAAACAAAGAACGCCCCCTCTCGTTCGCTCTCTCTCTCTTCCTCTTTCCCTCTCTCCTGCTATTATTGTCGCACCTTATACACGAGAGAGCGAAGGAAGGAGAGAGAGAACATCTCAAATTCACTCTCTTCTTGCGTTTTCACGTGTGATTTCTCGAGAGTCAGCTTTCTTTTATACAAGCGACGCTGAATATTGTATTGTTTGCATTGTTCGCGCCCAAAGGAGATGCTGCTGCTGGAAAAAGTTTCGGCTCGGAGAGCGAGAGGCGTATAAGATACTTTGATTACTTTTATCAGAAATTGTTGGGGGACTAGTTTTCTCGGATAAAAGAAGGTATATGTTCCGATGGTATACGAAAACTAAAAGCAGGTCGCCGCCTCGGCGGTGTAAGAGGAAGAAGCCAAAGTTTCGTTATTAGTTGGATTTTGGAAGCAGGTTATAGTCTCCCCGATGTATAAATTGATTAATATCGATAAGGCCAATTGTTTGCTCCTTCAATTTCAATCGAGAGAGGCCAGCGAATTTTGCAATCCGTTTATATGATATCGAAATTGTGTCGCTGCACGGCAATTTTAAAGTTAGACGGATGCAGTCTATTATCTTTTTTTTTAAGGAAAACAAATTTTTTTTAACAATCTTATAACTACGGCGAATCACTGGGATTCCAACGAGTGCTCTAACGCGCGCCGCGGCAGCGGAAGTTTATGACTTTTAAATGAATTAATTTTGTAACTTTTAAACCAATTATAACGCATTGGCGCTGATGGAGTTATGCGGTGATAAAGGAAAAGTTTCGCCTTGATTATATAAAAAATTAGTGACCCACTGAAGTCTCTTTTTAAAACAATTTTGCTCTCCCTTCAAATCAATATTAAACTTTTCGCGACAACATTTCCAGCCTGCCCCGTTCTGAATTCTATTTACTGCCGGTGTAGATCATCCGACCGTAAATTTTTGCTAATTATCATAAAACACTACGGCACTAAGACTGCAAGAGCTGAAAGGTATCTGGTAATCGACGGAATGTCGAATATACAATCATCGAGCTATTTGCGGGGGGATTCCGAAGAAGTGGGGCCACATCGAGGAATGTGAGCGAACGTAAAAATGTAAATGTGTGAGTGGTGTACCGAGAAGTGGGAGTGAGAGATGCGCGCGAACTGTGAGTGATTTTCTCGATTGTTTTGATAAAAAAAAAGACCACGGCGGCCCTGCACACTGGGATGGATGCGTTTCACTCTACTGGCAGTTTCTGCGATAATGATAAACGTTTTTGCTGTCGTATATATGTGTTATAATATCGTCAGGGATAATTTTTTTTTTTTTCAGAAAAAAGAAAAATGGCGGAGGGCGATAAAATAGATACTAAGTTGCTTAATGAAAATCGATTCTATTATTTGCTTAATAAATAGCTAGTTTCACCAATAATCGTCAAAAACTAGACACTTTGATAATTTCTGTCTATCAATGAAGCGATTTTTCCAATCATATTCACCATTTAATAGACAGAATAATAGAATAAAGGTTTTCACAGATTTACATTAGCTTATTTATGAGTATTTAAAAAATATTAAAGTTAGTCAGTTTTTTAGTTAAGAAATGGATAATAAGAGGCTTGCTATTATGGCGAGGAGTGAGGGAGACAGAGCCAAACGGAAAAAATCATTGTTTTCATTTGTACCCCCTGAAACAGTACTATAAACGAATTAAATATCAATAATTCATGTTTAAATTTTCGTTAACTATCTTTTTTTAATATTTGTTTTCAAATATTGTACATGATCAAATTACAGAGAAAATTTAGTAAAAATATTTTAAGGTTACCATTATTTACATTAAATAGAGAATATGAACGGAAAAATCGTTTCATCACTATCCAAAAATTAGATATTTTTAGTATAGCTATTTATTAAGTTCCTGGCTATTTTCGATAGAGACAGTTTCTACAGGGTTCTAGGACTCCCGTTTTCAATACGCGAAAAAGCATCATTTTTCTAGAAAAAAATAAAAAAGTAAAAAAAAAACAAGTAACTTTATACCGCGTCAAGCGGCGCGAAATAAAATAAAACGCAAACTCACTGTAACTTAGGTATACCCACACGAAAAAAAATTGTTAGTTACTTTATCCGTTTTGCATTAGCTAAATCAACTGATTTAGGGAAATGCTGAAGTAGCATTCTCAAAGAAGTAAGAATAACTTTCGATTGTAGTGGAAATAACGTTATATTTAAAATGTAGTTAGCACTGCGTTTAAAAAGTTAAAAGGTCATTAAAAAAGGGGAATCTCCTTTTCAAAAAGGAGTATCAGTCTTTTCAAAACGAAGAAACTCCTTTTTGGAAAAAGTAGGAACTCCATTTGTTTTAAAGCTGTTTTAATGTATAGGATGTAATGCCTATCTCACTTTGACAAAAAGAAGATTCTACTGTCCTTTAATGTCGTTTTTACGTACATTTTTGTAAATAAAATGAACCTTGCATTCTAAACTTTAATCATCTGTATGAACAGAAGCATTAGTTATTTATTCTTTTCCGTACGCAATCCTCCTATGTACGCACCGTTCAGCTTGCACGCGGGAAGAACGATGTTTTTGAAAAATGTAGGGCCGAGAACGCGAATTATCTCAGTAGAGGCCCTGGAAATGCAAACGAATCGACGCAAAGGCGTTTTCCTTATTCCCAACAGAAACTTTCCTATACAGTTGTTTTCAGCCCCTTCCCCTTTCCCCCGGCGGGCCGTAAAAGCGCTCGCCCACTCGCCTCGATATAAAAATAAGCAGATGTAAGGTAACATAGAGCGCGTAGAGGCTATTGTATCTCGCGCCACACGTATACGTCTATATAACATAAAAGGGAGAGTGGGACGTACGATATGATGTATGAGGCTATGGGAACTTCCTCAATATTTAACAATAGTTATGAAATATCAATGCAATTTTTTAATACGTTTACAGGAAAACGTTAAATAAATAAAATTTGCACAATATGGGCGAGACGGCTCTGCTTGGAGAGCGGAACGCGACAGATGACTCAAACAAATTAATTTACATTAAAAGTTAATTACATAAAAAGGAAGGACAGGGACGACCAGTTGACAGTACTCTAAGAATTCCTTGCCAGGTGTCCGACTTCGTGGCATCTGAAGCAACGAGTCATTGGCTGATGTAAACGAACCCAGCAATTGGCCCACCCTATTCTGAGCTTATTAGCTCTCAACAGCTTTTGTGCTGCTGCTGCTGCTGGCAGCAGGACATTGGCTGCTTGAGTGCCACTGTAAAGCGCCCTGAGCCTGATAGTCTCTGTGGTCACTATTCCGGACCCGATCACTGTAGTGATCGCCTGTGCCACCTCTTCCGCTGTTGTTATTTCGTCCATATCCTTAATATCGAGTGCCTCCCTCTGGGATAACGTTTGTACCGGGTGGACAGGACCAACGTCTGCAGTTCATGCGTCACGATACCAGGCTTGTCCAGCTCCAAGAGCAATTCTCCTGCTTGGGTGCGCCTGATTTGCCTGTGACCATTTCTTGCAGGGCCTTCAAGTCAGGTGCCTCTTTGATTGTTCCTAGAATGTTGGCGTACGAGGGTGCACCGCTCTTCCTGATTTTGAAGGCATCACGTCGGCATTAGGAAGGGTCGCTTAACAGTAAATGCTATCGACAGGGTTCTGACACTAGCCAAGAACGCCGTTAGTGGCAGCCAGTGTACACAACGCATCTGTGCAATAATCGGTTTAGACATACTGAACGCGTTTAACACGGCCAGGTGATCGACGACGGCACGCATTCTTATAAGATCACAGGGGGTTTGCCGCAGGGCTCGGTGCTGGGATACTCAATTTGGAATGTCCTGTACGACGGCCTGCTTAGGCAACCACATCCAGATGAGGAGTCGATGGATGGCCTATGCGGACGATATTGCTCTCATCGTCGTAGCAAAAAAAAAAAAACGAAAAGGTGCAATACCTTGAAGATACCGCAATCGAGGTAGTAGGGGATTGGTTGAGCGATCATGGACTCAGTCTTGCTACCGAAAAGACCGAGGCGGTGCTCATCACTCGGACAAAACAGAGAGCGTACGCCACCTTTACGGTCAATGACAAAAAGTTCAGGACGGGAGACACCACTAAATATCACAAAAGAGGAGAATCGCCCAGATCATCAGTAGAAAAGTACAGAAAATTTGAAAGAAGAAAGAAAAGTAAAGGATTTAGAAGAATCGTAATAAATCTCCGACCAGCGAAGAGAAAAAGAAGTACATCAGCAAGTAAAATGCCAGATATATTTGCAAGCCCGACAACAACAAGAAACCAAATAATAGGTACCGATATTCTGTTTCTTAAACTTGGATGATTAGTTGGGTGTAAAGATATAAATCATTTACAGAAATGGGTGTATATTTTTGTAAAAACTGCATAGCACATGCATTTTTAAATTTTTATCAAAATATCATTGTTCCGGTACAAATTGTTCATTTTAAACTCATCATAAACTCGTGCGCTTTAAGAAAATTCTTTTTGAAATTATTAACATATTCGCCAAATGTTTGGTTAATTCTTGAATAAATATTGAGCGGAGAGGTTAATGTTTTACATTTGTAAAAAAAACTCCAGGTTCGATTGGATCGAAAGAGGAAAGCGAACTAGTAAGCGTTTCAGTTGCACGCGAAACATTCGAAAAAACATTTGAATAAATTGTTGTTCGTTACGTATTAATAACCGAAAAAGAGGCAGACCTTTGCTAACTCTCGAAGCGAGTGGTTGTATATTTACATTGTATAAATATATCTAATTAAAAGAAAAGAATAATAATAAAAGTGTTTAAAAATATAATAGTATTTCAATTTGTCTTGCTCAAAACAATCATGCTGGGGGTGGAAGCGGGCGTTAAAATGACAAAATTGTGTCTAGTTTACTCAAAAGTTTAAAAAAACTCTTGAAATGGTAGCAATTTGAAAATAACCTCGGTAATGAAATTTCAAAGTTAGAATTCCGTAAAAAATTTTTAATATTGCAAACCGGATGCAATTTTAGTGCAATCGGAAAACAAAAAACACGTGTAAAATCATTTTTAGAGGACAATAGCATCCTTAAATTCCAAAATGATCATTGATAGGAGCATAGTCAAGCTGTTCGATTTGAGACGGATTCGGTCGTGTATAGTTTTGAGTGGAGTGTGGAGTAATTACGTCGAATCTGGCGTCGTACTTACGCTGCTTGTCTGCGGTATTGAAACTGTTATCGATAATTAGTGCGAAGCGCGCGCACAAATCGTAATTTGACAATTACAAATCGCAGAGTCGCCAAATATTGCTTGTCTGCGGTGCTGAAACTGGCATCGATAATTGGTATGACGTGTATAATTCGACCGCTAAAATCACAGAGTTAAATAGAGTCACTCCCCATACACTCATCGTTCTCTATTAAGCTGAAAAGAGCCGACTTTCCGAATTCTGTGTTCCATGTTTCATCATTGTTATTCCTAATGTATGATGTTAATTTATGTTATCTATTTAACAAAACTTTTTAGGTTCTAAAAATTATAGTACCTTATACCGCATTAATGTCATTTCGTGAAAACTTAGTTTTCGACGCTGTATATTTTTGTTAGTTTTTTTTTTTCATTTCAAACCATATTTTCTTTCATAATACTTTCACATTTGATGGCGGTAGATACGTGCTTCTCCTCAAAATTCACAGGAATAAAGAAACCCAAGGACATTTTTCCTATACATACGTTGCATGCACATCTACAACAAATGCACCCCAAAGTTTCAGTTTTACCGCAGGCAAATTGAATCCAGCGTGTGCCACGAAAATAAACAAAGTTTCACTTTGGCGTAAATGAAAAAAGTGGTCACAGGTCGAACCAAAGGTAAAAAGAAAAAAAATATATTTATAAAATAAAAATTCATAGCCACAACAATAGTTCGTGCATGTTTCCGTTTCTTGCAAAACTTTTCAGCGTGGATATTGGCCGCTCGCGTGTCTGAATCGTACCCATCAAACCAAAACCCCGAAAAATAATAGCCGGGGAAAAATTTTTTGGCCCAACAAAGAGCCCCCCCCCCCCCCCCCCGTCGCGAGAGTAAAAGCGAATATGACAGTCAAAACCCATAGACGAGTGTTGTGTGTGTGTGTGTGTGTGTGTGTGTGTGTGTGTGTGTGTGTGTGTGTGTGTGTGTGTGTGTGTGTCTGTGTGTGTGTGTGTGTGTGTGTGTGTGTGTGTGTGTGTGTGTGTGTGTGTGTGTGTGTGTGTGTGGGTGTATTAGGGACGCTGCGGAAAAGTGAAATATAAAAGGGGATCGAATTCATGATACTTCCGCGTCTGCGGCGCGCGACCTCGTTCAGTTTGCGCGCAGCTAAAATAAACTAATCAAACATGAACCATCGGCAGTAACTAATTCACGAGTTGGTAAATGACTTTAACGAAGTGGTAGGGTATACACACGTAGCTGTATATATATGTAGTGTGTACATACATGTATATATACAAGCGCAAGCAAGCGCATTCAAATTTTACGCGCCGTATACGTGCATAATAATATATAACGGACCCGTGGTTTGGTTTACTGAATTGCATATACGATAACAGTGCCGAGCACTTATCTTGGGTTAAGGCAATTACGGCATCTCGACAGTTATATGTTATTAACTCTTTGCGCCGAGCATCGGTCCACCGCGATATTTACGGCTGAAATCCTAGGAAAATTATAGCTTTAATACTGCAGCGCTAAAGTACTTAAAAATTTTTCCGATAATTTCTTAATTGCCGCAATAAAAGGTTACTCTGTCCCAATCGTAGGTCTAATAGTATTATTTTAGAGTGAGATACTTTTTCTACAAAAAGCGGGTATCGCAATTTAATTGAATTGAATACTGTAAATTCATTTTCAATAAAAGAGTAAATAACGATTATTAAATTAGTCGGTGGAATGCACAATTGCTCATGAATTATAGTTACAGATTATCATAAGTTATGAACATCGTAAGATCCTCCTATATTAAAAGGGAGATGTGTATGAGGAGGCAGCCATATGCTTTTACGGGGCAGCCATATTGCTGAGCAAAAAATATTATTGATTGAAACATATAGAGCCAACTTCAGAGAGTTCGTTGATTGGTCAAAGCACGGGCATCTGGCGCGCGTAGCGCGCCTTAAATTCCTAGTATTATAAATTCAACGAATCGAATAGCAAATATTGTTAAGTGATATAATAATGATTGTGCAACATTTTTACGCTGATATTTTATATAATTACAATTTTATTTCAAAATACTATAATATAAAAAAAACCTGCATAAATTATATTGATGATACAGTTATGGTATAATAAAAACATCGAAGCATATTTTTTGCGACGTTCAGATGTTACGATTCTTACTGATAGATGAACCGCTAGACAAGCGGATAAGATAAAGCTAAAATTATGCATAGTTTTGTTTTCATAGAAAAATAGATTAAAAAAAGATGACGTCTAGCATACGAATACTTTTTACATTTCCGCAGAAATGCCCACTTGGCCTTCTTCAAATAGACAGCTTCCGACAAAAGCCATCTTTCTCTATAATAAGAATAAATCTATAGCAGCGAACCGCTGTTGCGTACGAAAGAACGCATTCGCGTCTATACTTACATCTACCCGGAAGAAAACGCTTATCTAGCTTGATTGCACTAGTGAAATCAACTGGTTTAGAAAAAGGTTAAATTAGTAAAAAAAAAGTAAATTTAACTTTTTTTATGAGTAATAAGAATAACTTTGTATTCAGAACTAGAATGCTGATTCCAAATTCTGAAAATGAAAATTCTATTAATTCACAATATTATTTCTAACGATATCGTTGTGAGTATAAATCACTTGTCGTTTCCAAGTTAAATCAACTGTGTGAAAATAATCAACCATTTATTTTTTTTCCGGGTACAATATATGTACATCGCATCATGACTCATGACAAAGGGCCATGCCGCGCGCGGCTGCTGATGATTATACGGGCGACGGTGGCTGGCGCGCACTTGTGTCAACCACGCCGGAGTATAGAGACTGGGTTAAGACGCCCCAGGCGCACGCTCGAGAGTCTCCTCCCGCGTTTCTTCGTTTTCTATCCTACCTTTTTCTCCCTTTCTCCCCCCGAGCTGTCTCTCCCTCTCTTTCTTTTCTACATATACATCATACATACGTATCTGTAGGGGCCGCTAATTGGATACTCCGTAGTTACGTCTGTACAGGTTCACGCACACTCCTCTCCTTCTTTTTCTTCTTCTTCTCTCTTTGCCCTCCGCGTGTGGGTATTTTAAGCGAGCGTGTAATTGCGGCGCAATCGATGCCACCGTCCGTAATAGATGTTTTTTAGCCGTCGGTCACGGATTTACATTGCACGACCCACTCGCACACCTGGATACATAGCGTGTACACAGAGAATGACATAGTAAATGTACCTATACGCGGGCTTGCACGTTCCCGGGCAGAGTTACATATCGATCGCGCGCGTCGCCGGATCTTCCGCAAGTTGATCGCCGATGCAGAGAGAGAGTGAGAGACGAGAGTTGATTACTCATTCCCTGCCTCGACGGGGATTAAATTATCCATTAAGCGCCTCGGTGAACACGGCTGCGACGCGCAGTTGGCAGCTCTATAGGAGGCCCTTAAAGATGCAGACGCAACGCCATAGCTCTCCGCCCATCCACGCGGTTTAACGAGCATCTTTGCCGGCCGTACGCGTCAAATCCTGCCACCCCACACGCCTTATACTCCTATATAGAGTTCAATCTAGTCTAATTTCTTTCGCTGCTGCTGCCACTTCTATACTACCGCCCCCGTTCTATCGTTTTACTGCAGATATATACGCGTGACCGCGCGGCGTATAAATTTTTTTGCCCACGCGCGCTCGTCGGGATTTTTCGAAAAAATGCGGAATAAAAGAGGCGCGCGCGCGTGGGAGGAGCGGGATCTTTCTCACATCATAGTTTTTGTTCGAGAGTCGTAAAAACGTTTTATTTTCGCCCGACCGTGCGCTCGCGAGAGGGAGAAGAGGACTGCGTTGGCTGAAGAAAAAGGGCAAAATAAAACAGCAGCGCTGGATCGGTGCCACAGCTGCGAAATCCTCTTTAGAGTAACGGACACTCCTGTGCTTTCAGCCCTCCTCTCTTTCTCTCTGCACACGCACACAGTCCCGTTTATCTATATACATATATATATATAGCATCACGCGGGGAGGGTATAGAGCGCTGTATTGTCGGGTGCGTGCCCCGCTCGCTTGCCTGGCGCGGCGTCGGCCGTATTCGTCGTCCGCATTTCCGTTGCCACGGAGACTGACGCGGGCCGCATCCGGCGATACTTCGCCTTCAATCAATCAAGACACGCGCGCTTCCGGCCGGCCGAGTAAATTAGCCTCCGAGGTTTCGAAGGGCTATGTAACGCGTACGAGCGCTATTTTCTTCTTTCGGGGGAAAATGGGTGAGAGTAGTGTGTGTGTGTCTGTGTAGCGCTTCGTGCTGCAAATTGTACGGTGGTCGCGCGACGGTAGTGTGGGTATAGTTTGAGAGGACGGGGGTTTAGTTTCTTGTGTGGCTGGGCTGGATAGTGGGTGAAGTTTTTCTGGGGTGTGGTGGAGAAGAGAAAGAGAGAGAGAGAGAGAGAGAGAGAGAGAGAGAGAGAGAGAGAGAGAGAGAGAGAGAGAGAGAGAGAGAGAGAGAGAGAGAGAGAGAGAGAGAGAGAGGGGAAGAAAGAATGTATATTGATTTCTTCTGGCAGCGGAATGGACGGGGTTGGTGGAGTCGGTGAAGGGTACTTTATTTAAAAGAAGGGGCGATTTTTGCGATATACGAAGAATAAGGCGTTCGTGGTGCTAAACGTCGATTGATTGATTTATCATTTTTGTAGCGATGTATAATGTAATGCAATTTTTTAATTTCGAGAGTTTACACAACTGTGTGATGGTGAAGTATAAACATATGAATTTTCAAACAAGCGAATTCTCGTACGTGGGCTTGTTGTTTTTCCACGAACTGATACTGTAAGCTGTATTCTTAACAGATAATTTTCACATCTCAGGAAAAGGAGAAACCCGCTAGAGAAAAGGAATAAAGAATTGAAATATAAATAAAAATCAATTAAAAACAATTTTTAATAAAGAGAATAAAACAGCTCGAGATTTTTTTAAATTCTCACTGGCATCTAGTGGGCTTGTCGCCAAGCATTTCCGTTTTTATGACAAAATATTGAATTAGTTGTGATGTTGTTTATTCAAAGTTAACAGAACTGAGTATAAATTGAGATATTTGAGAATAAATGAGCTGCTGTATTTTCCAAATAACCGAAATAAATAATATATATCGTTATAATTCTTATGTATAAATACTCAGGATGATACAACTCGTCATGCAATTCTGTTATTACGTGTTATCTGCCCTCGGTACCGTTATTGTTGTAATGAAGAGGATTATAATATGGCTACTCGGAAATTCGTAAAAACAAGTATTTAATAACAATTTCGAAATTAATATTGGTACTGATACTAACGGAACCGAAAAATTTCACCGTTTCTCCTAATTCCAATTGGGGAATAATTAATTTACTTGTTAAATTGTTAATGATAATTGCTTCTTGATTCGAAAGTTCTACTCAACTTTATTTTTTCCTTTCTTTACTGCCACACAATTTATATTTATAAATATAAATATTTATTTACGTCTCTATATCTATTTTTCTTTATCCACCTGCAATATTAGCTCTCTTTTATTGGATGCTCTTTTAGAGCATCGAACCGAATCTCTATTTATGTATTTCTGTTCTATAGAGGATAACAGCTAGTACTATTATTGGAGAAGACAATGAATGAAATAATTGATTAAGAAGTCATTTCTTCATCCTTCCAGATCCAAAACATACACTTTTTCCCCAACCCCCTTCTCTCTCGCCGCGAAAACACTACCCTCCACCCCTGGTAGACAATAGAGCAACATTGTTGGTTAACATGTTAATCAAACGGAAGCATTTCTACTTAAGATTAACATCAAAATTTAATTAAAACTATTTAAAACTATCACTATATTTTAAAGCATCTACAATATAATATTTCCACCATGTATAAATAGTTATTATTCTTCGTTCGACAATAGCAACATAATCATGGTGTGACGTTTTTAATTTAAAAATTGACGAACGGTTCGCCAACTGTTGGTTAGCATTTCTACCAGGGAACCTATACCACATAATAGTTCCTTTCCCGTGCGAACTCAAATAACGACATTATACCGTCCAATTCACTCTACCTCTATCCCCGTGCGCTAAAATATTCCGGCGTCCAGCGACGCCGCCTCGCGGCCAGATGCCTCTGCAATGCAAATCTCTACGGTTCGCGCCTCCATCTCTATGTATATATACATATATACATATACACCGGCGCTCCTCGATCATCGTCCGTTGTTAAAAACGTTATACGGCGCCTCTCACGCTCTAGCTCTCTCGCTTGCAGTTTATAGGATGCAAATTCCAGGCAGCTCTTTTGTGCGCGCACAATGCAGGCAGCGCGGCGCGATCAATGGTTCGTTCACGGAGCGCTGATAAGAAATTGCGGGGTTTGTGTTTTTGTTGGTGAGACAGAGGCAGAGAGAGAGAGAGAGGTGGTGAGGGTGGCGAGAGGTGAGTTATGGCGGGGTGAAGTGCGAAGGATATCGGTCAGCGTGATATGCTTGGCGATTTTTGTTTATAGTGACGCAATTTTTGAGTGTGGAGCTTTTTTGATATCTCGGTTGGTAGGAGGGTGGCGATGGAGGTGCATCCGGTTGATCCGATTGTTGGTAGACGTTAGAGATTGAGAAAATATGCGAAAATTTAGACAAATTTATGCGGCGAAATGCTGCGATGAAGTTGAAAAAGGTAAGTTTCGAATTCTATAAAATGAGTAGACAAGTCAAGGTATCATCTGATATATTGTATTAAAAGTAAAAAAGACTAATTTTTATAATTTGTAATTATAAATATTATAATATAATTTAATAATATAAATTTTTGTTTACATTACGTAAATTTTTATACATCTGTCTTGTTGATATTAGTTTTATAGTTCATCAATAATTTACATCGCAGGCAGGGGAATTTCGATAAGATATTAAAAATTTTTAGTTATCTTGAACTTTTATTGATGGATAACACAGGTACACAAAAAAAATCATGTCTGAACTCGACATGAGAAACATGTTTTCTTATGTATTTTGAAATTTGAGGGTAACATCAAGATTTCATCGTAAAATCCACTTTCATTTTGATAAATATATCGCAAACCTTCTTGCTACACCTTGACTATAATTGTAAGACAGCCTGAAAAATACATCTCACAAAACTCATTCCAGATCTACTTAATCCCATTCGCCACTTTCCTCATCTAATTTTTCAATATACGTCCATCAATTTCAATCCCACCTCATAATTCACCGGTAACAAATTTCTAAAGCCCCTCCACGAACTCGGCTAACTCAATGATTCCAGAACACTAATACTATAACAACAACAACCACAACAACAGCAACACCAACAACAACAACAACCCTGCTGCGAATCCAAATTTTAACATCAGATGCTGCGAATCACTTCCGCGTTAATAATCAAACCACGACAAAATTATGCGAGAGAAAGAGAGAGAGAGAGCCGCCCGCGCAACTAAACTACTATACTCGGAAACGAAATTTCCGCTTGCCGCCGCAGCCTCTAGCGACGTTTCATCCCGGCGGCGCCCCTCATTCGCTCTCGCATACCTCGGCGCGCTTTGGATTAGAAAATTCCACGGCTAAACGGTAACGAGCTTCTCCCCCCCGCCCCACCCGTCATGCTCGCCAAAGAAGACGCGCGCGCCGAGCGGTAAAAGCAATATGGCTGGCAGCGGCAGCGGCGGGCAACACTCGAATGCACTTAATGCACTTTAATAAAACGTCTTTGAGTCCCTGGGAGCACAATGCGCGCTTGTGGGCCAGGAGCATTATCTCTTTACGCCCGACGCTTTACGCTCGCTCGCGCGTGCGCTCGTATAACCCGCGTGTTCGCGCGCATTAATTTTCCCGGGGATTTTTCGTCCGTTTATTATCTCGGTAGTCGAAGTGCGTTTTTTACGGCCGATGGCGCTGGCATGCGCCGTTAGTGCGTCTGTGTGTATGTGTGTGTATATAGAGGAAAAGTTGTCGAGCGCCGATCGCGCGGGTTTAGTGTTTTCGTGTTCGATTATCGTCGAGGAGGGGCCGCCGCGATGACTTTGTCTAACTGCCTTCCTGGTTCGCGGGGCTGCGTGCATTTATGGGAAGGTGAAAAATTGACAGGGCATAAGCAGAGCCGGCGCGCGGTTTTCCTCTTCTTAATTTAGGCGCAGCCGTTGCGAGAGTTTGTGTAAGGGGATTTTTGATGCAGTTGGAGAGGATTAAACAACGTCTGTATGGTGCTTATTTAAGCTTCGACTTTTAGTCGTTCGCGCTCGTTGTGTGGATAACAAGGGGCAACTCTTTGAAGGCTTATTTTTTCGCTTATGAAAACTGTAGTTGAATATTATACTAATGGAAATGCGGGATTCGCAATTTTGGCTTTATATTATGTATAGTATTGCTCGCTATGTTAATGTAATATTGTATCAAAATACATTTCACAGAGACTATATGCAATTTCAAGAACTAAGTGAACTGATTTCACGTAGCGTATAGTAAAATAATAAACTTTACATTCAAAAAACCATAAGACAGACTCTACAAACGCATTCCTGGCACATTACCATAATTTGTTTGTATAGTTGGAGCGCATATAGTATTTACAGAAACCAGCTGAAACACACTGTGCGTAGAAACAGATAAAAAGTTTCATATCTCGGGCAAAGCTCTATTCTCCCTACTCGCCACTCGAAACAGTAATCTAATGCAGTTGCTGGTACGACATGCAGCTGTGCGAATGCGCGCCGCCAAAAACGCGGAATCAGTGGACGGTTTTGCGTTCGCATCTCGCGCGCGCTTAATCACTTGAAAAGCCCTCATTATTCACCAACAAAAGCGGAAATTCAATTATTCTCGGACGAACGTCAACAAACTCATACGCGCGGCCAGATCCAACTGTATTTGGGCTTTCCACTCGACCGCGCTCACGCGTTACAATATGTTTTTAATATAAAGGGATCAGCGAGCGTGCGAGCGAGCGAAAGAGCCAAAAAACAAAAACAGAGTTGGACGGTAAAAGAAAAAACAATAGAGAGTCGGAAAAAATCTATGTAGGGTGACTACACCAGTATTGGAACAGTCACCAGTTAACGAATATTTTCTTTATATATATGAAAATATCAAGCTTTCTATGTATTGTTTATCTAACATGACGATAATTTTCGAATCCTTGAAAATTTTTATTTCATTTTATATAAAGATTCTGTATAAAAGAAATTATCTTGTTAAGAATAAAATCATAAAATCGCCGCTATTAAGGGTTTCTTCACTGGCGATGTATTCCTTCACTGGTGAAACGTATTTAGATATTATGATTGCGTGTTCCTTTACTGGTTTTTAGGAGATATTTACAGATTTTAATTAAATAAAATTTTTACTTTGATTCTTTATTCAAAATTTGCTCACCGACGTAAAGTTTGAACATTTTAGAATATAAATTTCAAAATGGTTTTACTTTTAATCCATTTTTAAACCACTTAATTAAATAACAAAAGTTACAATTTCCTTATTCGTTCCTTCACTGGTGAAGTCATCCTACGTATGTTGGGATACGTTTGAGAGATAGCATGGCAAAATAAGCCAATCGGACGTTCAAGGGTTAAATCGATAGGCCGCCGCTGCCGCCGCGCACGAGTTCGGTTTCCCGAAAATCGCTTTGAAAATTTAACGATACTACGAACGACTGAGAGAGATTTTTTGCAGCTTTAATTGGAAAGAAGTTTTAAGCGAAAAAGTGCACGAAAAAGGGTTTGTAGAATAAAGTGAATTGTTTAAAAAGTCCAATTACGAAATTGTGTGTGCGAATTGTGTGTGCAATTCTCACAGTTATATCAGTTATTTTTCTTTATAAATATTAAGTGAATAATTTTAAACATATGGAATTACCTATAAGATTATATCAGTCGCAATTATCACGGTTAAACATTCTTTTTAAAAACAAAATTTCAATTTTATGCTCTAAGCTCTTTCACTAATTTTTGCCTTCACTATATCTTCATTCGGAACTCGCGTCCTCGTTCACAGCCCCCCATCCAATCTTCCATTAACACCGCAGCCGACGCACTCGGTTTACCCTACGACCCCGAAAACTTCAATCACTTAGTATAGGCCCCACTAGGTCGCGCCATCCACTGCACGCGAACAACAAAAGCAGCAGTTTTACGATGACACCGGCCGACACAGCAATGATTTCGATAAACATCCGTGCCACACGGTAAACGCGGATTCCCATCGGATCCACGCATCTCGCTCGTAAAACGCGAGCAAGAGCCAGAGCGCAAACCTTTGACTTGGTGTCGTCGTCACGTGTGCAGCGTATATGTACAGGTATACGCTTATCGAGGGTCGCCGACGGTGATTTCAGAGGTATTGTGCTCTCTAAATCTAAAATAGTGGAAACTCGACTATCTAAGAGTTAAAACTCGTGCACTGCTCAAATAGTGAATATGCACTCCGAAGTAGTGGACATTCACTGATCTAATACTGTATATTAATATTTTTTAAATATTTAAATTTCGCTATTTTAAAAAAGTTAATATACACTATTAGAGCAGTGAATGTCCATTACTCCGGAGTGCAAATTCACTATTTGAGCAGTGTACGAGTTGTAACTCTTAGATAGTGGACGTTCCATTATTTTACATTTAGAGAGTGGGAGTTTAGGTTGGGAGGGGTATGGATTCGTTTGACGGCGGGGTTTTTGACGACTGGAGATATTGAGTAATATGCTTATAGCATACCTGTAACACTAATCTGAGTATGAAGAATATTTATTAGGGTATAAAAAATATTTCCTTTTCATTTTTACTTTAGAAAATGTTGGGTGAAATATCGACTTTTCTCTCTCTCTTTTGAGCTTCCACTATACTTCTTCCCACTATGTTTCTTTTTATTTTCACATTTTGACAAACGTTAAACAATATTATTGATTTTGTATGCTGCATTGTATGCTGAATAAAAGTTTATGATAAAATACTGCTCCTAGAAAAATTTTAAGTTGAGTTCATTTCTTAATTTTGAGGAATGGGAGGTCAGAGTGTGGTAAAAAGCAGGATGAAAGACGAATGATAGCAGACTATAGTCGAATACACCTACTATAGTAGGTGTATTCGTTTCGTGTTGCAGGTAAAAATACACTGGTTTTGCTTAAATCCATGTGTATATGGGTATATATTATGAAACTGTACTTTTTTTATCAATCAATTACACGCATGTATCAGTACATATAAATGTGCATATAAAGTTCAGGAAGTCCACTCTATCTTTACCTGCAACTTGAAGTAGATACACCTTCTACTTTAGTCTGCTGTCATTTGTTTTTCATCCCTCCGATTACCCCACTTCAACCTCCCATTTCTCAATAGTAAGAAATGTGGATTCAACTTGAAATCTTTCCAGGAGTAATATTTTATCATAAACTTTTACACAGCACACAACTTATTCGAAATTCAAGGTCTAGAAAACCGGCGATTTTTGGGATCACTCTTCTTACCTCCGTATTGAATAATTTATGAGATTTTAGCATTTTAAGATTTACTCTCTTAATGTAAAATAGTGAAAAAATCACTATCCAGTAGTTAAAAGTCGTGCACTTCCGAAATAGTGAATATACACTCCGAAATAGTGGGCATCCACCATTTTAGTAGTGTGTATTAACTTTTTTAATAGTTAAATTTTGCTATTTTAAAAAACTTTTGATATACTACTAAAATAGTAGATGTCCACTATTTCGGTATGCATATTCACTATTTCGGAAGTACACGACTTTTAACTACTGAATAGTGATTTTTTCACTACTTTACATTTAGAGAGTAGGACCTACATGAAAGAAACGTTTTAATTTTTTATTTCCATATCAAACAATTTATGAGATTTTTTATTTAAAATAGTATATTATGCACCAAGGGAATAAAGTGGGGCCTGTGCCCCCGCGCGAGACTTGTCGCATGAGCGAAACGAGAGCGACAAACACGCAGGTTCGCACAACCCACTATATTCACGAGTGCAATAAACGACTTTTTAACACAACTATCATAAAATTCGTACTCGTTCCCCGCCGAAAAGGGAAAAAGTATGAACTTAATGATGGGATGTGTTAAAAAAGATATTTTAATTTTAACAGTTTAACCATTTTTTTAAAATATTGATCACTAAACATAAAATAGTGAAACATTACACTAGTGAGAAAAATCACTAGTTAAAAGTCGTGAACTACCAAAAGATATGCACCTACTATTTTAAATAGTGCACATTCATTTTTCAATATAGCGAAATTAATTTTAATATTTGGAAGAGTGAATATGCACTACTGAAATAGTGGATGCCCGCTATTTTGGTAGTGCACGACTTTTAACTAATGAAATAATAATTTTTCACTATTTTACATTTAGAGAGTAATTCATTGTTTTAAAAGATAAACGATTTAGAAACTACATTAAAGAAACGTTAATTCGCAAATACATAAAAAGAATATCACATGTATATGGATTAAATGATCATGGTCTTTTTACGATTACAATGTACGTCGAACGAAATCCCAAGTCTTACAAGGGCTCTACGAGAAAGGAAAAATGAATTTACGAAATACGAATAACGTGGTTTACTTATGCTCGCACGTGTCTCTTATTCTCGGTATTTTATAGTACAGTAGCCCCTCTCATCCTTATTCTTTATATTTCTTTCTCGTTTCATATGATATCTCTTATTTCCCCTTTATTCAATTCCGTATCTGTGCCCCGCTTGTTTTTATTTATACTTTTATGAATGCAGCTTTGCTCCTCAGAAAGATTATTTTCCCTTTCTTATTTTCGTTATATCCTATAAAGAGAAATATTAAACAATTTCTATCATACCGTACTCTCTAAATGTAAAATAGTGGAAAATCCACTATCTAAAAGTTAAAACTCGTGCACTGCTGAAACAGTGAATATACACTCCGAAATAGTGGACATTCACTGTTCTAATAGTATATCTTAACATTTTTAAGATAATTAAAATTCTCTATTTTAAAAAAATTAATATACCCTTGGTAGAAATGCTAACCAGCGGTTGGCGAACCGTTCGTCAATTTTTAAATTAAAAACGTCACACCATGATTATGTTGCTATTGTCGACGAAGAATAACTATTTATTCATGTGGAAATATTATATTGTAGATGCTTTAAAATATAGTGATAATTTTAAATAGTTTTAATTAAATTTCGATGTTAATCTTAAGTAGAAATGCTTCCATTTGATTAACATGTTAACGAACGAAGTTGGTCTATTTTCTACCAGGGACACACTAAAATAGTAGATGTCCACTATTTCCGAGTGCATATTCACTATTTCGGTAGTGCACGAGCTTTAACTCATAGATAGTGGATTTTTCATCATCTTACATTTAGAGAGTAAATGAACACCTTTACCCCCACAAGAAAAACTTCAACGTTACATAAAGTCACAAGCCCAAGCAACGCTAACGTGAATTAAGAATTTCGTAACAAGAGTCATTCATTCATTCCGCATTTTCAGCCAGCCTTTGTAGGATCGAAGAGCACTTCGCATTCCGCTACTCTCGAAATTTCAAATAGTGAATATGCACTTCTAAAGAGTGGTCATCCACTATTTTAGTAGTGTGCATTAACTTTTTTACAATAGTTGAATTTCGATATTTTAAAAATGTTAATATACACAACTAAAATAGTAGATGCTCACTATTTCCGAGTGCATAATCACGATTTCAGAAGTGCACGTCTTTTAACTACTGCATAGTGATTTTGTCGCTATTTTATATTTAGAGCGTATACATAACGTTTGATTCGCGTTGGTTCGGCACGCACATGAAAATAAAATCGGCGAACTATGAGTAGCCCTGGAAAGAGTTAAATATCAATTAGCTCTTGCCGTGGCTATTGATCCAGCGCTTTACTCCCGCTGTACCTTTTTTTGTGGGTAGGAAGGAATTCGCGCGCTGCATTTTTAGTGCTGCCGATGTTTTCCTTTTTCCAGGCGAGACTTGATTTATGAACGAAATTGCAGGATGGCACGATGCGACGGATGCTTTTATGATGCAATTTATTATGTTAAATCGTTGGATGTCATTTTTGTGTGTTTTTTAATATTATACGTGCATTGCGATTCCGGGCTAGGATTTTCAGACTTAAATGTATTGAAAAATTCAATATATAGGACGTCGTCTCATCACGTGAAAAAAATTGGAGCTGCAGACGACATTCTTCTACTTTAATAAAAAAAAAGTTTTAGTCGAAATTTCGAAAAGGTTTTGTTTCGAAGCCATTGTTTCGAAAGAGAAAAGATAACTGAAACAAGTTTTCATTAGTTATTAAAAAATTAAAAACCAAAATTTTTTTATTAAAATTGAGCATTCGCTAATAAAACGTAATGCAAAAAAACGCAAAAAAGCAAACATTCCGAATTAAATTTCCGGCATCCCAAACGTCACTATAACAGCCGAATTCTCCGCGCCGCACAAAATAACTCCATAACCCCAACCTCTCAACCCATCACTATTCATCAAAAAATTGTCTGACTCGCAGCTCACATGCGCGCGCGCTCTATGCAGTTAATGAAATATTTCGCGAACCGGAACCGCGCGTCCCCGAAACATCATCGATCCTCCCGCTCCATATCTATATATCCGCGCAGGCGCGCGAGCGCGCACTAATAAATCGGCGGCCGCTCGTAACAACGCGCGTCACATCCTCTCTCCCCGCCGCGTTTTAGCGATGCTTTATACAGAGCCACACTTGCTCACCGCGGCGGGCATTGTAATAATTTAGAATTTTTACACCGCGAGCGAATAAAACGCCGCGCGCGAATAAGGCGCGCTCTCCCACTTTACGGCAATAATTTTACAAGCGCCTACTGTTTAGAACACAGAGCGCGCGCTTTGTTTTTTTTTTTTTTTTATTACTCCGCGCGAGTGCATTATAAAAAGGCCGCCGCCGCTGCGGCCGCTGCGCGCAGTAAAAGCTCTCCTCGAAGGAGGAAAAAATTCGCCGCTGCGAAATGTAAAGCCGCTTGGCCGATAAAACAGGCGGCTTTTACGGCGGTTTTGCGGCTTATACGATCGGTTCGCTCTCTTTCTCTCTATATCCCTCTTTCTCTCTTTCGTGTCCGCGCGATAACCGCGAATCGAAGCTGCCTCGCTGTAAAAACCTATTTTCCGCCGACCGTTACGCGGCGACGACGACGACTGTATTCCCCCTTTTTCCATTTCCCCTCGTTCATTTTCGACTCGTATTAGATTTTTACGGCCACCTGACCTTAGCCTTTCGCTCGTGCTGGAGCGAGAGGGCGAGAGAAAGAGGGAGAGAAAGTGGGGGTGTTAAGCGCGTGGTTTTAAGGAGGAGAGAGAGAGCTTTTAACAAGGGTGATTAGCGAAACGACGAGTTCGCACTTGGCGTTTACACAGGAGAAAGGTTTTTGACGAGGAGAGGAGGAAAGATCGAGGACTAATTTTTATGCGAGCTCCTCGAGCGTTGATTGTTGTTGTAAAAAAGTGTAATGAAGTTATGGAGGTGGGAAGAAAATTTCGCGCAGAAAAGTGACACTGTTGTTTGTTTATTTTGCGCTTTATTTCATGAGTCGAAGGCAAGAAGAGAGCGACGTTTATTGCAGAAACTTATTTGCACATTGATGAGATTTACGCAACATGATGGGAAAACTTATATATGTATCATAAAATATTCATTACATGCAAAATTACTTTTATGTATACACTTTAAAGACAGCGTAATAAAAATTTTAATGCTAATTATTTATTAACAAAAAAAAATTTACGTCGTTTGACACTTCCTTGTGCATTTTTCATCGTGCTAAAAATACTTTAATCATAATCCTATTAAATAAAACAAAATGACGTGACCGTTATTTAACGAAACATGAATATATAATTATAAGCTAATACGGTTCTTAAAAAACGGTCCCATCCCAGATACGCACAATATATCGTACTCGCGTTCATTCATCGCAATTTCCACGGTAATTTTCATCGCGATATTCCGATAACGCACATATACGCACACACGCACGCACGCATCGCAGCTCATTGTGCTTTTTTCAATCACACGAGCATTCGCACGCAACCGTGACTATTTTAATTTCCAAATAAAGGCGTTTCCGATGCCGAGCGCTGACAAAAATTTTCAAGTCACATTCATATCGATCGGTATTCTCTCTCTCTCTCTCTCTCTCTCTCTCTCTCTCTCTCTCTCTCTCTCTCTCTCTCTCTCTCTCTCTCTCTCTCTCTCTCTCTCTCTCTCTCTCTCTCTCTCTCTCTCTCTCTCTCTCTCTCTCTCTCTCTCTCTCTCTCTCACTCTCCCTATCTCTCTCTCTCTCTCTCTCTCTCTCTCTCTCTCTCTCTCTCTCTCTCTCTCTCTCTCTCTCTCTGTGTGCGTCTCTCTCTCCCTCTCTCTCGCACACTCGTTTTTTTTAAAGCTGAGTTACGAGCCACCCAATAAAATGTCGACCATTACGCGCGCGCGCGCGCGACGGATGAGCCCGTCGTATTTTACGCTCGGAAGCCATTTTTTTAATACTTCCCGATGACGCGTGGGTAGAGAGAGATTGAATATCCGGGCTTATACATAGCTGAATTATGAAAACTATCGCACGCGTAAGCAAAAAGAAAGGGGATAATGGATTTGAGTTTGGTTGGGTTGGTTACAGGAATGCTGAAAGGGGTATAGACGCGTGTGTAGCGTGATTGCCGAGAAATTTTGAGTTTAAGTTTTGTTAGGAGGCAAATTGGTTTCATTTAAATAGAAACGGTTACGGCGAACGTTTCCCCTATTTTAGAAAATTGCTTTTGCGGCGAGTCTACCGCGGGATTGGAATCCGCCGTGCTATAGAGCAGCTGGAGAGCCCGAAATTGCAGTTAACCATAATGTTTACTGCAAATTTGCAAATTTATTTTCGCCTTTCGTTATTCCGCTGATTCGTATGAATTTATTTGTAGGAATTGCGTCGTTGTTATCGCGACCAACCGCAATATTTTTCCTCATTCCAGAGTACTATTATTGTACAATAGTATATTGTCCAACTTTTCTGAATCAAAGCAACTTTACAAAACATGTATATAGTGTTCCCAACAACTCACGTCTATTAATAAACCAAAAAAGTACACGAGTTCTATAGTGCATCAAGCAGTTTTTAAAATTCATGTCGTTGCACATAAAAAGAATTTAAAAAACATAGAAAAATTGGCTCTGCAACTCTCCGAACCGTTGCACATTGAATCATTACATGTACACACCCATATACAAATAACTACCGCAAAAACCCACCACTATTCAGAAAAAAAAGAAAGCTTATTCCTCGCGATTTCACCTTCGCCGATATTAAATTCATAGCCCAGCGTTGCCGGAAAAGAGACGCTCGCTTGCGTACGCTTCAAAATGAAAATAGCGAAGCGCGCGCTGCGGGCGTTCGCTTCTCTCGATTGCAATTCGGGTTTTCCGCATGCGCGCGCCCGCGCTGTAGGATAGTGCAGGTACCGGTGTATAACGTACGTACACACGTGTGTGCATGTATTATGTAGGCATCCCGCGAAACGGCCTCGACCGCGCGGAAAAATTATACGTCTCATAAAGTATTCCGGGTCCACGAGAGAGAGAGAGAGAGAGAGGGAGAGAGTGAGAGAGAGAGAGAAATCTGGCAACTACTGTCAGACACCGTATGTGGAATATCGGCACTTTTCAACGGGTGTAACGGCGAGAGGGAGAGGGAGAGAGAGAGGTTAAACGTACGATTATGCTGTGTACAGGGGAAGGCTTTGCCGCCTCCCTCCTAAAGGAAACCCGTTTTTGCGGGCGGAGTGGGTTGGTAGGTAGCGTCTTAGCTGTGAGCGTTGGGAATTTCGAGGATTTTTCTTTTCGTTTTTTTTTTCTCTGCTTCTTTCTTTTGCGCCACAGACGCCACTCTGCGGACGCAAAACATCGTGAAGGGAGAAAATTCGAAGAGTGCTTTTGGCATACTTATCGTTTTGCAATTTTTCCGCGCTCCGTTTTTTTTTTAACGGAGTTTTTGATTTTTATTTTCTGGAAGTTATTGGGTTTTGCTTACAAAAGGATGTGTGCATGCTGCATAGCGGAATAAAGTCTCTCTCACACCTACGCGGTTTAACGAGCATTTCATTTATTGCCTTCGATTTGAATAAAAGAAACAAAGAACTTAAATGAGATTAGCCTCAAGGTTTAATGTAGAAGAAGTAGTGTTTTAATTATTCTTTTCTTTCATTTTTCTAATTTTATTTTACTTTCATTTTAACATGTATTGCATTATTTTGATCGATCTAAATGTTTTTCCTTATTATAGGGAAAAGCGCCTGTTTGTTTGCAATGATATTCCCATTCCTTCTTTCTCTTTCTTTCTTTCTCTCCCCCTCTCCGTCCCTCCGTCTCTTTATTCGATGAGGCATGCCACTATTTTTAAACACAATGTTTGTCAGGCAATTTCGCAAAAGATCCAGCTATTTCCTTTCATATATATTATATATCAGTTTTCCGTAATTGCGGAAATTATATCACATTACAGTGAGGTATATCAAGTTCATGTGAATAAATATTTATTGCAATTTCTTTGATGATAACATTCAGTCGAAATTCATTATTTTTATATTATATGTACAAAACTCACGCAAACATCACTGCTAAGGACGCAAACATTGTTTTTTATTTAAAAAAAATAAGTTAATTAACAAATATTTATATGTTTTCCGGAAAAATCAGTCTTTCGAACGATTCTTTCATTTAAAACGAACAATGCTTCCCTTCGCGAAAATAAATCAAATCAATAAATATTATTATTAATTATCGTTTTCGTTATTATTATTATTATTCACCACCAATTTATCTTTCAATATACAGGCGGAAAATCCAGGAAAATATCTCGCGTTGCCTAAAAATCCATTCAAATGCGCGCACGTTTCTAGTCTCGATTTCCGCATAGGAGAAAGCCATGGAATACGAGGCGCGCGTGAATGGATCCGAGCGCATTTGCGCTTAAGTATGTATATAGAATGCAAGCGTTGCGTCGAGTGCTTATGTGTGTGTTTGTGTTTGGGAGAGAGAGAGAGAGATAGAGCACGAGAGAAGAATAGAAGAGTGAAATTTCCGATGTTTGCGCGCGTAAACAGACAAGGGAGGGTTTGAAAATTTTCGTGTCTGTGTTGGCGCTTGCGGATTATCGGCTGGTCGTTGTTGTACGTGCTTTTTGGAGAATTTCCCGTTATCATTTTAGGCAGGTGAGTGAGTATTTGGGGTAATGAGTAAATATGGGCCAAGTTGGTGCTGGAATGTGTGTCGTGTTTGTTGCCTTACTCGTCCTCATATGACGTTGAACTCTTTTATGTTTATTTACGATTGATATCTATTGTGTAAATACAGTTATTTATAGAACGTAAAATCAAATAAAAAATCTAAAGTCGAATAAAAGAAAATTATTATTAATACAATTGTTGAGTATTGTAAAATTTATTAATAACAATAAGCTTTCGTTTTATTTGCGTATTGCTTCAGCTGTGCAGGTCGCGTGGTAAGTAATGAAATTAGTATATAATTAATTAATATAGAAAAAGGGATATTACTGCCACGTTCTGTGATAATGATTTGGCCTTACTACATCGAGAAAAGGATATGATTATAGTTAACATACATTGTAACTGTTAACATACGTATTTTTAATTATGGCGAATTGTACATACGTTAACAAATAATATATGAGCTATTACGACAATTGTGCACTTATGTTAATATCAAAATGTCATATTGTAACAGTTACAAAATCAAAAATTTGCCCACAAATGTATATCTTGTAACTGTTATAGTACTAGTATTCTTTGAAATATAGTATTTTTAATAATGTGACTACGGGCGGATCTAATACGTGGTTTAGGAGTTTGGGGTAGCCGATGACGATGTCTATGAGGTGCGCTCCCTAGTTTTTTGCCTCTAGGTGATGAAACGCATCGAATGCGTGGTCTAGGTTTTTCAGGTGGCCGATGATGAAGTCTAGGTGGTGCGCTCCGTAGCTTTTTGCGTTTAGATATCAGGGCGTATCTGATGCGTGGTTCAGGTATTCGGGGTAGCCGATGACGATGTCTAAGAGGTGCGCTTCGTAGTTTTTGGCCTGTAGGTGTCAAAACGCATCGAATACGTGATCTAGGTCTTTCAGGTGGCCGATGACGAAGTCCAGATGGTGCGCTCCATAGCTCTTTGCATTTAGATATCAGAGCGTATCTAATACGCGGTCCAGATGTTCAGGGTAGCCGATGACGAAGTCTAGGTGGTGCACTCCGTAGTTTTTACCTCTAGGTGTTGGAACGTATCGAAAAGGTCGTGGACGATGAAAACTGCGGAACGTAAATCCTAGACTCCATCATCGGCTACACCGAACACCTGGACCATGCATTGAATGCAGTGCAATACCTAGACGCAAGAACTACGGAGCGCACCACCTGGACTCCATTATCGTCCACCCTGAACACCTAGACGATGCGTTGAATGATTTCCAACACCTAGAGCCAAAAACCTACGGTGCGCACTACCTAGACTTCATCATCGGCTACACCGAACACCTAGACCATGCATTGAATGCAGTGCAATACCTAGACGCAAAAACTACGGAGCGCACCACCTAGACTCCATCATCGTCCACCCTGAACACCTAGACGATGCGTTGGATAATTTCCAATGCCTAGAGCCAAAAACCTACGGTGCGCACTACCTAGACTCCGTCATCAGCTACACCGAACACCTAGACCATGCATTGAATGCATTGCAATATCTAGAAGCAAAAAACTACGGAGCGCACCACCTGGACTCCATCATCGTCCACCCCGAATACCTAGACGATGCATTGGATGATTTCCAACACCTAGAGCCAAAAACCTACGGTGCGCACTATACCTAGACCCCGTCATCGGCTATGCTGAACACCTAGATCATGCATTGGATGCATTCAGATACCTAGACGCAAATGACTACAGAGCGCACTACCTAGACTCCATCATCATCCACCCCGAATACCTTGGACGATGCATTGGATGATTTCCAACATCTAGCGGCAAAAATCTACAGAGCGCACAACGTAGACTCCGGCCACCTCGAACACCTAGACGACGCATTCAATAATTTCCAACACCTCAAAAATATATGGTGCGCACCACCTAGACTCCGTCATCGGCTACCCTATACACCTAGACTACGCATTATGCGTGTCCTGAGGCCAAAACGCAAAAAGCGACGAAGAGCACCATCTTACCAGGTCATCGGTTATCCTGAGCAACTCTCGCTCTACTACACCCACTTATTCAAATGTCATATTGTGACTGTTACAATATCGACGTTTATTATAAAGCTGCCATAACTTTCACACAACTGATTTTGATAAGATTGATCCTATCGTACCTATACGTTACCATTAACTATATTCTTTTCTCAGTGTAATTTGTTAAACATTAAATATTTCATCAACTCTTCTGCTATTCCATTGTAATATTTTAAAGTATTTTAGCCTTTACTTCAGAAAACCAAAAGGGCATACGCACAACTATTCATCTATTTTTTAAAAACGTTACCAAACGTAACCTAACGTTATGTGCTCTTTCACAAACAGCATTTCTCATTCTACTTCGACACGAGTGCACTCAATATTCCATAAACATTTCCCAGCCCACTCACCTACATCGCGAAAAACAATAAAAATCGAGAGCGAGAGTGGGATAGACAGAGAGATAAAAAAAAATCGAGCGAGCACACACTATAACATTACAATAAAAGGCGGAACACATTGAGAATGAAAAATGCTGTTCTCGTCAGCTGCGCGCTCGCGCAATATAAGCATATGTCTCCATCTCTCTCTCTCTCTCTCTCTCTCTCTCTCTCTCCTCTCTCTCTCTCTCTCTCTCTCTCTCTCTCTCTCTCTCTCTCTCTCTCTCTCTCTCTCTCTCTCTCTCTCTCTCTCTCTCTCTCTCTCTCTCTCTCTCTCTCTCTCTCTCTCTCTCTCTCTCTCTCTCTCTCTCTCTCTCTCTCTCTCTCTCTCTCTCTCTCTCTCTCTCTCTCTCTCCCCCTCCCTCTTCCACTCCACTTCGCCTTTCTCTCGAAATTTATATGTTTTCCGTACAACATAAATAGCGCGAGCGCTCGTGTACGGCGTGCGCCGCCAGCCGCCGGATGCAATGAATGGCAGGTAACACGCCGAGACATTTGTAAGAGTGTCGATTCCGGCGGGCTGCGAGGGGGAGGCAAAACGAATGCAAATCGAAAAGTCGAAGCGGCTCTCTGTTACCCCTTATGTAGCATGTATAGGTACGTATAGTAGCTACACCGCCGACGTCTACGCGCCGTCTATATACGTATACGTACATGGGAGGAACATTAGTATGTATAATATAGTACCGAGCGGAAACTCCACTTCGTGTGAGCCAGCGGCGGCGGCTGGAAAGGAGTTGCGTCCCGCACGTATCGATTGCCCTTCCCGCCCGAAGAAGAAGAAGAAGAGAAGAGGTAGCAGATACGCGAGAAAAAAAATCCGCGAGATAGGCACTTTCGGTGTAGAAGACGCTGATGCCTGCGTGTGTATATATATATATATATATATATATATATATATATATATATATTTTGTACGTCGGAGGCTGCGCTGGGTAAAAATTGCGCGATACACAAGTTAAAAGTTCGCCACACACTCTAGAGAACTTTCCAAGCTTTGAATTTTCAATCGAAGAGCGTCCGTGTGTGTAAGTGGGGGATGAGTAGGGGGAAAGTAGATGCTTATTATGCGGTCGAGTTTGCGGCGCGCGCGTGTGCATGCTGCTACTCACCTCACGTGAAAGCAAGGATGGAAGGCAGCGGGATTATCCTGCGGCGAGAACTTGGGCAGCGCGCCGTGCAGCAGGGCCAGCCGCACCACCAGCAGGACGCCCATCTGGAAAAGAGAAGAGAGAGCACACGTAAGTTGTTATCATTATTGTTGGCTGATATGTTGGGGTTGTAATGCGGGGTGTATGATGATTTAGGGAGATGGTTTATAGATTACCAGGGTATGGAAGTATGATTGGTAATGGGTAGAACATTTTTTTGTGTTCAGGGGTAGTTGGTTGTGTTCGTGGAGAATGGAGATTAAAAAAGTATTGGAACGAAGTAGCGGATGGTTCTTCACGAGTAAAAAAGGCGATTTATGTTAGAAACGCGAGCATACCGAGCATATTTATTGGTGCTTCTTATGATAAGGCTGACAAATTTAGCAGAAAAAACAATTTTTCTTACTCGCCCACCCGAAAGTACGTACTTTCGCATCCTATTTTAGACCAACCGCCGGCTCTGAATGGCTGCCGAAATTTCCTGACCCGCGGCGCTTGAGCGCCCGCGCGCATGTCCGAGGAAAGATGTTTGTGCGGTGTGAAGGTTAGACACGTATGAAATCAACAGAGGAAAGTGCACGAGTGACGAGAAAAAAAAGTTAGTTGAAATAAAAAGTGATATTGTTTGATCGTGGTCATTACATTTTTCCTTGTTTTCTACACGTACTTTCGAGTCGTGTAGAAACAATTAAGTGACACACTACACAAGTCCCAACACTCTGACTGCACGATATCTTACAGAAAAATGAATAGCTCGACACGCGCTCTGACTGAAATTCTCTCGAGAAATGTAAAATTGAATTACTATTTTCTACAAATTCTCTCGAGAAATGTAGCAATAAATGCTGCGTTCACATGCAGTGATAGTGTTCGCTTTCTAACCTAAAACGTGCTTAACCAAACAAGTGAAGATTAAAAGCAATAAAATTACGTGCAATTTCTCAATTTCCATTGAGATAAAAAAATTTCTTTCAATGAAACAAACACAGATGAATCCTCATCCGATGGTTCTGAAGACGAAGAAGAAATCTTAAAAAATTTTGACCAAGAGGCAAAAATAATAATAGAGTCAAAAACATTACCAAAGAAGTCTTCCGAACGCTACCTCCTAGTCTACAACGCTTACAAAAAATGGAAAGAAGAAAATAAAAATTCACTTTCAACAAACTCCGAAGAAAACAATTTAATTGTTTACTTTAACACCTTAAAACTAAAATTGAAACCGCCCACTCTATGGAGCATATGGAGTATGCTTCGAAATACTTTAAATACAAAAGACAATATTGATATTACTAAGTTCTTCGCTTTAAAAAGTATGATAAAAAATTGTGGTAAAGGTTACAAACCTAAAAAATCAAAAACCTGGACTGAAATTATGAATTTTATGACAACAGCCGATGATCAAGTGTATTTAGCCACAAAGGTAATTCATTATTTATATATTCACTTCGCAATTAATACTCTTATACTTGGTTAATTTACACTATACTTTTAACATTCACAGGTAATACTTACATTTGGAATTTGTGGTGCACTCCGCTGTGACGAATTAACTAATATGAAACTTGAACACCTAAAAGACTTGAGTAATGCCCTACTAGTATCGATCCAACATAACAAAAACGACTACGCTGGCGAGTTTCTTATTGGAAATCTTTTCTATAACCAGGTTAAACATTACATTTCCTTAAGACCAACCGATCAATTTACAGACAGATTTTTCATCCACTACAACAAAGGCAAATGTACTCGTCAAGTTATTAGAAAAAATAAGATACGTGAAGTACCACAGACTATTGCTTCTCATTTAAAATTACAAAATCCAAAAAAGTACACAGGTCACTGCTTTAGAAGAACAGCAGCAACGCTTCTTTCTGAATCCGGTGCAAACATGCAAATGATTAAAAAACTAGGAAGGTGGCGTTCGGATGCTATAGCACAAGGCTATATAGAAAATTCACTACATAATAGACAAATGATTTTCAATGGTATTATCCGTACAGCTACGACAAACACTCATCCAAAACCATCGAGAAGTACTACACCCAATGAAGCTGACTCTGACTACCATTCAAATTGGTCGCATTCCAACCAGGAATCCACTATGAACCAGTACCATCCAATTCCAAGTAAGCAAAAAAAATATTAATATACTTGATAAGTTTGCGTACTACCTTTCATTCCTAACAAACTTTATTTCAGACCAACAACTCAACTTTACCACAGCTAGCAATAAGAAAATACTTACACCGGAAAACAATGAAAATCAACCCTCGACAAACCACAACAGCAAAAAATTTCTTCCAAAAACACCAGTGAAAGTAGGATTCAAAGATAAAGTAACTACTCAACCACCTCCGTGTAAAATAAGAATTCTTCAAAATTTAAATCCTCAAATTCAAGATGAAATGTCTCATTCGAAATCATTGAAAAATACTACACCCAACAAAGATGAATCTGATTACAATTTAAATTGGTCAGATTTCGAAGAAGAAACCACTACGAACAACTTCAATTCAACTTCAGGTAAGCATAAAAAATACTAATGTATAGAGTCGATACTACCTGTACTACTTTTCATTCGTAACAAACTTTATTTCAGATCAAAAACCTACTACGACAACAAGCAATACAACAACTCTTCAACCGCAAACCAGCACCAATGAATCAAAAAGAATTCTTAAAAATTTAAATCCTCAAATTCAAGATAAAAATCAAAACCAAAATCGAAATAAATCACTGAATGGAGATAAAAATCAAAATCAAGATCAGAATAACTCATTGAATCATCAAATAAATTCAACTTTAAACAAATATTTTAAAATTAAAAATTGTACTATCAACGGCAATTTCATTGTAAATATTAACAATTACAAATCTGAAAGAAAATCATTTGTAAAGAAAAAAATCGAACAAAAATTTATTTTATATTGAGATTAATATATTGAAAGTTAAAATTATTAAAACCAAAGCTGATTAATTTAAATGTAAATCTTGTATTAATTATTGTATTAATACTTAATGTTAATATATTGAAAAAGTTTAAATTATTAAAATCAAACTTTATTGTACTTATTTCATGACCTTATTTCTTTCTTTTTTTAACGAATGTGTTTCTGATGCCCGGCCCGACCAGCAAAACCTCGGCTTCGCCTCGGTCTTGCAAATGTCGGCCGGGCATCAAACCATCTGTGTAACAGCGAAAGTAGCAGACGGCCAGAAAACCAGCTCTCCACGCCGGGCCGAAAGAAAAAACAGTCGGTAATATCGACCGAGCTACCCAAAGCGGCCGACAGAGGCAGTACTATCGAACGGGCCGAAAGAAAAACTAACACTCAAACACAGCTAGCAGACGACAACGCAATTTTATCAATTATTTAACAATTACAGAACGTACTTTCTGCCGGGGAGTAAGAAAAATAGTATACAATACTTGGACAGGAAATTCGATGCCCTGGGCGTGCGTCATGACGCCCTCGGCTTCGCCTCGGGCGTCATACCACGCACGGCCCGGAAATCCAATTTCCGGCCCACGTATCGTAATATACTATTAACAATAATGTCCAATTAATAAAACAAAAACACAAATGACATAGAGCTTATACTAATTCGTACCTTGAAAATCTTATGTTGCTAAAGCATTGCCTCACTTATTTGAGTGTAATATGACGAAGTCGATGTCGTTATCCAAAAACCAAACACCTCGCTTAAAAAATCACTGCGTGTGTAAATTTCATTATTTCAATAATGTATTTACTGTCTCTTTTCTCGTGTGAATTTCTATTGTTTTTGAAAACAACTGTCCATTTGTATACTTCAAATAGTTGACACTGATTTGCTCATATTATATTCAAATTATACGTGAGAGAATGCTTTAGCGACATAAAATTTTCAAGGTACGAATTAGTAAGCTGTATGTCATTTGTGTTTTTGTTTTATTAATTGGACATTTTTGTTAAAATTGTTTTTCACTGTAAAATTTTTTAGCCATGATAAGGAGTACCAATAAATGTGCTCGATACATGCGCGTTTCTAACATCAATTCTAACATCAATTTTACTCGTGGAGAACCATCCAGTTCTTCATTCCTATAATCATATATATACGAGAAATAAAGTTACATTAACAAAATTAAGAAAGCATATTTAGTGAGGTGCTTTGTCATAAAATTTAATATAATTTTTTTCGACGGTTATTGATAATATATTTAGTAAGGCAACTCGAGCTAATTCGGCCACCTTATGTGCCAATTCTACAATTCTGCTTCGATTCCTAATTGTTAAAGCTTATAATATTCTTATTGCATTTATACGTAGATCGCGAAAATTCAAAATTAATTATTTATAATTATTTATCGGGGGGGGGGGGGCAAAGTTTCGACGATTCACTATAAAATTGAAGTCAACTATAGACGTTTTTCAGTTCGACAAATGATAATGCAGATTGTTTTTAATTTCGAAATTCTAAATTACAAAAATCATATTTTCGAATGTAACAGCTCATCTACTGTCCAAAACGTCGAGTATTTCGAATTTCGAACAGTCCGTCACCCCTAATAAAATATGTATAATATTCATCGTACACATTACTGTTATAAATAAATACATTAAAAAACTATCAATACATTCTTTCAATATTTTCAATCTATTGAATATTGTTAATATTTGTTAAGAATAAGATATACAGGTATAGATAAAAATAAATACATTAGTTAATAAAAAGTTGAACTGCTCACGAACGCAGTGCCGATCCTTTAGTCACATTGTTAACAATAATAAGAGGCTTGAAACGACAATGTATGGAAGGTAACATCTGGCTTTGGCCTTCCTCCATATATTTAGTTATTATACTTCATAATAATACTTCTCAACTCTGACAAACCACATGGTGAATTTTCGATTTTAATGCCCTGAAGGGAGGAGTAACCGAAACTCCTGAAACATTGCGAATAAATCGTTTATTCAACAAAACATGTTTGTTAGCAGTCCAACTTTTTATTAACTAAAGTATATAACTGCACAAATGAATCTCGTTTCAACAAAAAAAAAAAAAAAAAAAATGTTATATCGCTTAATAGCACACGTAATATATTCGTCTAGTAAATAAATTTCTTACTACATCATTACAATAACCCGTAACTCGTCACTAGAATGAACTTTACGAAATTCCATTACCCATTAAAAAGTAAACCCTACAGCTCTCTTGAATAATGACGTTAACCCATTAAAAGATGTCTATTTCAAAGTTTCCCGATAAACACAAACCATCTAGCACCCAAATGAGCAAGACACAACACACCCACCCTAAAAGCCCCCACACCTATCTCTGCCCTCTCACAAAAAGAAGAGAAACATACTCCTACACACATATACACACACACGGGCACCTCCAGCCACGTGTGAAGCAGCGCATACAGCCGGGGCAATTCATTTGTAAGACAAAGGGCCTCTCGAGCACTTAAACGGGGAAAGAGAGGGAGATAGAGCAAGGGGTGGGCTAGAGCTCAGACCACCTCCTCCTCCTCCTCCTACCACTACTATACCCCGGAGAAGAAAACTTTGGCGACACGTACTCGCATTGCCGTCACGTCTCGGCCGGGCAAACCTAATAGACGTCTCTCCCTCTCGCTCCCTCGCACTCGCTGCCCCTTTCCCAGCCTCGAAAATAGCCGCGGCGTGCGGGGGACGATATATCCGGAGAGCTGGCATTCATATCCAGAGTGGATTTCACTCGGCCGGTCAAGCATGCGCGCTGTCGTCCTCTCCCGAGGAAGAGAGTATTGAATGCGCGAGCGAGAGAGATATTTTTTAGTGGGGATGAGCTACCCGCCTAATCCAGTCGCCAGGAAACACACACGACACACATGCGCGCACGTAGGTGAGCGACAAGGAGAGAAGGAGAATTTCAGAGGCTTTATTTTTCGAGTGAGATCGGCCGGGGCTATCGGGTTAATAAAATGCAAGGAGCCGGGCAAGCGTAAAACGGGAGATTACGATAAGCGCGAGTGCGCGAGGAGAGAAGAGTGAGAGAGAGAGAGAGAGAGAGAGAGAGAGAGAGAGAGAGAGAGAGAGAGAGAGAGAGAGAGAGAGAGAGAGAGAGAGAGAGAGAGAGAGAGGAAGACACTGATGCGGGGAATTGATCGAAAAGGCTAAAAAGAAGGGAAGCTCGCGCGATATTACGTGGACAGCACCGAGCGCCTGAATAATATCACCACGCTGTGGAGGAAGAAATTCAATTTCGGTAAATATCCGAGCAGCAGTTACGGCGCATCTCTTATTCGACGTTTTTCCTCTCTTTCTTTCTCCCTTTTTGTTTACGCAGCTTATTTTTAAAATACATTTTTTCCACTTGACGGCAGCGGCGGCGGTGAATCGATACCAGCCGCGCTCATATATTAATTAATCGGGGAACCCGGAAATTCGCGAGTGCGCACGCATGTGAATTTCGTTAAAGTTTTGAATTTCGGAGTGTGTTCAAAGTGAAAATTCGTGTAACTTGGAAGCAAGTGAGCAAAGCCAAAGTTGGCGAAGTTTTCAATGACGCGAAGTTGCAGGTTTTAGTTGTACAAGAAGATTGTTTATAAAGGAGATAAGAAACGGCATTTAGACTGTTTTTGATTAAGGAAACTAGAGTCGGGAAGAGAATTAATTTAATTGAAAGCATAATGAGGAGTATGTCGGGAGTTGGCTTGTGATATTCAAGTGAAAGAGATTACGTATGGTCAGGCTGCTTTCATTATATTTTTCTTAAAATTAAACTTTAATTAGTTTATATCATAAAAGTAATTTAATTCATCTTGTTTAAAAACTAGTTTCAAAGTGAAGCATCATCATGAAAACTTACTTTTCCAGCGTTACCTGCGTACCTTTTGTAATTAAAATGAATTACCTAGAATTTTCAGATTAAACCTGCTTATATAATGGAACTTCTCTTATAATTACATTTATTTAGTGTACACCGAATATAATAATAATCTCCCTTATTCCAAGAATATGCGCATACAACCCCCGTCCGATGAATTTTATTAGCTATCACATCATCTTTTTCCAAAAACTCGGGCAACCATATACATATACACTGCGCACGCTTGCCCCTAAATTACATTAAAACTTCCGCTCTGTAAAATCAAACCGTGCACACACACACACACACACACACACACACATGTACTTCAACCGGTCAACAGCCCTCTTCCCTTACAGTTCCTCCTCGCTCATAACATCCCAGTTCCCTTCCTCCTCCACCGCGTATACGCGCGATCCCTTACCTACGACTTACGAGGGCGCGCAAGCGCTAGAGCCGAAAGTCCTCATCTGGTCCTGCGGCAAGAGAGAGAGAGAGAGAGAGAGAGAGAGAGAGAGAGAGAGAGAGAGAGAGAGAGAGAGAGAGAGAGAGAGAGAGAGAGAGAGAGAGAGAGAGAGAGAGAGAGAGAGAGAGAGAGAGAGAGAGAGAGAGAGAGAGAGAGAGAGAGAGAGAGAGAGAGAGAGAGAGAGAGAGAGAGAGAGAGAGAGAGAGAGAGCAGAGAGAGGGATGCAACGCAACGTACACTGCGTGTGGACCTTGGGCGCGTTCAAATTCGCGTCACGTGCGGCAGCGTTTAGTAAGCAAGCGACGTAGATTACGTAGCGCCTACAAACAGTCGACTTACGTATATATACACGCGCCAAGCGAGAGAGCGAGAGAGCTAGCTAGCGTAGCGAGCAGAGAGAGAGAGAGAGAGAGAGAGAGAGAGAGAGAGGGAGCGTGTGTACTCAGAAGCAGCGCTCGCGCGAGGAGAACCATAGACTATATGTACTCGGCTTAATTCATGAGACTAGTGCCGCCCGCTTGACGTAGACGTTTGGCGTACGCCGCGTGCAGTCTCTCTCTCCGTATATGTATGTATGTATATGTAGGGGTAGGTAACGGTGTTGGCGCAGCTAAACTAACGATCAAAAATCACGAGTCGTTACGCCCGCGCGAGTTTGCGATCGCGGCGGTGGCGGAGGAATAGGAGAGGTTTGTGTATAAGGGATCTCTCAAGCTTGATGAGATTGTTTTCAAGTGGGTTGTACTGGTGCGCGGATGCTTGGCGAGATGTTTTTGGGTTTTTTTGTCAATGGACGGTGTCAACCCATTTTAATGCTTCATCGAGTTTCCAAATTCGATATAGGAGATCGTTGTGTATTTCAGGGGAGTCGAGGAGTCCGTTACTGGAGTACATATATTGGTACGCAAGCTAGGGGTTGAAGTAGCGGCGGAATTTGTTTTTCAAAATTGGATGATCGGAATATAGAGTATTGCGATAATGGAATTGTAACCAATGTTTCAGTACGAAAATAATAGATGCATTTTACATTTATAGATTGTAATATCCTATGCCCCATGATATATTTATACCGGAATAATAAATCGACGATAGTAATAATAACAGAATGAGGATTGTCATCGTAACAAGGAATTACCCGCCTTAAGAGAAGCTAGTGTTACGTATGAAAGGAAACAGAATGAATTAAAATGAATTAGTTGCATAAAAAATATGCGACGAGCGGGACGCGAACTGACGGACCCAAAGTTTGTAGTCCCGCGCTCTACCACTGAGCTAACGCCGCGATGCTTGCTCGAGAGCATCGCGAGCGTCTAGTTCTTATCATGAAGCGGATGCGTCAGGGCTCAGATGACGGTCGAGCTGAGCCCATGACACGAGCAAGGCAAGAAGGAAATTTATTCTTATTTAGCCGTTATTTTAAGTCTTTATTAGATAGCAGGACGTAAATATAAGGAGTCGATTATCATAGAAGCTCGCAATAAAATAAGGAATCGACTTCCCCTATCCAAAGTTCGTCGGTCGTTCTTCGTCGCTGAGGCTCCGAAGTGATAGCAAGGGCCAGAACACCAGCGCCACGTCAACAATTCAGCAGTGAATCGAAGACAAAACAGCGACATATACACGGAGAAAAACATTGTAATAAAAATTACCATGTCTGATTGGTGGGACGGACTCAAATTATCAACAAAATTGCCAGCATTTATAGTAAACATTTCCAAAAATTGATAGTAATTTTTACAATATAGGAAAAAATTCCATAAATAAATCACAATTTTTACCATAAATTATGTACATTTTGTTCATAATGGTTCATGGTAAATTTTAGTACAATATTTTTCTGTAATAGATCTTTTGTTATGCAGATTCATTCAATATTCAAAATAAAACATTAATGGCCTGAACCATTACAAAATAGTAGACATGATAAAAGAATGCATTTTTATTTGCATAAGGCATAAATAAATGTAATCCCGTAAGCATCAATGTCTTATTGTGAATTATAGAACAAAAATAAAATGAGCTTGAGCCTCACTCTAGTATTATTTTTTTTTTTTTTTCAGAAAAAAGGTATTCAACTCTCATTTATTGACTCCATATCGAAAACTGAATCGAATTTTTTAATGAAATCTTCTACTCTTCCCAATATATTTCAAACAGCGATAAAAGTATACGCTTCACTATCACCGAATCAAAGCAAATCCAATTCTCTGAAAACCAACCTCCTCTACAAAGAATTTTACCCTACAATAATCACGAACTCTCCATTTTCCTCTTAGAAAATGCGAACACCGCGATCGTCCATTCGCCTCACCATCCAAATCCCCTCTCCTTTTCGATTGCGAACCGACCGACGCGTGTCGGACACGGAAACGCTCTCCCTCCCTCTCCCTCCCACGCTCTCTCTCGCTTTCTTACCCCCTCTCTGCCTCTCTCTCTCTCTTGAAAACTTGCGAAAGTGCAGCATCGTACCAAAGTCCTCCGCGTTATGCTAATTCGCGCGGTGATATCCTACACGCAGCCTCCACGGCGAATTACGGCCCCTCGAATTTTCATGCGACGAGGCTCTTCCACCCCTTTTTACGCCGAAAGAGACGCGCGCGCACTGGCGCACGTCGTGTTTACGGCCCTGACCCTTTTTCCGTCGGGCCATACGATATGCGACGTTTTACGCGCTGGAATTACGCGAATGGGGTGGGACGAAAAGGGCGCGGCGTTTTTGGGGGGGAAGAAGGGTAAGAGCGCATAGGAATCCATTGGCTTTAACGAGAAGATTTGCTGGTTGAATAGAGCAGTTACTGCATAATTGGGACGCTCGCTTTCGTGAGGCGAGTGGGAAAAACGGGGGAAATGAGGTTGACGATTAAGAAGCGGCGCTTTCTGCGTTTCTTCTCGGATATGTTTAGAAAATTGAATTGTGGGACGAGAGAGCGCTGAAAAGTGACTCTCCGGAATATTATTACGCGTTCGGGGTGAGCTTTTATTGGATTAATATAGTGCGCTGAACGTCTTTCGATAATTCGCTGTAATTTGCGTATCTTTTCCTGGGGAGCGTATTCGAGGCAAATAGGCAATTATAAATTTATATTAAGCTGCATGGAAAATGTGTCGTTGGGTATTGACAGGGAGCTGATGAAATTGCCGTTAAATCAATATGCTATTCGGAATCTTCCTTAGCGAAGTTACTCAATACTGTAGGGATGACCTATTTTCCAGATCAGACTATAGAAATTTAAAAATGCAGACCTCGAGCTTCGATTATTCATGTTTGCCGTACTTAAATCGCACCGTAATTCAAGTCTCGCGAATACAGGACATCTAAATTTATAAAAAATTGTATAACATAATTAATTTTCTTCTCTTTTTTTTTTTAAATTCGTATAAAGTAACCCAGGGCCGACGCTCAACAGAACATACGTTACCCTTCAACAAACACGGTACAGCCGAGCGCGCACAGCGATATCTCACACTCTCTTCAAGCAAATCCCCGCTCCCATCCTAATCCAACCCCTTCCTCCCGCTAACCTTCGCCCTTAACTTATGGCGCACCGACGCCCACCGAGCCAAGACAAATTATGACACGCTCTGGCAGCGCGTACTCAACCACACTCACACGCACACACACATACATACACACACGAAAGTTCCATATCGACCCCTCCGAAATCGCGGAAATGGATCTGCACCGGCGAATTTCGTGCATGGGGATGAAGTCCTCTCTCGAGATAAGGCGAGGAGCCAATCACGCGTTACGGCAATCCGCGCGTGACCCTTGAAGGTTTTACGAGCGGCCATTAAATCTTCGTGCGCTTTAAGCCCGACTCGCTGGCGCTCCTTCTGCTTCTAGAGAGAGTGAGAGAGAACGGAGGGATGGGATCGCCCGAGACACACGCGGAGGCAGAGGCACTTTGCCGAGCTTTTTACGATCGCGAATTAATTTAGACGGCGCGCATAGCCGGCCTTCCTAAGCGCCGTTATTGTCTCGGAGTATAACGGCGGCTCGTTTCTCGGATTGGAAGATCGGGACGCGCGCTCCGCGAATATTCCACGGAGTTTTCTAAAGATTAAGGGGAGGGGGAAGGTGCCGAGGTGGAGAATAAGTCAAAGTGGAGCGAGAGATATTAGTAGGAGAGAGAGAGAGAGAGTGTGCGTAGCCACTTCTATTATATGTAAGGGTGGATGGGAGGCTTAAGTGAAATAGCCGCTCGGGTGAGGGTGGACAGCCGTTAATGGGATTTGTCTGGGCGGCCGTAACAGAGGCATAAACGTAAAACGACACATCTTAAACGAGATAATAAAAGACGGGGCGAGAGAAAGAACAGCCATCGATTTGTGGCTCGCTCGACTATCAGTATAGTAGTCAGCTTTTTGCGCGCTACGGCTTCGTATGTGCTACCGCAGGTGTATATATATATGTGAATTCAGGAGAGACAGAGAGAATTACGAGAAATCCGCGCAGGCTAATTTTGTAGGGTATCTGGAGGGTGGATGGGGAGAATGGATTTTGGAGAGGAGAGGGGGAGAAGGCGATGATGACTTACCGAAACCAGTAGAGCGGCGGCTCGGCGCGTGAACAGCCGCGACTCGTCGTTCCATTTCGCCTCGTAAAGTGATCTGCAAACAGGAAGACGTTTAGTCGTGGTCGTTTAGTCGATGTCGATTGGCTGAATGTTACTGTTACTGTCTTTCGGGTGGGCTCGTGTGTTACGAGACAGGCTTATATTGGCTTATGGTTGATAAATGGTTTGATTATCGTTGCACTTGAAAATATGGGTTAATATATCAGTAATCGATTGAATAATTTTTTTTTTTAATTGGCGAGTTTACTTTGAGCTATGGAATATAATTGATTTGTTAAGGGATTAAAACAATAGGAGATGGATTTTATTTGTAAGAGAAGTTAGAAAATAAATTACAATTGAATGAAGAATATATCAAAATAAAATATGAGATGTAATGACTAGTATTGCATGCGATCTTTACTCAAAGTTATACAGATAATATTTTATAATACTGGCAACATTTAACAATATTGTATAGATTTATACGAAATATTGAGAGAGCATTTAAATAATATTGTGACAATGCAATTTTTCCTTTTTCCATTATTTGTAATTTCACGCACAGAGCATTTCCATAAGAGACCAAGTTGTTTCAATAGTACAACAATGTTGGAACAACATGGTTACAGTATTCTGTATACTAAGTATAATATAATGACAACAAAGTCTAATAAAAATTATCTCTTAAAGCTACTACAAATTATAAAACCTTATAATATTACCATTCATTATGAGAAATTTATCTTATATAAAAAAAAATTTCTTATACTGTATCATAATCATTCCTATAATAATTCCTATAAAGTATGTTAAGTTTTTGGGATTTTTTACAGTTTGTAGTAGCTTTATGAGACAATATGGTAATTTTTGTAAATATTCTTGTAATTTTTATATAAGTGAATAATGAGTGAATAAAACGATGTGATAACTGAAAAATGTACTATATAGGAATGTTCGATTTTTATTGGAGAGGAATAATATTTTTAAGTCATGGATTTGGACCACAAACAACATATAGGTCATAAGCGCAATTATCACATTTACGAACAATCTGTATATTTGGCTTTTAGATACGTTTTACAGCTCCGTAAAATATTACGAGATGATGGATACTCTGGGCTGGAAGATTGTGCTGAGTGGAATCGGACACTTTGATTTTACGACTTGCTAAGTTTCGCTTAGCCCCGGCGCGAACCCACGAAACGTCATATATTTTATTGGCGTACTAAAAATAAACCATGCGAGATCGCGTGAGCCATAATATCAATAATGTAAGTAGTGATGTACATTTATTATTTTGACAGATTTCTGGATGTATAAAACATGAGAGCTCTGGAATGTTTTATTGTGTTATGAATATTGCTGAAAACAGAATAGATTGTTTATTTTATAGATAAATTTGAACAAGAACTTTGATTTGGAGAATAGAGTTTAAATAGTACTTTTTGAAGCTTTTTGATTACATTTCAAATCTATAATTATGGGGGATAAGCTACTACACTGAAAAAAATTTCACGTTGTAAGAACTGAAAGTACGGCTCTGACAACAGTACTGTTCGGCTGATTTTCTTTCTGCTGAATTTTATAGATATAGTAAAATTATTCGTACAGTTGTGAGAGCTGTACAAGATACACTGAAAGCACTAATGTATAGAGTTTTTTGTCGGAGCATTAAATAGGTTATGATTCGCCATGCATACACATTTTTCATTAAAATAATCTCGATTGATAAGTACACTGATTACAGATGAAATACGCAAAAGCGGATTGCAAACATGCGGTTGATGTGGCCGGTCTCTTGACTTTTTTAGGCTATAACATGAACATCGGCTTTGCGTTGTAGCGTTGTCAACAAACAAATACCGGCGGCAAAACTAAATCGTACTGCTGTCAGAGCTGTACAAATACATTTCCCGCATCTGACCAATAGTGTCGTTACATTATACAAATGAATAGCTGCTTCAGCCGTCTGTAAGGGTACATGAACACTATAAATAGTGTTAGTACAGCAAATCGAAACTATGGTTTCTACAGCCTAAAATTTTTTTCAGTGTAGACTTATGCCAATTATTTCCTATTTTAATTCGTTCGAAAAGGTAAATAAAGGACAGCTTAGATGATCTAATAATCGGCAAATGATTTTATAAATTATGCAACATACAAGGTGCAATTTGAAAATTGAATTTTGCATGACGTATTCCGCTTGGACTGCCATTATGAGTTCTATGGCTACCGTCTACCTAGTTAATCCTTTCAGTATTGCTGCTAGCGTATCAACATGTATTATTAAATATTCCACTTATTAATTATTCGACGGCTTGATAAAATAGCTGATTTTGATCCAATACGTGACTGCAAAATTAATTTAATTTTGAGCACACAAGTACGCCGTGCTTCCGATATTAGAAAAGGGGTATTTAATGTATTAAGGCCAGTTCCAAATAGACAGATTTAGTAAAAAATGAAAAATTTATCTATAATATTCAACGTATCTGAATATTCATACGCTAATTGACTTAGAACATAATATATAATATCTTATGTTTTAATTATAGATATGAGCCAAAATGATAAATAAACATTAAAGAGAGAGCTTTAAATATATCAGTCAAACTCATTTCATACGCATAGTATGCAGACTGGAAAATGTATACAGAACAGAACCCTCGACAGAACCAGTTATTATTGATACATAATATATTTTAGCTGTCAAAGTATATAGTTATAAGTATTATATTTTTGAATAAAGTGTAGTATATTATGAATTATTAACTCATGACTATGATAACCGCAACTATATAATAATTGATGCCATAAAATTCACTTGCATTAAATCAATAAATCATGAAATTTTGTTTTTTATAGGTATCAGAATACGTTCAGCATTCCATACTTTGTAATACCGATTCCAGCTAAATAATCAATATTCTTTAGTTTTCCAATTATATTTCCTTTATTATAATAAAAATAAAAATAAAAATACAAAAAAAATAATCCGCTACAAAAGACACAAGTGAACGATTCGACTACATAACAATGACAACCAGATTTTACAATCAAAACTCCGTTTATTATCTCCAAAATGGTAATTTCCCCGAAAAACAGTAACTATACCTTATGTGTGTATATATACATGTGTATCGGAAACTCTCTCGGTACAATGACGGGTAGAGTACAATACCTTTTAATCGGATGCCAGGTGCGGCAGAGGTCGTAAAGGAGGTTGAGGAATAAAACAGTGACGCCGGTCTCCTTAGCCAGCATCGACAGGGCGCCGAAGCAGACGCTGCTCCACACGTAAGCCGTCTGCTGCCTGTGAAAACGAAGCGAAAGTAATGTCGTTAGTGTCCGTTGTCGGCTTTATCTCTCTCTCTTTTTTCTTTAATAAAAAGCTTTGAATGCAATGTGATTAGAATTGCGGAATACGGATTACGTATTAAAAGAGTGATTTTTCTTACTTTTTATTTGCAATGTAACGGTGTAGATTATGCAATGCTCCTTCACGCGTGATATAATATTTCCGCTGTATTTTATTTAATTATTTTTATTTTTTGAAATTTTACGCTTATTTAACAGAATGCAGTTTTTTTTTTAAATTATATTTATATCCTGCCATTTATAAATTATAAATTTGATAAAATTTTATTTATACATATGTATGGAACATATTATTTAGCGAAACGAAAAATAAATAATGAATTCAGAAAAATACATAAAATCTCCATCCACTCAGTGCAGACAATTAAATTTAAAACTGCGCTGCCAAGTGGTATCGTAAAATTCATTCCTCCATATATACCAACGACCAGAAAAAAACAACATCACTAAAATGAAAAACGTCCCTCTCCTCTCGGCACTCGCGACTCTGCGGCCGATTGAATTTTTCCCTCCCTATAACCAATTCCGCGCGGCGAGTTTCTTGAGAATCTCTTTCCATTTCGACGATTAAGTGCTAAATCATTATTCCGAGGCAGGCGTCGTGCCATTTTGAAAAAGGAGCAGGGAAAAAAAGGAGTAACCGAGGGACGAAGGCGAGAGAGAGAGAGAGAGAGAGAGAGAGAGAGAGAGAGAGGGAAAATCGATTCTAGATGAATCCGCTTCTCTATCGTTTCAATCTATCGTTTTAATCTCCCAAATGGAACATTCGTGTCGCCGGAGCTAGCGCGAGCGAGCCTTGGTTGAAATTAATCGCTCAACGCGCCGCTGAATTTATATACCGCCATAGCGCGCCCGAAGCCCGAGTGGAGTATAAAATACCGAAATGTTGATATCTCGCGGCCGCTGCGCACTTTCACGATGGCTTATACATTAAATATATACACATACATAAACACGCACAGACACTCTCATTGGCTCCGTACGATTTGCTGTATGCGGGAGTATTAATATACGGCGATTCTCCGTTTAATAGTGTTTTATTGGCGCGTGATTGAAACGCGCGCACGCGTGTGTGTGTATATATGAATCAAGAAGGCGAGAGGTTAATCGGCTTCGTTTCTCATTTTGGAATACGCATGCGCCACGTCGATGATTCCCGATGCGAATTGGGTCACCATCTCGCGCGCTCTGCCAAAGTACGAAGAGAGATATTTTCATAATATTTGCGCGCCCGTGATCAAATTTCGATAACAGAAGTATAGGTGTGAGGTGTGAGTAGTTGAAAATTGCGAGGTAATATTTTGGGCGCTGCTCGGAATAGACGAATTAATTAGAGAATATGATGGTAGAAGTTGTGGTACAAACTCGGAATTAAAATCAGTGCATATTAAGCACTGAAATGAAATCAGTCGTAAGTATATTTATTACTGAGAAGAGCGAATTTTTCTTTAAAAATATCCGTGACAGCTCCTGGTAGAAAATAAACCAACTTTGTTGGTTAAAACGTTAATTAAATGGAGACATTTCTACTTAAGTTCAACATCGAAATTTAATTAGAACTATTTAAAACTATCATTATATTTTAAAGCATATATCATATTATATTTTCACAAATGTAAATAGTTATTATTCGTCGATAATAGCTAGATAATCATGGTGTGACGTTTTTAATTTAATAATTGACCATCAGTTCGCCAACCGTTGGTTCACTTGTTTCAGGTTCACCAAACTATGTCACGGTATTTTTTACACGAAAATTTTCTCCGCGTATGCACTGATTCAAACATATATATCGATCGGGTATTTTGGAATTTCTTCGTTCATCATCGAGTGAAAATGGAAGTAGACGTTCTACTGGTAACGAAAATTCTCTGAATATATTACACATAAAAGATAACGCCTTTGTTATACAACGTGTTAACCAGATAAGCATTCTATTTTTAAGTCGATAACGATCGGAACATTTCCTCGCTTCCTCGAACCAAATGAAACAGTAATTCAGCCGGACGATAAGAAATCTCCGGCGAGCCAATCACGAACCGAATTAAGCGGTTTATCGAAACCGCGCGCAGCTAACGACCCCCACCGCCGTCAACATATAATCGCACTTTTAACGCTCCCCGCCTTCATGCAGCCCCTCTCAATCTCCCCGATCTCCACTTCTTCCCCGCTCTCTAATCAAGATCCGCCCCGCGCCGTTTTCACGCACTTTTTCGTAACTCAATTCTACACCCCCGCCCTCATCAATCTTATGCAGATTAATACCGGAGTGGATGTGTCGCGTATACTCTGTCACCAAATCGCGTGTACGCACACGAACACCCCTCCTCGCCTTAAGACAAATAGCGGAAGTTCTCGCAACTCGTAAAGATTATGCCGGCTAATCCTCTATCCGTGTCGCCTCCGCGCACTTTATATATCGGAGAAAGTCGCTCTAAAACTCGTCGATAAATCCTCATCGCGGAGAAGGAAGACGGCCCCGCGCGCGGGCGTGTGTGCGGCCCTTCTTAATGATTTTCACGTCGCATCGAGCTTCTTCTTGCACTTTGGCCGGCGGATTTCGGATTAAAGCTCGCAGCAACGGAAACAAGATTAATCGGAGAGAGAAAGAGAGAGCGCGCCTTGACGCCCTTCCACTGCAGATAACTAGCGTCTCGGAAAAAAACATCGCGCGCGACGCCAGATAGACCCACTTTTTCTGGCTGTCTCGTGGGCGAGCATAACAGTGCAGAAAGAGAGAAAGAGGTTCATTCAGTTTGTTTCGAAGTTTTAATCCTAAATTTTTTCCTCTAGGTCACATGAAATGCGTGATTCTGTTTACTAGGCTTTATACTGGGTATTAGTTTTAAAATCTGACGATGCTTAATGTGGTAGTTTTTTTATAAGCTGGAATAAAGTTTTTTAAAAAAGATATTAAGATAATTAAAAAAGATGTTATAAGATTATTTCACACATTAATGCAAACATTCTCAGTATTTATTTGGACCAAGCATAACTTTCACAGAGTACATTTTTGAAAATACATACTTTATACGAATGAATGCAGGAAAATCATGCACTTTTCCGTGAGAATTTCCAAGCTTCGTAAGAAAAGATATTTTGTAGGTTTGAAAGCATCCACGAGTACGATAATAATCGGACTTGCATATACATAAAGCAATATTTCGTGTAATCCGAAACGTTCATCTAATACATCATCAAAAATATTACGCGACGAAATTCATGTCGCATTAACCCAACCCCCAATCAGCTTAACAATTACAATTGAATTATAATCCTTCACAAAAACACCATTTACACCATTAAACATACTTTTAAACCCTATTACCTCCTATTTCCTTAAAAAAACATTCTTTCACATCAGCAGCATTACGAAAGTACCTCGCCTCAGCTCTACCTCTCGCAACAAAGACCTCGCGTCCCCATCATCCGCACCCCCTTTCCCCCCCCCCCTCTCTCTCTCCCTTTCTCGGATTCCTCACACATACACGCGCGCAACCCGTTACTATACCCGCCGCTCTTGCTTTCTTTCGCGCGAGGGTAGGTCGGTAGATAGAGAGGAAGAAAAAAGAATCCCTGTGACTTATTGCGCGCGCACGCTCGATCATGCATAATGCATTATGCGCCGACGAGGCTCTCCCTCCTCGTTAATTAATGCACCCGCGTAATAACGTCGTCGTTAAAAACGCGCGCAGTTAAGAGTATGACGTCGATGCGGTCGCTCCACGGCCCATCCATTATCAGTCGGTATATATATATATATATATATATACAGGCCGCGGTGCGACAGCCAAGAGAATCGACGATGCTAAATAGCGCGTATATAAGTATGCGTGTGTGTATGTGTACGCGTGGGTATCCGCAGGGCCGAGCTATTCATCACTTAAAAGTGCGCCGAGCGCTTGACACAGTTGCCTCTCTTCTCTTTCTCTCTCTTTGCTGGCGGGTGGGAGTAGCTCGCCATTACTCAAGTCGGGGGAAGGGCGCGAGAGGAAGGGCTTGTTTTTCCGCGAGCTTCCTACGGCTCGCTTCCGCGTGAGCCGGCGAGATAAGATCGCAGTGTAATACGCACCCCCGGAGGCGTGCGTGAGTGCGTCGGAAAGTGTGTCGCGTTGCCGTTTTGAAGAATAGTGCGCGCTCTCGGATTACATTGAAAGATGATTCAATGTATTAGTTTTTTATGTTGAAGAGAAGACAAAAAAAGATCGTTATTGAGACGGTAATTGACTGGCATTTGCTTTAGCGTGACCCAGTTATCGAGCAGCTTTGTTATTATAAAAGTATCAAGTTATTAAAAGTTTTCGTCCTTTGAATTTTCAACTGCAAAGGGTACCGCTTGTTAGTTTATAGAAAAGTTTTTCAATGGCATTCAAAACGTACGTTCAAAATGTACTATACCACTAGTCGATTGAACACCCGTTTCATATAGAATACTGGGACATCGTTGATGGGCCCACTTCAGCAGTCAAAATCAAACAGTTCTGATTCTTAATTGATCTGGAAATGGGTTGGCTGCCGGTTTTCTGTTTATATCAGATATTCATATAGAGAACGAAAAAAAATAGGTCGTGATTTTTCTTTTTTTACTTAAACAATAATTACAAAAGTTATAGCAATTTGAAAGTAGTATGACGTCACTTCAACAATGTCGAAGTGATGTCATTTATCTGTATAGTATCTATATATAAATTTATATAGGCAACGTCATGTCAACTGTTCAGCTCAAAAATTTTAAATTGCTCAAAATTTTTTTACTTATTCCAAATTAGCCGCAAAACACAAATATAAAGTTTTAGAGCAAAATATTCAATCGTTCTAAAGTTGTAATTAATTGAAAATTTGAAAAATTTGTTTCAATTTTTATGATTTTTAATTCGAAAACTTGAAACTTTTTGTATAGCATATTAGATGGGAAAAAGTTTGCAAATTGTAAGTAGAATTACTCAGAATTTTTTCAGATCGATGCCAATTATTTTGCTAATTTAAACCATTCAAAATATGCTTAAGGCGAATGCGACAGTATCAATATCCCTCACCAAAGGCTAAAAGATTTGTAAAAATGTTACTTTTAAAATGTGACCTTGATGAAGATGGAAATAGATCACTGAAAAAAGTTATGTGCAATTAAAGCTGTAAAAACAGTGAAAATAGTGCTTTTTCACTGTTTTGACAGTTTCAATTGCCCGTAACTTTTTTCTGTGATCTATTTCCATTTTCATCAAGGTCGCATTTTAAAGGTGACATTTTTTAGAAATCTTTTAGCCTTTGGTGAGGGATATTGATACTGTCGTATTCGCCTTAAACCTATTTGGAATGGTGTTCTGTCAAGTATAAATTAGCAAAATAATTGGCATCCATCTGCAAAAATTCTAAGCAATTCTCCTTACAATTTGCAAACTTTTTCCCATATGGTATGCTATACAAAAAGTTTCAAGTTTTCGAGTTAAAAAATCATAAAAAAATGAAGATTTATGAAAAAATTCAAAATTTTCAAATTTTCAATTAATTGTAACTTTAGAACGATTGCATATTTTGTTTTAAAAATTTATATTTGTGTTTTGGGGCTAATTTGGAATGAGTAAAAAAGTTTTGAGCGATTTTAAAATTTTGAGCTGAACTGTTAACATGAAGTTATCGACACCCATATATATATATAAAAAATTTTATAACTTTAAAACGCTGTATCTTGAAAATTATTAATCGAATTAAAAAAAGAAAAAATACGGCCTCATTATTATTTAATATTCTACTCAATTAAAGAAAAAAATTAAATTTTTATTTTTTGTAGCCAACCCAAATATGATTAAAATTCAAATTTGAAGCTTAAAATAACAAAAAACTAAACTAAGCTTTAATGGAAATATATAAAAGAATAAACCCTGGTAGAAAATAGACCAACTTTATTGGTAAACATGTTGATTAAATGGAAGCATTTCTACTTAAGATTAACATGGAAATTTAATTAACACTGTTTAAAACTATGACTATATTTTAAAGTTATTCTTCGTTGACAATAGCAACATAATCATGGTGTGACGTTTTTAATTTAAAAATTGACGAATGGTTCGCTAACCGTTGGTTAGCGAAGTTAGTATTTCTACCAGAGAAGAATTATTTATTTATAAAGTGATCGCTACTGGCTTTTATTCGAAAAATTTTATCTGTAACAACGGATTTATTAATTAATATAACGTTCGGAAATTACATCTTCTATATTCTAATAAAAGAAGCAAAAATTCTCGATTTTAAAAGCTGTAAAGCAAAGCTAATATTATGATTTTCACAAAATCAGATTTGAAAGCTGGATAGAATAGAGAAAAGAAAATATAATGACTGTTATAGACGAGAAACTGTAAAATATCACATCTAATTTTATCCGAAATTACCTTATTACTTATTTAATAGTGTCTTAAATTAATTATCTTCGAAACTTGACAGATCACATTTACTAGAGTAAATTTATGGAAAAGACCAGTACTGCTTTCGCAGCGGATAATTCAATTTATTATAAGCATCTGACATTTCGGGATGAAGTTATTAAACTGAAATTATCGTTTCAGGTCGTATGAAAGTCTCAATTCTCATTTTTATACTAATTCTTCTATAATTTCCACGTAATCACTTAAGCTTACCGAACATTTAGCACTTAAAAATACGCGTGGTCGCACACCTCGCCAATCTCATACCTCAAAATTTTTCCCCAACCCTCGCTTTCCCTATTCATAAAAAAGTTGTACAAACTGCGCTTCTATACACGACTTCCCGACTCCCTTTTTTTGTCCTCTTCTCCTCTGTAAAGGTCTGTCTCCCTCTTTCCCCTTTTCTCCCCATTTATTAGTCATTTTTTCCTGCCCCTACCTCTGAATATTCATGAAACGGCAGCCTACCGCAATTGTTTTCGCGGAGACGAGCGACGATTACTCATTTTTCGCGTTGTCGAAACTTTTCATTGTCGTTCTGGCTCCGGAGATTTTCCGAAATGAATACTACTCCACGCGGTGGCTGCCGCTCGTTTTTGAAGGAGGCCAAAGTTTTTTCCTCTCCCGAGCGTCTTTTCCGTCGGGTACGTGTATACGGACGTGTATAGAGGTGAAAACTTACCCATGATAAGCGAGAAACGACAGGAGGAAGAAAATGCAGGCGAGCACGTCGGCACGACCGACGATCCCGGTCACCTAAAAACAGAAAATTTCATTTGAGTTTTATACATATATATAGATATATATATATATATATATATATATATATATATATATATATATATATATATATATATATATATATAGAGAGAAAGAGAGAGAGAGAGAGAGAGAGAGAGAGAGAGAGAGAGAGAGAGAGAGGGAGAGAGAGAAAGAGATATATGGTGTTGCATTCGCCTCGGCGTGTATATTCCGCCGATTTTATATATATATGTACGTGGCTGCAAGGGCGAAGAGGTTTTACGGAATATCGACAATGGCTGGTATTTTTCACAATTTTTCGCTCGTGGAATAAGAATGGGCTGCAAGAGCGCCAGCGCGTTTGTATAAATATTCGAATTATTCCTGAATAAGTCCATTATTTGGAAGATAGAATATTAATTCAAAGGGTTTCTAAGAAGTTACTTTGTTCAAAAGATCAGAAAAGTATAGTTTATTTTTCGATGAAAAAAGTTATTAGAAAAAGGGGGATGTTTTCAGTTAGTGAATATTAATATGTTGATGGAAAATAAATAGTAACGAATATTTAATGTAAGCATGAAAGCGTGTTTTAATCAGTCTGCGTTTTAAAATCAATTATTTACAGATTTGAAATGATGTAGTGGCAGTAATGCGCATTGCATATTTGATTCGACATAATTATTTATTTTCAGAGTACATGCGAATGTTTGATAGAAATCACAAATATAAGCATTTTTTTCGATCGTACAAAACAAGCCGATTCCTTTCTGATGCGCCCGAGTGCTATTATTATACGTTTTACGAACAATGTAATTTTTTTCGAAATCATAATAACGCTTTTATCAGACGCATTACACCCATTAAAAGCAGAAAGTAACTCGGGTCTACTTTTTACTGATTTATCTTTCGCAAAAAAGCAAAGATAATTCGCTTTCGCGTCCGCTCGTCCTTCATTAATCTAGTCCGAGAAAACGATTTAATTTAATTAGCAATATACTCTCCCGATCTCGCCTCAATTGATTACCACCATCCATCAGCCTAATATTACATGTGTTACTGCACTCAGCCGGCGACCGCTAAGCCGTACCGCTACCGCTTGATTATGGCGAATCGACTGTCCCACCACCACTTCATTAAATAATTTCCCCTGCACAGTGCAATCGTTACATAATTATCGCTACTTTGTCACACTTCAGAGGTAAATTTGTTATGTTACGATAGCGCGTGCAGGATAAAACGCGCGAGTTTTAATGGACATCGCGATGTTGCAGGCGCGCACTCGGATAATCAGCGCGGCAGTAGCGGCGACGATTATCAGTATTTGGCGGGAAGAGCGAAAGCGACGGTCAAATATAATTGATAACGAGTTCGCCGGAATCGGCGAGATTACAGGGTATGCGCACGCTCGCGGTATAAGTGAATATTCAGCTGATTAAAAGTCAGCGCGAGTACGTGAATATTAATGTTTTTCGTCGATAGTGGATGGAAGCCGGCGGAAAAAATGGCTGAATATTGGAATTTCGACTGCGAGCCAGCGGTTTCTTTTTCTTTTTTATTTGCGCGATATAGTGTGAACTACATATATATACATACAGACCGGCGGAATAAACGAATTAAAAGTTTTTCGGTAAATATTCATAAGTTCGTTAGTCCTGGAAATTCGTATTTGTTTCTAAAACAAAGCCGGGAATAATTTGGAAAAATATATATTTATTTTCTAAATTTATACGTAGCGCAGTAGTAGTGCCGCGTCGGCAATAAAGCCTGGCTTTTAAAGTCGCATGCGTGCATTTTGCCGATCAAAAAGCGCCGCGCTCGGAAGTTACATCCTCCGCTCCCCAGAGGAAAATTCACAACGCTTGTCTATATCTCTGTAGGTGAACGGAAAAATAAACATATGTTGAAATGGAATGTTTTACATTTCGGTAGAAGTATGCGAAATTGTAACTTTAAACCAGAGAGCGTTTCTCTCAAAACACATTTTTGAAACTTAAAAAAGTTCTGACGCTCGACTCGGCGACTAGTAGTAGCGCATCTCCCTCTGAAACTTCGTTGAAAGGTATTCTTTAAAAGTATTTCACTGCAGAGGTTTTATTTTACCTACGTGGATTAATACAGTGAAAAATCCGTTCTAACTCGTGCTTTGTAGTGCTTTCAATTAAAGTATAAAAAAATTTTCGCAATTTGAGAGCTTTCGTTCGGAATATACTTTTTCAACTCGTTTCATTCTTTAAATAATCATATAGAAGCTTTTTAATTTAGTAATGTATCGCTTCTATATAAAGATAACTAAGGGGGCCGCGCTGTCTATGCAAAAACTTAGTTTTTTACACTACAGACGCATTTTTTAGATTTTTAATAAAGATTAATTTTGTGCACATTATTATGCTTGAAAATCGATTTTTTGACATTTTTATTTGCTTTGGCGTTTTTTGTATTTTGCAATAGATTCAGTTCAATATAGGTACCTATTATAGATATACTTATAATACTTATAATTAGATGAGTATCTGGTACAAAATTCGTTCTGGTTCGTCCAAATCTTACTGAGATAATCAAGGAACTTGATTGCATACAGATGTACATATATGACGAAATCTCCACGAAAACTCCATTAACGCGTCTACCAAAGTCGGTAAAAATTTTTTTTTCAAGGCACAGCTTCTGGTCTTAGTTTTTCCTATACTCTTTGTACCACATAATATAAGAAAAATTATGAACAATTAGAAACGTCTTAGTGACACCGTTTTTTCAATGTTCGAAAATTTAAAAATAAAATTCTTCAACTTTTAGCCTTTATTCCACAAAAGTCTTAGATAAATTTGCAAAAAATAAAATACAACTTGAGAAAACAATGATTTATTTGCTTTTTTAAAAATTACAAAATGTTTTATTCCTTCAAATGTTCTGACCGTGTGAGTATCGAAAAGGCACTGAAAATACACTTAAAGCTCGGGCTGCCGATTTGCATTTTTGTTTAATTTTTAATCTTGGGAAAAAAAGTTTCACCAACACTTTTTTAATTGTTCATGATTTTTCGGCTATATTATGTGGTACAAAGAGTATGAAAAATCCGGCCCGAAAGGTGCCTTAAACAAAATTTGTACCTACTTTTCTGGACGCGTTTGGAGTTTTCGCGGAGATTTCGTCAAATACGGCTCGGGAAACGCTTAAAATGGACGTATTTTGATTTGAGAACAATTTCAATATATCTAATAAACTACAAGTATTTGAGATGTGACATTTTTCGCTCTGGTGAAAATATAAGGCTAAAATATAATTGCGATTGAATGACGCGCGAATTCATACCCTGGTGGAAATCGATTCCATTAATTGCCATAACGAGTTTGACCAATAATCTGCAACAACTATACTTTTCTTGGACATTTCTATCCACCGATGAAATCATTTTTTCGATCGTATTCACCATTTCATAGGCAGAACAATAGAATAAGATTTTTTACAGATTTACATTTTTAAATACTCATAAATAAGCTATTATTTATGAGTATTTAAAAAATATCAAAGTTCGTCAATTTTTTGAGTTAGGAAATGGCTAGGAAGAGGCTTGTTATTATGGCGAGGAGTGAGAGAGACATAATCAAACGGAAAAATCATTGTTTTCGTATGTATCGCTTAAAACAGTACTAGAAATGAATTAAATATTAATAATTTGTGTTTACATTTTGGTTAGCTATCTATTTTTAAGTATTTGTTTTTAAATACATGATCAAATTACAGAGAAAATTTAGTAAAATTTCTTTAAGGTTATGAGCGCCTAGTGTTACCTTCATTAAATACAGAATAAGACCGGAAAAATTGTTTCATCTCTATCCAGAAATGAGCTATTTTTACTAGGCATTTATTAAGGACGTTCTCCGGGTCGAAACAGCAATTTTAGTTTTTATATTTTTATATAATGTTTTATTAATTTGATAATCCAAGAGTAAGTATATGTAATAAATATATACTTGAAAGAACATAAGACAATTTTTTTTAGACAAATTCAGGCAATAGTCACTATGGTATTGTTACAATTAAAGACAAAAACTTCAATAAGTTCTTTAAATGTTTTTATTTTGTATCCGATCTTAACGAAATAGAGCTTATTTTGTTCGTTAAGAAATTTCAGGGAGAGTATCGATGGGAAAATTTATGATACGAATTACCAGTAAGGCGCAATATCAATTTATTTAAGAAAAGCAAGTCAAGTTTTCATCAAAACTTTCTTAAACAAATTGATATTGCGCCGTACTGGTAACTCGTATCATAAATTTTCCCATCGATACTCCCCCTGAAATTTCTTAACGAACAAAATAAGCTTTATTTCGTTAAGATCGGATAAAAAATAAAAAATTTAAAGAACTTATTGAAGTTTCTGTCTTTAATTGTAACAATAGCATAGTGACTATTGCCTGAATTTGTCTGAAAAAAATTGTCTTATGTTCTTTCAAGTATATATTTGTTACATGTACTTACTCTTGGATTATCAAATTAATAAAACATTATTTAAAAATATAAAAACTAAGATTGCTGTTTCGACTCGGAGAACGTCCTTAAGTTCCTAGCTGTTTTCGATACAGAAAACATCTAGGTATCCATCTATCTGAACACAGATTCTGCCGATAAACTCTTGAAAAGCTATATATACCAAGCTATATAAAAAAGCTAGTATTTTTTATTATATCTATAAATAGGTATATACTTTCAACTTGCAATTAAGCCATTAACCAATCAATGAAAAAAAAAAAACACAACCAGATCCAATTCAACCACCAAATTCAATCAACCGTCCCCATTCTCTTTCTACCTTTATTCGCCTCATAAAACTCTGCCCACATTCAACCCAAAATAAATCCACTTCCCTCTCCGCAAAAAAAAAAAAACACCCACCGCATTCTCAAACCTATTAACACACGCGACGGTGGCTGCCCTTAACTCCCGTCCCCTTTCATCATCCCCCAAAATCCCGCAGCGTCTATATCCCATCGAACCGCACCGTACTGCGCGCGTCATAAACTTTTACCAAGCCCGCGCGCGCGTAAACTGGCCAGAGCCAGGCTCTATCTGTCTCTCTCTCTTCCGCGATATTCTAATAAACGCGGGTGCGCTCATCCTCTCTTTTATCGAGCATAAAAAATCGCACTCGTACCTATGTATATGTATACAGACACACACAGAGGGCCAGTGCAGCGCGCTTCGTCAATGTCCCTCTCGGGAGCGGATTCCCCACTTAAGATAACGGAGATAACAGCCGACGCGATAAATCAGATCCCCGCGCGCGCTTCAGTCTCTCTCTCTCTCTCTCTCTCTCTCTCTCTCTCTCTCTCTCTCTCTCTCTCTCTCTCTCTCTCTCTCTCTCTCTCTCTTGCACACGCCTGAGCGACGCGATATATATATATATATATATATATACGGGCAGATTTATCTGGCGCGAGCGAGCGAGCGAATCCAATTTCGCCGCCCTTTTTCGTAATTGCGCCCGGCGCGTATTTATTAAAAGCCGACGATTTTTCGCACAAGTAAGTGAGTAAGTGGGTGGCTGGATGTGCCGCACGCACGTGGCCGGGCGCGATAACAATTAAGACCGTGAGAGAGAGAGGAAGTTCGCAGGTAAGAGGAGGAGTAGACAACTTGCGCGATCTCTCGAGCGTATTTACATCCTATCGGTTGCATCGACGCTCCCTCTACTCTCGAGAGCACAGCACAGTTTGCTCCAGTTTATACTTAGCCTAACTCTATTACCATCTTCCCTCACGCTCTTCCCCTTGCCGCCCCTTTTCGCGCGCTAATTGATTATAGGAGGCGGTAAGTCCTTTGAGTCCGCTCTCTCTATCTCCCTCTCTCTCTATCTGTAGAGCTATACATACACTTCGATAACTGCCGAACTGCGAGCACAGAGCTGTCTCTATCGTTATCGCGCGAGCAGTTTTTTCGCGCGCAAGTTTAAACTATTTTCCCGGGGTCCCGCCGATAAGCCCAGCAAAATACAGCTCCACCTATACATACTCGTTCATTGAAATTCAATAGGGTAAGGATTTCAGTTGGAAGATTCTTTTTGATGTGCACGTGCGCAGCTGCGAGGCCAAAAATTTATCGCCTAATGAAGGGCCTCGAGCTGAGCGACCCGTGCGAAATTAATTTGATCATTCCAAAGGGATGGGAGACGAGATAGAAAATGCGTGAGTGTATGTATATGTACTCGTTTGTGTTAAACTTTCACAAATTCGTATTAATAATAAAGCAGTGCAATAAAATAGTGTCGTTTTTCTGGGAAAGCTTACCCTTTGTACCGATAAAACCATAAAGTCATAAAATTATATATTATGAGATTTCGCGAATTCCTAATTGCAAAGGTATAGTATGAAATATTTTCGTTTGACTGCAGTTTTTCTGTGAAGGCAGTGCGTGTATAATACTCTTTTCACCGAAAAACCTATATACAGTCATAAAATGAAATAATAATTAAAATTTTTTTAAATAATTTAATTAACCTTATACCCTGGTAGAAATGCTAACCAACGGTTGGCGAACCGTTCGTCAATTTTTAAATTAAAAACGTCACACCATGATTATGTTTCTATTGTCGACGAAGAATAACTATTTATACATGTGGAAATATTATATTGTAGATGCTTTAAAATATAGTGATAGTTTTAAATAGTTTTATACCACTCTAACCTCAAAATCACAACTTTGATATGATTTTTCGGCGCTCGTGGTATAAAATACCGTTCGAAACTAGTGCCTAAGTCGATTATTTAAGTGGTGTGACTTTTTCGCACTCGCTTCGCTCATGCAAAAAGTCACACCAGCTAAATAATCGACAAAAGTGCTCAATTATCCAAACCCATTAAAATGTGTCGCCGTCGTCGTTGTGAGAACAGCAGAAAAGATGACAAAATTAGAGACGGATCTCGTTAGTATTATTTTTCAGGCACATCGCGCACTCTGACAATCGCCTTTGTCACATACCCAACGCGCGCGTGGCTTCCACATTTCGGCTGCTCGCACGCGCAATCAATGACACGTGAGCGCATAAAACCCACACACAGACAGACTGGCAGGGTGTTTTACGCGCGGTAGGACGCACCGCGCGCGCGCGCGCCATTCTCTTCAGGTTTTCAATGGGACCTTTCACAACCTCCGCGCCGGCGCAACGGCGCGCGCGCTCGCCCGTGTAAAGGTATACCTATATATAACGCTCGCCTATATATATAGGTATACCTTTACACGGGCGAGCGCGCGCGCCGTTGCGCCGGCGCGGAGGTTGTCCACAATGCGCACGAACGAGCGAGCGCTCACCTGTCCCCCCCGCATACCCTGTTTCCCGCTGGCTTTTTTCTCTCCGTGTCTTTTTTTCGTTTTTTTTTCTCTTTGTTTCATAGCGCGTACGCGGAATGCGAAAGATTGAGCGTGTGTGCGGTGACAGAGCATAATGGGAAAATTCGGGTACGCCGGTAATTAGTGCGACCTTGCGGTGTTTTTCACGTGGTTTGCGACTATCGCGAGGGAAGAAAAGATGGCGTATGTTTGATGTGTGTGTGTGTGTGTGTGTGTGTGTGTATATGTGTGTATGTGCGAGAAAGAGAAGGGAGGATTGGAGAGCAGAGACAATCGTAAAAATTTACGCCGGGGATTTTTCATTTCGACGTTTATTTGTCAGGCGCGATATGTGCGTATATACGTGTGTGTATGAGCGAAAGTGAGAGAAAAAATAAAATACACGCGCAGTGGAATATTTTCATTTTATTTTATGCGAGTATGTATGGGCGTTTGTCGCACGCGCCCTACAATTATTTTATATTAAAATAAATAGTGTATAAATATACGTATAGAATAGGTATTTCGTGATGCGCTATACGCGCGCGTGTGTAATATGAGACAGACACGAGGTCGGAAAATTGTTTTTGGGAAAAATAATTAGAGAGAAATATTGTTCGCGCGTGGAAGCATTTCGTGAAATTAGAATTTACAATTCGTTTGTGTCAGTATACAGTGGTTAAAAATACACGTTTATTTTGAACGCAAAAAGTGATAACGGCAAGGATAGCAGACGACTCACTTTAATTAAGAAATCAGCGAAATATATATGTAACGTTTCGAACACTCACACTTCATACGTACACTATAGCATCTCGTTTTCAATAACTAAATTGGCTCGTTAAAAACGGCAGTTAATTAAGAAATTTTATTCCGCACAGGACGATATATAGCTGTAGGTGGGGCGCGGAAATAGAAAGGGAAAAGATATGCACTTGCGCCGTCCGCACATATTATGATGTTTATGCGTCAAACGAGGCTGCATTATTTTTATAAAGCGCATTCAGTGAAACGCGTGCTCCCCCCCCCTCTCCTCTCACTCTCTTGAACGTGTGCAGAAAAAAAATAGAGACGTATTTGTTTGCTATCAGCGCGCTGCGAAAACAGCTTATCAGCGTCAATTGTGAACGAGGTGTAGGAGGAGAGAGAAAATAAGAATAACGCTACTTTATTTATCATTGCACTAATTTTATTCTGTCATGCTTTTACCATTAATATATTTAATATTACAACGCAACTGTAAGCTTTACGCACCCGATTCTCAGTTTACGAAGGCATCGTAAATTATACACGCGTATCCCCTTTAAATCCTTTGCGTGATGCAAACGACATAGTGTGCATAAAATACGCCTGTACTACGCTTTAAATATACACCGTTTCCGACGAGTCAAAGAAGTTCCCCATTGATCGTGACACAATTACACACACACCAGATGCGCGAACGACGTCAAAATGCTTTGCCGGTGCGCAGACGAGCCAGGTGAAAAATGAAATTTGTAAGGATCATACTCTATCTCTCTTTAGTGCGCACAGAGAATGCGAATTCTATGAATACACTGCTCCCGCGCACACGGTGAGCTTATGTATTCACGTCATAAATATCAGACTTTACCAGGGAGTGCATCTTTTCACGCGCGTATACCTGATCCAGCACTTTTCGCTTGCGTGTTCTCGATCTCCGCTCGTGCGCGCACACACGTTTATATATATACATATTTGTAGCGTACACGTGTATAAGCTCTGAAATATCAAAAAATTGACCTTGTCTTTTTTGCTTCCTCATAGAGGAAGCTTTGTAATAGTAAAATTTTAATTTTCTTTAAATTGCTCTAGAAACATGAATAAAGGTGTTAGAAGTTTGTGTCACATGATTTTAGAAAATGTCTGTATGGATGTGTGTGTGTGTGTGTGTGTGTGTGTGTGTGTGTGTGTGTGTGTGTGTGTGTGTGTGTGTGTGTGTGTACCGCTTTATTTTCGGATCTACGCGGTCGATTTTAACCGGACGGATCTCATTTTTTTTGTTTTTTGATTCCGAATTCGGGAAAAAAATAATTTTGTATGACTAACTGATTCATTTTTGTTTTATATCGAATTTTTCATTTTCGAAAAATTTATTTTTGATTTTTTTTAATGATTGGATTTAAATTTTATAATCGGATGGGTAGCGTTCGAAAGAGCATAAAAAAACCTATATTTAAAAAAAAAATTTCTCTAGCTATCACGGTTATTTTGTTATTAAAAAAACGTGTTTTTTTTTTAAATGCTTATAACTCCCAAACTAAATGGTCAATTTTTTTGAGAAAAATCATGATAATGGAGATTATGAATAGCTATAATTTATATAAAATTGAATCCATTCTGTTGGTTAGTTTTTGAGAAAAAAATGAAAAAATGAAAAAAACGTGTTTTATGTGGCGACAATTTACGGGAGTAAAATTGTGTTAATCGCTTCAAAGTTCCTTGTAGAGGTAGATTTTTGGTTGCCACCTGCACCTTTCTTTGGGATAGATGATTGGTTCATAAATTTCAGAGATTTTTGAGGTTAAAATTTTTGTAATCTCTTTTTCGAATCGTAATTTCTCGAGAACGGCTGTATGTATCAGAATGGGATAGGTAGCATTTAAAAGAGAATTAAAATACCTATATTTTCTAAAAAAAAAGAGTTTTTAGCTATCACGGTTCTTTGGTTATTAACAAAAACGTAAAACATGAAAAATGAAAAAATGAGCTTTGTATGTCCAACGATTCCGGAGGGAAAATTGTCGTAATTTCTTCAAAATTCCTTGTGGAGGTAGATTTTGGATAGCTCTTGGTTGAGTTCTTTGGGCAAAATAATTGGTCCATAAATTTCAGAGATATTTGAGGTTAAAATTTTTTTAACTTTTTTTTAAATTGTAATTTCTCGAGAACGGTTCTATGAAGCAGCTACAGATTTCTAGACAATTTTGTATGTGATATAGATATTATGTATGTGAATTTTCATCAAGATCGTACGATTACTTTTTGATATTCAAAAGATATTTGAGGTTTAAAATAAAACTAATTGAACATGTGATAATATTTTGAAAAAATTGATTTATAAAAATATCGGGTTGTCGCACGAGAAAAAGAGTAACAAGAATGAATTTTCGAAAAATATATATTAATTTATTACGAATATTCATAAAGAAAATTGGGTATGATACAATTAATTATTGTTATAAAAAATTAAAAAAAAATGAATAAATACATTATTTTGAGGAAGCTAAGTGCCAATGTATTGGCAGCGGTTTCTTTTCGTAGTCGAAATGCTGGTTTCGCAGCAGCCTTGTCAATTAAACTTGGGTTTATTTTACGGGGATGCGAAAATTTGGTTTAAGATATACATATATATTTGATCGAAAAAAGGGAAATTTCTGTTCTGTGAAATTTTACATAAAGCTAACGTACGAGCTTTCAAATTTAATAAAAATACATGCGCGGAAAAATGTTCAAACGTCCAACACGGCGTGTGTGTGGATATTGTAGGTAAATGAGTGGAGCTCGAAGTAATGAGAAAAATAAGTAATTGAATTTACGATTAATTGGGTTGAGTTAAAAATCGCTTGTGTGATTTTCATCAAGACAATTTCGATATTACATTGAATTTCAATTAGTTGCAACTAATCATAATTTAACCTATATGTATTAAATTATACACCGCTATAGTGAACGTAAAATATTATTAATAATAAATTTAATTTAATAATTGTATAACGTTCTATTTGGGTCAGCCCTTGTGTTATATATTAATTATTAGAAAACAATATCGCTACATGGTTTACATTAGTGTATAAATGGCTTTTATTTTCAAAATACAATAATTTCTATGAGAAATCCAATCTCTCACATGAAAAATGAGAAAAATAGTACATTATGTAACAAGGGACTAAAGTCGCAGATTATTTCCGCGGGTGAGTTCACTGCCCGAGCGTCGCTACGCTCATCACCCAAGGGAATGATCGACTTTAGTCCCGTGTTACATATAGTACTTTATTTCCATTGACACTGTGGCCACTTCATGGATTTGAAAAGTTATTTTGTATTTATGTGTTATAATTTTGTTAGTTTTAACCCAATTCACCGTAAACGTAAAAAATTAGACTATGTTACTTTATTCCCGCCAATTTATTTTATTCCCACATTATGCGGGAATAAAGTAAAAGAGGGAATTAGACGTCACTTTTGCCCCGCTTTTAAGGCTATAAAATTGCCATTATAGTAGAGATGGGAATAAATAATATTATATACTCAACCATCAGACACCACGACAACACCGCAATCGCTAAACGATTAAAAATCGAAACTCCAACCATTCAATGCCTCGAAGAAAGTCGCGCGCACCAGACCCATTCATAAGAAGCCTAACGAACAGCTCCTCCTCCACCTCCCACACACACACTACATTATATACCAATGGCCTTTCGCTTAATTGCCGCGCGGCTCGCGCTGCGCGTCTACTTATCCGGCTGGACAATTTAATCCACGCTAAAACGCGGGCGATAATGACCGCGGGTATATCGACGCGCCGATATATAAAGCTGACTCTCGCGCGCTGTGCGCCGTAATTTATCGGGACGTACAGGCCGGCCTGGCGGCGCGAGCCGCCGCCGTCGGATACCGGCCCTGCGGATTATATATGTGCGGTAGGCCGTATAGCTCCCGAACGCGAATTGTTCGCTGGAAGAGTAAGTGCCGAGAGATATCGGCTCGCTCGCTCGCTTTCGCCCCGATAATACGAGCTCTTTTCTCGACGTTCCTTTTTTCTGGACCACCGCCGCGCCGCTCTCTTTCTCTTTTATTCGCGACCGCCAAGCGATAACGATATAAAACCCGCGGCCAGAGGGAGAGGCGCCTTTTACCGCACTTTTCACAACTGCTGCTGTATCAATATTTGTTTGTGAGAAATGTATATTATGGAGCGAGGCTTTGATCCTTGCGCGAATTGACAGACGGTTTAATGCGAAATGAGAGCGTGGGGATGGGTAGGAGAGTGACGATAAAATAGGGAAAAATGAAGGCGGCGAGGGTATTTCGTTTGCATAAAGCGGATGAGTCGTCTTTTATCTTTTTCCCGTTGGGCAATTGTTTTTAATGCGTAACTGTCGAGTCGGTATTGCCGAGTAAGTGTATTTTGTCTGCTATACGCAGTAGAAAGTTTGTGAAAACTCAAATGAGAGGAAAGCTTGAATGAAAGATCAAATACTCTCTGAAGATGAATAATTGCAAAGTTGCTCACTGGTGCAAACAAGTGAGAAACATCTACTTACTCATTAGTAAATATTCACTTATTACGCTTTGAATACTTTATTCCATTGCTTTGATAGGTGAATGTTTTCTGAAGTATTACTAGATTTTTTCGCTTTTTCGCACAAATGAACCCTGCTTGAAATATTTTTATCTGAAAATTACCAGGAACTTAATAAATAGCTAATTTTTGGGTAGTGATGAAACGATTTTTTCGGTCATATTCTCTATTTAATGGAGATAACAGAACCTTAAAATATTTTTTAACACACCCCATCATAAAGTTCGTACTTTATTCCCGCCGAAGTGGGAAAAAAGAGCTACGTTTATTAGTTAGTTTAGTCCCCAGCGCCACGCACATGTGCCCTCGCCTTCGGCTCGGGCACAAACAGTGCGTTGCGCTGGAAACGAGAGTGAGGTTAGGGAATCAATATGCAGCATTTTTTCCCTTTTCAGCGGGAAACGAGTACGAATTTTATGATAGTTGTGTTAAAAAGTCGTATATTGCACTCCTGAATAAACTGGGTTGTGCGAACCTGCGCGTTTGTCGCCCTCGCTTCGCTCAGGCGACAACTCTCGCGCAGGGAGCACACAGTCCACTTTATTCCCTTGGTGCATAATATACTATTTACTAAATTTTCTCTGTAATTTGATCATGTATTTAAAAATAAATTAAAAGAGATAGCTCACGAAAATGTAAACTCAAATTATTGCTATTTAATTCGTTAATAGTACTGTTTTGGGGGATACAAACGAAAATAATGACTTCCGTTTGATTCTGTTTCTCTCATTCCTCGCCATAATAATAATATGATTTTCGCAAAAATCATCTCCTGGGCATGCGCGTTGCATTGTACACTAAAATAGATTTCAAAATCTAAATCAACGGATCGAAAAACTCCCTGAATGACGTCGGATATAAATTATATATGTAAAAAAATATAGTTTACGTAATTTTTTATAACTAAAAAAAGATTTTTTTACTATTAAAAGACATGTCTTAATAGTAAAGAATCCATAACTTGAATATGTGAAAATTTCTTAAACGAATCATTTCTTAACTGTTAATGAATTGGTTTAAGGTGGTTCCCTGAGTAAGAGAGAGACAGACAGCTTTGAGCGAGAGAGATAAAGAGTGCACGCTCGCGCGCTGAGCGTACATAACCCTCGAAACATATCAAGTCTGCGAAAGTGATATTTTTAAGACGCTCTATTTTAATAATGAAACGATGAATCTACCTCATTCTTGCGCGAAAACATTCCTTATTATATATTCTATGTGTACATAAAATTCCAAGTCTGACTTGAATCTCGTTGCTTAGATATTTTTGTAAACAGATACATAACGCGACAGTTTCGATATATCACTGATAGAAGTATTCATTTGTAGTAAACGAATATATTTCTTTGAAATCTAAAAACATGGTGTATTTAAATTAAAGGCAAATTTGGTTACTATTACATAATATTCATAACCAGTATGTGTTTTGTATGAAATCCATCAATTACTTTAGTCTAAATGCAGATTTCTTAATAGTTAATGAATCTGGCTTTGCGCACACTTCCGCAGCAGGATTTGAAAGGTTTGGCTGTGTCGGCAATGCAGAACGCGGCGTAGACTACTGAGTCCCTGAAAACATATGGGCGACCTACTCCGTTCTGTCCTCAACTCCTCATGCGTGCAGTGAGGCCGTCGATTCTCCGCGGCGAACGGCACCGAAAAACGAGGTGACAAGCAGCGAAAAGGAAAAGGGCGGGGTGTCCATGTGTTTTCAGCTGCCGAGCACGCATGCATTTGCATGCAGGAACTTGCATATAGAAGGCACGCTGCTGTGCGGCGTACTTACCGCCGTCTTCTACAAGCGAGCGCCATGCGCCACCATCTTCTATGTTGTGCTTGCCGGCCGCGGACCCGCGGTAGCTTCATGAAGTTAGCCCCCATACATAGAATATCCAAAAACAAAAAATATAAATCGATTGCGCATTAAAAAATATAAAAAAACGTTAATTAAAACTTTTTTGCGCTAGCTGTTGTTTTTGAAATAAAAAATAAAATTGTTTGGGGGCTAGTGGTTCAGCCCCCAAAATTAAATTTTGTATTACTCATAATACAAAATAATTTTTGCAATTATTTACTATGGCATTCGATTGCGCGACGTGTGCGCGTATCGCCCCCAAATTCCAAATTCGGAAAAACGTATTAATAATAATATAAAATTATAAAAAAAAAATCACATCAAATTAAACGTTTCTGGAGCAGCGCGCGCATGCGCAGATGGCATTTAAATGTCTATTCCGCAATTTCGGTACTAAAAGCGGGAGCCGCAGGCGTCGTGGTGTTAGTCAATACCCTGAGGGATGTTTTTATTGTAGACAATGGCGGCGCGTAGCGCCGCCCTTACCTCCTTATACTGCGGCACAACTTCTATTGCAGACAAACCCTAAGAAATCCCAGGATATTGCGTTATGCACACACACACACACACACACACACCCACACACACACACACACCCACACCCACACCCACACCCACACCACACACACGCGCGCGCGCGCGCGCGCGAGAACGCGAAAATATTATTTGCGCGAAACGCGAAAGCTCCTGTGGAAAATTTTTTTATCAACGCGAATTGACGCGAAAGCTCTCGGAAAATTGTGTTATTGACGCGAAAATTTCCCAACTCATTTCGCGTGTTTCCGCGTGTTTTCGCGTCATTTCACGTCAGTTTTTCCATTTCGCGTTTGGGGTCTCTAGACAGACTGTTCTTTTTTTATAATTTTATATTATTATTAATAGGTTTTTCCGAATTTGGAATTTGGGGGCGATACGCGCACACGTCGCGGAATCGAATACCGTAGTAAATATTGCAAAAATTATTTTGTATTATGAGTAATACAACATTTAATTTTGGGGGCTAAACCACTAGCCCCCAAACAATTTTATTTTTTATCTCAAAAACGACAGCTCGCGCAAAAAAGTTTTAATTAACATTTTTTCTATTTTTTAATGCGCAATCGATTTATATTTTTTGTATTTGGATATTTTATGTATGGAGGCTAACTTCATGAAGCTACCCGCGGTTATTATGTGCGTGTATAATGTGGATGTGTGTTGTGTGGTGTTTACGGCGATCTCTCCTCGCATCTCTGACCGCTGTTCTGAAGGTTATGTGTGCAGTGACGGATACACTACTCACTGTAACTATTAATACACCACGTTATTAGATATTAATCCACGTGGATTAATAGTTAAGGAATATTCATTTGTCGAAATTTCAAAGCTCGGTGGCTTAACAGTTAAGTCATGGGGCTTACAGTAAATAAATACTTCTATCAGTGTATATAGATATATCTCCCATCATGTAATCCGTGTAACTTTACATAGCAATGCCTCAGAAGCCAAACGATAAAATGCTCTGAAATTTGGATATGACATTCCTTATGTCTTTATTGACCTACGTGTGTAATTCCAAGTATGTGTTGAATCAACTCTGATCTCCAGGGAACCACCTTAACTATAAATGAACATTCATTTATCCGTATCCAAACGTCCGTTCGTTAATAGCTAACAACGCGTCTTAACAGTAAAGATTTTCTTTTCTCTGTGTATGAAATGGTGAATATGATCGGAAAAATCATTTCATCGATGGATAGAAATGCACAAGAAAAGTGTCTAGTTTTAACTAGCTATTTATTAGGCAAATAATGGAATCGATTTCCACCAAGGAACGATTTTTCTCTTATCATTTCAGAGAGTAGGCATTGCTTTTTATCTTGACAAAGAATTACTAACATTTTCAATACGTTTCTTTCGCTTTTTTTAAAAAAACCCCTAAGGAATCATCTCGAACACGCAATCCCGCCATTAATCGGTTTTTCGGAAATCTCAAACCCAAATATCCATTACTTGCCGCAGCCAACTCCGGACTGTCCCACCTTCATCCCCGCGCTATTCAATAACGAAAGAGATATAACTTTCTCTCCGTATATATAGCTGGAACCGGTGGTGTCCGCAACAACTGTCCCCTCCCGCAGATAACATTTATTCATACACAACATACCCAGCGCGCGCGCGCGCGCGCGCGTAATGCACATACGTATACGTACGCGCGCGGTCGACATCCTTCATTGTTTCACGGCCGACTAATGAGCGCGCCGCGCTGCTGTGCTCGCGAATTATCTTTCGGGAGGTTGTATGAGGGCTCTGGCCGCCTATACTCAGCGTCGCGGCGGGTGTGAATTTGCGGCTTCGCGCAGATATATTATACGACACACATATATACGACGACACGTTGTTGCTACGTATTATGTGTTTGTATATACGTAGCTGTGTACACGCGTGAGAGAATTAAATCATTTCGCGGTTACATCACGGTGGCTCTTCGAGAGTGTGCATATATGAGTCGAAGGAGGAGCTCTCCTATATATAGGAGAGGGAGGAGAAAAAATTGAAACGGTTTTTTCGAAGCGCGCTGCCGCCGCGGCTGCCGGCGCTCGTAAATGGAATTTAGTAGTGACGGTATCCGAGGGCAGTAAAAAACCGCAATAAAGTAGACTCGTCAAAATTTAAATTTTACGTTCCTATTTCTTTTCGAGTCCGGATTTCTCAGCCGCTGCGGAGGTAAGGCAGAAAAATATGTAACCTCTGTAGGCCGCGCGCGCGCGCCGGGGATGTATATGTATATACACTAAAGAGGCGGGCCCGTTCCGCGCTGTATAAAATATACCGAAGCTTCCTTCCAAAACCACGGGATCAAAAGGAGAGAAGAAAGGGAAAAGAATGTACAGCAGTATAGTGGAGGCGGCCGTGGCGAATTGAGACAATAATATTGCGTTATTAAAGCCCTTGAGGGGAGAGGAGAGTCCCTCCCCCCCACCCTAAGCTCGCGCGCAACGTTTTGGAGCTTCGCCGCGGCAATATCCGCTAATGAAATGGCCGGTCGACGTGGGCGGAGGACTTCGCCGCTTCTCCTTTATTTTTCCTCGGCGTCGTCGACCTTCGCAGCCAATTCCTGTCCGCAGTCCGGCGCTGCGCCAGAGCTTAAAGGTTTAGAAACTAAATGTCGCCAAGTCTCTCTCTCTCTCTCTCTCTCTCTCTCTCTCTCTCTCTCTCTCTCTCTCTCTCTCTCTCTCTCTCTCTCTCTCTCTCTCTCTCTCTCTCTTCTAGTGGGGTGTGCAGCACTGACTGCACTTGAGAGAGGAAAGTTGTTCGCCCTCTTGTTTCTACTGTCTGCGTGCGGACAAGGAAGAAATACTACGCTACTAGCGTCCAATGCGGCGAAGTGATTTTTGCCCACCGACGGTGGGGTTTTAAAGTGTAAACGTGGCGAACTGCGCTATTATATATAATATATAGAGTGTGTGAGGTATTTTCAGAAGTGATGGTTTAATTTCGACAATTTATTAATGTGATGTGTTGACTAATTTAAACACGTGCCTTTCTATTTTCGTAATTCAAAAAACAGAAATTCAAATAGATACACATACCATTTACATCACATATTGCATTATTAATGTTGCACATTGTAAATTTAAATATATATTTATGTTTACGTGGTATATATGTATGTTTGGCTTTCTGTTTTTGAAATTACAAAAGATAGAAAGGCTTTTTGATTAAATTAGGCAGCAAATTATAGATTAATAAATTGTTGAAATAAACCTCTATATATATTTATATATGTTCCCAGAATAAAAATTTTTCCATTATTTTTCATTGTTTCCTCCCCCGTCCAAACAAAAACACATATCGTCACACCATCACTCACATTCGGCAAATCTAATTTATTTCCGCGCCATAAATGCATTTGCGCGGCAAAACAAAAAAAACAACGCGAAAGCTCAGATTAACCCTCCGCCGCCACCGCAGCGCATCCAGATCGATAATTCGCCCAGGCCGGCCAGCCCTCTCTATCTCGCGCGAGCGAGCAATTTGCATATATACGTCTCTCTACGTCGCCGTCGTCTACGTCGATCGTCGTACAAAAAGAAAAAAGAGAAAAAAAAACCCACCGGCGTAACGAACGTTTGATTGAAGAGAAATAAAAACGTACGTCTACGTACGTGCAGCGTGTGCGGGTTGAGGATTAAAGTAAACCGCGGCCGAGCTTGTATAGCTTCACATCGGCTTTAAGGGTCGCGCGCGCGCGCACACGAGACTATACCTGTGGGTGTGTGTGAGTGCGCACCGATTCAACTGCGGTTTGAAGGGTGATCCTATCAGCTCGTAATGCGGACTCTTACAAGGGTAGGTAGGCTCGGCCGTGTGGGCGACGTCGTAAAAGGCTCAAACATTTACATACACACACATGTGGCTGTTACACTCGGTTCCGCTGTCTCTTCACGTGTGTGTGTGTGTAGATGTCTGTGTGTATTATATACACACGGGGTGAATGCGCGATTCTTAATTTTAGCAGACGTATTTTTATCGCAGCCGTGTAGCCTTTTAGAGTAACACGTGTTGGCGATCCCGCCGCGGATAAGATCTAAATTTACAAGCGCGCGCGCGCTCTCGTTGGGGTTGTATAGCCGACTCTCCGCAGGAGTGTGTATACAATTTTTAGTAGGATTATATCGGACGTGTTTCTGTTTGTTGGCTCTCTCTCCCACTCTCTCTCTCTCTCTCTCTCTCTCTCTCTCTCTCTCTCTCTCTCTCTCTCTCTCTCTCTCTCTCTCTCTCTCTCTCTCTCTCCCTCTCTCGTTTTTACTATTTCGGCCGAGATTGTTTCGGAAAGGTAGCTTCGCCGGTTCCGTGAGCAGAAGCCACAAAAGTTTTTTTAGGTTTATGTAGCCGGTCGGAACGCGTTGTGGCTTTTTCTCTTCATTTTCGAGCCATTCTGTTGCTGCATAATCAACTATAGATAATTATAACAGTGAGGCCATCGTATAAAAATAACGAGTCGCTTGGTGTTGACGTTCCTTCCCCAGTCTAGACACCTCAGTTTGGAACCAATTTCGTCCCTCTCGACTGTTGAACCTGTTTTCTTATGCCGACGAATCCCTTGAAGAAGTATTTATAACACCGCGCGCAACAGTAGATAGTAATCATCGAGCATTCAGCTAAAAAAGGCCGTGGCGAAACCGGAGACCGTATACTGCAGCTGCGTCTTCCATGGCTCGATCGAAAGATCGAATAACTCCGAGCCCCTGAGAGGCATTACTGCAGCAGCGACCCGAAACACAAAACGCAACCTTTAAATACCCCTGAGCCCCCCGCGAGGTATATAACGTGCGCGCGCGCCTCGCCTCCAAGCTTTATTCCCTTTGAACCTCTTACGGCACGGCTGCGCACCTCGCGGGGGCAAAAACATGAGGTTCATATTGGATGACGAGAGAGTAAGAGAGGGGTGCAGAAAAAAAGCAGAGAGGAAAGAGGAACATTTTCTTCTGCAACGAAACACTATATATCTTGTATCTTGCCACGCATTCCGGCAAAAAGGCGAAGTTCTCGCGATAATTTCTCTCCTCTCGTTCTCTGTCTCTCTCCAGCAGATCCGCTCTTCTTCTTCTTCCTCTCGACGGGAATTTCAAAAGCGAACTTTCACCGAATTACTCGCAGGCGCAGCGAACTTGCTCGACATTTTTCTCTCGACTATCTTTTTTCCTCCTATCTCTCTCTCTCTCTCTCTCTCTCTCTCTCTCTCTCTCTCTCTCTCTCTCTCTCTCTCTCTCTCTCTCTCTCTCTCTCTCTCTCTCTCTCTCTCTCTCTCTCTCTCCCCCTCCTCCTATCCTCTGATATTCGCCCGGAGAAGAGAGCAGCTCCTTTTTCCTTCCCTCCCTCCACCTCCGCAGCTTCTCTCTACCTCCGTTTTACGCGTATAGGCTACATAAATCAGAGATAAATCACTTTAAACTCGCACTGTTAACTCCAGCGCGAGCGCGCGCCCTTCCGCTCGGCAGTCTAATCGATAGTCGGCGATAATGAAGGTGCGCGTCGTCGTCCTCCTCGTTCTCGCTCCAGCGCAAATACGCGGAAAGTAAGTGAAAGAGAGGGGAAAAAATCTTCCCTAGATTGACTCTGCGCACCAACGGCGGCGGCGGCAGTGGCAATTCCATTGAATTCGGCGCGTCGAATGATTTACACCCTTTGAAAAAGTTCCTCGATGCCGAAGAGGGAGAGAAGGATGAAGAAGAGGGCATTGATAGAATGAATTTATACTTGGCTTAATGATGGCTTCGAGCGGCTTTAGTGCCCGCGCTGAAACTTTCAGTGATTATGGGCCGCGAGTAGTCAGAAACGGCGCGCGCATGCAAAAGTCCAAGGTACATTGTTCCTAAATGGATATATTTACGTGCTGCCGCTGCTTTTTGTCAGTCGTGCGATTCCACTTGAAACGCATCGTTAAGAATGACTGTTAAAAAAGAAATTGAGAAGAAAATAAATATATATGAGGGACAGCGCTTTTGGTTATACATCCCCGAGCGCCTCCGGGGAAATTCGAGAAATTTCAATTAAACTCGACTGGGCGATGAAGGGGTGGGGCGGGGTGGGGGGGGGGGCAACAACACGGGGATAGCGTATCTACATACATTAAACAAGTAGCAAGCAAGAGAGGAGAGGCTCTGAGACTTAAGATAGATTCTCTCTGCCTCTCTAACGTATGAATGCTTTAGACTGATACGCTTTCCCGCTGAATTCGCTTCAACTCCCCCGAGTTTCTAAGACCATCGCGAAATGAAGGCGAGGTTTGAAAGGACGTTTGCAAAATTCCGCGCTAATTTGGGAGAATTTGCGCGGGTCTACGTGAGTGTCTAGTTTTATCTTGAATGGGCGCCAGATTAGGCGAGAGTAGGGGATCATGGGAAATGCTGTTTTAGTGCGGAATCAATGTTTGGGAAGTAAGAAAAATGTAACGGTTTTGACTAGATGTGAGATAAGTTCAATGTTTTATTCTGAGAATAAAGTGTGAATATTTGCGTTTCCGAAAATGAGCACACAAAATATATTAAGTTACGTATATGTTAGCTTTCAGTCAGGTTCAAGATAGTTGAAAGACGGGATTAGTTGGAGAGAGCAATGCTTTTCTGACTTATCTGTCGGGAATTTTATAAATAATTTTGTAGTTTATGATTTTCCCGTTAAATCAGATTACTGTAAGCAAATTAACTGAATACGAATTTCGTGTGTTTTATGATATTTTCACCATACCCTGGTCGAAATACCACTTTCGTTCCCGGCTCAAAAACGCGAATGTGGTATTTTCGGTTCGGGTGTGGTGAAAAATTATAGTAAGCGCACCACAGAAGGAAAATTGGCTAGCCGAAGGTAAGCACATTACGCGAGCGGTGGACTGTCCACTATCTAAATTAAATTCAGTGAAAAATCACGATTTTAGAGTATAAACTCGGTCACTGCCGAGTTAGTGCATATGCACTCCGAAATAGTGTATATACACTGATTTATCAGTATATCAGTGTGTATCACTGATAATTCAGTCTATATACACTATTTTGGAGTGCATATCGACGGCTGAGCGGAACAAGCTCGTATCTCACCGCGCGGACGAAGAACATCGTATCTCACCGCACGGATGAAGAATGTCGCATCTCACCGAGCGGGTGAAGAACCTCATATTTCACCACGCGGATGAAGAACATCGTATCTTACCGCGCGGATAAAGAACGTCGTATCTCGGCGCTCTTGCGGCCAGTACACGGCCAGTATACGGCGAGATACGACGTTCTTCGTCCGCGCGCCGAGATACGACCTTGTTCCGCTCAGCCGTCGATATGCACTGTTTCGACAGTGCCCGACTTTACACACTAAAATAGCGATTTTTCACTGAATTTAATTTTGAGAGCAAGTTTTTTCCTCCCTAGATGCGTAATATTAGTGAACTATTGTATCTGTTTATTAGTTTGCTAAATTCAGAGTGAAACCTCGTTTTAACCAACAAGTTAGTCAGCTTTCCTACCTATTTTATAGTTTGCTACCCACTTCATATCGCATTATTGAATTTCCAACATGCAGGTAAAGCATTGTTTGTTTTAGGAAACTGATTATAAACACTCAACAAGTTAAGTACAAATATTAATAATATTTAAATTTTCACGAGTGAAAACTCGCAGGTAAATAAATAAATGGAGGAAGACTCGATAAAAAAACGACACGAAAGAACTCGGCGGGGAATCGAACCCCGGACCTTCCGTTTTCGCGACGAGTGCTCTGTTCGTCAAGCTACCGATACCGATGTTAGAGCTAACAGCCCCAATTTGGTGTTGATAGATCTCAAGTGCATTGCCACTTAGTGTGTCAGAGAATATTTTTGACATTTCAGAAAAATTTTCTGCTTATTATTATGTAATTAATGCAAACAGTAAATATGAAATATAATTCATGGAAATCTATTAGATTGCCAATTTATTTATACAAAGTGCGTATTCATGTTAATTAAATGAGTGAAACGGAATATTGACGGAATATGATTTTAATTACTTTGGTATGTTACAATGATTGGTATACTATAAACTAAAATGAAAATTATGGAATAATATTGTGTAATAAATGAAATAATGAATTTTGCTATTTTCAGGTGGGTAAGCACGATAAAATATTCATTAACTTAAATGTGTTTTTGAAAATTGTAGCCGTTAGCTAAATTCAATTCATTGTTTTAGACTTACTGCGTTATTAGGTAAAATAGCCATTACTGGGAGAACGTAAAAAGTGGGCCCTATACCGGAACGGTAATAAATACTATTAATAATCTAATACACGTGAACTTGAATCATAAAAGTAAAATGTCTTTAATCATTTTGAAGTTCTAATTCACTCAATTACATGATTTATTTTGATTCCAAAAAGTTATGAATTTAAAAGAAAAAATAATAAACAGTGCTCTTTGAAAACAGTGTATCAATCATACATAAACTCGCCATTTTGCTTGCTTTTCACTTGCGTTAGTACAACTTTTGTGGTTTCTTAATTGATGAATTTTCACTCAATAATGAAAAAAAGATCATTTATACATATTTTTACTACATTTATAAATTAAATAAACATTCAATATAACGATTTTAATAATTATATAAATTTCCAAATTAATTATCCCGCTTTAAGACCCGTTTTTTATGTAGCTTCCGATACTGAGACTCGTATTATTTCCACAGTATCTTTTGCCTTGATTTTGCCATCAATATTTGTAGTTCCGCATCAAAAACCTTATTTTGTTACTTAATTTGTGTGGCCAAGTATTGGTAGAACATTGAAAACTTTCTATTTATAGAAAGTCGCATTATTCTATTCCTAAAAGTACTCGATTATAATCGAGTATTACATATTCACTAATATAACCTTAAAATGTTCCACTATCGGCAGATTGTCCCACTTTAGGATGAAGTTCTATTAATCCATAAGGTTAATTTTTCCCAGTATTGGTTTTATTTGTCCACTTTAAGATTTATCTAAAAAATCGCGTACCACTAAAGGGTGAATAGACTTCCTAATAAATGTTTTTTTTAACTTTTATAGCATTTTAACAACATTATTTTATTCGTGAAATCAATTAAACGAAGTATAAAGTATCTGTTGCAATTTTTATTTCACAATAATAATAACAACTGACTATTCTTAAATCATATGTATAAGAGTTAGGTGGTCGTAAGTGTCCAAGTAATGCTATTTTACTTTTATACTGTGAAAGATTCACGTTTCGAATACACTGCGACCAACTAGATATTTACTTTTGTTACGAGTGAGCTATCGCAACTATTGATCATTAAAAGTGATGGATCCGGGCTTGAACCAGGGCTGCCGACTCGCAGGTCAGACACACTATACCGACTAACCACGGCCGCCACCACTCGGCTTTTAACGAGGTTCAGTCATCATATCAAAATGCAGGGAACAATTTAGAATTTTTATACATTGTTCTTTAATTTGAAAGAAGATTACATGAATTACATTTTTTCAGTATTTTTTATAAGCCATTTTTTCGAGAAAAAAATTCTTGAAAATCGAGTTGTTAACATAGGCTCTCATGGGAGAGTGAGGTTGTGTGACCTTTGAACATAAAAATCACTTATAAACAAAGCAGAAATACAGATAAAAAACCTTCATTTTAATAGAAAAATAATCAAAGAATAAAAACGCAGAGGCATCTTGGTCGCTTATAAGGCATTTGTACGGAAGCGCCTACGCGCCACCTTGAGACAATAAGCCAAAGCGTGATTTGTAAAAAAATGGGAAAGGCCTTGTCCTTTTCGGAGTGCTATTGTTTAATTTTTTTTCTTAAAATTCGTTTTCTCACATGAATTAGCGTGTACCTCTCAAATTTGAGGATATACTTCATCTTTTTAAAATAACTTATTAAGTTTTAGTACAAATTTTTTTATATAAATCAAAAATATTAGAATTTAAGGTTATAATAAGGTGAAGATTGAAAAAGAGAAAGGCCTTGCCCTTTTTGCGAGGGAAACGCCGCAAAAGAGAAACGTCTATTACTAATAATACATTAAAACACGTTATCAATTATTGAAACTAACCACAAATTTTAATTTTTATAAAAATGATTTTACTTATACATTTATACTTGTTAGAATTAGACATAAACTGAAAACTGAACTTGAAAACTGAAAACTTGATTTTAGTAATTGTTAGAATTCGCTTTAGCAAATTTGTGAAACGCATTTAGCAATTCTCTTGAAAACGTTTCTCTTTTGCGGCTTTTCCCTCGCAAAAAGGGCAAGGCCTTTCTCTTTTTCAATCTTCACCTTATTATAACCTTAAATTCTAATATTTTTGATTTATATAAAAAAACTTGTACTAAAACTTAATAAGTTATCTTAAAAAGATGAAGTATATCCTCAAATTTGAGAGGTACACGCTAATTCATGTGAGAAAACGAATTTTAAGAAAAAAAATTAAACAATAGCACTCCAAAAAGGGCAAGCCCTTTTCCTTTTTTTTTTACAAATCACGCTTTGGCTTATTGTCTCAAGGTGGCGCGTAGGCGTTTCCGTACATTTGGGAAAGAAGTAGGTGAAAACGTAAATAAAACACCGAGTTCGTCGGCTGCGCGAGGGGATGTGCGGTGAGCGGGGAGTGCCCGCGGGGAAAGAGGGGACGTCCCTAGCCTCACCCCGCAGCATGACACCCCTGAACCTCCTTAATTGATCGTCGTCATATTGTAATTGTACGCCTTGCTTCTTCTTATTCTGCATGTCCGTACGAATATCCATCCGTAAAACTTTGTAGAAATGTTTCTCTTTAATAATAATTTATAAAGAACAATATATTAAAATTTAAAGTTGCTCATTATTAAATAAATTAATTTTAAAGAACGTAAATTCATGAATTATCGTTTGAACGTAATCCCCGTACTTTAGGACAAAAATGTTAACGAGACAAGCGGGATAAAATGAGTGTAAAAAATAACGAAGGAAATGAATTTTAAACAGTTCCCCTTTGAAACGAGGCAATGAAAGCCTGGTGATTACGATGAAAGATGAGGATTGTAATGCGCGTCGAGTAATACGATTATGATAACGAGATGAGAATAATACATCATTCTTTCTCGGTTAAGCAGATGTCGGTGGAAAGGAGATTTGGAAACGGGAATTGCGAAAATCCCGCGAGTGCGGATCATTGTGCGAAATTTCACAAGTACGAACAGTTCCACTTTTTTCCCCCTCATCGCCGTAAAATATTACAGGTTTACCAGTCTAATGGCTCGTACGAAATCGGTTTATCCCCGAAAGGATTAAAAGGGATTCCCGTAAAAAGAAGAGGTCCCAGCGAGTAATTGATATTATCTAATAACATTTTGATCCATTAACACAGCCGAATCAGATTACCCGAAACTCCTAGCCACAGAAGCTCTTTCCCGCTACGCGGGGGATTTGGGGGGTGTCTCCGAGGTTCGCCACCCACGTATCAATCATATCAGCACTTTTTCTCTTTGATAATCCCTCCCCTCGCATCGCTCCGCACCAATCCCAATATAAACAAAGCGTAAAGAATCTTTCATATATACATCAAATCTACCGACAAGAATCTCGAGCACCTCTTCCCCAAAAATAATGAATTATACACACCCTCTCGGCTACAAAAACGTTGACCCTGTACATTTCATCAAGGGACTCTCGAGAGCCTCCCTCTTGTGCGCGAATTCAACACCGCGCGGATAATCCCTGGAAAAACGCAAGGGCGCGCTCTCTCGAGAAGATTATTGCAGACAGCCGCCGCCGCCGCGACGACGGCCCCGATCGCGCTCGAGTGTGCTAAAAGAAGACCCTTCTCTCTCTCTCTCTCTCTCTGCTCCCTGCAGGCGCCTCTTCATCCGTCTGACATCAGTCAAGCGCGCCGCGCGCGCACTCGACTCTCTTTCTCTCTCGGACGTTAAATCCTTCAGTCCCATGGATAGGAGAGAGAGCAAGAGAAAGACGAGATCGACGAGGGTTTTACGAGCCGGTTAAGCGAGTAATCAACATTCTCGGCTTTCCTGCAACGTTCGGTACAAAGGCGCGGAATGAGTGGAGAGAGAGAAGAGGAGGGAGGGAGGCTTCGGTGACTTTTATTGCCCTCACGACTGATTGAAATCTCGCCGCTAGCGCTAGGTGGCGATTGGCTCTATACGCTGGTGTATAATATATATATGTAGGTGCGAATGTGTGTGTGTATGTGTCTGAAGCGATTAATTTCAGAGCGAGAGGCGGTTGATCGGTGATGTAGAGGGGAATTTAACGTTTTAACCCTTATTGTACATACCTGGTGGGGTGCGATCCACCCCAACGATTTAACATAAAAATATTGTAAACAAATTGTGTGCTTGCTTATTTCAGAAGGTTTCAAAAACATTCTCTATTTTTTATGAAGCATTATATTAAGAAGTATCAGTGCAGTAGCAATTTTAACGCTGGGGTGGAGTTCATCCTGTGTGTAACGTTGTGTAACTTACTGAATTATATCGAGGTGTGTACTGCAAAGGTTATACGTAATGCTGGAGTAAGGGTAATTAGAGTAAGAGTACTAAGTTAATTATTTGTATAACTTCTTTCGAGATTCAAGATAGACTTCGTGATTCGAGATCGGCTAGCGAAAATTGATGCACAACTCAAATGCTAAAATTACATAAGGGATTATGAACTGATTGTAGGTCACTGGGATATTACGTGAGGCAGAACCGTTTGACATTTCCATTATATGAATGATACTCCCAGAAACTAATGTATTACCATCCTTATTTGCCTGTCGCAAACCAACATGTTACGTACATAAATTACCCGACTGACAACATAAATAGATATCAGTCGGACAGGCCATTAACCAGCAAACAGAAACCATAAATTTTTATCAAAACAGCGTTTTTATAATCGTACCTATACTTCTACCTCCTTTTCGAAACAAACAATAAATAATATTAATATAACCAGCACTGATAGAAAGAATCATTTGCGTCAAAGTCTTGTGACGACACGAACCTAAAATTGTGAAAAATATGTTGGATTTACAAATAAATAAACAAGAATTAATAATGTACTTGAAGTTTAAATGTCTATCCAAACATTTATAGTATTTGTAACACGTTCTATATGTTTCAAATTGTTTAATATACCATAATAACTATATCGGTCAGATAAATTCATAAAAAATTTTGTGAGCATTCCAAAAATTTGACTTACTTATTACCATATTTTTGGTAATTTTAATTTCGTGCCTTAACTGTTAAGTCACGAGGCTTTGGCGCAAATGATTCTTTCAATCACAGATGGATCAAAAAAATAATCATCTCTACTATGAAAAAAAATCGTCCAACTTCCCTCTTTCAATCCTCATCGTCGGATATCAAAACCGCACTTCTTTCTCAAACTCACTCCTCCCAGCCAATTAACCACAGTGAAAAGCGCGCGGTAGCGCGTATGACAATCGACCCCGAAAAGACGTCAGCTCTCTCGCTCCGCCCTAACAGCACGCGTAATCGCGCAAATATTATTCAGAGATCGCCGCATTCAGGCGCACTTTACTCTCTCTCTCTCTCTCTCTCTCTCTCGTTCTCTCTCTATCTCTCTTCCATCCCCTCTCCTCACAACTGTAGAGACAGCGCGTACGCGAGGGAAGATTGAAATGACAAGTCTACTTTGCCTCCCCCTCTATACTCCTCGGGAAGTTCAAAGCACCCTTCGCCAGCGCTCGCACTCGGTCTTTGACTGCACATCTGCAATCCATTCCTCTCTCTCTCTCTCTCTCTCTCTCTCTCTCTCTCTCTCTCTCTCTCTCTCTCTCTCTCTCTCATTGTCCTAACTTCACCCTTAACAATAGCTGTAAACGAGCCTCTGTGACCACCGTTTAACTGCCATTGCCCCCTCTCTCCCTCTCTCTCTCTCTCTTTCTTCATTTCCACTCGCGACCGTTTTGTTTGAGGTCCCCTGCGTCGCATAATTTAGCGCTGGGAGAGTCGGAGTGGCCGCTGCGCAATTTTTGAGGGAGAAAGAGCGAAATTGCGTGTCGCGCGCGTCGACGTTGTATAGCGCGAGCGAGCGCATGATTGTGACACTTTTTTTCAGAGCTAGTGAAATTCGCTTTATGGTCTATGGTAATGCGTGGTCTCCTTGTTACGTTTTTTTTTCAGCTTCAGAGGAATTAATTAGTGGCTATTAAATGAGAAGATTTTTATTTAAATTAAACCTAATGCCCGGAATTTTTTGTCATTATTATTATTATTTTCTTTTATAATATACACTAAGTGAACTTTTAACGCACGTTCTGGGAGCTTAAATTTAGTTCACGTTCATCGCTTATTAATTTTGGAAATTACGCATATATTTAGTGTTTGTTGTTGTTACAACGAAAATTTGCTTTTTCATTATATGATCTACCAAAGCAATTATTTGCGAAACGTAAAATTCTACGAAAAACAACTGTTGAGTTCGCGCTCGCCTCGCATGATCACCATCCTCGTGCATCTGTACGCGCATACACATACACATACACCCACACACACACACACACACACACACACACACACACACACACACACACACACACAGACACACACACACACACACACACACACAGACACCCATACCCATACACACACACGCGCACACATACCTGCACACACGAACACAACACCCTCTTCAAAATCGCGTCACACGCGATACAACTACTGTCTAGCCCCCCTACTCTCCAACTTGACTGCACTTTGTCTTTAGAACACATACGTATATACATAGGGCTGCGCGCTCATGGGCTTATCCTCTCTCTCTCTCTCTCTCTCTCTCTCTCTCTCTCTCTCTCTCTCTCTCTCTCTCTCTCTCTCTCTCTCTCTCACATACACACACTTACGCGCGTGCGCGAGCGCAGAGCTTTCCCGCGCAATGAGGTGCAGCTTAATTAAGGCAGTTCCTTTCAATTGTACAAGAACAGGCAGCGGCATCACAGCGGATACCCCTACCTACTTCGGTAACTTGATCATTTCGGTAAACAGATGCTCCTGTACCTACCCACTCTCTCTCCCTCACTCTCTTTCTCCCTCTCTCTCTGCTCCCTCGGGTGCGCGCGCGTTCCCGCAGGTAAACTAATACCTACGCGAGTGTAAACTGATCCCGACTACAAGGTGGGTACAAGCTGTGGCGCCCTGTACCTCTCCATACCTCGCCGTCCGGCATGAGCAATGATGTGACAACATGCGCGCCTCGTCATGGAGGTTGAGGATAGCGAGAGAGAGACGAGGATAGAGAGTGAGAGGCGGGGAGGGGAAGAGCCGATGAAACGAGGTTCCTTCGAACGGCGCGTTATGTGCGCCGCCGACGTCGCGCCGCGCCGTTTGTGTATGAGCGAGCGCGCCGTGAAATTAGTGGAGCGGAGAGTGGCCCTCGAGACGGACGAGCGAGCGAGAGAGCGACCGGGACATCTCATCAGCGAATTAAGTTGCGCCAGAGAGAGAGAGAGAGAGAGAGAGAGAGAGAGAGAGAGAGAGAGAGAGAGGTGGAGAGGAGACGCGAAATTGCGTCGGTTATGGCCGAGGCACACGGGAAAAGTCGAGTACTCCAGGGATGGTAGCCGGAAAAAGCGTCGCGTGATTTTTTACGGGACGACTTTTCTCGGATGGTTAATTATGCAATTGGATTTCGATACATGCGTGTATATGTATTTGTGTGTGTGTGTGTGTGTGTGTGTGTGTGTGTGTGTGTGTGTGTGTGTGTGTGTGTGTGTGTGTGTGTGTGTGTGAGTTAATTATGAATTGGATTTCAGCTTGTGTGTGTATACAGAAAAAAAACCGCTGCTAATTCATTGGCACATATACCTTCCTAAGAACTAATTTATCAATTCATTTTTTTATACTATTTAAGAAAATAATTTTTTTCTCAAAAACAAATGAAGAAAATTTATTGAAATATTAACCAAATATATTTTTTAATAAGTGTAATAAGTGGTTGCCTATATCGCAAATAAAATAGTGTATACATTTCAAGCTTCTACATGTAGTCGTCACTTAGAAATTACGATTATCAAAAAAACGTAAAAAGGTTTTAACCTTAAATATCTCTAAAAATCATGAGACAATTCTTTTACCTAAACGACTTATGCAATAAATATATAAACTCTACATTTCCGCAAAATTTCGACATGATTAAACCGATTTTTTTCTCTAGTTATCAAGCGATCAAAAAAGAAACTTTGTAAAATACGAAAATTTTCAATATCAAATATCACAAAAAGTAATCGTATGATCTTGATGAAAGTTCGCACACATATTATCTATATCATGTACAAAATTGTCTATAAATTTGGAGCTGATACATGGAGCCGTTCTCGAGAAATTACGATTTGAAAAAAAGGTTAAAAAAATTTTAACCTCAAATATTTCTGAAATTTCTGAACTAATCATTTTGTCCAAAGAACTCGACCGAGAGCTATTCAAAATCAAACCCTACAAGCAATTTTAAAGCGATTAAGGTAGTTCATCACACATATATAGCAATATGTATAAGCTATTCGTAATGAATTTTTTTTGTTTTGTCTTTTATATTTGATACAACCAGATCAAGTTTATTCGAATGATGGGTTTCTTAAGAAGTAGAAAACATTTTTTTCATGCAAAATTACGTAGTATTGGCGCTAATATCAACAATTACTTATTTTGAAATTTTACTAACACGTCGCTTCTATGCAAATTTTTATTATACGTGCAATCATATCGATCAAAGTCTTATTATCTCCCTTATGAAATTTGAGGGTACGTTCGCGGCAACGATATTGTTGTATAACCGATCTGAACGGTGCTAGATCTCATTGTTTATCGAAATTCCAGTGAATTTCGTGAATTTTTGATAAACAATGAGATCTAGCACCGTTCTGATCCGTTATACAACAATATCGTTACCGCGAACCTACCCTCAAATTTCATAAGGAACAAAATGAGACTTTGATCGATACGATTGCATGTATAATAAAAATTTGTATAGAAGCGACGTGTTAGTAAAATTTCAAAATAATTAATTGTTGGTATTAGCGCCAATACTACGTAATTTTGCATCAAAAAAAAATGTTTTCTACTTGTTAGGAAACCCATCATTCGAATAAACTTGATCTAGTTGTATCAAATATAAAAGACAAAACAAAAAAAATTCATTACAAATAGCTTATATATATTGCTATATATGTATGATGAACTACCTTAAGCCAATTGTACTTCAGTTATCGTGCGACATACAAAACTCACTTTTTCGGTTTTCAATTTTTTTTTTCTCAAAAACTAAAAAGAATGGATTCAAATTTGTACAGATTATAGCTATTTATATTCTGCGTGATCATGATTTAAAAAAAAAAAATTGACCGTTTAATTTGGAAGGTATAAGTTAAAAAAAAAACACGTATTTGTTAAACACAAAAGAACCGTGATAGAGAATTTTTTTTTTTAGGAAATATAGGTATTTTAATGCTCTTTGGAATGCTTTCTATACAATTCAAATATCTCAATGTTATCATTAAAAAAAATAAAATTTATTTTTTCAAAAAGTTAAAAATCGATATAAAAAAAATTATCCAAAAAACTACATAGTATTATTATTTTCCAAAAATTTGGAAAAAAAATAAAAAATTTTGAGCGCTGTCCGAAAACGATTGCATAAAAATTGAAAAAGTTACAGCCTTACACACACACACATACACACACGGACATTTTTTAAAAATAGTATATTTTGACTCCAAATAACTCATAACATCTTTCTAATATGTTCTCTTGAAAACTTTTTTTTCACCGTCACAAAGCTTCCTCTATGAGGAAGTAATAAATAGTAAAATCAACTAAACTGGTGAAGTAATAGTTTCATTTTTCCGTGAATGAAAATTCTACTTTTCTAAAATGGAGATTTAATATTTCAAAATAGAAATTCTACTTTTCAAGAGTGGAGATTCTACTTTGTAAGAATGGATCTTATTTTTGAAAATCGAAATTCTACTTTTTAAAAATGTAGATTTTACATTTCAAAATGGAAGTTCTACCGATTTTTTTATTAGTAAAATGAACTTACCACTTTATTGTTAAATCAACTGTAGGAAATGTAGAATTCACTAATTATTTTTTTCCGTGTATGTATGAGTGTGTGGGTTGATCGTTGTGAAAATAGTTAGTTAGACTAAATTTTGGGCAGAGTTTTGTCGAATTAAATTTAAGGAAAGATGATGCTACAAACGATTTGAACGGAACTCGAAGTGAACTAGAAGCACTGAATATTTCGACTGATCTGATTGTATAAGTTATCTCAAGGTACGGCCAAAACTTGGCTCAAATTTCAGCAATCTAACAAGTTGCATACGTTGGCATAAGACATTTTCGAAAATATCGATGCCTCCATAGGTTCTACACCTAAGGATCTCCACACGGAAAAAAAATAAAGTTTATCTAACTTATTTGCACTAGTGAAATCAACTTGTTTGGAAAAATTTTAAATTAGTAAAAAAAAAGTAAATTTAACTTTCTTTATAATAAGAATAACTTTATATTTAAAACTAGAATGCCGATTGCGCATTCTAAAATGGAGATACTACTTTTCTTAATGGCATTTCTACCGATATCGTTGTAAATAGAATGAGTTTGTTATTTCCAAGTAAATCAACTGGACACGTGACTTTTTAGGCACGATCCCTACCCGGGAGGGCCTTATAGTTTCAACATCGTGAAAAATGTAACCTCTCAAAAACTTATAATGTAAATATGATTTCTACACAAAAATAAGTGTATTGTAACGGTTCCTTAAAATGTGTATATGGATGTACGTATGTGTGTAATAAAGTTGCTTGATTATCTCCGAAAATTTCCACCGATCCACTTCGGCTTTCGGCGCCTGTAAAATGGGGGATCGGCAGCACATTAAAAAAAAAAGCAAAAAAAAAACAGTTTTTAAGCATAACTCGTAAAGTTATGATTTTACTAAAAAATGTTGAATACCAAAAGCGTAGATCTTTTTAAACCGCACCTTTTTTGTATGTAAAATTTTTTCTTAAAAGAGTAATGTAAACAGATATACGTCAAAAACGCTCAAATTTGATTAAAAACAACGATTTTTGCATCTAACGCGTCGAGGCTTGATTCTACACAAAAATTTTAAATATAAAAATTGTAGATCTTTTTAAAACAAACCCTTTTTATGTTAAGTATTTTTTCTAGGATTGCCCCTTAATAAAATAATCATACAAAAACGGTTAAAATAGTTTAAAATGATCAAAAATGCACGTTTTTTCTCCTTGAACCGATCAGGTTTGATTCTACATGAAAATGTTAAATACAATGAGAACAAAAATTATACATCTTTTTAAAACAATTTTTTTTTATGTTTTAAACATTTACTTCTATAATTGTTCCTTTACAAGATAACCATATAAAAACATTTAAAACCTTTTAAAATTTCTAAAAGTACACGCTTTTTCTACCTTAGCTAAAAAAGATTGATTCTAGACAAAAGCGTTAAGTAGAAAAGTTGCAGTTTTATTGAAAATGCATCTTTTTTACATTCAAGGAATAAATCATTCTTTTAGATTTTTTGCATTCATTATATGTTTATGGTTGTAATGTTCTCCTGAGCAGTAGCGATCGTGCCTCATAATATGTAAAAACGAAGTCTTTTGTAGACAGCGGGCGGTCGAGGTGCGCAGGGGATCGCGCCCCCCCTAGTGAACATTTACCGAGTCCACAACACGGCTTATTATTTGGATAATCCCGACCCAGAGGCATCGGGCTAAATGTCCATATTAATTACTATCAACAATATTAACTCGATCTCTGCATCTTTAATGTGGATTCCATTGACCTAAGCTCCCTGCAAACACAAAAATACTATATCAAACAATCCCTATCAAACATCCATCTAATATAAATTTAAACGAGCCCATTATAACGTTATATATTAATGCTCAACAAGCGTTATTACACGCTAATCGGATGACAATAATTTCGTCTACATCTAACTAATGATTAGTATATAGCCGAGCCGATAAATACAAGCCCGACAATCGCTTCGAGTAAACGATAATTATATCACGCCCGTAAAAGCTACTTTTCCCATCCTTCATACTTCGGCGTTAACGCCCGCTCAAGCTACTACTACTGCACCTCTTTAATCTCGCATATCCGTAATTTAAAGCACCTAAGCACGAGCACAAAGGCGTAATTTCGCATTCGATTAGACAGCCCGCCCGAAACGAAACAGCTGCTTCGGGAGCATTCCATGATTCTGAAAAGAGCGTAACACGACGCTCTCACGTATGCTTGGTAACGGCACGACTACGCGCGTACGTGTATATATCTAATACGTGTGTGTATGCGAGGGTCTGAAACAGCAGATAGCCGCTGGAGCGTAAACATGGGGGCGCGCGCCCACGCGTTGCGGGTTGCTTTAATTTCGGCTTTGCCAAGAGGCTCGATCAGCCGCCCATGACTCGCTAAATAGTGCGGTGATGGGGTCGCCATTATTAGTAGTGATTTGGATTTGGAAGACGAGTATGAGAGGGAAGGTGTCTTTGACCGGTGGTTGGAGAGTAAAGAAATTAGAGAGGAGTTTGATGTACGTGTATAAGCGGTAAGGTATTGAATTTATTTTGATTTGAGAGGAAGGATTCGAATTGCATCTTTTGCTTTGAAATAATTTTTTTCACTTATTTTTGACAAATTTAGACATTTTCAAGAGGTTCGGACTTTTCAAACATGTTTTTGTGTATCTTATGGTCTATTTCTTCTTCGCTAATAAAATACCTAAACCGCTTTCCAGAACGGGCTACCGTACTTTATCCTTACCAGTATACCGTTTCATTGGTTAAACATAAGGAAATAATTAATATAAACAAATATATTTGTGTTTTTATACCGATTTAGACATTGAATAAAATCAGTTGCCCTACACGGAAAAAAGGATTGGTTATTCTATAACCAAGCGGTTGGTTACTAAACATACAAACAAAAAGATAGCTAAATTAACGGATAAATATTGGTTCCACCAACCATTCTTTACGTCGCTATATTATTAATTTGGTTATACTAACTATCCTCTTGGTTTTACCAACTACCCTGTTAGTTCTGTGTTTTTTGACAAATTCAAATGGTTACACTGAGAAAAGGATTTGTTTACTGTTAACATGCGCATGTTTAAATATTGCCAAATATACGCATTGTAACAGTTACAATGCCATGTTAACAGTTAAGTTACCATGTTCTCATAAACAATTTCGATATTTTAACTGAGAATATTGATATTGTAATTGTTACAATATGCTTATTATAGTAGTTTTTTAATCTAATGGCCAATTTTCTACACCAAGATGATATTGTTTTATAACGAAAAGGTTTGAAATAAAATCACCATTTATTTTTTTACTTCAACGTTTCGGACATTTTTATTGTTTATCCTGATGAGGGATATAACCAATAAAAATGTCTAAAACATTGGAGTAAAAAACTAAATGGAGTTTTTATTTCAAACCTTTTTGTTATAAAACAACATCATCCTGGTAGAAAATTGACCATTAGATTCAAAAACTACAATCTACAAGAATTTCTACCAACAGCTGCTTTCAAATCTTAATATGCCTATCAGTAAATATAGATATTGTAACTATTACAATATCACATTTTATCCTTAAACATGTCAAATAGTTGTATTTCAAATAGATAAATATGTTAACAGTAACAATATTCCTCTCTCAGTGTACAGTACTCAATTTGTGTATCATATACTACAATATCAAAGGGTGCAATAACAAAGATAGCTTGGCTTATTTCTGGAATCAAAATTTAACAAAAATTAACGAATTTTGGTTCTACGAATAAGCAAAGAATGATCTATTACTCTACTGCACAGGTTCAACTGACTTTAATTAAGATCTAGATCAATATTCTTTTTTTATATTAATTATTTTTACACATTTAGCTAATAAAACAGTGTTAGTGGTAAAGTGGGAATGTCACACCACCTTACGTAGTTGGTAACTAGAAAATTTATTTCCGATATCAAAACAAAAATATAATTTAATCAACGACTTTAACCAACCCTTGTAACAATATTACATTTTCATTTGAGGTCAAATTAATTGTATTCCTTTTATAAACCCACTTTATTTCCGCAGTACCGTCGGAAACGTTAATCAAAAAGTAAATATAAAAAGCATGATTGACATAAAAGCCTTGCCTTGTGACACTCGACTACCGCGAAACCCTCGAAAATCCAACTGAATAAAGCATTTCCATATAAGCTCAACATTATCTTTTCTCCCTCCGATAAACGTCAACTTTCAGCAAGTCTCAAAATAGCTTCAAAAACGACCTCATCTCCAACAATCCAATCCTGCTCTAATCAAAATCGATAATTCCTTCCCTTCTCCTCGCCAACTTCAGCCACGTAACGCTTCCAGACAGGATACATATACTCCCACATATAAATTTACGTGCACATGTTATACTTACAGCGTCGGTGTGGATCGGATGGGCGGCGAAGAGGAGGCCGGTGAGGGCGGCGAAGCCCGGGCGCAGCGCCGCCACAGCCAGGCTCACCCGGGTGACGAGCATGCACGCGGCTGCGTGCAGAGCGACGTTCGTCGCGTGGTACCAGGACGGCTGCAGGCCCGCCGCCAGGTAATTCAATCTGAAATCGCACGCAATTGAAAATTAGCCTCATACACGTGCTCGGCTGTGGTTCGCTTGTAGCGCGGTTACAGGTTACGTGTGGTGGCTGGTTGTGGTGGTTTCATTTTTTCGAGGGGGGGCAGTTGGGTGGTTCCGTTGAGTTTATAAGGTGACCCGACAGTCGCATCCCTAGTCAAAATAATGACGTGAATGAACTTTCTAAAATCTGTCACGACATTTTCTAGAAACTATAGCTAAATAAAAATTGTGAATTTTGATAATGTTTCTGAAGATATTTCATTGGTAATGTGTAATACTTATAATAATATGCATGTGTTAAAGTTGTGAGTGAGAGTATGTCGTGCATAGCGAAAATCCCTGACAATACCCAACTTTGCTTATATTAATGGAAAGCTTATGATTTCTTTTTGTGGTGTCCACTTATTTTTGAATGAGATTTACAGTTTTTTTAAAGATGTCTAATCATTACCGGTGCAATATTTAATGCTGTCTTATATAAGAGATATGTTGAAAAGTCAATTGTCAAATGGCTCGTTTGCGAAAATTTGTCTGACAACTGGGTCTGAGGCTTCGGGAGGTTTATTTTAAATTAAATACCCAACAACATCTCGAATTTTTGTTCAGATTGCCAGTGTTTTCACTTACTAATGAGTCACAAACTATTTTTCAGACTATGCTTGAGTAGTCATTTTTTATTTTTTATAACGAAGCACTGAGAAAATGATTTGTTTACTGTTAACATGGCATTGTAACTGTTAAAATGCGTATGTTTAAATATGACCAAATATAGGCATTGTAACAGTTATAATGCCATGTTAATAGTTAAGTTACCATGTTCTCATAAACAATTCCAATATGTTACCTGAGCACATTGATATTGTAATAGTTTCAATATGCTTATTATAGTAGTTTTTTAATCTAATGGCCAATTTTTTACCAGGATGATGTTTTATAACAAAAACGTTTGAAATAAAAACATCATTTATTTTTTTACTTCAACGTTTCCGACATTTTTATTGTTTATCCTGATGAGGGACATAAACAATAAAAATGCCCGAAACGTTGGAGTAAAAAACTAAATGGAGTTTTTATTTCAAACCTTTTTGTTATATAACAACATCATCCTGGTAGAAAATTGGCTATTAGATTCAAAAACTACAATTTACAAGAACTTCTGCCATCAGCTACTTTCAAATCTGAATATGTTATTAGTAACTAATAGACATGTCTATTAGTTAATATAGATATTGTAACTATTACAATATCATATTTTATTCTTAAACATGTCAAATAGTTGTATTTCAAATAGATAAATACGTTAAAAGTAACAGTATTCTTCTTTTTCAATGTGGAAAACAAATTGCATCTTCAGGAATGATTGAGTAAGATTTTCAATGGCATAAATTTAATGTCATAAAAGTTTACCAAACAAAAAAGTTGTTTTAAATCAAAAGTTTCTGCAACTTATTATTGCTATCGTTAAAGATTCGCACGTTTTGATTGATAAAACTGTAACAATAGCTAAATTACAATGATTTAAAAAATGTTCTATGTAATATGTTATTTTGGATGTGACGAATTGCCAGTGATGACAGTTGCAATAATCGATATGAATGACGTATTAATTATTAAAGTGGAAGTTCCAAAATTAGTAATGAAAAGATGATCATTATTTTATTGATTAATATCGACCTCACGATATACGAGTTAGTTTCTGCAAATCCACCAGAGGTATAATTAATTTAGCTATTACATTTCAATTTTATTGATTGACGCGGTAATATTGTTGCATTCGGCAGTGGATGTTTTAGCTGTACGCGTAATAAGTTATAACTAACGATCCGATGTGTAACTGACGCATGGGTGAATGCGAATACGAATTAGTCGAATTTAATATTTCATTTTAATCAAACTGGTGCATGTAATACTTACTGTAATCACTTATTTACATTTCATCTGACTAAGCATGTATGTCAATTTACTTAATGTATTCAAAATGCTATCGATGCAACCCTGAAGCTTACAATGTTGGTAATGGTGAAGTTTAGTTATTTTAATTTTAAAAAGGTAGATATAGGTATAATTAGTTTTTAAAAATAGTGTTAAAGAATTAGATTTAAATAGTTAAACATGAAGTATGGAAGCTCTATGAAATTAATGTAACCATGTAGATTCAAGTTGTCATTGGATATATTGTAACATATATATCCATATATTATATACATCCTGAAATGGCGCAAATGTCCATGTAAAGTGTATTTACTTTTCGTGTTTGCTATTATTCGCTAAATTAAATGCACTTCCCGCATACATTGCCGTATTTACTTTTACGACTTTCCCCGCGCGCCCTTCTACAACCGAATAATAACATGTATATACTTTAATTATGCTTCACCTTTCTTTTTAAAAACTAAATAAAAGTTTTATTGACATATCTACATCATCACATCTGTAAATCTCAGACACCTACATAAAGATGTATTTTTGTAAGTATCCCAAAAAAAATTTAATCCACACGCACCTGGAAACAATTCACAAAACTTTCTCATCTCACAAATATTTTCTTCACTATCATCAACAATAACAATAACAACAAAAAGCTCCCTTTCTCCCCTGTTCTTCATCGATCCTCTCGTCACCGTTCCACCGTTCCTCGCCACGATCGCCTTTTACAGCCGCCTTACAGCGCCTTCGTAACCTCGTTTCGTCGCAAACAAAACGGGGAAGGGAAGCGGGGAGTAGGGCGAGAAAGAGAGAAAGAGAGAGAGAGAGAGGGAGAGCGCAAGAGAGAGAGAGAGAGAGAGAGGCACCTCTCCTATCGACAAAGAAGTCAGTTGCCGCAGCAATCCCGGCCCCGCTCGTACACGTACAACAACAGATCGCTCGCCTGCTCGCCTACACTGCTATATATATATACAGCGCACTCGAGCCGTTTAATCGCGTTAAAAGCCATCGGCACCGTCGCGGCTGCACACGATCCAACGGTACACCTTCCCCCCCTCTCCGCCCACGCACACACATCGACACACATATACACGTACAGACAGACAGACTGCCACTGAAATTAAGTCTGTTACGGCCAGCGGGCGGGGGTAATGGTATTTCAGCAGGGGAGTGACGCTAATTCGAAACTAGATGCCACACGCGTCGGCGGTGACGGTGGTGGTAGTATCGGAACTGCCAAGAACGCATCCGCGTGCGATTCTCATGAGTGTTCCGACCGAGTGAATCGGGCCTGCGATTGACCGATAATTGAACGAGGAAGGCTAATTCGACTAGGGCGCTGTACGCAGTTAGTTAGATTTTTCGTCGATGTTCGACAAAGCCTAGAACTGGCACTTTCTCGCGCATCGCGCATATAGTCAAAATTCTTCAAGTTCGTGGGGGCGCTATATACGACGTTATAGAGGGGGAACGGCGGGGGAGGGGGAGTTTCTCTTCCGCGTGGGTGGTGCGCGAGAAAGCAGCTTAAGACAGGGGACGAACTCGACTTAATCGGATTTCGAAACTCCCGGAGCCTTGCTTTTTTCGCTCTCCTACCCTGTGTCCTCCCGTTCGTTACTGGAATTTCGACAGAGAGCGAGAGAGAGGGAGAGAGGGAGAGAATCCTAAGGTGGAGGGGAAAATTTGTCGAGCGGCTGTTAATCTTCGCGGGAGGGTGGAATAATAAGGAGATGATAAAAGTAGGGACGAGAGGGGGAAAACAAACAGCCAGGGAGCGACGACGACGCTGACGCAGCGGCAGCGCCGCAATAATTTCGGAGAGGTCGACGCTCTTAACCTGGCGCTGCGCCAGGTGTCAAGGATTCGAGCCGGAAGTGCAGCCGCGCGCGCAGACGTAGTCGTGATTTCTTCGGCGACTTTCTTACTGCTGCTGCTGCTGCTGCTGCTGGTGTAGACTTTTTTTTGGGCGCGCGCACAGCGACGGAGGAGGAAGATCGGTGGAAATTGCAGGGCGGTGTTGACGCCAAGCGTCGCTGCGGACGACGACGACGACGGTGTGTAATGTGGCAAAGCGAGAGGCGGGAGAGAGCGCGCTCAAAGGGGCAACTGCGACCGCGGATTTATTTTCTGGAAGAAACGACGGGGGAAGTGCGCGGTTACGGCTGCTGCTGTGGCGTATAAATGTTAAAGTTACGGGATTCTGGGTGGCAATGTTGTGGGTGGTATTTATGTACTGTAACTATTACACGTTTGGTTTTTGAACACCGAAGGTTGTCGTATCGTTGTTCGATTTGTTCGCGATATAAAAAAAAAGTATCATTTGATTGCATAATTACTTATTGTATATATTATGTGGATGATGTTCCGCGGATGATTTAATGTCCTTTGAAACTTTGTCAAAACTATATTTACAACGACGTTTGAATGAAGAGAATAAAGTTCGCAAAAACTGAAATAGCTTGAAGTGGAGACTTTTAGTGAAACAAGCCCAGCGATGAAAAGATACGTATTTATCTTCATGAAATTACATTAGAGAACATCCCCTCAAAGTAGCGCTAGAACCCTATCCCTACTCTGCTAGACACGTATATTATTCACTTTTTGAATTTCACTACCCCCTGCTTAATAATTAAAACGCAACTTCAGCGAGTGCGTATATACGTATACAGACGTTCATTCGCGAGCGCCGGCGAAAGCACTCCACGCGCGCGAATTCATTTCAAAAAAGTCTCGAATTAACGCCATATACACGCCAAGTACCTACGTGTACATGCACGCCGCGTATACACGGCGCAATCAGTATACATAAACCGCTCGAGAACTTTCGAGGTGTCGGTCGTAAAAAAAAAAGAAGAAACATTACGCGCGTGTAAGGGGAGAAGAGCTGATGGCACTTGGCCGTTTTTCACGCTTTAGTAGCTCATTCGCGTATTTATTTAACATGTCATTAACTACGTTTCACGCGTGTGTGTGTGTGGGTGTGTATGTGTGTGGATGTTTATATATATATATATATATATACGCGTCGCGTCCCTCTAGTACGCGCGTCGTCCTCTACACCCTATCTCGCTATCCGTGAAATATGATTTAAAAGTTTTTTTTTATTTCGTCGCGCCTGCGCTTGGGGAGCGGGAGATTAATTATTTCTGCGGTTGACGAGTCGTTTAGTTATATTTACTGTCGAATGATTAATAGCCCCGGCTGAGTATAATAAATGCGAGGTTATATTTTCAAGTAGCTGAAATGTTAAACATATATTACGCGTTACGTGGTGTATTTTTCATCGAAGAGGAAGGGTGGGAGGGGGGGGGGGTGCGGAATTTTCGTGTTGTTATAAGAAAATGTTTTTGCCGAGATATTTTGAAAATATGCGTCAGTGTATTTTGACGAGATATGACGAAAATATGTCGCGGCGCGCGTTTTCCCGAAATATTTGTTCAAAATATGCCTTGACGTATAAGAAAGAGAATTTACTTATTCTAAGCGCGGATAACGTGAAATTAATGTCTAAAGTATTCGAACATGCTCTATTTAATTATATAATTTTGTACCCATATACGCTTGACGTAATCATCGAGATCGAAAAGCGTCCTTTTACATTCCAAGTTAATAACACATCCAAAAAAATGCTTATTTTTCCATCAGCCTCCAAATTAAATCCACCTCTCCCGTTAAAGATTCTAAAACCCCCCGTTCATTATTATATAATAAAGACCGGTAGTGCGGAGCGAACGGCAGCGCCGACCAATTCCCCTTTTAATTCGAACCCCCAAACAAGGTTACACCTGACGATGGAAAAAAAATAAAAACCCTGCAGCGCGCCTCTCCTTTTTTTCTCTATCCAAGCGCGCGCGCGCACGCGTCGAAACACACGTCACGTCGGACACGTGTGCGCTCGCAGTTGCAAAAACGAAACGAAGAGGCATTTCGCACGTAGCAGCAGGAGCAGCGCGTACACGGAAGATTACATTTTGCGCTGCGCCCCCGTGGAAGAATAAAATTACTTTCGCGCGCGCGAGCGCGTCCCGCTCGATCTATGTTTCGTCGCGCTGCCGCGGCAGATATAAATATTGCATTTTAACGTGCGCGGAATGCGTGTATCGCGAGCGATTTTTCTTGAAATTAAAGAGAGGGAGAGGGGGGATGGTGCATACAGTAGCGCGCATGCGTGGAAGCCGGGTGACGGGGGTGGAAAAGAAAAACACGAAGGTTGCTGCGAGCGTGTGCTGAGAATGTTGGAGTGGTGGAATTTTAAACGTGTTTTTTCATTTTTTTATTGTTTTTGTTTTTTTTTTGTTTTTTAATTGTGATTTCGTAATGGGAAATTAATGACGTAGAATTATCGAAGAAACCAAGATTGTTTAATGCAATCTTGGTTAACGTGCATATTTTCGCAATGTAATATCAGCTAACAGATCTGCGTGTATTTGTTTTTGTGTTTTATTTTGGCGCAGTTTTTTTGAATAACAGATACTGAGATACTTTTTACATTATTTATATTAGGATAACGTAGTACTAATACTTAATTTTATTTTTATTTCTATTCGGTTTTACATGACTTTAATCTTATTAATATAATGTTGAATATTCTATTGTTCAACCATACTACACACATAAATTTGTGATTATGCGTGGCTTAATATTACATAATTAATTTACATATTCATAAGTTGCAATATGTTTTGTTTATTGTAGCAAATATAGATACAGCGTTTATCTATTCGTCCATCTAATTAAAGATATATGTACTCTGGTAGAAAATTAACCAGATTTTGTAGCTAACGTGTTAATTAAATAAAATGCTAAAAGGCATTTTAGCAAACATCATAATGCAAAAATAATATAATACATCTAAAAGTTCTACTATTACTTAAAATACATATTTTATGAATTGTAAATGCCATAATTTATTTCGGATTGGTACATAACTATGAAATACAAGCAATATTCGTTTTTTATAGCCATAAAGTTAACCGAAAAATAGCTAGCCTCTGGTTAACAATTCTACCAGGGCACATGTATGAAAATAATTTGAATTCGTCCCACTTCACTATTTCTATTACGACCTTTATAGACGCTCTCATTCACGAATTTATCTGCGTCTACTTCCGATCCCTTTTCTTAAATTACCACACCACACGTGTCATGTCATCTAGATTCTCTTTCGCCTATACCATTGTCAAGTCGAAATCTCAAATATTTGTGCGGAAGACTACAGCTATATACACACGAGCGCTACAACGTCAACAACGACATTCCCGCACTCGATTTTTCCCTTCCCTCAAAGCCGCGCGAACCCTTCCGTAGCCGCGAATCATTAGGACGCACCGGCGGGCACAGCAGCAGCAGCAGCAACCTCCCTCACGCACGAATATATATATACTTAAGTGGCCGCTTGCCCTCGCGCGCCCTTGTCATTTCCTTCTTTCAAAGACGTACTTCCAGCCCGTAATTCCTCCGCGCTCCCCCATTCGCCCTCTCCGTCGTCGTCGTCGTCGTCGTCTCCTCTCTCGTCCGTCGTCGTAACGAGGCATTAAAGTCCGACGATGTCGTTAAATCATAGCCGCCGCCGCCGCCCTCAAAAGCCCCCCGCGCTATGCAGTTGGCTCGTTATCCGGAACGCGCGCTCTTCTTTTATACTTAAACTTGGCCAGCAGAGCTTTCCTCTCTCTCGCTCTCTGTTTTTTCCGCGCGTTCTCCAATTACGCGCGCGACGACGCGAAATTTCGCAGGGCGTGGCGGCGGCGCGCGCCCCGGGCGATCCGCGTTGAGAGAGAGAGAGGACTTTTTGCCGTCCCGGTCGATATGTGCGCCTGGGACTTCCGTCGCGCGTGTATCCGGGGAATATGCGGACGACGAGAGATAGAGAGAGAGCGTATTTGTATCAATAATTAATGGCGGAGAGTGGAGAGTGGAGAGAGGCTGAGGCTCGATAATGGATACGGCGGGGATTTTGAATGCGGAAGTAGCGATGTGTTCCCGTGGCGGAGGAGGTAAGAAGATCCGTCGTAAAAATTTCTGCCAGAAGTGAAGTGGGACGTACGTTCGGTTCTTCGCTGGGTTCTGTTCCCGAGCTTTTATCTTTTTTTCTGCACTTGGGGGAAGTTCGATGGGTTCGGTTGATGGTTGTTTAATGGATGTAGCGAGCGGTAGGTTTATACATAAGTTGTGGCAGTGTGAGAATCGCAGTAGAATTGAGAATAATGTATGAGATATCAAAGGTTGTCAAATGGAAAAATATAGTTTTGAGCAAGTGATTCTACGAAACTAATTTTAATAAGCGAAGATTTTAAATTTGATGAGTATTTCTTGAAAAGAAAAAAAAATAATAATTTACCGTGTACCTTTTTACAATAAAGTAGTTCTTAAATACATAGAAGAATGAATTTTTAGAGAAATATCAATTTTAATTTATTTCAAATTGCTTGCACTGAAAAAAAGGTCAACGAAGCACCGCCATACAAAATTTTAGCAAGGGATATTGTTACTGTAATTATTTGTATCCACCCAGTAAATATATCGCATGGAAATGGTTAGAATAGGATTAGATTAGTCAGCTTGGCGACAAGTAAATAGTTGCGACAAAATAATTTTGTTATTTTTTAACAGCCGAACTATGTCTAGGCCTGAGAACCACTCGAATTGCTTGCGATATGTTTATAGAGCAGAAATGCACATCTCACTGAAGTGATACGCGCGCCGATGCGTGTTTTATGTCATTTGAAATTTGTGCAAGTGCTCAGATTAAATTTAAACATTTGCGCTTTGTGAATGAAATATGGTATTAAACACAATACAATTTTGTATTAAAAGTAGAGTATAAATATAAATACGCCATAACCGAAAATATCATAATTATCTCTAAGAATTGTATATTTCTATTAACGTTCCAATAAGCATAGCAAAGCAGTTACATGTTTTTTTTTTCGGAATGCGATGCTACGAATAGAATATCATATGGCTCTAACAGTTGTACTGCGCACCGCAAAGTGGTATGACTCTCACACCTATACTTTTTGCGTTAGGGTCTCCCACCTATACGTTGTGAGAACTGAAAGTGCGGCTCTGACAACGATACTGTTTGGCTGATTTTCTTTTGGCTGAATTTTCTAGGTACAGTAATTGTACAGTACAAGTGTGAGAGCCGTACAAGATACAATGAAAGCACTAGTGTATAGAGTTCTTTTATTGGAGCATTACATAGGTTAAGATTCGACATACATACATATTTTTCATTAAAATAATCTCGATTAATAAATACACTGGATTACAGACAAATACGCAAAAGCGGATTGCGAACACACGGTTGATGCGGCGGATTTTTTGACTTCTTCAGGTTATAACATAAACATCGGTTTCACGTTGTAAAGTTGGTAACAAATAAATACAGGTCGCAAAACTAAATCGTACAGTTGTCAGAGCTGTACAAATACATTTTCCGCATTTGACTAATAGTGTCGTTACATCTCTGATAGAAAATTGTCTATTACGAAATGGTCAGGAAGTCAGAAAATACTTTTTCCCCTATTATTTGCCCATTTAATAGGTTGGAAATAGAATGACATAACCTCAAAATATTGAATTTAAATTTACTCATAGATTTGACGTTACATTTAATAGAATAGATTAGACATTACATTTACATTCAATTGTAATAGATAGCTTACAAAAATGTAAACAATAAACACAGACTAAAAAATCATTTACAGTACTCCTTAGATATTAACTGAAAGACATATTTTTCTATTAGATTCTGTCTCTCTCACTCCTCGTCATAAGAAAAAGCCTTCTACTAGCCATTTTCTAACTAATAAACTGACCAACAGTTTATTTTTCTCTCCAATTTTAATACCTTTGAAATAGTTAAGAACAAGCTTGTGTAAATCTTTAATAAAAATGTTTCTATTTTCAATCTATTAAATGGCCGACTAATGTTGGAAAAATCGTTTCATCGATAGATAGAAATATCCAAGAAAAGTGGCTAGTTTTTGGCTATACCCCACTAAAACTAGCTATTTATTAGGCAAATAATGAAGTCAGTTTCCACCAGGGATTATACAAATAAATAGACTGCTTCAACCGTTTGTATGGGTAAATGATCTGTATAGATAGTGCTAGTACAGCAAATAAAAACTATGGTTTCTACAACCTAAAATTTTTTTCCGTGTATGCTTATGTCAAACTGCAGTATGGCGGTGCCTTCTTGACTTTTTTTTAGTGTACTATTTATAATAATGCTAAAACGCACTTTAACTGACAACTTTGAATTATGAGGAAATATTTTATTGCAGGATTGCAAATAATAAATTCAATTATGAATTAAACTCATAAAATAATTCATAATTCAATTTTGAATTAGTGAATTGTTCAAACAGAAATTCATAATTCAATTTTAATTATTAGGTTGTAGGTACCGTAATTTACTTTTTACTATTGAATTATACGAAATGTAATTTCAAACTTTCGATTCAATTATTTCTGTAAAATAAATATATACAATGAAAAAACAAAAAGTATGTTAAAAATCAGTATACAAATAAGAAGAAACTAAACGATTATAAATGATAAAAAGTGAATTACAGTATCTATGATCTGATAATACAAAAGTGAATTGCTCTTTTATAATTCAGTATAATTTTACGTATAATTCGACAGTTTTAGAACTCTGGTTTATTAATAAAAAAACCGCGATATGAAATGTAAGTATTTTCAATCGCTATAAATATCCAAATCCATAAAAAGCTAAAACATCGCATGAAATCACTTCTCCTTCACCGATCTGACAGCCACTTTACATAGCCGCCATCAGCGACGACCGTTTGCAAACTTCTCTTCCCCCAAAAGGAGCGAAAGGAAATCCCCGAGTAAGACGGCGACGGCGAAGAAGCGTCACATCAGCCCTTACATCGTCAAATTGTTTGTCAATTTGGGTCTTATTGAAATCTTTCTCCCCTCTCTCTCCCTTTCCACAGCGCGCGAATTCGCTCGATTCCGAATCAACAGGCAATCGCGGAGAGCGAGCCGAGAGAAAAGTTTTCTCCTCGACTGGCTTGAAAAGCGAGACTCGCCCGCGGGGGTGGGCTGAGATACCGCAGCGGGGTTCCGCGAAAAATGAGGCTTATTCTCTTTGTTTCTCTCGCGGTTCTTCCCCCATTCATTTCCTCGCCACCTCCGTTTCACCGCGAGCGATAAACTTCTGCGCGGAGCTTTTTCTCGCTTGATTAATGCCGGCCCACGTAAGGCAAAATCCTCGCGATGATCGCCGTTATCGCATACGTGCGCTCGCATTCAAATTCTATATACCTGTGCGTGGAAGAGCCGGAGATTTTACAGTGAGCGAGAGGACGCGACGTTGGCACTCAGAAGATTTATCCGAGAGCAGAGAGAGAGAGAGAGAGAGAGAGAGAGAGAGAGAGAGAGAGAGAGAGAGAAAGCGGGAGCGGGAGAAAGATCGTCGTTATATCTGCCGCTGTGTCGATGGAGGGCGCGCGGTCAATAATTTAGAGTACCGGTGGCAAGCGTGTAACGATCGGAGTGGGCCTCGGTTTCAGCATTAAGTATGATTTGTAGATGCGCGCGAAAAATATTGGTTATGGCCTCTGAGGAAATATTTTATTTTCCTCTTTATGCTTTTACGGCGAGAGCCGAGGAGTTAATGTTGCGAAATTAATCGTGACGGAGAGTCATTTTCGGGAGTAGAAAAAAAAAGAGGAATAAAATGTTCGAGAAGCGTCGATAAAAAAAGAAAGTTGGCAGTATATCACGATGGGAATCTGGAAAACAAAATGGGAAGAAACTGGGAGATTAAAGGTTCGAGGTTTATGGTCGTGAAATACGGTTCGAGTGGCTGTTTTCTGTGGTAATATCACGTCTTGAAGTGATATATATATTTTATTTGCGAACGAAACCCGTCTCGGTTAAAACTTTGATTATTAGAAAAATTTTATATTTCATTCAAGTATTTAAATTTCCTTCCCCTTTTCAACAAAGAATATTCAAAAGCGTCAAAACATCATTTCCCGAGCAATTCATAATACGCGCTACTGAAACCTCCAATCCTAAATTCCAATTGCAACTTTTCAAAAACTCCACCGTCCACCTCCTTTATCAGTATCATTCATATCTACCTACCCAATCACATCAACTAGCTTACATTCACCTCGCCTCCCTCTGACCCCGCGAGCACTTTCCTCGCCTCCTCATCGCACCACGAAGCCCCGTAAAAATCCCATATCCCCGCATCCCACGCCCACCTCATCCTCGCATTATCCCGAGCCACTTGCACCCTATAGCCCGCGGGGATATCTCAATAGCTCTGCCGCGTCGTCCACGCGTGTCGTAAGTCGCTCTCTGCAGGGATAATATCGGCTACCGCCGCATTGATTGGTGGCAGCCGTCCAAATTGTACCCTTTAAATCGTCGTCGCTCGTCGCCCAATCACGACCGCATCTCGCTCCAATTCTCTTTCTCATTCCCTTCTCACTTTTTCCCCTCGATGATTTATATACACACCCAGACGCGCTGACTGCAGAAAAGAAGGGTATATGTGTATACGTACGCACGCGTGTACGTGTGACGGTGGCGCAGAGCTACTCATCATTCACGCTATTATCAGTTAGCTCGAGATAGGCGCGCATATTCCTCCCCTCGCATTCTTGAATGTATAGGCGCCCTCTCGTATACGCGTATATATATATATACGTACGTATACGTACGTACGTTAGCCAGGGGCGATAGATGAATAGACGGATAAACGGACGCGGGAGGCATCGACGTAAATTACGCCGCGCCGTTTGACACGCGGCTGGCCACCGTTCGCTCTGGCTCTCTCCCTCTACGGCTGGACGCCTTTTGCGCCTCGAGAATTAATACGGCCGCCGGGCGCGCTTGTGGAGAGAGAGAGAGAGAGAGAGAGGGGGTGGGGTGGATTCGACAGCGCGAATGCGGAGGGCGGCTACTACACGGCCGAGGGAAATTATCGGGCGAGGAGGAGGAGGAGGAGGTGAGGTGGATAGGTGGAAATGGTCAATGGGGCTATTGTTTTGAATTAGAGAATTACGTTTTTAAATGAGTATTGTGGATATTTGATTGGCTGAATTGTTAATAAATGGGGAACGAGTGATATTGCGGTTGGCAGAATTGGACTGTTTATGGAACAGCGATGCTCAAATGGAGGGTAATATAATATTGTATGAGAGAGAATTCGATATATAATATGTAGAATAACATAGGGATTTGAAAATAGAAATATCTTTGAAAACTAAATTGGCTGCATAGCAATAAAATATTCAAATATTTCACGCTCGCATATAGCAGCATATCATAAAGTTAATTTCGACAAATAGTTATCCCCGTAATAATAGTTTCGAGAACGAATAGTTTTATTTTTCCTACCCCTGAGCGATTAATCCACTCGGGTCGTTAATCAGTGGCGTAACTTCGCTGCCGCTCTCAGTGAAAAAAACTCGTGTGTTAATTTAATTTATAGATACAAAGCCAATGAGAAATTCCTCGGCTGAATTTATTGGAGCTTGTGCCCTTAATTCGGAAAATTCAATTTATAGTTGAAAAGGGAAAAAACGCGCGAATGAAAATATCAGTGACATTTAGTCTGATAATAAAAGTTATCTGTCATCTCTCAAACTACTTGAGAATATTATTGTATTTCAGACTTGCAAAAGGATCATCGATAAAAATGTCGAACTCTATCGTTACTGGTGTAAAAAAAAATTAGTCTGGCTAAAGTCTGGCTTTTGTCTGTCTCAGAGCTCTCTAAGGTTGAATTAATGTAAAAACCACTAAACATGAAAATTGCTCCACCGTAGAAGTAAATCAGTGAACATTCACAAATATTTTTTTTTTATTTAAAAGTTTAGCAAAATAACTAGACTGAATCCGTCACTTTTAACCAAACTTGAATTTTTTCGTTTCGAGAAAGTCTGGCAAAATTGTTAGACTAAATCCAGCACTTTTACCCTGTAAGCGAGCGGGACTCATCCCTAAAATGATCAACACGGTAGTACTAACCGCTAGAACCAGTTCTTTTGATGCTTTCGAGGTCGCTGAATACGAATCTGAAGTTCTTTTTTGAGCAAAGTGGGGAAACATTTACAAAATGATAATTTTGTAAAAAAAATGAACGAAATGAATGGGTATTAAAATATAGTATATAGGAAAGTTGTCTGTAAAATACACGAGAACACGAGAATCGAATTGAGAATCTTTACCAATCACATAAAACAAATGAATTCACCTAGAAAAAAAGACGAAAAAAAAGCATTTCAATTCCTTAATTCGCGCGCATCAGGTATTCCCTTTTCCCACGCAGCCAAAGGAGAATAAATCAAGCCCCCGTTACCTGTACGCAGTATAGGATCAAAGACAAACCTCCGTCGCCCATACCAGAGAGAGAGTCTGCGCATCCGCATTCTCGAGAGGCATGCACGTGCTTTATCGTCCATTTCGTCCCTCTCTCTCTCTCTCTCTCTCTCTCTCTCTCTCTCTCTCTCTCTCTCTCTCTCTCTCTCTCTCTCTCTCTCTCTCTCTCTCTCTCTCTCTCTCTCTCTCTCTCTCTCTCTCTCTCTCTCACTCTCTGTCTCTGCCTTCGAATCCCTCAAGCCTTCGTCGCATCTTTTTTTCCCCTTCTACCTCCAGAGAGACGTACACATAGCAAAAACTGCGCTTTTAACAAACGAAAAATGCGTGCGTCCCGAGAGCGCTTCGGATTTTCCGGCTGCCCGGGAACGCGTATCATTTTCACAAAAGACCACGGCCGCCGCCGGCGATCGTGACGAGTCACAGCAACAGCAGCAGTCGCTGCAGCTATACGGTGAAAGTGGAAATACGGACGAAAAATCGAACACGAGAGAGAGAGAGAGAGAGAGAAGGGAGTTGACGTGTATGTGTGTGTGTGTAAGTGTCTAGTCGGGGATTTTTCGGAAAACGTTGTTCCCGAGCAGCAAGGTCGGAAAATGATTGCTGCGTCGGATGGATCGCAACAAAAACGTTGTTGTACATAGCTTCCTCTTTTTGTAAACGGTCGAAATTCATTTTTTTTTCTTTCTTGTCTTGTTATGGTCTTTTTCGCTGTTTTCTTTTTTCCCGATAAATATTCGAAACTGCGCGAAACGTCGAAGTTTTTGCGCAACCCCCTGTACTCACATAACGTCGTCGCTCGCGTTTCTTTGAAACTCGTTACGAGAAAGTATATTACGAGCGGCGCGAGCGGATAAGAAGAATGGGAGAGTTGGAAGCGCGCCGGCACGTAAGAAAACTCATTACATAACCGGCCCATTCATAAAATAGATATAGAGGACAAAGGGACAGAGAGAGAGAAAGAGAGAGAGAGAGAGAGAGAGCCACGACATGAATGAAGAGTTGGAGAGGCGGACTGAAGAAAGACGAGGAATATTTTATCTCCGTCCATAAAGGACAAGCCTCTGTATCCTTAATTTTTTATTTCCTCATTCGGAGGTATATTTCGACTGCTTATTAAATTGTGTGTTTATGTTACTTTTACGGCTTATTTTATTTACTTATTTTAATAATGGAATTTTCACTTTACACTTTTATAAAAAGCTTCGCGAAGCATAAATCTCTGACGCAAAACAGTCAGCAGAGGGAAAAATTACGAAAAAAAAAAAAACACGTAATCCAAAAATTATGGGAAGCTATATAAATTACAAACATATTTCAATCTGTATTTTGCTGTATACGAAATGCTGGAATTTACTTCTCCTTATCGCGCGTCCCTTATCACGCATACCTACTCTGATTAATCTCCATACTGTATCTACCATCTCACTCCTCGAATAATTTGAAAATTCCTAAACAACTCAATCACCGACCCCAATAACATCCCTACATAAATCCGGCACGTGCATTTCTCCCCCCTCCTATCTCTCTCTCTTGCACATTAACGATCCACCTAAATCACAAGCCGCACGGAAACTCCGTACCGAAAAAAAAGAAGAGAATGAAAAAAAAAGAAAAAGAAATAATAAATAGGTACACGACCCAGAAGTCAGTGCGGAGCAAAAGACGTGGAAAACGCGCATTATATCCAGTAGGCTCCCGAAAAGCTCCACGTCAGACGAGTGGAAGGGGGATGGAGGGGGGTATAGTTCGGCGTGCCCGGCATATTCAAAGAGCGTAGCGACGTCCGCGAGTTTTTCGAATTCTTCCTACCGGTCACGTTTCTTACCCCGGGAATTTCGAATATTTACACGGTCGCGCTGCTCGGACAGTTCGCCCTGGCGCGGGTTTATTATTCCGGGCTGCGCGCTAATGCCACCGCCGCTGCGCTCGTCCCCGCGGGGAATATCTCGCGCTGAATTTTCAGTAGAAAGAGAGAGAGAGAGAGAGAGAGAGAGAGAGAGAGAGAGAGAGAGAGAGAGAGAGAGAGAGAGAGAGAGAGAGAAGCGTTGAAAGAGAGGCAAGAAAAGAAAAAGGATTAAAAGAAATTCTAATCTTATCTTTCCTTCTGCCTTTCTTGCGAGAGGAAAACAATACGGTTAATGGCGCTCCTTTCGCCCGGGACACGCACTTTCTTGCCGGCGAGAGAGCGAGAAGAGAAAGAGAGAGAGCACACCTTTGATACTCGTCCCGAGAGGCAGAAGCACAGCCAAAAGATAAACCCGTGCACTTTGCGCCGTTGCATTACAATGTCTTTTCCTGCCTCAACCCCGGCTTCCTTCGAGCAATCACGAAGTCTCTGCATTAGTCGATGAAAGGGTGCCGGAGTGATCCGCCAAAGTTCATTGATAGACGGAGGAGGAGGAGAAGAAGAAGGGTGGGGGAGGGGTGACTGCGATTTTTGCGCGAGTCGCACAATGCGCTCCCGTCTTTTGAGTTGAGAGATATTGCAGAGAGGATGAATAAAGGTACAGCGGAGAGATTGAGAGAGGCTGCAGCGCCTGGGAGTTTGAATTGCCGCGCGCTTTTGATGACGATGACAGGATGTTTTTAGATTTGTCCGAGGAAAAGGTGAATATTCATAGTTGAGATTTCGTCGTTTCCTTTTTTGCTGTTTTCCGTTTTTTTTTTTTTTTTTTTTTAATTCTTTTCTCGGGAAAGGATGTTTTTGAAGTAAAGTCAGTTGTTAAGGTCTTCTTTTTTTATGAACGGCTGTTGGAGGGACGGAAGATACTTATACGTTTTCGAAAATGCACGAACTATAACTGAGATTCTACTGGTTGGTATAGACATATAACTTTATGCGATGAATCGCAGTTTATTCAGAGATGCTAAATATGAAAGTTGATTCTAAGTTCTATTTTAAAAGTGAAATTTCAATTAATAAAAAATTTGCATCTCGGTTGCAGAAGTGGATTAAATTGTATTTTTCGAATATTGCCCGGAATACTTTGAAAACTGTAATTGCATAACTAATGGATCAAATCGAAAATATCACAGAACTTTATACTCCATTCCATTTTTATGCACCTACTCTATTCGATTCAGCTCTTGTTATTTCTGGAATTTCGAACTGTTCGGTCAAATTTTGGAAATCTCTCTTGAGTGTACCCGAACACCACGCAGAAACAAAAAGCGGCGCGGTGCTAGAAGGCATCTTCATTACCCCGGTGCAGAATTTAATGCTAATCCGCGCTTATTTCGAGCTCGACATTCCTTAAAATTGTAGCCGGCACCGCCGTCGTTCTATTTAGAGTTGCTAACGAGCTATAATACATGTAACGATGTCACTCAACACGGAGTAGCGCTCGTCGCTCTGAACACAACATTGTTATCTTTTTACACGTTTAAAATGCACGGATTGCTATGGTTATCTTAATCTGATGTCTCGTAATGAGTACATGCGCAGGCTGAAAGTTTTTGTCTTTAATTTCCACTATCGAGCTAATAAAAGCTTTTAACAGTCAAAAGGTTTCTTATTAATAAACCATACGCTAATATATAAATATAGATTCAGAAGTTTCTCTAACTTCAGCCACTATTTTTACACGCTCGTGCATTGCGTTAAGGTGGTTCCCTGGAGATCAGAGTTGATTCAACACATACTTGGAATTACACGCGTAGGTCAATAAAGACATAACGAATGTCATATCCAAATTTCAGAGCATTTTATCGTTTGGCTTCTGAGTCATTGCTGTGTAAAGTTACACGGATTACATGGGAGATATATATATATATATCGAAACTGTCGCGTTATGTATCTGTTTACAACAATATCTAAGCAATGAGATTCAAGTCAGACTTGGAATTTTATGTACACATAGAATATATAATAATATATAAAGAATGAAGTAGATTCATCGTTTCATTATTAAAATAGAGCATCTTAAAAATATCGCTTTCGCAGATTTGATATGTTTCGAGGGTTATGGACGCTCATCGTGCCAGCGTGCACTCTCTATCTCTCTCGCTCAAAGCTGTCTGTCTCTCTCTTACCCAGGGAACCACCTTAAGAGAGAAAAAAAAGCAAACAAAAAATTGAAAGAACTTTCCAGCGAATCAATATAGCATATCAAGCCGCGCCGTAAATACCCGGCATTTCTGCAAACCCACTCGTCTATTTATGGACTAGGCGCGTATCCCCCCGGATTATATGGGTGTATACATAGAGCACACAGCCGGTGGGAAAACCGAATTAGGCGAGAAAATTGAGAAAACATCGGGGGCGCTTGGCGAATTTCAAGAATGAAATCACCGAGCCGCGCAAATTGAGGTGTCCCTTATATGCTCGCGCGCCTGCATGTTTCAAGAGGCTGGAAAATTCAAGCGAGACAAAAGAAAAGTGGAGAGAAAGAAGAAGGAGCTGCGCCGTGCGCGCGCGCGCGGATTACACCCTCGTTTTTCGCGAAATTCTCAAGGTAGAAAGGGAGAGAGAAAGAGAGCGGGGGTCCGTATGCCGCGGCGGTGCACGTGATAAACCGGCGTAGTAGCGTCATTAGGAAGAAGAAGAAGCGGGAGAAAGAGAAAAAAAGAGAGGGAGAGAGAAGCAGCACCGACGCTAAAGCGAATACATCGTTGCTACGTGAGGGAAGTTTAGCCGCCGCGAGAGGAGGAGGATTTTGACGTAACCTTTACGTGGATAGGTATATGTACACACACCCACACATATACAAAGTCTCTGGAGTACGAGCGGCGATTCGTTCTGGCCCCCTCTCTCTCTCTCTTCCGTCGTAATTAGCGATTAAAACTTGCCCCGGCCGTTTCTTTCACCCGGGCAATCGGAGAGGGAGGAAGGAAACTCACGTATCTCTTAGGTTTCTTTCCCCTCGATCGCGACGTTCTCTTTCTCTGGATCTCTCTCTCTCTCTCTCTCTCTCTCTCTCTCTCTCTCTCTCTCTCTCTCTCTCTCTCTCTCTCTCTCTCTCTCTCTCTCTCTCTCTCTCTCTCTCTCTCTCTCTCTCTCTCTCTCTCTCTCTCTCTCTCTCTCTCTCTCTCTCTCTCTCTCTCTCTCTCTCTCTCTGCACGTGTGTCTGTGTTTGGTCGAAGAAATAAAGGATAAAATCAGCGGGACCGTGTGTTTGGGATCGATAAATGCGATTTTGGTTCGTGTGTACGGACTTTGATGTTCTCTTTCTCTTTCGTTTTCTCTCTCTCGCTTGCGCGCCCTCGGTTTAACTTTTAATGCGGAATAACAGTAAATACTGTTGTTACCGAGCGAGTTTGAAATGTTATTGTGGGTGGAAAATGTTTTTCCGTTTTATAGTACCGGCTTCTTTTCTTTTGCTACTTTTATTGGTCAAAATAACGAAATAGATTTGCAAAAATATTACTATCGGTTTTTTTTTTTTTTTTTTTTTTTAAGGGCGAGCGATAAATTTGTTGAAATCCAGACGGTGTTTTTATTTTGTTGGGGATACTATCTCGACGTGAAAGTGGATATTGCAATATAGCAGTTTTCATTTAGTTTCAAAACCACTCCCTCTAAATTATAAATCGAAAGGCGTTTTTGTGAATTATACTTTTTTTAATTAATAGGCTTGATTTGAAGGGATGAGTATTTGCGCAACGTCTAAATAATCGCCATAATATATCGCACATCTCAGCGTGAAGATAAATAAGCAGAGATAATCCCTCGAATTAATATCAGAACGGGATAATTTAATCAAGAAGGACAGTAATTAATACGAAAAAGTTAATCACGTGGTAGGCAGCAGCGTAGACCATATCTCTCTTTACGTATCTTCATTAATATTTCACAGATTGCCTCGACTTTTTTCCGATACGGCGTGCCGCTCGATGAAAGCCGTCCCCATATACGGAAATAGTACGAGATATATTAATTGTTAAAAGATTTGTCTTGAATTCCAAGAGTCGACGCACAAAGGCAAACTTATTACCTAATTCCCAGTCAAATTTCAGATAAATCTATTGAAAAATAAAGACGAAATTTGAAAAATCGCAAGATGTCATATTTTGAGGTTAATATAGTAATATGCAACGTTGCGATTTTTCAAATTTCGTCTTTATTTTCCAATAGATTTAGCTAAAATTTGACCAGGAATTAGATAATAAATTTGCCTTTGTGCGTCGACTCTCAGAATTCAAGGAAAAACTTATAACAATTAATATTTAATTAAAAACATTGTGGTCGATACGGCAGAGAACTCTGCTGGTATAAGCCATACCCTTAAAACTCGTTGTTTATGGGGTACGGGAAGCACACAGCGACGCGCCGGCCGACGGCAGCTGTTATTTCGGAGCGACAGCCTAACCTCACCAACCTCCAAATCGGAGCAAGATTGCTATGATCTCATCCACTTTTTAGTGTTGAGTTAGATTAATTAGTTCTAAAAATAGTTTAAAAAATTTGTATTAAAAAATTTTTAGTTTTAAAAATAGTTTTAACTCCAATTATTATATATTCATTAGAACGTGCTACTCGTTCCCCCCACCCCAGTGCCACGTGGACCCCACTAGTGGGGCACGGAGAGCATTTCCAAAGGTTTTACTTTCCAATTGTATATTACAAAATATAAGTCAATATAATTTTTGTTATTGATTGACTCAGTTTCCTAATGGTATTGACTATTTATTACAATTCTTTTTAGAATTGAAACCCATAGATCTTTAATATAATCATGAATTAAAGTTAGGGTGCCCGTGACGCCCCACCTTCCTCTATGTGCATTTTCATTAGTCCAGCGGTACTTGATATATATATATATATATATATATATATATATATATATATATATATATATATATATATATATATATATATATATATATATATATATATATATATATATATATATATATATATATATATATATATATATATATATATATATATATATATATATATATATATATATATATATATATATATATATATATATATATATATATATATATATATATATATATATATATATATATATATATATATATATATATATATATATATATATATATATATATATATATATATATATATATATATATATATATATATATATATATATATATATATATATATATATATATATATATATATATATATATATATATATATATACTCATGCATATTAGAATAAGAAAATTTTACGAAATTTTAATGAAATGTTATCTATTGAATGATTCCGATTTTATTAAAAAAAAAAAATAATAAAATTAATACTAACCGAGGGGAAGAATATTGCGTAACATATTAACATATTCATCCAAGGGAAAGACATGTCACATACAACGGAAATTGAACAATATTCCCTTGTCCTTAATATCCTATCCAATACACTTGCTCTTCTACAACAAGAAACGCCTAAATTTCACTAAGTAATTCTTCTCCTTGGGCTACGCAAGCATCACATCATAAAAAGAAAACATACGCCACTACCTTTATTCTCGGCGGTCATTCTCCTACATTTCGAAAAACCTACTCCAGCAGCTTTCCTCTGCCCCTCTCTCTCTCTCTCTCTCTCTCTCTCTCTCTCTCTCGCTCTACCTCCGAAAAATACGGGCGGAAAAGGCACGCGCAAAATCGCCAAGGATATTTTTTCCTCTCTCTCTCTCTCTCTCTCTCTCTCTCTCTCTCTCTCTCTCTCTCTCTCTCTCTCTCTCTCTCTCTCTCTCTCTCTCTCTCTCTCTCTCCCTCTCTTTCTGCCGGCTCGCTCCTTGATAATGGAAAACAGAGAGAAAAACAAAGAGAAAGAGAGAGAGAGAGAGAGAGAGAGAGAGAGAGAGAGAGAGAGAGAGAGAGACTGCGAGGAATGAAACGGAGCGGGAAAAGATACGACGACGACAGAGGTGTATGTGTGTGCATGAGTGTGTGTGCCAGTGCGCGTAGGGAGCAACGGCAAAGTTGGGTTCTTGACATGAACAAAGCTCGCAATTTCGCCATTCTTACCGCCCGTTCTATCCGTGTTACGGCAAAATACGGGGAGGTTGTCTTGTCACCTTTCTCTCTCTCTATTTCACGCGCAGAGGAGAATGCGCCTCGTTGCCAACGCCACCACGACTGCCGCCGCGTATGTGTATATATATATGCGTTCACGGATGTCTTATCCTTTTTCCGTCCTGTCGCGTGAGGTCGCGATTGGAAAAGCCGATCCTTCCTCCGACGTAGCAGCGCAGCCACACCGAAACCACCGTCGTGTGTCGATTTCATTTTCTTCTTTGAACATAGCGTGAAGGAGAAGAAAGAGAGAGGCAAGCGAGCGAATGGTTTTTAAAATATTTCGCGATGTGTAAGAGAGATGCGTTCGCAGTCATCCTCGTGTAGAATAATATTTGACGACGGTTTTGTCGGTGTGTGTTGCTGTTTCTCGGGAAATGGCTGTGTATTTTGGCGTGACTTTTAAAGGAAAAGTGAATGTTTAATTAAAGCTAATTACGCGAAAATGTAGGTATATATTTCGTTATACATTTCGTTTTACTCTGATTCTTGGAGTACATAAAGGTTTTTTTCGAAAAATTTAATAAACAAGTTTGAATTAAATGGCAGTCCGGGATAAATTATTCCTGCTTCAAAATTTAAATTAAACTTATATTGTCCATTATCCAGCGAAACTCAGAATTATTCTTTATCCGAGGTACTATAGTTTAATTCCGAAGAAAATTATTTTATTTTCATTATTAAAACCTTTAAAGTACTAATTCTCTCTTACTATTAAATGAATTACGTTTTTACATTCGTGGATGAAAAAAAATATAAGAGTTATAAGCTTTTTAAAAAGACACGTTTTTGTTAATAACAAAAGAACCGTGATAGCTAGAAATTTTTCTTTCTAGAAAATATAGGTATTATAATTCAATTGCGACTTCTACCCATCTGATTCACATACATAAAACCGTTCTCGAGAAATTATGATTTGAAAAAAAGGTTAACAAAATTTTAACCTCAAATATGTTTGAAATTTATTGACCAATCACTTTGCCCAAAGAACTCGACTGAGAACTATCCAAAATCTACCACTGTAAAGAATTTTATACCACTCTAACCTCAAAATCACAACTTTGATATGATTTTTCGGCGCTCGTGGTATAAAATACCGTTCGAAACTAGTGCGTAAGTCGATTATTTAGGTGGTGTGGCTTTTTCGCACTCGCTTCGCTCGTGCAAAAAGTCAGACCAGCTAAATAATCGACTTCCCCACCCGTGTCGAAATGTACTATTAAAGCGATTAAGTCAATTTTACTCCCGTAATCGTTGGACATACAAAACTCATTTTTTCATTTTTCAATTTTTTCCTCAAAAACTAACCAACAGAATGAATTCAAATTTTTACAGATTATAGGTATTTATATTCTGCAATAACAAAAGAACCACGATAGCTACAAAAATTTTTTTTAGGAAATATAGGTATTTTAATTCTCTTTCGAATGCTATCCATCCGATTAAAATATCTCAATCCTATCATTAAAAAAAGCAAGAATAAATTTTGAGAAAATCGTAAAACGCATCGGCCCAATCAAAAAACGGATTTTTGACACGCAATCACACAAAAAAAAGAGACCTGTCCGATTAAAATCGACCTAGTAGAAGTTGAGATCCAGGCGTATACGCGCGCGCACACACACACACACACACACACACACACACATACACACACACACACACATACATACCCATGCACACATACACACACACACACACACACACACACACACACACACACATACAGGCATTTTTCAAGAACCATGTATTTTGATTCCTAACACGTCGGAAAAGAATTATAACATGCTTTTACACAACAACTCAAAAAATTACTATCACAAAGCTTACTCTAGAAGGAAGCAATACATGATATAATTCAATACCATCGCGTTTGAAATGTATACGACACAAAAGCTTCTCGTTCGATTCCACTCGCGTTAATTCTGGATACTTCTGCCGCACTCGTCGAATTTAACGGCTTTAGATCATTCCGTCACTTGATCGCACAGTAAAACATTTTTTCTGATAAACGCGAGCAAATGGAAGGCATACGACCGTTTTCGATGCCCGACGAGGATTTAAAAGGGAGCCAAAATATACATTTATATATGTACAATTAAAAACATGTTTGTGACACGTTTTTTTTAAGGTTGAATAATACTCTCAAAGCCGGAGCTGCCGATTTTTGCGATTTGTATATTTTTATATGCTTTAAACTCCAAACTCACAATTTTTGAAGGAATCAACCATTTTCAAGTTTCAAAAAAGAAAATAAAAGCTCTTTCTTGTATACTAATTTCTGATGTAAGAAAGAAGAAAAACACGTTCGGAAGGTGAGCTTTCCAAAAAAAAATTTGATTCGTTTTGAGGCCGCCATAAGTGAAGCTTTTTTTGTGAATTTCCTCATATAGATGTGTACGCGTGAGTGTGCGTTTCGCGTGGCTGGTAGAAGTTGCTCAAGCACATTAGGAAATAAACCGATACATTCGGTATTGGTAATCAAAATTTATGGCTCTGCAATAAAATCAGCAGGAGTGGGCTCGCTTGCTCCGACTCTTTCTCTCTCGCTCTCTCTCCCTCCACCCTTCGTGAATTTATGTTTCTCCTTGTTTTCCACGACATAATAAATTAAAAAGAGAACAAAAAATAAACAACGCACTCATTCATACGTGTAAAAGTATTTCCCTCCAACTGCCAAACAAACTCCTATATGTACTATTCAGCGCGACCGTAAAATCCAATCGTCCACCACCGCAGCGTGTCCACGTTTTATTAAGAAAGATTAACGTTGGCCGAACGATTCGACTCTGATGCTCTCTCACACGCGAATGATGGATCGTAAGTGGCGTGTGTATAGTTGACCTCGTTCACCCTTGGTAGCGGTGGAAGGAAAATATAGCGAGAGGCAGAAAGCCGTGCGGCGCTTAAAAAGTTTCGCAATCTCGCGCGGCGCCGAGGATTTAGGCCTCCCGGAGAAGTGTATATCTGGAGCTGGGGGTTCGCGAGAGTATCTCGAGGTTGTGATGCAAGGGGGAGAAGGTTTAAGGCAATTATATCCCGTAAATTGGGGAGGAATCGTATACGCGTGGTTGATGGAGCGAATGAGTAAATTGTTTAGGATTTTAAAGAATTTGTTTAGATGGTATATATATATATATATATATATATATATATATATATATATATATATATATATATATATATATATATCGGAGGATATATGCGAAATGTGAATGTTCTCCGTTACGAAACACTCCGCTATCCCGCGAAGTTTCTAGTCGATATTACGAACCGTTCGAGTACAACTTCGAACGAAATTTTTAAATTCTTTACCGACTCTCGCGTATCGAAATTTCATTCGGGTACCATTTTTAGAAGTTTCGGAACATCGATTTCGAACTTTCGTGGAGCCGGCAGATGTATGAGGTAGCGGAGGACAGTGATATACCCTACTTTTGCATACGTATATATAATGTATAACACATTCTTTCATATCGTCCAAAAGTCAATAAAAATATATATTGATCAAAGAATTAATTTCAGTACCACGCAAGCTTCATCATCGTGACCTATGAGACAGCGCGGAGTGCAATTTTGCTCTTTAATCCCAGAAACTCTTTTCCGATACACAAACAAACCTAACGATTCAGCTCTGCGCCTCTCCACCCCCTGTAATTCCCTTTCATACAGCGGCACGGCGTTCGACGACGACAAAAAAACGAATCCCCCTTTACCTTCGCAACTCCGATAAATTTTCCCCTCCCCACATCGCAAACAAGCTTATCTCGGGGCGCTCGCGTTCTCGCGGGCGCAAGAAGAAAAAAATGAATAACAGCCAGTAGCTCTCGCGATTATAATGAAGTGCACGCTTGCGAGGAAGAAAACTTTTCCCGTGTGTTAGTGCGAATAAAGACGATTTCAGAGCCGGTCCGCGTCACGCGCGCGCGCTCGTAGTCGATCGATCAAATTATGATTGAGTGGCGCTAATGGGAGAAAGAAGGTGCGCGAGATTACACGCTCTCTCCTCTCTCTCTCTCTCAATTGAGAGAGAACCGAAACTCGTGTCGTAAACGTCGTGTCGATACCTCGTCCGTCATCGTGATTTCTCCTTCCCGCCTTACACACACGCGCGTATGGTTGCTGTAAGTTTCGGACTTTATTAAAAAGCGCGGACGATAAATCACCCGAGCCGCGTGCTCTACTCTGAAAATCCGTTATAATAGTACGGTATATATATGCACCCCCGGCGCGAGTACACGCGTATCGGATTTCATTTGTAATTCTTAATCTTTATCGGATTTAACGCGAGAGCGCGCGGAGATATAAAAAGCCCCGGGAGGGATAAGACAAGCTGCAGAACGTTTAATCCGAGAATCGCGCTCTAGACAAATAGGAAAAACGGAAACAAAAATCCCTGTAGCCCCCGGGCGAAGAGGATGAGAGAGGAGCGACTCGCATTCCACGCTTAAGCTTTTCAGGTCCGCGGGCGCAAATCGCGGGAAAATAGAGGAGGAAACGCCTGGCAATAAATTTCATTCGCCAGTTCGTCTTTGCCGTGCGCTTGTTTTCCCGTTCTATCCCCATCTTTGTTTCCTTTCAAATTGCTGCCACTCGGCGCGATTCATTCGTCTCTCTTTTTGCTCTGCCAATTTAAGCCGCGGCAGACGGGTCTGGGTGAGGTGAGGAAAAATGCACAATGATACTGTTAAAAAGATATGTTTGCCGGCTGGATATAAGAGAGAAAGAGAGAGAGCGGAGAATGACTATTTGTACCCTTCAAGAGATACAGTGAGAGGCGCCCGGGCGCATTCATCGCTATTACTCTGCAGATTTTGACGTTTCTTTAAGGAATCCACCCGGGCAGCCATTCGTCATCCCCACCCCGCGTGGGATAAAGGCGTAAGAGCGCAATTCCCCGCTCCTTATGACTCTTGAATCCGCCTTATCGAATTGTCTTTTTCATTAAGGAAATGCCCCTTTTTCGAGGCTCTTTGCCACGGTAGCCCCGTTGGCGCGCTTAAAGTGGTACTGCCACAGTTCTATATGCGCCTGTTTTTAAGCGTCTGGTTTAAAATCGCGCGGATGGAACTTTTCATGAACCTATACTGAACCACGCGCACAAATGCGGGATGTTTAAAATATGGTTTTTGACGAAAAATCGGTCAAGTAGTTTCTGAGATCTGACTACTACACGTTCACTACGAGTTTTCTCAAAGGTATTTATACCTACTCAAGGTGTTTTTTTTTTTCTTCAGAAACTTAATTTTTTCACCATCACGCCTCGACGTTCGCGACGGCGACGAAGTGACACTGCAGAAACGACAGAAAATAATTTATTTTTCCGTCGCGATTATGAAGCACCGCGGCCTCATCCAGCTTTCGAAACGAAACTTCGAGCGCCCGGGAATTTTTCACAGGTCAGCGCTGCCTGCAAAATTATTTCTCTCGTCTCTGTCTTTCTGTTTACCTTTCATTATCGAGCGTTACCTCGTTTAAAATTCTATTTACGAAAAGTTACAGAAAACTGTGACTAGAATTCTACTGTGAGTTAGAATCTCGCGCAGCTATACGTGGATCTCGTTTTGGCACTCCCGTGCTTCTCAATCGAATTAAGGGTGCCTTTCACTCCAAAACTCAACTTTCACCTATATTTTAATAGGTAATATTAATTTATAGGTTATATTAATATAGCCTACCTAAAATTCTTCATCAATATAATACATGAAATATCAAACAAAATGATAGGTTGACATAGATAACATTTTTAGATTAGTCCTACTTAGCTTACATATATTGTAGAAAAGTCTTAAAAAATAGAATTCTCTTAAATTCTTCCAGGCGATAAAAAATAAAAGTCTACGGCGAACCACTGCACATACTTTTTCTTTATAAAATAATGAAACTGTTGTGATATTAGCTTCATTATTATCACAACAACATTTCTGGAAGAATTTGAGGGAATTCTATTTTTTAAGACTTTTATACAGTATTTGTAAGCTAACTACGACTAATTTTAAAATTGTATCTATGTCCATCTATCATTTTGTTTGATATTTCATGTATTATACTGATGAGAGATTTTAGGTAGGCTATATATTAATAGGTAAAAGTTGAGTTTTGGAGTGAAAGGCACCCTTAAGGGCAAAAACAAACATTTATTCAGAGGACTTTGCAAATCTTTTGATACACAATTTATACCACCATCTGTACACACACACACACACACACACACACACACACACATACGTGCGCGGGCCGTATAAAGTGTATATAGTTTGTACACTTGGATTATAAGTTTTATTACGGCTTGTACTATAATTTACAATTATTAGTCGTATTTTATATCCTTTTACCTTTAGAACTGCGAGCTCGGCAGCTTTACGCTTCGAGCATTTTAACGGTGCTCTAGTACAGCAGCCGAGTTTATTACGGCCGTTTTATTGTTTTTCCATCCTTCAATGAACCTTTTTGACGTTTCATCTCGCCTCTGATTCTTTAATGCCCTGGACCCGCGTAAAGACTTCCAGTAAATTCAATTTTTCATTAGAGTTTGCGCCGAGGTACGACACGGAATTCCGGTTGAACTTCTTTCACCTTATTCGCCGTTACGTCAGCGTACAATGTAAAACATTATAAATGACTTTGATCCTCATACATTTTTCAGCCTCCCGAAAAGCGTATCTGGTGCGAATAAGTGAGAAAATCTACTAATATTTCAGTGAATATATTCACTTGTTGATTGAAGTTTCTCTTAACCTCGCGCTTTATTTTTATTTAAAAAATAGTGATCATGACTAAAAATAGCCTTAACTATACAAAATTGAGTGGGCCTTGTGCGTACAGCACCAAGTTTTTAAAACTAATTTGCTTATAAAAAAAAAATAACTATTTTTCAAATATCACCAAAACTTCATGAGACCATCTTGACATCCTACTCTTTCAGAAAATTCAATCCGCAAATGTGTGCCTCCTTTCTGAAAGGAAATATAAATAAAATAAAAATCGTACAGGGATTTATGAAATACTCAAAAGATTTTAGTTTAATCAATTTTTTTAAAATAACAATTTTTTTTATAAATATTCAAATTGATAAATATTTTTCTCGGAAAAACAAAGAAAATGGCGCGTCTCTAATATGTGTGGACAGATCAGCGCGTACCTCGTTTTCAAAAACAACATTAGTTGATGGCACATCAACATAAAGCATACTATGTCCCTTAGCATAGATGTGAACATAGTGTAGATTTTAACATTTGTTAAGATATTATCTACTCGTTAAATTTGTATTTCATGTTTATAGTGAGAACACGCAAAAATAGACCCTAAATTCCAGTAAAAACATATCACCTGTAAAACATTTTAATATGATTTTTTAAGGCATTTTCAATGATAACGAATACCTATAAATGAAAACGAGGTATACGCGTATGTTTTCATGGTTTTGTTAACTACGGAAATGAGAATAGTGTGCTTCTAAAGATGTGCCTTGAAAAAAATTTTTACTTTTTTTTAGGCCAAAAGTTGAAATTTCAGAGGATTTACTCATATACACACCCACTGTTTTCATAATCAGCTCATCTACATATCACACAGCCGCATTTATATTTACAAATAGCCGGGCGCTTATTTCCGACGTAAAAAATAGTTAGTATCGGGTTACGCATCACGTGTTCTTTACAACAGACAGCGCGTCGTGTTTCGGAGTGATGATGAAGTTTTATATACACGCGATCATTACTAAAAACTATTCCGACCTGAGGACAAAGAAAGATCAAAAAACATCTGCTTCATACACACAAACCGCGGCGATAAGCATATACACACTTATGCATATAACCGGGTGGCTCTGGTTCAGGGTAAACATGACGAGTACGATTCGCGGTTGGCGGGGGTCAATCGAGATAAGCCCTTTACTCTCCTTCCGTGTAATTCTTCGTCCAGATACTACGGGATAACGCGTGCACGTATATATACATACACATACAACCCTTTTTCGCGCCCCTAAATTGTCTCCCGCTTCGGATTCGGGGTCGAGATAGGCGCTCGCTCGCTCGCGACATTTGCATGCATTAGGGAGCGGAATTCGTACCGTATCTCTCACCGGCAAAAGAGAGAGAGAGAGAGAGAGAGAGAGAAAGAGAGAGAGGGAGAGAACAAGAGACTCGCGGGTGGGCTCTAATTTACTGATTATCCTTAATTGAAGACGCGCCGGCATCTTTTTCGTTTCTTTCTTATCTCACGATCGCGGGCGCGGGCGGACGCGCGGCCTTTGTGCACCCGCAGTAATTCACTCTCGTATTCCGTTCGCGTATAAACTCGTGACCTAATTCCGAGGGCGCACAGGGTCCGAAAAAGACGGCGCGTCTTCGTAATGAGACAAAGGCTCGTTATTATGTAAATAACGTAGTCGGCCCGCTTGTGTGTATATGTGTGTGTGTGTGTGTGTATATATACACGCGGAGCGAGCGTTTTAATTACCAGCCGCGGCCGACAAAGGGAAATGGAGATGTAAAGGGCGAACGGGCGTGAGAGAGGCCGACTGAGGCTGTCAAAAATATACCAGTGGTCACGTGTGCGGGGAAAAGGGGGACGACCTTTCGGACAGCCTGAATTTGAGAGACTCGGGATTGAATTGGCTGCGTTTCTGTTTGCTTTGCTCGGCTGGAGGTTCTTAGCCGGAGTTTCGAACTTTGCAATGGACACGTATTTGTATGGATACGTTATTGCTTCAATTATATATGTGTGAGGGAAAGTTGTGTTTTCTTTTCTTTTCTTCACGGGAATGGGGTGCAAAGATTGTTGACGGGCAGTGTGACGGGCTGGGTTATTGTTTTGGAAGGTAATTTGACACCGAGGTCATTGATGTTTTGTTGTGTATGGTGAAAGGAGGAAAGAATTTATCACTTTACGCTGACGAGGGACGAACGATGATAAATTATCGGGTGTTTATTACTTTCCAATGATGGCCCACGAAATCCTCATTTATCAGCAAAAACCTTAAGTGAAAATGCTTGCAGGAGATTTTAAATAAACGTCGATTTGCATTACGGCGCAATTATACATGTTTATAGGCCACTTATTTTCAACGCTTATAACGGTTAATTTAATTTTTCAGAAGAATCAATTCATTCTGCTACAAAGGTATATGGGATGTTTCACATGAAGTAAGCAGGTCAAAATTTTAAAATCGTTAAAATTTTTTTACTAACGTTTTTTATAAAAAAAACACATGCTCCTATAATTTTAGATCGATATTTGCATACATAAAAAAGCTATGCAACATTGAAAATTCAAATATATTTGCAATTGTTGATTAAAATCCAACTTTTGTCATTTTTTTACTCAAAATCTTGAAACTTTTTGTACAGAACATAGATTGGGAAAAAGTTTGCAATTTTGTTGTAAAAAGTAATAGTATTTTTTAATAAATGAAATTTGCATATCTCTGATTGGTTGGTTTTTATTATACCTTCACCGAAGAATATTGAGACTGCGCCTTAAAATCATTTTTCGGCAAAATTTTTTTGAATTCTACTTTTAAAACTCTTCAAAATTCTTTTTTAACCAAAGTTGGCTAAGTGTTACGTGTGGATACACGTACGAATATGAAAAGAACGAAATAAGCAAGGCGTCGGATTACAATATGACGCCGATTAGCAGAAAGTCGCGCGGTGGCGGCCGTGGCTAGGATGATAGCGTTCTCGACTCGCGAGACGGCGGCTCTGGTTCGATCCCAGGGTCCGTCATTTTTTATTATTAAAAAGTTGCGATAGCTCACTCGTAACACCAAGCTAATTGAAAATAGTTATGCTATAGTTCTCTTGATATTTTTTTAAATATCAAGAAAAACAAACAATTAGCATTTTTGACAATATGGTTGATTTAGAAACTTAATATTATTCATAGATCTTATTTAATGGATCAAATCATTGAATTTTGTTAGAGCATGGAATAGAACGTGAAATATCTATTTTCAATACTATTAGACTTATGTAATAATCATTTATAAATTATATTCATTTTTAATTTTCTGAATATTGGATAAAACCAACTCTCTTGACTAATACACATTTCATACCTGCTTAAAATTGCATTTGATAATATGCAGCCGCATAGCGCGTGCTCCGTTTGAGGTAATTTTTGATTACTCCGTCCGACACTCTACGCCTTTCTTTCCTTCCTCTTGCCAACTCTATGTAGTTTCTATACGGTTTATATATTATTTATACAGAATCATTTATTTATAAAATCTTTATAAAAATGTTATATGGTTTTTATATAATTTTATAGAATTTAATATAATTTTATAAATTATATAATTTTTATAGAAGTTTTATAAAATTGTTTTACGTGGAATGTAACATTATTTTGTTATCGATATCCCTTTTATATGGTAAAAATAAATATTACATATTATTACATTACAATGCTTATTATCTTTTAAAACAAAGTAATTTATTGAGGAAAAACTCTATATTCTTAAGGTTTAATATCTTATTTTAATAAATAAATACAAAATTTTTTTTTTCAATAACTTAATTTAAAAAAATAACTGATAAAGTTTTGCCATTTATATATTTACAATATTTACTCTCATTTATGACAATTTTTTTTACTTACATAATCTTAGTTAAATTTAGTTATATTCTGATACCTTGAGTGCCTTATCCAAAATCAAATTGAAAAATTATGATATTCATATTACAAAAAATAATTGTGTCAGGTGATGTTGAAATAAAAAAAAAAAAATCAAAATAATGTTACATATATAGGCATGGTATTCAGATAGTATATTTTTTTTTCAATGAACCATTTAACTTGATTATTGTATATTTTGCATAATTTATGTATATTTTAACAAAGAGAACCTTTGGGTACCTTTTCCACTTGACATTAAGACTAAATATATTATAGATTTCGATAATTTATAGATTAAATTATAGATCAAATAGTTATTTATTTTCGTATTGAAATATACATTGCAAAACTGTCTGTCACCTAATTTATGTACAGATAAGAATAGATTATAATTATCAAATGCAATTTTAAACAGGTATAAAATGTGTATTAGTAAAGAGAGTGGTTTTTATCCAATATTCAGAAAATTAAAAATTAATGTAATTTATAACTGATAATTACATAAGTCTAATAGTATTGAAAATAGATGTTTCACGTTCTATTCCATGCTCTAACAAAATTCAGTGATTTGATCCATTAAATAAGATCTATGAATAATAAGTTTCTAAATCAACCATATTGTCAAAAATGCTAATTGTTGGTTTTTCTCGATATTTAAAAAAATATCAAGAGAACTATAGCATAACTATTTCCAATTAGCTTGTCCAACTTTGGTTAAAAAAGAATTTCAAAGAGTTTTAAAAGTAGAATTCAAAAAGATTTTTGTCGAAAAATGATTTTAAGGCGCAGTCTCAATATTCTTCGGTGAAGGTATAATAAAAATCAACCAATCAGAGACATGCAAATTTCATTTATTAAAAAATACTACTACTTTCTACAACAAAATTGCAAACTTTTTCCCAATCCATGTTCTGTACAAAAAGTTTCAAGATTTTGAGTAAAAAAATGATAAAAGTTAGATTTTAATCAACAATTGCAAAAATATTTGAATTTTCAATATTGCATAGCTTTTTTATTTCTGCAAATATCGATCTAAAATTGCAAGAACATGTATCATAAAAAACTAAAAATAAAAAAATTTTGAGCGATTTGAAAATTTTGACCTGCTTACTTTGTGTGAAACATCACATATATATGCATGTAACGTAAAATATTAGGATTAATTAAGTACCGGCTCATGAATTTATTATGGACAAATATAGTTCTGACAACACATCGGAACGCCATTTAAATACTATTTAAAGTCGTCTCAGAATTCTATATAGGTTGATGACACTTTTCGAGGATGGCGGAAAAAATCTACACGTATGTCGGGACTTATCAGAACCAGTCGTTACTGTGGCACATGATCGTCGTCACAGAGAGAGAGAGAGAGAAAGAGAGAGAGAGAGAGAAAGAGAGAGAGAGAGAGAGAGAGAGAGAGAGCGTGAGTGAGAGAGAGCGAGAGAGAGAGAGAGAGAGAGAGCTAGAGAGAGAGAGCGAGAGAGAGAGAGAGAACGAGAGAAGAGGGTGAGCGAGAGAAAGAGCAGGAGAGAGAAAGAAAGAGAGAGGGTGAGAGAGCAAGAGAGAGAAAGAGACTGAGAGAGAGGTCGACGACGCGCTTGTCGCACAGAAGAGCTGGAACCTTCCGTGTTTCACCAACACACACACACTCGCGCGCGCTCACACACACACATACACACACACACGCGGGTGTTATATTCCGAACGTGACGGGAATGCGCGACGTCTCGTTTGTCAGTGACGAATCCCTTATATGCATTTTAATCCGCCGTATATAAACATCGTTATGCTAAATGACAGTCGAATGGTATACGGGACATTTTTAGCACCGGCATTAATTCTGCGAAATAGTGATGTGATTTGAATGAGAGACAGAGAGACAGTGATTTGCGCGAGGGGACAAAGTGCCAATAAACTTTCTCAGACCCTATCGGACACATATATGATTATTGACGAGGTAATGCTGACGGATTTATTTATTGTAAATCGATAGTATATAACTTTAACGTCCATTTGTGTAAGTGGATCCATAATAATCCATTATCGCTCGTATCACTCATCAGTATAGTGAGATTATATGTAACCAGGTCTGACGTCTCGTCGATTGTTATGGTAGAGAAAGAGTGTAGTATTATGAAAAGTAGCTATTAATATTATTGATATTCGATAGAGCTTTTACGGTTTATTTTCGAAGAAATCTCTACGAGATTACATATAATGTTGAATTCTATAGAAAATTACCCCTAACTGTGGTCGAAAAATTGTAAAAATTCAAAGTTGAAGCACACCTCCAACAACTGGTTTTTCCTATTCTGTAGCAAAAATAATGCACGAAAAGTGTGTCGAACCAAGGAAATCGGCATAGTGTTTTTCAGGAAGCTAATTTTAAGTTTTCTTATGGAAATTTAACATGGGAAAAATGGACGAAAAGTGGTCATTGATGATTAACCAATAGCAAGCTATTGAAGCGGAAAAAAAGTTTTTCACGAAAAAGCGATTAAAGTAGAAGAAAAGAGCTTTAATTTGAGACTAGAGTCGATAAAATTGGTCGATTCTGTGCAAAGCTACGTGAGTTTGAAAATGGCGAAAAATTACAAAAAATTACCAAAATTTTAAGAATTACGTGGATTTGGGAAAAGTCGCTAATTTTTGGTCATTTTTCGAAATTTTCAAATTCACGTAGCTTTGCACAGAATCGACCAATTTTATCGACTCTAGTCTCAAATTAAAGCTCTTTTCTTCTACTTTAATCGCTTTTTTATGAAATTTGTTTTTACCTCTTCAGTAGCTTGCTATTGGTCATCAATGACTACTTTTCATTTATTTTTCCCATGTTAAATTTCCATAAGAAAAATTAAATGTATAGCTTCTTGAAAAACACTATTCCGATTTCCTTGTTTCAAGACACTTTTCGTGTATTATTTTTGCTTCAGAATAGGAAAAACCAGTTGTTGGAGGTGTGCTTAAAATTTGAATTTTTACGATTTTTCGACCACAGTTAGGGGTAATTTTCTCTAGAATTCAACATATACTTTATCCATCATTACATACACTGCAATATACGTATATTTCAATTTACAAAAAGCCTACTATTTGCTAATGCGACACCTACAAAAAAAAATATATCAATAGCGCACGAACAGCTAATCACATCCGACAATAATTATCTGCATCCGCAGTATTCGGCATTCGCTCGTTAACGAAGCTTAACCACCACTCACGGCCCTCTCCCAACTCTCACCTCTTCAACTCCGATAAACTTCATCCTGCTCTAACCTCTCGCTTCTACACAATACGCCATCCCAACTCCCCCTCGCACACTCGCTCGCTCATCTCTTCCTCTTTCCAAAAAAGCACCTCATTCCGCATTAACGCGCGCAGCACACAAAGCCGTCCCGCAGCGAATCACTAATGCGTTTCCGCTGATAATAGTCGAAAAATCCTCCCCGCGGTCGAGAGGAACAATTGTAAATGGCGCCGAGAGAATTACGAGACCGCGGGTGTATAATGACTCGGCGAAGAGGAGAAGAGGGAGACAAAAACAGTCGTATATGTGGGATTGAAGGAGGCGCTGCTGCTGCTGCTGCTTCAACGGCTCGTTGCCGATAGAAAGAGAGTAGTACGGCTGACCGGACCCGGCCTCGTTCTACTGCCGACGGCAAAGGTTCTGATTTGGCGTTGCTGATGAGGAACGGTTTTATAATGAATATGCACACGAGCCTCAGTGATAGTTGTATTGTCATTGCTTTTTTTATCTCTTGTCAGCGCGAATGCAAATGACGCGTCCATATATATATATTTCTACATATGAATATACGCGCAGAGGTTGTGAATATTACAGACAAGTCTTAAATGCGCATGTGCACGACATACACATACACACATTCATGTTGTCCGATTGGAACGAGTATATTATGACTCGTCGAAAAGCGGGGCACAACTGCATTGTCAGCAGCGGCAACGACGGCTCATTTTCATCTCCGTGTGAAAAATGAACTGCTGCGAGTGCCCCCAAAGACGGGGAGAAGGCGAGAGAGAGAGAGAGAGAGAGAGAGAGAGAGAGAGAGCAATTCCGAGCGCTGTGTGTGTATGGGATAAAAAGAAAATGTGCGCTCCTTAATCTCCATCCGAGGAAGGCGTAAATTTTCCGAGCAGCTGCACACAACAAGTATGTAGGGTGAGTTCTCTGCGAGAGGCGAGTGTATTGAAAAGTGAATGCACAGCCTGGATTATTATGCGCGCGTGCGCGGTGGGAAAATTAGTTTCGGGGATGAAGCGAGGGCGGGAAGTGTTTTTGTGAGCTCTCGGGTACAGTGGAATGAAGTGTTGTGGAGGTGGCGGATTTTGGTGAGATAGTGAAAAGATTGATGGGAATGTTGTTATCGTGACGGAGGAGGGGGGCGGACAAAAGCAATTTTAAGGCTGGTTTAAAGAGATGGCTGGAGGTGTTGTCGAAGACGTGCCGGAAATTTTGTCGAATTTATTCGGGGTTGCTGTCATCTTGAAAAGAACGAGTTTTATATAGATATGGATATTTATACATTTATTTGAATATCTATGATCTGTCTGACCGTAACATCAGCGTTGAATAAAACTGAATAGAAATAATGAACAATAATATGAAAAACTATTCTAAAATTGCAGTACTAGCAGAGCTAGCTTGTATAATAATTGACGTATATAATATCAGCGTTCAATAAAACTGAATAGAAATAATAAAAAATAATGGGAAAACCCATCACTGTCGAATTGCAGTACTACCAGCTCTTGCTTATACAATAATTGGTTCCCAGAAAATCATATCCAGGCAGTTCTAGTTTTTTTTTTAACAATTTCATCGAATAAAAAAAATCGTTCGGCGTGCGTTGCTGACAAACGCGAACGCAGCACGCGCGCATAAAAAATCCAGGAATATACGTGAGGGAAGCAAAAATAGTTCCAACCAAATGAATCGTTATAATGAATTACGTCAAAAAAATAGATAGGCGTTGAACTAGAGAGGGAGAAAAATATCCGAGGGTCGGGAGCCGTCAAAAAGGGAGCAACGGAATCACTTACCGTATTGATAACGTCAATCAGCGCGAATTCGAGGGGAATTTTTCATCTCACACCTGCACGCTCTCCGTGCGATATCTAATCGTGCCAACAGCGCCTACATAGTCAGTTTAGTAGTCATTATAAAATAGACATATCGCAAACCACGTGTTGTAAATATATATATATATATATATATATATATATATATATAAGTCGTCATTTTTGTTTGTTCGACAGAGCGCGCGTGCATCGATATGTATACTACGGGGGAAGGGAAACGGGCGAAGAATAAAAATACCGATGAAATTACCAAAGAGAAAAATCGCGGCATGGTTTATTGCCGTGCATGCGTGCGAGCGAGCGAGCGAGCGCGTGTATGCGTGCGCGGGGGTAATTAATAACCGCGAGGTATAGGAGGACGCGAGCACGTGGAGGAGACGAGGATTTTTGGATTACGGGAGGGTATGTGATTTGTGGTATGTCGGGAGACGGCGATCGGATATTTATGGGGTTATCTGCGGATGGGTTTCGTTGGTATTGAGAGAGTATCGTAATAATTAATTACCCGTGGTATAGCAGGGGGTTAGACGGTTCTGTCGTAAGCTTGTATATAATAGGGAATATCCAAATAGTTTTGCTAGTTTTTGGATAGTAGAGGACATTTTTAATAGGTAACGGGAAATCCAATACCGCATTTTATTATCGTTAGAATTAGAAGTAGAATTTATTGTGACAGCGTAGAGGCGTACAATGAATAATATGTAGGACATTGTAGAGGATAAAGTATCAATCGCGCATTGTAAAATGAGCGGATGCGTACGGTTAATTTACAAAGTACATCGCCATTAGACTCTCTTTTGAACCCTACAGCATTGAAATTGAATATAAATGCGGCCGTAAATCAGCAAAGTTTCCGAAATTTGCCGACTGTTACTCAAAGCGACATAAGAAGTGCGAATCTCTACGACTACTCACGAGACTAACGAGTTGTAATCAACTAAACAGGCCGCGATCAGATAAATGCAAATGAAGCTTGACTGAGATCGCGATAATCTTAACTTCGAGGTGTATCGCCCGCTCCTCGAGCACACTCGCACACACTTGATGTATACGCCGGGGTGTATATACAGACGGGACGTAACTTGTAACTCCTGCGGTACGCGCGCACGATGAACTTTCACGGCGAGCGCGCGACTTGCTTGTGCGTATAACTACGGCGGAATCGAGATTTCTAGCCGGTGATTGTGAATCACACCAACCCGAAACCAGTTTCTGATTAGTTCGAAATAATGCCCGATCGGGGCCTCTATTTACGCGGAGTTTTGATGAATTTATTGCTGGACATATTATTATATGCTGGGCTTCGGCGAGTGAGGTGGTATTGGTGTCGGGGGGTGCAAGCTTAATAAATAGGGGGATGGGTGGAAATTTTCAAAAACTATATGGTTCCTTAAAGCGCACTGAAATATCAGAATTAAAATGAAATTTGTGTGAGGAAATACAGATAACCTGATGAGAATCGATCGTGGATGGAGTAGTAAAACTTTTTGAAAAATGTTTCTTTCTTCTGCATAAGTAAAATCTTGTTTAAACGGTTCTATAGATTTAGTTTCCATGTTTTATGGTTTCCACTTCTTCTAAAAGTATTAATATTTTAAATGTACAACCGAGGATATCCCTCTTACGCCATAAATTTGAACTTACAGTTGAGATGATGATGATGAATGATTCCTGTCGGAAAATCGACCCGGCAAATGAAAATGTATGTAACAATCTTTTTACAAAGTATTGTGTTAGAGAAACTTATAAACAAATCTGTTACGTAACTTACTAGATTCTAGTTAGAGATCTTATAAGGATTAAAATTAAACTTTCGAAATCGAGTAGAAATCAAAAACGTCTCGAGTGTTTTGTCAATTTTATTATACATTTGAAATAGCGACATTTCCTACAAACAATTTCTTTTTCCAATTTTCCATCACTCGAAGTACATACTTTTCATATTATACTGTTTCATATACACAATAATTTGAGAAAAGATGATATTATATTATACAAAGTTTTATACCCCCTCCCTCTCCTCCTCCGACAGGAACCACCTTAATTCCTTACCACCATTCAGTCCCACGCGCCTTCCTTTCTCTGGTTCGAGTAAATTCAGCGGTGCATCTTCGATTCTCTCCCCGCTCCGTACGTGTCGTCGACTTCTGACGAACCTGCTCTACACCGAAACAAGCGCTCGCCTCTCTCTCTCTCTCTCTCTCTCTCTCTCTCTCTCTCTCTCTCTCTCTCTCTCTCTCTCTCTCGCTGGCGCGCAAAGTCCCTCGAAAGAGAAAATCAAGAGTGAAAACTAACGATCGACAGAGAGGAAAAGAGAGAGAGCAAGCGTCAGCGGAGAGTGTCCAGGATAAACAAGAGCGACGAAGTTTTGGCAAAGCTTTGCCGGAGGGGGCCGCTCACGTAGCGCCGAAGTTCATCTGGCCTCGAACGTGGCCGGGAGTTCGAACGAGCGCTCGCCGCTGCTATACTATACTACTACTTTTTCTCCCCCCACCTCCGCGTCTCCTTTTCTCGGTGCGGTCAACTTAAAGCGACCGCTGCCTTTTCGACCTCCAACTCTCTTATTCCGCTGAGGTTCGCCAGCCCCGCGGAGGCTCTTCGATATTCCGGGGAATTGATTTCCATTCGTTTTGTGCACCCGCGCGCGCGGAAAGCCGGACTTTTGTCGACGTTGGACGTAGTGTGTGAGCCCCCCCCCCCCCCCGCGTAATATCAACGGTGGGGAGGGCTGATGGAAATTTGGTTACATCGGCTTTCTCCGCGCCGACGACGGAAGTGTCTTCTTGTAGGAGAATGAGAGCTGAGGCTGAGTAATCGAATGTATTTGATCGGTGCGGCGCGGGGGGAGCAGGAGGAGGAGGATTGTCGAAGGTATAATGGCCGGGCATGGGATTTTTAGTTTGATTGGACACTTTTTTTAAAATTCGTTTTATTGCTTTTGGAATATTACGTCTGTTAGGAATTTTAAACCCCTACAAGGAATTTTAAAGCGATTAAGTCAATTTTACTTCCGTAATCGTTGGACATAAAAAACTCGTTTTTTTGATTTTTCAAGTTTTTTCTCAAAAACTAACCAAAAGAATGGATTCAAATTTTTAGAGCTTATAGCTATTTATATTCTGCATTATCGTGATTTTTCTCAAAAAAATTTACCGTTTAGTTTCGGAGTTATAAGCTTTTAAAAAAAAAACACGTTTATATATCTCGATTTAAATATCTCGATTCTATCATTGAAAAAAAGCCAAAAACAATTTTGAGAAAATCGAAAATTCGAAATAAAACAAAAACAAATCGGCCCAATCAAAAAACGGATTTTTGACCCGCCATCACACAAAAAAAACAAAAAGAATGAGACCTGTCCGGTTAAAATCGATCGAGTAGAAGCTGAGATCCAGGCGTACACACAGGCACACACACACACACACACACACACACACACACATACACACACACACACACACATACATACATACATCCATACAGACATTTTTCAAAAATCATGTATTTTGGTTCCTAACACCTCGAATATCAATTATAATATGTTTTTACAACAACTCAAAAAATTACTATCACAAAGCTTCCTCTAGGTGGAAGCAAAAATAAAGAGTTTGCACATGAAGGTTATGTAGACAACACTGTAGATAACATGTTATTTGAATACAAACAGTAAGAGCACTTGACTAGTCAGTTTACATATTGTAAGGAAATTAAATCATTTCACAATATGTTATTTAATTTATTTAAAAGCTTATGAGTTATAGATTATAAATACATAGTAACTTATGTATTAATTATCACAAATTTAATTGAATTCAATAAATTATTGAGCTGATTTATAATACGAACATTTGTTTTCGGTAGCCCGTATTTATGGTTCAATGCTTGACGTGATCCATCAATTGGGACTACCTTGTCTCGATTTCTGGATCACTCTTTTCCGCATTATTTAATGATAAAAGCTGTTGTATTTTAAACTTTTTACTCTAATAATGAAGTAATCTTTGTTCCTCAGCTTTATTTCCATTCATGAAACCTAGAAAATGAATATTAATCTAAATTATAAATGATGCGACATAACCTCGAAAGAATGACACGACTGATTTTGATTCCTCCGCATGAGAGATTCTAAATTCACTTACTCCAGTCTATTGAGGTTATGTTTTATGATTTTTAGTAACGGGAATAAAGACTGTTCAATTATTAGCATAAAAAGTTTAAAGTAAAAGTTTTATTCAATAAATAGTGTATAAAAGAGTGATCCATTAATCGGGACAAATTTTATGTATCACTGGGACATACATACCCTTCCACGCTGATCCATAAATATGGTCTTGAAGATCAGCCTCTTATTTTGTTTAATTTATTATGTTTTTAATATGATTTTACTTAAACAAATTTTTTTTTTCACTTCTAACATATAGAAGAACAAAAGTGTGCAAAAAAATCTGACCCTTAAATTTTAATTTACTAAAAATTAATTAAAATCTCTCACTGCCCCTCACAATCTGATCCATAATACGGCCTTTTACCTTACTACAATCCCGAACAACGTCATTTTGTTTATTGGAAGAAGTTCGTTTCAATATGACAAGTTGGAAATTCCCATCTGATGGATAACTATATGAATTTTGATAATAAATAATCGTAAATAAATATTGATGAAAAATAAGCTTGCTTTGGAATATGGGGCCGGTATTTTGTTCTTTTCTTTTTCTGTTTTTAATAAAAGAAAATTACTTTTTTAGAATATCAATACAATATTGTTTTACCAGAGTTCTGCGATTCGTATAATATAACACTTTTTCAATATAAAACAGCATTCGATCGTAAAAAAAGCATTTCAATATTAAAAAAAAAAAGAAAATACGTGCACCGCAAAGCCGTCGCTCAGAATAAATCGCACGTGCGTGTGCGCGCGAGCGAGGAAAGGAACACGATACAAAGTACACCGATTAATCGAGGTGACTAAGCGGCGGCATATTAATTACACCTTCAACCGCGAGACACTGAAAAAGTATCGACGAAAGAAAAGCCGTGGAACGCGTGCACTCGCGAAATCCGCCGGGTTCCTCGTTAATAATCGCGCGCTAACGCTAATTACTGCAGTGCTGCGCGCGCACACGCGCACGTCCTCCGGCCGTGAAATGGCATTGACCGCAATGCAGGTAATTTTCGGTTAATTAGGATGCCGTCGTCGCTAAGTCGCGCGAGCGCGTACATACGTACTATATGTATAGCTTTGTCTCGCACCAATCCAGCAGAGAGAGAGAGAGAGAGAGAGAGAGAGAGAGAGAGAGAGAGAGAGAGAGAGAGAGAGAGAGAGAGAGAGAGAGAGAGAGAGAGAGAGAGAGAGAGAGAGAGAGAGAGAGAGAGAGAGAGAGAGAGAGAGAGAGAGAGAGAGAGAGAGAGAGAGAGAGGTTTCGCAAGTATGCGTATGGGTGTGTTATGTATAGAAATAATCACCAACCCTTCACCATTTGTTCACTAAATCGCAAAGGTTTGACCAACAGTTTAACGAATGATTGATTATAAATCCCGCTTATTTTGTCACGGAATATAATACTTGCGGTTGGCCAACGAATGCTGAATTTTAAAACTCACGAAAAAAAACAATCTATATAATTTATTACCCAAATAAAATATACCAAATTTTATTATTTCTGGAATGTCAACAAATCACATACTGAGACAGTACTTTACTTTACACAAATAAATCTAAATCAGTAAACTTGAACGTCAAATTGAGGTTAGTTTATACATATTATATGTTTTGGCGAAAGTCAGGGCATAATTTCCAGGCAAGTGACAAGGTCCAAAGCCGAGCTTTGGCAGGTAGCCTAATTTACTTTTTTTTTTTATAATTTTCTTACGATTTTTTAAATAGGGCATTTATTTTTAGGTTTAGATAAGTATATTTAACTAGTACCAAAAATTTATTTAAAGTCAACCGTGTCGGATACGGCCAGCCTGATCGTCCCTATACTGCAGGGCCTAGATAATTACTCAGGCTGGTGTACCTATATATGTGCGGATCCTTACTGGCAGCAATTCGGAGCACAGCCTGTGTATTATGTTATGTTTACATAACCTTAAAATAATTTCATTTTCAACTCCTTTATAATGGTCACTTTGTTGAATATTTATTACTTTTTACAATTAAATAGTTTTTACGTATTTATATTTCTCATTAGATTATTGCGTATTACTATTATTGTTTCATTAGTTATTATGCGGGAACGTAATTAACTTGCGGGGGGTTTGTAAACGGGTTTTGTGAACGGAACGAAAAAGGTGCGGGGATAATATTTAAAGCGTGGATGTGTGACGGCGATGGTATAATGCGAAAATTAAAGATAATATTTGTTGGAGGGTTTTATCGTTGGGGCAGAATGTTGGTGATAGTGTGGGGAGTATTCATTTTGTTGACTAGTTTTTTACTACTTCGCTGCTGGATAAAAAATCTGTTTGTGTTGCTTGAATGCGTCGTTAGCTTGAGTTCCATAATATTAAAATTCCTCTTGAATAAAATATGAAATAAAAGTCAAGTAAAGTTACCACGAACTGAAATTTCATACTTGGAATTAAAATTGAGAGTAAGCGCATAATGCAAAACACAAGAAGGTTAATATAAATTGTTTAACAGGAATTTCTCTAGCGATATTATATTTCGTAATTGCTTCCACAACTCGTTCGTTACAAATTACACAAAATTAATAAATGAAGCGGAATTAACTTCGTTGATAGAGCGTACGTAAAAATTTCGAGTATTTTCTGAATTAATGTTATAAATTTAGCCTTAATTTACTAACTGCATAATTCAAAATTACATTGCTCCACCCTTGAAAATTGGGTTAAAAACATCGTCCAATAAATTAATTTCGCGCCATAACAAGTTGAAATTTTCGGGATGATTAACTGGATGTACGTAATAATGTAGGTGATGAAATATGCCCTCCACATATAGATATTCAACGCTCCCTGGAATTCTTTCCGGCTTAATCCAATATAGAAATTAGTTTTCCCGGAAACTGGCGAACCATCGTACTAACGCGAGAGTTAAAACGTGGAGATAATTTAACACCTCACTCTTCCCTCACCAAATCGTTAATTCATATCATTCAATATTCAAAATCAACGACTTTTTCCCTTCATCCCTTGAAAGTTTCGAAGACCATCGCGCGCACGTACTTTGCAATTTCACTTACGAGTATTAACCTCGTACGGGGGCTCCTGAATTTTTTAATTCACTCTCCATCCCCCTCGAGCTTAATATGCTCGCACAAGCGCATTAATGATAAAAAAAAAAATGCCAGCCTCGTTATAAATCTTTGCAACCTCGCAAAAAGCTCGAATAACTCCCGTATAGCGTCCCGTACATCACAGCGTAATTTTTATTTAACGCACGTGTGCTCCCCGAAAAACGGGGAAAATGAATTTTATAACAGCGCGGAAGTTGCCGCCGTGTGCGTGTGCAACTTTTTAACGAGTGCGTCCTTTAAGAAAACGCAAGATTAAGGGGAGAGGGGGGGAATAATGTCTCCTTAACGCAAGTTTTACAACCGCGCGCGTATAACGATTTCTCTCCATTTTCCATAACGCGCGCCCGCAGAGTTTCGCATCGAAACCCAATGCACACACATACACGAGCGTGCGCGCAGCCACATAGCAGTCGTTCTCTCGATCGTGCGCAGTTTACGAAACTGGGATTAAACGTAGCGATGTATCGCGTGGGAATCACTGTCCGATACCGCAGAGGAGAGAGAGAAAGAGAACGGAGAGCGCGTAGCCAACCGATTCCGGCAATTACTACATCCAATTATCGGGGATTCCCAGGCCGCGAACGAGCGGCGGCGAGTGGTCATTATTTTTCGCGTACATACGCCGCGCGCACGTGGCCGTGTGTCGGTTCTTTGTCTTATGTGAGTGTAGTGTGGGATGTATGAGTGGAGAGGCCGAGATGGGTGATATTGGCCGGCTGATTATTATCGTTGTTGTTTTCTTTTGTATTTTAGGTCATTGGCCATGAGGCAAAATTGTCTACGAATTTTTGCAAAATTGTATCTCTCGAATGTAAAAGACGCTGCGGCGAGGGACACGCAGGGGATTATGTTATGTAAAAGCGTGCAATCGCATCCATGTAGAATTGCCTGGCTATATCCGGTGCGTGTCCACTTACATCGGGGTAAACTAGGCACTCCTGAGTTCTGGATTACATTTCCATTTAAATGAAATGTTTTCTCATTCTCTCGACAATCTTGAACGAATCCCGCGGACATTAATTGAGCTGCTGCTATATACATGTATAGCGAGTCAATTTAAAACTGGGTTAACACAATTAATACAGCAATTAAGCGAAAGCGAAATCGACATGGGAATATTTATATACCAATAATTGTTCGGCATTTACATATGACGAGATGAAAACGAAAGCATTATGAAATCGATTTATCTTTACAGCGTCAATGTGAGGGATATTCACTCGTAACAGGTTTTAAAATTGTACGTTCGTCAACTCGCATCGCTTGAATATCGCGAGCTCTATTTATAAACTTCCTGAGGATCATTATGCCTCAGCTCCTCCTTCCGATCGATATCGCACACACACACACACACACACACACTACACATACACTTTTTGCCGAAGAGAAGAATCCAAGCTCGCGCGTGAATTCTCGTTCCCCGGATAATACCTGCTATATAGGGAATTCAAGTGCATGCAGCGTGCACTATACGGCGCATACCTCCTCTTCTATCGACGAAATATGGGCCAAGCCGGAGGGGGGCCGGAAAATCCCTAGGATTCCGGCGTACGCTCAACGGGACGTATCGCTTCGCCCGTCCGCGCGCGCGCGAGCGCGTCGATAATTGCTGGCGCGCACGGGGCGCAAAAACAATTACCCCGAGTATAGGGGGCGAGACGATCGCGTGCGCGTTACTATTCTTCGGTGTGTTACGGTGGCGGCGGCGGCTATCGATTCGATAGAGAGCCAAGACGGATCGTCTGGCCATATTTAAGCGATCGAGTACACAGGCAGACACACACACATACACACACACTCACACACACACACACACTGGCAGCGGCGAGTATGGATTTACCGGTCAATTTATTACAACGTCGGGGCGCACGATCGTTGCGCCTGACACTTTTTATTGCCGACTTCTTTTATGGAGAGCCGCGTTCGTTGTATCAAAATCCGCTATTATATATAGAGCGAACGATGCCGTTTCGGAGGAGGTATAATAATAACGTCTCGCTCTCGTTGTGCTTTTTCCTTTTTCCTCCTCGTCAGGTACTTTACGAGCGCGTATCGTTAATTGTTCAAGGGGGCGGGATATATATTGCATTGCTGCTGTTGTTGGATGGCTGGATATTGTATTAGGGGGTGATTAGGAGATTTTTACGGTCCCCCAAGATATGGGTTATTTACTGCGTTAGTTGCTTCATTGACGGTGGTGTGGCGCCGGCGCGTGGTTATCTGAGGGAGTCCCGCTGCCCCGCCCGCAGTAATCGCACGACGTAACGATGATTAAGATGCACGCCACCGACGCGCGATCTATTTAGGATTGATCAATCGAGGCGCAGTTACGGCTGCGGTAAGTTGTGAAGTATTTGTAACGCTATGTTGTGCGAGCGATAAACGCGGGAAGAGCTATATAGAGTTTGTAATTGATAGTTTTTTCTTCGGGGTACTGTGAGGCCGGTAGCTGTTTTTCTATAGTTAATGGCTTTTTATTGAGGTGCGTGTGGTTATCTATTTTTTTTCATTTTCGCAGATAATTCACAGAAAACAATAAAAAGGTAACGAACGGTGCTGGTAACGCAGTGAAATTAACTATTTACTGTACAATCCCCGTGTAGAAATTTTGGAGGTCATCCCCGTGAATAACTCCGATTCGGACGCGATTTTCTGCAGTTGTACCTATCAGTGGATAACAGTCGAGATTCGGATATGATTTCCCTACTTTATCCCTTCTTTATTAAAGGCAGAGCCAATTGTACGATTTCCCTGCCAGAATCGGATGTGATATTCGTAGCTTTGTATCAATAAAGCAGAAATCCGCTTTACCAACTGAAAACTTCGATAATCAGACCCGATTCTGCTAGGAAAATCGCATAAGTATCCTTGCTACTATAATTCTAAAAACTAATGTTTGTGCATGTTAAGAAAGTCTTTCTAAAGTATAAAATGACAGTAATAAGCAATGAAACTATTCCATTATTTCGTTATACTCCTAGAGTGCTTAATTTTAATTCATTAAAACTGCAGATTTCTGTTTTATTCGTTGAGAGCTACGAACATCAGATCTGATTCTGACAACAAAATCGTGGGACTATCGCGTTTGTATTAAAATAATGTATATAATAAATAATAATTGCAAATAGCAAAATACATTAAATATTTGTACTTTTCTGAATGATTTTCATTCTATTATACATTAAAATCAAGTTAAACTAAATTAATACATATGAATACTCAAATTATCACTTCCCTGGGAAGTACTGTTTGTAGGTAAATGGATTAGACGTTGGACTACTGCACGGGAGACCCAGGTTCGAATCTCCATCAGGGGAAAATTTTTTTAATTTCTTTAATTTTTTAATTAATGTTTTAAACTTAATCATTTCAAATGTATTCATTAATATGTAAATATAAAAGATTTTTAAAAGATAAAAATAGACATTTAAATTAAATACATAATATATGTAATATAAGTATAAGTACTTGAAAATAATTATTCGTGAAAATAACTGTCAGTACAAATATTAATAATAAATCTTATTTGCATCAATAATCTTTTTTAACAAAATTTACAGCTTTACGTTTGTTTAATTTTTACATTCTTTATTTTTTGATGCAACAAAATTAAAATAAAAAAATTCTATAATTTTTTAAATTACCATATTGACAATATAATTAATTTCTTTATTAATATATAACACGAGAATTTGTTGTTTTAACTATTTTCAAACAAACAAAACCATTCCCAAAATGCTCGAAATTCATATGGATTCCTAGTCAGATTCTACCTTGGAATCCTCATCCGAATCGTGGAGAAAACGGTATTCAAAAAAGTGTCCGAATCAAGTACGATTTTCCTGTCTGAATCGTACTACAGTTACGGAAATCGCACCAGAATCGGGTTTGAGTTACCTATATTTTTCTGCACGGGTCGTGCTATATCTAGCGTATTAATGAACTTTTAATAGATTCTCATTAACAGCCTTCTTACACTGCTAATAGTGCACTCACTAAAAAAGAACCTCCAGCTCCATATACCCATTGAACAGTAGCACGTATCTCCATAACCTTACAAAAACCCTATACCACATCTCTCGACTATCTCTTGCTATTCCAGCCTTCTCTCTCTCCCTCTCAATCCTTGTCCTTTCTCTCCCTCTCATCCGGAATCTCACACCGCTTTGTCTCACCCACCTACACACACACACACTTGCACACAAATTAACGACACAACAGCACCGTCTTCCATTCCTTGATAAATATCGGCTGTGTTTTGGCTGGAGCGCTCGCTCGCATCGCAGTAGACGTACGACTAAGCCCGGGCGCGCGCTGCAGCGCGAGATAACGTTCGCGCGCGCGCGAGCGAGCGTACTACGCCCGTATACATTGTTCCGGGAGTTTAAACAGATTACGTCGGGCCGCAGTTTAAACGTAAATTGCTCTGCGGCACAGCAGCAGCAGCAGCATCAGTAGCAGCAGTGGCGTTACTGCTGCACCGAAGAGCGACGCGTTTTTACCACCGAGGAGGAGGAGGAGGAGACGGCAAAACTGGCCGGCCCTTGATTGTTTCCAAATTGATTTTGGCCCGGATAGCGAGTGTGGGTGTACCGGGGGTGGACCAGGGGCAGAGGCAAAAAGCGAGGTGGTGCGCGTGGCTTTTAACAGCCGGCGCCAGTTATACGACTGCCGTGCGCAGTGAGCAGCGGTCGGTTGGAGGCGCGTATGGGTTCTGAGAAAGGATCGTCGGTCGACCGTTTGGCGGACGACGCCTCGCGCAATTATACCGCGCTGACCGTAATCTTGGCCGATCGGCGCAAAAAGCGAGGAATTCGAATGTCTTTGAAATGCGAGCGCGCGTATAGACTCGTCACACACTGACGATGGTGTGTGTATGTGTGCGCGCGCACGAAAATGGAATGGGGAGGGTAAAAGGCGCTTGTTTTGTTTTGTGCGGCATCGTAGGGTGTAATAATGATTGTTAAGAGCTGCGAGAGAAAATGAACAATTGATGGAAGTTCAGTAATTGTCGAAATATAATGGAAAAAAAAAGCTTTATTTTCTTTTTCAAAGGCGTTGGAAAATAATGGAGGGGTATAATGTCGAGATCGAAGCTCTGAAGAGAATGCAGCATTCGAATGCGTTTCGTGTATGCAAATAAATGAATATTTCATTCGTTGAAATCTCGGAAATGTATGTACCAGGCGCGATAACCGCAATAGCCAATCTCGCGCTACGACGATCGACCCAAGAAGCAAGAACTTCGATTACTTCATCAGCGAATAAAACTCACCCCGTCGGCTACACCTGCACGCGATACAAGAACCGATAATCGGGAAACCCCGGCCATGAAAGTCCTTGTCAGACGGTTATTAAGACGCAGATGGTTGTACGGGAAAATCGTGCTCCCCCTACAAAGCGCGGGCGTGTGAGGCTGCGAGGCGTAATGCGATCATCTCTCGAGGAAGTTCGGCCTTGTAGTTAAACGGCGCGTTGCAATTTTAGGGTATAGAAAGCCGCCGAGTGCTTTAGTTAAATTGACTCGAGGCCGCAAGGAGTGTCGGGTGTTTCCCTTTGCCACCCGCCTCGTTACGGAAAAACTCGTCATCGCCCCGAAGGAGCTGAAATCTTCTGTACCGTGGTCGCGGTGGCACTATTCCTTTGTGCCCAGTCGAAATTAATTCGCGTCAAGGTAAATTGCTTTGTGGCTGCGGCTTGGGTTTGTTCGTCTGACAGCTTTGCGGGAGAGGTGCGGAGGTGGCTGTTGAAAAGTTAGGTTTCCTGGAAGCACCTGAGCATAATCGTTCAGTTATTATTTAATTAGCGTACGACGATAAAAGCATCGTTTTCCACATAGTTCTCGAAATAATCGATCCAAGCGCTCTGGAATAATTGAAAACCGCTGCAACGATCGGCCTGACAATTTCGTAAGCTCGTAATTTTGTAGCTTCTGAATGCGTTTATCGCAACCATAATTATTATTATCCTTCCATGTTATAAATTTCATTGTCACATTAAATACCAATTAACACGCTCCATTCCATTCTCTTCGCTATATACGACTGACTATCCATCCATCCACTGCCAGCGAGCCAATATCTACACATTTCATAACAAGAATTTTATCGACCCGGCTCCATACATAATGACGCGAGCGATCGAATTTATTTTGCCCTTCAATTATCCCCCAAACTTCCTCGCCAATCATCGTCACAGCCTCTGATCACACTGCCCCATTCACAACATCAATACCGAAAAATCACCGCTACAACCCGGAGCCGCTCTGTGTCTGGCGCCCAAGTGTATGCGTGTGTGTGTGTCACCCCAAATTCCACGAGCATCGCCCCCGTCGAAAACGAACCGCTTGCCGGAGCCCTCGATCCGGCGTCAATCATGCGCCCCGTCGCGCATACTGCGCATACGCGGCAGGCAGCTCTCTCCGTATGGCGATGGTGGTAGTATAGTAGTAGTAGCTAATTACGCCCGCCTCCGCGTAATTAAGTAATTAACCATCCGAGGAACCTCACACACACACACACACACACGTAGGTATACACGAATACGTACACGCAATTTTGCGCATTTGCCGGCGCTCTCTCCCACAATTGCCGTCTCCAATTAAGCGGACGCGCGTAATTAGTCGCCACGGCGCTCGCGCTTTTTGCGTCAATTACGATTGACAAAGTTTTTTTTCTGCCTCTGTCTCGCTCTCCCGCTCACTGTAGCGACAGAAAGAGAGACACAGAGAAGCGCTGCGCCAGGCAAGGAAGTCGCGTTTTCCCCGTCCTCTCGTTCTCTCGTATATATTATATAGGTAGCTATATACGTATGCAGTAACTGACGGGCGCAGAGACGCAGGGAAATTGTTTCGCGGGGCGCGCGCTCGCGCTTTCAGCGGCCGCGGCAGCTCGGCGCGCTCTCTGGCTTTGCCACTAATGTAACAAAGACACGCCAGCGGCAGCGGCGTCGCGTGCACACGCGTATATACACGTGTATAAGCATGTGTGTGTATATATGTATAGGCGCAAGCTCGCGTGTCGCGTTCGTTGTCGTCTTGCGGGAGCGCGCATGGGTGGAGAAAAAGCGAGAGTCAGCTGTGAGGAGCCGCCTCGTCGGTTCCAGTATATAGCGGGGAGCGGGAATGCGCTATTGGGAGGCAGTTTGTTTTATGCGCGTGCTGCTGCTGTTGCCGCTGCTGCTACTTGTATTGTGTGTGAAATGTCGTAGTCGTTGGGCGGCTCGTGCGTGGTCTTTTTTCGTCGGCGAGGAGAGGGGGGAATGTGTAACGTGGAATGTGTATGTGTGTGTGTGTTGTAAAAGGATAATTAGAGCTCTTAATACGACGGCTGTTTTTGTACGAGGTAAAGGTTGTCCAGATTGGAGGGTAATTCTTTTTGAAATTGTCGATGGATTGTTTCTTTTTGCGGTTAATAGCGCTATGAATGGGTTATTGGTTAATGAAACGTTATAGAGCTTTGTTAATTGTAATTTTAATTTTGAAGAATGTTATAGAAGTTTTAAATACCCGTTGTGTTGTGAATTTAATTTTAAATTGTTGTCAATTCATAATGCGATATTGTCATCTGATTTGAGTAGATATTCATTCGATTAGCAGGTAGAGTATAGTTCGGTATACGTAAGTAAGATGTGCAATAGATTTGAAATTGATTTTTCTTCATTAAACGTTTGAAGGAGTGAGCTATACCTTTTAAAAATACGTTTCCTAAGCTGAGAAAATGTGAATCTATCAAAAGTAACACTATAATAATATAATTATGCGTTTAAAAAAACTTATTTATGTATTTTAATGTTACTTTTGATGGATTCACAATTTGTATCCTTATGAAACGTATTTTTAAAAGCTATCTAAATCTTTAAAACGTTTAATGAAAGAAAATCAATCAAATCTATCACTCATCTACTCACTTATCCAATTACTTTGCATACTAATCGCATGAACACGCTGTCAAAAAAAAAGAACTTCCACCTCTTTAGCAGTCGCTATTAATTTTTATCAGATAATCGAAATCACGTTTGCAGCGAGATTCCATCAAAATCTCAGAGAATAGTCAACGTGAAATGCATTTATGAACAATCTGTCAGTCGCTGAATCGACTTGGAAGCTCTCTCTCCTATCTCTCTCACTCTTTCTTCCGAACAAACTCACGGGTATTTATGGAAGCTCCACGAAAAAGGTCTGGAAGAATTTGATCATACCGTAAGATAAAATCTAACCCAACGATAAAAGAAATTTCCTTTTTCAGGAAAAAACTGGAAGAGCTACAGTATATTGTAAGGATAGATAGATTTATTGAATAATAGATACTGTGCCGAGAATAATGTGTATAAGAATAGTTACTACGTGGCTCAGTTTTGAAATTAAAGATTTTCGTTTTTTAATTTATAAATTATTCCATTGGATTTAAAATTATAAATATGAGCAGTCCAATTCCAATGGCGCAGTTGACTGCGTGTAATGGAATTATGTTGTATAATATCAGCCACTATAAGTGACACTATAAGTGACAGTATCATCAACATCTTTACAGGATATCTCGACTGAAAAATGAACACTGAAGTAAAAATTAATTTATACTTTCTAACAATTGAGTTTTATTACGGGGAAATATATTTGATTTGGAAGGGAAAGGGAAATTCAATTTTGGATAGGTCGCAGAATAAAGCTGTACGCGAACACCAATTTATATTGAACATCTTTTACTAACACATATTTATTTAAAACAAATTTCACGGGTACTGAGTTTGTTGAGCGCCAGCAGCACTCACATGCAGCACGAAAATTCCAATTACAAAAACGCGAAACTCGACGCCACGTCGCGTACTGATAACGCGAACAGCACACACACAAAGCACCGAAATTACTTACATTTAACAACGTGGTGTAAACACAGGTCGCAAGTCGGTAACCGGCAGGCACGCCGGGGAACCGGTAACGTCGGTGGCCCAAGACAGAGTGTCCGTCTCGCACCCTTTTCGGCGATGCCCCCTCAGCCCTTGCTACGTCACCATGGCTCTCTCTCTCTCTCTCCCTCTTTCACGTGCATACAGCAGTCATCGAATGCTGTGTCGACCGGTGCTCTAACGCGCATGCGCTTCGAGGGCTACGACTTTGAGAGTGCTACGGTTGTCACTGGAGAAGGCCTTTTGCTGCTGCCCCCGATGTCATTGGCGAGGTACAGCTCTCAAACTTCAAGGTTATGTTTTCTCCTGTTTGAGTTGTAATGACGATACGAGAGGAGAGAGACAACTAAGAGCAGGAATATGCGAGAGAGACCATCGAGAGGCTACGCAACTATGCCTTGGGGCAGCACAATTCTAAATATTGTAACATCAAAAGTTGATGTTGCAACTTAAGGTGGTCGTCTACCTAATGGCTCCTGAGGCCAAAATTACCTGAAACAATTAATTAAAATATAATTACTATAAAACAAAGTATATTTATTACTAATATAACTTATTTCTAATACAAAATCCCAGGAGATATGTCTCTACACCCACTTTATGTAGAATTATGTTATTTTAGAAAAATAAACTGGTGTGCAAGTTTCCTTGGCAGTCACTCGATGGATTTTGATGAGACAAGTCGCAAATTACTTGGAAACCATCTACCTATGGCACGAATTTCTGGAATTAAAAAATTTTGTGACTAAGTATTTTATGAATTTTTATGAATTTTTATCGTTTTTTCAATTAACAAAATACTTAGTCATGAAATTTTTTAATTCCAGAGTTTCGTGCCATAGATGTTTTCAAAGTAATTTGCGACTTGTCTCATCAAAACCCATCGAGTGACTGTTAAGGAAACTTGCATACCAGTTGATTTTTTTAAAAATGATATAATTCTGCATAAAATCGGTTTAGAAACCAATCTCTCGGGATTTTGTATTAGAAATAAGTTATATTAAGAATACATATACTTTGTTTTGTAGTAATTATATTTTAATTTTTTTTTTTCCAATAATTTTGGCTTCAGAAGCCATTAGAGAAGGCTACCTTAATAAGATAAAATATTAAAAATATTCAGAAAAAATATATTTACATATTTACCTTGCATATTAGCTATTACCTTGCATACCTTGCATATTAATATACGCAATAGTAATACTTTGGGAATTTCCGTCGAACATTTTCCTCATTTCGCCGATATATTAACTATAAATAAATCCTTCTTTCATTGAAGATTAGACGTTACTTTCCTCGGAGAATTTTGTCCTGAAGATAATAAATATATACTTTTACACAGTACAATGAAAAAATGAAAACCGACAGTTTCCCTAATTTCTTTTTATAATTGAAGGAATAAAATTTGCATACAAATTTGCAACAATTCTCAACCTCGCTTCAAACACCCATTCACCATCGTTTCTCCAAACTTATCTACCCTTTCACATAACCACCCGCAGCCTTTAACAACCCCGTTACCCCTCCCTCCTTAAAAAACGCCCTCTCTCCCTTTCACCCTGTCAACGGTGAAATTTCTCGAGACGTACACAACCCGCAGCACCGCTGTAAAATTATGCACGCTGCCGGCGATTATGCGCGCAGGACCTTCACGCGCTCGCGCATTATGCCGAAGAACGGCGGTCACGAAAGCCACCCCGGCGCACACATCTATTAACAGCGGCACGCGCGCCACAGCCGCGAGGGTGTAATATAAGGTAGTGTCAGCGAGCAGGATTGCCGCTCAATAGGGGCAACGATAGCTGTCGGACGGGGTGGGGAGGAATGGTTGCTGTTTTATACGCGAAATGTTGTATTATATAGGGGGTGGAGGAGGTTATGAAAGGGTGGGAGGGATGAGAAATTGTTGGTGCTTGGGTACAGTGCTGAAGGGTAGTTGGAGGAAATAAAAGTATTGGGTTTTATGGTCGAGGTGGCGTGGGACGCGAAAGTAGAAATGGGGAGTATAGTTGAACAATTATTGTTGGCACGTGTAACGTACGTTATCGATGGGCGTGGGATATTACAAGGTAATGAGACGATGGTATTGTTGATATAACTAAAAAAGATTTTTTGCTTTACTTTTAGGAAATAGTCGTATGACAATTTCAAATTTAAGCTTTTATGCAGTTCTATTATACTGTATAGTTGTTTAAAATTAAAATCCGAAGTTGGCGAGCTATATGCAAGCTTAACTAGATTGCATATAAGATTATTCTTCCCAGGAGAGAGCCGCATTCTAATCGAGATTTTTAGAGAGAGGGAGAGAGACGTGCACTGCGATCGATGAGCTATCCGGGAACAAGATTTGGGAACAGTTATTGCCGCGATTGCTTCGTTAGATATTTTTACAGACCCGCGCGGCGCGAAACGAGTCCAACGAGAGACAGAGCGCGTGCGAACGAAATTGAATTTTACGGTGCGAATGCAGTGTTTTCGATATTCTCCCATCTAGTTTGCATCTTCGCCCGCCTGCCACTGCAATGCTGACTTGTGCGCTTCGTGATTGGGCGCAATAACAGCACGCGCATGGGCGCGCGGAACAACGTTTTCGCATACACTTTTTATACACGTGATTCCACGGAGGCCGGCTGTTATTACGGCGGCATTGAAGCGGACCGATTATTTTAATTATTGTATACTCGAGTTAGGAGAGAGAGAGAGATGGGATCTCTCTCTCTGTGTCAAGGGAGAGGGGAGAATGCACCGAATTCCAGATTCCGAGATAACGAGTAGCAAAATTCAAAGTGGCGCGCGTTCGCTGCTGATAATATGCACTTCGCTAAATTTATAAATTATCGGCGAATGATTGCGCCGCGTGCGTGGTCTCTGCCCGTCAATTTTACATCATTTAGGACCATTTTGGAATTCGATCTCTCAGGTTGCGTATCAAATTGTTGCAATTTCGTTGTGCGCATAGTATAATAGTAATAATAGTATAACATATATTTCGTATTTCAGAGAATTGCGTATATTGTAATAGACACAGCGCGCAATATTGATGATTAAACCGTCATTCGAAATGGAAGTTTAATTACGTGCGAAATGTTGAATTCGCCGAAGCGGTGTATAGGAAAAAAATGTAATTGATGGGTAATCTCAAATCGCCCAAACATCAAACACGAGAGTATAACAATACGGGAACCGCAAATGAAAATATATCGCGTGCGGTATTGTTACTGAAAAAAACAGTTGCGGTTTACCAGCATACTGCTGACAAGCTCCGTCAATTTCCCCCGGTGATATATCTAAACGATACCAACAAATCTGTCAAAATATATACATGCATCGCATTGTTCCAGCTAGATCAAATAATAACATTAAGTCAATGTATCTTTTATAGCAGTGTTTTTTTTTATTCCTGCGAACGACATAAGCTGTCGTGTTAAAAGGGCTTAGAATTTTTAGCGATCGTTAAAATATTCTGGACTGTCCGATGAATAATTTATAACGAGACGATGTAAATGTACGTATATAGTTGCTTGAAGCACTCAGTTCGTCGGCTTTCGTATTGTAATGTATGAAGTAGAATTTCAAGTAGGTATTTCGGATTTTTAAGTAAAAAAGATTCTTATTTAACTAAATTGAGGCAAACATTTCAAGTTTTACAATTCCGTGGGTGATTTGAAAAGAATACTTTAAATTCTGTGCAACGATGCAATATTAAAGATGGATAACAATTTACAATATAATAAAGCAAAGGACAATCAACGGAAGAATGCATAACTATTTATTATACACTTGAAGTTCACAACTCAACATTACATAAGCTTAGCGCTCTTAACCTTTAGAGGGCTGGCCCGATCCATTCAAGGGACCTCAGGTAATTTAAAAACTCCACCGAACTTGTTGGTTATTTACTTATAAACATAAATCATGCTTCTAGAAAATATCGAATTTCAAGGGAAAAATGCCGTCCCTCTAAAGGTTAATAATTTTTCATCATTTTCCTCTGCACACAATGTAAAATAATAATCTTTCTATACAAACCATTCACCTTACGCGCACCTCATCACTCTCTCAACCTTCACTTCATCATCACCTCCTTACCACCCTCCCCTCCCCCCGGGGAAAAATCATAAACAGCCATAGTCCCACAACTAACCTCCCAAACTTCGTCCATCCATCCCGCTCCTCGAAAACTTGAAATGAGTTTTAAGCACATGCCGCTGCGACGACGCGCCTTCCGCCCCGCGCAAACTCGCTATGACGTGGGGGGGAGGGGATGCGTGCGCGATGTCGGGTGAATTTCCGAATCGCGGGCCCGCGGTAACGCTAAGTGACGCAGACACGCGGGCACGCTGCGAAATGACGGGCGCGCGATGAGGAAAGGGGAATCGATAAGCGAGCGAATGCGCGGCTGGTGTAATGGGGCCGCGGATAGGTAGTGGCTGATGCGTTCGTCGTTCGCCAAAATGTAATGCTGGTGTGTGTGCATGTGTGTGTCTCGAGGATGTGGGAAGTAAGGAGTTAAGGAGTTGCGGTAGTAGGTTAGAGGTTCGTTGGGTTTTGGGTAAAGCTGCATGGTGCCAATGTTTTCGTGGTAAAATTTCAGTCTTACTTTGCGACCTTTATTTATGTACATTTTTCACATCCTATACCTATGTCCCAGTAACAAATATTGAACTAACGAACGTGCTTGACTAATTCTCAAGTATCGATCGTTGGTAAAATCTTTTTTTAAACGCATCATCGCTACAAAGTGGGAATAACTGTTAGCCTGTTAGAATAATAATTTCAAGATGAACTGGGGAATGCTTTATGCGATGCATAATATATATGCAGAAGATTGTACGATATTTGTGAAAGTAGAGAGGTAGAAAAACCAATGAACGGCACAGAAATAGTTCCCGTCGCTTTTAAACGCTTGTTTCTTCTGGAAAATGTTAAATTCGATGTACACAGGTTTTCGAGTCGAAGTCTGTCATCGCACGAGATCACTGCTCGCAATACAAAGTGTTCAATGTCATGTTTTGACCGAGTTGAAAAGCTTTAAATATTGAATCGATTTATAAAAAGAAAATGTTTCCAGACGAAGCTGTGGTTGTGGTACAACATTTATTATCCCTTTATATTTACCCGAGCTCTGACCTATGGGAAAAATCACCGAAACTAGACGCTTCCAGAAGGTCAACAGGTGATAGATAATTATCTATTACAAAATAGGTAGAAACATTTAAATTCGTCGTCAGACCGCTGATCGTCGGGTCAGGTACCATTGCTAGCGAGGAAGCTGGTCCTGGATTAACTCCGAAGAAGTATCAGATATATTATCATAAGTGTTGCAATCTGCATTAGACGGAAAGTGTTAAAGTGTTAACCGCAAATCGGGATAAAGTAATACGCGCCAAGTGCGCTATCAGCAGTAGGAAAGCTTCTTTTTCCTAACTTTTTTTTTCCTTGCTTCTTAACTGTGCTTAAGAGTTTGTATTTAAAAAGGCCGCCGATTACTGAGCGAGCAAGCGCCACAATTATATCCAAAGTAGCTAATCCATTATGATAATAAACTTCTATCGAGTGAACAATCTTTTATTCTTTTCTCTACTAACACCTTGTCACTCGGTAATTTTCCCAACTTCACTGGAGTGGTGTCATCCTGACCAGTGTACGAATTACAATAAATTAATTCACGTAATTCTCACACTTAAAAGTAACAACTAGTGTTTCACTTAATAATTTCAATAAAAGAATTCACATTTTGATAGACACTTGAATATAACAAATATTATTTCAACCTTGAACATTGTTCAATAAATGAAATAATCAATTACGGTTAAAAATACAAATAAAAACACAAATAAAAATACAAATAAATATTTTTTCTCTGCGAACGTCACAATTGCAACAGCTCCAATTGTTATTGCGACTTCGCCATAAAAGTTTATCATATTCCACGCCAAATAGTTGCAATATAAACACATATGTCCGCAACAAAACGAGATTTGATCACCGGATTTTCCCACGAATTCTTCCCTTCCAATTCAACTAAAACTTTTCCGAACCGCCAGGCATTTCTCTATTCAATTGGCTGACCAGAGCGCGTCACTGCCATCACATTCCCTATATACAACTCGCTACAAATTCAATAAAAATTACTTGCCTTTCATATCCCGTTCATTATATACCAGCACGGTCAACACGATAACAAGCTTCAGAAGAAAAAAAAAGCCCGAGGTCCGAGAGCTAAAAAATGCGATTTCCACGAATCAAAAGGCCGCCGCCGGTGTACGCGAGCTGTATGAGGAAGAGAGAAAAAAAATACGGACGAGATAGAGAGAGAGAGAAAGAGAGAGAGAGACACGCGACACACAGCGAGATCACTCTCAAGAGTATCAAAATACAGCAGCGGTGGACGAGGGCGGAATTATCGGAGGCAGAGAGGCCGGCATACAGCCCAAGGGCGATCGGGGCCAAAGGTTGTGTGCTTTCGTGCTGCCTGCAGTAGCCGCCCACACACACACACACGCGCGCGCTCGTTACTTCTCTGTTTACATTGGCCGCTTTGTCGATAACGAGATGAAGTCGAGGAGGGGCCGCGAGCGAAAGGAGAAGAAGAGGAAGAAGAAGAAGAAGCGGAAAATACAAAGACGAAAAAGAGAGAGAGAGAGAGAGAGCGCGTGGCGACGAGTGCTTTTGTGGGCAGGAAATGGATCCCTTTAACCGGCGGCGTATGAGTGCTGCTAATGCATAATTCAGACGCAATAGTGTCTCTTTTGTATCGTCGCGGAAGTTTTTATTTATAGAGAGCATTCAATGCCCCGGCCGCCACCGCATATCTTTTTTTTTCCTCCCAACGGGCGAAAACTATTGTGGCTAGCGCGTATATATCGATGCGTATGTGTGACGGCTCGCTGAATGGAAGAGTTCGCTGGCTGCGGCGGTTGTGTAGCCTATATATTCGTATCATATACGTGCGGGGACGGGAAGGAAATCATTATGGGCGAGTGAGTCGCGTTCAATTTCACTCGTATACTTACGCGAAAGCCAATGGGAGAGGCTGGATTTTTCGAAGGCATGAAGAAATGGTCGATCGCGGTCAATGGGATTATAATAGCGCCTCGAAGAGCGAATATCGACGAAAGGGAATGTAATTGTGAATCGGGTCGAGTTAAAAGCGCGGAGGTATGAAAAAGCATTTGAGTTTTGTATTATATTCAACGAAGAGGTCGGCTCCATGAAAAGAGGATGCGAGTGTGTGCGTGTGTGTGTTTTTTTTACAGGGTCGACGTTTTAGTATTTTTAATAACGATACGCGGTTTCATTGACGAGGGATTATATATTGTTATGGAGGATTATAGAATGGCATGCAAAACTTATGTACGATGCTTTCGCTACGCAGCCACTCGTAATAAGCGAAATTTATTCGAGAAAGAAGCTAAGGGTTTTCACAGATGAATTGTACGCAGATAGACGCACATTTACATGGCAAAATTAAAGAATTTCTTCGATTTCAACGGCTCATGCTTTGTTACGAGGAATTTTTACTATTCTTATATCTCATTCCAAGTACAACTAATCTGCAGCATTAATGTTTTATTCTCTCAACTGCCTTGAGAACTGCCATAATAAAAGGCGTAACTACGTTGCTTTTATTCATAAATTGAAATCAGAGGCAAAATAGAATTACTCCCCTTTTTCATTGTCTGATATTAGCGCTAATTTTAGAGTGGATTGGAATAATCAGTTTATTCATCGCGTACTCTCATAAAAAGCCCATTGTCCACGAATGTCGAAAGGTATAAAATGAAAAATTCATCGTTTAACCGGTAAAAAGGAAAATAAATTACATTATAAAAATTCATTATTAATATTGAAATATACAATTTTACCGTGCAAAAACCAAGCGCGCCTCTCGAGCAATTATTAACCGTCACCCCGATCCTTACAATCGAAAACCTCGAATAAATAACGTCGCGCCAGGCGCGACAAACACCGGGGCCGCATAACGCAATTCAAAATAAAAGTAAATATACCACTCCTGAGAGCTCGCCGCGCGTCAGCCTCCGAAAAACGCACCGCCACAGCGAAACTACGTGCTTACACATACAAACATATATATAGGTATATACATACACACGTGCGGCCCTCAGCCGAAAATTCGCGCCGCCCGCTGCGGCATCGCAGCGTAGGCGGATTCGTGATGGATCGCGCGCACATAGGCGCTCGTCCGCAATATGCGCTCTCGCCATGCATCAAAATCGTGCATGCGCGTGCGTTTGCCGCGCGGACGCCTCTCCCTCGCGCGCGATTTTTTTCGTGAAACTCGCCTCCTTGCGATATGGGATATATATATATATATATATATGTATAGTGGATTGTTAGGTATGCGCATGCAGCGGATGAATGTATAATGGAAAGGGGGAGAGAAGCGAGCGCGCGCTACGTCGATTTTCGTATTCCACCGGGACGAGTGTTTTGCGGGTGAGATGGGATGGTAGTACAGAGGGATTAAAGGGGGCAAAGTTGGAATTGTGCATTTAAATTTCATAGGGGTCGGAGGGGCGGCGGGGAAACAAGGTGTTGGTAATTTTGGGAAAAGTTACGGGTCGCGTTGCTTGGTAATTAGGTTGTTAATGCAACGAAAAATAAAAGGAGGTACACGCGAGCGCCCCCGTGATTCGGGATGTTTTCGTAGTTTTAGTGGCGGGGTATGTATAGTTGGCAAAGTAATATTTAATGTGACCAAAAGGGGTCGACCTATTTTTTCAATGGGTATAGATACAAAAAGTAAAATGGACTTTTTAAACTTTGAATACATGTACGATGATACAACAACGGTGACTAAAACTTTATCCTCCCAAACCGTAAAAAATTCTCAGCCTAAGAGTGAACTAAAAAAAGCAGCTCGAAACCACCCGGGAGCACCACAGACCTCGGCCGCAACGACATAAACAAAAGCAGAGCCGACTAACCGGAATGTGAGTGTGGTGAGTGGCCGGTAGCTCTTGTGGCTCGTCGGATCGTGCATCGGCGTGCCCCAGAAGTCATCCTTGACGAGGTTGCCGAGCGAGGTCTGCGCTAGCACGTCTCTGTTCCTCACGACGGCCGGTATGTCGTCGTGCACGAAGTCGCCGCCCAGGGCGTTGAGGTAGGCGCCCAAGGCCACAAGGCCGACCGCCAGGTAGACGCACCAGTTGGGTGGCTCGTGGCCCGTCGAGCCGTCTCTGCAGCTCGAGCTCGAGCTCGCGCGCGAGCTGCTACTGCTGCTGCTGCTCGTTTTGCGCTGGCAGCAGCAGCTACCGCCGGTGTAGTAATGACCGTTGCCCCGTCGTTTCATTGTGCCGGTCGTTCTGGTTGGTTAACGCTGCTGCTGCTTAATGGGCCTGACCACCTCGGGCCCCGGTGAGAGCTCATCGTTGACGATGGTACTGCCGATGCGCCGTCGCGCTCATTATCAGAGGGAGCGAAAGTTTGCTACTGGCCGCCGCTACGCTTCACCTGCAGCTGCAGATATCTAGCTGTAGATATAGGTATGTACAGAGGTAGACGCGCGCACGGCCGAGAGGGAGAGATAGTCTGTCTCGATGCGCGCGACCTACATTTCGCGGCGGCGGCTGCCGCTTCTTCTCCTTCTGCCGCTCATTCTCAGCCTCCTCCTATCACCTGCTCCTCATATCGTTAATCACGAGCGTTCGCCGTTTACGTATATGTGTATATATATATATTTATTTATTTATGATATATGTATATACAGCACGGTCGCTTGCTTGTGTCCGTCTACTATCGCCTTCGCGCTCCGTTAACGTGCCTCGAAATCACACTCTCGACGTACACCGGGTGGTACGTCGCATAGAGATATACACACACGCGCGCGCGCGATATATAAAGAAGAGAGCAGCGTACGCAGCACCGCGTGTGCGCCTACTGCGGGGATGCGCGCGAGACTAAAGCGCGCAGGCATCCGCCCGGTTATATACCCGGCGCAGCACACTCTGACCCGCAAAGCCGCGCCCGCGCATAAGCGAGCGAGAGAGAGAGAGAGAGACATGCGCGCTCTCACTCCCCCCACTACTGAGTTCTCCTACCCCTCCTCCCACGCGCGCGCGCGCGCACACGCCTGATATCGCGCGCGAGCGGCCGAACTTTCCATTCTCTCCTTTCCGTCTTTCTTCGTGTCACTGTCCACGCTATAGCTAGCTAGCTAGCTAGCGAACGCGTGCAGCTTTGTGTACGTGCGTATATATCCCATTCCCTCTGCGAGCGGCGCGCCGAGCGAGCTCGCCCGTGTGGAAATCCACTTGCGGCTTTGGGTAGAGAGAGAGAGAGAGGGAGGGAGAGAGGGAGATGTTTGTTTACCGAGAGGAGAGGTTGGGCTTTTTGAAGGGAGGAGAGGGAATAATGCGTTAAAAATGAGGTGAGGATGTGAGGTAATTATGCGGGGGGAAATATTTTCATGCGGAATGGGGATGATGCGCTGAATGGATTAGTCGGGATGTTTAGTCGGACCGATCATGATTTCGGCTCTTTTTCGGTATGTGCGTGGGTACGCGGTATTCAAATTGCTTTTATCTGAAGCTTGTGTTTGTCATGTCAATACTTTTGAGCTTAATTTATAAATGAATGTAATGCAGTTATGAAATGTCTGCTATTGACAAGTTGGTGACTAATTCAGGATGCTGACCTCCATCAGTTCGACAGTATGCAGTATATTGACTGTTCGAAACATTGAAATTAAATTTTCATTCTAAATGTAAATTGTCTTTTCAATAATATTTTTGTCATTGGTATATAAAATCCATATCGCTATTTTTTTTCTTTAATTTTCTGAACACGAGAAATTTGTCGGATTTAAAAAATGACGAGTATAACACATTGGCAATAACCATCGGAAAAGTGACATTATTATATTTAAAATTTATTATACATTTACGTACAAGATAAAGATAACATATATGCGTTTATATTTAACATATTTGCCCATTTAATTTTTTTAATTCTCAAATTTTCTTTGTCCGGAAATATATATTTTTGCACGTACCCTTTTTCTAAAACGCGAAATTAACACTAAAACAAATACTCAGCGCGCTAAAATAAAAGCGCGCCGCGCACCTTTACTACTTCCTTTACTTCCAAACACAGCGAGAACGACAGAGGGAGAGACAGAGAGGGGAAAAAATAAACATGTTTATTACGCGCCCGTGTGCCTCCAGTAGTAGTATTCCGATACGGTCAGACGTGGCTCTTCGATATACATAATTCTATCGCAACGCAATAGACTTACGTACGGGAGGGAACACAACTGGCGCGAAGAGGAGAAGTATAAAGAAATCCGTCTCTCGGTATATAAATTCAGCGAAGAATCAGTTGAAAATTACGTATTTGGGTCAAAGTATAAAAAGCTCGTGGTGCATCTCGTGGACTACTTCTGCCACGCGCGTCTCGGGACCGCAGCTGCGACAATCGAAAACGGCAAAGAATTCGCGTGCCGCAGCGGGAAGGGAGTATCAAAGCACCCGTTTAATTAATATTTACATGGACAGTGGTGCTTGACGATACGAGAGTGGTGAGATGTAATTGGAAATCGCAATAATTCATTTCGTATAAACATGCAGAGAGCGTGGAGTTTTAATTGACAGAGCAAATAATTTTTTTTTCGAAGTAAAATTTTTGAGATTATTTAATAAGTCAGGTTCGGAGAATTCTTTTCTTTTTACAGATGTCAATATACATGAAACGAATTAGGACCCTGATGGAAATCAATTCCATTATTTGACTAATAATTAGCTTGAGTAGATGTAACTATTACGGTGGCTTTTTTCTGGTTAGTTCTAAACCAATAGATTTCACCATCATGCAAAAAAATGATGCTGATTCTTTTGACTAATGAAACTTGAGCATCGTATCTATTAATTAAAATACAATTTTTCAGCAAAAGTTAATAAATAAATTTATAAAAAGACTTTGAAAACAATGTGTCGTTGTTGATGTTACTGCGGTGCTGCTGCAATTACTACGTTGGTATTACGGTGCCATGTTGTTACGTTAAAGCAAGGCGAGATCGCTAGCGCATACGTAGAACCTAAACACGCGCCGCTGGCCTGGTAGGGGAGAGTGAGGCTAATTCGTACATTTTTTATCACAGCAGTTATCTTTGTCGGTATTGAACTAATTAACTCTAGTAATATGTAAACACTATACGTTTAGTGTTATAACTGCCCGAAAAAATTTGTTATGAGCTCTTATTATTTGTCAAACATTGAACTATATATACTCAATTTAAAAAAATAATCGTTTTGTACAAAACAACCCTAACCTCGGGATAAGTTCGTTCAAGTACCGGGGCTATTTCGTACGTGTATTTTAAATGAAAGAAATAAAAGAATCAATATTTTCAATTTTAAAATCTTTATTCATTATTTACCATAATTGATTGTAATTATAAGTTAACAATTAGTATTATAATACTAGTCAACAAAAACTTGTTTTCTTTGGTTTTTTCGTAAGATTTAGATTTTATAAACGAATTAAATATCAATAATTCGTGTTTACATTTTCGTTAGCTATCCTTTTTTAATATTTGTTTTTAAATACATAATCAAATTACAGAGAAAATTCAGTAAAAACATTTTTATGAGAGCCATAGTGTTATCTCCATTAAAGAGAATATGACCGGAAAACTCGTTTCATCACTATTCAGTAATTAGCTATATTTTTACGAGCTATTTATTAAGTTCCTGGCAATTTTAAAAAGAAAAATTTCTACCAGGGGAGGGCATCACACATTGATGATTGCTTTATCAGATTTCTATCAACCTATCCTTTCCGTTTCAACCTAAACCTGAAGGATGAATTAACATGCTTTTCTATACATTCCATATAACAACACTTACATTATACTTCCAAGCTCCACCGTCAGCCAGTAAAACCACCTCGCAATTTCACGTATTTCGCATCCTATCAAGGAAAATCCTCGACCGACCTACATCGTGCCGCTCTAATCAACCAACTCTCTCAAGACGTCTTCATCGCCGCATGCTCTGCCTCTTCCAAACATAAATACTCGTGCACAAAAGACGCACGCGATAACAACGCCTCATCTCAAAAGGTATACATATACAGAGTAAGTAAGAGAGAGAAAGAGGGAGAGAGAGCAAGAGGGGGAGAGAGAGAGAAACGTATAATACACGAGGAGACAAAGGCGAAGCTTCAAAGCGACAGTCCAAGAGCGCTCAAAACTCGCGGGCGCGTCTGGTAAGAAATGCCGCGGCGAGCCGCAGTAGTCTCGCGTATAGCCACGTCTCCAAGGAGCTGCGATCGCGAGAGGGGAGGGAAAGGAGACGAGGTCGAGCGGTTGTACACCGGCGTTCGAGGATCGTACAGCGGGCAATCGCAAGGTAGATTCTATCTATATTGTTGTGGCGGAGGGAGGCAGGGGATGCGTTTTGTTTTAGTTTGGAGTTTTGGATGTCGGCGGGGGGGGGGGGGGGGCTCCAAAGTTTAGACGATTCACTTTAAATTTCAAGTCAACTATAGACGTTTTTCAGTTCGACATATGGAAATGCAAATGGTTCTTAATTTCGAAATTCTAAATTACGAAATAGTACATTACGCAACTAGTGCGTAAAGCGAGTCATTTTTGCACGGGTATTGTTTGTCGCCCGAGGGAAGCGACGGGCGACAAGATACCCGTGCAAAGATTACTGGCTTTCGCACGTGTTGCGTTTACTATTTTTTATAACTGAGCGCGTGAAACTCTACGTTAAATGCCTGTTCAGCGTGCGTAAAGTATCCGGATTTCTTTCACAAGTGCGTAAAGTGAGTACTTTACGCACTGAGTGCGTGAAGAACTCACTTTACGCACTACTTCACGCACCGAGTGCGTAAAGTAAACACTTTACGCACTAGTGAAAAAAGGGGATACTTTACGCACCCTAACAGGCATATAAAGTCGAGTTTTACGCACTCGGTTATAAAAATCATATTTTCGTAATTTGGAATTTCGAAATTTTGCACAATCTGCAGTAGCTTATGTCAGAATGGAGAACATCTAAAGTTGACTTCAATTCTAAAGTGGATTGACGTCGGCGGGTGTTTTAATAATGGATGTGTGTACGTGGGAATGAGGGAAGATTGAGGCGGGCTCGCAGATGTTTAGTGAAAAAATTAATTAATGCTACACGGAGAAAAATATTGTGGTAAAAATTGCCATGTCTGATTGTAAAGGGGGATCAAACTATCAAAAAATTGCCATAAATTTATAGTCATTTTTACGATATAGAAAAATATAGGATACATAGTTATACGTTACAGGGGATGGGAGTGAAAGCTGGAACGAATAATGATGGAATTTCATGAAGCAATTTGAAAAATCGTAATTTAACTTGACATTCAGTAGTAGTGAAAATTCAAAAAATCTCTTTTTGAATAATTTTCTTTATAAAAGATATACGTAAATTTCGATTTAAATGCATTAGTTTCATAGGTTCCCTTTTACTGTTTTATCTGACGCATGAGTATTCTTCTTTTTCAAGTAATAGTGAGCGACAGATGATCACAACGAGATTATATATAAACTTATGTTACTGCTTATAAACATGCAACAGACAGCAACAATTAAATAACGCTTTGCAAGATAAATATCGGTAAGTAAAAAGTGAATCAAGTTAGACACGCATACCACATGTACTATTGTACAATAAAACTTGACTCAATTAAACCCGTCTTTCAATGCGGACAATTAAATAACTTTATTGAAACAAAAATATTGAATTACATCGAATGAGAATATTTCATTACTTCAATGATTGGTTGATACAGGCGTTTTGTAAAAAGAATTAGTCATATCTTATTATACCACTCTTATACGGATAGATTAATTTGAATAACTGATAATACTTACTAGCTATTAAAACTTCTACATCAAACATATCTAAGGTTCCCAAACTGCAGATCCAGAACCTTAGAAATCTCAACTTAGAGGCTCATTACTCAACGCACGTTTTTCCACTTCACTAACCTCATCTACGCGATACGCACACGCATTAGCCCTGAAACTCCGTCGCAGCGTAACGGCGCAAAATTCAATTACGATCGATGCACCGCCACCTCGTTCACCGTTCCGTAACCGTCTCTCTCTCTCTGTCTCTCTCTCTCTCTCTCTCTCTCTCTCTCTCTCTCTGTCTCTCTCTCTCTCTCTCTCTCTGTCTCTCTCTCTCTCTTTCTCTCCCTCTCCCTCTCTCTGCTTGCTTGCTTTTGACTACCCGAGCAGGAGACGGCTGCGCGCTCGCGTCGACTCGATGAATTCGCAATGATAATGCTCGGCCGCTCAAATATACGTGCCGACGCGTCAAAGGCAGAGTCAATAGACCCGAGTGAACGAGCACGAGGCAAAGCAGCCTTCTCGTGTCCTTGCGCGTTCGCCCTTTCCGATTGTGGATGAAAAGTGCCGAGAGAGAGAGAGAGAGAGAGAGAGAGGAATCAGAGGTAGGGGAAGCGGAGTATATCGAGAGAGCGGGTATTGAGCGTAATGTTATTAATTGGAGAGCGGAGAGAATGTTGTGTTTTTGATTTCCGATGGAGAGGGGGGGGGGGGGTGCAGAGGGTGAGAGGAAGCGGGAAGACGATAGGGAGGAGAAGTTTATAGGGCGGATATTGAGCTGGGATTGGATTTCTTAAGTGCCTGGTTCGAAGAGAGAAAGTCTTTTTTAAATTGTGCGGGTATGGAATGGTGTATTTTATTCTAGGCGGCTTGTGGAGATTTTTTAACGTTGTCGTCAGAGTACGATTAAATAAATTCTGTTAATCAGTCAGAAAATATTTGAATTAACAAACGATGGGATATATTTTTTAGAAACATTGTTTTACTTCGTGAGCGAATAGTATATTGAAAAACGGTTAGAATGTGAGAGAAATACTTATCTAAACATTCTACAATACTAAAAAACTACGTTATATTTCAATATTTATCTTGTCAATATTTAAATTAGTAAAACAAACTCGTATACACAATATATTAGTTGGTAATTACTGGAAAAGGTTTTCCATCATTTCGTTCCGGAAAGTTTTGGGCGAGTAAAATTTATTTTCGTAACGATTTTATTCGTTAATTGAATATTCGTATAAAGTGCCGATACAGTCGACGAAGCAATTTTATTTTAGTACAAGGGTATAATAGATTTAAAAGAATAAAGCTACTGGGAAAAGCACATAAAATGTAATTTGGAGAGCATTCGAAAAACGCAGTCCATCGTACTAGAAATTATGACGAAGGTCATGACGATTTTCATCTGAATAATTTATTTTCAACACCCAATTCTAATTCGAAATCATGACGAAGATCATGACGACTTTCCTTTGAATAATTACGTTTTCAACACCCAATTCCAGTGGACCTGTTCATATCGAATTTTCAAGAAGAATAAGATCTAAATTTTATATTGGAACCGTCATAAAATTATTTTTCATAATTTAATTAAATACAGTTATGGAAATACGGTTTCCATTCGAAAACTAATTAATAAAACTATATATATTCACACTAATAAAAACGATATCTATTACATGAACTAAATTCACAAACCTTCAGTCAACCGAATCGTCAAACCCCTCGAAATCTCCATTCCGCACCCCCCCCAAAAAAAGGTAACAACCCACAAGATAACCCTTCACCTCACGCTCCGACTCGATCTTATCCACGCGGATGAACCTCGCGCGATCGAAGAGGCAGCGATTTTTCCGCGTGCGCCCCATCCGGTATGTTATTACTAGCGCGCATTTCTCCGTCTTGTCATGCGCGAGACGCCGAGAAATAAAACGACGAGGAGGCGAGCGAGGGGAGAGGAGTGGCGAGGGGAGGAGGAAGACGACCCCGAGAGTTATCAGCGCGGGATCTTCCTCTCCCCTTCGTCTTCGTCGACGACGACGACGGCAGCCGTGATAACTCGCCTTGTCGATGAGACTTTTAGTATGATATGTGGCGGCGAACGAGGTTTTCGGAGAGAGAAAGAGAGCGAGAGAGAGAGAGAGAGAGATAGAGAGAGGAGTATGTGGAAAGGAGAATGAGGTGGCTGAGGGGTATTATTGAGGTGAGCGATGATAATGTTTTTAATGGTGTCTGATAAGAGTGTTTCGAGTGTGACTTGTTGTTTAATGGCTGGCTGATGGCGGTATAGTGGGAATAACAGTGGCGAAGAGTGAAATAACGTTTTCAACGGCTTTGCTGGTCTGGAGTCCTTTGTTGTATGATTCGTTGGGTAATAACACAAATGCTATCGGATTCTAAATATATACGTTAGCGGATTTTTAAAAAAAATTTCCTACGAGATAAGATCTACCGCATTTGACTGATTTAATTTTTAGTCCTGTTCTCACATTTCCCACGAATGTTTTAATCAAAATGGATTTTGCCGTTGGTACGTTACATAAGAATCGTGTAATTTTAATTACAGGTACGTCACTCGCAAGAAATTTCAAATTTCCGAAATTAGAAGCTACATTTTTTTCAAGAATGTTTTTACATAATTCGGTTAATGGAAATTATAAATGAAAATATGATGGTCGTAAGTGGTACTGATGAATATAACTAAAATAGGAAATGAAATTTTTCTATTACAGGTAATCTCTATGCACGCTTCGCGCGCCGTAATTTTGAGCAACCTTCGTGCAACTTTTATTTTTGTAACCTAGCAACCCATTACTTCCACCAACAAAATCACGAATAGACTCATATCATAACAAACCCATCATTTTTTAAAGATAGGAAACTAATTTTGTTTTTATATAAAATAGTTTCGCGGTTCCTTTTTATTTTTAACATTTCATTATGATAAAAACATCGATTACATTTCGAGCATTCTAAGTTTGAAATATATTATTTGCAACGAAGTTAACTTCAATAAATTTGATGTCCTGATATAGCGAATCAGCTGTCTTAACGAATTGTTATGAGGAAAAGTTGTTGCTAGATCTGGACAAAAAAAAGAATCTTCAATATATGATTGATCACAATTTGATTCCTCATGAATTCTTGAATTATTATGTAGAACTAATGAAATAAAAACAGTTAAAGAATATAATATAATTGATCGTATGTAAATGTATTCTAAAAATGTGTGAGTGTGTTTTTCTATACTGAGAAAAATATTTTATCAAAATGTTTATATTTATCGTGGCATTGTAACTATAAAAATATAGATGTTAATAGTTACAATGGCATGTTAATAGTTAAAATACCATGTTAATATTAAACATATTCTTCTCTATACTACAGTATTGCCAACTTAAATTTTGAGAAAAAAAAATGACTTCCGAGATAGCTCCTTCTTGGGCGCTCATTCGAAATATTTTTTTTTTCTTTTTTCTCCCACCCGACGAAATAGAGTATGAATCATGGTTTCAAACAGATCGGTGTACAATAGCTTCTAAAACTGTAAATGTTCATGAATTTATAGACATACTGGGAGAAAAATTGATAAAATTAAAATCTCACGATTTTTTTGCTAAGAATCAATCACTTTTTGTAAGTGACTTAAAAAACAACCTTCAACAAGGAGAATTTTTTGTGTGTTGTGATCTTGCCGAAAATTATGCGTTTGTTAGACAAAATTCTACACTATCGTTCCACTGGAACAACAACCAAGCAACTGTTTTTACAGTTGTTGTGTATTATAAAGAAAATGAAGAACTTAAATATGTAAGCATTGCTGTGATTTCCGACAACCTAAACCATGATACAGTTGCCGTTTATGAATATCAAAAAGTTACAATATCTTACCTCAAAACTAAATTCATAGTAAAAAAAGTCTATTATTTGACTGATGGAGCAGGTCAGCATTTTAAAAATAAATATAATTTTCTAAATCTTCTTTTTCATGAGAAAGATTTTGGAGTTCCAGCTGAGTGGCATTTTTATGCCACGACGCATGGCAAAGGTGCATGCGATGGTATAGGCGCCAAACTAAAAAGAGGTGCAAAACGAGTGAGTCTACAAGTTTCTTCTAATAATCATATTTTAACGCCAGAAAATATTTATAACTGGGCTAAAGATTATTGTAAAGAAACCAAAGTTTTTTATAGCAGTAAAGAATCATATGAAGATACTGTCTTGAAACTAAAACCAAGACTGGATAAGGCTAAATTCATACCTGGCACATTACAATACCATGCTATTATTCCAATTGATGAAAGTACATTAAAGCTCAACAAAACCTCTTTAAGTTCTGAATATCAAATCTTCCCGAGAAAAACTACTAGAAAAAAAAAGAAAAATTATTTGCACTGAGAAAAAAACGTTAGTATAGTTACTATATTGCTGTTAACTATGAAACTCTGTTTTTTTTTTTTATAAAAAAGCCAATAAAATATTATTCTTACATTACAAAGAATTCGAAAGAACAGGTAAAGATTATGAAAGATTATTAGGTAGCGAGGCATGCCGAGTTTACGCGACGTCCCGCGCGACGTCCCGTGCGCAGGAGAGCCATTGCGCTACTCTTTCACGTTCCATTTCTCGAACAAAACATCCTGAGCAAATTATGAAAAAAATCATTTCCTATGTAAAAATGCTCAGGTTTCGATCTAAATGGTAAAAAAAAATATTAAAAATACACTTTTTGAGATACAAGACGTTTTGTACTTTTTGAAGATGAAAATAGAAAATTTCGGAAAAACTGTCTACACCATTGGAAAGCTGAGGAAAAAATACGTTGGAAACGCTTATAAAACAATTGTTTTAGTTACATTTTAGTATCATAAACATGAGTTAGAAATAGCACGATTTGGCGCTCGCGCGCGCGGCGTATATGTGGCTCGTTCTTGTACTTTTTTAAAAAACCTGTGGGGGCCTATTTTTTTATTTGGCCCAAATTAAAACATATTATTATACTACTAAAAATAAGATTATTTGCCAATTTACAGCCCTTAAAAAATTTTGAAACCAAAATTATAGACATAAAGAGGTTTAAAAAAGCTCTTTTTGGCCATTTTCGGTCTATTTTCAAACATTCGCCAAAAATAGTGTTTTTATTATTTTTTAATTCTTAAATCGGGGTTGTATTCGTCTTTTCAAGGCCTTTTCAACACAGTAAATACATATGTACTTTTATTTAAAAATAATTATTCTACAATTTCCTAAATGTCGGATATGACTTTTTATGATTTTTGACTATCTTCAAACAGCTATAAAATCGACACTTCTTAATAAAAGCATATAAACAATCATGGTTGAAAAGTACGTGAAAAGATCTATCTTTTTCTTTTTTGGAAAGTTCAAAACGGATTTTCAGTACCAAAGATATAAGGATTCAAACATTACGAAATTTTAGAAAACTGCGATTTTTGGTAATATTCAAATGCCAGTAGACAAAATAAAAATTTTTTTATTTTTATAAAAACACGGTAGAAAGGTTGATTTTTATGTATAGAAACCAACCATCTAGTTAGTAAACCACTTATTGAATTTTATAATTTTTTCTCGGAGCTTGTAAGAATTGTCTATTTTGACTAAAGTTACTTGACTACAGTTCAATTCAAAGACATTTGAAGATTCATTCTAAGCCGGATGGAACTTCTGCAAATATCTAGAATCTATTTTGTAGATTATACAAAATTTATTAAAATATTCACTATCAAATTTAGAAGACTCCAGCTGCAATCTGTGTACCTTCAGATTATTGATAAACTACTAAGATAGAATAATGATAACATTTAATTCAGTGACTCCGATGAAATTAATTATTCCATAACAAACTGTACTTTAATATTTGATTCATTCTATTTTTTGAGATATTCATAATAATTTACTATACACATACTGTGCTTTGGGCTGTGTGTTCCTTAGGTCTCTTACACAAATTGACGAATAGTGAGGAATAGCATCATAAAATAATTAGCATTCCTTCAGAAAGGAGTGTTTTTTTAAAGCTTGCTTGTGATTGGCTGCTAGACGCTATTCATTGTGTGCGTGAATTTCTATTTTGTGCCCACAAAATTGGCGTAAGATGAGTACTTTATGGTACTATGACGAAAAATAATGTTTGCACTGCGGGCGTAGAGCTTTGATTAGTTGCCAGGAGTTATTCATAGCTATTTCTCCATTTGTGACGTTTTTGGAATTTACAATCAATTCGTTTTCCTCATAACATTAATTTCCACATGCCTACCCAGACACACAAGCCTGCATGGACGAATGATCTCTAGTTCTGCGCAACGAAATCTCTCAATTTTCTTAGGATGCGGCCCCAATATTGTTACAGCGTGCGCGTGCGCGTGCTGGTGCGCATGCCGACCAATCCCAGCTTGACTCGAGTGCACTTCGACCCTTCTCGTTCACTCGAGACGAGCTGGGATTGGTCGGTACGCGCACCAGCACGCGCACTAGCATGGCAAGCACATGCCGTCACGGGGCTGCACCCTAACGAAGATATCACCTATACAAAAATATACTGTTCCGTCGTTCCATGTATTTTCTGTAACTATTCATCTTTCTTTTTACGTGTAACAGCTCTTATACTTCCGGTGTATAGCGGTAGAATGTAGATGTAGATACCCGCGCAAAAAAAATTCAGATCATTAAAAGATAGAAAAGAGATACATCTTTATTATGGCCGTTTTTGACATTATTTAAGATTTATATGAGACATTTTAAAGTAGCGATAGTGAGATGACGCATTCGATGAGATCCAACACCTACAGCCAAAAACCTACGGTGCACACCACCTAGACTCCGTAATCGGCTACCCCGATCACCTAGACCATGCATGGGATGCATTCCGACACCTAGATGCAAAAAACTACGGAGTGCACCACGTAGACTTCGTAATCGGTCACCCTGAACACCTAGACTACGTATTCGATGAGTTCTAACACCTAGAGCCACAAACCTACGGCGCGCACCACCTAGACTCCGTCATCGGCCACCATTTACGAAGCTAATGAGCCATTTATATGTATCAAGAACTCACTTTTCTTATTATAGCATTCATTGGCCAACCGCAAGGCTTATTCCGTGATGAAATAAGCGGTAATTATTACCAACCGTTGGTTAAACGGTTGGCTAAACCTTTGCGATTTGGTGAACGGATGGCGAACGCTTGGTTACCATTTCTACCAGGGAATCAAATATTGAAGTATTTGATTATGTTTTGAAATAATTAAACTTCATCGTAGTCACTGAATTAAATGTGATCATTATTCTATTTTAGTAGTTTAAAATAATCTGAAGGTACACAGATTGCAGCAGGAGTCTTCTAAAGTCCGATCTGGTTTAGAATGAATCTTCAAAATTCTTTGAATTGAGCCTTAGTCAAGTTAGATTAGGCGCGCAGATATAATACGCCAAAAGTAGCCAAAATAGACAATTTTTACAAGCTCCGAGCAAAAATTATAAAATTCAATAAATGGTTTACTAATTAGACGGTCGGTTTCTATACATAAAAATCAACCTTTCTACTGTGTTTTTATAAAAATAAAAAAATATGTATTTTGTCTACTGGCACATTTGAACATTGCCAAAAATCGCAATTTTCTAAAATTTCGTAATGTTTAAAACCTTATATCTTTGGTACCGAAAATCCGTTTTGAACTTTCCAAAAAAGAAAAAGATAGATCTTTTCACGTACTTCCCAACCATGTAATTGTTTATATGCTTTTGTTAAGAAATGTCGATTTTATAGCTGTTTGAAGATAGTCAAAAATCATAAAAAGTATCCGACATTTAGAAAACTGTAGAATAATTATTTTTAAATAAAAGTACATATGTATTTAGTATGTTGAAAAGGCCTTGAAAAGACGAATACAACCCCGATTTAAGAATTAAAAAATAATAAAAACCCTATTTTTGGCGAATTTTTGAAAATAGGCCGAAAATGGACAAAAAAGAGCTTTTTTAAACCTCTTTATGTTTATATAACTTTGGTTCAAAAATTTTTTAAGGGCTGAAAATTGGCAGACAATCTTATTTTTGGTAGTATAATAACATATTTTAATTTGGGCTAAATAAAAAAATAGGCCCCCACAGGTTTTTTAAAAAAGTACGAGCCATATATATATATATATATATATATATATATATATATATATATATATATATATATATATATATATATATATATATGGCTCGTACTTTTTAAAAACCTATATATATATATATATATATATATATATATATATATATATATATATATATATATATATGGCTCGTACTTTTTTAAAAAACCTGTATATATATATATATATATATATATATATATATATATATATATATATATATATATATATATATTGTAATGAATTTATTTGAAATAACTTAATTAAAGTTTACCAAGAAAACGACATTCCTCCAAACGATCTTTCAGAATTAAAGATCTTTCAGAATTAAAATTAAAAAACAAATAACCAAACTCTTATCGTAATTCGATCCTCACTGCACACTGCTCACACAGTCCACCCAAAATAACGAAACCCCGCCCGTAACCTACCCGTAAAATCAATTTCGGCGCCTTACATTGCTAGCCTCGCGCATTTTTACATATTAAACTCCCGTCCACTCTCCTCTTCCAGCCCTCGGAGGGCATATAAGAGACTCTTTGAGCTTGCCGCTCGCGGCAGTTTTGTACATCGCTTAGCCGAATTGAAGTTCAATCAATCCGAACGAATCGCTTTGACGCGCGACCGCGCACGCATATATAGACCGTTTGCACCGTGAATATTGATTCAACCGGACGTGAAATCTCGAAAACACGCGGGGGAACGAGATACTACGCGTGGCTTTGAACGATTGCATTTTGAATTACGCGCGATTGCCGAATTCCGTTATCAGCTTTGTTTTGCCGCCTCGTCGCCCCCCTTTTGCGCACGGCGCTTTTTTTTCCCAGTGTTTCGGGAGGAGGAGGGGGTGCGCGCCTGGCTGACGAGCGTAGGGTTTCGTTTAATAAAAATGAGACTGGAATTGCGATTTTTCGCGAATACTCGTGCACACGGAAACTGTGCAGGATGCGGGGACGATTGATCGTCGGCGCGGTTAATTTCTGAGTGATTACACGAGTTCAACGGGTTTCGAGCAGGGTTTTACTGGTCTTTGGAAATTCGCAGGTGTTTTTTAAATTGAAAGGTCGATTTTATTCTCAATATCGGTCGGAATTTAGCCTTTATTGGCTACCAATTATTCGCTGTTGAAATAATTTATTCGATTGACTATTGGAATTCCTGTTCTATTACAGTTCTTTTTCTTATAAACTATATACCTTGAAAATATTTTCTTAATTAAACATTTAATGATTTCCTAACTACTATAAGAATAAATGTGAAAGTAAAAAAAATAAAACAAATCCTATTACTTTTCTTTTACTTATTTAGAGTATTCTTCGCCCTACAGTCATGCTATTTTTTTAGGTCGTAAAATTCGATTTTTTGGACAGTCCGTAAACCTCGATTTTACGGACTATTTTTATTTTACGGAGACCAATCCGTGAAGTCGAATTTGACAACCAATAAAAACAATTCGTATATTAACGAGATCTCTTTTAGGCGAGCTCAGACGAAATAAATACTCAGCGATTTATGTATATAAGAAAGAATGTCTTTATTCATCACTTCACCTTACAAGTTACATAAGCACAATTCCGGCTCGATAGCCCACTCGCTCAGAACACTCGCTCCAGAGCCGAATCCACGCGCTCTCAGTGCTCCCCAGAAGTCGCGTCCTCGCACTCCTCGCGTTCTTATACGGCCGATGCCACGCTCGCTTGACCCCTTTTTACTTTAACGTGTCGCGCTGTCTCGGACGATCCGACTCGCGTCTCGCCGTACTAGCGAATGGCGAATCCCCTGTGTCCTCGCGTCTTCGCGCTCGCTCGCGCCCTCTCGCGCCTACATTCAGGGTCCTAGGCCCGCTAAGCTTTTAGCTTCTAACACGTAAAATCGAATTTTACGGCCTACTATATCAACAAATATTGTTCGTCACTCGGCCGTTTGAAAAATACTATTTCAAACTATACTGACAAGACTATGGGTCAAATTTAAAAAATTTCGTTAATACCATTTTTTTGCAACGTATGTTGATATATTTGCCTACACCACACATCTTAAAAGTTCGCTACTCAATTTCGTTCATACAAATCGGCGCGGGCGTCATTACACCAGCAAGTCGTTTGGCCCGCTAACCGCCCGCGCCAATGGAAAATTACGGCGAGCGCCGCTGGAGGAACTCATCGGAAGGGACTGGCGGAAATTGCTCGACTGGTCGACTATCGCCGCGCCGCATTCGCGCGTCCCAAGATGTTCAGATACGTATCGGCTGGACTTGCCGGCAACTTCCGGCCCTGAGTATGTGTGTGTGTAGTTGCAGTGTTCGAGAGTTTAGTATCACGGTTAATCCGGCTTACCTTTCGAGGGCATCTTTTCGTATGAGGGGCGAGAGGGAGGGGTAGATTTTTTCGGTAAGTGTATATAGGTGGTGGCTGAGGTTTTTTTGTCCGAGGGCTTGAGGAGGGATGAGTTTCAAATGTCAAATATTATGACAGTGGGAACTTTTTTATATTCTATCATACGTAGTATAAGAAATATAAAATTAAAACAAAAATATTTTAACGTACTAGACACGTGGAAAAGTTATTAAAATGTAAATTAACACGTGAGACCACATTTTTACTATTTAATCAATTAATTTCTAAACGATTACTCACAAAATTATGAATTTCAGGACCTTCGCCCATATGAAATCTATACTTTTTTTTAGCGATGCCATAATATCTTTCTAATAAGATTTTTATGTTGAAAAATTAGCATCATCAGCATATAGACACGATTCCTTCCTTACGGGCATTACTTTTTTTTTTTAAATCCATTCATTTTTCAATTTTTGCCCTATGATGTACAGAAATTATTTCTTAATTATTTCTTATTCACGTTCGTCGAGCCGAATCACCTTTGAATATGCGCGCAATTTAATTTAGGCCATTTAGTGAATGAATCTGGTAAAATCAATTACTTGTTAATCAGTCAAAGTCGGTACTCTGCGACTCGAAACGCAAAATTGCAATTTTATATAAATTTGTTAATCAAAACTTAACGAGATCAAATAAAAGTAATTGGTTTCGCATAAGAATGAGAGGTACTGCGAGACTCGTTGTGAACCTATAAATAAAGGTCAGCCTTTTCAAATTGCAGTAACAAATAAAATGATCACCTCCTCCAATTTATCAAGACAATAACTATTCTCAGAAATTGATCCTTTCGCCGTTTCCATTAGAATTTTCCATAAAATTTTTATGTTGAAAAATGATTATCGGTATTTCACAGCTCCCCTGTTCAATACATACCTATAATGTTTTTGCTGATTCGGTTTCCATATTTAGTCTAAATTACGGCATGAATTTCATTAGTTGTATTTTTTAAAATCTATTAAATAGAACGATACTATTTTAATTTTTTTTTAACATATTCAATACTTAAACCCAACGATAAGATGTAAAATTTAGACATTTTTGTTCTTCGTTAATTAAAACTAGTAGTATAAGAATAATATTTTTTCTATAAAAATATTCCTCTACATCGATATTTCATAATCTGTTCTCTGTGGAAGACGGATGACCAAGTGATACCAGTCTTGCTTACTTTATATTTTTCTTATATATAATAATCTGTCAAAGCTCAGAAGGTCCATATACGTATAACATAAACGTGAGTTCTGATAGTCTCTTAATAAACAATACTTTTATCACCTAAGATACATTCTTATTATTGAAGAATGATTCCAATTCAAAAACATAAAATAATCATCAAAAAACGTTAACGATTTCCAAATTCTTCGCGCAGAACTATCGATCCGCCGAAATTTCAGCGCCGCATCACCGATAACCCTAATGAAATCACTCAGCTCGCGTGCAACTCGCCCGAAAGAATCCTCCGCCCTTCCCTTTCTCCCTCTCTCCAGTGTCAGCAGAATCCAAACTCTCACAGCCCGATAATATTCCCTCGCGCTTGCGATTGAAAAACTTCCTCCTCCAGCTCGTCTCCCTTTACAAACTTGCCTCACCTCCCCTCCCTTGTATTTGCTCGGCCAAAGTGCCAACTTTGCCGCTTGCTTGTTTAACCTCTCTCTTTGTCTCTCTCTCTCTCCCTCGCTCAGAGTGTAATTATCGAAAACGCGCATATTCTCACTTCCGCCAACGCTTTGGAAATTGATGGAATCCGGGCGCAAAAGTGCGGATTTCGTCTGGTCAGTCGCGCGCGAAAAGGGCGGTTCAGTTAATAAGTCGAGAGAGAGAGAGAGAGAGAGAGAGAGAGAGAGAGAGAGAGAGAGAGAGAGAGAGAGAGAGAGAGAGAGAGAGAGAGAGAGAGAGAGAGAGAGAGAGAGAGAGAGAGAGAGAGAGAGAGAGAGAGAGAGAGAGAGAGAGAGAGAGAGAGAGAGAGAGAGAGAGAGAGAGAGAGAAAGCGCGCGTCTAGGCCGGAAACTTTTCCAATTTTCCCCGGCTTCGTATTTATAGCCGGCGACGCGTGCTTCCGGCCGCGGGTATATAACTCGCCGTCGCTTTGTACAGTTGTTTCGCGTGGAGGGAGAGAGAGAGGGAGAGAATGCGGCAGCTTTCTTCCAATTCGACGGACGTGCGGGGTAGATTACAGCGGGACTCGCTGAATTGCCGGTTAACGAGGAGTACCGCAAGTTCAATTGTGCTGCGAGATTCGAGAGCGTTCGGTTTTATGACCTCAGGAGACCTCGGACTGAAATCTGTCCAGATCTTTTTATATACTATATATCATCGGATTCGTTCGTTATGATTGAAATTGCGTAATCAGTTCATCGCGAGTTTGAAATATCAATTCAATAAGGTTCGCCTGTAAACGAACAAGTTTGTTAATTGACTTATGAAGTTACAGCTTCACTATGTACAGCCAAGCAAAATCAATGCAATCTAATTAAACTCCTTTTTACGGAAGGGCGTAGGTGCCGCCTGTCGTGCACGCTGTGCAACGTTGAAATTCCCTCTTCATGCACACGAGCACGCGTGCTTTTCGCAAATAACCTGATAAATAGATTTGCGACTTAGTTAATTATTAAAACTTCCTGTACATATTTGAAGCTGTACTCATGTACTACTGACGTACTATACACGGTAACGAGTAAGGAAGAAGGTAAGACTATTAAAATAGCTTTAAATAGTCTTATAGTAATAAAATCAAATTAGTAGATGTATTGAGGTTAGGTTAGCTATGTTTGAAATTATTTCTTATAAAAACTCTAATCACAATATTACAACGTATCTGTCATTATTAATGCTTTTTACAGATAAACAACCAATGTTTACAGCAGGTTTGCATAAAGTGTAATACTGATATTGAATATAAGATTATTGAAGCAGTATTTTCCGATGGCAAAAGGATTAATATATATGAAACATGGAGATATGGTATTAGTCAATTCCTCAAAAAATGGTGACTGAAATGGATTCATCGATTGAGTCATGTGATGTTATTGTAAATCAAGGTACATAAAAACTATTTTATTAAAATTATTGACAATTATTTGACTTAAATATCTTACATATTAGTATGTTTGTGACAATAATACTTTATCAAGTAAAATTGCATAGTTCATAGTTATTTATAAGTATGTAACGTGCAATATAAATTTAATAATATTATTTTATTAACACTTTATATTGATATTAAAACGGCAATGTTGCTGAAAAGATCATCAAATATTTTAACAATGTCCTTAAAGATATTTTACTCTGATGTTTTACCAATAATAAATTACAGATATCTTCATACGAGTAATTCTTGTTAAAATATTTGATGATCTTTTCAGCAACATTGCCGTTTTGTATTATATTTCTTAAATCATCTGAAATTATATAAACAATTATTTTTAATATCAATATAAAGTGTTAATAAAATAATATTATTAAATTTATATTGCACGTTACATACTTATAAATAACTATGAACTATGCAATTTTACTTGATAAAGTATTATTGTCACAAACATACTAATATGTAAGATATTTAAGTCAAATAATTGTCAATAATTTTAATAAAATAGTTTTTATGTACCTTGATTTACAATAACATCACATGACTCAATCGATGAATCCATTTCACTCACCATTTTTTGAGGAATTGACTAATACCATATCTCCATGTTTTATATACATTAATCCTTTTGCCATCGGAAAATACTGCTTCAATAATCTTATATTCAATTTCAGTATTACACTTTATGAAACCTGCTGTAAACATTGGTTGTTTATCTGTAAAAAGCATTAATAATGACAGATACGTTGTAATATTGTGATTAGAGTTTTTATAAGAAATAATTTCAAACATAGCTAACCTAACCTCAATACATCTACTAATTTGATTTTATTACTATAAGACTATTTAAAACTATTTCAATAGTCTTACCTTCTTCCTTACTCGTTACCGTGTATAGTACGTCAGTAGTACATGAGTACAGCTTCAAATATGTACAGGAAGTTTTAATAATTAACTAAGTCGCAAATCTATTTATCAAGTTATTTGCGAAAAGCACGCGTGCTCGTGTGCATGAAGAGGGAATTTCAACGTTGCACAGCGTGCACGACAGGTGGCACCTACGCCCTTCCGTACCTTTTAGATATTCTGAACTATATGTACACTCTTTCAACGAAAACTCTTTTATGCAGTTAATATTTTGAGCTAATAACATTTTCTATTTTCGAAAAATTCAAAATTCATTTCAAAAAGTCTGATTTTAAAAAAGAGAAATTTATACAATTAAAATTTATCATCCACAAACTCGGTCAAAATACAATTATCCGCTTTTAGCTTCGTCTACTTCACCGAGACAGATGAGACAATTCAGCAACCTCGTTGATAATTCAGACGATTTCCCATAATTCACCAACTCGACGCCTCCCGAAAAAATTCAATCCCCCGTGCGCTCACCTCAAACCGAACACTTCGAGCACTAAGCGCTCGCTCATCCTCACGCTAGTCTCACGCCGACAAAAAAGAAACTCCCCGCTGCAAGCCTCCCTCTAATTACACACGGCTTCGCTCTCACCTCCTGCAAACTTTGTACCACCTCCGCACTCGCGCGCACGCATCGTCCCACCGCTATAATTGAATAGAAAACGACGCAGACGCGAATCGACGAGAAAGAGGAATTATCTCTCTCTCTTGCGCGTGCGGGCGCGCCTGGGCGTAACATCTGATAAGACGGGGTAAGTGCAAGGCGGCAGCGGCGGGGGAGAATATAACGGGCTATGAGGGTTGACAGCCGGCGAGATAACATTCACGAGATCTCTCGCGCGCGTGCGGCCGCGTTTATCGTTAAAAGCGTCGGGGGAAATTTCGCACTCGCGAGCGACGCTCATTCGGGAGGTCGTCGCCTACTTGCCGGGGCGAATGCGTAAAAAAGATTTTACGGGTGGAGAGGGATGGAGATATATCCCGTCGATGCTCGCGACAATTTTCGAGGAGGGTAGGGGGCGGGGGCGGATGGTAAGCGAGATATTCAATTGACGCGAGGTACTGATGGGGCTTCTCCGGTGCATGCTCCCGAGGTATTTGCGGTTGGCGGTGGATTTTTCCACGGTTCTTCGAGACGAGTGGCTGGAGAGATGCTTATGCTTATTTGGTATACACTTGAGAGCTGCTAAGCTTGCCGGCATGAAAATCGTTTTATAAAGTCAATTGTTGTTTTTGGCTGTTATTGGTGCTTGAATGATAAGTGATTATAGTTTGTCAGGACTAGTTGAGGCTATTAGTGATGGGTGATTCAAGTTGTTATTCGACCGCAAAAGTATCGTTATTCTGTCATTATTTGAAAATGAGTTTAGGAATAAATAATATTATAAGTTATTTTAATATTTTAATTCGGTTTGTATATCCGAAAATGAGAAGAAAGGGATATCTGCGGGGAAAACAAGTATCGCTTTACTATCGAATAACTTTGATATAATATATCATTTCTCAATTTATACAAGATGTAGTTTTAAAGCGCATTAATCAGTAAGTAGAAAACTATTGATATGTTTCTTTTAACATGCTAAATTTATACGACATCTTGATTTGAAAATTTCCTCGGTTTATCCCGCTGGTATGTAAGGAAACTTTTTAGCTTCTATTATAACATTAATCATCGTATAAATAAGATTTACAAATAAAAAAACCGCTGCCAATTCATTGGCACGTAGCTTCCTCCAAATTAATGTATCATTCCTATATATGTATAGTATATATTTTAAATATAAAATATGTTTATTCATTATACTTTTTTTCAATGATTTAATAATTCCTTAATATTTAAAAAATTGAATATGTTATTCTTATTATTGAAATTATTTGTTATTTGACACTTATTTTATTAAAAAAAAAGTAATATTTTAAAATATTAAATAAAAAAATTGCTATCTACCCTGAGATCAACTTACTCATATTTTCAAAATAATATATAATAAATCCATTTTTTACATTATAAATATATTATTATTCAATAATTGTGTATCTTTATTATAAATAATTGTGTACATATTGTGACGGAGATACGTCTCCGCACACACGCGCGGTCAAACACACATACACACACACGCACACACACACACCGCACGCGAGACGAGCTGAAGCAAGAAGCGAGGCGGCAGGAGCCACGCGCGAGCAGCACACCGGAAAATCACTGAAAAGGTAAACAAGCAGAGAGAAAGAGAGAGTGAGAGAGAAAGAAGGAGAAGGAGAGAGAACGCAAGAAAGGGCTGACGAAGCAATTTGGAAGCAGTTGACGATGAGGCTCGGAGTGGAGAGCTTTTCGCGAGAGAGGCCTACGGCTTACGTCAGTATCGCCGGCCAAGATCACCCGCTCCGCGACGCCGATATAACGCGGCGACCTCGTCCTCTCGAGAGCACCAGCTGATGCTCTCGAGGGAAACATCGCGCGGACGCTAGACGCGCAGGCGGCCGACGTCGGGGAGTTCCCCCGTTCGGATCTGGGACGAAACCCCAAAGCCAACAGAGCAGCCCAAAGCCAACAGAGCAGCTCAGCCATGGTCGGACTGGAAACCACGGGCCCGACACGGCCGTGACGACAGACAGAATTAGGATTGACGGAAGAAGAGACGAGAGCCAGGCCCGGAGCAGCAGACAGCATCGGCCAAAAGCCATAACGCGGAGAACCGCAAGCTCGACTGAACCGCAGCGTCGATCGGAGCAGCGGGACCAAGCACGCAAGGAAGTCAGCCCCGTAGCAGCTACCGTCGCGCAACCCCGACACGCCAGCGACACGTGAGTCAGCACGCCCTGTAAACGCCGGCGGATCGCGAGTCGTCCGTTGTGTACGACGACTTGTGAGTTGCCCGGCCTGTCTCTCCGTCTCTCTCTCTCTCTTGCGCGATCGCGAGGGTACTGAATCACGCCGATAGTGCGTATTGTCCAGCCCGCTCGTTCCTTGAGTTGCGGACCGCTGCACGCGCACAATTCGTGCACAACAGGCGCGGCGGCTAGCCGCGAGTGTAACGCACTATCGTAGCGCGAATCAAACGCCGGTGCATCAGCGGGTGCCCGGGAAATGTACCTTTAGAGATAATAAATTCACTATATCGCCTACGCCTCGCCTACGCTCATTTGCATGCGTGTCCCCGTCCCCGAGATCTCACATATTTAGCGGAACCATTTCAGAGCCAATTCGCCGTCCGAACAAGCGCACTGCAGCCATTCAGGTACAACCGGCTGCTATAACGGACTCATGCCCCAGCCTTGAGCACGAGTCCCGCGAGCGGACTCCTGCATCTTGTCGACGTGTACGTCGAGCGCACAGCACTCCGACCTGGGGAGATGCGTGGTTAGAGAAACCACAGTAAGTTTAGGTAGCACGAAATCCCGTGCTTGATAACCACGTCACAATATTATAAAAATTGAAATTATACTTCTAATTTTGATTTTTTTAATGGTCCGTTATAATTTTCGTCATTCTCTTCTTTTATTTTCAATAAAATATCGTTGATTGTTGATTTTATTATTTCTTACACCATCTTAATAAAAAAAAGCAAATAAAATATTATGTAAACACAAATATCAGTGGCAGCTAATAAAAACACTTACATAACTTTGTGAACGCAAAATGAGTGTATATACAATTATATGCCCGTGAACCATAAACGTTTAAACTTTAAAATATTTATCTCAAAATTGAGTGACAGTAATTCTTACTATATTCACTTCTTAAATTGCGACTATTCGAAAAATTAGTTCAAACAAGTTTAAACTTTAAAATTTGGGGGGGGGGGGTTCAGAGTTTCGACGATTCACTATAAAATTGAAGTCAACTATAGATGTTTTTCAGTTCGACATATGGTAATGCAGATTGTTCTTAATTTCGAAATTCTAAATTACAAAAAACATATTTTCGAATGTAACAGTTCACCTAATGTTCAAAACATCGAATTTCACAAATACGATCTCAATGCAAATATAACCTGTTTCTAATGATTCATTTCGAAATGTCTATATTGTACCCCTATTAAAATTCTATTAATGAAATTCGATGTTTTGGACAGTAGGTGAAGTGTTACATTCGTAAATATGATATTCGTAATTTAAAATTTCGAAATTAAGAATAATCTGCATTATCATATGTCGAACTGAAAAACGTCTATAGTTGACTTCAAGTTTATAGTGAATTGTCAAAACTCTGGACTCCCCCAAAATTTGTATCACAAAATTGAGTGAGGGTAATTCTTACTATATTCACTTCTTAAATCGCGATTATTCGAAAAATTAGTTCAAACTCAAATATAATTTAAGTTAGCTCACCAGGAAATTGATTTTCTTTAAATTTTATTAAAAATTAGTGTACACCCGACAGAAGTTGATTCTTTCCGAACGTGTCTAGTCAATTTTAAAATACTGCAATCTCATTGGACGATTCCAATTTAGGGTTAATGTTTACACAATAGTATACAACGATAAATGAGGAGTTTCCACCATATATAATATGCTTATAGCACAATTTTTCCGATATTGTGATTTTTATGACGGCATTGTCCGGTCAATTACCTTAAATTTAATTATCCCTTGCGGTCAGTTTTTTACCCGAGTAAAATTTTAAATTTACTCACATTATCAAAAACCGCTGCCAATTCATTGGCACTTAGCTTCCTCAAACTTTATTTATTGATGCCTTCGAAAAATGTTAAATGCCAAAATTTATAATTATTATACTTATCCATATTTACATAGTACTTTTCACATTTAAAAATATATCTCTTGAAATTTTAACCAAATATAGTCTTCAATGAGTTTAATAAGTGGTTAAAATTCTAAGTCGATAAATAAAATATTCTCTGAGAAAAAGCGGTTCGAAGATCTTTTTTAAAAGTTTTAACCTCAAATAACTTTGGTCGTAACGGACTGATTTTTTTGGGCAACGAACTCAGCCTGAAGTTATATTAAAGCTACATCTGTGCCAAATTTCAGGATGATTAGATAATTTTTACTCTTGTTATCGTCCGACAACGAAAACGCAAATTATTTTACGCGTAGTAAAATTTTTTATGACGCGTAGCACGCGTCATTTCCATTTTCTAGTATACATATACCAGAAAAATTACGATTTGAGAAGAGGGCTAAATCAGTTTTAACCTCGAATATCTCTGAAATTCATAAACGAATTCTTTTACCCTAAGAACGCATATAATAAATAATATACAAACACTACATCTCCGCCAAATTTTAAACAAATTAAAACAATTTTTCTCTAGTTATAATGCGACAAAGAAAATGACTTTATAAAATAGGAAAATTTTGAATATCAAAAAGTAATTGCACGATCCTGATGAAAATTCAAGTACATAATATCTATATCACATTCAAACTTTTCTATAAATCTGGAGCTGATTCATCGAGCCGTTCTCGAGAAATTACGATTTGAATAAAAAAGTTAAAAAGTTTTAACCGCAAATATCTCTGCAATTTATGGACCGATCATTCTGCCCAAAGAACTCGACCAAGAGCTATCCAAAATCTATCACCACAAGGAATTTTGATAAGATTAAGACAATTTTATTCCCGTAATCGTTGGACATACAAAACTCATTTTTTTCATTTTTGAGGTTTTACGTTTTTGTTAATAACAAAAGAACCGTGATAGCTAGAAAATATTTTTTAGAAAATATAGATATTTTAATTCTCTTTCGAATGCTCATCCGATACAGATACATAAAGCGATTCTCGAGAAATTACGATTTGAAAAAAAGTGAAAAAAATTTTAACCTCAAATATCTCTGAAATTTATGGATCAATCCTTTTGCCCAAAGAACTGTTTCGATTGGTATACAAAATCTACCACTACAAAGAATTTCAAAGCGATTAAGGGGGTGTCGCACTATACTAACACTGTTTTATCGGCAGAACATGTAAAAGTAATTAATATAAATAAAAGGATAATGATTTACGCCTTGAACAAATTCAGTTGCCCTGCGTAATGGTGTAATACATCATTCTACAATGTTTCGAGGCAAAAAAACGTCGACACCTTTGTTTATTTTTGGAACGAAATTTGGTTAATTTTCGTTAATTTTCGTTCCAAAAATAAACAAAGGTGTCGTCATTTTTTTGTCTCAAAACTTCGTAGAACGATGTATTAGAGGATTACGCAGGGCAAGTGAATTTGTTTAAGACGCAAATCATTATCCTTTTATTTATATTAATTATTTTGACATGTTCCGTCGATGAAACAGGGTTAGTGGTAAAGTAGGACACCACCTTAAGGGGGTGTCAAACTCAATTTTTACCGACCGAGCAAAAATATATAGAAAAAAAAAAATATAACGATATATGAAAAATAATGAGTGCATTGCCCTCCGTAATTACATTATTAATCATTCTGCAAAATGCCAAGTTAATATTCAAAAGCGTCTAAGAATGGCATTTGAACGAAAATTTCGTTCAAATGCCATTCTCAGATGCTTTAAAATATCGACGTGAAACTTTGCAGAATGATTCATAATGTCATTACGGAGGGCAATGCACTCATGATTATGCATAATATTAAAAAAAAAAAAATAGATTATTGTACCATATGGGTAATATGTAGCATCGCGAGATTCGCGAGTCGGCGACGGCAGCGACGGCAGCGGCCAGCGGCGCGGCCTTGCCCGTGTGTGTACGCGCATGCGCTGCTGGCTGCAGCACAGCTGAGCTGTCCATCGCCGATGCCTGGGCCTAGGCCCTCCGGGAGGCGGTTCCGTGTTGCCGCCACCACCTCCGCCGCCACCTTCGCCACCTGTGCCCTCCTCTATAATCCATTGCTAATCGACGTGTCATCGGTGTGCCTGCCGCCTGGACCGCTCGCAGACGGCGCAGCCTGGAGCGCCGCATCAGCCGCCCACCTCGCAGACCGTAGCGTCCGTACCGCACCGTGTGCGTGCACACCCAACGGACCGTGCCGCTTGGACTTGGCCTCGCCGTAAGACAGAAAAGTAAGTCATTCAAGAATTTATTTATTTTACGGCGTTGTTATTTGTACGACAGATCTGTCGTACAAATAACCTATAACCCACTTAGAAACGTGTAAAAATCACTGTTTTGAAAGTCTGAGATGGAAGGGACTATTATTTCTTTAGTCAAGCGTCAATCCTTGCCTATTTTTTTCTTTAAGGTGATGCGATACTGACACTATTACCCAAAATTTGGTTCCCGTTTTTCTCATTCAATTTTTAATTTTAAGAAAAAAACTCTTTGATACGTTGTAGATCTTTATTAAACTTAAAACGTGTCAAAGAGTTTTTTTCAAAAAGTTTAAAATTGAAGGAGAAAAACGGGAACCGAGAATTGAGTAATAGCGTGGGTATCACATCACCTTAATCAAGCGTCAATTCTTCGGCTAAAGAAAATTGAAGGTTAGGTTTTACGTATATATAGGTATACCTATCTAGCAATCTGGCGTATAAATAACAACGGCCAACTATAGATTTGATGCGCTTTTTCGACTTTTCATTCCAAAGATTACAGATCTAAATAATCAGCAAGTGTGGAGATACTGCATTTTCTGTGTATTTTTCAAAATATTTTCAAGAAAAGTCATTTCCTCCAAACTGGCTGATTGAGTAGATCTGAAATCTAATATACAATGCCTCAGCATGTACTGGATTGTGTGTAAACATTCTCATAAACTTTAAGCGAGGATGAGGAGGTCTACCTTGGAAATGCACACGCGCTTTTTCGACTTTTCATTTCAAAGATCCCTTTTCATTCTCTACAAATATTTCAAACTTTACACACACTATGTAATACATGCTGAGGGACTGTTTATCAAGTTTAAGATCTAAATAATTAGCAAGTGAGGAGATATTGCAATTTGTATGCTCTTTTTAAGAAATGTTCAAGTAAAAAAGTTATTTCCCCTACACTGGCTGATTGAAAAGATCTAAATTTAATATACAGTGCCTCAGCATGCATTGCATTGTGTGAGAACATTCTGGTAAACTATGAGAAAGAGTGAGGAGGTTTTTGTCGCAAATGCACATGCGGCTTTTTGACATTTCGTTCCAAAGATCTCTTTCCATTCCCTACAAGTATCTTAAACTTTCCATACATAATGGAATACATGCTGAGGGACAGTTTATCAAGTTTCAGATCTACATAATTAGTAAGTCTGGAGATATTGCAATTTTTGTGCTTTTTCAGGAAATTTTTAAGAAAGAAAAGTAATTTCCTCCAAACTGGCTGATTGAATAGATCTGAAACCTAATATACAATGCCTCAGTATGTACTGGATTGTGTGTAAACATTCTCACACACTTTAAGCGAGGGTGAGGAGGTCTACATTGGAAATGCACACGCGCTTTTTCGACTTTTCATTTCAAAGATCCCTTTCCATTCTCTATAAATATTTCAAACTTTACACACACTATGTAACACATGCTGAGGTATTGTTTATCAACTTTCAGATCTAAATAATTAGCAAGTGTGGAGATATTGCAATTTGTATGCTCTTTTTAAGAAATGTTCAAGAAAAAAAGTTATTTCCCGTACACTGGCTGATTGAAAAGATCTAAAATTTAATATACAATGCCTTAACATGTATTGGATTGCGTGTTAACATTCTGGTAAGCTTTGAGCAATGGTCAGGAGGTCTTAGTTGGAAATGCACTTGCGCTTTTTCGACTTTTCAGTCCAAAGATCCCTTTCCATTCTCTCAACATATCTTAAACTTTACACACACCGTGCAATATATGCTGAGGGACAGTTTATCAAGTTTCAGATCTACATAAATAGCAAATCTGGAGATATTGCAATTTTTGTGCTTTTTCAGGAAATTTTTAAGAAAGAAAAGTCATTTCCTCCAAACTGGCTGATGGAGTATATCTGAAACTCAATATGCAATGCCTCAGCATGCATTGCATTGTGTGAGAACATTCTGGTAAACTATGAGAAAGTGTGAGGAGGTTTTTGTCGCAAATGCACATGCGGCTTTTCGACAATTCGTTCCAAAGATCCCGTTTCATTCCCTACAAGTATCTTAAACTTTCCATACATAATGGCATACATGCTGAGGGACGGTTTATCAAGTTTCAGATCTACATAATTAGCAAGTCTGGAGATATTGCAATTTTTGTGCTTTTTCAGGAAATTTTTAAGAAAGAAAAGTAATTTCCTCCAAACTGGCTGATTGAGTAGATCTGAAACCTAATATACAATGCCTCAGTATGTACTGGATTGTGTGTAAACATTCTCATAAACTTTAAGCGAGGGTGAGGAGGTCTACATTGGAAATGCACACGCGCTTTTTCGACTTTTCATTTCAAAGATCCCTTTCCATTCTCTATAAATATTTCAAACTTTACACACACTATGTAATACATGCTGAGGGATATTGTTTATCAAGTTTCAAATCTAAATAATTAGCAAGTGTGGAGATATTGCAATTTGTATGCTCTTTTTAAGAAATGTTCAAAAAAAAAAGTTATTTCGCCTACACTGGCTGATTGAAAAGATCTAAAATTTAATATACAATGCCTCAACATGTATTGGATTGTGTGTTAACATTCTGGTAAATTTTAAGCGAGGGTGATGAGGTCATAGTTGGAAATGCACATGCACTTTTTCGACTTTTCATTCCAAAGACCCTTTCCATTTTCTACAGATATCTTAACTTTCCATCTATCTACTCCCTCTGTTTCTGGCAGGTCGATACTGCTATCCTCATTCCTATACTGCTTAACACTTTATTAATATATTCTGTTTTGCCCTAGGCGAAGAGCTCCTGCAGAAGACAACACGTCTTCATATAATTCTACTCCCCTCCAGGGCAGCCAACACAACTACCACGTCCTGAAGACATCAGCTAGACAAACATATCGTAGAAGTGAGAGCGAAGGTGTATATAAATATAGTTTGATCTCCTGTGCCAGACTCGAGTAAGTATTTCACTTCGGATTTGGACTTTATCTTGTAGTACAGCCGAACCTAGTCTCCAACTTTCCATCGGTCTACTCCTCTGTTCCTGGCAGTTCGATACTGCTATCCTCATCCCTACTCCTTAATACATTATTAATATATTTTGTATTGTCCTAGGTGAAGAGCTCCTGTAGAAGACAACAAGTCTTTATATAATTCTACTCTTCTCGAGGACAGCCAACGCAACTACCACTTCCCGAGGACATCACCTAGGCGAACACAACGGAGAAAGGAGGGCGAAGGTGTAGTTGAATGTAGTTCGCGCTTCCGTGACACTCGAGTAAGTACTTCACTTCGGATTTGGACTTTATCCTGTAGTATAGCCGAACCTAGCCTCCAACTTTCCATCTGTCTACTCCTCTGTTCCTCGCAGTTTGATACTGCTCTCCTCATCCCCACTGCCTAAAACATTATTAATATATTTTGTTTTGCTCTAGGCGAAGAGCTCCTGCAGAAGACAACAGGTCTTCATATCATTCTACTCTCCTCGAGGGCAGCCAACGCAACTACCACTTCCTGAGGACATCACCTAGGCGGACACGACGGAGAAGGGACGACGAAGGTATACTTGAACGTCTGCGCTCCCGCGACAGACTCGAGATGTAGTCTAGGCGCCAGGGGGGTTTCCGTGGCCGATGGATGTCCACACTTCCACCAAAGCTTTTCTTACGTATTTTTGACTGCTGATTCTGAATTTCGAAGGTGGAACGTCGCCAGACTGTTAGTTTTTTGTTATTAACAATTTAATTGTTTAAATTGCTGCCAAATCAATATGATTAATTATAACTGAATCCTAACTGCCTAAAACTGTAGTAAATTGATCTAGAATATGCTCGTTTTTTCAGAATTGAAAAATTTTGATTAGAACCCGAATTATTGCAAATTTAGTGCAATAAGTCGCGAATTCGAGCGCAAACGTGCATAATTCTAGATCAATTTACTACAGTTTTAGACAGTTAGGATTCAGTTATAATTAATCATATTGATTTGGCCGCAGTTTAAACAATTAAATTGTTAATAACAAAAACTAACATTCTGGCGACTGTTCACCTTCGAAATTCAGAATCAGCAGACAAAAATACGTAAGAAAAGCTTTGGTGGAGGCGTGGACATCCATCGGCCACGGAAACCCCCCTGGTGCCTAGACTAATGTCATTATTTAGGGCACACCTGATTTTTAGGTACGAATTATATCTCCCCAAAAAGTAACAGTTTTCTGCGGGTGCACACGGAAAGAAAACTCTTACTGCTACAGTTAAAACGGCTTACTCGTGGAGTATAGGAGTTCCTTTACTATATAAGTAAGGTGGTTTTAGCAATCTTAGTAAGGGACCCATACTTTTACGGTATGTTGCTTTTCATACTACAACAATTACACAATTATACGATCGTTGGATCAGCGGCATATACCGACGTAACAGCGTCACACGATTTTAGTATCCATTGCTTCCACCTTCAATTGTAAGGGAGAAATACTATAGCGGTAACGGTTGCTACCTGCTAATACGGAAATGACAACTATTATAAGGAAGTGTTACTTATCGATAATTGAAAGCATCGAATGCGTCGTCTAGGTCTTTGAGGTGGTCAATGATGGAGTCGAGGTGATGCGCTCCGAAGTTTTTTGCGTTTAGATCCCAGGACGCATCTAATACGTAGTCAAAGTGTTCGGGATAGCCGATGATGATGTCTAGGTCGTGCGCTCCGTAGTTTTTTGTCTCTAGATGTTGGAACGTATCAAATGCGTGGTTTAGGTCTTTGTGGTAGCCGATGATGGAGTCTAAGGTTTTTGCATTAAAATATCAGGGCGCATCTAATACGCAGTGCAGGTGTTCAGGGTAGCCGATGACGAGGTCTAGGTGGTGCGCTTTGTAGTCTTTTGCGTTTGGATATCAGGGCGTATCTAATACGTGGTCCAGGTCTTCGGGGAAGCCGGTGACGATATTTAGGTGGTGCGCTCCGTAGTTTTTGGCTAATAGGTGTTGGACATGTCAAAACTTAAAGTATTACTAATCACGTAATTTTATACTATAAGTAAAAATTGTGATTATAAATAAATACTTATTCGAACGTAATTACGTTCAAATTGACATGTGTTTGTAATAAAAAAATAGTAAATATTAAAATGCGTATAGGCGAAATACGCACAATTATTCATAATAAATAATGCGTATATGCGAAATGCGCACAATTATTTATCATACAAAAATGCGTATAGGCGAAATACGCACAATTATTTATAATAAAAAATTCGTACAAGCGAAATACGCACAATTATTTACAATATCAAAAATATGTATAAGCGAAATACGCACAGTTGTTTATAATGCAAAAATGCGTATAGACGAAATACGCACAATTATTAGTTATAAGGAAAGGTGTATGGGCAAACATATTTAATTATAACAGAAAAGAATTACAATTACATGAGTTTATTTAGTTATCTATTTATAAGAAACTAGATGTCTTGACATAAAATTAATTCTTTTCCGTTTTTTTTCAACAAAACTCATAAAATTTGAAAAGAAGCTAAAGAAACTTATGAGCCTAGCTCAATGAAATTATAGTAGCTCTACTTTTGCCAATCATTCAGTAGCATGACAAGTATAATGCAAAGTAATTATTAATAACAATACTTCTAATAATACAAATTTTGTTAAAATGTTCAATTTGCAGTTATGCGTTTATATGATGGAAGGTGTATATTTTAAAATGCGGATCAACTTATATACCATACTCAGGTTCATTTGAAGTTCAACCCTTGGTCTCAAATTTTGTTACACCCTCCTGTTGTTTCAGGTATATGGGATATTTCACGTGAAGTCAGCAGCTCAAAATTTTAAAATCCCTCAAAACTCGTTTTCTTTTAGTTTTTATGAACAAAAAATGTTCCTCAAATTTTAGGTCGATATTTGCAAAAATAAAAAAGCTATGCAATATTGAAAATTCAATTTTTTTGCAATTTTTGGTTAAAATCAAGTTTATTCATTTTTTAACTGAAAATCTTGAAACTTTTGTATAGTACATTGATTGGCAAAAGGTTTGAATTTTTCTGTAGAATGTGCCAGTATTTATTTTATGACCCTTTTTGAAAGTCTCTGATTGGCTGCTTCTTAGTATACCTTCATCAAAGGATATTGAGGCTGCGGCCAAATATTCTTTATTCGACAAATTTTTTTGTATTCTTCTTCGAAAACCCTTCAAAATGCTTTTTTGATCAATACTGGCCGAGAAAAGGAAAAAAGTGACAATTTTTGAAATATCAAGAAAAATCCATAATTTCAATTTTTGATAACATGATTAATGAAACTGAATATTATTCATACATCTTATGGCATGGACCGTACCACTGAATTTTGTTAGAGCATCAAATAGAACATTAGAAATATCTATTTTCAATAATATTAGGCTTACACAATAAGCGATACCTAATTATGAATGAAATTATCAGTCTGTTGCCTGATTTCATTTTGACAGCTTTATAGTAATTAACCTCTATAGCTTAATTTATTATTAATTCATAATTAGGTATTGCTTATTGTGTAAGCCTAATATTATTGAAAATAGATATTTCTAATGTTCTATTTGATGCTCTAACAAAATTCAGTGGTACGGTCCATGCCATAAGATGTATGAATAATATTCAGTTTCATTAATCATGTTATCAAAAATTGAAATTATGGATTTTTCTTGATATTTCAAAAAATTGTCACTTTTTTCCCTTTGCTCGGCCAGTATTGATCAAAAAAAGCATTTTGAAGGGTTTTCGAAGAAGAATACAAAAAAAATTTGTCGAATAAAGAATATTTGGCCGCAGCCTCAATATCCTTTGATGAAGGTATACTAAGAAGCAGCCAATCAGAGACTTTCAAAAAGGGTCATAAAATAAATACTGGCACATTCTACAGAAAAAATTCAAACCTTTTGCCAATCAATGTACTATACAAAAAGTTTCAAGATTTTCAGTTAAAAAATGAATAAACTTGGATTTTAACCAAAAATTGCAAAAAATTGAATTTTCAATATTGCATAGCTTTTTTATTTTTGCAAATATCGACCTAAAATTTGAGGAACATTTTTTGTTCATAAAAAACTAAATAGATTGAAATATGTTTAAATTTCAATAAACAATTAAACCCTCAACCAAAACAATAAAAACCAAATCTAAACTATCTCTTGGTAGAAATTTTGTAAACTATATCCAGAATATGTACAAAAAGTGCAGTACTGTGCCACAAAATTTCAGATGCAGGTAATATTTTGAAAATCATAATATTAAATTGGACTCCATCATCGGCCATCTAAACACCTAGACCTCGCATCCGACCTGTCCCTTCACCTGGACACAAAAACCTACGGAGCGCATCACCCGGATTACATCACCGGACTCATCGACCATCTGGAACACCTAGACCTCGCATTCGATTTGTCCTGGCCTCTGGACACAAAAACCTACGGAGCGCTTCACGTAAACTCCATCATCGGCTACCTGGAACGCCTAAACCTCGCATTCGATCTGTCCCGACACCTGGACACAAAAACCTTCAGAGCGCATCACCCGGATTACATCACCGGCCATCTGCAACACCTAGACCTCGCATCCGACCTGTCCCTTCACCTGGACACAAAAACCTACGGAGCGCACTACCCGAACTCCATCATCGGCCGTCTGGAACACCTAGACCTCGCATCCGATCTGTCAAAACACCTGGACACAAAAGTCTACGAAGCGTATCATCAGCCGCCTGGAACAGCTAGACCTCGCATTCGAGCTGTCCCGACACCTGGACTCAAAAACCTACGAAGCGCACTACCCGGACTCCATCATCGGCCATCTGAAACACCTAGACCTCGCATTCGATTTGTCTTGGTCTCTAGATACAAAAACCTACGGAGCGCATCACGTAAACTCCATCATCGTCCACCTGGAACGCTCAGACCTCGCATACGATCTGTTCCGACATCTGGACACAAAAATCTTCGGAACGCATCACTTACACTCTATCACCGGCCACCTGGAACAGCTAGATCTCGTAATCGAGCTGTCTCAACACCTGGGTACAAAAACCTATGGAGCGCATAACCCGGACTCCATCATCAGCCACCTAAACACCTAGACCTCGCATCCGATCTGTCCCTTCACCGGGACACAAAAACGTACGAAGCGCACTACAATTTTTAAAAAAGCATTTGCAATCATGCGAGGCGACGTCCTGAATTTTGAAATGTCAATAATAACTGAGACTATATAATAAAGTGATGAATCTGCATCTCATTATTATAAGAAATGTGTATAGGCGAAATGCGCACATTTGTTTATAATAGAACATGTGTATAGTCGAAATACACAAAATGATTTATTATAAAATGCGTGTAGGCAAAATGCACACGATTACTAACACTGAAAAGTGCGTATAAGCGAAATACGCATAATTATTTATAATAAAACATGTGTATAGGCGAAATACACCAAATTATTTATTATAAAATGCGTATAGGCGAAATGCGCACAATTAATAACACTGAAAAGTGCGTATAAGCGAAATACGCATAATTATTTATAATAAAACATGTGTATAGGCGAAATACACCAAATTATTTATTATAAAATGCGTATAGGCGAAATGCGCACAATTAATAACACTGAAAAGTGCGTATAAGCGAAATACGCATAATTATTTATAATAAAACATGTGTATAGGCGAAATACACGAAATTATTTATTATAAAATGCGTATAGGCGAAATGCGCACAATTGATAACACTGAGAAGTGCGTATAAGCGAAATACGCATAATTATTTAGAATAAAATATGTGTATCGGCGAAATACACCAAATTATTTATTATAAAATGCGTATAGGCGAAATGCGCAAAATTATTTGTAATAAATATGCGTATATATGTGAAATACGCACTATTATTAACAATAAAAATGCGTATACGCAAAATACGGATAATTAATTATAAAAAGAAATACGTATACGCGAAATACGTACAATTGTTTGTAATAAAAAAACGCGTATCTTTAATATTTTTGAAATATGTAGCGCCATCTATGTTAAAATCTATTACGATTTTCCAGAGATGGCGCTTGTGTCATATTTCATCAATAGTATGTACTTCCTACCTTACCGACCTATGGGTCGGTCAAATCGCAGAATTGAGTTTGACACCCCCTTAAGCCAATTTTACTTTAGTTATGCAACGACAAAAAAAATCACTATTTTTATAAATTATTTTTTTTTTTCAATAATAATGAATAAAAAAACATAAAAATTGAGCAAGTTATAGTACTCAATATTCTTCATACTCAAAAAAAATATTCATGTCAATATCTTTTTTTAATTTCGAAATATAACCTATTTACAAAAAATTACGTTTTCATCAATAACTTATGACCAAATATAGCTACCGACTTTTAATTTTTAAATCATTTTAAAACACGTAGAATGAATAAACATATATTATATTTAAACTATATGCTATACATATAGGAACGATAAATTAATTTGGAGGAAGCTACATGCCAATGACTTGGCAGCGGTTTTTTATATTGTTTAATGTTGCTATATTGTATACTCGTATTTTAATACCAATCAGTGATGGCAACATCACTGATAGTCTACAGATTAGCAAAGTGCGTGTAAATATTGACAGTAGTGCTTACATCATTGATAAAGATCCAGACTGAGTAAGTTGGGTAATAAACACCGTCGGCTCATCCAAAAGTCTACGCTCATAGTTCATCACTGTAGACGAGTGGCGCTACTAAGTTATATCATTGAAACTGATGCGCGAGTATGAATAAAATTTGAAATTTTGTCGAACGAGCTATTCATAAATAGTCTTTCTTTTAATTTAAATACTCAATACTCGTTGCAAAAATAAAAAAAAGGATTATTTATGAATTAAACGTAAGCTTATTCGACAAGATTTCAAATTTTATTCATATTCGCGCATGAGTTTCAATGATATGATGTTGTGGCGCCACTCGTCATGAACTATGAGTGTAGACTTTTGGATAAACCAACGCTGGACTAATAAATGCTTTGCCCTCTATCCAAAGGTATATTTTAAGTAAATTGTTAATAAATTGAGATTTAAGTTTCTTAAACTTAGTTTGTTAACTTAAAATGACAATAATGAAAATTTTAATAGCAACATTTAATGAAAATATCATCATGTTTTTTAAATATTTCTTATCACAAAATTATTGAAAGAAAAAGAACCAAATATTCAATTATATAACATTTGATTCAACTTTCTCTTTTTTTTTTAAATTTAAAATTAGTTTTTTATTTCGAGTAAAAAGTACTTCACGTTGCAATTTTTCAGCATACGAATAACCAAGATCCGAATTTGAAAAATGAGCAGATCTCATTTTTTAACGTACAGGCATGTAAAGAATTGAAATGTGCATTTTTCTGTGAAGAAATCAAATTTTCATCTTTATTAGTTTTATTAAAAATCCCAATAAACTGTTTTTGCTTTCTCCTAGAGGAAGCTTTGTGATAGTAATTTTTTGAGTTGTTGTAAAAACATGTTATAATTGATATTCGAGGTTTTAGGAACCAAAATACATGATTTTTGACAAATCTCTGTATGGATGTATGTGTGTGTGTGTGTGTGTATACGCCTGGATCTCAGCTTCTACTCGATCGATTTTAACCGGACAGGTCTCATTCTTTTTGTTTTTTTTTTTTGTGTGATGGCGGGTCAAAAATCCGTTTTTTGATTGGGCCGATTCGTTTTTGTTTTATTTCGAATTTTCGATTTTCTCAAAATTGTTTTTGGCTTTTTTTTAATGATAGAATCGAGATATTTAAATCTAATGTGTAGCATTCGAAACAGCGTAAAAAAACCTATAATTTCAAAAAAAAAATTTCTTTAGCTATCCCGGTTCTCTTGTTATTGACAAAAACGTGTTTTTTTTTTAAAAGCTTATAACTCCGAAACTAAACGGTCAATTTTTTTGAGAATAATCACGATTAGTTTTATTAAAAATCCCAATAAACTGTTTTTGCTTTCTCCTAGAGGAAGCTTTGTGATAGTAATTTTTTGAGTTGTTGTAAAAACATGTTATAATTGATATTCGAGGTTTTAGGAACCAAAATACATGATTTTTGACAAATCTCTGTATGGATGTATGTGTGTGTGTGTGTGTGTATACGCCTGGATCTCAGCTTCTACTCGATCGATTTTAACCGGACAGGTCTCATTCTTTTTGTTTTTTTTTTTTTGTGTGATGGCGGGTCAAAAATCCGTTTTTTGATTGGGCCGATTCGTTTTTGTTTTATTTCGAATTTTCGATTTTCTCAAAATTGTTTTTGGCTTTTTTTTAATGATAGAATCGAGATATTTAAATCTAATGTGTAGCATTCGAAACAGCGTAAAAAAACCTATAATTTCAAAAAAAAAATTTCTTTAGCTATCCCGGTTCTCTTGTTATTGACAAAAACGTGTTTTTTTTTTAAAAGCTTATAACTCCGAAACTAAACGGTCAATTTTTTTGAGAATAATCACGATTAGTTTTATTAAAAATCCCAATAAACTGTTTTTGCTTCCTCCTAGAGGAAGCTTTGTGATAGCAATTTTTTGAGTTGTTGTAAAAACATATTATAATTGATATTCGAGGTGTTAGGAACCAAAATACATGATTTTTGAAAAATGTCTGTATGGATGTGTGTGTGTGTGTGTGTGTGTGTGTGTGTACGCCTGGATCTCAGCTTCTACTCGATCGATTTTAACCGGACAGGTCTCATTCTTTTTGTTTTTTTTTGTGTGATGGCGGGTCAAAAATCCGTTTTTTGATTGGGCCGATTCGTTTTTGTTTTATTTCGAATTTTCGATTTTCTCAAAATTGTTTTTGGCTTTTTTTCAATGATAGAATCGAGATATTTAAATCTGATGGGTAGCATTCGAAAGAGCGTAAAAAAATCTATAATTTAAAAAAAAAAATTCTCTAGCTATCCCGGTTCTCTTGTTATTGACAAAAACGTGTTTTTTTTTTAAAAGCTTATAACTCCGAAACTAAACGGTCAATTTTTTTGAGAAAAATCGCGATAATGCAGAATATAAATAGCTATAAGCTCTAAAAATTTGAATCCATTCTTTTGGTTAGTTTTTGAGAAAAAAATTTAAAAATGAAAAAAACGAGTTTTTTATGTCCAACGATTACGGAAGTAAAATTGACTTAATCGCTTTAAAATTCCTTGTAGAGGTAGATTTTGTATAGTTCTCGGTCGAGTTCTTTGGGCAAAATGATTGGTCTAGAAATTTCAGAGATATTTGAGGTTAAAGTTTTTTTAACCTTTTTTCAAATCGTAATTTCTCGAGAACGGTTCTATGTATCTGGATCGGATGGGTAGCATTCGAAAGAGAATTAAAATATCTATATTTGGAAAAAAATTTTATGTCTAGCTATCACAGTTCTTTTGTTATGAACAAAAACAAAAACGTGTTTTTTTCAAAAAAGCTTATAACTCCTTAATCCTATCTCCTATCTTCAAAAATGATGGATTAGTTATGATATCAATTTATTAGTGGTTTGGTTGGTGGGTGTAACGGGTTGCTAGGTCACAAAAACAAAAGTGGTGTAGTTTCGATAAAATCACAGCGCTCACCGCACGCTTCGAGAATACTAGTGATGTTATATATGTATATATGTATATATTATGTTAAACCTGAAAAATTCATGGCGGTTGATATAAATAAGTAAAAGAATGAATAAATTTGAAAATTGGTACCTTTTAATCTTCAAAATAAATTTAATTATAATTATGGCATAATTTGTTGTAAAAATTATAAATTTTGTTATTAAAAATTAATTAAAGGAATCACAAAATTAAGTTTGAGGAAGCAATGCGCCAATGAATTGGCAGCGGTTTTTTTTTTGCAAAAAAAGTTTAATGTAATTTTCTGTTCAACTCGATAGAACTTCGTTCAGATCAACTATTTCTTTAAGAAATTTTTACACAATAAATTTTGGGGTATTAGCAATATTATAAACCATAGCGAAATAATAGAGATTGTTCTTGAACCAAATAGCGAATTTTAAAACAATTTTTTTCGGTATTTTCAAATGCAAAAGTTGTGTAACGAATTTTCGAATTTTGCGATTTGATTCGAACTACTATATTCTTAAACACCTAAGGAAGTTTTTTTGGAAAATTTCAGTGCTCTATGCATTGTTGCTAAATAGAATTTTTCATGATTGTTACGATAAATGCTGTTGAAGGTCGCGCGCCACGATACACGTGTTACGAAGTGCGCACGATACGATCACGAAAAATTATACTACAATACATAGACTACTGAAATTTTCATGTCGTGCGCACGTTATAACACGTGCACCGTGGCGCGCGGCCTTCAACAGCTTTTATCGTAACAATCACGAAATAACAAAGCTATAGCACGAAAGCAATAGTTGACTCCAACACTTGTGTTTATTTTATTTTTAATTTATAATTCTATTATTCGATAAGATCGGTGTATATAAGGAAGACTTTTTTTCATTTTCATTTATTGCAGTCATGAAGGTTTTGTGTATTTTGTTGTGCGTCGCTTTCGCAAGCGGCTTCTATATAGGTAAAAGAGATTTTAAATAGTATTTTTGTTGATTAAAATAAATTTTTCAATTACATATTATATTTCAATTTCTAATAGATAACAATGAAACACATGAAGAGAAAATTGTTGGAGGAGATTACGTTAGAATAGTAGAGGTACCATATCAGGTAAATAAATATCAACTAAATTTTGTAACATTCATTCCTTTGCAGCAATTTCTTTAATGTAATTGGTTAACAAATTAATAAATTATTTGATAGATTTATTTATTAATAGATTGTTGAATAAAATAGTCCATGAACGATATTAATTAACGTACTTGTTTTATCGCATTATGTATTGAATAAATTTCATACAAAACAGTTTATAGAAATTTAAAAGTTTTTTTAAATAATTCAAGAAGATGTTGAATCTGATAAAAGCTCTTTATATATTGTATATCAACATAATAATTTCAATATAAATCTTTAAGCCCATAGCTCTCAGAATGTAAGTATTTAACAAAATTTGTTTTTAGGCTAACTTGCTTTGGTACAGAGTAGACTACATCTGCGGAGCAGCTATTATAGAAAAATCTTGGGTTATAACTGCTGCACACTGTTTCGAGTAAGAATTTATTTAATTTTTATAATTACATTAAGTATTTCTATATAATAGAACTTCATACAAAAAATTAAATTAATCTCTTCATTGCAAAATAGTAACAAATCCTATATATCAGTACGAACTGGTAGTGGACACAAAGAAACTTTAGGTAACGAGCACAGAATTGAGAAAATTATACTGCATGATGATTATAATCCCAACAACAGACACAACGACATTGCTTTAATCAAGGTAATTAAATATTTTATTTTACCTGTGAATTACTTAGAAAGTATTTAGTATAGATATAATATCACTATTTATGACAATGTTAGTATTTTAATTTGTGTAACAATAGTTTTATACAACTTCGAAACTTGTTAAATAAATTTCAGTACAAATTTTAATTTTTGATTAAGAACTAAGAATTTGTGACTAACACGAATATTTTCATTATATTTTCCATCCAGCTTGCATGGCCTATTCAGTTTAATAATGAACAACAACCTATAGAACTTGCAAAGCCACACGATATTCCCAGAGAAGGTCAGTGGATGCGGATTTCTGGTTTTGGACAGATAGGGGTAAGTTCTTATCCCTCACAGAGAAACGTTTTCTTTTTCTAGAATTTCTTTAGTTGATTTAATTAACTATTTCTAGGTATATCTGAGAGAATCTGATATTTTGAAGGCTGCATACATACCTGTAAGGAATCAAGAAGATTGTCAAAGAGCTTACAGGTCCTATCTCATAACCGATAAAATGTTTTGTGCGGGCAATGGATACGCTGATCCATGCTATGGTGATTCTGGTGGACCTGGTGTTATTCATGATAAACTCTATGGGATCATTTCCTCTGGTAAAAAATGTTCATCGGCAATACATCCTGGAGTATTCACTAGGGTGCACAAATACTATGACTGGATTCAAGAAAAAACTGGATTCAGATTCTAAATTTGTATATCTAACTTAGTAACTTAGTAAAGAATACTTGTTTTACGTGATAAAAATAAAATTTTGAACATAAAGAAATAATTAAGCTTGATTCTTCCTACTAATAACATCGCACGATTAGATACTGAACGATTACTTCCAAAATAAGTATGTGGAAAATACACCAAAATTTTACGGTATACGGTAAGTTCAATTACTAAAAAAAAATTCTTTTCGAGGCACCAAATCTACCTTCTGTATTTGTTCTGTATTTGTTTTTTCTACTACTATATATCATATTCAACAATTCTCACTTAGGGCGTAAAGTATACTTTATGCCACACACACACACACACACACACACACACACACACACGCACACACACACACACACGCGCGCGCGCGCGCGCACACACACACACACACACACACACACGAAAACAAAAATGATCAAAATCAACTAATATACACATATATCGCCTTAAAACATCTTTTTGAACATTTTTTTTTCGAAAATTTTTTTCACCGTTACAAAGCTTCCTCTATGAGGAAGCAATTTGTTCAAAAAAGTTCAAAACTGTTAGTAAGAGTTAAAAACTGTTAAAAACTGTTATAAAATGTAGGATTTTGGATGTTACTAACTGTTTACAACTGTTTGTAACAGTTTTTAACAGTTAATAAGCTTTATTAAATCATCTAATAACTATTCAATATTTATTAAGAATTAAATAAAAACTGAAAACTAAAAGTATTAACTAATATGGAAAAAGTCAATCAGATGAAGTCATCAAATTAAAAGGAGAAATCGAGAAATTGATAAAAAATTTTCTACCTAATATTTTTTTTTTTTTTCTTTTGAAACAACCCACAAGACATTCTATAGAAAAATAATATATGTAACTCAGATTTTCAAAAACATTAATTACAAACAAAGTTTTAATTAGAATTCATTGTTACTTATTGCCATTGTCAATCATCGAAATTATATTTTCATGTTTTTTCGTCATACATCAATGTTTTATTTAATTAAAAAAATAAATTTTGTTATTATCTCTCTTAACAACTGTAAAGTTTCTTTTCGAGAAAAAATAATGACATAATATATTTTAATAAGAAAAATGATAAGTTCATCCAAAATTTATATGCTAGCAAAAATAAATTATTTTATTATCTCTAAACCACTGTTAAGTCGCTTTGTAAAAAAACATTCAACACACCCTAACCCCTTCTTCTTCTCTCGTCTTTTCTTACTCAACAACTGTACATGGACTCCACGGAAAGCTTTGAGAAGATCATAAATATTTCCTTAAAAAAGCCAACAAGACAGTCTGTACAAGAATAATATACTAACAAACTTTATTTTGAAAGAACTACAGAATCTTTGAAAAATGATTTCTCTAAAAAGAAAGTATTAACATTTTTTTCTCGAAAATATTTTTTGATGTATACATTTACCTAAATTAAAATAGAAATAAAAATAATACTACCATTTAATAATTGTATTATTAAAAATATACTATGATAAACTCTGATAACGTTATCACACTATGTAATTATTATTTTCTCTTAAAAAGTTGTGATATCTATCTATCTGAAAAAACATTTTACAAAAGTTTAAAGTAAGGCAAGTATTAGTCTCAAACCCTCTTCCACCCTCCTTCCTCCCTCACCCCTTACTTCACTCTCTCCCTCTCTTTCTCTCTCTCCCTCCCTTTCACTCTTCCTCCCTCTTTTTCCCTCCCTCCTCTCTCTCTCTCAACATCCATCAAACTGAATAACAAAAATTTTAATGAGAGTTTAAATATTTTTTTTAAACCACCAACACGTTTTTTATTATTTTCTCTTAAAAAGTTGTGAAATCTATTTAAAGAAACTCTTTACAAAAGTTTAAACTAAGGCAAGTATTAGTCTCTCCCTCACTCCCTCCCTTTCTCCCTCTCTTTGTCTCCCTCTCTCCCTCCTTTCTCTCTCACCCTCTCTATCCGCCCCTCTCTTTCTCTCCCCTCCCCTTTCTCTCTATCTCAACAACCGTCAAACTAAGTACCACAAACTTTAATGAGAGCTTAAATATTTATTTAAACCATCAACATGTTTATAAAAGCTAATTTTTAAATACGTTCTAACTACACAATTTGTCTAGTCCTTTTATTTTTTCTAGTCGTATTTATTAAATAAGAACTCTCTAAAAATGGTAATATTTTTTTTCATGACTGTACAAATAATAATAGTGTTATTATATGAAACTTTCTACGAAAGTATAAAATAAGGCAAGTATCGACGTTTTTTCTGTATAATCTATAAAATAATAATATTTATAATTTTTTAAAAGAAATCAAATGAATACCAGTGAAAAAGTCTTTTATTTCTTTGAATCATTGCCTCTCTCCCTCTCTCTCCCTACCCTCTCTCTCTCCCTTGCCACCCTCTCTCCATCCCTTTCCCTCCCTCTCTTCCTGCCTTTCCCTCCCTCTCTCTTCCTCTCTCCCCCACCCTTTCCCTCTCTTCCCCCCTCTCTCTCCAAATCTGTCAAACTGAGTACCAAAAACTTTAATGAGAGCTTCAATATTTATTAAAACAATCAACATGTTTTTAAAAGCTAATTTTTTAAGTACGTTCTAACAACACAAATTGTTTAGTCCTTTTATTTTTTCTAGTGGTATCTATTAAATAAGAACTCTCTACAAATAGTAATAATTTTTTTCATGACTGTACAAATGATAATATTTTTATATAAAACTTTCTACGAAAGTATAACATAAGGCAAGTATAGAATTTTTTCTCTATAATCTACTCTACCTCCCTCTCTTTCCCCCACCCCTCCCTTTCTCTCGCTATCTCTTACTCTTCCTCTCTCTCTCAACATTCGTCAACCTCTGTACACCAAAAACTTTAATGAGAGCTTAAATATTTGTTTAAAACAATCAAAACGTTTTTTAAGTCACTAATTATTAAAGTACGTTTTAACAACACAATTTTTGTCTAGTCCTTTTATTTCTTCGAATCTCATCTATTCAAAAAGCACTCGCTACAAATGGTAATAATTTTTTTCACGACTGTACAAATAATTATATTTTTATATAAAACTTTCAGCGAAAGTATAAAATAAGGCAAGTATAGAATTTTTTTCTGTATAATCTACTCTACCTCCTTCTCTTCCCCCCCCCCCTTTCTCTCGCTATCTCTTACTCTTCCTCTCTCTCTCTCTCTCTCTCTCAACATTCGTCAAACTCTGTACACCAAAAACTTTAATAAGAGCTTAAATATTTGTTTAAACCAATCAAAACGTTTTTTAAGTAACTAATTTTTAAGTACGTTTTAACAACACAATTTTTGTCTAGTCCTTTTATTTCTTCGAATCTCATCTATTCAATAAGCACTCTCTAAGAATGGTAAGAATTTTTTTCATGACTGTACAACTCCCTCTCCTGTTTTTTTAAAACAATCAACATGTATTTTAAAAGCTAATTTTAAGTACGTTTTAACAACAAAATTTGTTTAGTCTTTTTATTTCTTCTAATCTCATCTATTCAATAAGCATTCTCTACAAATGGTAATAATTTTGTTCATGACTGTACAAATAATAATATTGTTGATATAAAACTTTCTACGAAAGTATTAAATAAGGCAAGTATAGATGTTTTTTTATAATCTACTCTCCCTCCCTTTCTTCCCCCGCCCTCTCACGCTCTCTATTTCTCACCCTCTGTCTCTTCTTCTCTCCCTCTCTCTCAATATCTGCCAAACTCTGTACCAAAAATTTTAATAAGAGCTTCAATATTTTTTTAATACAATCAACATGTTTATAAAAAAAAAATTAATTCTTTAAGTACATTTTAACAACACCATTTTTGTCTAGTCCTTTTATTTCTTCGAATCTTATCTATGCAATAAGCACTCTCTGCAAATGGTAATAATTTTTTTCATGACTGTACCGATACTAATATTGTTAATATAAAACTTTCTACGAAAGTATAAAATAAGGTAAGTATAGACGTTTTTCTGTATAATCTATAAATAATAATAGTCATGATTTTTTAAAAGAAATCAAATAAATTTCCGTGAAAAACTCTTTTACTTCTTTGAGTCATTGTATGCTGAAAAAATTATATGTAAGTAAGTACATTCAAATAGTCCATTGTAAATCAAACAAATGAAAGTTGTTAAATCAATTATCGATAGTCAAGTAATGCAAACAACTCTCGGAAACAACTGTATGATATTCTCAAAAATGTATTCAAATTTCTTCATTCTTCTGTACAAATTATACACAAGAAAGTACTGAAATCAATTTATTCTGGTCAAGTACCTATAAGCTAACTTGACTGACATAATAGAACTTTTAGTACCTTTCGTGTAAAATTACATTTTATGCCCACGTTGTAACTTCAAAAATATTCAGCCAGCGGGCATAAAGTATTACTTAAAGCCTAACAGGCGCAACAGCTTATATACTCCTGCAAAACTTCATAGAACCTACGCACTTTACGCCCATGTCGGCGAAAATTATTTTAATTATATAACTATTATGCCTCCTTTTTATTTCTAAAATTCATAAGAATTTTTTCAGTTATTTACGAAAAGTCAAAGCATATATAAAAAAATTACATAGTTACCACCACATCACCATTTTTCATTATTCTTTCTCAATTTTGAAATTTCTATAATATTACGCATCTTGGGAGGACAATAGAAGTCTATAGAGCCGCTCTAGCAGGGGTGGTCCTCCAATCTCCCATACATACTTGGCGGGCCCGACGGTTTGCAGTTTACCGGTGAGTTTTGTTGCATACATTCATTAACAATGTTATACCTATAAACCCACTATAAATAATTATATTGCCTCTAATATTTAATTGATACCGTTAAAATATAATATCCCTGCATGTGCAGAATCTCATGATTTACCTTCATTACCCAGAATATTTTTCCTTGTGTCTGTCTTTTTTAAGCAGGAATGAGATAAAAATGCATATAAATTTATAGTCCACTAAAAAGTGCTTTAGATTTTATTAACCATTTTGTAAGCCACCTATTTTTTATCCTTTTCCTGCGTGTAAATATCATATGAGATCTCATACGAGTATTTCAGCAATCAGATCTCATATGAGATACCGTATATGTGATGTCATCTGCAATTTGACACATTATGGGATCTAATATGAGATCTCATATGAAATCTGATGTCCGATATTCTCATATGAGATTTCATATGAAATCTGATGTCCGATATTCTTATATGAGATCTCATATTATATTTCCATGTACACTGAGAGAAAAAACTAGGAATTGGAGGAAGAGCGCTCTTAGGTATATCGCAAGGACGTTTTAACCTGCGATTTTTACGAGAAACTCAAGCGATGTTCGCAAGACTCCCCGCGTTATCCGCATGAACTCGTTCCTAGCGAAAATCGCAAGAGCGCCACGGGATTATCCCGGGAGGTTCCTTGCGATTAAGTTGGGGAATCGTTCACGCCTTGGCTGTGTCTACATCCAGACGTACTCGCTTCTCTCATTGGTTGGGAGCGAGCGCGCGCGCCTATGATGACCAATGAGAAAAGCTAATAGCACGCGCCCGCAGTGTAGCCGTCTGCTATGACGCTCTCCCCACCGCGCCGCATGCTTATTTGCAAGGAACCTCCCGGGATAATTCCGTGGCGCTCTTGCGATTTTCGCCAGGAACGAGTGCATGTGAATATTCCTAGTAGCCACGCGAATAAAGCAGGCGTGATTCTTGCGATATTAGCGTGAAAAAACTCCACGCGATAATCTCTAGATATTTCTCTCAGTGTAGGTTTGCACTTTCTATTTAATAACAGAGTAATAGATTCAATAGGGATCAGTATTTAATATGTATAGAAGCAACCCATTCATACATTTTATGTGATCTTCAAACATATGAATATTTTGATGTGAAAATGACTGTGTTTACACCTTAAACTGCAAACCGTCGGGCCCGCCAAGTATGTATGGGAGATTGGAGGACCACCCCTGCTAGAGCGGCTCTATAGACTTCTATTGTCCTCCCAAGATGCGTAATATTATAGAAATTTCAAAATTGAGAAAGAATAATGAAAAATGGTGATGTGGTGGTAACTATGTAATTTTTTTATATATGCTTTGACTTTTCGTAAATAACTGAAAAAATTCTTATGAATTTTAGAAATAAAAAGGAGGCATAATAGTTATATAATTAAAATAATTTTCGCCGACATGGGCGTAAAGTGCGTAGGTTCTATGAAGTTTTGCAGGAGTATGTAAGCTGTTGCGCCTGTTAGGCTTTAAGTAATACTTTATGCCCGCTGGCTGAATATTTTTGAAGTTACAACGTGGGCATAAAATGTAATTTTACACGAAAGGTACTAAAAGTTCTATTATGTCAGTCAAGTTAGCTTATGGGTACTTGACCAGAATAAATTGATTTCAGTACTTTCTTGTGTTTAATTTGTATAGAAGAATGAACAAATTTGAATACATTTCTGAGAACAGTCATACAGTTGTTTCGGAGAGTTGTTTGCATTACTTGACTATCGGTTATTGATTTCACAACTTTCGTTTGTTTGATTTACAATAAACAATTTGAAGTGTACTTACATAATATTATATAATTGAAATAATTTTTGCGCACACGGGCATAAAGTGCGTAGGATCTATAAAGTTTTGTAGGAGTACGGAAGCTATTACGGCTCTTTGGCGTTAAGTAGTACTTTATGCCCGCTGACTGAGTATTTTTGAGTAGGTACTAAAAGTTCTATTATGTCAGTCAAGTTAGCTTATGGGTACTTGACCAGAATAAATTGATTTCAATAATTTCTTGTGTATAATTTGTACAGAAGAATGAAGAAATTTGAATACATTTTTGAGAATATCATACAGTTGTTTCCGAGAGTTGTTTGCATTACTTGACTATCGATAATTGATTTAACAACTTTCATTTGTTTGATTTACAATGGACTATTTGAATGTACTTACTTACATATAATTTTTTCAGCATACAATGACTCAAAGAAGTAAAAGACTTTTTCACGGGAATTTATTTGATTTCTTTTAAAAAATCATGACTATTATTATTTATAGATTATACAGAAAAACGTCTATACTTACCTTATTTTATACCTTCGTAGAAAGTTTTATATTAACAATATTAGTATCGGTACAGTCATGAAAAAAATTATTACCATTTGCAGAGAGTGCTTATTGCATAGATAAGATTCGAAGAAATAAAAGGACTAGACAAAAATGGTGTTGTTAAAATGTACTTAAAGAATTAATTTTTTTTTATAAACATGTTGATTGTATTAAAAAAATATTGAAGCTCTTATTAAAATTTTTGGTACAGAGTTTGGCAGATATTGAGAGAGAGGGAGAGAAGAAGAGACAGAGGGTGAGAAATAGAGAGCGTGAGAGGGCGGGGAAGAAAGGGAGGGAGAGTAGATTATAAAAAAACATCTATACTTGCCTTATTTAATACTTTCGTAGAAAGTTTTATATCAACAATATTATTATTTGTACAGTCATGAACAAAATTATTACCATTTGTAGAGAATGCTTATTGAATAGATGAGATTAGAAGAAATAAAAAGACTAAACAAATTTTGTTGTTAAAACGTACTTAAAATTAGCTTTTAAAATACATGTTGATTGTTTTAAAAAAACAGGAGAGGGAGTTGTACAGTCATGAAAAAAATTCTTACCATTCTTAGAGAGTGCTTATTGAATAGATGAGATTCGAAGAAATAAAAGGACTAGACAAAAATTGTGTTGTTAAAACGTACTTAAAAATTAGTTACTTAAAAAACGTTTTGATTGGTTTAAACAAATATTTAAGCTCTTATTAAAGTTTTTGGTGTACAGAGTTTGACGAATGTTGAGAGAGAGAGAGAGAGAGAGAGGAAGAGTAAGAGATAGCGAGAGAAAGGGGGGGGGGAAGAGAAGGAGGTAGAGTAGATTATACAGAAAAAAATTCTATACTTGCCTTCTTTTATACTTTCGCTGAAAGTTTTATATAAAAATATAATTATTTGTACAGTCGTGAAAAAAATTATTACCATTTGTAGCGAGTGCTTTTTGAATAGATGAGATTCGAAGAAATAAAAGGACTAGACAAAAATTGTGTTGATAAACGTACTTTAATAATTAGTGACTTAAAAAACGTTTTGATTGTTTTAAACAAATATTTAAGCTCTCATTAAAGTTTTTGGTGTACAGAGGTTGACGAATGTTGAGAGAGAGAGAGAGGAAGAGTAAGAGATAGCGAGAGAAAGGGAGGGGTGGGGGAAAGAGAGGGAGGTAGAGTAGATTATAGAGAAAAAATTCTATACTTGCCTTATGTTATACTTTCGTAGAAAGTTTTATATAAAAATATTATCATTTGTACAGTCATGAAAAAAATTATTACTATTTGTAGAGAGTTCTTATTTAATAGATACCACTAGAAAAAATAAAAGGACTAAACAATTTGTGTTGTTAGAACGTACTTAAAAAATTAGCTTTTAAAAACATGTTGATTGTTTTAATAAATATTGAAGCTCTCATTAAAGTTTTTGGTACTCAGTTTGACAGATTTGGAGAGAGAGGGGGGAAGAGAGGGAAAGGGTGGGGGAGAGAGGAAGAGGGAGGGAGGGAAAGGCAGGAAGAGAGGGAGGGAAAGGGATGGAGAGAGGGTGGCAAGGGAGAGAGAGAGGGTAGGGAGAGAGAGGGAGAGAGGCAATGATTCAAAGAAATAAAAGACTTTTTCACTGGTATTCATTTGATTTCTTTTAAAAAATTATAAATATTATATTTTATAGATTATACAGAAAAAACGTCGATACTTGCCTTATTTTATACTTTCGTAGAAAGTTTCATATAATAACACTATTATTATTTGTACAGTCATGAAAAAAAATATTACCATTTTTAGAGAGTTCTTATTTAATAAATACGACTAGAAAAAATAAAAGGACTAGACAAATTGTGTAGTTAGAACGTATTTAAAAATTAGCTTTTATAAACATGTTGATGGTTTAAATAAATATTTAAGCTCTCATTAAAGTTTGTGGTACTTAGTTTGACGGTTGTTGAGATAGAGAGAAAGGGGAGGGGAGAGAAAGAGAGGGGCGGATAGAGAGGGTGAGAGAGAAAGGAGGGAGAGAGGGAGACAAAGAGAGGGAGAAAGGGAGGGAGTGAGGGAGAGACTAATACTTGCCTTAGTTTAAACTTTTGTAAAGAGTTTCTTTAAATAGATTTCACAACTTTTTAAGAGAAAATAATAAAAAACGTGTTGGTGGTTCAAAAAAAATATTTAAACTCTCATTAAAGTTTTTGTTATTCAGTTTGATGGATGTTGAGAGAGAGAGAGGAGGGAGGGAAAAAGAGGGAGGAAGAGTGAAAGGGAGGGAGAGAGAGAAAGAGAGGGAGAGAGTGAAGTAAGGGGTGAGGGAGGAAGGAGGGTGGAAGAGGGTTTGAGACTAATACTTGCCTTACTTTAAACTTTTGTAAAATGTTTTTTCAGATAGATAGATATCACAACTTTTTAAGAGAAAATAATAATTACATAGTGTGATAACGTTATCAGAGTTTATCATAGTATATTTTTAATAATACAATTATTAAATGGTAGTATTATTTTTATTTCTATTTTAATTTAGGTAAATGTATACATCAAAAAATATTTTCGAGAAAAAAATGTTAATACTTTCTTTTTAGAGAAATCATTTTTCAAAGATTCTGTAGTTCTTTCAAAATAAAGTTTGTTAGCATATTATTCTTGTACAGACTGTCTTGTTGGCTTTTTTAAGGAAATATTTATGATCTTCTCAAAGTTTTCCGTGGAGTCCATGTACAGTTGTTGAGTAAGAAAAGACGAGAGAAGAAGAAGGGGTTAGGGTGTGTTGAATGTTTTTTTACAAAGCGAATTAACAGTGGTTTAGAGATAATAAAATAATTTATTTTTGCTAGCATATAAATTTTGGATGAACTTATCATTTTTCTTATTAAAATATATTATGTCATTATTTTTTCTCGAAAAGAAACTTTACAGTTGTTAAGAGAGATAATAACAAAATTTATTTTTTTAATTAAATAAAACATTGATGTATGACGAAAAAACATGAAAATATAATTTCGATGATTGACAATGGCAATAAGTAACAATGAATTCTAATTAAAACTTTGTTTGTAATTAATGTTTTTGAAAATCTGAGTTACATATATTATTTTTCTATAGAATGTCTTGTGGGTTGTTTCAAAAGAAAAAAAAAAAAAAAATATTAGGTAGAAAATTTTTTATCAATTTCTCGATTTCTCCTGTTAATTTGATGACTTCATCTGATTGACTTTTTCCATACCTTCGAGATCATATTCAAATTTTGATACTAGTTCCCTAAAAAGCCAATACACATGTTAATGTTGAAACATTAAAATTACAAATATATTTGTATTATGAAAGTTATGCTAATATTTACCTGTAGCCTTCTATTGCACATTCTAAAACTGGAATTCGTTCGCTAAGTAAATTGCGAGTTTCATTATTTTAGTATCCAGATATTTTTCATATATATATCAAGCTGTTGCTCTCTCTATGGCTATCTCTTTCTTTAGTATCATAGTTTTCTGTAGCCTAGTTATAAATCTCTAGATAGTCTGTTTGGACCTTAAGTTATCTTTTGTTCAGCTGTTAACAGCTGACATCTGAGTGTTGTCAGAGATTAATTTCTGGTTGAAGCACAATAGAAACGCCACTAATTCCAATGTCTCATATAAGCTATTTTTGTTAATGTAATCTTCAAATGAATTTAAATCGAAAATATTTGTTTAAAGTTATTTGATTAAGAGATAAATAAATAAAAAATTCTTTGTTACTTACGTCGTAAAGTTGCCATCAATGCCTGTAACAATAATTTTCCTTTGACAGATTCTCTTAATCATTTTATCAGTTCAGCTGCTTTATGCAGTTCTCTTTCGAGTATAGGTGCATTATCTGCTTTAGTTTTGAAGTGTTTCCCTTCTTCCATTATAGACTTTTCTGATTCAAGAGATTCAAGTTTGAGTTTTAATACTATATACATAAAAGAGATAAGAAATATTTAAGAATTCTTTTTTTAGTCATTCAACTAAATCTGAGACATTTTGTCTGAAATGGGCTTAAAAATATAAAAATTAAGTATAAAGGTTAAATATATTGACTAGAAAAATGAAAAGACTATTTTGACAGTATATATTTCGTTTCGTATAAGAAATCATAAATTTGTTTTATTATTGACAACAGTCACCACTATTCATATAAGATTATACTAAGCTAATTGAAGTATTAGAATCAATAATATCACAGTTAAAATCACAGCACTTAAAAAATACGGTATATCACAGTCACAGTTCGAGCATACTTATACTTGTAATATTCATTCTACAACAGGAAATAATCAACATCTATTGATAATTTTATATAAAAATGTAATAAATATGGTATTTGAATCAATATCATGACAGTTAAAATCACAGCTGACTTCAAAAATACGATATATCACAGTCACAGTTCGTTAATACTTATGTTTATATTCATTCTATAACAGAGATAAATACTTATATTTATCGTATAATATAACACAAAATAATTAACATCTATTGATAATTTTATGTACAAATGTAATTATACTCGTTCTAAGAAAAACAGATACGCGTCTTTAGCGCCCTTTGGCCATGGCTTTTTACAGAAGCTCGAATCACTTACCTTAATCCAATGCTTATCTTTTCTTAGCATGTTTGTGTAATGTCCTAATTCAACAGAATTACCATGATGAAATATACCACTAATAACTGTATAACGTTGTTTATTAATTACAATAATTGTCTTTGGTACTTCATTAATTTTATAATTGGTAATTTTAGATGTTTGACTATCTTTTATTGTAAATATTGATAACTGTAAGATTAAAATTGTATTCTTTATACTTACTTCTGTGTTTTGCATTCTTTTTGTTTTACAATTTTTTTTACAACTACCTTCAATTTCAGGCTATCTTCCTATATTATAATCTATAATATCTTGTAATTTAGGAGTATAATTAAGTTCAGGAAGAGATAGAGTCAAAATGTAATTATCAGTCGTAATCTGCGTTCTGTCACTGCAGCCAGGACATCTCGTCGTTGTAATTAATTCGTGTCGAACAACATCTCGTAAAGACGTATACACGTGGCACAGATGCAGTAAAAATTCTGCTACGTCTTGTTGTTCCGGTAATTTATAGATTAAATTCACAGATGCTCTTAATTCCATGATGTTAACAGGAGTTTTTGATCTGTATTGTTTAAATGCAACTTTTAAAAGATCAGAGTCTCTACTATATGTTAAACTTCTTCTTATCGTTGATGAATGGAATAAACTTTGCATACACGCATTAGCATAACACGAGTTACCATCATTTGGTAATCCACAAATATCCCAGCAGCTATCAGAAATATAATTAAGTTCACTATTCCCATGCGTTACATCTTTGAAATTAGACCAACGATTATCGTAAATTTTGTAACATTTATTTGCATTTTCTTGTATTTTAAAAGGTAAAAGATCTGGTCGATAACTTTTTCTTAACCGATTATACTCAAGAATCGCTGATTCATCAGCCATGATACAAGAAGGGTCAAAATTAATTAGATGCAACCCTTCAATCGTCGTAACTCTCGATAAAGCGACGTAAGTTTGACCACAACTAAAGATAGAATTACCAGCTTCAACTACAGCATTTTTTAGACTCAGGCCTTGGCTTTTATGAATAGTAATACCATCGCTAAGACATATTGGAAATTGTTTTCTTAATATATATATTGTTTTCATAATTATAAATTTATATTCAAGTGGCTTTATAGAATATTCATTACCGGACTGTAATTTAATACATACACCAGATATCTCGTCTGATTTGTCTCTTGATACTGAAATAACTGTTCCTATTGTGCCGTTTACTAATCCAATGGAGACATCAATGTTTCTTCTTATCATAACTTTAGAACCAATTTTAATTCTTATAACACGTTCGATTCCACAAGCATTATCGTCATCTTCGTTTAACATTTTTGAGACTTTCTTTTCTAAAGTTCTTTGTTCTATCGATACTAACGGTCGTGCTGTCCAAGGAGTCAGGATGGTAAATGACAAGCCGTGTGTTTAGCTTAATGTCGACGTTTCGGACTCTTTTTTTATTATTGAGTCCCTTCTCAAGACTCTAATACAAAAATCATAATCGTATTAGAGTCTTGAGAAGGGACTCAATAATAAAAAAAAGAGTCCGAAACGTCGACATTAAGCTAAACACACGGCTTGTCATTTACCATCCTGACTCCTTGGACAGCACGACCGTTAGTATCGATAGAACAAAGAACTCTTGAAGCAGCTGTCGTTAGAATCATCATCTCAATTTCTTTTCTAAAGTTTTTGGACATTTAAAAGAATCTTTAGCAATTAGAATTATTTCTTCTGTATCTAATTTACGTAACATGGCATCGTTCAAAGTGTTACACATGCGTCTAGTTGGTAATAAACAGACGGTATCAGCAGGTAAGCTACTTAAGTACGAACATAATTCTTCGATTACCTCTGCGTTATCTTCCATATGAAATGTCAATTTTCTTTTTTGTAAACTTTCTATATCTGTATTAGTTACAAAACCTAATCGCACTCTAGAAAGAATTTCACTGTAACACTTATCATTTTTTTTGCCTCATATTAATAGTTAACTCGTCATAGTCAAATAAAGTCCATAAATTGTAAGTATCCATTCCTCCTATATACTTATTGATTTGATCTTTTGTCATTTCCGTAAATGCAAATCCTTCATGAACTGGTGGAAGTTGGAGCAAGTCACCAAAAACGACAATATGTTTCTTTCCAAACCAGCCATCATCACAATCTGAAGTATCAAATATTTCTGTAAGACGCAAATGTATATACATAAGCATAACATTTGATATCATAGATATTTCATCGATAATTATCAAATCAACATTTTGTAAACTTTGTCTTGTTGGTTTTAAAGCTGCCGAAGATAATTCTTTATATTTAGCTGTGCAGCCATGCTCTACTGGTAGTTGCAATAATCTGTGAACCGTAAGACCTTCAACATTATACGCTGCAATTCCTGTAGGTGCTGTAACAGCTGTATCTTCTTGACGCATTACTTTATTCCACGAAACTAAAGTTTCAATGATAAAACTTTTACCTGTGCCGCCAGGTCCACTAATAAAAATCCTTAAAGTTTTGTCATCAGATTGTAAAGCGGATGAAATTTTATGAAATACTCTAGATTGATCTTCATTAAACTTGTTGATAGAATTTTCAACATCTTTTTCAGTTATAACTTTTTTTTCGGCAATATCTTTAAAGTCCTTCATTGCATTTTCTGTTTCAATTGGAACACAATCTTCTGGTAGATTGTCTGAATTTGAATGACGATTATTTTCTTTGTCACTTTCTTCTTCGTGTTTTTTAACTTGTTCCTCCATTCTAAGCATTCCTTCTCGTATGATGTCAAGTTTGTCGTGATACTTCATAGCTTCAACTAGTTCGTGTTGTTTTTTAGCAAAGGCATCAGCATATGTTTCTTCGTTTGCTTTTAACTCGGCATCGTCCCTCCAGGGCTGGAATAGCAGCAGCAAAGCATACAAATAACATTCTGGTTGAGTCTTCGGGTCATAATGCCAGTGCTTTATTAAGAAAGGTTTTGACCTTTTCTTACAAAAAACATTTGGAGCTATTTCGTAATACTCTACCTTACGAATCGGCTTCTTCTTTATTATATCAAAATATTTAGCGAAGTCATATAAGCATAGTGATTCTAGTTCTTTTGGTCTTATAGAATAATAATCGATAAAGGAGTCATAAAATATATCTGTTGAATCAGGTGGAAGTTGCTTGATTTCATTAAATGGTTTCAATTTTTTGCTCTTAATCATTCTTACATCCAACCACCTAAAAACAGTGTCTGAATCTGTAGCATAAAGAGGATGTCCTAAAAGTGCATCAGCGGCTTCAATAGCACCGCATTCTCTATGATTTAATGCTTTCATAGAGAACGACCATAGTTTACTACATACCGATTTATTTGATTTAATATCTGAAAAATCTACCACACATTTTTCTCCTTTGGTTCCATAACTAGATACATACTTTGTTAAAAGATATGATGACTCACCAATAAATTGAGCATCCATGTTGCCTTCCCAAAGTACTAAAAGATTTGGCATATAATCATTAATATTTTTTTCTTCTAGTCTTCGAGGTAAATCATAAAATCGAGACTTATTTTTTAATTTCCTTTTGTTAGCGATTGCTATGGAAACGCTTCTTAAAATGAACTGTGATGTTACTGGACGTGGAAATCTAAATCGACAAGCACTTATAAATCCCGTTTTTGTTTTCTTTTTACGCATACAGTAATTGTTATGTTTGTGTTGCTGGTATGCTAGAACACGTCGCTTAAGTTCAGGAGAAATACGTTTATCAGGTATGCGACACGTAATATGCTGTAAAATAAAATCTTGTATTTCTTGATTACTTGATTTACCATAGATGGGTGCATCTTTAATCCAAAATAAGCAATGAAAATGTGGCAAACCTCGACCTTGATATTCACAGCAATAATAATAATGTATAACCTTTCCTATTGGATTATCAGAAGAAAGAATATATTTTAACATTGCTTGAAATTCATTGTGTATATACCTTGAAGCTGATACTGGATCTAAAGCTATTAATTCACTTATAGATCGTGAGTCATTTTTCCCGCTACTTACATCACGAATGTACTCACCTAGAGACGACCACATCCATTCACCAGGACTTAAAGTAACAAAAAAAGTTGCTGGTCCATATTCTTTCATCATACAATCTAAATCACTCCGTGGTCGTTTCCAATATGCCTCCGTTCCTCTCAAACGAGCAAAAATAGTTTCCATATTCGATTCTAGCTGATTTTTTTCTAATTCTTGTAGAAGCTCTTTAGCTGTATATTTCTGACGAGGGTTGACAACGTTTAATTTGTGAAAAATTCCAGCACTGATTTGCCGAATGTTATTATCGTTCAATAAATAAAAGAGATATTGTATATTTTCTCGATATTGAGAATGTTTAGAAATTAATCTTGATCTAATAAAATCATAATCTCTCAATCTTACAAGTCTTTGTTCATGTTGTCCATACATACCAAAAGGATATAGATCTGGAAAACATTTTAAATCTAAATCCTTACCGCGGACATCTAAGGCTGCAGCAATTAATTTGAGCATTTGGTATAATTCTGTATCAGTATTATTCATTTTCTTATCATGCAAAGGATAAATAGAATATTGCTCATAAAACGGCTCTAATTGATCCTTTTGAGTCAATAAAGCATCTGGTGGCAAATTAGTTGGTACATTTTTATTTTCTTCTCCATTGTCATCTTTGACTATTTCATCAGTATCTTTAGGATTATCTAGAAGATACTCTAATTCTAAATCCTGAAGAGTATTTAACATTTGTTTGGGAGAGGGAATAATAATTTCAGCGTAAAGTGGGTTCCAACATTTGAGCCAATGTAAAGCATTCCATATTTTTGTAATGTCAACATAGTCCTCCCATATAATTTTTCCTTTTGTAGGATTACTCCGAATCAAGACAAAGAGTTCGTGATTAGTGTTTAGAGGATCAGTATCTGGACAGATTTTTTTTAAAGTTTCTTCTAATGGCAAAGGTAAATGAAAAGTTCTCCCTTGAACTTTATCAATTTTAACGTGATTTGGTAAATTTTTGTTCATTACTGTACCCATTTTAACAACAGTTTGGAAAGCTTTAGCTCTCTGAATTAATATTTTTTCATACATATTCAAAGTTAGTATTTCCTCGGGAGTGTCTTTAACAAAAAGGCCATTCAAAATACACGTTGATGGCAACGAATTATTTTTTAATTTATTCATACAAAATTGACACATAAAACCACTATTAAATACTTCAGAATCTTTATAATAGTCCTTGAGTTGTTTCCAATAATCAGGTAGTTCAACATTTACGTCAAGCAAATCCTTCATAAATTCCAAATTAGATTTATAGCTATTAGCTGGTACAACCTTCCGAGAACAGCAAAGTCTCTCACAAGAAACACATGGTGTTTTAGGTGGGTCCATTGCTATTTTAGTATATTCTTTGATACCCTTGTTGTAATTTGTTTTAATTTCTTTTTCATCCAAACAGATTTCAATGTTATTATCCCTGAAAGGCATTGCTAATCGATCAGCTTCCGACAACATTTTTCTTAATTCATCAACATCACTGTTATTCAACGCATCTTCGATTCTTTGTATATCAATATAAAATTGTTTTACTTTATATATCTGCCGTTTTATAGTGCGTAAGCGAGGATAGTGATATGATAAAATATTTAATTTTAAAAATTTAGATGAACATAAAAGAGGTTGTGCGTAACAAATTCTAGGGTGACCAGATTTATTTGGATCGTGAGTTTGAGATGAGCAAATATCAATCTGTTTAAGATAATTATTCGCATCAACATATGAAAAGTAAAGTAAATCTTCAAATAGTTGTTTAAGATCTTTTAGAATATCTGCATCAACCACTTTACAATAATTATTACAATTCCAATTTTTTTTACTTTTACTAGAATCTGTTAGAGGGAAAATATTTGTGGATTGACCTTTTTCATTCAGAATAATAACATTTGATTCTTCTATATTTTCAGTGCAAAGACCCTCTTTAAAATCATATGCAGCTTCTGAAAAATACGGTTCTGCTGTCGAACAATGTTTTGGAAATCGCACAAAGCTGTTAGAGCAGCGTGTTCATTTTCATGAATGGGCATGATGCCCAATCGAGTCAATGAAATTCCAACCTTATCTTTACATGATTGCAAAACTCTTTTTAAACGCGAGATGTAAGCATCCCTTACATAAATAGCAGTAGAAACCAATAAGCCAGCTTCTATTCTACGATCTTCTTCTTTAAAGGTAGAGTCTAATTTTTCCATAACATTTCGAATGAATTTTTCCTTATTTTTTAGTAATTTATTAGTATTCTGTTTCAAAATTACATTGTATTTTTTTTTATTTTCTTTACTACGGCATCTTTAGTTTTCATGAGGTTTTGTTCGGCATTTAAATCACAGTATTTTTTTTTCAATTCATGATATACATTTCTTTGTTTTGCACATTTTTGTTCTTTATTTGCTTCGTAATAATTGCACGATTTTTCTAAATATTTGCTTCTATTTAATTTGTAGTCTGACATTTTTAAAATTAATATTTTATCTTTATTAACTTCATAATTCAGTTTCGTTTTCTTCAACGTATTCTCCTTATGTGATTCATAATACTTTTTGTTAGCAATTTTTCTCTTACCGATTCTACTTTCAGATAATGATAACGCAGTTTCAGGAATAGTTATTTTAGCACTAAGAGTGCTTTCACTCAAGTTCGTGATTCCAAGCGTACTTTTTTCGAAAGATTTACTGTTAGTTTTTGTCGTGCATATTTTATTTGTAGGTATTGAAAGAGCAGTATTTGGAGTAGTTGTTTTAGCAGTTAAAGTCGTTTCAGTAAAAATGTCCACGTTATCGAACACATCATTATTAACCAAATAGAAGGGAAATTGTTTAGTGCAATCGTTTATCTTTGGTTTGCTACTTGAAAGAAGGCTCCTCTTTTTTGTTTAGATTCAGTATAAATTATAGAATTATTAGTAACATTTAATCTATTCATATGAAAGTGATTATTGGTCGGTTGAACCAATCTTTGATTTTCTTTATCGTTATTCATTTCAATACAATCATTAGGCATAGTTCGTTGTAGTAAAGTTTCTTTAGAGACTTCTTCTAAAAATATTAAATACACATCTTTACTGTTTTCTGGCCAAGAAGTACGATGAACCTGCAAATCATCTACTTTCAACCAATGATCATTTACACGTAATATACTAGTGTAATGACCTGATTGAATGTTATCACCATGATGAAATAAAGCACTGATTACTTTGTAATTATTTCTATTTATTACTACTATTTCTTTATCTAAATTTCTGATCTGTAAGTTATTTATTTTTCTTATTATACCATAATTGTTTACGACAAATAACTTTAATTGCAAAATTAAAGTTTTATTGCTCGTATGTAATAACATTTTTTCATCAATCAAACCTGGACATTCATTATTACAAGGAATATCATTGCGGTTCCATTTATCAATATTGAAATTTATAATATCTTGTAATTTAGGAAAATTAGAATTTGGTAAAGCCAAATCTAGGATATAGTTATCAGTAGGTTCAGCAATTCGTATATCATTACAAATAAAACATTTTCTCTGAATTGTTAATTCATGTTTCAAAACAGTATGTAGATTGTTAGACTTACCACAAAGGTGTGTAATAAACTCAGCTACATCTTGTTGCTCTTTAATAATATATTGTTTGTGGGCAAATTCTCGTAAAGCCATAACATTAACATGGGCTTTAGAAGCATACGCTAGCAACGCATCGTAAAAAGCATTAGATTCTAGATTATCGTTAAATTTCTGCCTAATTGAAATACAATGCAACAAAGTCTGCAGAGATGCGTTTGCATAGCATTGAATATCTGTGTTGGGAAGCCCAATAACATTCCAGGATGAAGAGATATCTTTGGTGTCGCCAGTTTTTACAGGCCACTGTTTACTATTACTAACAATAGAAGTAACAAAAGAGTTGTCAATTGCAATTGTATTAGCATCCAATTTTATATTTTTATCGGTAACAGATGTTTTCAATATGAAAACTTTATTTTTATTAACCACAGTCAATGGTGTAGCAGCCGTTAATAAATGTTTATTAAGACATTCATTTTTAACTGTAGGAAAATGAAGTAATGTGTTACGTTGAAACATATCGTACAAATGGGGTCGCATTTTCTCAATATCATATACAATTTGAGATGGATTTTGTTGAAAAAATATCGATGTTGCAAATGCAATCGCAAATAATCCACAATCACGATCATTATTTTGATGTTGTACTTTTATGAAGCGTTTGGGAATTTCGTTGAAAAATGGAAATAATCTTTTTAGAAACAGCTCATTATTGAAATGGAGTCGACGACTGTTCAAAGAATCATAAATGTAAAGTGCAGTAGTATCATAAAAGCAACAAATCCAATGACCGCCTAAACATTTATCACATAAATCTACACAACTATGTAATAGTTGTAAGTGGCGTACATTACGAGAAATAGGGTGAATACGTGCAGATTGTGGATTCTTTACAACGTGTTGCACGATCAATGTGGATTGTGGGTTATACGGTGAATATATACTAAGAATATTATGAAATAAGTCTACATGATTATCATTTAATTTAGATCCATTGAGAATTGCAATTTCATTTTCTCTATCAAGAGCATATCTATTTAATTGAATACTGCACATAGTATCCTAATGATTAACGATATTAGAATAAAATAATAAAAAAATATATATCCACACTAGAGAAAATTTTAACTTTTATTTTCAAGCTAGAAGCCTATATTTGAAGGAGCCTGTTTAGAGGAGCAAAATGCTACCTGTTTGAAGGAGCTAAAAGCTACCTGTTTGAAGGAGCTAAAAGCTACCTGTTTGAAGGAGCTGAAAGCTGCCTGTTTGAAGGAGCTGAAAGCTGCCTGTTTAGAGGAGCAAAATGGTACTTGTTTGAAGGAGCTAAAAACTACTTGTTTGAAGGAGCTGAAAGCTTCCTGTTTTAAGCGGTTATGGGCTACCTTTAAAAAAGTGGAAAAGAACAGAAAAAAATAAAAAAAAAAAGAAAAAATACTTACCTACTTGATCCAAAAAACTAATCCGCAGTCGATTCGTCGATCGACGAATATTCTGTATTAAAAAATAACATACACATAAATTGAAAATTTTAGGATACTTCAACGCAGATAAAAAGAATAGTACATTCCGACTAGGATGTGCCGACTCGGGTGGGAAATTCGATTAAGTAGCTCATGTGGCATTTTACACGATCGAAGCGAGTTCAAAAATGTCACAAAAGCTAAATAATTGACTTACGTACTATAGTTTCAAACAGCATTTTATGCCACAAGCACCGAAAAATCATACCAAAGTTGTGATTTGGAGGTTAGAAAGGTATAAAAAATGTTGTATAGTAAAATAAAAAATAAATAGTATTTGCTTCAAAATAAGAAAATATAATTATTATGAAGTAATTTTAAGTATATTAATACCGCACCATTTTCTCTTCTTAAAACTGACATGACCTTAAAAGAAGGACGCCCCGCTGTAGATTTGAATGTAATTGGTTCTCAGATAAAAGGCGCGAAAATTTAAAATGAAACATGCATTTTATTTGACAATTAGGTATTACTTATAGAGAGTTATAATGTGATAAAAGTAAAAAAGATTTAATAAATAATGAGCAAATTAATGTTTAAAATTTTAAAATACTTAAAAAATATTCCAATAATCTTATAGTTTATAGCCTCAAAATTGTTCCGTATTCGTTAATATTATATCAATTATTAAAGAGATTATTAAAGAGATACATTTAATTAAAATAAAAAGATTTCACGTTTATAAATATAATAAATTATTCTTAGCATGTTTAACGATAAAAGTGCATGGAGCGCACGCAGCTCGTGTGGATTTGGCTAATAATATAAATTAATCGTTTTTTCATATTAAATTCATAAATTAATATTTCTTAAAGCTACAAGAAAAATTGACCTGGCTGCTCGCAAAATAACCATTGCAAAACGAAATTATTGTGATTATATTATTTCAAAATAGACAATAGCTTTTAGCGACCGACTATCCACAATTAAAAAAGTAATTAAAAAGGTAATGAATGAAATTTGCCATCACAATAAGACTGTTTGGATTTGTTGTTGTAGATTCATTTGACTCGTCTATATAGAATAGATATGCAACAAAATCTAATATGATGATCTAATTTTGAAGAGTCAATTTCTGAGATTAAGTATATAAAACTGAATAATTAAATCAATCTGCCTTTATTTATTCTGCTTTAAATTTCACAAAAATACACGCCATGAACTTTGTTCATGGCGTACGCATTCAATATTAAAATGTACTATTAAATGTTAAAAAGTTGTAATTTTTTTAAGAAATAATGCAGAACATAATTTTATAAAATGTAGAATTTGAAACCTTATTAATTATTTATAACTATTTCTAACATTTTTTAAAAGTTTTTTAACAGTTTGTTATAATTAATGAGATATATTTATTAAAATTTTGTAATTAATATAATAATATAATGATATGATTATTAAAAGCTATTAAATTAGAAACAGTTATAGGTATATCTTATATTTTTGGAATCATTGTCAGGCTTAAAAAAAGAAAAATTGCTAATCTAAGTATAAAAAACAAGTTCATAGTAGATAGAACATTCTTTTTGAGATACGCAAGAGGAAATACATATAAACAATGAATATTAATGAGTTGCGTCAAAAAAATGTACATCTTTATATTTCAGTTTACCAGTTACAGCTTTCGCAGAATTACTTTTATAACACTTTTAGTTGATAGGATTTCTTTAAATATGAAATAACATTAAATAATAAAAAAAGAGTATGCCAAAAGATCAGTAACGAAATCAAACTAAATAAAAGAGTAAACCACGTACATCAAAGCAGATTGAAGGAACAAATGTTATTAAATTATATGGAATAATTTAAAAATCGAATTTTGTTGTAGATTCCATTTGTAAAACTTCTTCAGTAATAAACCTCATTATATCTGACAAGATGAATTAAGAGAAAATGTTGCGGTTCAGAAAAATACCATACCACCTTGTTTACGAAGCTTTAAAATCATAAAATGAGAATATTCAATCTTATCGTGGGCAAGTACGTACATGAATAAAGAGTAAATTTTGTTCAAATAACTACCATATTTGGGAAACTTCAAAATACATCAAAATAAGAATATTCAACCTTATCATATATCCAAGTACATACGCATAAATGAAAAGAAAATTTTGTTCAAACAAATACTACCTTTTCTAAACTTCAAAATTAATAAAATATAAAATGAGAATTCGTAGCCTTTTCCTTCACCTTTATTATTATTTTAATTATAAGCAAAAAATGAAATCTTATCAAAGTTTTTCTATTTTATTTTATAAAAAGGTAGGGAGAATTAAAACTTCTTTGTTTCTTATATTATCAAAAGATTATACTGTAAGATATAATATATTCTAATACATTAAAATAAAATTTAAAACGCTTATGGTAGCTAATTACCATTAATTCATAATAATCACTAATTTTCTGGGTTATTATTAATATATAAAACAGAATTGAAATGTATAGCAAAAATAATAAATTTAAGTATGGTTTTTGACTTTAGATTTATGAATTAACATCAGAAACTAATATAAAACATACAAATTTAGATTTAGCAATTTTTTCAATAGTACTTACGTAAAATATAAAATATCTGTATATTTATAGGCTCTATTTATGAGAATTTCTGTTTTCCGTAATTTTAATAATAAATAACTAAAACGATATTTATGTTATTATTTACACACAAAAAACTATCAAACAATATTATGTATTATCAGCTAGTGTTACAAACTCAGCTGTTGGGCATGAAGTATGTAATGATCACACTCATATGAATTCCGTGTTCCTACGTTCCCTGCGACCCCGACGCTGTCTATTGCTGTTATTGCTTAATGCATTTTTCAAATTTAGCATGTTTTGACATGTTTTGATTTAAAAAGTAACGTAAAGTACGTAAAAACAACGTAAAGTAACGCATACTACATTTTTGAACAACCAGAACAATTAAGGAACAAAGATTACAGAACAAACATGCTCTGCCTGCTTTTAGCGCTGATTGGTTGGTTCCACTCATCTACGCGGTTTGTCCAAGAGATCAACCAACCAGCGTGAGTAGATAAAGGAACAAACTTATTGAAGGACCGCAGCCGTAATTATTCGTAAGGTCGTGACTATAGCGACGCAGACGGCACTTTTTGTACTATCGAGATTTATCTTCTATATCAAATAGGTAGTATAAAGTGGACATTTTCTTGTTTACAATTCACGCTACTCTAACGCGCTTACTACTAAGTAGTACAGTAGTAGGTATATACTTAAAATAATAGAAAAGTGAGTATTGCGACAAAAATGGCTAATTCAACTGATTCAGTAAGTATAAATAAAAAAATAACAATTGATATCATACATACATGTATATTAACAAGTCCTTTTTCTATTTTTTAGTTTGATAATTTACTTACCGGGCTGCAAGAAGAGATGGACGTCGATCGAGAATATCTCATATGTAATTTGACACTTTTTAACTTAAATTTAAATTTAACTTTTATTTTTCGAAGGTTAACAATAATATTTTAACCAACATTTTCATTTTTTAAATCTTCTCCAGCTTTTTCTCCTACTCAATCTCTTCATCAAAACAGACCATTACCACCTTCATCAGGCCAAGGTAACCTTATAAGTACAGCTTTGTTAAAATCCATTTTTAGTAGTTTAATATCACGTTAGATTGCCAGTGGACCATTACTTATTTTTTTTCTCCAGGACAATCTACTTCGTCGACTATGAGTCAAACTGAATCATTAGCTCTTGAGAGGCAGCAATTTATTGGAAGTCAAAATTTTACGAATTCATCAGGGCAAGGTAATAGTTTCTGTAGAGCTTTATTTTATGATAAATAAATCTATATATTTTTTACCTTTGAAAGCAATAGGTAAAGAATTTATAAATTTCATAATATAGTAATATTTTGACTTTCTTTAAGAATAAATAATTTTGACTTTCTTTAAGAATAAATACAAAATATACTTAATACTTTTTTTCTTTCAGGACAAAATATTTTATCTACTGTGGCGCAGACTGCAAGACCACCACCAGTTATTTCGAGGCAGGGACTCACGGAGGGAACAAATTTGACAGCACAATATTCATCACGGCATCAAGGTAATGGTTTATATACTTATATTTAACTGGTTTTATTTATGATTATACATGTCGAACTTTGTTTCATGATTTTAAATTTATCTATTTTTTTCCATTGAAAGTAAAAAATTGAAAGTAAAAATTGAAAGTAAAAAATATAAAAAATAATAGATTGATAATAGATTAAATTAAATTATAATTGAAATTGATAATACTTATTTAAAATTTTTTATTAGAATATCAGTATATACTTGAATGAATACTTATTTTTTTCTTACAGGCCAATCTACTTCGTCTACTTTGAGTCGAACTTTTGAGAAGCAGGGATTCACTGGGGGTCAAACTTTAACCGTACCATGTTCATTAGGGCAAGGTAATCGTTTTTACAGAGCTTTATTTTATGATTTTAATTAAATCTACTCATTGCTTACCTTTGAAAGAAATAAGTAATAATATATATAGTAATATTTTTATTGAATAAAATAATAATTTATTAAATAAAATAATAATAAATATACTTAAATCCTCATTTCTTTCTTTCAGAACAACATACTTCATGCACAGTGAAGCAGGCTGTACCACCACCAATTCCTCCGAGGCAGGGATTCACTGGGAATCTAAATTTTCCGATACCATGGTGGTTATCAGGAACAGGTAATGCTTTATATGTAGAACTTTGTTTTATAGTTTCCAATAAATCTACATATTCTTAAGCCAAAAGTCTTTGAATGTAATTGTATAATAATATTTTATAATACTAATTTTTTCTTCCAGGACAATCGACTTTCTCTGCGGGTCAAAATGGACCACAACCTCCTCCACCAGCTGTTCAGAGACAGAATTTCCCAAATGGACCAAATTTTACAACACCATGTTCATTGGGACAAGGTAATTGCTTATGTAGAGCTTTCTTTCTGGTTTGCAATACTTACATCCTTTTATTTTTTAAAGTGTAAATCACTCAATATATTTATTTTTGTTTTCTGGATGAAACCCATTTTAAATATAAAATATTTTATGTAATATTCAAAAAGTACTTTTTTTTCTTTCAGGATTAAACTGATTGTCAACAGCAGAAAATTTTTCTACAATACGCCCTGTTGTACATTCTGCCCTCCCTGTTTCCATACCTGGGAGCAATGCTACACAAGCTGGAATTTTACAACCAATTACAGGTAAGACTAAACCTATATTAATCATATTTTTTTGTTTCTATGTACAAATATATATAAATGTAAAAATTATTATGTCCAAGTCAAATTATTTAATAGGTTCAGTATGGCATGAGTCAAATATGACTCATGAAATTTTTGTCATACTTTAAATTGGCGTATAACAAAGAACTTTTAAATCTTTTGCCCATAATGCTTTTTATATCAGATATAATAAAACATCATTAAAAAGAACTGCAACTGAGAATTTCTTTGAGTTTTTTTACTTTCTGAAAACGTAATGTAGTTTTTTCTTGTAACATTATCCGTACTGAACCTGTTAAATCTACATATTTACATGTACATATTGTTTTCTGTATACTCTTATGAACTTTTGTTTCATTTTACAGGTAATCAAACTAATAAGCCACGAGGCACTAAAGGGGCTAAGAGAAAGCACTATTGGTTGGAGCAGAAGCGCGATAGCTCTTTCGATGACTATACGTCATTTGTCGCAAATATGATGCGTTCGGCAAAGAAAGAAGGAGGATTAAACAGGGGAAGCGGAAGAAGAGGTGGCAGAGGACGAGGAAAAGGAAATGGTCAAGGAAAGGGCGAAGAAAAAGGAAAAAAGGAAGGAAATGGAGAAGAAAGAGGAAAAAAATAAATCATTTTATGTAGTTTATTTTTTTATTTTTTGTCAAACCTTTTATTATAAATAAAAACTTTTTTCAAATAGTTTTGTTTATTAATGATTTTCTGATTCTCTTCTAGCTCATAACCAATTTTTAAATCATAGATTTTAAAACATAATAAAATATAAACACCCGATTCATTTTATTCTTCAAAATTCATTTTGAATTTATTTATTTGACTTTTTTAATGTCACTAGTTTTCCTAAAACAAAATAAACATGTTAATTTTAAAATATAAAAAGTACAAAATATTGTATTGAAAAATTTGTGCTAAAATTTATCTCTAGCCTTCTTTGTACATTCTAAACGTGGAATTCGTTTGCTAAGTCAATTTTGGAAGTTCCATTATTTGGATATCCACATTTAACCTTTTTCATAAGCTATTCATCAAGCTATTGTCTGTAGTTGTTGCTATCTTTTGTCACAAGTAGGATCTTTTTCCGTAGCCTATTTATAAATTGATAAATAGTCTGTCATACCAGATGATAGTCATAATCATTTTATTGGCACTTGAGTAAATATTCACATCCGCGTAGAACTAAAATCGACCACGTTTTTGAAGATAACAGAAGCCGCCTTAATCCAAGGCTCAGACCAATACTTCAAATCAGAATAATTATTATATTGTAAATAACTTATTATATATTGTATTACTTGAAATTTTTACAACAACACATCATTTATTCTATTTTCAGTATTTCAGTATTCATTAGTCATAATCATTTTATTGGCACTTGAGTAAATATGCACATCCGCGTAGAACTGAAATCGACCACGTTTTTGAAGATAACAGAAGCCGCCTTAATCCAAGGCTCAGACCAATACTTCAAATCAGAATAATTATTATATTGTAAATAACTTATTATATTGTATATATTTTCCTCACATGTAACTCAGTAATATTTTCTTCTCTGCAAAAGCTTCTACCTATGCCATCTTCTATCAAAAGTTTATAAAAATGTCATAGCCTGTAATTATTTATTTATACACACATGTTCTATCTATTCTGTAAGCATTTGAAACCCATTTTTAATAAAAGTTTAAAATTGTTTAAATACTTTAAACACATCACACCCGAACAGTCTTATATTTACTACGAAAAACACTTAGTCGATATCACTTTCTAAACACTTATTTGTTCTCAATAAAATTTTAATGCAATTTGTGCAATACATCATATGGTACTTTATTTTATTTAGTACACAAAGCACTGATTATATGTTATTTTTGAATTAATAATCTCTGAATTATTTGTTAGCAATATATAAAATTTGCAACTATACCAAAAATATTTTTTATCGGTATTTTATTTTATTTAGTTTACAAAACACTGATTTTATTTTATTTAGTTCAAAAAACACTGATTCCTTTTCTTATTTTTTTAAGAACTTACTTGAGAACAAAATACTTTTCTGTACTTTTAATCTAATATTGTCTAATAATTAAACATCTTAGATGTTTGTTTTTCTAATATTTTTTTAAAATTAAATCTGGTCATATGAAAAATTTTCCTATTCAGGATATCTTGAAGAATAAGTATTGTGCTGTAAATAGTGATGTAAATAGTGATGATAATGATAATTCTTTCATAATAATATTGATTGGTTTTTTTCCTTTCTTGAGTAGTACTATATATAATGTATTCTTATAATTCGATCTATAACATGTACATCCATATATCTTCAAAATACTCGAAATAAATCTTCTGGTATAATATCTGTAAAAATAAAAATCACACAAAGTATCAATTTTTATTATAAAATGATTTTAGCTATTTAACATTTAGCCCGTAAATACTTATCTGATAAAAGTTATTTTCCATGTTGATTATTTTCCCCATTGATACGCGAAGAATAGATCAAAATTCTCTTCAAACTTATAACATGACGAGTTGATTAATATAACTTTTATATACTACATGTACTACGTGTACTATACATGTAAACATTCACATAAGGTTAGGACGGCCAGATGGTCATGTGTGTGTTTATACACATATATAACCCGATAATAATAAATATATAATAATATCTGTATGAATAATTAGTTATAATATAACATGATATGTAAAATCTATATATATAAAAGTATATATCATGCCATGCCATCAACTGATTTCAACTATATATTATATATATATAGATATATAAGCGTAAGATAGACGACAACCGGAAGTGTCGTAAGAGCTGCAAACCGGATATCTGAATAACAAGAAGAAAAGTTCGGAAAGGAAACAGTACATAAAAAAATTCAGCTCTCTATATCTTTTGAACGGGATAATCTTTTTAAATAAAATCTTTTGATTTGAGTAGAGCAATGAAATGGCTTTCGATTAAGAGGGATATGTAATATGGTAAAAACTAACGCAATATACGTAAAAGCGCATTGAGTTTTTCGTACACCCATTTCAATGTATATGTAGCACGGGTCGCTCCTTTAGGCTTCTTCTATACTTGCCTTCGGAGCGCTCCCGCGCTCCTTGATATAATTAATTATTAATTGATTATTATGAATATATAAATAATGGCTAAAGAATATGGCTATTAAAAATTATTAATTATTATTATTAATAATATAATTTATTTGACGTGTTCTTGTTTATGCACATACTGATTGTGCACATATTAATTGTGCACACTTTAACATTGGCATATATCTATATATATAGATCTGTACTAATGCTATCTGTGCACAATAAATATGTGCACAATCCTTATGTGCACAAACAAGGACATGTCATTTATTTTGTATAAAATTTTTCTTAAATCCAAAATTCAGAATTATTTGAAACTGTTTGAAACTGATACGAACAATTATAATTAGAAAAAATGTGTCCAAAATCATACATTTTGTAACATTTACAAACAATGTTAATAGTTCTAAACAGTTTTAAATAATTTTAAAGAATTATTAACTGTTATTAACATTTATAATTTATGACAAGGTTAAAGAAAATTTTATAATTTTGCATTTACTGAATTATTACTGTTTTTAATAATAATAACGTTAATTACAGAAATCATTTTATAAACATATGCGCACACAAGAATGATTTTGGTATTGGAGTGGAGTCATACAATTTTTTCGCTACGAATCACGGAAAAAACCCTTGTGATGGTATTCGTGCAGCTGTTAAAAGAAAAGTAAGGCGCGCATCTTTACAAAGATCAGCCGATAAGCAAATTTGAACTGCTCTTGATATGTACAATTATTTGAGTGAAAAAGAAAACAAGATTAGGTACAAAATGATTTTTGATAATGTAGACTTAATATTTTCTTACTAATGATACTAAAACTTTTGAAATCTGAAAAAAAATTTAAACGACATTAGCGATTTTAATTTGATTTGAAATTTTTCTACTAACGTTTTGTTTTACAAGTAAAAATCGTATTAACCTTGTAACTTTTTATTTAGTTCTGACTTTGCAATTTCAAGTTTTTAAATAGTTGATGAACACATCTTATTGTAATCACATCTAATTGTAATAAATCATAACTGAAATTCACAATATTTTCCGAAGTATAAAGTGATAAAATAATGAATAAGAACTAGATTTTTTAAATAAATAGCATGTTTAGTCTCTTTTAATTTTAATTTATACATTCTAGTTTAAATTAAAGTACAATGCGTTGTTATAACAATTGACATTTATTACAGTTGTATTTACGTGAGCAGCAAGGAATGTGAACAAAGGGAAAAAAAATTGAAAAAAAGATTTGACGAAGCTAGGACAGTGCCTAATACTAGAACGTACCACTACTTAAAGCCAACTGACGAGACAACTACCGAGTTCAAAATTTTGACTTCTGATAATGACTCGGAGAAAATAAAATTATATAAATAATATGTTTGTACAAAATATAATAAACTATAAATTTTTACAGTATTGCAGAGATATTACTGAACATATATTTAATAATACCTCCCTCTCTCTCTCTGTATGAAAAAAATCTTAGATTTTCATTGATACTCATAACTGGTACAAGCACGCAAAGTTATATATTTCAAAATGCGATATTATAGGATTTCTCAGCTCATACTAAGGTATTAAATGAAACTATCACCTTATAAAGAGTCTTCTAAGAGAAAGATGATCAATGAACCGAATCGTATCTCTCTTGCATTAGTATATAGAAGTTTAACGCAAATACGAAAAAAACGATATTTAAAAGTTGAAAATTTTTTAGGAAAAACCTAAAATGAATCAACGAGACCTTTTTTATGTATTAATACTATAAATAAACAATACTTTAAAGCTATAAAAGTTAGAAAAAATCACTTCGAAATTTTTACCAGGGGCTCAAAAATAGTAATTTTTTAGAATTTTAGCAAACACATCCATCTTTAAATGCTTGTATCTTTGTCATTTTTCGATAAATTAAATCGCGCGACCTCGCAAATTAAAGGACTCTGCAAGACAAAAAATTTGCGAGGTCGTGCAAATTAATTGGTGGAAAAATGCCAAAGATAGGAGCATTTGAAAATGACCTAGAAAATAAAAAAATTCGTAAATATTGACCATTATATTTGAGTATATAAGGGAGAGCGGGGCACGTGTGACACCCTAACTTTGATTAAAAATAACAACTAAACCGTGTATTATTTCAAAATGTACAAAAACGGAATAATTAGATCAGAAAAAAATAAAATAAAATAAACTATTAACTTTTTTTCATTTTCTTTTAATTATTGATAAAATACAGAAAAGAAATTCTGAAAAAAGTGCTCTACGTGCCCCACCGGCGGGTGGATTGTGGCACCCGACGGGGCACGCATGGCACGGTCAAATTTAATATTTTACTATAGGTATTTTTCAATTCTTTTTTCCAGTAATTAATAGTTTAATAATTATGCCATAATAAAATTTTCAGAAATCAAATAATTAATCAGTCTATTGAAAATTTAAAATTTTATTTTTATTAAGGAACATAACAATTTTTATTTTAAAATAAATTATTACAATTTAAAAAATGATTTTATATTATAAATTCCTTCTTATAAAATATGATCACAACATAATACTTTTGTTTGATTAACAAATTATCATTATTATTACAATAAGTTTAAATTTAAAGATTTCGCATCATTTTCATCTATGTAGCATATTTGAACTACCTGACCATTGAAAAAGGCAGTTTGAGTATCTACAATTGATTCCTTCCTTACCATTGTTTTTTCTACTCTATAACTTAATACGCAGTCGAAATAATCGTTATTTACTTATTAATCTAATAATTGAAACTAAAAACTAGTTAAAACTAAATTATTGCACTGCGTAGTTGTTAACCCATCTTGCTCCGTTTTTGGTTTGTAGGTTTGTAGGTTACATCACTTCGCTCGGCGGCCGCCGCGGCGCACTGATACGCCCGAGTGTGCCACGCGTGCCCCGGCAGGGTGCCACGTCATGCCCCATTTTAATACCATTTTCATTTTTTAATTATATTATTTATAAAGATTTTCTGAAAATAACAGGGCTTGAAAGATAAAAGTTGAAACTATCAAATAGGTTTGGTCTCATTTAGAAAAAAAATCATTTTCTCGATGCTCCAAGCGACTTAAAAATGAAGTCAACCTTGTTTCTAAGCACCGATTTTCAATCTTATTAAATTAAATGTTAAACATTATCTATAATCTCAAAAGTATAGAGGAAAATTCTAAAAGCATATCTAATTAGGTTTACGTAAAAATTACATTTTTTGCATTCATTAATATTAAAAATATGAGGGTGCCAAACTTACCTACCTGACACGCCATGCCCCGCCTTCCCCTACAGCTTTTTCTTATGTTCGGAAAAATTTGAAAAAAAAATTTCTGTAAAATATATACTTCAACAAACAAAATGCGATCTCGTGGGTTAAGATAAATGCCGATTTCGAATTTTGGTAGAATTTCAAAAAACAGCTAAAAATGGCCTAAAAACAGTCATTTTTTCGATTAATTACTGATATATCTCAGCATGTAAGGCATCTGAAGGGCTAATATTTGGCAAAAGTTCATATTTTATAAAGTACTTCAATGTTATCTCGTCTAGAATTGATTTGAAAAAATCACCTGCGCACCGAAATTGCAAAATGCACAAGAATGACCTATATATATATATATATGGGATGTTTCATGTGAAGTGAGCAGCTCAAAATTTTAAAATCGCTCAAATTTTTTTTACTTTTAGTTTTTTATAAAAATAACATGTTCCTAAAATTTTAGATCGATATTTGCATAAATAAAAAAGATATGCAACATTGAAAATTATTATTTTTTGCAATTTTTGGTTAAAACCCAACTTTTGTCATTTTTTTACTCAAAATCTTGAAACTTTTTGTATAGAACATTGATTTGAAAAAAGTTTGCATTTTAGTTGTAGAATGTAGTAGTATTTATTTTATGACCTATTTTGAGAGTCTCTGATTGGTCGATTATTGATATACCTTCATCGACAAAAAAAATGTTACGCCACAAAATTTTTTCTCCCTTTTTGTTTTCCTTGATTTGTGAAAATATATCCTTGAAATTAAGATCTAAACGAATATCGGCCGAGCCCATAAAAAAAGCTACAACACTTTAAAGTTTAATAAATCATTAAACTAGGCAGCCTTATGGTACTATAACTAATCAGGACTTATTCCAAGTTATGATATCCAGATTTCCATCTAACCCTCAAAGGTGTTTTCCTACCCCTACTGATGACTTGAAGTACTGTCCAAATAACCTCCTAAAGACATTCAATGTCTTTTCATTAACCTGTAAATAGTAAAAACCAGTTTTACGCAAAGAAATTACTATTTTTTAATATTTATTCCGAAATAAGAAAACTTCGACAAAATTTCTAATGTATTATAATTTTATTATTCCAGATTTTATTTGTAATTGTTTCTGTACTTATAAAAATATGCATTTTTAATAATAAATACAAGCATTAAGAATTTTATTAAATAAGTACACATACCTTTATAACTGAGAAATAAATGATCGGTTCTGGTAAAATTGTACACGTTCAAAACTTCTCAATGAAATTTACTTGGCAAATATTCTAATTTCCAAGTATAAAAGTGTCGCTTTAAAATTAATAAAAATGGGGATCAAAGTTCCTTATTGTTCTGGATTTACCACCTGAAAATAATTTAAATATAACCACAAAGAATCAATGTTGACATTGATTCTTTGCATTTAGATTGTGTCAATTTTTTTAAATTATACTTATCTGACAAATAGTCCATATGAAGATTATCTGTGAAAAGATTTTTCAGTACTATTTACTATTCTATATAATTGAAAATTCTTCTGTTATCAATATACAATTTCAACTATATAAATAAGCAAACCACTATTCACTACGAGAGACTCAGAGTTCTGGAACACCAATTTTCTTGAAAATGGCAAAGGTTGTAGGTAATATAACACCATGAACCTCTGCAGAGTTAATACCGCCTCCCCAGAAAAAAGCTGCAGCCATGTTGCAAAAAAGTACTCCATGGAAACGACTAAATCGGAGTGAACTTGCAATTCGAATAATGGCGCGCGGATTTCCGTTACGTTTTTACAAAGCCCTGTTCCCATGGAGTACTTTTTTTTAGCGAAATGGTTTTCTAACCTCACTTTCGGTTAAAACTTATCAAAATTTGTAGGAAACATAATTTTATTTTGTTCAGTATTTATTAAATTGTTGTTTTTTAATTTATTCTAATGCAATTTTAGTATTATATCAACAAATTTTGATAAGTCTTAACCGAAAGTGAGGTTAGAAAACCATTCTGCTAAAAAAAAAGTACTCCATGGGAATAGGGTGTTGAAATTTTCGTACGGAATGGGCCCGCTCATTATGAATTATTACCATGTACATATTGTTAAACAACATTGTTTATTGTTGATGAACAATGTTTTTAATAAGAAAAAGAAGATAAATATCAATTAGATTGTGCACAAAGTGAATATTAAAAAATTGTAAATATGTAATGTTATTAATTAATTGCGAGTAACTTTTATGGAATTAATTATTTTATTGTTATTAACACTATTAATGTTTTTATTTATTAATATGATAATATAACTAATCAGACTCACATTTACTACGTATTATTTAATCATGTAGTTAACACATTTTAAATTTCGCATCACCGCCATTACGATTTTACCATTCCGTAAGTTTTTCCGTAACACATGGGAGCGCACCCTAAGGGTAACGGAAATCCGCGCGCCATTATTCGAATTGCAAGTTCACTCCGATTTAGTCGTTCCGTTTAATTTTACGGAACGCATGGGAGCGCACCCTAAGGCTCGAATTTATAGTCGTCAGCTAGCGGAGTCGATTGACATAAACTGTTCGCTAACTCTATATGTGTACTTATACATCACTGACAGCTGACAGGTGACAGCAAAACTCAAGGGCTTGATCAAATGGAACTTCAGACAACCAGTTGTTTTCAAATCACAGGACAAAAAGGAACATCACCAGGGCAACAATTTTCAGATAAGTATGAGTAACCTCAAAAGTTTTTGAGGAGACTCAACATATTTATTTAAAAAAAAAGAAATAGGTTCTTTGTGTGTTTTGTCTTTTTTTAGGATGTGGAAGTAGACAGACAACCTCATCTAATATCAAAGAGCAATTTCATTGAGATGCAATGGGAAGTTTATCGAAAAGAAGGGATAGTTTGGATTGTGGATATCAAACCACTTAATTTATGCTAAATAATATTTAATTTTTTTCAATGCATGATAAAATTAAAAATTCATAAATGCCTGTACAAAAAGAATGAGCTCTGTCTTGGCCTTTAATCTTACATTGGAGATGTAAACCAAAAATAATGGAAATATCGCAAAAACTGTGATATATTTAGGTAATAAAATTTTTTAAACTAATTCTTTTGAATCTTAATATTTAACATCATTTATGTATATTTTATTCATATAATTAATTGGATATTTTTTTTTGCAGCACAAAGAGTAGAAAATGCAAAAAAATGTGAATATTGTACACATTTTTCCAGTTTTTAAAAATTAGAATGGCTGCAGCTTTTTTCTGGGGAGGCGGTATTAACTCTGCAGAGGTTCATGGTGTTATATTACCTACAACCTTTGCCATTTTCAAGAAAATTGGTGTTCCAGAACCCTGAGTCTCTCGTAGTAAATAGTGGTTTGCTTATTTATATAGTTGAAATTTTATATTGATAACAGAAGAATTTTCAATTATATAGAATAGTAAATAGTACTGAAAAATCTTTTCACAGATAATCTTCATATGGACTATTTGTCAGATAAGTATAATTTAAAAAAATTGACACAATCTAAATGCAAAGAATCAATGTCAACATTGATTCTTTGTGGTTATATTTAAATTATTTTCAGGTGGTAAATCCAGAACAATAAGGAACTTTGATCCCCATTTTTATTAATTTTCAAGCGACACTTTTATACTTGGAAATTAGAATATTTGCCAAGTAAATTTCATTGAGAAGTTTTGAACGTGTACAATTTTACCAGAACCGATCATTTATTTCTCAGTTATAAAGGTATGTGTACTTATTTAATAAAATTCTTAATGCTTGTATTTATTATTAAAAATGCATATTTTTATAAGTACAGAAACAATTACAAATAAAATCTGGAATAATAAAATTATAATACATTAGAAATTTTGTCGAAGTTTTCTTATTTCGGAATAAATATTAAAAAATAGTAATTTCTTTGCGTAAAACTGACTTTTACTATTTACAGGTTAATGAAAAGACATTGAATGTCTTTAGGAGGTTGGAATGGAATAAAAAAAGAGTGCAGTTCTACTACTTTAACAGATTTATGAAGAGAAATTGTCTGACAAACAAAATAAATCTGCTTGCATAGACAATAGTGGTTATCGTAAGCATTACTTAAGATAATCATATTTGGAGCTTTGTGTACCAAAAAAGGCCTAGGAGGTTATTTGGACAGTACTTCAAGTCATCAGTAGGGGTAGGAAAACACCTTTGAGGGTTAGATGGAAATCTGGATATCATAACTTTGAATAAGTCCTGATTAGTTATAGTACCATAGGACTGCCTAGTTTAATGATTTATTAAACTTTAAAGTGTTGTAGCTTTTTTTTATGGGCTCGGCCGATATTCGTTTAGTTCTTAATTTCAAGGATATGTTTTCACAAATCAAGGAAAACAAAAAGGGAGAAAAAATTTTGTGGCGTAACATTTTTTTTTTGTCGATGAAGGTATATCAATAATCGACCAATCAGAGACTTTCAAAATAGGTCATAAAATAAATACTACTACATTCTACAACTAAAATGCAAACTTTTTTCCAATCAATGTTCTATACAAAAAGTTTCAAGATTTTGAGTAAAAAAATGACAAAAGTTGGGTTTTAACCAAAAATTGCAAAAAATAACAATTTTCAATGTTGCATATCTTTTTTATTTATGCAAATATCGATCTAAAATTTTAGGAACATGTTTTTTTTATAAAAAACTAAAAGTAAAAAAAATTTGAGCGATTTTAAAATTTTGAGCTGCTCACTTCACATGAAACATCCCATATATATATATATATATATATATATATATATATATATATATTTCAATAAAAAAGATTTCCGTGAATAATAATAAAAAAATGGACTCTCCTGTACCTTCTTCCCTTAAGTGCCCAAAGCCTTGGCACCTGAAGCACCGTGGGACTATAATTCGTTTTCTGACCCGATGAGGGGGCAATTAATCACGATGAAGTTCGTACTTTTATAGAAACGCAATATAGTCCAGTTAAAGCATGTTATCATATCTTAAGTAAATGATTACAGTGTAATAGTCATCGTATCATACATTTAACAGTTCATTTACCTCAACAACAGTCAATTATAATTAATGATATTAATGATGATATAGCAGTGTAGGCTGCATTAAATCGAAGAAGTACATTATTAGCTTATTTTGATTTGAATAAACAAGATTTTTCAGCTAGACAATACACTTATACTGAAATTTCGGCTCCTTATGTTTTTAGACAACATAATGAAAATGGTAATAAAATTTATAGATGGTCAAAACGGAAATCTTATTATAATTGTATTGGAATACGTAAGTCCAAGTCAGGTAGAGTTATTTCTATTAAGATTACTTTTATTAAATTGTTTTGATGAATTAAAAAATGTAAACGGTGTTCAGTATATGACGTTTTCGGAAGCTTGATTACCGTTAAGTCTTATAGATGGTGATGAGGAATGGAGTCGAGCTATGCTGAAAGCTGTAAGTTGGATGATGCCAGGTAATACATGTCTGTTATTTGTTCGTATTTTGATTCATTGTCAACCTGTGTTTCCTGACGAACTTTGGGAAAATTTTAAAGATGCATTATCAAAAGACTTTCTAAGATTATATGGAGATCATACTAGAGCTTACAATTTAGTTTGTTCCATTATTTGTGAAACGTTGATAGCGGGAGGCAATAATATTTGAATATGACAATCGAAGAACAGAAATGAAATGTTATATTTTAATTTTAATATTTGATTGAAAACAAAAAACATAAGTTAAAAAGAATTAAAACTGACTAAGCTGAAAAGTTGGAATGTTATAAGTGGCTGAAATAAAAAAAGTAAATATTTTTTTAAAGAATGTAGTAAAGCTGTACAGGAAATAAAAAAAAAACAAATACAAAAGTGGTCCCAGTTAAATTGGTTAGAACTTCGCAGAGAATTTCCCAGAGTTTTAATCAATTTAACTAGGACTGTTTTTTCAACAAATTTGTGTTTTTCAGTTTTTTTTAGACTGATAATTGTTGGGCTCAGAGCAAAAACAGGTTGAATTCTATGCTTATACACACAACTTAACCAGTTTTTGCTCTGAGCATGTGAATTAAAATAGAAATAATTTTATTTGTGATTATATGGACCAAAAAATATTTTGTTGTAAATAAAATCATGACTCTGTGATTAAGTATCTTTTGTATAAAAAATAATTATTTTATTTCATGTTATATAATTATGTAATTATAAATTACAAATAAAGATGAGTTTGTACTATTTTTTTTTTCTTTATTAATTGTAGATTTAATATATTACATTGAATAAATAAAATACATTAATTGTAAATAGCACACACTGCACCCGTGCTAGAGCCCTCTCCACTTTCAGCTCTTTTCTAAATCTATGCTTTTTACTTTTTATGCTCTCCTCTGCCGTCCGTATTCGAGATCTATTTGTCTTTATTTCTACGTTATAATGAAATCAGAGTACAGTTACATCATGAATAGTTACATAAACATGAAATAATCGATGTGATGTAGCATGTATCCAGAATTATCAACATGTTAACAAAATTGTAGTCGAATTAAGGTGGCTTGGGAGCGAGAATTGGTCACGTTACTAAAATTTGTTTGCAATCGTTTGTTCACATGTTATAATGTAAGAAACGATATTATATCATATAAAAATACACGGAAAGAAATTTTGTAGTAAAAATTACAAATATTCGAGACAAAATTACCAGTTTCTATGGTAATTGATGGACAGACTGACAATTTCAAACTTTTTACCAAAGTTCCTTGATAATTTTTTTTTTTAGCTAATGTGAATTTAAAAAATTAATTTTTTTTTATCCATATTAATGGATATATAGTATTTCAATATAGAAATAGAAACAGAAACAAGGATGAGAAAACATTAAACTGAAAAAAATTTTTTACGGAAGCGGGATTCGATCCAACGATCTTTGGATTGAGAATTCGACGTCCTAGCGACTGCACCACGGAAGCTGTTAATAACAGTCATTTGAATCGCCGTTATTACTTACTGAAGATATGTGTATTGTTTTCATATTAACGTTGCGCACGCCTCTAGTATCAATAATTTCCTGAAACACAATAATGCACAGTGCGCATGAGCAAGTAGACAAATACCAGGTTACTTGGTAAAATTTATCAGTTTTCTTAGTAAAATTCCTGGGTAATCTTGTAAAAATGTCTAGATTTCAATTTTGACCAGTGTACATGGTAATTTTTACTCAGATAATTTGGTATTTTTCTAAGTGGTTATGGTAGTTTTTCCTGAGAAACTTATAAATTGTATTAAAAACCTGGGAATATCACGCCTTTTGACAGTCTGTCCATGCACTACCAAAGCACCTTGGTAATTTTTACTCTATAATTTCTCTCCGTGTATGGATCTTAAAGTAACAAAAAAATTTTTTTCAACGACATTTCAACATTGCAAAAATAGATATCGCCTAATAAAAAAAATGATCTAATTTATTTAATTTAAAATTGGAAGGACTCATTTGGTTCCACGTGCAATTTCATAGGGTGTCATTGATATCAAAATTAAAAAATTTTCAAAACCTGTAAAGATACATCCACATGTTAATAGGTTCAGGCATGCTTTTTATTAAAATTGCTCACATTAATGAACTTTGTTTTCTATCGTTCTACTATCGTCAAAACCTGCATAGAAACATCTATTTGTAAACAAAGTTCATTAATGTGACCAATTTTCGCTCCCAAGCCACATTTTATAGCACTGTGTGACCTAAATCCGCACTTAAGTCACGGCTAGCTGTGACTTAAGTTGTCCATTATTACACTGTGAAATAATGAATTTACTTAAGTCACAGGCACGTAATTAACGCCAATTATCTACCAAAACTATTCAAAAATACGATTTTACATATAAGAATGAACAGGAAAAGAAGTAAAACTTCGTTAATAGTTGACAAACCACAAAGAATAAATAAAAATGATTATAATAAGGCTTGTCTATATTATAGGTTAGTTTCATCTGCTATGAGATAGCAGACCGCGCGCTTTTTAAATATTCAATGTTAAACTGTATGGATTTTAGTTTTAAAAGTCTTTCTCTTTAATGATATAACGTATACAAATCTTTCACTTTCATAAACTTCAACTTATTGTTAAAGATACAAATCAAATTGCCAAGAATCTAGTTTTATGATTTTTTTATGTATATATTCAATATTCTAGATTCAATAATAACCATATTCTATATCAGGTATTCTATTATTTAAAAAACTTTTTATTAATTTTTTTCAGGACGGGGGGGCTGCCCCCCCCCTCCGCCCCACACTTCTCCCACCCCACTTCCGAGTTCCAACTATCATTATAAATAAGCACAAATAAATAAAATAAGAATATGGCGGATTTATGTCACACGAGCTATAAAATAGTATACGATACTCGTGACTTAAGTGGCTCGTTATTACACGGCGTTTAGCCCCCTCGCTGCGCTCGGGCGCTAACCTCACGCCGTGCAATAATGGGCTACTTAAGTCACACGTATCGTAATATACTATTATTGAATTAGTTCCATTTCGGTAATTATTCTTAAGTAAGAACATATTTTAACTATGATATAAATATATACATATTATTCTTATAAAAATACTGTCTGATAGTAATTTTATTCGATCAATTATCATAATTATTTGATAAATGTTTTAATAAAAACAAAACTTAATACAGGAAACTGGCTACTTATAAAAGAAACTTATAAATTTAGATATATGTATAATATGATCATTAATTAGTTAACGTATAAATTATTAAGTAAAATGAATATATAAATTGGCCTAAGTCAACGTGTAGGATTCCACGGAGAATGTATAGAATTTTACATTTACAATAAGAATAATGAGTAATATAATGCATAAGAAATATTTTAAATATTTAATATTTGCAATATACTTGCAAGCTACTTGAAAAGTACTGCTAATGACAAAATTTGCAATATATTTGCAATATATCAGTAAAAGCTTGGGATATGTGCATTTGCAGAAATGTTGCAAATATATTGCAAAATTACTGGTGCACTATATTGTTTCAATTTTTACGCAGGTAATTTGATGCAGCTAAATGCCAATATATTGGCAGCGACTTTGAATTGGTGACATTTTATTTCCTCTCTTCAGCAACACAACCATCCCTTAGCTCAAATCAACGACTCCTTTGCACATCGTCAATCCTACACCTCTCTCAGCCAACACCCGCCTCCTCATAAACAGATTCAGCAAAATTCAATTCGCAATAACGCAGCTCTCCATCGAACGACAAAGGCTACAAAACGTAGCCACTCCCCTCGAGTCATAAACCAACTCACACACATTCTCTCTCTCTCTCTCTCTCTCTCTCTCTCTCTCTCTCTCTCTCTCTCTCTCTCTCTCTCTCTCTCTCTCTCTCAATACCCAGTGTCCATCCCGAAGATTCACGCATCGGTAAACGCGGGGACGCCCATATAAAGAAGAGCTACTCGCTTGCGCTGGCGCGTATGTTAATTCGCACGGCGCGAGCGTGCGAACAGAAACAGAACAGAAACAGCTGCGCGCGCTCGCGCGGGGTGTAATATATTTCTCTCTTGGCGCTCGCTCGCTCGCGCGCGTCACTTACAGACGCACAGTCCGTACGTTATACGATTGCAGCTAGCACTTTTATAGAGCGTTTTTACGAGCAGCGCCGGCCAGCTCGTGCAGCCAACTGCCTTGATCCACTGCGCGCGTACTGCCCTCTCTTTTTATCTCCTCCATTTCCGGCTCATATACTCCATGCGCGCGAATACGCATGCGCGCGTCTCGATAATCGTTTTTTTCCCTGTGCTTTTTTTTTTGTTTGGTCGTCGGGCAAGAGAGAGAGAGAGAGAGAGAGAGAGAGGGGGGGGGGGAGGATTCGTCAAAAGCGCAGGTGTCTGGTAAACGTATAAATTGCAGGCCTGTTGTTGTTATCTTTCGGGAGGAGGTTTCGATCTAATCTTCCGGCTACAATAACTCAGCCGGACCGAGAGGGACAGAACGGGGCAGGAAATAAACGTTACATTTAATTAAAGCGCGCCGTCTGTCACGCCGCGCGCGGGGATCAATAAATAACTGTGTGGCGCGTTGTCGCAATTAATCCGTCATAGCGGCTGCGGCACCGAAGATTCTTCAGGGGCCAACCAATTTTTTAATTAATTCGCGTCCGCTGACCGTGGTTTTGGCGATCATTTTTTTCCCTCTTCTTGTTTCTGCCGGTTAGACACGTGCCGCGTAAAAACGTCGCCACGGAGACGCGCGGAGAGCAAAGGTGGCGGATGCTGCACCGCGCTCATTGATTTGATTAATCGAACGAATAATAAATTTGCGCTGGGCTGTAGAGCAAAGAGAAAGAGAGAGAGAGAGGGGGACAGAGAGGAGAGAGAGAGACAAAGAAAGCGAAATGGAATAAAAAGCTTTTACGCGAGCCTTTTACGAGGTGTCCGATTTTACGACTCGTTCTCTTTCTGTCCCTCTTTCGCTCGCTCTCTTTCGCAGCGCGCCGATTGCTTCGGGATCACGTCTACATATATATACACGAGGACGGACCTCAAAAAGATTAACAGGCACACACGCACACGCGGACTTCCGAGAAAAAGGGTATGGCACGAAATATAAAAATCCACGAGCGACTGTTAACTCGATACGAAGCTTTTAACGGTCGTACCGATGAAATCTGTATTAACGTGCACGTTCGCACACATGCACACACACACACGTTGTCCGCGATATGATGAAAAAGAAGAAAAGCCGACGGCACATTGTGCGTCCCGTGCGCGGGCGCGCGCGCGCGCGCGTGAAATCGAAAATACGCTCGCGGTGTAAATACAAAATGTAAATATAATATTATATATCAAGCTTTTAAATTTCGCCCGGTAAATATTGCATTGCGCGCGTATAATAATACCGAGCGACGCATTGTTTGCCGATATACTTTGCAATATTTAAATGCGCACCCGGGAGTATTGAATAAGGGAGTATTGAATTTTTCGCTATCGAATATTATATCGTGAAGCGTAATTAAATCTCTAACGCGAGGCGCGACGATGAAACGCGGGGGCTGAATAATTTAGGAAAGCGGTATCGAAAAGGCGTGATTGCAAGCAAAAGTGGTACGTATAATTGCCCACCAGTATCTATTCTCAAGTATCGCAAATACTCAAGATCGTTTAGAAAGTATATTAAAATTGGTAAGTATATAGTGCACTAAGAAGATTATGTTGACGATGGTAAATTTTGTCGCCCTAGTGAAGCAAGGGCGATAATCACACGAGTCAAGATAACCTAAACGTACGTATTGCGTACAATACTTGTCTATAGAATGTACGCAAATACCGATCTTTCGCACGTTTGGGTACGAAAAGGTTATGCACAGAATACGAAAAACTAATATATTATGCAAGTAGTGCATAAAATGTGATTTTCTATCAAAGTACTAGACAATCGAGAAATTTTCATTTTGTTTATGAAAGTAATACTGTATTTTACGTAATTCTTGCAAAAATATATCTTTGTTATTCGATTTAATGAAATTTAAATACTTACCACTTTTGCTTCACTCCAATTGCTGAGTCACTGAAATGCTTAATATATATTGGCAATATATTGGGCAATTGGCGAAACGCCAAAGTCTATTGACTGTATATTGAATATATATTGGACGTATATGAGGATATTTTTAATTTGTCCACACTTAGAGGGTTCAAAAAATAAAAAAAAAATTTGAAGGCACACCTTCACGACAAGTTTCTTCTCATTCTATAGGCCATAAAATATATAAAAAAACTCGTGAACATTAAAAAACGATCTTGTGACACAGTTTTAGAAAAAAAATCCATTTTTCTTATGGAATTTTAACATGGGAAAAATGGACGAAAAGTAGTCACTAATTATGAGCGAATAGTAAGCTTTTAAATGTGCCAACAAATATTCCACAAAAAAGCGATTAAATTAGAAGAAAAGAGCTTTAATTTAAACTAAAGATTGTTAAAATCGGTCGGTTCTGTGTAAAGTTACGTGCATTTGAAAATCGCGAAAAATGACCAAAAATGATTGAATTACGTGGATTCGGGAAAAATCGCTCATTTTTGGTAATTTTTCGCGATTTTCAAATGCACATAACTTTGCACAGAACCGACCGATTTTAATGATCTTTAGCTTAAATTAAAACTTATTTCTTCTTCTTACGTAGGGAGATGATGCAACTGAAGTAAACCGTAAATTACTGCAGAGAATCCATTTGAGATTACAATATTAACGTATGTCTTTCGTTATTTTCATCTATTTTTAGTTTTCCTTAATGATTTTAATTGCATTTTGCAAATAAAACAGACGTGAGAAAAACAGTAAAATATCAGTTACCATGTAGTTTAATTATAACTTTACCAACCCCTTAATTTTCGATTAAATTAGAGCATAAAAATGACAATTCTGCTAAATACCGAAAATTGAAAAATATATGTACGTATACGGTATGGAAACTCGCGAAACAACATCGACGCCGCGCTACAAGTAGATATACGCCGAATTTAGTCAGACGCGTTCGGATGGACTATGTATGCAGCGGATCGCGCGCGCGCGCGTAGTCATCCACGCGTATATGTAAATATAAATCTATAAATACAGGTGTATGCATATGTATAGGTAAATACATAAAGCGCGGCAAGACGTGAATACGCACGTTTCGGATGTTATACGTGTGAAATGAACTTTGACAGGGATTTTCATATCTTCCCTAATGTTCGTATACTGTATTGTCAAATGTTAGGGCAAAACCGGAATTCTCAATTTCTCGGTTACTACTAGTGAGATGTATATAATATCTATGATAACTCTTTGAGAATGTTCCTATTATCACTTTGTAAACGAGCATAGGCGCCGCAACATTACATGTTCAATAAAATGATAAAATATGGATTATAATTTTTGTAATAATAGAGAGAGAGTGAGAGATATTGTCAATAGGAAGAATTGTAAATAAGGCACACCTGCACAAACATGTCATAACACGTCACAAACTACTGTAAACAGAAACACATATACACTACACAGAAAATTTTTGTAAACGCTCCTAAACCGCAAGTTAACGCTAATCCTAGCAATCACTGAGAAAAGTTACCTCAGCTACCGCTTGATGAGGCTAACCTCAATCAAGAAGACGACCAACCTTAGCAAACACTCAATAGGTTACCTCAGCTACCGCTTGATGAAGCTAACATTAATTTTGTTCAAGTACCAACCTCAGAAACTGCTCGATGAGGTTACCCTTGAATTACCCAAAGGACCTGGCATAAAAATTGAGTTTTTCAGGGTGTTGTGCATCGTCCAGAAGAACGATGTCACGGCCCTCAGATACGTTACGAGTAGAAGCTCACAGAGCTCAGGAATGCAGCTGCGACTCAGCAGCGCACAATGCATTGACCGCCGAAACAGGCATCAAGCAATGATGCAAGATCTCGATAAATGCGGCAGCGCGGCGGGATTCGAACCACAATCAACCGTTCAGGAAGCGTTGAACCTCTCAATAATTGGGCCATCCTGACGAGGAACTGAGGTGGACATTGGATTGCTAAACCAAGAGCAACTAATAACCGTATTTCTATCCCCACTCAAGACGGATGGAGACGGGTATTAATAATGAGAGATCAGGACACACAAAAGAAAGTCCGACCAACGAAAGAGAACGAGAGATCCGGATGAACGAGTTACCAGACAAGGAGAGGCCACGTATCGATTCACGAAGAAGACTACAACTACGAGCAACCCGGCCGCGAGTAGGGCTTGATATCTCTCTCTCGTATTAAGTATTTAATAAATATACAATTCTATTATTATACGTGCCTTGTATTTCATTGCACCGTTCCATTACTGAAACGGCACGGAAAACTGAAATCCTTCACCCGTTATAATCGTGAAGAACCTTCACACGTAACAAATGCAAAATGCACAAAAAGTAAGCAAAAAATATTTTTTTGATCGGATAAAAAAAAAATTTTAGAAGTACCCACTTCAAACTTGGGATCATTTCATCCGCAGAAAAGTTGGAAAGCTTATGGACAGTGAAAAAACTTGTCTAATCGAGAACTATGATTCTGGACCATATAAGCGGTCCAGACAAATTTCTAAGGTAAGATAAATATACCCCCTTTTATGTGTAAGAAGTGGGAAATAATTGGTTTACATTTATGTATTAAAATATGACTTTTTTTATTTCAGAAAAAAAGATGTCTAACTCCCTTAACATAACATGCAATACTTTTAGATACATCACTAATCTTATTTTTATCGATCACATTTCTAGAACATTTTCCTTTTTGGTAAACAACAAAAAACCTATCACTTTCAAAATCTGTCGGCCTCAGAGCAATACGTTAACCTTCTGGTATAGTTGTGGACTAATAAAAAGAGTCCGTGGATAATAATTCTTTGTATCTCTAATTGTGACTACAAACTGACTACCCGTATCTTCTACATCACTTACTCTAATATTGCAAATTTCATGACATCTAAGCACACCGCAAATACCAAATATAAGAATAACCTGAAATACAAAGGAACAGTAAGATAAACATTACAATAATTATTACACATAAATACATAATCAATAAATAATAAATACTTTCATAGCCAAATATATCAAATCATCACTACCTTCCAAAAATTGTACTATCTGAGACCAAATAAAAACTTTGGCTTTCTTTGATCTATATCCTCTCCCAAAATTCTTCAAAAATGTTTTCAAATTATAAAAATCATCCAGCCGAATATTATCTCTAAGTCCCAATGTATTTTTTAGCATTGACCATCGATTCCACAAAGACGATGGCTTGAACTTCTTTGACAACTCATCAAAGTAAACTAATAAAGCAGATTCCGTGTATGTTTTCACATTAGATCCAATAGACCACTTTTGAAAATCTTCATAAACTTTTTCATATTTTTCACATAATTTTTTTGGTAATAAATTTTTGGCAATGGAATCACCTTCTAATTCAATATTTCTTATCATTGTCACCTCTTCTTCTTCATCAATATCTGACTTAGATGAATTATCTATCAAAGCCATTTTAATATTATATCTACCTGCAATGTAAATTAAAAATTTGTATTACAAAAATTGTAAAAAACAAGCTCTTTTTTAGGTTAAAAAATTCAATATTTCCTTACCTTTAAACGTACACATGATTCTGGATATCGTTATAAAAAAAACTATGAAGATTAAAAAAAGATCAATTTCACAAATATTCTTTTTTTTTATTTATAGTTTCACTAACGAATAAATACTCGAAAAGTATAAGGTTGGGCATATTCGTTATAAGTTGCATACAACGTGCAAGGGACGGGGCTCGGTGGCTTGATATATATACGTTATGCGAATGATGCGCACAAGTCTAGTGCGCAGATTCAATACAACCATAGAAGTATATACGTGATGTGCACAACGGCACAAGAAGTCTAGTGCACAGATCTCTGCACGTTTTACATTGAATTTATTAATAATTTTATATTGAAAGTGTACAAAATTTGGGCGCAGTGAGCCGAAAAATCGTATACGCTACTCGGGTCGAAAGTATGCTAGCCCCTGCCCGAGTGTTTGCCGCCCGAGCGAAGCGAGGAGACACACACACACGCATGCTAGGAATAGCATACTTTCGGCCCCCGTAGCGTAATATACACTATAATACTATTACTCCCTAGATGCGTAATATACTATTAATCGCTTTAAAATTTTCTAGAGATGTAGAGTTTATATATTTATCGTATAAGTTCTTTGGTGGGTAAAAGAATTAGTTCATGATTTTCATAGATATTTTACTACGGAAACAAGAACTTTAGTTAATTATTTTCAGATTCTTTTCAATGGACTGTAGTAAATAATTTGGTTTTTACAGTGCATAACCGCTCAATCAATGAACAAGATAATTTTCACCTACAATTTTTTCTCAGAATAAGTATTGCGATTCGTTCATTATAAAAATTCTGATTATTTACTTATTAATGCTCGTATCGTCATAAAATATGAAAATGTTGCATACAATATCTAAAAAACCAATGCCATTTGATTAATCGTGAATAATATTAGCATAGACCATGTCCATCTCAAATCGAACGACCCGACTATACTCATATTACAGATTATTTTAGAATGGAAGTATGTTATTCTTCTCTTAAAGACCGAATGCATCTCAAATCGAACAGCCAGAGTATGAATACCTCACCGATCATTTTGGAATCAAGGTATTGCTGTTCTTCTCTAAAAATGATTCGGAACTAAAATTGCATCCGATTGGCAATGTTAAAAATTTTTTACAAAATCCTAATTTTCAAATTATATTTTTCAAGGTCATCTTCAAACAGCTGCCATTTTACAAGTTTTTTAAGTTTTATTTTATTTTTTTTTTTATTTATTCATTATACGGGCAAAAATTTGCCCTTTACAATACTGTATTACATGTATGAAGATGGCGAAGTAACGAAGTAAAAATATGAAAATGGCTTTAGTGAATGAAGAAATAAACGCATATGATGGGAGTTAAAAGGTGGTGGTCAAGGATCGAAGCGCAGACTTGTAAAGTGTTAAGATTTGGATGCTGGTAATGTTTCCTGGCAAAAGATTCCAGGTTCTTCTCAAACGGTTAACTGTAGAGAAGAACCCAAAGTTAGAACGTGCTGTGCTTTCACTCAAGACCCTATGATTGCGTAAATTGTAGGAAAGACTGCGTTCAGTAAATAGACATAGTAACTCAGGGCACTGTATGATATTATGAGTAAACGTTAATAGACAATCATGGAAATAATAAAGTGAAGTAATGGTCTAGATATTACAAAATGCAGCTATTTCCGAGTAATTGTGATCAAGTTTGCTCATAGGTCTATTAGATTTGAAGGATACGTATCTTAAGAATTTATGGTGGATGGATTCAAGCTTAGTTTTCAAAGTATTGGTGAAAGGCGCCCAGATAGGTGAACAGTAAGTCAAACTAGGTATTACGAGAGTTTTATACAGGTGAACTATTGCAGATATATTGCGAAAATCCTTGGTTGTACGCTTTACAAATTCTAGGGTTTTGAGTGATTTAGAAATAGTGACATTAATATGGGGAACAAAAGATAGAGAAAAGTCAAAGATTACACCAAGATCCTTGACCGTATCCGCACGCTGAAGGTTCGCATCGTTTATCCTATAGTTATATAAAATGGGTGGCTTACTTTTGTGAAACGAAATTACACTATACTTGTTAGTATTGAGTATAAGACCTTTTTCGTCACATCATTTAGCCACCGATTTGATATCGGCTTGTAATAATCGAGAATCTTCGACCGAATTAGTAACAGTAAACATTTTTATGTCATCCGCATAAATCAATATGCGTGCATGCTTTATGTGGTTAACAATATTGTTATGTATTGGTAATCGAACATGAGAAAAACGAAAGCGTTGTTAAGCGATTAGTTTGTTGTTCTCGACTCGATTTCTCAGTTTAGTTGATTCGATAGCTTGTTATTGACAAAACATTTTATCGTATGTGTTTAGGACCTTGAATAAATTAAATGTTGCTCTTTTTATTAATAGTATTATTAATTATTGTATATATGTGTGAGTGTAACAATTCATTAATATACACGCAAAAGAGAAAAGATCCGAGGTGAGAAACTTGAGAAACAGAGGTGACATAAAATGGTTTAGTGATGCAATTGTAGATTCGTACAGCCTGGGCGCGATTGTTTAAGGCTTTGGACATGTCAGTATAAATAGCATCGACTTGCTGAGAGTGTTCCAAAGCTTCAGACAAAAAATCATTAAATATGAGTAGGTCAGTTGGTGTATATTTGCCCCTCATAAAACCGTGTTGCTAATTAGCAAGTTTACCTAAAAGTTTGGAGGATAATTTGGGCAGACAGCTAATAATGGAGATGGGCCTATAATTTGAAATGTCATGCCTGTTTCCCATCTTATGAATCGAATAGATATATGAGAATTACCAAAAGTCAGGGAAATAGCCAGTTGTAACTATCTTTTTGAAAATTTCTACGACTGGTGATTCAATTACAGGCCAGCAACGTTTGATAAAATAAGCTGGTATATTATCAGGGCCAGAACTGACGCTGTCTTTTAACTTGTTTACTAGGCGACGTAATGATTCGGCCGAGATCTCTATTTGAGAAATAGTTTCGTCGTAAAACTGATCGAGTGGAACTTCCTCAAGAACGCTATCACTATAGGTCGAGCCGAAATAAGTGGAAAAGAGGTTAGATGTCAAAGATTTGTTAGTCGCGTCAGAAGAACCGAGAAAAATCTTAGATGGAATACTCGAGTAGTTATTCAAGTCCTTTACAGAAGACCAAAATGAGTGAATATTTCGTTTCATACTATTTTCAACCGAATTGATATATTGCCGATATTTAACGCGCGATAAACGTAAGCAATGTACTCTCAGTCTTTTAAATTCAATAAAATTCGGCTGAGATTGAAATGACTTCCAGTGACAGTGTGCTTGTTTTTTGTTCTCAGTTGCTTCGATTAGTTCTAAATCGTACCATACCGGATGTGAATTGGAAGACTGTTTACCTAAAGGAATATGTTTTTCTATTACAGTATTAAACGCATCATACAAGTTATCAATTTTAGTATTTAAGTCGTTGCTAGATAAAGCAGTATCCCAATTCATATCGGTAAGTTTACATCGAATAATGTCATAGTTTGCAACATAATAATTACGCTTGAGAAATGCTCAAGAAAAGTTGGTTTCAATTTTGTTCTGGATTTCGTAGAAACATGATAAGCGTCGGTAGATAGTAGTTCCTCTTGAAGGTCCACAGATGTTAGAAGTTCGGCTGGAGCGAATAGCAAGTCGAGCGTATATTGTTTATTCGGATGAGATGGGAGATGTTGTATAAGGTTTAATAGTCCAGACGCTGGGTACAGTCCCGTATGTAATAAATATTCCCCGGGTAAAAAGTGGTGTTCCTTACGTCTTTTGGCCCGCAGAATCCGAATCTGGAGGTCTTTTTTCGATAAAAGTGGTATAACATTGTTTAAACAACGATTGATTAAACAAATGATAAAAAATGGTTTTTTGCCATTCGCGTATTTTTTTTTCTGAAAATTTACGTTATTTTGAGAAGAAAAGGTCCTTTGGCCCACCTTCGAAAAATGCAAATTGAAAAAGTTATGATTTTTTGAAGTTGCAAATTTTCATTTTTTAATAAATTTTACCACTTGTAAAATGAATGCAAATGAATTTTTTTCAAAAATTCAAACTGGTATTTCATCTTTAAACCTTGAATAAACATTTTAATTCCCAAAAAGCATAGCTTTTATCGATTAACTATATGTTTTATTAATGCACATTTATGCGAATTTAAACGTGATTTTACTCATAAAATACGCGATTATTTATTTTTGACCAAATTTTGTCGCTTTTCTGGCTCATTACAAACGTCGCTTCTTTCATATTTTGGTTCACAGAATTCGAAACATAAGGTCTTCTTTAAGTAAACGTGATACAACATTGTTTAAACAACAATTGTTTAAACAAAAACACAACAAAATAGTTTTTTGCTATCCAAGTATTTTTTTTCTGAAAATTTACGTTATTTTGAGAAGAAAAGGTCCTTTGACCCACCTTCGAAAAATGCAAATTGAAAAATTTATGATTTTTCTAAATTTTAATTTTTCCATTTTTAAGCAATTTTAGCCAGTTGTAAAACCAATTCCTTTTTTAATTGAATTTATATCGTTAAAAAAATTCAAATTTATGTGACATCTAACTTTATACTTTGAATAACCATTTAAATATCTAAGCAGCATTTTTTTTCTTAGTTAACTATGTATCTTAGTTATAAATAGTATATAGTACATTTATTTATAGTATATATAGTTTTCTCGAAATATTTTCTATTTAATAAAATTTTTCAATTTACTGGCAACTTAATACTATTTTAATTTTTAACAGAATAATATACAAATAATTAAATAACGCTATTTCGCATATTTTCATGGAAAAGTAACGTTTTTGCGTATTTTAAATTGACTATTATCAGTTATATTATGATAAAAAGGATTGTATATCAATCGCATTTATCTGCGTTAAATTAATATTAAATTTAACAGTAATTATGAATTTTAATAATAAAAGAATGTATTAGCAAATATGTATATCATTATAGCTTTTAATAATTACTTTTATAAAGAACTTATAAAATAAATAATTTTCAATAATAGGCATATAAAATAACAATTAATTTATTCAAACTTGTTTCTGCAGCTATTTAGTTTTTTACATGCACAAAAGGATATACATGATATTTTGGCGCTCCCACAACAGCATGTAATTCTAGTACATGCTTTACATCTACAATTCGCGACTAATTCTTCAGCTGGAGGTAATATAGTAAATTTTTTCTCAGGCATACCATCTTGTTCGACATAACCAAATAACCGGGAATCAAGTTTTTGCGTACTACGCTTTTAAGCAATTGAGCTGCACGTGCGTGATATAAAATGCTCTCAATATGTGACCTAAATCCGCACTTAAGTCACGACTAGTTGTGACTTAAGTAGCCCATTATTACACTGTGAAACAGGTACGTAATTAACGCCAATTATCTACCAAAACTATTCAAAAATATGATTTTACATATAAGAATGAACAGGAAAAGAAGTAAAACTTCGTTAATAGTTGACAAACCACAAAGAATAAATAAAAATGATGATAATAAGGCTTCTCTATATTATAGGTTAGTTTCATCTGCTATGGAATAGCAGACCGCGCGCTTTTTAAATATTCAATATTAAACTGTATGGATTTTAGTTTTAAAAGTCTTTCTCTTTAATGATATAACGTATACAAATCTTTCGCTTTCATAAACTTCAACTTATTGTTAAAGATACAAATCAAATTGCCAAGAATCTAGTTTTATGATTTTTTTATGTATATATTCAATATTCTAGATTCAATAATAACCATACTCTATATCAGGTATTCTATTATTTAAATAACTTTTTATTAATTTTTTTCAGGACGGGGGGCTGCGCCCCCCCCCCTTCCGCCCCACACTTCTCCCACCCCACTTCCAACTATCATTATAAATATGCACAAATAAATAAAATAAGAATATGGCGGATTTATGTCACACGAGGTATAAAATAGTATACGATACTCGTGACTTAAATGGCTCATTATTACACGGCGTTTAGCCTCACGCCGTGCAATAATGGGCCACTTAAGTCACACGTATCGTAATATACTATATTTAAGTAGACTGTAAAATATTAATTTAAAAACAATTAAGGGAAAAACATAATTATATTAAACATATTTAATAGTATAGCTATGTATACATTCTATTCATAGTAAAATGACAATCCCAATTAAAATTTATAGATAAATGTTAAATTTAAATTAATGGTTTACCTCGACCAAAATCAAGAAGGTATTTTTCAGGGCTAGCTCGTACAGCACCATATTTTGTGCCGACTTTGCTCGTGTAATCGGCACCTGTAAGATGATGAGCAGAAACGATGCTATCGCAAACCTCGATGCCTAATTTTCTTGCCATGGTGTGCACTGGGATGTTTCTAATACTACCTTTTATATTTACATGTAGCCATAATTCCTACAAACATTTATATTATTTAATAATAAGCAGATATATAATTTCTTTATAATAATTTTATCATTGAACTGACCATTAGGCCCAATTTCATAAAAGTGTTACAAAATTAAGGGCTAATATTAATACATCAGTGTCGCAAGACTTCAGAATAATTTTTTTTATACCCTGATTACAAGAATCAAAAATATGTGGCATCATTTTAACATCAGCTTCTTCTAAATCGAATCGCTGAAGCACATCTGTTTCTGGATTTGATGTTGTTGACATACATTTTTCATTTTTTATAGTCTAAAAATAATTCTAGTTTCTGGCCATAAAACGTGACAATGCTTTAGAACATATTGTTTCAGAAATAGCTGAAGCTTCTCTTTATTATTCGATGAAGGCTAAAACTTTTCTTCTTGAGCAGGTAAAGGGGTATCCTCTTTAATTTCGAAGAGTGATATCGATAGTCGTCAAAAACGAAATCCATTCTTATTATTTGCCCATAACAATTAATTTGCGCTACACGGCGACAAAATAAATTAGCAAAGTCTTCAAAATTCTTTAAATTTTTCCACCTTATTGTTCGACAAATTAACATAACATCTATTACAATATAATCTGTAAAAATGTAAATCCATTTTGACGACTAGTTTTTAAGAAAAAAATTGAAATATAAAGAAATGAGTTTTGTATGTCCAACAATTACAGGAGTAAAATTGACTTAATCGTTTCAAAATTCCTTGTAGAGGTAGATTTTGGATAGTTCTCGGTCGAGTTCTTTCGGCAAAATGATTGGTCCATAAATTTCAGAGATATTTGAGGTTAAAACTTTTTTAACCTTTTTTTCAAATCGCAATTTCTTGAGAACAGCTCCATGTATCAGCTCCAAATTTATATTCGACAATTTTGTATGTGATATAGATAATATGTGTGCGAATTTTCATTTAGATCGTATACGATTACTTTTTGAGATATTTGATTTTGAAAATTTCCGTATTTTAGAACGATATTTTCTTTGTCGCATGATAACTAGAGAAAACAAAAATTGGTTTAATCATGTTGAAATTTTGTGGAGATGTAGAGTCTATATATTATTGTAAAGTCCTTTAGGTAAAAGAATTGTCTCATGATTTTTAGAGATATTTAAGGTTAAAATTTTTTTACATTTTTTTTTCAAAATCGTAATTTCCTAATGACGACTTCATGTATCAGCTTGAAATTTATAGACTATTTTTTATGCGATAAAGGCAATACCTGTGTAAAATTTCATTCAGATCATATGATTATTTTTTGAGATGTTTGATATTTAAAATTTTAGTATTTTTGAAAATGACTTTCTTTGTTGTCGCACAATATAACTACATTAAAATTGTTTTAATTTCTTTTATATTTGGTGAGATGTAGAGTTTGTATATTATTTATTAGAAGAGTTATTAGGGTAAAAGAATTCGTTTATGAATTTCAGAGATATTTGAGGTTAAAACTATTTCAGCCCTCTTTTAGAATCGTAATTATTCGGGAACGCATTTATGTATATTAGAAAATGGAACTGACATGCGCTATGCGCTATGCGCGCGTGTTGTGTACCTGCTTTTGTTTTGTAATAGCCATTTATTATTTTTAAGGTTAGAACCTTTTTCTTACATCGGAAATTCCAGAAAGAGCACACAAATACGGACAGGCATACTACTAGAGCCAAGTACCCTATGTGTGAAATTTCACAAAGAAAATATAATTTGAAGTAACGGTTATTTAGGAATTTTAAAAGGTTTTGACGATAATATTACAATTAACTATTTTATTTATTTTTGACACATAATTAAAAAAAAAAATCATACCTATTATTTTATTCATATTTTATACATGATTTAAAAATTAATACTTTTTAATCTTCATAAATGAATTTAATTATAATTATGTCATAAATTGTTGTAAAAATTATAAATTTTTTTATTAAAACTTAATTAAAGGAATAAGCAAATTAAATTTGAAGAAGCCACGGGCCAATGAATTGGCAGCGGTTTTTTTGTTAATGGTTCTCGTGAAAATAAATATGGAACTAATATGGGAACTATGTGGAATATGGGTGGGAATACTATGGCTTGATGATTGAGCCGAGTATCTCCCATATATTGCTCTAATGTTGCTTGCAATGGCCCATACATTGCCCATACTTGTCCAACACTGTGGGTAATATATGGTCCACAAAATTTTTTTATGCGGATGCTTAAGATGAAATAAGATCTATCCGCAAGATAAAATAAAAGATTTTATCTACTCTAAATTTTATGCAGTATAAGGCAATAAATACCTTGAGGGTATAAATGGTTTTGGCGATAAAAAAACACGAAACACTAGAGCTTCTTTTCGTCAGCGGCGCGCACGTTTTATTGCAAAGCGTAACATCGTAAATCCATTATATACCTATTCACACGAGATGTATCGGAAAGCGCTCGCCCATTTTACTTTTAGATTTAAGGAGACGAGCGCGCACGTCGAGAGAAACCGCACGAGTGTGCGCTCCTCTCACATTCTGAATTTTCGATTTCCCGCATATTTTCTCCGGTTTTACAACGCCTCTCTCTTTCACGCGTCGTGCGCATTTATTTGTTTCCCGGGCAAGAATCGAGTATTAATCGGCCTCATGTTTTTTTCATCCGCGCGAATTTCTCATCTCCTCGCAACAACGTATATCCTTGTACCGAGCGCTTATAAACGCGCATGCAAATTCATCCTTAAATATTAATAAACACGCAAGAATAATATAAGCGCTCGTGTGCACACAGGCGCGCGCGCGCACGCTAGAGGCAAATGAGATCCTCGTAATTTATTTAGTTCCTCTATACTTACAACGTTATATAAACCCCGTGTAAAATTTATACCCTTTCCGCTGCTCGTAGGGGCAAACAAATAATTGAATAAATACCAGCCGGCATTTTTCGCGTAATATACGTGCTTGCGAGCGCGCGCGCCCGCGCATAAGGGAGCATAAAAATGTAAATGTGCGCCAGTATATTCAAAAGTAATTACGAGAAAATGACCGAATTATTATTAAGCTCACGTTTCTCCGCCCCTCTCAGCCTCCATCTCATTTGGAAAAAGCCGTGCAAACACTCCGCCACCGCCGCCGTTGAACGCGGGTGTAATATTCGACACGGCCGCTCTTGCACATCAGTCGGGGAATTCTGCGGAAGAGAGAAAGAGAGAGCAGCAGCAGCAGCAGCAGTCGACGTCAGAATCTGAGCAATTTAATGGAAAATTCGCTCTCAGTGAAGGAAGAGCGGAACGATAACGCAGAGATAATAAGAAAATGACAAAGAGAGATAATGGAAGAAGAGAGCGAAAGACAGAGAGAGAGAGAGAGGGAGAGAGAAAGTGCCGCGAGGGATGTAAGGGTGCGGAAAAATGGAAAATAAGGCTGTAGGCGCTCACTCCCGCTCTCTCTCTCTCTCTCTCTCTTTCTCTCTCTCTCTCTCTCTCGCGGAATTTAAGGCGCTTGCAGAAAGCGCGCCCGGAGAACTTTCGCAATTATCGAATGTTCCCCGTATCCTTGAAAACTTCTGTAAGTAGCGTTCTGCCCCCTCCTACCGCTGCGCAGCTATACCACTGCCAGCGTTTTTGCAGTGGCAGTGGCGACGACGGAATACAATAAAGCACGCCAGCTCCCGCGTTCCCAAGTACAAAGGTTTTTCCGCGTATTTTACTAGGGCGTAAACCAAACTGCGAGAGCGCGGGTCGGTAGGATATACTTCATAACCGACGCGATGTTATTCGCTATTTTTTATACGCTTAACCGGACTCTCTCCGGCGCGGAACCGGAGGAGGCTTGAAATTTCACGCCACGACCGATATATTAATGTCAAGGTGTATATAAACTAGCACGCGGGAATGTGATAAGGCTGCACCTATATTTCACGAGCGGGTGGGATGGTGGTAGTTTTCTTTTTTTTTTTTACGCCGAGGCGGAAACGGGATTTTACAAGCGGGGGGCGTTTCCCCTTCGTCTCCATGACGGTGAGTGTCTTTGCGGAGAGAAGAGAGGCTGTGAGGAGGTGATGGGCTGGTTTGTGGAGACCGAGCTGCTTGCCATAAAGGCTGGAATTTCGAACGATTTTATCGGTTTAATTTGAATAAGCGACGATGTTTTATTTCCATTTTTAATATAGTATGTATATGGTGAAATTTCGTTATTGTTCAAAAATACTTTGCCATCATGTTGATTGCCTCTGGTTTATTATGCTTGTAAAAGGTTTCATATCTGTTTATTTTAAATATATATGAATAACGTACGTTAATTTTTTAATTAACTTATGAAATATACGTTTACTTTTTAAAAATTGGTAAAAAATTATGTTTTTTGAGTAAATATTATTGTTCAAACATGTACTCACAGATGAAACTGAAATTTGCGGTCGTTGACATAATAAAAATATTTGAATCCAACATTATGATCTTGGATTTTTTAAATTGGTAATTATTAAACCTTTTTCATGACATATGCCAGTTATTCCTATCAAATTTTGCATTAGTTATAATTACCTAGTACTATAGTACTACATTATAATGCTAATGCATCTCTCTATGAGAAGATATAATAATACAACTCATTTACCAAAGTACAACAATAATTTATTTCTTCAGAGCAGTACGAGACGACATTTTAGCGAAATTTCAGCGTTAACTTCCCACACACACACACACACACACACACACACACACACACACACACACACACACACACACACACACACACACACACACACACACACACACACACACACACACACACACACACACACATCCCGCGAAAATGCATTAATTCTAAAAGCTCGTGCACAGCCATCCTGCCTCCTTCCATTTCACACCGCCACCCATACTCATCCGTAGTCGCAAAACTTAACCCAAGAACCTTCCACAACTCAAGCCCGCCGCACGGAAACTCGCGGGGGGTGGGAGGTAAGTTGAAAAAAAAATTCGTCATCCGAGCTTGTTTTATACCCGCGATCAGCCGGCGTAACAACCCCTCAAGCTTCTCTCCGGCATTCGTCCTCTCTCTCTCTCTCTCTCTCTCTCTCTCTCTCTCTCTCTCTCTCTCCAAGGGCCGCGTATCCGCTTTCGGATTAATCGCGCGAGCGAGCGAGCGAGTATCCCGTGACCGGTCTTTCGAGCGTATCTGAAATTCCAGGGGGAAAGGAGTGGGGGAGGTTTACACCCCCGTTGACCGTAAAGCCACCGCCGTTGCCGCGAGCGTGTTTGATTAAAGTCACCGCGGTGAGATGGTTTCGTCCTTTCGCGCGTTCTTTCGTATATATATATATAGAAGATGCAGTTCTCACGGGTGACCGATAAATTATCGGTCGGATTATCATGGGGCTAAATATTGTTTCGAGGGGATGAGTTTGGGAAGGGTTGAAATGAAGTGCCCTGAAAGCGGCGGCGCGGAGGGTGCGCCACATTGTCGGCTTTATTCTTTTGTCTTTCGGGGATATTATTGATGGCAGATGGGGATGGGGTAGGAGGCCTTGGTGTTTATGATAATTTCGAAGGTGGGTAAACTAATTAAAGCGATTGTTTCAGAGGAGTTATGAGGGAAGGGGTTGGTTGCGTTTTATAAGGGTGGAAGGTCGAATTGATTACTGGGGCAGAAGTGTTTATTTTATTTATTGTTAGCTAAATTTAGCGTTCTCTGATTTATGCGTAAGATTCATTTGGAATTTCATTACTATTGTTGTATACTATTCCATTATCTATTATTATTTATTGTATTTATTTAATGTTTCTGAAGGGAGACATACTGTTATTATACAATAACTGTAATATTCATTATAAAAATATTTTATATTTTGTACACACGGAAAAAAAATTTGCAGTAAAAATAGTATTTTTTATAGTAAGCGTGGGACAGACTTGAATTTCCATGAAAATGATTACAATTCATAGTAAAAATTGCTATTACTTTGTAATTTTTACTATACAAGATGGCCCAGTTTAACTTACAAGGATACTGCACATCCTCCGGGAAATGGATTTCCACGGGCATTTGAGAGTCGATCTCGATTTAATCACAAATATACTCTATTTCATTAAAAAATTATGTCTCTTCTATTGACTGTCATATTGCAAGTATTTAAGATACGAAAACTAGCAAAAAAGATTATAAAAGTAGATAGTAAAAACTAAAATGTAAGCCCTGATTCGTTAAAAAATATTAATTTTTCAGGAAATTATAAGCAATCAAAGATAGCGTAAGAAAATGGTTAAACCGCTTAAATTGGAGACAAATCTTTAACTGTTTCCTTACGCTATCTTTGATTGCTTATAATTTCCTGAAAAATCTATATTTTTTAACGAATCAGGGCCTATATTTTAGCTTTTACTGTCTAATTTTATAATTTTTTTTGCTCGTTTTCGTATCTTGCAATGTGACAGTCAATAGAAGATACATAATTTTTTTAACGAAATAGAGGATATTTGAGATTAAATTGCCTATATATTAAGAAAAAGGGCCCATTTGACAAAATTGTGAGCACTGGGCTTCATTTTTAAGTACCGGAAATCGACTCTCAAATGCCCGCGGAAAGTCGTTTCCCGGAGGGTGTGCACTCTCCTTGTTAGTTAGAGACTGGTATATGAAAAATAGCAGTTTAAGAAAAAAAAACTGAAGAGGCCATTCTTTCAGGAAACCAAAGGCGGTACCTGAACAACTGCTCAAATTTTGGGCTCACCGACTTAGTAATTTTATGGTTACAAATACTTCCGAATATGGGTCCCACTTTTTTTCGATCGGCCTTTTTTGGGCCCAATACCATTTTTGACTAACAATGTATTTCGACCACGACTGTCACTAACAGGGGCTTTATTGAAGTAAGCGATATACCGCAAATCTGTGAAAAAACTGACGGCTATAGGCCATCAAAAGGGTCAGTTTCCCTTCAACATTCGAAATATCGTTTATTTCAATAAAGCTCCAGCAGGTCTTGGTGTAAAAATGGGGTTGATTTTGACCTGGAAGAAGGTTAAGCCTGACAACAGATCTGATGGGCCTGGTGGGACCACTTGAGTCTTATAACCCGCGTAAAAATTGAAACTATTGCAACAACATTGCTACTATATTGGAAATTAATATCGCTGATGTATTGGCAATACAGATGTACAACAATTGCAAGGCTATTGGCGCTATTTGCCTTGGGTGTTATTTCCAATATATTGCCAATATCTTAAGATTTAATTTTCTAAAAAAAAAAAAATTCTTGGGTGGATTCGAACTAGGAATCTTCGGATTACTAGACTTGCTCGCTACCCACCGAGCTAATTCGTTGTTTCTGTCAATAAACGAAATAGAGGTTAAATCTAATTCAAAACAAATGATCACTTGTTTCTCTTGTTTCTCTAACTTTTAACCTCCATTTCGTTCATTGACAGAAACAAAGAATTAGCTCGGTGGGTAGCGAGCAAGTCTAGTAATTCGAAGATTCCTAGTTCGAATCCACCCAAGAATTTTTTTTTTTTTTTAGAAAATTAAATCTTAAGATATTGGCAATATATTGGAAATAACACCCAAAGCAAATAGCGCCAATAGCCTTGCAATTGTTGTACATCTGTATTGCCAATACATCAGCGATATTAATTTCCAATATAGTAGCTATGTTGTTGCAATAGCTTCAATTTTTACAGCTAACGTTCAATTTATTTTAACTAAAATATAGGTTACTATGGTTGGTGAAGAATTCAAAATTGAAAATACCATACATTTGACAAGGGCCTGTCCTGGACCTGATAAAGCCCAAAACATTTTTTGAGCTTATTCTTAATTTCAAGACATATACATAGGCTAACAACAGATTACGTTATGAGTTTTTTTCTTTAACTTCATATTTTTCAAGATATACCTGGGTCTAAGTTAAAGTGGGACACCGTATATATTGTAGTAATTTTCATAAGAAAATAAGACTGTCCCTCGTTAACTATAAAAATAGTAATTTGTCCTATACAATTTTTCTCCCTGTACTGTTGCAATGGAGTAAAATATGGTTTAAAGGAATTTTTATCATATTCATTATTCCTGACTCATGAATATTCCGTACAAAATCGTTAAAATTTATAAATTTAAATATCAAAATTAAAAGCCCTTCCGTACAAACATTTCTTAATTAACGTTATAATGGACTTTTTAACTAAAGTCCTCTACGAACAAATAAAAACCAAAGCACTGCACTCTCTCTCTCTCTCTCTCTCTCTCTCTCTCTCTCTCTCTCTCTCTCTCTCTCTCTCTCTCTCTTTCTCATTCTAGTCTAAACCCCGACAGCGCTCGAGTGCGCATGCACATACACGCCTACTTGACGCCGTTCTCTCACGCGCCGAGTGGATTATACATCCCGATCCTCTCTTTCTGCGCGCCGGCTCACCCGCCTAAAAAAGCACACTCGTGTTTTCGCGCGCGACAAAGGCACACATAACACGCACACACACACACGACCACGCACACTCATCTGTGCCAAAGAGGGGGATAATTAATCGCTGGGAGGGAAGCTCAAAGCTGAAAAATTCCAGGCTACAGCGCGGCGGAAAATAATTCCAGGCGATCTTGTAAATTAGCCGAACGGAAGCGCGCGCGCCGCGGAATGGTTAATTAATCTGCTCTGATCTACCGTTTAACATAATCCGCAGGCTGGGAGAAACCGTCTGATGAGCTTCCCCTCCCTTTTCCTCTCGCTCCCTCTCTCTCTCTCTCTCTTTCTCTGTGTAGTTGAGTTCGCGCGAGCGACTTAGATTATAGCTTCGCGGTGGAACTGTTGCCAACTTTTTCGCTCGCTTTCTCTCTCTCTCGCTTCATGCTCGCTCATTGAAATCCGACAAAGCCGATTACCGATAGCTCCGCGCGCGCGCGCGTAAAGCAGTTCGGGGCTAAACATCTTGTTAGCGTGACGGTGGTGGTGGGATGCGAAATGAGGTGGATCTGGGGGGTGAATAATGAGCGTAGAAGTGATTGGATTTATGAATGAGTGGGCGAATTTCTTTTTGAGAGGAAGGAAATTTTCGGTATAGTAGTCCGTGCAGTCTTTTACAATCCGTCTTTCATTCTGATTAATTTTAATTTTCCACATTGAGTGACGTATTCTTTGTGCTTACGAATTAAATCTGACAAGCGTACTAAGAAGTACATAATAATGAAATTTGTTTATTGCTGTTCTAAAAAAACTGACCTAATCGATATAAAACAAAATTATTAATTTCTTAACTTTACAAGAAATCATTGATTCCACTATTTATAAAATAAATAGGTAGCATACTAGAATGTTTTCATTATGCGATATTCAAACTATAAGTTTGCCTCGTATTAGGGCCGATACCTCGCTTGTAAATTCACAGATACTACACACTCAATCAACCGCACTTATTCACATTTATACAAACATCTACCCCCTCTTCGCTGTATTACGTTATAAATAGACACATGCTTTCTTTTCATATTTCACTCATATACCTATATACTCACACATACGCTGACACGCACACGCTCCTACTATCGTCAGAAGCCGTTCAACTCACAAGGAGTGTATCTCAGATTCGGGTCATGGATTGTCACCAGCTTGCAGGATCTTTCTTCTTTTACCTAAAAATGAAAGCCTGTGCGATACTAGACTCTAACGCTTTGAGGATTCTGAGATACAAGCCCTTGAATTATTTAAAAATTGAATGGTATTTTGCACTAAAATTACACTTTTGGAGGATGAATCTGCTTTAACACCTATAAACAAGCATACAGACATGATTACTTGCTTGATTATGGTATCACATGGTAAAATGTATAAAAATCTCTAATGAAAGTATCCTTAATTAATTTATATTACCTTATTTGATGACGTAAAAGCTCTTAAATTGCTTATTTGGTGATAAGACCTTGATTTATACCTATAAATAAGCATTCAGACATTATTATCACTTAAGTAATGGTTTTATATGGTAAAATATATTATACTTTTTCCAAAAAATACTATTATTAAATTTACATTACCTTGTTTGAAGTCATACAATGCCTTTTTTCCCAATATTTCGCATTTAAATTATATATAAGCAATTGTCGCCTTAGAGCATGGCTTTACATTTTCAGTCTATCCTTAGTTTTCTAGCTCAAAGAATAATTGATGTATTTATGTTTCAATGAATCCGCTTTATCCATAGATCACTGAAAAGTAGTTCTGACAATATTCTAATGTCTACAATCCAAAAAGTGTTAATGTGCCGTGTTGCAGTATAAAAGATGTCTCCTGAAGATAACCTGTAACAGAGTAAAAAAACAAACACAAAGTACAAAATTTTTCTAAAGAATTATTTAATATAAATAATAAAGTTATACGTATCTAATATAAGCATAATTGAAGTCCTTGGACGTTCTATTGATAGTGTAGTTTACCTCTTGCTCCTTGCATCATCTTTGAAAACGTCTTCTTTCCTTCTTGCACCTGCGTTTCCCGTCTTCTCTTTTCTTCTTTTCTTCTTTTCACTTGTTCACTACACTTTACCCTAAACCCCAATACCTGAAAGTACACTCGTATAAAAACAATGACAGTGAAACAAGAGTTGATACCAAATAAGATAGACCACACCATTGCTGCCTGCTCCATGTATTTTGACAGCCCATGACTCGTTGCGTGCAAGTTCAGCCGAATAATCGATTACACAGCACTACACCAGTGTTACCAATATCAAGTCAACATAAAAAGCAATATTTATGAAGTCTGTATAAGGTGGAAAATTATTAATGTAATATTTTTTTAAATAAGAATTAAATTAATTACCATAATTAAAATTAAAAAATATATTTGCATATAAAATAATTTAAAACATTTTCTTTAAAAATTAAAGTATAATCTTTTTATCATTAAATCATTTTTTAAATTTTAATTGTGGTAATTAATTTAATTCTTATTTAAAAAAATATTACATTAATTATTTGTCACCTTATACAAACTTCATAAATATTACTTTTTATATTGACTTGATATTGGTGACACTGGTGACGCAAGGAGCCATGGGCTGTCAAAACACATGGAGCAGACAGCAATGGTGTGGTCTATCTTATTTGTATTTTTAGGTATTGGTGTTTAGGGTAAAGTGTAGTGAACAAGTGAAAAGAAGAATAGAAGAAAAGAGAAGACGGGAAACGCAGGTTCAAGAAGGCAAGAAGACGTTTTCAAAGATGATGCAAGGAGCAAGAGGTAAACTACACCATCAACAGGACGTTCAAGGACTTCAATTATGCCTATATTAGATACATATAACTTCGTTATTTATATTAAATAATTTAAAAAAGAAATTTGGTACTTTGTGTTTTTTTTTTATTACTCTGTTACAGATTATCTTCAGGAGATAGCTTATTATAGTGCAACACGGCACATCAACACTGTTTGGATTCTAGACATTAGAATATTGTCAGAACTATTTTTCAGTAATCTATGGATAAAGAGGACTCATTGGAACATGAATACATTAATTATTCTTTGAGTTAGAAAACTAAGGATGGACTGAAAATGTAAAGCCATGCTCCAAGGCGACAATTGCTTATAATGTAGTTTAAATGCGAAATATTGCGAAAGAAGGCATTGTATGACTTCAAACAAGGTAATGTAAATTTAATAATAGTATTTTTGGGAAAAAGTATAATATATTTTACCATATAAAACCATTACTTAAGTGATAATAATGTCTGAATGCTTATTTACAGGTGTAAATACAAGGTTTTATCGCCAAATAAGCAATTTAAGGGTTTTTACGTCATCAAATAAGATAATGTAAAATAATTAAGGATACTTTCATTAGAGATTTTTATACATTTTACCATGTGATACCATAATCAAGTAAGTAATCATGTCTGTATGCTTGTTTATAGGTATTAAAGGAGGTTCATCCGCCAAAAGTGTAATTTTAGTGCAAAATACTATTCAATTTTTAAATAATTCAAGGGCTTATATCTCAGAATCCTCAAAGCATTAGGGTCTAGTATCGCACAGGCTTTCATTTTTAGATAAAAGAAGAAAGATCCTGCGAGCTGGTGAGAATCCATGACCCGGATCTGAGATACACTCCTTGTCAGTTTACTTAGTTTGCATAATATAATAGCTTTATATTTATTTAACATGTTTATTATATTTGGTCATTTTCTAGTAATATTTTTATAATTGTTTTGCCGCACCTTCCTCTAATTTTATTTTTCAAATTGTCGCCAAATTAGTCATTTACTGCAACAAATAAGTAAATAAATAAAAGAACCGTCTTTATCCATGATTCGTAAGTAGTGGTCAGCTCATCGCTATCGATAAAATAGTATATTATCCTTATTTTCAGCTTTAGAGAAAATAAGAAATTTTCAAATCGATCGTAGAATGCCTAGAAAATGTCTATGAGTAAAGACAGCGATAACTCTAGAATTAAGATAAAAGTCGCAACTAAAATTTGCACCACATATGCACATCACGCATCTCCGCTTTCATATCTTTTTACAATATTCACAGGATAAAAGAGACCGATTTGACTTTTGCTTTCAACCACAACCGCACTGCATATTTTAAAACTTGATGCCATCCCGGCTGCTATTCAAATTTTTACCACCTTTCAACTGTCAACATTTTTACCCACGTCTTTCATTCTTCCTGATAATACTTTAGAAGGCAATCGTTACATTTTACTCTCGTCTCTCCTCGCCTATCGCTCGTGAATTATTGAGGGAAACCGCAAGCGAGACTGGGTGACATAAAATATATGCCGCTCGTGTGGGTGAAAAATAATGGCGTGTGGGTATATTGATTGAGCAACAATGCGTCTATCGACAGTGACACGGACCTCATTGATTTACCCCGCGTACATATTACACATGGGCGTATATAAATTCAATTCAGCAGTCCATCCCAAGTCAATATTTGTCCTCTTCCGTGCATAATACCCACGCGACTTAGACCCGGGGCCTTTTTAAACAATCCTCTTTTCAAGCCCCCAACTTCATCCGCGTAATTGATATCCGCCCACGCGCCGGTGGGGGTGATTTCTACGAAAGAATTTTTCTCCCACCTTTCCTCAAAACAACAGCAGCAAAAGCGGCGCCCAAGAAGCCGGAAAAACTTTACGTATCGCTCTCCTTTTCCCGGGCGTTAATTTTGCATTCTCCGCTGCCCGAGATTATACCGTGTAGCCTTCTCCTTTTTTTCCTCGTCCACTTTGCATGGAGGTGCTCGGACACACATATACTCACACATACTGTGTGCTTGAAAGCCGGCACATTGTTTCGGCTAAGTGTTTCCTCCTCCCCCTGCCCCTCACGTACGCAGGCTCGCGCATCACCTAATAACCATAAATTCGCCGGTATTTAGCCGGCGCCTGTTCCGCTGTTCTTTTTTTATAGCTTAACCTTTTTTTTCCACGAGAGGAGAAGAGAAAAAAAGAGACGGCAACGCCAGCGTTTCACGCCTTTATCGATGTAATACCTTTTGCCCTGGTACGGGAAGGACGTGCAAAAAAAAAATTTACTGCAGCTCCCGGTAAATTGGACTATCGCGATCGCGCGCCAGATGAATCCGGCTAGGCCGAGAGCTGCTTTTTTTTGCGCGCGCTCTCGTTGCAGGCTCGGGCAGATTTTTCGAGAGCAAGCGAGAGAGAGGGTGGAGTGTTTAATCTTCGAGGGAGAGAGGGAAGGGCTAATCCTGTTGCGCGTTACGCGAGAGTAAATATTAAAAGGGGAGAATGGTGTTGTTTAAAGGGCGCCGGTTATATCAGCTTTACCGGGCGCCCGCGCGCCTACATTTTTATGGAGTTACTTTCTTGAATTTTAGGGGATGATGTACTTTTGTTTTTGTTAAAGTTTAGCGCTTTAGTGCATGCAAATGCGAATAAACGAAATTTATTGGGCGGGTCTTAGCCGGCGGGAGTCTGACACTAGTCTGACTTGTAAATGGTACAAACAAAACTTTTTTTGGATTTTCTTTTATTCGCATGGAAATTTGGGAAAATTCCAGACTTCGTTCGTTGGAATTAGTCTCGACATTTTTCTTCGGCTTTCCGTGCTTATAATACCTAAAATACGATCAAAAGTAAGTTATAAAGTACAGGATTTCTTAAAAACGTATAGAGAATGAAAAACTAATTTTTATTTAAATATAAATTTTACTACTTGATAAATATTGAATATAGTTAAACACACTTGTAATAAATGAATGAAAAATCCATTACCCAATATTTATTGAAAGTGCACTGAATATTTCCTGTAAAAGCAGATATCTAACGCTTTAAGGTAGTTTTCAAAACGCGTCTTCTTTCAATTTTCACGAAAATTGATATACTTGTTCATTATAATAGTATACATAAGTGTAAAAAATTGCAAATCATTCTGACGATCCAAAATATAGAGAAATTAAGCCACGCAATTCCCGTTTTCAACTTGGTAATAACAGATGTTTCAATTAATATCGAATAAACGGTTCTTGCAATCCTCTCTTAAAAAAGTGATGGATAAAATGTCATCACAATAAGAGTGATTTGATTGGTTGTTCAATAGAAAATGGCGATATGGTGCGGAAGTTTGAAATTTAAAATATTATCTTGTACTTTTGTTAAAAGTGTAATTTTGAAATTTACTCCAAAAATCGAAATATAAGATGTTGATATTTTTAATAAACAAAAAAGGGTTATATTTTTAAATTTTGATCTGAAGCATTCTGGAGAGAAAAATAAAGCGCGCGTGAATCTTGCTCGTATTATGAAAAAACGCATAAATAAAAATTGATATTATTTAAAATGCATGAAAAAGAAGTTGGTTACGTTTTGTCACGGAGGTTTCCGTTGACATTTAGACAACGTAAGAGATGAGAGACCGTCGACTCAGCTAAAGAACAACTAGCTCGTAATGCGCACTCGTCATAGCATCGCGACATTATCTCCGTGTTGGTTGAACGCGAGACTATTACAGACTACGTTCCGCTCGTCGCTTTTTTTCCCGCTTTATTATTTAATTTCTCACGAAAATAAATACGTAGAAAAAAACTTATGGCAACCATACGTAGGAATTTTTCTATCGAATGTCGCATACGATATTTGTATTAGTTTTGTGGCAAATAAAGTTCGGCGTCCTATATTTTTTTCATCCGGTAGCGCCATGGAATTGATGTGTAATAGAATCCATACTATAATCTCAACAATCTTTTACCATTATAGTGTGATGAACATAGAAAAAACTTATCTCGCAATGTCATGGAAAGATTACTCGCGCGCAAGTATACAGGCAGTGATGGTACTTTCTCGCGCTGCCCGTACTGATTACGCTTCTCCCCTACTGTGCAATATTCGCATCCGCAATTCAGCGCATGTTTACTACATATAGGTAATGCGCTAAAATCGCAGCGAGAAAGTACCACTATCTGTATTCTGAAATCTTATTGCACACAATTAATGTTTCCATGACATAGTGAGATGAGTTGTTTCTACGCTATCACACTATAATGGTAAAAGTTTGTTAAGATTACAGTGTGGATTTAGTTTCCGTTTCGACAATTCGTTCGTAAGTTATTTGAATACGAAAAGCTTGAAAATCTATAAATATCTATATTTTTTCTTTATAGAAGAATATTTCTATACGCATAATTTGTTGTATTTTCAGTACGTGTGGGGATATTTGCCGTTGTATGTGACATATAAATGTAAATGAAGAACTAGAAACCAGTTTTACTTTCAATTTTTCAAATCTTCCATTATACACTGCCGAAAAAAATCGTTTGCGAATTGGGCGGTCACGAATAATAAAAAATAATAATAAAAGCGTTAATAATAAAAACCCTTTGTTATTATTCTTTCAGTCATATAAGCCACTATAATGGTGTCCTTTTTCCCCTTCGTTTTTTAATCTTTTATTTTGTAATTCATTGTAAAATCCCACGGGTTTTTGCAGTTTTAGGTGGTTAATGGTCGTATCTTTGAAATATTCTGCATATTTTTGCAAATTTACAATTGTTTATAGTTACTACAAAAAAAGTATGCGGAAAATTGCATGATTTCGTCAATTTAATGCGTCAGTTTATTACTCAATATAAACATTAAAGTAACTTACAAATTTTTCAATTTATCATTCGTCAGCTGATGGTAAAAGAAGGTACCATCTCAGAATCCTGTTTTTAACCTCAAATATCTTTGGTCGTAATGGACCGATTTTTTGGGCAACGAACTCGATCTGAAGATATATAAAAGCTACATATGTGCCAAATTTTATGACGATTGGATAATTTTTACTCTTGTTATCGTGTGACAACGAAAACGCAAATTTTGTATACAATATTTTTTTTTAAAGTAGAGTTTTATCATTGAATTTAAAATAGTCTCACCGTACAAAATAAAGTATTAAATTTTAAATATTGGAATTAAAAATTAATTAAATCAGTAAATTATGTTTGAGGAAGCCACGTGCCAATGAATTGGCAGCGGTTTTTTTTATAGGGATTAATCGATTGCACATTTTATGTTATTTTGATACTCTTATCATTATTTTAAGGTTCATTTTGAAACCCGCAAAGTTGATTAAAAAATCTCTATCCGCTAGTTGGTACCTTTTTGAACCGGCTTCGGAATTGGTACCTTTTCCAACCGGTTTCTGAGATGAAACATTCTTTTACCAAACCCACACTTTATTCAATCAAAAATAATTGATTCTCACTTTATCATTCTCAAATACATTACTATACTTTGCAAGCCTACTATCCCACTTTCATACTTTCAATATCACGTAAATCGCTCGCGCGCGTAAAAAATAAAATCCATCGATAATATCATTGTAGCTCACAAACGACATTAAGAATCTCCGCTCTCACCGATCAGCGGTTATCGAGCACGCAGCGCGCGTGCATTATTGATTTCTTCTCAGCTACAATTTGAATATGCAATATATCGACGTCATGTGCCGCTTCTATATACACCTATGCGTACTTCCAACTCCCCTGAGAGACGTTGAAAGAGTAGAGTCACATTTTCTGGGTCAGGCTACACACACACACACACACACACATACATACACACGGCACCGAGACATTGTGTGTCTCTGGGCAAGCGCTGCAGTGGCGCAGAATTCGGAAAAGGTAAAGACTCTCGGATCGAGTGAATTTTTCCCGCTGTTCCAGCAACAGCAGCAGCAGCGGCAGCGGCGGAAGAAGAGTATGTAAATAAACGCGATTAATTGCGTAAGCAAGGTTTTTATGAAAAATTTATTCCTTTTTTGCCTTCGCGCGTGTTTTCCCGTGCGCGCATACCTGCGCAATTTCGCAACGACGTCGGTAGAGGGTTTATGATTATTTTTAGCCGTCCCGGGCACGCATAACGCTGCAAACATAACACTGTTTACGAGCAAAGATGCGCTCCGGCGAAATTACAAGTGTAATTTTGCTCGCAGTGTCATTTTTACGCCCGGAGTGTGCATAAAAAAGTGTATTAAGTATAAGAAGCGAGAGAGGATGATTAGTTATTCATGCTTCCCGAGAATTTCGCGAAACGGCCAAAATAAAATTCTCCATCGCAAACATATCGAGCTCCATTTCCTGGGCTTTCAATCACATCGAGGGATTGACCGTGAGACTGCTAACTGAAATCAACTCTCTCTCTCTCTCTCTCTCTCTCTCTCTCTCTCTCTCTCTCTCTCTCTCTCTCTCTCTCTCTCTCTCTCTCTCTCTCTCTCTCTCTCTCTCTCTCTCTCTCTCTCTCTCTCTCTCTCTCTCTCTCTCTCTCTCTCTCTCTCTCTCTCTCTCTCTCTCTCTCTCTCTCTCTCTCTCTCTCTCTCTCTCTCTCTCTCTCTCTCTCTCTCTCTCTCTCTCTCTCTCTCTCTCTCTCTCGTGCGTACACAATAATTACATGGATCTCCTGTAAGCTCGCCCGCACGTACACGTGTACTCGTTTAGCCCCCTTTGCGAGCGCACTTATTCAATCAATTTCCGAATCGCGCTCATGAGCAAATAAAACCGTACATGAGCGCACTCGCTCGCCGGTTGCCCCGCGTTTATCGCCGCGCTCGGCGCGCTGTTTCTGCTCGGCTAACGCGAATTAAGGATGGGTATAGGCGATGCAATACAATCTTGTTTTCTCCGTGCTTTGAGTAGATCGCAAGAGAGTGAATGAAGTGTTTTGAAGTTTTGAAATTGATCAATCGTAGTGTTTTGTAATAGAAATTAAACCTTCGGATGGGAGGAATAAGGTTCCATTTGGGTGATGTGCTACAAAAGGTTCCTTTTTGGCGATACGCTACAAAAGATTCTATTTCAGACGCATATTTTTTTGGACAAATTTATGTTGGTAACTGTACAGAATCTTAAAACTTTCTTTATATTTATTATGAATAAATATTTATGAATATTTATTTATATTAAATATTTTTTAATATTCACTTATTCGACAAGTAAAACCTATTTCACTTATTCTATAAGTAAACATTATTTCACTTATTCTATGAGTAAAATTATTTCAGTTACTAAATAAGTATAAACTTTTCTCTTATTGAATAAATGAATATTATTATCTGTAAAGTAAAATAAGTGGAGATTTAATGTACTGCAAGTAAATACCATTATTATACAATTACTATATAAATATTCCGAAATGATATGACATTATTTTGAATTTATAACAACAATTATTTTGAAAAATGATAATTTTTTGTGGAAGTGTTATTATATGTGTATAATATTTGAATTGAATAAATATTTATTTCAATAACTTACTCTCTAAATTACACTGAATTATCAGTGTGTCCACTGTGTAGTAGTGAATATACGCTATTTCAGAGTGCATATGCACTATTTCAGAGTGCATATGCACCATTTCGACAGTGTCTGACTTTACACTTTAAAATAGTGATTTTTCACTGAATTTAATTTAGAGAGTATTTATTAAGTTTCCACTATCCCTCAATACCTATAGATATAAAAGTTTAAAGTAGAATCATGGTATAACTATTCACAATAGTGAACAAAAAACAAAAATTCTGAGTTTTTTTTGTTTTGACAATCTAAATTTTGATTAAAAAAAAGACATCTAAAATAAAATCTTTTGTAGCGCACCGCCGAAACGGAACCTTTTGTAGTGCCTTGCTGAAATGAAACACCTTTTATAGCACGTTGTCGAAATTGAACCTTTTTTGACGCATTGTCCAAATGGAACATTATTCCTCCCACGTAACAAAATATTACTTATGCTTTTAATTTTTAATGTATGCATAGATTCCGATAGACTTGTAAGGTATAAGAGATACAGTTAAAATGAAGTCATTATTTATTCATAATAGTAGGAGTTCAAGTGGCTGCAGTCCAGGAATATGAATTTTCTTATTTATACGGTCGCGTGTAAAATTAACCAACCCCGATGACAGTCTTCCAGAGTTCAAATATTATTCCATAAATACCATAATGAATTCGAAAAACTCTCGTCAAATGTCATATTATATTTCATTAAATATACGCGTGATAGATTGATCAGCCATCCGTTACAATATTCACGAATTAGAAAAATCAATGGCAAATCTCATTATATTATATTTCTTAAAATAATTACGCGTGAAAGATTAATCAGCCATCCATTGCAATATTCACATCGTCCGTTAATACCCCCGCAGCGTCTCTTACAACGAATCATCATACATCGACACAAATTGAATTACCCGCCATTGCCGGGCAATCTCACGAGAGTCCTATAGTCGCTTTCTTTTATCGTGCCGCGCCGCCGCTTAATTTATACCCACGGGCGTAGGTATATAAATAATAAATTTAGCCGAGCACGCGCTGTGCAAACATACGTACCTACCTCTGCACACACGCGCACACGCGTATACTGGTCGAGGTGAAATAATGAACCAATAATGGTTTCATTAAGACGACGATCCCGAGTCACGCCCATGCCACGAAAAATTGTCGGTCGCAAGTAAGTACGATTGCTCGCGAGAGGGGGGGGGGGGAGATTGGCTCGTGAATTGCGGGAGGAAAAAAGGGCTTAAGTATAATTTTTATGGCTAGGAGGTAGCTTAGATTCTAGTAAATGGGAGCTAGTAGTAGCTGTTTAAGCATGGGATGAAAAGTTAATGTTATAATTTGTAACGGGGTGGATTTTCACCGTGTTATTTTCGCTTGTAGATTTATACTTTCTAAATTTGAGTAAGTGAAAATTCACTTATTACATGTCAATATTCACTTATTTGGAAAATAAAAAGTCGTCCACTGCGAATAAGTGAATGTGCACTTATTCGACAAGTAAAACCTATTTTACTTATTTAATAAGTGCAAAATTTCCCTGATTCAATGAGTACAGAATTTCACTTATATTATGAGTCAAAACGGTTTCACTTTTCTATAAGTAAACTTATTTCCGTTACTAAATAAGTATAAACTTTTACTTATTTAGTACTAAATAAGTCTCAACATTATTTCACTTATTGAATAAGTTAACATTATTATCTATAAAGTAAAATGATACTCACCAATAAGTGGAGATTTAATATACTGAAAGTGAATAAAATTATTATACAATTACTATATAAATAGTTAAGCAAATTTCCGAAATGATTATATTACATTATTTTGAAAAATTATAATTTTTTGTGGGAGAGTTATTATATGTACATAATATTTGAATTGAATAAATTTATTTCAATAACTCATTTAGTAAGTTTTTACTACTGCTCAATTCTATTAGATTAATTTTCAATAAATTAATATTGATAGACATTATGTTGTCGGACGGCGGTGCATCATTAACACCATAGGTATATCTTTCAACAAAACCTAAAAGTTTTTCAATAGTATAAAGATATTTTATAGCACTGTGTGACCTAAATCCGCACTTAAGTCACGGCTAGTTGTGACTTAAGTAGCCCATTATTACACTGTGAAATAATGAATTTACTTAAGTCACAGGTACGTAATTAACGCCAATTATCTACCAAAACTATTCAAAAATATGATTTTACATATAAGAATGAACAGGAAAAGAAGTAAAATTTCGTTAATAGTTGACAAACCACAAAGAATAAATAAAAATGATGATAATAAGGCTTCTCTATATTATAGGTTAGTTTCATCTGCTATGGGATAGCAGACCGCGCGCTTTTTAAATATTCAATGTTAAACTGTATGGATTTTAGTTTTAAAAGTCTTTCTCTTTAATGATATAACGTATACAAATCTTTCACTTTCATAAACTTCAACTTATTGTTAAAGATACAAATCAAATTGCCAAGAATCTAGTTTTATGATTTTTTTATGTATATATTCAATATTCTAGATTCAATAATAACCATATTCTATATCAGGTATTCTATTATTTAAAAAACTTTTTATTAATTTTTTTCAGGACGGGGGGGCTGCGCCTCCCTGCGACCCCCCCCCCCCCCTCCACCCCACACTTCTCCTACCCCACTTCCAACTATCATTATAAATATGCACAAATAAATAAAATAAAAATATGGCGAATTTATGTCACACGAGCTATAAAATAGTATACGATACTCGTGACTTAAATGGCTCATTATTCCACGGCGTTTAGCGCCCTTGCTGCGCTCGGACGCTAACCTTACGCCGTGCAATAATGGGCCACTTAAATCACACGTATCGTTGCGCGGAGGTTAAGTACTTAGGTTATATCGTTAACGAGGACGGACTGAAGACTGATGAAGACAAGGTGAAGCCCATCCTCGAGTATCCAGCACCCCTCAACATCAGGCAGTTGAGAAGATTTCTCGGCATGATTGGCTGGTATTCCAGATTTATAGCTCACCTAGCAGGGTATAAAGCACCGCTAACCAAGCTGCTGAGGAAGGATGTTCGGTGGCAGTGGCACAAAGAGCAACAGCAAGCATTTGAGAAGCTGACGCTCGCACTGACGCAAGCCCCTGTGCTTGTAAGGCCAGATCTGTTGCTACCCTTCACTCTGCAAACAGATGCGAGTGATTACGCTATAGCTGGAGTACTGACGCAAGTATTTGATGGCGAGGAGCACCCTATCTATTTTATGAGTAGGACTCTGTCGAAGGCAGAGAAATTATACTGTCACTGAGAAGGAGTGCCTCGCCGTCTTATGGTCCGTCGAGAGGCTGCGAGGTTATTTGCTAGGTGAGAAGTTTACAGTAATCACCGACCACCATAGTTTATTATGGTTAAATAACCTCCGAGATCCAACGGGTCGTGTCGCCAGATGGAATACAGCTCTGCAGATGTATAATATCGAATTTGTACATCGTAAAGGTGCGTTGCACAAAGTCCCAGACGCGTTGTCGCGTGCTTGGGAAGGAACTTACGAGCTTGCAGCGATCGCTACTGCTACAGCTGACGATCCGTGGTATCAAATGAGAATAGGTAATGTTGAGAAAAATCCTAAGAAATACCCGGATTGGAAGGTAGTAAACAGCTTGCTGTATGCGCATCGTCCGAATAAAACTGTTGACCCATTGCTGCCGGACATGGATGCGTGGAAGCTCGTTCTTCCAGAAGCCGATCGAGAAAAAGCTCTAGCTGAATGTCATAACACCCCGCAATCAGGACACTTGGGCGTGGACAAGACGTTTGCGAGAGTCGCGACATACTATTATTGGCCCGGTTACTACAGAGATGTTTGTTGGTATGTCGCCGCGTGCCAAGTATGTCAAGCTGACAAAAGCTCTCAGCAAGCTCCAGCAGGGCTGATGACCGAGCGAAATCTTGAAGGTCCATGGATCGTTGTGGCTTCAGATATAATGGGCCCAAAGCCGCCTTCGCGTACTGGTAGCAGATACATAATTGTTTTTGAGGATCTGTTTACCAGATCGTCGAACTGAAGGCGTTGAGAAAAGCAGATGCTACCTCAGTGCTGAAAGCTTTTGAGGAACTGATTGTAAATCGTTGGGGTTGCCCTCGGGTTTTGCTCACGGATAATGGCACAGAATTCTCTAACAGAATGGTTACGGAGAGGTTAAATGAGTATGGAATTCTGCAGTCCACTATTCCGCCGTATCATGCTCAAGCAAACCCGGTGGAAAGAGTCAACCGGAATTTACGACCCATGATTAATAGCTTTTTAGCAGACGATCATAGAGATTGGGATGTGCACTTGAACGAGCTGCGTTTCACGTTAAATAGTGCTGTGCACTCGTCGTTAGGAGTTTCTCCCGCGTTTCTTAATCTAGGGCGTAATCTATTAAGAAATCATTTAGAAAATCCTATTCCTACCTCTCCTCCCGATTTGGATAAGTGGAAGAATCGAGCCAGTCGACTGCCTGGCTTGCATGATTTAGTACGCAGACACATGGATAAAGCTGTAGCAAGGCAAGCCGGCAAGCGCGGAATTACAACAAAAACCGACGAGAGGTCCTCTACCAAGACGGAGACCTCGTGAGGCGCCGAAACCATGTGCTATCGTCCGCAGAGGACCGATTTGCAGCTAAGCAAGCACCTATGTTTGTTGAACCGGCTAAGGTGGTAGAAGTCTACTCTCCAGTGGTGTACTTGGTGGAGGATCTTGACTCGAAGCGGCGGACGAAAGTATTCGTGAATGATTTAAAAAGGTATACGCCGCCAAGAAATGTCCAATCGCCAGGAGACCAAGTTACAACCCAGACTCCTGTTGTTTTAGCAAATAGATTCGTCGGACGAGTATGTGCCATACCTGGCCATCGGCAGGGTCGCGCACTACGCGCGCCCACCGTCACCCCAGCCCCCGCGACAGCTAGGCCGAGGACGAGGCCGGGGTCGCCGGAGCGAAGTTCCGCTCCTACCGGGACTGGCCCCACTCCAACCAGGACCAGGGCCTCTTCAGTGCCACGGAGGAAGCGAGGAAGGCCCCGCAAGGGCCCTCCCGGGGAGCCGCGGTCGAGGGAGACCGCTGCCTAGCCTCGCCGGCCCCCCATCCGAAGAGGAAGAGCGGTTCGACGCGGTGGAGCTGCCAAAAGAGTGGCTGTGGGAGGAGCAGCCGCGCCCCAAACCGGAGAGCGTCCATCCCTCTCGCGAGGCCGGAACCGTGCGACCGGGCTGGTGGAATTGCGGCGAGTTTGGGCACAGCCGGGTCGATTGCACCCGCCCCCGCCAGCGCACATGCTACATGTGTGGCCGCCCGGGCGTCACCATCGCCACCTGCCCCACCTGCTGCCAGGAATGGGGCCAGCGTCAGAGAAAGAGAGAGTGAGATTCCAGAAGCTACAGCTGGAGCTGTAGCGGAAGAGGGTAGACCCCGAATAAAATGTGTATGTGCAGCGTCGGTAGGGAGAGCCGAAAGCTAATAAAGCAGCCTCCTTACCTCATCTAGATGATTTTTCATTTATCTTACATGTCCCCTTCCAGTGATTTCCTAAGTAAGAGAGAGACGTTTTCTCTCACCAGCAAGCATGAAGCAGGTCGCAATAAGATAACATAATTCAGAGAGAGAAATTCGTGAATCGTTGGCTAAATTGGTTTATTCGCGATCGAGTCAGCATGTTATTTTAGGTTGCCAGAACGTAGCTCTAAAAAGAGCAGTAGTCCAAGGGATCGGCCAGGTAAGATGCTGTTGCAGCATAAAAATTAAATTCTTTATACTATTGTAATTTCTGAGTGAATGGAGATGTTGGAGTGTGGTGTAGAAGCTCGCGATCGGGATCGGTACCTGCGTATGATTGTAGTTCGGAAAGGTTACAGGCGCCAGGTTGCTATAGCTAGGAAACACACTCACCGGGTTACACTCACACAGATTGACACGTAAGCCTAGCGGCAGAAGAAGAAGCTAAGGGGACACAAACAGATACACTCACCCCGCTGCAGCTAATGCCGATTAGCTTAGGTTAAGTCTAGCTAGGGCTAAAAAGCTTTAAGTAGTTGGAAGTTAAGTGTCGATAAACGTGCGAAGGTATTCAGCGGAATACTTCGAGTTTAGGAGGGGGGAGTTGTGACACGGCAAATTGCCTGTCACTGAAGGCAGAGCGCTTAGTCAGATACACGGCGGTCGCGGCGTGCGACGACTCGGCTCGCGACGTCGTACACACACATGTGCGCGCCCGCATCTCCCCAACTCCTGTCCTCTGTGCACACATACCTACGTGCGCACGGTCTCTCCAGCTACCCATGTCTAGGCGTGCACCTTTCCCACAGTTTTTCCCTCCCGTCTAGCTCGGCCAAGGAGTCGACCAGCCACAGCTACAGCGAGGACAAGCTATAGCTGAAGCGGCAGCGGCTCTCGCTCTCCCATGCTGCTGACAGGAGCAGCCGACGCCAGCCAAGAGAGAGAGAGAGAGAGAGAGAGAGAGAGAGAGAGAGAGAGAGAGAGAGAGAGAGAGAGAGAGAGAGAGAGAGAGAGAGAGAGAGAGAGAGAGAGAGAGAGAGAGAGAGAGAGAGAGAGAGAGAGAGAGATACGATTTATTTGCCTTCGCGGCAAAATAATTAATACAGAATTTATACAGTGCATAACTTAAAATAAAATACAGTAAAATAAGATATAATAAAAATATATAAAAATAAAAGTAATACAACCTGATACAAATATATAAATTATACATAAAAATATGTTTGTCTACGAGGACCTTCAATTACGATAAAAAAATAATAAAAAAGAACCATATGATAATAAAAATAAAATACATAAAAATCATTAAAAATCACGAGGACCCTTCATTAAAACAAAATAAACAAATAAAAATAGAGAAAATATCACAGCTGGTACTATAGGCTAAAAGGAAAATATTACAGTTATACATTAACCATTTCATAAAATATCACAGTAAGGTATCACAGCCGCTTAGTCAAAAAATCACAGATCAAAGTTAATCCGCAGTCTAATACTAAACTAGATAAAGGTCCCCGCACTGGCAGCTCTAAGCATCCTTATAGAGAGGCTAGGCGTCTAGATCAAGCAAGTGTTGGCGCACAGCCCTCTTGAATGATGAAAGTGATGGAAGGTAGTGCAGGGAGGGGGGGAGGGAGTTCCAAAAGCGGGCACCCTGAGCCAGAAACGCTCTATCACCCGTCTTATAGTTCAAGGCAGGGAAAGCAAGCTCCCGCTGCACTCCCCTGCTTGTTGGCCTAGGCTTGTGCACCGTAAAAAAGGCAGCCAAGTAACTGGGCTCACGCATCCGAATTATTTTATATAGTAGCAGGGCTGCGAAGTAGAATCTGCGTGAGTCCATACGGAGCCAGCCCAGACGTCTCAAGTAGGGGGTGATATGCTCATCCCTCCTAGCCCCAGTAACGTACCTCACACATGAATTGCTCAATCTTTGCACTCTCGCTCGCTATTCGTCAGACGCGTCCAAGTAGACCACCGTACAGTAGTCAAGGTGGGGTTGAACTAGGGACTCGACTAATCTTTTGCGGAGAATCTCGGTGGTACACGCCCTAATAAACCGCAAACTGTATAGGGCTTTATTTACTTTCTTTGTGAGTTGGTCAATGTGCGGTTTCCATGTTAATTTACTATCCAGTGTAACACCGAGATTCGCAACTTCGCTACTGAACGGGATGCGTTCTCCAGGCCGCACACCAATACCTGGCAGATCTAATGAGTTTATATGATTAACTCCTACCCTGGAGCCGAATACAATGGCTTTGGTCTTACCAGCATTGAGGTGCAGGCCTGAGTTCGCCGCCCATTCAGCCACCATTTGCGCCGCATGGGACAGCCAATCAATACCCTCCAGAATTTCGTCTTTTGTCGTGAGAAATGGCCGAGCCGTATGCGACTGTCCGGCCGACGACGCGTGCGAGCATCGGCAGCCGAGAAGGACTGCTTGCGCGCGCCGCAGTAAAGAAGATGGCCGATCGGGGAACTGCGCCGCAACGGAGCAGCATACACGCGCACCGGCCGGCTCCACTCTGTCGCCTACCGCCGTGCCGCGTGTGCGCAAAGAGAGTTGCTTCGCTGTAATCTTGCTACCGCGTGCCTCGACGCCGACTCACTCGTGGTTTTTGCGCCCGTTCATCGCTGCAGACCGCCTACGCCGCACCGTCGCAGTGCCGTGCCCTGGTTGCATCCGTCGCCGAAAGCAAAAAGAGAGAGTGGACACTACAGCTGCGAATTCCTGCTAGGCGAGAGAGAGAGAGAGAGGTGTTGTGGCTGCATCACGCCCTGGCCGAGGTTTGTCCCTAGTGTTTTTACTACTTCCCCTCGTTCCCCGCCGTGTGTGTGTGCGCGTTCGTCCGAGAGTCACGCAACAGTTAAGTACTCGCGCAATAGCTTCAGCTCGAGCTGAAGCTGTAGGAGTAGAGTCTTATAGTGTTTTTGCTACCGGCTCGCGCTAGCCGGCGATTAGTTTGCGGTGCGCTTGACGCACGCACCTGGCGCCCATGTACATTCGATTGTAGACTTAGTGTTTAGTAGTTCAATAAAGTATTCTATTAGTTATCCTAGTTTTTGGAGTGTACTTTGAGTATTACCCGCGCACCTCTGCCCTGATCCCCAGCAGAGTGTGACAATGTATAAAGCGATAAAAGAGGTTAAGTTGAACGAACCAAAGCCTTCAGTGAAAATTGCATAAGAGCATACGCTAATATTGCGTAAGTCCCACTGCATTAGTGCTAATGCAGTTTTAGCGGCGGGATTCAGCTCTTTCGGCATACAGCAGTACGCCAATACAGCATAACTCCCTCTGCCGGAAATCTTACGCCATTACCGCGTGAAATTTCTGCCGTTCTAGCGTTATTTTCTTCTCAGTGTACGTGTCTTCGACGGCGCGCAGATCCCTCGTACTGGTTGTCTGTTCGACGGTCTTACCGCTCTCTCTCTCTCTCTCTCTCTCTCTCTCTCTCTCTCTCTCTCTCTCTCTCTCTCTCTCTCTTGGTCTCTCTGTACTCCTTGCTCGGTTGTCTATACGGGCGTGGCTGTCGTAAGGCACTTCGACACGCTTCGTAGGGCTATCCTAGACTGCTGGCCCTGCGCCCGCCTCTCGTACTCCTCGTGCTCTCCCTTCCCTCTCTCTCTCCCTTCTCCTTGCACCCATACCCGATCACTGGCGAAATCTTGCTATCGAAACCCGCTCCTCTTCTTTGGGACTGCCAAGCAGGCTCAAATTCTTTAGATAATTTACTTTTTTTCAGGTTATTAGTGAGAAGCACTGCTGACTTGATTTGTTATAAAATTTGAATAACAGCAGTGTCTGATGCCCTGTAGATCGTGTTATGCTTTCTGCATTACGATTTAGCTATTACATGATTGAATCTGCCGACTTTCAGTTAATATTTAACATTAATTACCTTTTCCTGGCGAGCTACTTTTATTATTCCATCAAATCATAACCGAAGAAATTAGTTACTTTCCACGTAGATAAAATCTCACTGTTATAAATTATTCTTTTTAAACGAAACTGTTTTGATTAAATTCCTATAATTATTGTCTATGTTAACGTAATTAATTTAAATAAATTGTCATCATATGCCAAATTGTGTATTTCGATCCGATTTAATTAATTTCAAATTAGTTTTCTTAGCATTACGTGCCGTTAAAATTGCAATTATTCTGCTACTATTAATTGAATAACAAATATTATTGTTACAATAAGTTCAAAATAATTAATGAAAACAATTATGACAGTAGTCAATAATCAAATGTGGATTGCACTAATTAACTCTTCGATTACACACTGGGTCGACTAGAGTGATATATTTTTTTATAAAATTCAATTTCTTCAAAAAAATCTTTTTTCCGTGAATAGCTTTAATTATGTTAAGAACTTCAACGGTACTTATAATATACGTACATTATTTCTATGAGGTCAAAAAGTACCTCAAAATTTCGGTAAGCTAATTAATTTGATAGTTGTGGAATGGTGAACGATAAAAAAATGAACAGGTACAGATTTATCCAGAGTGTACTCCGTGATTGAAAAAATCAGTGTGTACTCGGGGGGTTAATGTACCCATTGCTCGTTTTTCATTATACTTACAGTCCCACTCAAATGTCAATAGAAACTTTATGATTAACCTACAATAAAACATATGCACACATTATGAAACACTACTACTCTTAATACATCATAATTACCACATTCTTATTCCCTAAAATATCCTTTACTATCGCCCCCGGAAATACGAATGCCATTCAAGATTAACAAGACCATCATCGATGTCACGAGTGCGTACATAGATAAATTATTAATGGGCTACTTGCGGTGTCTCGCTACTCCCAAAAAATAAAAAGGACAAAGGAATTTAAGCTCCTCGTCTATCCTCTCCCCTACGGGGATTTTGGATCGTGTAGCAGACGTTCCGTGGGTCAATTAATTCGACGAGACAAACCATCACCCTATTGCTTCGTCGTAGAATAAAAAATTCCACTTCCCGTTATAGGCCATGACTCGCACGGCTTGCATAATGAGAGGAGTGGGAGGGGAAGGGGGTGTTTCAAATTGTCGTTTAATATTTATGAAATGGGCTGAATGGACGAAGTTTTTCTTTTTCAGGGAAAGTAAGTGCACATCTGTATATTAAGGGAAGAAGGTACTGAATTTGGGCAAAAAATCGATTTTTTTTTTATAGTTTTAAACTATTTTTCAGCCATTTTTCTACCCGAAAAACTATTCCAAATGTCATAATCGTCATATAATTATTTAATTTGATTTATTTTAATATTTATCGTTATAAACAAAATTTAACATTTTTTGCATTTTTTATAATACTTTTCTCTTTTTGACAAATCCAGTTCATGCACAATTATATCCCTCTAGGTCGCTAATCTCCCTTTTTTTGTTCATATAATCTTATAAATAAAACCTCCAGCTGTTATAATAAACTTCATTTGAAACAAGCAAGCGATATCGACCGTCTAATCGACTATGGCCCGTTCGTTAACACAAAAACGAACAGGGAACAGATACAGTGCATGGGTTACTATATCTATATACATAAGATACAAGTGCCGTTCCTTATATATAGTAAACCATGTTATTATCTGCATCTGTTCCTTGTTTCTTTTTACGTAAACGGGCCCAACTTCACGTTTATTGTTTTTCTGAGTTGATAAAAAATCGTTTATTTTTTCCCTAAATTTTTTTCGTTTGGCTGCAATAAAATTATGATTAAAGTGCATTGAAAAAGTGGAATTAAAAAATCATTTTTAAAAAGTGTTTGCTTCTTGTAAATATTCAATTTTATTTTGTGAATGCACACTATCCAATAAGTGGCGTGGGCCAAAAAGTAAATACACTTCTAAAAAAAGAAAAAATAAAAGTAATAGTGGATAAACGAAAAATTGATAGTGGTAGAGACTCTGAAAAGACAGCAGTGAAATAGTACATTGCGATACGAGTGCGCAAAGTAGGTTATTCCCGTCCTCGCTTCGTTCGGGCGACAAAAAGCGGGTGCGGGAACACCTACGCAGCGCATGAGTATCGTATACTATTTTTCCTCACACCGGGCCGAAAGTGCCTCATTTCCGCCCGGTTCCGAAACGGAAATATGGCATTTTCGGCCTCGATGTGAGGAAAAATAGTATACGCACCACGGGAGTAAAATTGGCCAGCCTCCAACTTGTGTTTGCCACCCTCTCCTTCGGCTCGGGTAGCAATTTACACGGGCTGTGGACTGTCCAAGTTTTTTACTCCCATGGTGCGTAATATACTATTTCCTACCGAGTTGTGCAATGTTCGAGCCCGCACACGCACCTCCACGCGCAAACCACCACTCTTCCACACGCTGAGATGTGCGTGTAGAAAAGTAGCTGAGCGTGTGGGAATGAATCATTCCCGCACGCACAGCTACCGGAAGGCACGGCGGCCGCTACTATTCAGGAGAACCTTATATCTTCGAAATTGCAAAAACTGTTACATCTCAAATACTAGTATATTATGTTTTGACGAAAACTGTAACGAATTCATAAAAAATTATTTGAATTTAAATAGGTTTATTTTTGCATAGATTAGGAAGATTTTATATCAATGATAAGATTGAAAACCTTTTAAAAATTTTGTTTGTCGGTTCTGAAAACACCGTTTGCTTATGGTTGTACTCCAAATTCCCGCTTTCGGATACTTTACCTTACATGTAAATGTTAAACGGAAAAAATTTTTGTTTTAATGTTATCTATAACTTTTTCTGTGTAAAGTCAAATCCGGTCAAGTAACGAGGAAAAATCAACTATTTTGTCGATTATGTCACTATTGTGTTTACAAACATTGTTCGTAGAAAAAAAAATGTTGAATGTAAAAAACACGTGTTTTAATTAGTTTTAGCTGAAGTATGTGTGAGATTTATACTGAAAATGAATTTTCGATGCATTTTACGCTTAAAAATCTATTTTCTCAAAATTTCATTTGTGCTCGCATTTCTATATTTTTGAATTGATCTTTTCCAAAATAGGACTATCACCTACGTATGTCTAAACACACGTCGCTTCGCTCGAGCGACAAACTCACGCTCGTGCAAGAATCATTTTTATCGCACTACTATCGAAATAGTAGGTTTCGGTACTAGGCCGTAAAGTAACATATTACGGATCGCGTGAGGATTGATGCGTCCGAGGACCGGCATAACAATTCTCACGCGGTCCGTAAAATTTTACGGTCGAGTAACGAACGTTATTTTGTGTTATACGTGTCCGTAAAGTACGACTTTACGGCTGCAAAACAGGCCGCAAAGTACGTACTTTATGGACATGTATGACAAATAGTACTATTAATCTAATCATTGATATACAGTCTATGTTACCAATTTATGCAAAAATAAACCTATTTAAATATTATTTTATAATAGATAAGTAAGTTTGAAAAAACACGTGTTCGACTGCTATTCCTGGATACACTATGTCGAGCTGGAACCTAAATCGGGACGTCACTCGAAACCTATATCGGAAGAATACTTTTAAATTTATCCCGCTTTCAGGTATAGGAAACTATGAGACGCCTAAAGATGGACAAAGATTTAACTACTCACGCTACTGAAATACAACCTCGAAAAGTTTTTATACCGTTTGCAATCAATTAAAAGAGTAAATTAAGACAACATTGATGTGACTACATAGTTAATTTCACAAATAATGCTAACATTGTAATACCCTTACCCTATTATCATTCTATAGTATCACTGAGAAAAAGATTTGTTTACTGTTAACATGGCATTCTAACTGTTAATATACGTATGTTTAAATATGACCAAATATAGGCATTGTAACAGTTATAATGCCATGTTAACAGTTAAGTTACTATGTTCTCATAAACAATTTCAGTATGTTACCTGAGAACATTGATATTGTAATAGTTACAATATGCTTATTATAGTAGTTTTTGAATCTAACGGTTAATTTTTACTAGGATGATGTTGTTTTATAACAAAAACTTTTGAGATAAAAATATGATTTATTTTTTTACTCCAACGTTTCGGACATTTTTATTGCTTATCCTGATGAGGGACATAAACAATAAAAATGTCCGAAACGGTGTAAAAAACTAAATGTAGTTTTTATTTCAAACCTTTTTGTTATATAACAACATCATCCTGGTAGAAAATTGACTATTAGATTCAAAAACTACAATTTACAAGAACTTCTATCATTGGCTACTTTCAAATCTGAATATGTCTATTAGTTAATATAGATATTGTAACTATTACAATAACACATTTTATCCTTAAATATGTCAAATAGTTGTATTTCAAATAGATAAATATGTTAACAGTAACAATATTCTTCTCTCATGTCAGTGTAGTTATTTTCCTGAACAGAAATTAATGTAGGGCTAACGTAAGGGCCTTGTCCGTTGCTTTAGATAATTCACAAGGTCCCGAAAAGGCACCTCGTGAGGCCCTTGATAAAACGCGTAACGGGGCGCACCTCCGGCCCCGCTGGCTGTTCCGGGCATATCGTCGCGCGGTACGAAGAAAAGCCAACTTGGAAGTTATAAGTTTATTTAGGGCTAGCCCTATGCATTTTCCATTCGAGTTACTGCTGTTCCGATTTCGGTCCCATTTTCAGTTTGTCCCGCATTCGGGAACATTGCCTTATTGTAATTTACTAATCGCTAAGAAAAATAGAGAAACAAATTTTTTCTAGCCAATTTCACCTTTTACACCAGAAGTAAGTAATATTAAATAGTAACTTAGATGATGAATTTTAACGATGAAAAAAACTCAGTCGGGGTGGGCAATCGAACCTTGGACCTTTGAGTTGACTGACGAACAGCTTACTGACTGTGCCATAAAGTACTACCCCAACGGAAAATGACTTAGGGCTAACATTAGGGCCTTATCCGATGCTCTAGAAAAATCACATAGCACCTCGTAAGGCCCAAAAATGTATTTTCTATAAATCCGCCTTTCATACTCTATGTTTTCTACAATTGTGGCAGTATGAAATTAGTTTATTCTGCAGATATATTTATGTATTTTTGTATTCTGTTAATCGTGCCTCCTTTTTTAAATGCTGTATTGCTGTATGATAGGCGTGCTTCTGCTAATAGGGCGCGCGAATTCTATTTTTAAATTTTTGAAGGGTAAGGCTTCTATCAGCCTTTCGATATATCTAGTCCCATCCAGTATTTAAAGTGTAACATTATTCACGATGGCGAAACTATAAGATTCTGTTAAAGTAACGGTCATGCCCTTTACGTAAACGCGAAGCTTTGATATAACGAGCTTCAAAAGTTCAACGAAGCTGTCTTCTCTCGCAGTATTTGCATTCTACAATCGCGCCGAAGTCCAAATTGATCACCTCTCCATAGCTTTCTCAAACCTTCCCAATCATTCACTAGGCCAATCCGCCTACAAACTCCCTCTTCTAATTAATAACCTCCCCTTCCCTTCAGCGAATTAATAATCGCGCACTGCAGTAGCAGTAGCAGCTACCCCCACCTTCTTCTTCTTCGACATCAGCATTTTTCTTCCCTTGATTATATTATTAATCAGACTTAGCGCCGCGTCGTGCTATCGGCTTTACATTAGGCGAAAGATGAAAAATACCCCCGCGCCGATGTATACATACGCGGAGAAAGAGAGAGAGGCGTGTCCATTGGCTAGCGTAATTATCGTTACGCCGGAGCCAATTGACGATACTTAAAAGCCAGCAGTGCCGAGGAGAGAGGCCGAGAAATGCGGAGTCGATGTAGTTTGACCTCCTTGCGCGTGTAGTGACACGATTGGAGGTATTTTTGGAAGGAGTGTAAATTTTTGATGTTTTTGAGAGGAATTTTGCACGAATGTCTCTTGCAATGAAATGTTAATATTGACTCTGTGTATATATATAAAGATTTGACATCAAATGCTCATCAAATAGTCAGTTGATGGTAAAGTAAGCACACATGTGGTCGATTTTGTGTATTTTTCATCAAGTTTTCGAGAAAAAATATTCAAATTATTACGTATTAAAAGTAGCAAATGTGGTATTTTTTCTTATTCAAAATCAGATTCCAAAGTCCAGATAAAAAGTTTTTTTCAGCGCGATGAATTTTTCAATCATCCCAGTTGCCAAAAAAGCAAAAGCTTTCATTAACAAATCGCATACGTCTGGCAGATCTGAGTTTTGATTTAGACAGTTAAAAAGGTTTTGGAAGGCACTGCACTTAATAAAACTTTCACTGTGAATTTTTCACAAAAAATCGACGATATTTTGTACTATCAATACGATCACTGCGTAATTAATTCAAGCAATTTTCTTTTCTACCATTCTCTACACGTATAAACACTCCATACTAAACGAAATGAATTCACCTCAACCCTCAGCTCAATTAAACCGGTCAGTTCGTCCGTAGCACCCCGGAATAAAGACCTCGCGCTCCATCCGAAAACTTTCCGAAAATAAGTATCGCACACACACACAACCACTCTTTTGTATTCAGCGGACGTTGTGCACTACTCGCTTCGGGCTTGATTAATTAAGGCTGTTTTCTGAAAAACTTCTCCCGCGCGGCACTAAATGAAAACTTCGCGCGACGCGCATGAGCTCGCAATTAAGAGCCGCTGCCTGCTGCCTGCTCGCGTTTAAACTTCGAGCGCCGTAAGAAAGTTATGACGGACTGATGGACGCCATTCTTCCTGTGTGTGTGTGTGTGGGCGGAGGGGCAGGGTAGTATCGAAGCGAGCATAGTGGCCAAGAGGGAGACAATACGGGCGCGTCTCGCGGGAGAGTTACGGGGATCGTCCCGCGTAAATCTCGGATTCAACGAGCTTCTAAACCGAGAGAGCGAGAGGAAATGCGGCTTTTTTCTCTCCCTCACGCTTCCCCTCTGCTCCTCTTCTTTCGCGAAGGAGCCTGCGCGAATGGTAAGCGGGTCGGACTTTGGCGCATGTATAAAAGTTTTTTAGAAGGCCCGAACTACCCGGCTTTGAGTAAGTTGTAAATGAAAGAGATGGGTTTCTTTTTAAACACGAGGGTGCGTTTAGTTTTACGTGCGGCACTCGCAAAGAAGATCACTTTTATCAGGATTGCGCGGTTTGGCGCAGAATGAAATGTTACTCCAAATTCGTTAATCTTGAAGTATATAAATAAATTAATACTGAAATGCGTTGTACCACATTATTTTAATTAATTGAATTATTCTATAGCATTTTGAATGTAAAATGGCGCATTCGGTTACTTTATCGCTGCCAAACAAAGCTTTTATAAACTCTCGACAGTCGACGAAAAGAAAACAAAAAAAGAAAACGAAGAAAAAATCAGTTTACAAACGCGCCGAGAGCTCATCACTCTCGTAGAGCCTTCGACTGGCGCTGGGAGCACGTCGACTAAGGGTCGGGGTGGGGGCGTCATTCGCGTGAATAATTATATCAATATCTCCACCGGCTAAATCCACGCTTGCCTGTATCCGCGCTCCCTCTTTCTCCTGACTGCACTGCAGCAGGCAGGCAAAGTCAAGCCAAGTTCCGAACAAGCCAAAGTATATTTGTATTTAATAAATAATGCGAGGCACGCCGCTCCCCCTCCCCCAGCTCGCGCGAGCGAAGGCAAACTTTTCAAATTACGACGTTGCCTTCTCTCGAGATCCAGCAGCAACTTAATGCGTAATTTATGAAGACGCACGCGCTCGAGGCGCTGCACTGCAGCAACAGCAGTACTATCGCGCCGTCGGTAGTATAAGGGGATAAAAAAGGGGTAGAAAGCAGCGAAAAGAAAGAGAGGGAGGCTGTAAAGCGAAGAGACGGGGTGGAACTGCAGTTTTGCGCGTTCTCTGCCTTCCTCGCACTTTCTTTCTTCATTTGTTTTGAGCTCGTAGGTGTACATATACGTCTTCGTCGGAAAGTTGCACCCGTGCCGCGCGTGCGATGTATTTCACGACGTGTGCTGGACGTTGATGGCCGTGTCGCGTTCCGCACGTGTAGTGCGACGCATTATATTGCTTTCGGGATGAAAAAATTATCGGCTGGGACTTTTACGCGCTCGTGTAATATGTATTTCTGTTTTGAATAGTTGATCGCGCCAATGAAATTCAAATCGAAGGGCGGGCGCCGGCGCGCTCGGCGTTAGGATGTAGGTAAATGTGTACTTTGCGCCATTATTCATGAAAATGAATGTAAATTTTTCAGCGGCCTCGTAGATTTTCCATTTTACTCCGAATAACGTCATAAAATTGTCGTCTTCTTTGGAGAGGGAGAGAGAGAGAAAAAAAGGAAGAATGATATCGAATATTACGAAGTTTGATTAAACGCCACGAAAGAAGGGGAGAGCGCGCGCGAGGCCATTTTAACTCGTTGAAAGGAAACTCCGTCTATTTTATATTGTTCGGAAAATGAATAGAAGTTTCTTTTAAAAAAGTTTCTGACTCTCCCTCTCTCCTCTCTCTCTCTCTCTCTCTCTCTCTCTCTCTCTCTCTCTCTCTCTCTCTCGCTATTCTGCGTACGAGAAAAGTTCTTAAAAAGCTAAATACGAATTCAGGTCATGCTAAGTATATTGGAGGAGATACAAGTCGAACATAGTCAGACACGTGTCTTGCTTTAACTCTGACCTCTTTACTTTTACATTCGCTTCCCCATATACTCGAGAAAATAAAGTTCTTTCATTCTTATTTGCATTATTTACAATTCTAAAAACGTCTAAAAAAACGTTATTCATGTTTATTCATTCTATTAATTTATTTTATTTTAAAGTGTATTCCAGTCACAAAGTTATTCATTTAGTCTTTGTAATTAGTGATGTATAAAATGATTTCTTTGATTTGCACAGCGACCTGTTAAAATTCGAACGATACATCTAAAATCTCATGTATATTCATTCTCCTACAATTTTAACACAAAATTTAGTGTTAAAAATATTTCAATTGCTTATTGGGTTTACTGTAGCATGATAATAAATAGCACAGGAGCCGTTTTGCACTTAAACGACTGATACAAATCATTAATAATTGAAACATTATTTTCACCGAAAACCATTCAAATAAATGTTAACCTTCTAACGAGCACAAAAAATCTAACCCTTTACTTGACATCTATAAATATTTAATCTTTTCTACCTGCACGGTCTCGAAATGACCTAGGTCAGACCACCATACACAATACCAAGACTCATTTACACTCATACATACATACATACATATATACATATATACACACACACACACACACACACACACACACACACACACACACACACACACATACACACACACACACAGACAGAACCCAAAAAGCAATGGAAAAACCTCGACTAAACTTGTGTCGGACAGGTGACGGGCCGGCGAGAGTTCGAGCAGCTACAGGCGCAGGAGGGGTAGGAGCAGCCGCCACATTACGGGGTCAAAGATAAATCTCGCACCCTCGCGGGGGAGGCAGGCATACAGCGAGACAGAGAGGACAAGAGAGAGAGGGAGAGCGACACAGAGTGAGAGCGATTCGCCGGGTACCGGTAATTGCTCGCGGGGGTGGAAGGTGCATCCGCGCATCTGTCTCTCTCTCTCTCTCGCTATCTCTCTCTATCTCTCTCTCTCTCTCAACAACTGCGCGCCGATGTAAACGCCTAGCCAAGAGAGAGAGAGAGGTAGAGCTAGAGAGAAGAGCGCCGGGCCACCCGCGTATATTACGCCGGCGAACTCAAACGTAATATCCTGAAAAGCACTCGTAACTTCATTTCGTGGCTCTCCCGCTCTCTCTCTCTCTCTCTCTCTCTCTCTCTCTCTCTCTCTCTCTCTCTCTCTTCCAACTAAACTCTCTGCCCGCTTCGCGCACTATTCGTAACCTCTTCCGGTTTGACAGATGTTTAATATCACTTCAGAGTTGAAACTTGTCTCTCGGCTCTGCAATAGCAGCAGCAGCGACAGGAGGGCCGCACGTCTCTCGCTGCGCTAGTGTGTGTCTGTACGTGTATCTATAGGCGCGTACGCGAGCGCTCGATGCGGTTAAGCTCGTTAATATCAGCCTCCATTATGGCACTTGAAATGCCATTACGGACACGTTCCTGTCGCCCCCCCCCCCCTCACCCGCCCAAGCGCCGGCTTATCGAGAGCGAGCGAGAGCATGCACTCCATGTATATGTATAAGGTCGAGTACGTAGCGCCTAACTTTCATTAACTGCAGGTGATTTTTGTTTTCTTTTGTTGTGGCTCTCGTTGAGCACCGAATTTTTGACGGAGGATTTTTATTTGGGGTGTATGGAAGATGTATGTAATTAATGGAGTGTTATCAGTAGCAAATGGAGTTTGCATAAAAATGTTTAAAAATTTATCCTATTTGAGTGAAAATGAACAAATTGTTAGCTGATTCGGTGATGATACAGGAGCACTTCAAAACGATATTTACGATTTTGCCTCGATTAGAGGTTAATTTTTCCTGCAACCGATGTTATATTGGAGTGAGCCAATTTTTCTGAAAAAATGCCTCGTTAAAGTGCCAAATGTTGTAGCATTATCTCTCTGTTGGTATGTTGTTAGAGGGCACTACCTGACTTTATCCCACCGAAATAAAGTTTTTAAAGCAGTTACATCAATTATTTCCGACATTTTACCTTCTCGTTAAAATTTTTCCGAGAAATTTTAATTATCCGAATAAAAGACCTGGAGGTCGTCGAGGTCGAATTTGATACGGCAAGAAAAATACTGTTTTAAGAAGGTCAAATGTTAAAATAGATCTATTGTGTTATTATATTTATTGTGGTTTTGCGATTCTTTAATATAACGATATTTACTCCAATTTACCGCATCAAAATTAAGTATACTTCTTTCAAGGTTCGAGCGACCGTTTGTAATGACAAGAAATTGTTCAATTGAAAAGTTTTACAGTCCTAATTAACCGCCATAATGACATTATCGTTATCATTATTCGGACGGATAATGAAACACTAAAATACCATTTTCAGTTCCACTTTTTACCGTCATTTTTATTAGCCAAACCGAGCGAGTAATATTCGCACACGCGAAGGCACACAAATCCATTTAAAGAGCTTAAATACTTCCGCGCGTGTGCACGAACGAACAGACAAGAGAACGACGAAGAAAATTTTCAAACTCGTCTTTTTTGTCTCATTATTTTAGATTATGATGCGTCTCGCGAAAGAGTATGGGAGAGAGAGAGAGAGAGAGAGAGAGAGAGAGAGAGAGAGAGAGAGAGAGAGAGAGCCTGTCACCGGGCAAAAGTCGCGGATCTCGCGAAAACGCCGAGTGACGTATCCACTTAACGAGACATGGATAAGGATCTCGTTAACCCTTTGACTGCCAGCGCGCTGCGCTGCTTTCTAAACAACGCGTAGCCGACGACTGAGTGTCCTCTTTTTTCCCCATCTCTCTCTCTCTCTCTCTCTCTCTCTCTCTCTCTCTCTCTCTCTCTCTCTCTTTGCGCGGTGCATTTTCAAGATGCTTAACGGCGAAACGTCATCAAAGCTGTGCGCGACGGCGCGTATGATTTGCATAAGTACAAAGAAAATCTAAATTGATAAGAGGATGTAATATGTAAAACAGTAAAGCGCGGCTAAAAAGTTTTGAAGCTCGTAGTGACTTGCAACGCGGTTCCGTGTAATATATATAAGTAGTGAGTAAGGCGAGCGGTTGGATGATTATGATTTATAACGTTACAAGAGTAAAGAAACTATACAATAATAATAATAACTTTGTGACAAGGTTAATATATATTTTACGACATCAAAGCAGATTTAAAGAAAACATGGTCCTTAATTAGTATACTGTTTGTTCCTCGTTAACGCTCACTTGGGAAAATTGTCGCGTTTAAGGGCGCGTGCATTCTTCAACCTGTGTACCTTTAAAAGGAGTAATCTTGGAAAATTAACAAGCAAATGTCTAAAAACCCTCCGAAAAATTCAAATTTTAATAGTATAAGAATAAAGAGCACGGAAAAGGCAATAATTTATCTTAAGTCAATGTATTTTCGTTAGTATATAAGGAAATCCACGGAACCTTTAACTGTTTTGTTACTTTTTTCTTAAAGTAATTTATTGTTGCTATTAGCAGAGCGTGCGAAGCACATAAACGAGACAAGGTGTAGAATCTTCAATTTTTACGTAGAAAACCAGTCAAGTAATATATATTAGTGTGCCACGCATGCTCAAGTCTGGGGATGTAAAAAACTGTCGAAAAAAGTCCACTTTTTGGAAAAAGTGGAAAAAGTGGACTTTTTTCGATAGTTTTTTACATCCCCAGACTTGAGCATGCTTAGCACACTAATATGGATTACTGGACTGGTTTTCTACGTAAAAGTTGAAGATTTTACATTTTGTCTCGTTTATGTGCTTCGCACGCTCCGCTAAAAGCAGTAATAAATTACTTTTAAAAAAAAGTATCAAAACAGTTAAAGGTTCCATGGATTTTCTCATGTACACATTTGGTACAGATATTATTAAGCTTTCAACTTCCCCGATAGTTTTTACGTATTTTATAATAAAAGATATCAGGTTAAGTACAAACATGAATTCTGCACATAAATATTGTAGCACTGTCACTGTATGCTTCTTAAAATTCATGAAAGATTTATCAATGCATTCATTTGCGTCGTGCCTCACTCCCCGGACTCTTCATTCTCATGGAGCGCCAGCCAGTCGCATAGAACATTTCAGATTTCTCTCTCACTGCACTCGCGACATTTCATTATTACATGAAACTTTCAATAACACACACACATACACACGCGCGCGCGCCAGCTAGTAAGCCCCAGAAGTGCACGCACCACTTTTTCTTCTTACGCGCGAAATCGCCTCTAAATAATAAATACCTGCGCGCTGTGCGGCAGGCTCGCGCTCGTTGCCTTCGATTCCGCGCCTCATGGTTTATTCAGAGGGTGACGCGCGGGGTCAAGCTCGCCCGGTCGTTTGCTCATTCGCTTGATTACGTCTTGCCCCCCCCCACCCCAGCCGTCTTAACTGAGCCCTAAGTACCGCGCGCCGCGGTTATGCGGTCATTTCGAGGAGCAAGGTATAGATAGCAGAGAGAGAGAGAGAGAGAGAGAGAGAGAGAGAGAGGAAGGGATGGAGTCTGTATGCAGTTTATATGCGCCCACCACGCTAGGGTTCGTAACTCTCCCGCGGCGACGCGAGGCATAGCGGGGGATGGTGGTTCATTATTTTTGGAGGAGGGGTGGCAAGGATGCGGTGCGGGGATGGAGTGATGGTTTTTGGATTTTAGGAGCGGGGGATTGAGTGATGGTTATTTAGTAGATTGGAGAATCGAAGGATAATCTGGTTAAAGAGATATAGCCCTATCGTGTTAAATTGTTAGTTTGGTGTAGGTATATCAGTGGTGACATTATATAAATGAGAAATATTTGACTGCTTGAAATGGAGCTTTATGGGTAATAGAATTTTCTGTCTTTTGTCATAAATTTTATAAAATGCACTTGTGGGTAGTTTGGGAAAAGATTGGGCATATACAAAATGAAACCGTCGTTTCTATTTTGTCTTACGCACCGATATTACTTAAAACTAAATGTCAGATCTGCCAATAAACACAAGATTGCCATAGACTTACAAAACTTTGAATTCACGATAAGATTTCGCAAAACTCGATTTTCCGAACTTAACTGCAAAAGCAGCGAATTTTTATTCGGGGTCGAAGAGTCATTCCATGCCACCCATTTAAATTTTCAGCACACACAGACACACATCTGCCCACTTTACAGCTCCCCGACGCTCGTGTATTCCCCAAACAAAAGTCCTCCGTCTCCACCCTTTTTCCCATCACCAACTCCCTCTTTCGGCCGATTACGCACACTTAGACACAAAGCCTTCTCTCTCTCTTTCCCGCGCGACCTTTCCTGCTTCTCCACGGTGCTGACCGCTCGACCAAAAGTCAGCTCCTCGACGGAATCGACAAAGAGCCCCTCCCCCCCCCCCTCCCTCTGTGAATTTATTTGTTTCTCGAGTCCACGTCGCGCGCACTCGAGGCGCTCAAAAGGCACACAGCACACACGCGCAGAGCTCGCGCTTTACATGTCAAAGTGCGCTGACAACTACTCCCCTGCGAGAAGTGGCCCCCTTTTTCGCTGAGACCTTTTTCCCTCGTCCTTTTTTCGAGAGGAGAAGGAGGAGGACGAGGGACCCCCCGTACCCCGTCACCTTTCCACTCAATTATTTAACAGGCGGTCGTGTATACGTGCAGCCTCCCCCATCTCCTTAGGCTTTCTCGAGGATAAGGCTGGCAATTTTATGATACGTGAGTCGTGTATACTTCTCTCTCTCTCTCTCTCTCGCTGGTTTCATTTTTTAACATGCGCCGGCACACGCGCGGTAATTGGAAAGGTGAGGTAGCTGCTGCTGCAGTCTCCGCGGTGCGGAAATTACGCGCAGGTGACTCCGTAAAGATACCCTGGCAGTCTTTTGCCAGAGAAGAGGGAGAGTTGTTCTTTTTTCATTTCTTCTTTTTTTTTTATTTGATTAAGTTAGGGCGTGATTTAAGTAGAACAAGAAAGTTGTAGCTGCGGGTGGTGCGATTTTTATGATACTAGTTGCGCGGTACCAGCGTTGTGCGAACAATAGGCAGCGCCTGTGTGCGTGTCTGTATGGGTGTATGTGCGTGCGTGTACGTGTGTGTGTGTAGCGTGAGCGAATGAGAGTACGCACGTTAAATAATTATGTACACCGCATTGGAGTTGTGTTGTATTATTAAAATGTAACAAGGTTCGGTGGAGCGAGATTGTTCATAACGCTGGTTTAGTAATCGCGCGAAAAATTTTGGGAATAACAACGATGAATGATTAAAGGGCTTGAAATGTTAAGGGCAGCGAGTTACTATTCACGTATACTTCTGTTTATTGGTACAGTTATATTTTATTAGCTTGTTTATCATACGTAAATATTTTACATTTTATGTAGGGGGAACGAAATGTAAGGTTGGTATCAAAAATCGTACGTTTGACATTAATCTCAGTATACTAAAATTAATAAAATAAAAACTTCCTCGCTTTCTCTGATATACTATTTATAATTCATTATACCAGCAAGAAATTCATTTGAAATCGCAAGGAATCCCCGTTTCGTCCAAACAACCTAATCCCTAATTCCACGCTACCAACCTTACATAACCATCCAAAAAAATACTCTCCTCTCCCGCAGCATCCCACAAAAAACAAATTTCAAGTCTACTCCAAGCCTCGGGAAGAAGGCAAAGAAAGAAACTCCGTCCGCCGCCCACCAAGAACTACGCACACACACATACACGCGCGCGCGCATGGAAGAACAAAAAAAAGGGTAACCCAACGGACAGACCCTCAAGCATTCTCTCTCTCTTCCCACTTGTTGTTTCCGAATTCGAGCACCGGCAGACAAAAGGGCTAATAGGCACAACGGCGGCGGCGGTGGAGCTGCCCCAGGCGTCCTCCCCGAGTGGAGAATCTGAATAATTCAGGGAGTTCTCCGTAGTGGGAGCAGGATGAGAAGGAGGAGGCGGCGGGAGGAGGAGGAGGAGATAGGGCTTCCTAATCACTCAGCGGCTCAATTATGCATTTTGCTTTATGGCTCGGCGACCGTATACCTCGATCCGACTATATACCTAACTACTACACGCGTCTGTGTAATACATGTATGTATATGTATATAAAGCGCTGATTGTTGTAAAAGCCAGTGGGGGAGAGAGAGTCAAAAGACATGTATATACGGCGAATCCACGCGTTGGTATATCATTGTAATTGAGAGGGGTAGGCGGGGGAAGAGATGTGTTTTCTCTCTCCCTCGCATCGATGGCAAATTACGTTGAGCGCGCGAGGATTATAAACGGGCGCGTTTGCGCGCGAGTAATGGACTGCCGCGCGCGAGCGCTTTCAGCCCCGTCGGAGTTAATTAAATTTAATTACAATTAATAATATCCAGGCTGCAGGAGCGCCGCATTGTTTCGAGTTCCTGCTCGAGTTTCTCTGCCTTCTCGTTGTAATTATAAAATTAGTTTTTGCAGAGGTCGTTGTTGCGTCAGGTGCGAGGTTGGGGTGAGGATAGGCGAGAAGCTGGAATGGTTTATTTGTCGCTGGTGGTAATTAGCGTTTAATTGATCGGCTATTGTTTTTTCGCCGTCTGGAGAATGGGTTTGTTGAAAGACGTGCTGAGATAAAGTGGATTAAGGGTTCGGATTGGGGATAGTTGTTTATTGATAGATGGAAAATTATTATTCTTTGTGTGTTGAAAATCATATTTACGCTTCATTCAAACAGCCGCGTATCAGGGGCGTTGTTTCGTATTTTTCGTATTTTTCCTAGGTATGGAGTAAGAAGGACAAAAAAAAGGCTTTATATAACAATAAAGGTCATTAGATACGTTCTTTAAAAATTTTTGTTCAGTAATATGGACGCACCCTCATAGCTATCTGCCTTTCAAGATAGGAGGATTAGATTCGATTTCTGGGCATCGTAAGGGCAGCATTTCCGCTATGGATGGTATGGGGTACTCCATACCTACAGCTTATGATATTATGAGGTACTCCATACAAACAGCTTATGATGGTATGGGGTACTCCTCACAAACAGCTTGTGATGGTATGGAATTCCATACCAAGAAATCCAATCCAATCCTCCTATCTTAAAAAGTAGATAAAAATGAGGGTGCAACCATATTGCTGAGTAAAAAAGAACGTATCTAGTGACATTTGTTTCTATATAAAGCTGGTTTTTGGCCTCTTTACTCCGCACCCAGGAAAAATACGCGGAATTCATATCTACAAGTACCAGAGAAGATGAATAAATCCACTGTAATATGTTCGACAAAAAATATACCAAAGTAATAGAGAAAACATGGATTAATATTTCCTCGGTAAAGTATTAAAATACATTGATAAATGTACATTAAAACTATTAATTATTAAAGAAAAGAAGTTATTGATAATCTCAAAGTAAGGTTGTGGAAAAGAAACAAACACACAGATAATTTTTTTTTTTTTTGCGTTTCAGTAATCGATATAAGAGATTTACTCTCTTATCACATAGTACATATTAAAACTGTTTTTTTAATGAACTCATATATTATTTACGTACGTAAATAAAGAGAAACTCGTATCCTCAATCTACTCAATACACGATGAAAAATAATTTTATACGAGTTAACCTTCACTCTTTTACTATTTTTCTTCACCACGCTTTACAATTACCTATTCAAATCCACCATTGCAGAATCTCTCATACACTCATTATAAGTCATTCATTATAATCCCGATCTGAAACACCGTTTCAACTTGACTAAAAAATTGAATAGCCACACGTCACACTCCACTTGGTATAAAAAATCTCGTCTCGTCATTAAAACGCGAACACTCCTCGCGACAGCCGAAAAAGTACGGCGACTCGGAGATTGCGTAGAATACTTATATACTCTCGCGAAAATTGCAAAGCACGACAGCAGAGAAACGTTTAAAATATGAGGAGTTACACATACGCGCGACATATCGGAGCTGCTGCTTCACGGGAATGCTTTGTTAAATGGGCATCCGGCACTGACAGCCTCTACGGTGTCCCGAAAAGTACTCAATTATTTCAGAGCTTCTCTCTCCTCTCTCTCTCTCTCTCTTTCTCTCTCTCTCTCTCTCTCTCTCTCTCTCTCTCTCTCTCTCTCTCTCTCTCTCTCTCTCTCTCTCTCTCTCTCTCTCTCTCTCTCTCTCTCTCTCTCTCTCTCTCTCTCTCTCTCTCTCTCTCTCTCTCTCTCTCTCGACCTATTATGACTATTAATGCCATCGCGTCGAATAGGAGTGGAAAAGAGAGAGGGAGAGGGAGAGAGAGAGAGGCAGTTTGTAAATGTTGGAGACGATTCGCCGTCGCTTAATCCCGCGCGCGTTAAATTTTATCCTACCACCTCCCCGCGTATAAATATACATATATACCCGCGTACTCGTTTGCAATGAAGATCATAAAACTTTAACGACGTCGCTTTATACTTTACACACTTTGTCGCGGGACAAAAAAGAACGCCACCGCACATTTATATTTCCATCTGAAGTGGCGCGCACGAGCGTCCCGTACGGTCTTGTCACACATCTGCATAAATTCTCACTCTCCGCGGTTCCCCCGAGTAATTAAAGTTATTAAAATAATGACGGCTTCAAGTGTACGCGGTAAGCGCACGAGTGGAGATCCATTTGAAATAATTTAGACCTCCTCAAATCCCCCAGGCCTTCATAATCTCATGATAATAATAATAATCATCATCGTCATTACCTCTTCCTCTCTCTCTCACTCTCTCTCGCATTATCGCAAACTAATTCACGCGCGGGGCTCTTTTTACGAGGCGATGAAAATCGCTGTGTTTACGCACGCCCGAAGAATCATCGCGCAAATATTTGCGCTTGCAACGCGCGCAGAAGAGGCGAATGAATGGCGCGACGCGTTCGTATGTATATATAAAAGGCCTGAGGGCACAAACGCGCGGCGAGCCGATGCGGGCGTGTTGTCGTTTCATCGATATTCATAGGCTAACTGTCAATCGGGGGATAGGGTGTAATGGAGGCCTCACGTGCGCAACGTCGGAGAGACTCGCCGGGGGTAATGACTTTTCTATGCATAAATTTTTCTTTCTTTTTTTTGGTTAGGGGGGAGGAGGGGATTCCGTCAGGGCTCACGTTTTCGTATTCGTTTATTGTTGCCGCGTGGATCGTGCGCATATGCTGTTATGGCTGGTATAGAATAGGAAACAACTTTTGTCACGGGTTTATTTATATGTAATTTGTGAATCTTAAATTAAACGTTGAAACTAGGGAAGAACGGAGTAATACCGATCATCGAGTTTTTTTAGACTACACTGCCGCACTTATAAATAAGGTTTCGACTTGTCTACATATGGTACACCCTGTTTTACCGACAGCCCTCGCGCCAACAAAATTACTATACTGTCTATTAAATTTTTAGTATAACTTAGACTAAAAATTAAACTAATTCTATTAATTTTTAGTAGGTAATATGGTAAAAATTATTTTCTATTCTGTTAAAATTTAGATTTAAAATTTTTATCATATTATCTACTAAAAATTAATCGTAACTATAATAAATTTTAAAACTTTTTCTATTAATTTTTAATAGAACTATGCTAATAATTAGTAGAAGTATACTAAATTGCTCAAGAGTGTGAGTATGTCCCATCTTTACCTGAGATTCTAGTAATTTTTCTAAGGTATTTTTTCCGTGCAGCTAATCAATGCAGGCTAGGCGCGCTCCATGTACACTTTATTATTAAACATGCTAAGAATAATTTATTCGTTATCATAGAATAGAATAGAATAGTAATTTATTGTAAATAAGTTGCATTTACAAACATGTAAAACACATATAAAAACATTCATCAATAAATCGTGTATAAATATAAATGCAAATAAATCGTGCATATAATACAACAAAATAAAATTTATAAAATACAATACTAATTTGGTGTAGCCAACTAGAGGTCCTTAGTCTATTTTTAAATGTATGATATGGCAGTCCAATTCTTAAAAACTAATAATACTGAATAGTAAGTCAAAGACTAGAATCAGTGATATAACAGATGACTAGAAAATTTAGTTGTCTAGACTAGAAAAATCGCTGACATAGCTAGGTTGTACAAAATAGAACTTATAACTAAAAATTAAAAATGAAATAAAATACTAATCTCACACTCGCACTCACCACTCACGCTAATAAATGCATTCATTCGTGAAAATAGGACGACACATTGTATAAATTAACATACAGAAGTCGCCCATTTTGCGAGTGGTTAGTCGAGATCAAGGAGATGCCTTCTCAAAGCAGTTTTGAACCTATTAAGCGATGGGAGTTTCCTAACCTCAGCAGGCAGAGGTGCGTACCTTGTACACTGAAAGATTTTATTCGAGTTTCAGTACGCATTGGTGGTGCTGTCAATTCTTTAATTTAGCTCCTAGTTGCAAATCTGGGCACATACCTGGTAAAGATACACTCCAGGTAGTCGGGGCTACGCATACGCAAGATTTTGTACATCAGCATCGCCATGAAATATTGTCTCCTTGTATCTGTCCGTAGCCGCCCAATTTTTGACCATAAACAGGTCCTAAATTCTTGGTATTTTTTACGACTATTGACTGAAGAGTTGTATGTATCCAATTTATTTGAGTAAATAATTTTTGACCATAAAAAATTATTTACTCAAATAAATTGGATACATACAACTCTTCAGTCAATAGTCGTAAAAAATACCAAGAATTTAGGACCTGTTCCATCAAAATATATGCAGTTCCTGTACCTGGAGACGACAGCAGAGCTCAAAATTTTACATTATGTAGAAAACAGCATTAAAGATAAAATTACCAAAATACATCTTTATTTCTTCTGTAACTCCTTCTCTGGCCTGAAATATTGTAATGGATGAATTTTTCATCCATGTACAAAAACAATTATTTTCTTTCACTCACGGTAATATATAATTTTTTATGGTCAAAAATTATTTACTCAAATAAATTGGATACATACAACTCTTCAAAATTTAGAAATGGCCATATCTTTGGATAAAATCGATAAAAAAATTTTTTTGGGTCTCATTTTATCACAAATTAAATATACTTTCAGAATATTACTTCTACATATTTCTGAAGAGTTGTATGTATCCAATTTATTTGAGTAAATAATTTTTGACCATAAAAAATTATTTACTCAAATAAATTGGATACATACAACTCTTCAGTCAATAGTCGTAAAAAATACCAAGAATTTAGGACCTGTTCCATCAAAATATATGCAGTTCCTGGACCTGGAGACGACAGCAGAGCTCAAAATTTTACATTATGTAGAAAACAGCATTAAAGATAAAATTACCAAAATACATCTTTATTTCTTCTGTAACTCCTTCTCTGGCCTGAAATATTGTAATGGACGAATGTTTTATCCATTTACAAAAACAATTATTTTCTTTCACTCACGGTAATATATGAAAAAAGAATACTTGTAAGTCTTCGAAAAGACGCAACAGGGAAGAGAGAAGAAAGAAGAGCAACGGAGAGAAATTAAGAAGGAGAGAGAGAGAGAGAGAGAGAGAGAGAGAGAGGGAGAGAGAGAGAGACAGAGAGAGAGAGAGAGAGAGAGAGACAGAGAGAGAGAGAGAGCAGAAGAGAGAAAGAGAGGCAGAGGAAAAAAAAAGAGGAACAAGCGGATTGGGAGAAAATCTTAGAACTGTGGGGGCGAGCAAACCGGACGCGTGACCGGCTAAAACCGGGCAATGGGGACGACACTTTACCATGCACACAGCCGATTTTTATATACGTATGCAGGGAAGGACTGACTTAGTAACAAGAGTCAAGGCCCCAGCATGCCTATACTGTGTGGCCCCGAGTGTACAAAAAACAGAAAAACCGCTGAGGTGAAAACATCAGAGATGCATCTAATACAAGCCTTTTTCATGGCAACACGCAGGGAAGCTGCGAAAGTAATACATAGCGCCAGAACAAAGAGAGGGTCAGCGAGATGTCCCCCTCGCATTCCAAATTTTGGGAGATAAGTGGTGGCGGCGCACACGGATATACTCTGCATGTAGCCTCGCGGAATTTTCTCTGGAGGGAGCACCTTCAAGAAGGAGATTTTTGATATCTTTATGTCCTCCTCCATTAAGCGAGCAGGAGAAAACGCATGGCAACGGGAGGTGGGAGTCGAATTCCTGCGCACTTTCTCACAAGGGGGAAAAACAAGTTTTCCCCCAAAACAAAGGAGTTTTGCGCTATAAAAAAGGCCAGCAAGTGGTCCTCAACCCACACTACTTTTCTGAACTTCTACGAGGGCGAAGCTCTGCCCGACGAACGACCAACGCCACCGACACTGCCCACGGCGAAGCGCTGCCCGTACCACGCCTGATTTGGATTTTTACTTTTTCTCGGCCATCACGACGACAACCAACTCTGCGCCACGGCAAAGCATTGCCCGTGCTACGCCTCACCTACCTCAGAGGGACGATTACCTCCCGGAGTGGGTTCCTGCGGAAAGCTGCCGACAACGAGCACAATCCTTCTACACAACTCTCCCTGCTGCGAGGTCACCCGTCACGGAGGAACAACACCATCGCAAGCTGAACCACCGATCCATCGCGACGACGATCTGCAGATAGCGAGCAGACTGTTTTGTTAATTAGAAAGGTATAGACTTTTGTAAATCTCGGGGTAAAATAAATTTCATTATTAGATAAAACAATTTGATTTGCATTCTTCCTCGGCTACGACTAAAGGCATAACGCTTCGAGCGTCGGCCAGTAGCAAAAAGAGGTAAAGTCCTCCGATCTGCTCCCTCGGTCTCCATAACCTGGTTAGATATAGCGCTTTCGGGTGTTGGCCAAAAGACAGGAAGATCCGACACGCCTCATAGGAGACCTGCTAGACATGATAGCTTTTTGTTTAGATTCCGACGTAACAATATAGAAGTGTATGGTTTTTAGCTTAAAATCTTTTATATCTGGAACAAATCTTCTGATACCTCAGTACCTGATCCTTCAGGCTTGTAAGCTATGAGTACACGTAGCAGCAACAACCATAGCCACATCAGTCAGTCAAGCATTGTTTAGTGGTCAAACATAAAGTTCCCTTGTTGCTTTTGTATTCATATGTTTTTAATAAACTTTTTCACACATATTTGGTAGATGGTAGAATGCGTTGAGAAATCCAAAATCTTTAATGCATGTTTCAAGGCCAGTATCGCCATAGCCAAATGCTTAAAAAAATGTTTATAGCAGCAACACTCCTATTGATTTTCTTCCAGTCTCTAATAGGGTGAATTTTTTTATTTTTCCTTCATTATTCTTTTTCACATATAACATTATAACTTAATAAATAAAATATGACTAATGTATATTTATTGCAGTGCATAACAGTTTTGACTTCAGAATATAAATGTCAATTATATTATAGTGAGATTCAGACGATGATTGAAGATGGTGGCTTTCTGACAAAAGCAAAGGTTTCATAATGTTTTTCTGCACAATTGCATATTTTTCGCTTCCTTTGAAAATTAATTTAAATCTACGTACTAAATGTTTTTTGTAAGAGCCAGTGTGTATACTTAATTTTTCTTTAGAATCGATCCCTTCTATTTTAAGAATAAAGTTGCCAATAAAAGTTCAAGTAATAAAAATTTATTTCTAAAACTTTAATTCAACTGTCACTGCATACTTGTATTACACTTCTATAAACTTTTCTAATATACCTTTACACATTATACACCAAATGTTTACTCCAAAATCCGTTCATGAATGCAAAACATGCAAACTAAGAACAACACTTTGTATAAAGAAGGTGCTGATATCATAGATCGTTACATAAAATGACAGCTGTGCATACTTATATTGATGTTTACAGACTTTTATATACGTTACAATAAAGCAGTGAATGACTGACGACAAGTCAGGTTGTTACGGTGCCAACTTAACTGCTATAAGTTTCAAATTCAAATATTTTATTTTTATCAAAAATCCCATAAATTATATTATTGATTTTTTATGTTTTAATCTTTATATTAATTATTAAAATCTTATTTTTGGATTTTTAAAGTACATATAGATATGTAGAGTGAGAATTTTGAATACATTAAGAACAGAGAAATGAAAAAAAAAATAGAAATCAATGTATGATTATATAAATATGTATACAAGGGAAAAAATGTAATTTAAATAAAAAACAAATGAAAAGGTTTATCAATGTTTTGTGTATTTTCTCAAACCAAAAATCGATAATACTGTAAAACAAATTGGGACATATTCTACAAGTGAATATAGCCCTCTTAAGTGAATATGATATAGAGCTAATTTTACGTTTAAAACGCGATTAATTTTTAAGCACGACCGCTGCTCGGGAGAGCCTTATAATTTCACCAGAGCGAAAATTTTCTCACTTCAAAAACTAACAATTTAATGCAAGAAAAGTCTTTTCCAGCCAAAATGAGTGCGTTTTAAGCGTTTTCTGTGATGTATGTATGTCTGTACGTCAGTATGTAATCAAATTTCTTGATTATCTCAATGAATTTTCAACCGATTCCATCGATATTACAGGAAAATACTCCTCTAATTATACATAAGTGCTGGTTCTCTATTGAAAAAGATCGATGGAAAACTTTAAAAATGCGTGTACAAAGAAACATTTCAAAAAATCGATTTTTAAGTTTACACTAGAAAATTACTGTCTAGAAAATTTAATTTTAAGCTAATGTCTATAGGCCTATCTGCTAAAACTAGTTAAAAGACATCTTTTCCCTGTTACAAATTTTTTTTCTAGGAGCAATATTTGCCAAGACAACTGCGAAAAACGGCAAAAAAAGATAAAAAATGACCGATTTTTGGCTATAACTTGACAAAATTTAATTTTACACAAAAATGTTAAATGTAACAGTTATAGATAATATTAAAACAAAACTTTTTCCCATTTAACATTTTCATGTAAAATCAATTTCTGACGAGTTACACCTATAAAAACGATTTTAAACGCTTAAATATACATAAAACGGACGATTTTCGGCTATAACTTGACAGGATTTAACTTTACAAAAAATGCTAAATACATAAGATATATATAACATTTAAACAAAACTTTTTCCGCCACTCAACATTTTCATGTACAATCAATTGCTGATGATCTAAACATATAAACACAATTTTTAACGCCTCAATACACCTTATACAGTCAATTTTCGCTTATTATTTAACAGAATTTGATTTAACATATAAATATTAAATACAATAACTATAAATAAAATCGGAAAAATCAATAAAACATTCCAAAGATCATATAATTATAAAAAATATAATAATAAAATATAAAATATAAATTAATGTTGAACTAAAAGAATCAAAATTACGTAATATTATATTTACGAAAAAAAATGTATGTGCTGTGAAGGAGATGCCTTTACTCACATACGTTCTCTTCCTCAAACCTTGGGCACTGGCATAGCGCATGGTTCACGTCCTCGTCGACTTCGGGGCAAGCGGTAAGTTTACCGCGGAGTTCCGCGCTTTGATAAACGCCAACCCGTTTCAGATAACTGCGGAGGCAGTCATGTCCAGTAAGAACTTCGGTTAGGTGGAAGGTGATAAGTCCGTGTTTCCTGGATGTCCAGCCCCCTACTTTTTGGAGGATACGATGAATCTGCTGACCCTTTTCTGCTGATTCCCATCGACGCTGCCACTCTTCACTGGTCCTCCTTGACCATCGGTTGTGGCTTTGTTCCTCAATGACATCGTCTTCTTCAGTCTCTTACTCTCGCGGTACATTTTGACTCTTTCGGTTACTATTAGATCGATGGGAGTCAGTCCTACGATCACCGAAAGAGCGGTGTCAGATACAGTACGAAAGGCACGGGTCACTCTCAGTACGGCTGTCCTACAGTCTCGCTAACATGCGGTTCCGTATCTTCTATTACTACTAAGGGCATCATTCCAGATTGGGGCTCCGTAAAAAATTATGGAGATCACCACCGACGAGAGGAAGAATCGCCAAGGCTGTTTCGGTCCCCCTATGTTTAGCATTATGACAGCAAGAGTTCGCGCCACTTTGGATGCCTTCAGACCCGCTCTCGAATGGTGTACCCTAAGTGACTTCAAGGTATTTCAATGCGTCTGCCGTCGTGATCTTTCTATCTTCGACAGTGAAGGTGGCATACTTCCTCTTCTTTGTGCGAGTGATGAGTAGCGCCTCAGTCTTCTCAGCCACCAGGCTCACCCCATTGTATTTCAGCCATCCAGATACTACCTCAATCGCTGCATCTCCTAGGGTTTGAACCTCGTCGATGGTCTTCGCAACGACAACGATAGCGAGGTCGTCCGTATGACACCACGTCTGTAAGTAGCTGCCTAGGTAGCCCGTCTTACAGGACATTCCACATCGGGGATCCCACAAACGAGCTCTGGGACACTCCTGCTGTAATGTTGTAAGTGTGCGTGCCGTTATCGGTGTTGTAAAGTAGCGTCCGATCTGTTAGATAGCTCAGACAGGTACCCTCAGATTCTCTAAAGCCAGCATGATGCTATGCCATCTCATCGAGTTAAAAGCATTCCTTAGGTCCAAGGCAATGATGGCACACATGCGCTTGGTACAGCGGCTGCCCCTAATGGCGTCTGAGGCTAATGTATCCTGTCAATGGTGCCGATGGTTGAGCGATCCTTCCTAAACCCGAACTGATTCTCTGACAAGTCTTCACCATATTGTATGGCCCCTTCCAGCCTGCTATAGATAATCGGCCCTAACAGCTTTCCAGGCAATGTCCAGCATTCAGAGTGGTCGGTATGAGGGTGGCTCGTCTGGGGGATTCCCATTCTCAGGTAAGAGTTCCACCCTCTGTACCCTTTAGTGTGCCGGGAAGGTTCCCTCTTGCAGACAGGCGCTAAACGTAGTCCCGAAGATACCAGCGGCATTTACAAGAAGAGGGTCTAACCTGCGGGAAACGGATTTAGCGGACATTGGAAAGTCGATTTCTGGTACTTTAAAGTGAAGCCCAGTGTTGACAATTTCATCCAATGGGCCCTTTTTCTTGAGATATGGGCAATTTCATCTCATGGCGTCTTCATGGCCAGGCCTGGGATTCCGTCTGTCCCTACAGCTTTGCGGGCGCAGATTCTCTTGGCGGCCATCACCAGTTCCACCTCGGTGACGTCTGGTGGCTTATCTGTATCGTCGTTCGCTGTCAGTCCTCTACGCGCCAGCCTTTCTCGATGTGTTGGTAATAGCTAGTGAACGACTCCGTCGAGGAAGGCCGAGCATGTCGAAGCACTGCCTCCCCTTGATTTGATCTTATTCATGACCGTTTTGTATGGGCAATCAAAGGGGTTTGTTCTATCTCGTCGCAGAAGTCTTGGCAGCACTTTTTTTGTTGCTTTAATGGCAGCTGTTTTCTCTTCAGTTCGTAGGCTGCACCAAGTTGTTGGAGCCGTAGCCTACCAACAGCGCTCTGGTAGTAAACCAATCGTAGTCATTTCAATCGAGTTCTCGCTTTTTTATCGTTCCACCAGTGAACCGGTGGCCGTCCACGAGGGTTCACCTTTTTAACCATCGAGGCATCACAGGGCGCTATTATAGCTCGTATAAGATCTTGGGATCACTCCTCGGCGGTTCCTTCGCCCGTACTCCTTCTAGTGAGTAGAGGAATGTCTCTATCAAAGGTGGCCAATGCCCATCTCCCTTTCTTCGGCTGCATAGACGTGTCTGCTGCTCTTCTGGCCACTTGAAGTTGGTATACTAAGACATGGTAGTCACGGCCATGTATCGGCCGCTGACTCGCCCGTCAAACCCTCCCCCCGTCAGTCTTGGATTGACAAAAGTCAGATCAACTATAGAGGATTTGCCTCCCTTAGAAAAGGTCATCGTTGTCCCTAAGTTGGTGACTTCCAGATCCAGTATCCCGAATGCCTCGAGAAGCACGCTATCGTGGTCGTTGGTCTTCGCACTGCCCCACTCCGTTTCTCGTGCATTGAAGTCCTCCCTATCACGACTGTCAGTTGGGAGGTCCTTGCACTGGCAACACTAACATCCAGGATTCTTAGAAATTGGTCGATGGTATCGCTGGATGGAATATAGCAGCTGTATAGCCTTACAACGACTGCCACTCCCAGATGAAACCAGGCAGGAGGGAGGCTATCATGTTGGATATGTGGACTCCACTTGTCCCGATGTCCACCTTGCCTAAGGCGTCCCTGACCCAGTTGGGTTCGCTAAGGTTCTGGACTTGATCGCTAATGATGGCAATATCTGCCTTCTCTTCTTGGACCAGCTGGAACAGTATGACCTGGGCCACGGTGCAGTGGTTCAGGTTGATTTGCAGTAGTCTATTCGCTTCCACTGTTTAATGTATATGATTAGCTTCCTGGTTGACTCTGTAGAATTGAGTTTAATCTCTCGAGGATGAATGATGCTCGGGTTAGCCAAGTTATTTATGGCTTACTCCACCTCATCCATAGTTGTAGTCTCGTCCATGTTTCTGATGTTGATATCATCCTTCTTAATCAGCGCCCGAACAACAACTGGCTCCTTTATTCCAGCCATGACTGCTATTTGGAGCTTTGTGGCTTCTACGCCAGGCCTTTCCGGCTCCAGGAGCAGTTCTCCTGCCCTCCTGGTTCGTCTGATGTAGGTCACTCTTTCTTCTAGAATCAAAGCTTCCGGTGCGCTTTTTATCGTCTTTACGATACCACCGTACCGATCCTCGCCAGAGGCCTTGATTTTAATAGCACCGGAGCATGTTAGTCTCGCTCCTGTACTTCACCTGTGGCTTACCCTGGGCCAGCTTGCCAGTATCTTCTTTTTTCCTGCCCCTTTTCACTATGGTCATCCAGTAGGGGCCTTTTGGCTGGCTGCCTATCGGCCTCATGGTAGGAGGAGCCGCCCTTCTTCCTTCGCCGCCTTTCACATTTTTCGCCCTTTTCGGTGTTTTGGGCGGTGTCGCTTGTTCACGTTTACCATTCGCTTGTAGCGCTTTTCCTTTGTGGAAAAGAGACGACGTCTGACTTTCCCCGTCTTTGCAGGAATTGGTAGTCTGCTTGACGAGCTCTGTCATGTGTCTTGTTCATGGACCTGAAGATTTTTTACAGCTCTATATTAATATTTTTCTTTTCTCTGTTGAAGTCTACTCTCACATCCCCAACGCCGGCACTGGAGTATCCGACCCCCCACCCCCCTATACAGTAAGAACTAAACATTCTTTATCTTCTATTGTAGTTAGTTTATTATTCGGGGTGCCTTCCCCTATCTGGGAGTGGGTGCCTAAGCAAGCTGTCGTACAGGACGTTACAGATTAGGGATCTTAACACCGAGCCCTGTTGGTGTCATAGAGGAGGGTTCAGTCCGTTAGGTAGCTCGAGATAACCTTTCGAAGATGCAGTGGTACTCTTAGGTCATCCAAGGCCAGCATGATTTCATCCCACCTGTCCGTGTTAAACGCATTCCGTATATCTAAACCGATGATAGTACATATGCGTTTTGTAAATCAACTACCTCTAACTGCGTTTTTTACTAGTGACACAAATTTGTCGATGGAATCGATTGTTGAGCGACTCTTCCTAAAGCCGAATTGCTTATCAGACTAGTCTCCATCCTGCTGTATAGCTGCCTCCAGTCTGGCAAGTATAATCCGCTCAAATCCTTTTTCCGACAATATCCAGCATACTGAGTGGTCGGTATGAGAATGGCTCATCCGGAGGTTTATTTTTCTTAGAAAGGCGTACTAACCTCTGTACCTTTCACTGTGCCGGGAAGATTCCTTCACAGGCATGCGTTGAAAGTGTTCTTGGATATCTCAGGGACATTCAGAGCTGCGGTCTTTATAGCTAAACCAGGGATGCCATTCAGATCTGGAGCCTTTCTTATGGCAGTCTTATTGACAGCTATCGTTACTTCTGTTTCGGTAACTTCTGTTGGCTCGGCTCCACCAATGTTCTCCATCAGACCGGTATCAGCTTGCCATTCCCGATGTTCCGGGGACAAACGTGGGACCACTTTGTCGAGGAAGGTTGGACAAGATGGAGCACTACTGCCTCTGGGTTTGACATTATTCATGACCGTTTTATACGGTCGTCCCTACGGGCCATGATCCACTACCTCGTAAAACTCCTGCCAACACTTTCTTTTGGCTGTCTTGATGGCAATCTTGAGCTCTCTTCTCTTTTGCTCATAACTATCGATTAACTCTTCGAACCGCGGTCCATGAATTGCTCTTTGGTGCCATCTCCTAGTATGAAGGCACTATTTGCGGATTACTGCAATGTCATTGTTCCACCAGTGGACTGGTAGGCGACCGCGATGGGTTGTCGAGAGAGAGAGAGAGAGAGAGAGGAGATAGCGTGCGATGGCTGGCCAGCCCCGGGTAAGTTAACCCGCGTTAGCTGTACGTTTGCAGCGAGTGAGCGGAGGGAGCGGCCCCGCCACTAAATTTGTAGCCGCCTGCACTGCGGCAACGCGTACTCGAAACCCTAACCTCGCGAAGGAGGTTAGGTCGGTGGCGCCGGTCGCCGCCGCCATAAAGTCTCGGCCTGCGCGTTTCTATTATAGTGACTTTCTTTTAATAAACTCCTTTACTTCATTTTAATAGTCGAGCCACTTGTAATTATTAGCGGACCTTAACCTATGCATTCTCTCCAAATACCGCCCTCTACCATTTCTTTTAGCGCTGCAGCTAGTCACAGGCATTGCCTTCTAGAGGAGCATCGGTAGCGGGAGTAAGTATATCTTCAACTGCTGGGTGGTTATCTCGAGCGGCGTTGTACGGGAAAGACCGGCTGCGCTGTTAAAACTAGGTCGTAGTGAGCAGCCGGTAGTTCGAGGGCAGCAGATGGCAGCAGCGGCAGAGCGCAGCGCCCGCTCTGGTAGAAAGCGGCCTAAGCTTCTGCCGGACTACAGATAATTCTACAACGGTGAGTCGCCCGGGCGTAGAATACGCCCGTATATTACTCCGCGAATCCCTGAGAGGGATTAATACCCTCTCCCTAACTGCACCCCGTTACAGTAAAAAAAGGAGATTCTTCTTTTTTTAAAACGTTATACTGCAGCATATACGATTTCTGTAATATACATAGAAAAAATTAAGGTTATGTTGTAAATCTTTTAGTATAATCTAATCAATTTGATTGAATTAAATGAGATTGTACTATTTCAACTCATTTTTAGATTATAAAATTTTATTTTAGATTATCTTTTGAAAATCTAGAAATACGTTTCTGGAATAAATAAAATAAACATTATATTTTACAATACTTTTGGATACTTTTATTTAATAAAATACACTAAACGGCATATTTGGTAACAATGAATGTATTGCTTGGCTTTTTAATTAAAAGGCAGGAAAAAATTTTGAAGATTTTTATAATCTAATGTTATATTTTGTTTTGCCTACTTTGACAACATAAGTATGATAATGCTTATGAAAGGTTATCGTCGAAATTGGCTGTAAAGAAAATTTAATTGCATCATTAATTTTATAGATTTTACAAATTTATTGAATTTGTATATAATAAACAGCAGATTAAAAAGTTACTTTCTTTAAAACGTAGAAATTACTTTTTTAAAAAACGTATTTTCCACTTTCCGAAAAACACAAGTTTCTAGTTGAAAAAAAAGGAGAATCTCCTTTTTTTTAAAGCAATTTCACCTTTCTCGTGAAGGAGTTATATCTTCTCACGAAAAAATGGAGTGCCAATGTTTTATTTTTTTCAGTGTTCTTACTGCCCGGAAAGCTGCTGCCTCTGCGCTACCTTGACTGGCCTCTTCTTCTTCGCTTGTCTTTTGGGATGTAGTAAGGACGAAGTGATCCACCTCTTCTGCACCAGCCTGGTGGGCCACAGCGTACTTCTGCCCCCTCCCCTCCTCCATAATCTGTGAGTCCTGCATTGACCATCGGGGCTTTCACCCGATCGGAATCTGTGACGGGATTTTCCTCATTGTTGAGGATACCCGCTCGGGTAAAGTGTTTTCTCGCACATCTATCATAGTTGGCTTATTATTCGGGGTTCCTTCCCCTATTGCAATTTTGTCCACCCCTGGTTTTTTATTTCTCCGGTGCCCATCATATTTGACGAGCTTTCCACTATCCACCACCTGGGGAGGCGCCTGATACGAGACTAGCAACTCGATACGTGTGTATGTGTACGTGCGTATGTGTGTGTGTGTATGTGTGTGTGTGTGTGTGTTTGTGTGTGTGTGTGTCTGTGTCTGTGTCTGTGTGTCTGTGTGTCTGTGTGTGTCTGTGGGCGATGACTTTTGAACCATTCGACCGATTTTCATCGAATTTTATGGATTTTCTTTTGTTTTGTAACCAACAAATATTTTGAATTTTTCATTTTTTTTTTATTTTTGAATACGTTACAGCTAGTATTACTTAACATACTATACATATATTAAATAGATTTTTCCTATCATAGCTGTAAATTTCGATTTAACCAACTGCTTTTAATCTATAAAATGCAAGAACCCACAACGGTAAAATGAAAATTTTATAAAATAAACCATTTTCCATTCATAAACTGAATATAACGATCATTATCATATAATACTAGGGGGTACCCCAACTCGCTTCGCTCGTCAACCTTCATTTCACTTATGTAAAATAATTTATGAAACTAATCAATTTTTCATGAACTGTCTTATTAGTACGATAAAAAATGAACCTTAACAAACAAGCTACTCCCCCACCTTTCCCGTATTTTACCCCTTCCTCATTTACCCCCACCTCTCATCCTTTATGTCTCTCCCCCTACTCCCTTTATCTCCGCCACACCATTCTCCTTTTCTGACTGAAGCGGCAGCGGCGGCGAAGTTTCTTTAATAATATAGAGAGATACATTTATACATGTACTAAAGCCCAACACTGAGAGAAATATTTGGGTAATCCCCTTAATTTTTAACGTGTGAAATTCATTTTGTAGAGACTACCCGATTTTAGAGTATGCATAACTTTCCGTGTGAATAATAAATACTCTCACTGTAATCCACGTATTCTTTGGTAACGGCAACCAAAAATTGTTGTAAAGGCGCGACTGGGTACGCTTTACCCATTTCAGTAGTAAGCGTTACCATTTAGCTGCCTTGAGATAACAGCGCATCGCGGCTCGCGGCAACCGCTCGTGTTGCGATAGGTTATGGTGTCTATTCATCAAGAGGCTAGCTTTCTTTATCCTTCTTGCTTTTTCTAAGATTATAGAGTTCATTATTATTTCGTTTCTTATATACCACCAGAAACTCGAACCAAATTTATCATGTACATAAATATTTTAAATATAATCTTTTATATACAACGCAGAAAAAATAATTTATCGACTCTACTACAAAATCGATTATGTCTATCGTATTGATAGTTAGCGCTACTCACAATTGAGTAATGCCTACCATTTTACCTTTACGATTTGTTTTTGGTTATGGCTACCCTGATAGACTTAACGGTAATCATTTGGCTAGCGACTACCATGTTAAGTTATGGGATTACCAAGATATTTCTTTCATCTAACCTTACCTTAACAGCTAACCAGTCATTATACTAGCAACAATACAGCCAGTCAAGTTTGTGAGTAATAATGAAACATATTTCAATGATATAATGACCACTTATTTCATTTTAATATATTTTTTAATGTATTCTTACAGTGTATTTTTTTACTGGGACGCCCCTCCCCCCTCAACCCTCTTGGCGGGAGCTTCGCCTCCTGCGGTCCTGCATTCACCACTCTCTAGATTTGCTAATTCACAGTTTATCGGCAAAGAATTTTACGACGAAGATATCAAAAAATAATGTTCGTCATTTGGCCGTACGAATTCACGACCTTGTAACAAAAAATACTATTGAATATATTAACATATATTATTTTTCATATTATACATATATTAAATACATAGAATATTAAATTAATTTCATTTATCTCACAACTGTAAAGTATGTGATACTTAATGACCCTTTCTATAAAACAGTGTGACATTACCCTATTCTTCCTTACTAACATACATATAATTTAAACCAAATATTTCATTTTCTCAATTTAAACAATTTATTATAATAATTTAGAATATAAATAACGTCAAAACATTAATGTGCAAAACTACATACACATAGATAAAATTCATCGTTTATAATCATATAATACCGAGTATAATACATTCTTTTAAAGAAAAGTATAAATTAACATCAAATGTTACTGTTACTATGAGTGAGAATTCGCAGTTGTATAAACAAGTAAAGGACAACTTGATAAAGAAAACGGTACGGCATGACGCGGCGGGGAATTGAACCCCTGACCTTCCGTTTTTGCGACGGGTGCTCTATCCGCTGAGCTATGCACGTCTTTCGTAGAGTCGTCCTCATATAGCTAGATGTAACCCGATCCGCCTCATCACGTTGGACATTATATACAGACATATACTATGCACACATAACATTACATTCGCTTATAAATTCACATATTTTTTAACCATATTATCATGACCCTTGGCTACACACCGTTCCATCTACCCTTTTTTCATAATTTTTACCATCCAGACGACCCAGCCATCACGTTTATTATAAATAAAAAATCAACATCCAGGAATCCCACCTCACATTTCCCATTACACCGTATGAAGCACCCTAGCTCACGAAGTGAGCAACATTCATGCGGTAATCATTCAGACGCATTTTTTATACCCGTCTACGTCGCGAAACTCCAGCACAAGAGCTTAATTTCCTAACTGCGCGCGCGCGCGTAGAGAAGGACGTTTTTGTCATACCTAACAACTCATTTACTAAAGAGCCCAGGAGAGAGAGAGAGAGAGAGAGAGAGAGAGAGAGAGAGAGAGAGAGAGAGAGAGAGAGAGTCTACGCGCCATTGTCCCGCGGCAAGGTTCTCGCGTATGCGAACGTGCGGCAATTACCAAGTATTAATTTTTGGAAAGGTATATATATATATATATGTATGGTCGAAGCAGAGAATTTAACTTATGCGCTGGTGCTAATTGATCGATCGCTCATTTAGCTAATGATGTGCGCTGAGTGTGGAAGGAAAAACCATGAAGTTTGTAGTTTTAAGGGAAAGATCTCAGTAAATCTTCGTTTCATACTGCTGCTCGGTCCTGTGCACTTGAAGGATTGCTGCGAGGGAAGGAAATTATAAAGTATGCGCAGAGTGGCGGAAGCGTTAAACGAAGATTTAATGAAATGTTAGAATGGCTTATATTTTTCCCTGACATTACTTCAATAAACAATTCATGACATAATTTAATCCAACTTTTTAACCAGTATGAGTCAGTGGAATAAAAATATTATTACCAATATATTTACAAGGTAAAGCCAAGAGTAAGAGTGTCATTTAATCGATAAACTGTTCATAACAGTTACCGAGAAAACGATTTAAATTTTAATTGAAAATTACGTAACGCGGAAACAAGATATTTGTCCACTCATGATAAAATTACTGAACCTAATTAGTTGACTTTATTTGTTGCCATCAAACTGTCAATTCGATCCTAATAAACATTTTATTCTACTTTTCAGCAGCAGAATAAATAAAGCGAAAAGAGTATAAAGCAATTCCGCATTTACTCAATAATATATAACAATAAGTGTCCGGTGCAAGCATGTAATAATGTGATTGAATTATATCGAGTAATTGGCTCTCACAGTCACGAAAATATCAATTTTCTGACTCGATAATCATAACGCGAATGCTCCGCGCGTCGCTCGTATATATAGATGTGCCGCTCCAATTCATACAAATCAATAGGGACCTCCCGTAAACATGTCATGTCAAGATACGTGAAATCTGACCGCCGACCGAGAGCGTGGATTCTACGAAAAAAAATTACCACGGGAGCACAGAGGAACGCGCGCGCCTATTGCCTGTCACGTGGAAATTTATGAACGATATTTGATGTATGTACGTTACACTTGAAAACCGACTATAGAGATTTACGCAAGTAATAAGCTTTCCCGCCCTTTGTAGCCGTGGTTTTTTGTTGGTAGATTGTATGTATGTTTTAGCGATTAGCTCTCTTTTTACACACCGAAGAAGAAATCTACTCACTGAATTACAGCTATTAGTCATCTGAATGAAATAACACTCCTGATACTTTGCGGAAGACCACCTCTATCAATCAATTATTATTGCGCGTATTGACTGTTTGAATAATTTCCTCCTACAACTACAGATTTCTCGCACACTGAAAACATTTTATATCTACATGACACCCTTATTCTGTCGATTATTTCTTATAGTCTAACTATTTGGTCTTCATATACTGATAATCTTATGGAATAGTTAGAGTCGATTCATCACAGATTATTCGGTAAATACAATATTCTCCATATCAAGGAATTGAATTTATATCATGATTATGTCCAGCGATTAGCTCTCTTTTTACACACCGAAGAAGAAATCTACTCACTGAATTACAGCTATTAGTCATCTGAATGAAATAACACTCCTGATACTTTGCGGAAGACCACCTCTATCAATCAATTCAAACAGAGTATAAAAATGTATCTAACTACTACGCAGTAATTTACTATCATATAGTTTATACATATAATAACTTTTATAAGAATAAATGTTCAAATTTATAATATTGTAATAAAGGGCAATGTTTCCCGTAAAAGTAAAATAAATAAATAAAATCATTACGTAAAATGAATTGCTATGTTGGAATCAAAATATTTTTAGAAGTAATTTTTTGTATATATTAGTCATTTATTGATTCGATTTTGACTAATTATAGTTTTATATCAATCTCTTTAAATAAAACGAACCGAAAAATATCAGTTTCATTTTGCTTTATTATAAGTGTTATCTCTGAGCAAATAATCAACTCAAGCCGTTTATAAACTTTGTCGCAAGACCGTAATATAGCTATTGGGCTAATTTATACAAATGATCCTTGGTACATCATTTATTGACCCTACAAAAAGTAGTAGTAAGATTTTATCAAACGGTTTTTTTCTAAGAAAAACATTTTTAATGAATACCTATTGACTAGATCTTTCAAGGTACTCATCTTTCAAGATACTTCTTCGACACTTCAAAGTTACTAAAAATTAAATCAATACCCCCTACGAAAACTAGCACGATTTAGGTTCCGACGAACACAAGTCCATTTCAGCCATTGTAGCGAAGACTAGCTCGTAAGTACTTACTATAGATTTGCGTCACAGACTAGCGCGATCCGCTAGATTGTGGCAAAGACTACAGCATGTGTCAGTGTTTCTGACGAATCTATTAAATCCTATTCAATGACATTTTGCTACGATATTTTTCAATCGAGACAATATTCTTTTAACATAGTTTCTATAGGAACTGTATATGGTCCGACAAACAAAGTGTCAAAGAAGATACCGAGTTTCGAAGAATTATTTTAACGAATAAGTGAAAAAAAAACGACTATATAATATAATTAGGTAAATTCTCTATATAAAAAAAATTCTGGCAATTTCTTCCCCCATAAATAAAGCTAACAATAACTACCAACTTCTATGCCTTCTCTGCGAGCCGTACACCCTCGACATTCCGACGGCTACAGTCACCAACGCGTAGTTACACGTGACACGTGTCATCGCCGTGGCATCGACGACTCACGACGAGCTTCATATACTCCCATTGAGAATCGCGCCGCGTCAACGCGTGCCTTCGGTCCTCGGCACGTCGATTCAAAGAGTCTTATGTTTCACTTAGACGACGCCGACGACGAGCACAGCACCGGGACAGCGGCGTTGAATTCCAAGTTTCGGATTTACAATAAGCCCGAGCATACTTTGCGCACGTACCTATTCTCCCAGCCTCTGAACTTCGGGGGCCGACGGCGGGCATATCGCGGATAACGACGTTGATCCTTATTATAGTGCCTGCCGAGCACGCGCTCTTGACGTTTCCACGTTATCACATTGCGCGCGCTCGCGCGTCACGTGACGTTTGACTTAGATAACTTTCTAGTTTCCAACTTCCACCGGCTGGCAGAGTGTGAGTGCAGCGAGAGGAGAAGTAATTATTTCGTATGTATAATCCCGACTAATCGCTTAATAAAATTCGAGATTTTCGTTTCGGGGAGTGGACGTATCGGGCCGTATAATTATCGATTTTATCCGAATTACCGGGATTATTCCTAATTAGCGATGTGGGAGAAGAGCTGGGTAAAATTATAATGAGTTTAAATATAATGATTAAAACGCGGAATAACGAGAAACTCACGATCGTATTATTGGTATGTACGACGCAGCACTGATTGATATTAAAAAGGCATTAAAAATATCGGGAGCAGTTGTTAAAAGTTTTTGGGCAATTGACGTGATCTTTTCGGCGTATATCGACGGCCTCAATTGATTTTATTGCGCGCTGCATCTCTCCACAATATGTATATCCAAGAGATCCGTTGTTGCCTCTTACCGTTATTCTACGGAGACTGTAACGACCTAGTTTGAAAATTTTCGAAAACATGCTTCTCGAAATTATGTAAAACAGACTCCCTGATCTCCTTACCTACACGTCATAACTTTCCAGATCTTTAATGAGAAAAGTACACTTTACAATAATAAGTTGTTAAATTATCAGCCTTATTACAGCGTATATTTTCATTACTCAGAAATGAGAAAATTATTTTCGTCTCGTCCACTTTGCGCATAACCTTCGTTATAAAATATCCAGAGTGCACCCACCCACATCATTACTACGTCTTCCATATCCTTTAAGACTGTTTTTGCAATAATAATGATGCACACTCCGTAACTGCTACCAATACGGCATCGCAGCAACGACAGTTGACCGCGCGATAAATATACCGCATTCCCATAAAAAATTCAGTCTGCCAACCTCCGCCCCGTGGTCTTATAATCATTACCGCAAAGTAGAAGCGACTCGGCTGTCGGCTTCCACCGGGAACGCGAGTGGTAGCGTAGGACTCTTGAGGGACCGAATCTTCCCCGCGCGCGCGCGTGCAAACTCGTTACACCTCCGTCGGCAATTTCTGCCGCTCTAATCCCCAATTCGATCATAGATCACAGCGTCGCCCATTAAAAAAAAAAAGAAAAAAGATACCCACTGGCGTGCGCTACATATGATACTTTAGAACTGCGCCGTGTAGTACTTACACACACACACACACACACACACACCATATAGCCGGCCTTCGCACACGTATACACACGCGAGCGAGCGAGGGAGGAACATATTAATTAGAATTTCTTGCACGCCGAGTCACCAATTCTCCGCCGCTGCGCTGCGCTCATTGACATGCAAGCGCGTGAACATGAAGAACCGTCGCCGCGAAATGGTACGAGGGATAAGGAAGAGGAGGCTGCGGAGGAGGCGGAGGAAACAGACGCGAAATGGGCGAGAGAAGGAGCTGCGAAAGCTTACCGGAAGACACGGATGCGCGAAGAGAGAGAGAGAGAGAGAGAGAGAGAGAGAGAGAGAGAGAGAGAGAGAAAGAGAGAGAGGGAGGGGGATATTTGATTTATATGTTAATCACCAGACAGCTGTCGTACGTCGCGCGCGAGTCGTCAGCCAAGTACGCAGCGGTACGGAAGTGTCTCTCCTATCTCTCTCTCTTCCTCACATTTACACTAGAGAGGAGGATGAGGAGGCTAGTTGCATCGCCTTGTACGAGGGAGAAAAATTCGAGCGAAAAATTTATTTATGATGAGGAGACGGCGCGAGATAGGGAGTTGGTTGGAAGAAAAATATACAGCTGCTTTTTTTAGAGAGAGAGAGAGAGAGAGAAAATTGATCGCTTTATTTACGCGGCGACGGAGATAAGAGGAGGGATTTTAGAGTAACGGATGGGGGTCTGGTGTTTAGGTTAAACATTGATAACGTGATAACTCGAGTGTAGTCTGTTATATGGAGTAAAAAGTTACAGCCTTGATTTGTCGCTTATCAGACGCCGAAGAGTGGATTCGTCGGAAAGTTGGATTTGATCAATCGCTGATAAAAAATCTGATTAGAAAGTTCGTACACTATGTCAGTATTATTCACCATGTGCAATAAAAGAATATTTATGATTCTAAATATTTTTTTCAAATTAGTAAAAATTAGATATCAGTATAACTATGTACATCGTTAAAATGTCAGATAGCAATAAAACTTTCGTTTCTTAATATATTTTCAGAAAAATAATAAATACTTATAGCGAAAATTCTTCGCTCGTGTATGTTCGCTGGAATAAGTGTATTAACGGTTAAGTAAGTCGACTATCTAATGAATCTTATCGAGTAGAGAAATGATATTAAAAAGTGAGGTTGTGACTTAAATATATATAACACAACCCTGGTAGAAATTGTAACCAATCGTACGCCATCCGTTCGCCAAATCGCAAGGATTTGGCCAACCGTTTAACCAACAGTTAGCGATAAATACCGCTTATTTTGTCACGGAATCACCCTTGCGCTTGGTCAATGAATGCTTAATATTAAAAATCTTAAATAAAAATCGTTTACACAACTTATTATTTAAATAAAACTCTCAAAATTTGTATTATTCATAGAATAATCAAAACCCACATATTAATAGTATTTTTCTTCAGATAAATATGGTTAAATCGGTAACGGGTATAGTTTTGTTTGTTCAAATTGAGGTTAGGGCGTGTTAATGTGTAGTGTGCGTGACTTTTTGACGTAAGTCAGGACATGTACAAGTGGATACTTACATTTTTTAAAATTTAAAAGTATCCTATATTTAAAATTTGAAAGAATCCTACATAAAAGGTATTCTACATTTAAAATTTGAAAGTATCCTACATAAATTCTTCGTACTCGTATTGCTCCGTTTTCTACACGGTGCTCCGTTACCATCTGACCTTTACAGTGAAGCAAAACCACGCGATCCCAGCAATCTCGTCACGTGACTCGTATGAGTCTGCGCAGTTAAATACTTTTACCTATACATAACACATGAACCTGCGATCGCACTCGTGTGTATGTAATATGTGTGTATTTATATGCATGTGTGCTTGTCTTGCGGAAAGCGCGATGCGGACAGTAATTTCGGAGCATAGCCCACGTGCTACGCTGTCTACTTAACCTTCAAATAAATTTACTCCCAACTTCATTCAAATATTTTTTTAATGCATTACAATAATTTTTATTATTGTTTATGTATCAAAATCTTTTTACATATCTATATTTCTTATTAATTTCTATTATTGTTTTATGAGTACTCAATGTTTTATTATTGATTGATAGTCCACCAACCGTTGGTTAACCGTTGGTCAATATTTTTCTTATTCGCTGGTCTAAATTATTGGCCAGCAGCTAGTAGATATGCCATCCGAGTTGGTTTATTTTCTACCAGGGAATTATTTTTATTAATCAATATCAACTTAACTATATATAAAACTGCACTTAATTCTAATTACTGAGAATATAATGGTCTATAAATTGGGACGACAACAGTGTGTAGTAAATAGATAGTTCAAATGATATTAAATAAGTTCAATTGATATTAAATAACTTTAACCAATATTAAACAACTTTAATCCTATGTAGGCACATAGTATTTTCTTTTTGTACAATAGTCGTAGAAAAAACCATAGTGTAGATTTTTCCTAATGCAATTATGTTTAACTTTCAGTTGACGATTAGTAAACAATTTTACTAGAATTTTTCTTTTAATATTTTAAAACTCCGAATGTATAGAAAAGGAAAATTATTTTTTTGATACCAGATAAATTTTTACTGAAATAAATTAAATGCATGCAACAGAAATATAAAAAAAAAACTGAATTTAATTTTTCGCACCTCATGCACTTTTATGCACTGATGCAATTTTATGCATTGATGCCTCTATAGAAATCAAAATTAAGGTATTTTGAGTGGAGAAATCATCTCAAAAAGGGAGGAAATGGTCGCTTTTGAGTTACATCTAAAATAAAAAAACTTGAAATATGGGAATTCGCAGAACCGTGAGGTCCGCTATAGATTTTATACCATTTTTATTACTAAATTTAACCACAAAATTTTGTAACTATAATTTTACGACTCTAAAAAAAACTAACAGCATAAATATCGAGAAACAAAAAAAATGTTTTATCCCCGCTGTCAAACTAAAGATTTAACACGCGCTCTGACAATTAGTTGGTCATATCCGCTTAATCCTCGTAGCCCGGATCGATAAATATAATTCATTAGTACATAATGGCTTTCCATAGATACTTGGTTCCCATTCTGAACTCGTGTCTATTTTTACGCGCCAGCCATCGTCAAACTTTTAATTGAGTCACTGATTGACTTTACGCGCACCTACACACGGCAAATTCTTTACGGGCATATTTTTCGAGACAAAGTTTCCCTAGCCGGCCAATTTAATTAATGGAGTTAAAACACGCGCGCGCTGCCGTATAGAATACTCGCTTGTAACTATTCCAAGTTAAAAATAAGACACAAACTCGATATCACTTAATTGCTAATTAAGTGACCCCATGGATTAAACATTCCTGAGCGCGACTCTTATACATACATATATATACACACATCCGCCTCCGCTTGAAACTCGTTTAAGTTCCTTCGTCCCTTCCGCGCGGTAACTTCATCGTCCCGCCGTTTTGCGGACTTGCAGCTCGTTGCGAGGAGAATTTTTCGCGCGCAACTATTTTCATTAAACAATCCATACATACGCACCATTGTGCGCGTACAACGACGCACTCGCATGATCACGGGAGTGTACAATGTCGCATCATTACGGCTTTTTGCAGCCGGTAACGAGCTAATCGATATACGCACGCAGCACACTCGTATCTCGCCGCCGTTATCGCGCTGAATAAGTCATTAGCGGCTTTCTCTCGCTCTCTGGTCGATGTGGGAGGAAAAGTATGCACAGAGAAGAGAGAGAAAGAGAAAGAGAGATTAGCCACGAACGCGTCTTGGTTATCTGAGATGAGCATCATCGCCGGATAAAGATGAACGACGTGTTTTTGGAGGAAGGGGAAGAGATGAAGAGGTTCGGCAAAAGAGTTCGATGGGAAGAAAATTGCATGCGAGACGATGACGATGATTATATCGGGCCGAGATTTTGCGCTTATCGATGCAGATGGGGGGATAAGAGATTTTTGTCGATTGAAGGCAGCGATTGGAAATTTAGTTCGTATAAAAGACGGATTATGGTATCAGGTAGGTATTGTTTGTCGTCATGTGGCGGATTCTTGTAGTTTTTGTGTGTCTGGTAGTTACTGAGTGCCGCGGTATGTTGTTTATTTGTTAATAAGCGTACTTTGTAGTATACCAAAAGTAATTGTTATTCATCCAGTGATAAAAATATTTTCATAGGAACTACTTTTTCTTGAATTTTTATATTATTTCCTAAATACATTTATGTAAGAATAAAAACCTAAAATTGTAATGAATACTTAAAAGAAACTATAGCATATTAGTTATGCTATATTTGAAGAAATATTTGATTCAATAAAATATCTTCAATATTTTAAACAATCGTATGTATCTATAAATCATCTATATTTATATTCATAAGGACTTTACATGTACAAGAATATGACGTCCCATTATTAAAAACGAATAACTTATACCGGAGCGACGGTGAAAAAGTAATGTTGCCTTCACAAGATATTCAGAGCTTCTTCTTCTTTCTTACGTTAGTTTATCGCAGAAGAGTTAAAAAAGAAGTTTAAAGTAAATCTTGAATGGATTTTGAAGTAGAAAATATAGAAACATGAAAGGCAGAAGATAAAATAAAAATCGAGCTTCCTGAAAGATGCACTTCCACGTAGTTACAAGATAAGATTATAAGAAATAATTTTAGTAGAGCGACACTTGAATAGGTTTTTAAAAGTTTTTCCAGGAAGGGAGGGCTACTACTTTATTTTATTCTACAAACCTCACATAATATTTTTCAATAAATATAAAAAAACTAATTTTCGCAATTGTAAATATCACTTCAACAGCTTTCACCTTATCTTTCTATTTATTACTTTATAAAAATTGACGACCTCGTATCTTTACAAAATATCCGAAATAAAAGAAAAAAATAGCAAAAATCATCTATAAAAATGCCTATGCAAGCGACAGAAACTTCACTACAAACTATTTCAATTCCCCCAAAAAAAAATTCCAACATAACCCGCAATTCACACTGCGAGATTCGTCCCCCTCGAAAGCACCTGACCCTCCTCACCCTCGTCTCCCCGAAAATTGCAGGGTTCGCTCCGTCACCGGGCCACCGGAATCCCGAGCCGCGCATCGTGGGCGGCGATCCCGTCGATATCGCCGAGCATCTCCATCAGCTGTCTGTGCAGCCGTACCACACGCACTCGTGCGCCGGCTCGATCATCGCGCGCAACTGGGCTGTCACCGCTGCTCATTGTACTCTGTGAGTTTCTCTCTCTCTATCTATCGCGCGGCGATATATAGTTCAGCGATATTTTACGGATGATTATGTGCCACGGGTGATGTTGGTTCTCGGCTTCTCGCAGGATACCGGAGCACTTTTATCGGATCGGCGCTGGTGGCAATTACTGGCAGTATCTCACCTGGTACAACGTTTCGAGGTTCATAAGGCATCCGTTGTATAACTCGACGTCCAATGATTATGATATCGCGCTTATAGAGGTGAGCTCTATTTTTTTTTACTCAAAATCTTGAAATTTTTTGTATAGAACATTGATTGGGAAAAAGTTTGCAATTTTGTTGTAGAAAGTAGTAGTATTTTTTAATAAATGAAATTTGCATGTCTCTGATTGGTTGGTTTTTATTATAACTTCAAAGAAAAATATTGAGACTGCGACTTAAAATTTTTTATTCGACAAAATTTTTTTGAATTCTACTTTTAAAACTCTTCGAAATGCTTTTTTAACCAAAATTGGCCAAGCTAATTGAAAATAGTTATGATTTTTTGTAATATCAAGAAAAACCAATAATTAGCATTTTTGATAATATGGTTGATTTAGAAATTTAATATTATTCATACATCTTATGTAATGGATTAAATCACTGGATTTTGTTAGAGCATCGAATAGAACATGAAACATCTAAGTATCTTCAATAATATATGAGGCTTGTACAATAAACCTTATGTAATCAGTTATAAATTACATTCATTTAAAATTTTCTGAATATTGGATAAAAGCCACTCTCTTTACTAATACACATTTCATACCTGCTTAAAATTGCATTTGATAATTACCCGGTTGAAAAGGTCTGACAAAAACTAGATAAAAAGGGTGCGATTTTTACACCCAAATCTGCAAATTTGTATTAGTTTTTATCAGACCATTTCAACCGGGTAATCTATTATTATGTGTGCATAAATTAGGTGACAGACAGTTTTGCAATGTATACTCCAATACCAAGATAACTAGTGCTTAATTATTTATAAATATAATATGACTTTCTTGTTAGGACTGCGCTTCATACAATTTTTATTATGTACGTACTTAACTATTTGATCTTTGAAATCTATAATATACTTACTCTTAATTTCAAGCGAAAAAGGTACCCAAAGGTTTACTTTGTTAAAATATACATAAATTATGCAAAATATACAATAATCAAGTTAAATGGTTCATTGAAAAAAATATATATTACCTATTAATATATTAATTTGTTTTCCTTTACTCAAAAGATCGAAGGAGAGTTCCAGTACGGAGAAACCGTGCAGTCCATCAAGCTTCCAGACCGCGAGCTGGCATCCGGAGAGACAGTAAACATAACCGGATGGGGTAGAATATCGGTAAAACAAAATGTTCCTCATTCTCTAAAAGCCAACATCACCGCCAAAATCTGACCCCACATATCTCCGCTCAGGAAATCGGTGAGCACAGCGACGAGCTTCTCGTCGCCTCCATCTCCATCGTGGACCGTAGCCTATGTCACCGCATCTACACCTCGATACCCAGCCATCCGAAATCCATCACCTCGCGGATGATCTGCGTCGGCGACCTCCTCCACAGCGGCCGTGACTCGTGCCAGGGCGACTCTGGAGGACCGCTCAGCGCCAACGGCACTCTGTATAACGGCATCGTATCCTGGGGCCGTGGCTGCGGCACTCTCGGCATTCCCGGCGTCTACACCGACGTCGCCCACCTACGTGGCTGGATCTTACGCGTCCTCGCTGAAAATCCGCGCGCCTAACGCCGATATAAGGACGCAGGGAACTTGTAATTTTGATATTTATGCCGGCGGGAGGTGCGGTGGAACATTACGAAAGTGCTCGACCGGCGGCAAAGCTCTTTACGATAGTTTTCCCCCTGAAGAGTTTGCGCGCGCCAAGTTCGGAGAACGACGACGAGTAGCGCGCCGCGCTGCAGAAAGAAAAAGTTACATAAATATCCACGGCGAGGGCGGCAAAAAGTTGCACCCGCGCGCTTGTATCCAGGACCGCCGACGCCGACCTTTCTCTAGAGCGTGAGCGCGCGCCTTCGAAAAATCTACTTTTTTAAGAAGAATTTATTATTGTGAGCGCTCGGGGATTATATATATTTATGCATTAGTTCGTTAGAGCCCCCGTAATGGATCATTTTTGAGCTTTCAGCTGGATTTTTTTACTTGTATTCATGTTTTAGCTATGGATGGATGTTTTTATTACTGTATTGGCGTCGTTCGTGGACACTCGTCGTTACAGAAGTTATATTGCAATTTGCATTTTTAATAAAATGTCGCAGCGATAGATTGTAAAGAAATTGTTTTGTGATTGTTCATTTTCTGAATTTGGTTTTGAGCGCTACAAACATATGATATTTATATGAGGTTTATATGTGACTGAGATTTTAGTTCGTTATGAGCGCTACAAACAAATATGACATTTACATGACATTTATATGTGTGACTGCGATATTAGTAACACATATTGCCTTTGGTCCGACATCTTCCGGACGCATTTTTTCTTCTTTCTCAAGTCACAAAGTATACGGGAAAAATCGCGTATAATTAAATTTTTGAAGAAAATGACAAAAAAGCCCTCTTCTTTAAACCTCAGACATTTAGCCCAGAAACGTTTCCACTCAAAATTTCAAAAAAGAAATTGAAATTAGAAAGAAAGCGCTTATATCTCGTTTTTTGATAATTAAAAAATATTGATTCCTTGAAAAGTTATAAGAATTTAAATTTGAACGTCGAAAAGGTATAAAAATGCTCTCAAAGTCGGGGCAGCCGATTTCTGCAATTTGTGCATTTTTATGCCTTTTCGGCGTTCAGCTTCAATTTTCAAAAAAGGAAATGAAACCTCTTTCTTTCTAGTTTCAATTTCTTTTCTTTTTAACTTTGAGTAGAACGTTTCTGGGCTAAATAACTGCGGTTTAAAGAAAAGGGCTTTTATGCCATTTTCTTCAAAAATTTTAACCTTTAAAAAAATGTGTACGACAGAGACGTTTTTAAGGTTGTTCCTTAGCGAGGGCTAAGTGGATAGAATCAAATGAAAATTTATTTACAGATTCTATTTGGTGTTTTACACAACCCAATAACATTTTAAAAGAATCTTGTCCGCCAGGAGCCAAGCAATACTTTTTCAAAAATAAACGAAAATACTTTTTTGCTACAAAAAATTATTTGTACTGGCAGAATTGAGCTGAAGAACAAGTATATTGTAGACTATAAAGTTGAAATCTTATATGCACAGTTTTGAAATGATCCTGTCGGTAGGAGCAAAGTTTCTTTGAACGAAAACGACGCTGTCACGGCATGTTTGTGTTCAAGAACTGTGGCAACGTCGCTGACGTCATCATATAAATGTTCACGCGTACGAGAAAAATTCTCCCGCATCTTTTATACTTTTATGACCGAAATTGAAGAAATTTATGTACTCAAATATTAAAGAAAAATATGAAATTCGCATGAAAAATTAATTAATATCTATATGAATTTTGATCGCATCCAGTTGGCAGCGGATTCGAAACACAATGCTAAAAGATAAGGCTCAGTGTCACCACAATCTAAATATCCTGGTGATGCGTTAAAAAAACGAAATCTTTTCCGCATATACTTTGTGATATAAGGAAGAAGAAAAAACGCGTCCAGAAGGTGTACCCTCAAACAAAATTTTTACCAGTTTTGAGGCCGCTTAAAGTTAAATTTTTTTTTAACCTTCTCATATAACAAAATGAAAATTCCTTATAATATTTATAAAAGCACAACCAATTTTAAAATGCTGTTAGAATCAATGCATGCGACTCCACCAAAGATAATTCAATAAACTTATTCATGTTCCAATAAATTTTTTGACCCGTTATTTCAATCAGATCTTCTCCGCACTCCCACCTCGAGAAACTTTCCAAACTTTCCCCTCCCTCTCTCACTCTCTCCGTCTCTCCCACGCTGAAAACACGATGAATCAACTACTACAACCTCTCAACTCTCGGAGCGAGAGAAATCTATAAGAGAGATAATGCGAAGACTCTCCGTCGCTCTCTCTTTCTCTCTTCGCCGTCGACGCGAGGGCTTTATCATCTTTACACAAACTATCGTCGTCCACGCGTCCCCTTTGGAGTTCTTTATCTCGCGGACCTTCGAGGGTCCACTGCCCACTCCTCTTTTATCTCGCGGCCAGAGAAGTTTTCCCCGCCGTATCGTCAACATGTCCAAGCAGCTCCTCGCCCCTGTAGCCGTGCTCCTCTGCTCTGTCCTCTTGTGCGGAGGTGAGTTAGCGTCCGGGTAATCGAACGCGACCACGCGAAAAATCTCTCTCTACGTGTGTGTACGTGTTTGTGTATTCTTCTCCGTCTTCTTTTGTAGATGAGGTGGTCGCTGGTGGCAGAGTCGCCGCCGTTGCTTCGAGCAGGCACGCCGATATCGCCGAGTTCCCGTACCACGTAAGTATGAGAGTTGTTACCCGTGAGTTTTGAGGAGAAGGAGGAGGTGGACGAAGTTAAAGAGGAAAACGCTGGTGGCATTGTTTTGAAAGGCGAGAGAAAAGAACTATTTTACAAGATTCGATGTGAGTATAAGCCTGCGTATCGTAATGCGTTGTTCGTATATTAATGAAAGGATTAGATATTGGCAAATACAATGATCACCGTGGAAGTATGCAGATTTGTTCTCTATTATAGAATAATCATTATTATGCGTTGTACAATGTAATTGTTAGAAGATTAAAAGCGGAATGTAAATGAAAAGCGTTGGAGAATGAAGCATGTTTTACTAAATATTACAATTAGCGTGATTAACGATTATAAAGTAACAGAGTTGCTAACTATATCGAGGGAAAATTCATGCGGAAGCGGTTGTTTGATTACCGAAAGTATGGAAATCAATTAAAACTTGTTACGATTGCGTGTGTAATAATAATAAACGCTACCGATTAAAAAACAAATTTAAACTCTGCGCAAAACGCGGATCTGAAAAATTCTTTATCCCGCGCAAAAATATGTGTTTAAACACCATTGTAATTAATAAAGTTAACAAGCCTCATTTCCCCGCATTCGCCTGCTCAATGATTACCGATCGAGCGCACATTCAATATATTTGAATTTCAATTCGAGCGTACGCGGGAAAGCGCCGACGGCCTGAAATATATATGTATAGCATGCATTGCGAATCAGTCAAAACATCCCGAGAGCACAATAACACTTCGAAACAATAACCATTCTTTATAGTTACGGCGCTGTGCTGCCCGCTGACTATTATTCCACATTACATATACACTCGTGGCGTCGATGTTGAAAAACCGTGCGCGCGTATATCTAAATATATGCACACACACATACGCGCGCGCGCGCGCGCGCGCGTGCGCGACTCATCCGCGATCATAACTTCGCGCCTGATTTTTCCGTTTCCCCGGCTTTTTTCAGCGGCGCGTGTAAACATCGGATCGCTGGGAAATAAATAACCGAATAACTTTTTTTCTGCTGCAGTGGAATGTACACTGTAGAGAGAGAGAAAGAGAAAGAGCGATTACGTGCGCGGCCGATTTTTTTGTTGAATCAAAGTTTTGCAGCTGTTGTGTGTGTGTAAACGCGTGATAAAGTTTTTGACTCGTACCTATATATGAACTCTCTATGCTTGTCGGAATATTAGCCTGATTACAGGCGGGTACGAAACTTATTTAATAACTGAGGTAACTGAAATATCGTGCTTAATGCCAACAATTAAGCTTTTTCACGGTGCACTAACGCGCCCGCACGCTTATTGTAGCTGCATTTGAGGTCGAAAAGAAAAACGACGAGTGCGACGTGAGTTCCGAAATTTTTTTCATATTTGTTATATAAATTTAACACTGATTTTAATATGAAATATTAAGGAAATCCAGGATTTTAATAATTCTATTTTAACTTTGTATGAAATATATGAAAGCAAGGAATTTAATAATTCTAGTTTAGCTTTAAACTCATACGTTAAAAATGTATGTTATTATTATTAAATTCTCTTTAAACTCGAGATTAAGCTTTGGGAAACGTGAAACCAAAATTATTATTTTATCTTTGAATTAATTCCATACCCACTGATTTGTTATAGTATTATACTTTCTAAAAAATTTATTTTTTTACATATACTATTCGATCTTTACTTAATGTTATGACGTAATACAAATATTCTTTTTCAAGATTGGTAAGATTTTCGAAAATATTGTGTGAGTATTGTGAAATGATGACACAGCCTTAGCTAATATTACTGTAATGCATTTTCATAGCTTTATCATTATTTCTCGGGGAATTCTTATGGAAATCGTCCATTTTTCTCCCATTTGTGAAACGATTTTTCTATGGCAAGTTGACCAAAATCGGTATTAAATGGCTAGAAAATGTTCGAAAAATCGTTTCACAAGTGGAAGAAAAATAGACGGTTTCCACCAGGGATAAATCATATATGATGTTTCCTATTTAATCTTTACACAATGCTATATAAATATATCGTTTCAACATTATTCCAATATTGATAATACTGCGACTATTTTGTAACAACATTGAAACCATATGGTAACAATATTTATAAATACTTAAATACTACAATTGATAAAAAAAAGCTTATTTGAAGGAGTAAGAAACGGACTCGAGACGAACCAAGTTGTTTTGATGAATTTATTACATCAACGTTTCGAAAGTGTTGTTACTTTCTTCATCAGGGCATAAAAACAATATTATAACATATTAGGTTCGTCTACGAGGAGTTTGAACTTCTCACGAACGCAACGTCGCCAAATCAAGAGCCTATGACGTTTTCCACACATCGTCAATTTTGGAAGTGCCCAACTATATTGGGCAAACTCCAAAATGACACTCAACTCCTCATAGACGAACCTAATATGTTATAATATTGTTTTTATGCCCTGATGACGAAAGTAACAACACTTTCGAAACGTTGGTGTAATAAATTCATCAAAACAACTTGGTTCGTCTCGAGTCCGTTTTTTCCTCCTTCACATAATTATAACCTACGAACGTATTTCAAACACTTAAAAAAAACAGCTTATTTACACTTATACTGTGCTATCTGGGTCATTTTTAATATACCAAAAATATAGGACTTTTTCGTTAAAATATACAAGAACATATTCAAATACAACTACATTTCTCTTATGCTTCGAATATATACAAAAAAATATCACGAAACTCATATTTTTTCCCGTTTAAAATCTCTAAACGTGCCCGAATTTTTCCACCAAACTCAATCCTCGCGTTCACAAAGCGAACTCTGTACACGCGAAATCTCGCGGCGCTAACAACCTCCCATTCTCATACAATTAAACACGCACCTCTCCTCTACTCCCCTGCAACAAAAAAAAGACACTTTTATCAAAGCACCCGCTCCAATTGTTTTTTCTGCTCCTGTCGTGTCATTGATCACAGGCTAAAAGAATACAAAAGCTGGTGGGCTGGTATAGCACACGCGCAATGCTCGCGCAATATACCCCCGCGTGTGACCCAGTAAAGAGCCGGCAAGACACGATCGCCTCGTTATTTCCCGGGCGGGATTTAATTTGGCGGGAAAATCGAATTTTCCCCCAGTCTACATGCATACATACACCTTCTGCTCTATGTTGTAGGTGTCGGTGCGGCAGGCCAGGCGGCACGTGTGCAGCGGTGCCCTCGTCCACGAGTCCTGGATAATAACCGCCGCCTCCTGTGTTTACGAGTACGTTTATCCCTGTTTTTTTTTACCTCTCGCTCCGGAACGCGAGCGTCGATATATATAAGCATTTGCATTCCGCGCGGAATGCAGATAAATTGTCTGGCTAGGGTGTAATTGTTTTTCGCGGCCCGCGTGTGTTGCAGCGCGAGCGTGCCGAGGTTCAGCGTGCTGCTGGGGAGCACGAACCTGAGGAACCCGCCGAAAAACGCGCTGGTGCTCAATGTATCGAAAATCGTCGTACATCAGACGTTCGACAGGGTGCTGCATACAAATAACATTGCTTTGTTGAAGGTACGGTATATTTTCATATTTATAGGTATTATACTCAACTTACTTTCGGAGGTACCAAAACATCTTTTCAATATGATATTCAATGTTGTTCTTGTATCACCTCTCTCGGTAATACCATCTACTACGCTGCGTAGGAACAATTTTCTTTTCTTATAAATTTTGTGGATTCGATTAGAAAATCTATACATTTTTATATAAAAAGAATATCCGAAGAATTCAAATAAGATTTTTGTTGTAAAAATTATATTCACTTTATTTATTTAATAATTCAAACAAACAGAGATTCCGTTTACGTAGACTTGTATTACAAATAATAAACGAAAGCAGTAATTCAATAATCATCATGACTTTTAAAGCGACTTTCAACGATGAGTCATTGAAAGTCGCTTTAAAAGTCGAAATATATTAACAGAGCTGTCGATAGAAAGTATAATAAACACCAATGTTTGAATAATGAATATAACTCACAAAATAAAACTAGTTTTGTTTACTTTTTTATGTGTTGATACACCTATAACACATTTTTTTTTTCAATTTTTTGATTTATAAAATGAAAATAAGACTATAGAATTTACTGTTACGAGTCGACAATGGTCTCCCGAACCGGAAATTTAATATTCCATTGACAAGAATAGTAAAAGACCGGCATAAACAACAGACTCCTCCTACATTCAATTTACCAAAAACATAAACGAAAATTCAATACTTTAACTCAGAAAGCTAGAATAGTCGCGAGGACCATTAAAATGCACACACTTCCAACCTGTTATAACCCTTTCGCCTTGCTGCTACTTCAATCTTTTCTATAACATTCGAATAAAAACGAACCACTTCCATAAGCTCGCCCAACAAACCGCTAACATTTTCCACCCTTCACATCGATATCCCGGATATTAAAGAACACCTTTGTGAAATCAACTCCACTCGGCCTTTCAAACTTTTGCATATAGCTTTTACAACCTCATATGTTTCCCAACAAAGGCTGTAAATCGCGGCGATCGGATCAAAGACAAGCTGTACTTATTCTCGCGTTAAAAATTACCTCCACTTCACCCGTCGTTTACCGTTACGCAGGAAAATACGCACGTAATTCCTCCGCTCGATTTCCAGCCCCGCGTGAACAGTGTTCTGCGCCGAGAAAGAGGAAAACTCCATCCGCGTCTATAACTTCGAATACGGCCAGGTATATCGATACTTTCGTCCCGATGCATCGATTTGCTCGGACCTTTTATTTTGAGATATATATACAGAATACACCGCACCCCAGCGATCGGCGTAAACCAAAAAAAAGAGGAGAGAGAAAAAAAATGTATATATATATATATATATATATATGTTGGTTTTTTTCCCCAACGCGCTGCTGTTTCTGCGCGAGACAGGTGGACTCGCCGCTAGTATACATGGGCGCGCCTAGTCTGCTCCCGATATTCCTACCGAGCTCGGAGAATTATCATCTGAAGGACGGCAGCATGCTCGTCGTCAGCGGCTGGAAAAAACTGCAGGTAAACCTTTGTCCCTCTTCTCACCCACGTCACTGTTGTACACGTATGTATATACATACACAGTACACACATATACACGCGCGAGTGGCTAACTAACGAGCGCGGCCAGTCAATAAATAAAAGCACGCCGGCACGCGCTCGCGCGGGCAAAAAAGCTCGGCCGAAAAACAAGGAGAGAGAGAGAGAGAGGGAGAGAAAGAAGAACAAAAGCTGACTCATAAAAATAAACGTGTCTACGTATATCTATATGGATGTGTAGACATATGTATGTGTGGGTGTATGTGTGTGTGTATGTGGAGCGGCGTTAAACTCGCCGTAGTCATAAACAGGCGTTTTGCCCTCTATTTTGTTATTTTAGCCTCCTCACGTGCACATATAAAGCTACACCGATGCGTCTCTCTCTCTCTCTCTCTCTCTCTCTCTCTCTCTCCCTATATATATCTATATACATATATACATACAGGTTGACAAGGACCACCACGGTGGCGGCTTCGAATCGCAGCTGAGCGTGACGGAGGCGCCGCTCGTAAATCAGCGCACGTGCATCCGCTCGATGCCCAGCCATAAAGCAATCTCGGGAAAAATGCTCTGTGCCGGCTACACCGAGCAGCAGGAGCAGCAGCAGCAGTCGTCTAATGCCAGCAGCGAGACGACGACGAGGACGAGGGCGACGTGCCAGGTGAGCCAGTCGTATATCTCGCGCGAGACAAAAGGCCCGTTGAGGATGACGAGGGGGGGGGGGGGGGCTTTTTGCGGATGTATTATGGAAAAGCAGACGGGGAGAGGATAATAATTTTTCGGCGAAGAGGAGTGGCGGGAGTATTCAAATTTCTCCGGGGATCGGTACGCGCAAGTGAGAGCTTTTCATTTCTCCCGGTGCGGGAGTATATAGAGTCTCGAGTGGGGGATTGAGTTTTGAGGAGAGGTGATGGAGGTGATGGGATTGGGTATTTTATTGGATGACGCTGCTGTTGTTGTGCTCTACGTGTGTTTATCGCTGATGTGATTGCAGGCCGATATTGGAGCGCCGCTGGCCAACGATGATGTCCTAGTGGGAATACTGTCGTCGGATGGCTGTAAGGACACGAGGTATCCCGCTGTGTACACCAAGGTCAGCAGCTTTCTGCCCTGGATATCGAAGATCCTGGCGCTCGATTCGGCTCAGTAAACGAAGAACCGCCGATGGAGTTTTGCTCGACCTTTAGATCTTCTTATGGAGTCGAAGCTTTTAAATAACATCGACAAATGAAGGTGTGGACTTTGTACACACAAAGGTGTGGAATATGTTCATTATTTTAAACCTCAGCGGAAAATAGAACGACGAGATAATAAAATCCGTGATGTACCTGCATTATTTATAAGTAGCTATACGGAATTGTATCTTTTCAGTATACCAAAATACATACTTACTAAACATATGCAGTATTTAAATTTACCTACCGAAGAAGACCATTAAATATTTATACAAAAACAGGAATGATTTATTAGATCCCAAAATACTACAGATCAGCCGCATCACACCTAAGAATACCTAAAATCCTCACGCGCTCGAAATTAATCCGCAACCGGGCGGATCGATCGCTCGATCCCCCGGAAAATCTCGCTACCAGCACACACCACACACACCAGTCACCTCATGGAAATCCTAAACCTAAAGCCCTGCGCATCGCGCTCATATAATCGCCGGGGCTTTTGCCGTCCGCTGTTCGCCCCGCGCCAAAGTTCAAGGCCCGTGTATATATATATATATATAAGCGCGCCTGTGCGCGCTGTGCTCTGCGCGCGCATAAATTAATACTGCCCGCGCGCGCGTCCGGCGCGATGTATATTCATCGAAAGAGAGAAGCGACGCGCCGCGGACGATAAGTCATAAATACACGTTTAATTTATCGCCTATGCGCGAATATAATCGGCCCCGCGTCAACGGCGGCCCACCGAGACAAAGGAAGAGTTTTCGAATTTTCCCTTTTTCCGCGTGTATTGATGTATGGGCACAGGGTGAGCGCATCTGAAGTTACGAATATAGGGGGGAAAACAGAGAAATTGAAGACGGCCGGCGGAAAATCCGACACGAAACGTCCGATATTATTTTGCAGGCTCCATAGCTCTCTCTCTCTCTCTCTCTCTCTCTCTCTATCTCTCTCTCTCTCTCTCTCTCGCTCTCTCTATATGAGCAATTCGTCTGTCAGTGTTGAAATTTTCCAATTTCACGGAGATTGCAGTCGAAACCGTTGTCGGAATCTGAAAGGTGCTCACGAATCTAGATAACGAAGAAACTGCGCGCACGGATAGAGACGGAGAGAGAGAGAGAGAGACTGAAATAACGTGATGGCTATACGTTTGTGTGTGTGAAAGGAAGCAGACGTTTCCTTCCGTGCGAAAGCCCGGTCACGAATATAGTATATATAAATATATACATACGCAGGTGTATACATCGATTTTTGCGCGCCTCTGGCTCTCGCTCTCTCTCTCTCTCTCTCTCTCTCTCTCTCTCTCTCTCTCTCTCTCTCTCTCTCTCTCTCTCTCTCTCTCTCTCTCTCTCTCTCTCTCTCTCTCTCTGTCCCTCTTTTTCTAGATACATCATACATATATATATAGACAGAGGAAAAGATGAAAGCGCGCGTTGTATAGCGACGGATTATCCGCGCCATTCGCATGATAATGTCGAATCACCTCTCTGTGTGTGCGTGCGCTCGCAGTTGCCAAAGTAGCGCGGAATTTGCGAAATTCATGGTAGGTAGTAACAGTTCAGGTGAAAGTTTCTCGCTGTGACGGGGTAACTTCGTAACGGTTTTTCAAAGGCGACGACGACGACGACGACGGTAGTCGTAGTAGTAGTAGTAGCAGTGTAGAAGTTTGCGGAACTGACGCTCCATCTTCTTCAATTTTCCGGGCGTTGGAAAAAATTCCGGAGGAACAAAGAGCGCGCGAGCGCGCGCGGTGATGAAAGGGTGGAGTATGAGAGAGGAACTAGGGAATTTTTTGAAAAAATGTTGTATCGCGAAGCTTATGTAAGGGAGATGTTGTGTGGGAAAAGTGGCTTTGCGTCTGGTTCCGGAGTTTTGAAATTTCAGTGGGATATTGATATTCTTAGCTGAGCGATTGATCCTGATGAAAATTGCGTGGTCTTTGAAGTTTGCTTCAGCGACGTTTTTGTAAGGTAAAAGTACCACTTAGAAACGCTTTTTCGAAAGGTGTTTGAATATTATGAAATATTAAATTACTAACGGTGATGATATATAAAATTAATATACAAATCGATGGGCTAATGGGCTTAGGATGAATTATCGAGCTTAATCAATCTTATTTATTATAAAATAAAATTAATATTTAAAAATAACAAAGGTACTAATATGTACGACTTAGAAACACTGATTTAGAGGATGTCCGTCTTGGAAACACTTTATGTCCCTCGTAGAAACACTTACTTACACGCTATAAAACTGTTTTACAATACTTTTAATATATTGGAATGCATAAATAATTATTAAATTTTAATATTTAACGTATATTATGAGTGTTTATTATACTTTGTTACGTTATACTAACTTTTTAATGTAACGATAAAATATAACCTATAAAGTGTAGTTACGCATCGAAGCGAGAAAAATATAAACATTCTCTAAAAGTAAAGGGTCCTCAAAGACTTTATAGGTTATGTTTTATGAGTTCTATTGTGACGTTAAAAAGGTAATATTGTGCATAATCATCATATAGAATATACAATAGAGGCCTTAATTTGACAATTCATTACGTATTCAAAAGTATAAAAAGTATTTTAGCAGCTGTAATTCTGGTGTAAACATGTGTTTCTAAGACGGCATAGTATGTCACTCACTTGAAACACGTACTCCAGAGCGTTTCAAAAGGGGACATGAAAAAAAATTGATGTACCTCGTATGAAACAGAGGTTTAATTAAATAAAAAACATTAAAAATCGAAAAAATAGTACATTAATAGAATGTATGGCACGCCAACTTTCGTATAAACTATTACATATAGTTGGATTTCTAGTAGATCTTAAAGAAAACTCGAATTAAACATGAAGTAGCAATTCACTAATTTGACTTGAATCATAGCATGTTTACACTACTATGCAGATACCTTAATGAAATAATATTTTTCTATTAGTTATATGCAACAGAACTGTTCAGAATTTTAGCAACACAAATAAAAATATCTATTGAAACTAATAACATTTTTCTATTTTATGAAAAGTGTAATATATTTCTTTTAATAATCAATTAATGTTAGTGTTTCTAAGAGGTACCACTTTTCATTAAGTGTTTCTAAGGGGTACTTTTACCTTATAAGGAAGGAGTTTACTGTACTGGAAAATGAAACTTCTTTATAAGTTGTTTAGTGACATTTCTTCACATGTTTTAGTTAAAAATATACTTTTTTGTATTGCGTAGGTAGCGCGTGTTTTCTTGAAGGTGTACAGTTGAATAGTTAAACAACTGGTTGGTATTATCCTCAAAATCTGTTTACATCGCAAATACAAAGATAATATTTTATTTAGTAAAAAAGCCCCCATTGATATTCGTATAACATAGTTTTGATTTACATGAATATATTCTAAAATAAACTTCAATTTATCTCAGTACCATCATTTTCATAAGTTAATAAACTAAACTCTTCTAAACTTTAAGGTACACCGCTCGCTTCTTGCTCAAAAACACTTTGTATCGAATTTTACTTTACAAACTCCTCGCTAATAAATCCAATTCCCGGACGAATCTATATCGTCCCCGGCGCGCTATACACACCGCGTTAAACGCAAAAATCCGTATCTTTACTCCATCCGCTTCTACCTACACACACATGTAAACATCCAACCTATACTCTGCTCTCTTTCCTCTCAGGCGCTTAGACAGCTCCTTCCGTTTATCTAAACTCTTCTTCTCTCGCTCTCTCTCGCTCTCTCTCGCGTTCTCTCTTGCGCTCTCTCTCGCTCTCTCTCTCTCTCTCGCTCTCTCGCTCTCTCTCTCTCTCTCGCTCTCTCGCTCTCTCGCTCTCACTCTCTCGCGCTCTCTCTCTCACTCTCTCTCTCTCTCCCTCGAGTTTGTACAATATTACCGCGTGCCGAGGAGAAATTTGTTTTCCAGCTCTCTAGCTCGCTCGCGTGGGATTTTCAATTTCGCGTCATTCGGGGACCCCAGGGCCGCGTCGAACGGTTTTACTCGCGCGCGTGCGCGCGGGTCTCTGGAGAGGGCTGCTATATACTGCTATGCTAGGGATAGAGAAAGAGAGAGAGGGCGCGCAAAAAATTGCGAATACAAAAGCGGGGCTGATTATTTCATGTACGCGTGCGCGCGGCCGTCGCGTTTTTCATCCCGTTCTGTGTGCGTACCTATTCTCTCTCTCTCTCTCTCCGCAGACGGTTTGCGCTGCATGCTTTTTTTTCGTTGTCGGTGGCTGCGATAGGTGGGTGGTCTCGTGGGGCCAAGGAGCTGGTTTAACGTTTGATGAAATTCGCCGGCGCCCGCGGGTAATTTGTTTAGACACGCGGTGTATTTTTTCCCCCGCGATTGTTTACGCGCCGCGCGCCGCTCGTATACGGTTTATCATCGAATTTTCCTTCAAATAAACGTCTCGATCCCGCATCAATCACTCTCTCTCTCTCTCTCTCTCTCTCTCTCTCTCTCTCTCTCTCTCTCACCCCTCCTCCTCCTCATAATTTTCAACTCACTCAGCCATACAATATACACTTTTATCAATCAACCCCTTCCTACAATAAACTTCGCTCGGCCCGCGCCGATCGCGCATCAATATCGAATTAGCGCTTCTCTCCTCGCAATATAAAGCCAAAGCCGATACATACGCGCGTAATGACGCGAAATTCCAGAGTCCGCATAGGGTCCCTCGGAAAGTGCAGTAAACCCGCGCGTGCGACAAAGGTCCGGACGACGCGCGCATAACTCATTGTTATGCGGAGGTATAGGAAGCCCGTTCTACGGAGTCGTATATACGCGCACGGAAGGAGCCCGAACTATTAGCCGATATAGCCGGTGTGTGTTATCGATTACACCGCCGGCCATAATGCCAATTACGAGGGGGACCGGCCGGCCGCGGAAGAGTAAGTGCGCGCCGATCTGCAGTCCAGCGAGAGGCGGAGGCCGGAACGAGATGCTTGGGTATTGTTTAAGGGTGTGTGTATGCAAGGCTCGCGGGCTCTGTGATGCATGGGAGAAGTTTCTGGTGCTGGTATTGCCATATGGTGTGGAAAGTGTTTTTTTTTAGTTTGGAAGGTAGATAAGGGCTGTAGGATGTATGAATTGTAGTCGGGTTTGTTTCGGTGTAGAGGAGCAGGTTTTTTATGATTAATAAATTGCTATTTGTTAGTATATCATGAAATAGTTTTTACTATAAATAATTCTTTTTCTCTTTGTTTGTTTTACAATTTTTCGTGTACTCTTGAAAGAGAAAGATCAAAGATGACGTATTTCATTCGGTTAACAAAAAAACGAATAATTGAAGTTGCAAATTCACGATTACTTTGTCGACGAATAAAATGACTTTTTCAAAAAAAAATGTTTTCCATTCACTGCCTCTTGCGCTCAGTTTGTTTTTCGAATTGCAGGCTAAAACTGCGTATTTTTGAATAGAAGACATTTTCTCTGAAAAAAAATGCTTCAATGAATTCTAACAGGCTTATTCACGTGAATATAAATACAATTATATCATATTTTTAGCCTCAGACTTGTACGATTGGATCTAAAAGGAAAGGTGGCAGGCTGAAATAATAATATACGTTTATTTGGTATGCCCAAAAGAAGATCGCTCTATCAATATATCTTAAAACTAGTATTACAGAAATTGAAAATATCACATATAGTGAGAGTCAAGATGAAGATTGGTACGCCTAGTCGTTATAATTTACACATAGCTAAGATTTAGGCTTAGTTAAGGGACAACAAATATGTTTTTAGAGCATTCTTAAATCTATACAACGACGGCAAATACTTCACATCCGTTGGAAGGGAATTCCATATATGTGGACACCTTGACCTGCAACCAAACTCAGTGTTCAATTTTGAGGTCTCCAGTACCCCTCTTAGCCGGGCGATTAGATTGACGTTTTTCGAATAATTCTAAGAGATATGAAGGTACATGAAAAACAGGCGGATTATAAACCAGGCAAATGAAAATAGGGTCGATGTTTTCGGCATGTACAGTACCCATAAGGTATTCTGTCAGCAACGGTTTACCTGAATCAGTAACGAAAGTAGAATTCGCAAGTTTTGTGAATTTGTATATGTACTTTTAATATACAGAGTTATTCCTCCGCCTCGTGTGTTTCTGTCTTGTCTGACAAGCGAATAGTCGCCGGGTGTAAATGATTCGTCCTTGAATAAAGGGTCCAAACGAGACTCTGACACTCCAAAGATATCGTAAGACGGATTTTCCTACAGATACTGCAGGATATCCTGCTGTACATCGTAAAAACACCTACAAGTCGAATTTTTGACCAAAATGAGTTTTATATATTAATCGATTCGCAGTAAAAAAACTGCACCTAATCATCGTGATAAGAAATTTTTAAGTCCTACATGTGAGTTTTAATGATAATTTTTATAGGACTGTGATCAATTAATTTCTTTAAAAAGTAACCGCAATTCTCTGAATAGTTGTAATTCGACTGATGTACGTTACTGCTATACAACTCAGAGCGACCATAAGTTGACTTATAGGTCTTTTTAACTTGTAATAGCGCCGATCGTCGGCCACAAATACAACTAGATAACATTTGCAGAGACTTCTGAGTGAAATCCATACCTTCAAGTCTTTTTTTACCACTAAAACCGATTTTGAGGTTCAATTGTCGATTTTTTCACAAAGAAACGATTTCTCTCAAATTCGGTTATATATTAAATTTGATCTGGAGATTCAATTTTTAAAACAAAATTAACAAATAAAGTTTATTAAACATATTTATTTAACTAGCTATGCTACATTTTCCTCGAGCGTAGATTCATAATTTACGTGTTAACTATGTACAGTAGAACACGCTTAAGGAGCTTGGCTATCGCTGCCCGCGCGGAGCAGGGGGAAGGAGTTCTCTCGCATCGCGCGCGGGGCTCCGCTCACCGCGCACCTCCTCTCGCAGCCAATGAATTCGATCGTTTGTTTACGTTTTGCCGCAGTACTCAGAATCGATGTTGTACGCCGTTTTCAGATTTCGTATACACGTTTGCCTGTATATTTTCTATATTGCCAGTAGTTTTTTGGTTCGTTGTTTTCTTTTTTAAAGAATCACATCCTAAGTGTCTTGTGTTTTTACTAAGGTTATGATTTTACTTCCATAAGAGCCCGTGTGTAAGAGTTGAACTTTTAAGTTGAATTATTTCATAACCGAGTTGACAAACGATCTGAAATTTCGCGCACTTAGGAAATGAATTGAAGAACAACAATATTAAGTTTTCGGAATGATGTAACCATTTTCATTTGGGTAGCCAATCTCCTTAATGTCCCAGATCATGGGGGAAGCAGATTCTTAGAAACGGCGAATTAGCATCAAGAATAAAGAAAACTTATCATTTTATTTATTTATTTATTGATCTATTTATTACGGCTGAATTGGGAGTTACACATTTGCAAGATATGTAGAAAGCCATACTCACGTTCTGGGTCTGTAGGAGGGCTTTTGGCAACACCTGAGGCCTGTCACTGGGCAGCGTGACATGATTACGAAGATATCATCAGGCCCAGATTAACCCATGGAGCGTGGTGTGATGGCAGAAATACGCACTAGAGGCCCACGTGAGTTCATTAGACAAAATACTAAGGCTAGTAATAGGTGGTATAACGGGCTCTCCGAGCACTATAGGCTTTGCAGCGCAAGAGTTAATACTAGGAATACCACCCTTGCACTCTTAGGGATGTCATGGACTTAGAGAGCGAGCTTGACCAGGAACTTGGTCAGCTACTACCTCCTGACATTGAAGCATCGGGGTGGGATAAGATAAAGCGAAGGATTACAAAGAGGGAACCAACGAAGACGGGACCCACCCCTACACTCACTCGGGTGTGGAGTGGTACATGGACGACTCCAAAAATGAGAATGGCGTGGGGGTGGCTGTTTGGGAGCAAGGTAGCTCTACGGAGCTAGTGTTCACACACGATTCCCACGCATCGGTGTTCCAAGCAGAAATAAGAGCTATATAGTGTGCTGCAGTGCAACTTACCAGAGACACTGGGAGATGTCCCACCACCATCTGATCCGACAGCAAGGCCTCACTGATGGCCCTAAACTGCACCAGTATCTACTCCAAGGAAGTTTTGCATTTAAGAGATATCCTTACGGTCTTGGCCCTTACCAATGCAGTAAGCCTCATTTGGGTGCCAGAGCATGAAGGTATTAGGGGTGACGAAAAGGCGGATCGCCTGACGGGAAAAGGCGCTCGTCAGATCAGAGCGAGCCAGTGCTCGATAAGCGTTCCGCAGAATTAAGAAAAGGACCTCCCTTATGATGAAGGAGGAAATATTCAAGAAATGGCAGGAGTCGCCAGGTTTAAGGCAAGCCAAGAGAATCATCAGTGACTCTCCACCATAGCATTGGCTACAAGTGGTTGGCAGACTGAATAAAGCTAAGCTAAGGAGGGCAGTAGGTTGGCTCACGGGACACTGATGGGTCAGATACTTTCTGTACAAACGCAGGATATAACACGAGAGTAGCTGCAAATAGTGGAGGGCCAGAGGAGTCGACCTTCCACCTTTTCTGCTAATGTCCCGCTTTTGTGGGTTACTAGGCGGGGGGTGTGGGGGAATGCTTCCTTTAGCCTGAAGCTCTGAGGAAGTAGAGCCTATATGCCGTCTATCTGCCACGTCATAGAGCGGATAGACAAAGGCTCCAGCGCAGCAAATGCTAGAGAAGTATTATAGCTATGGAGGACAGTACAATGGGTATAAACCTGAGTGCTGAGCACCACGTTTTGAAGCAGAGCCGCTCGTCCGCCCCATCTCATAGACATAGATATAACCATAAAGATTATATATACCAAGTTAAAGATAATTTCTATTAGATAACTTTCGTCCATACAATTATATTAAAAGTCTTAACTTTGATGTTATCATCTCGTATATAAAAATAATTAGGAGTTTTCCACATTGCATAAGTGTCCACATTCGGAGCCTCTCCTCTATTATTAAATTTTCAAAAGTATTTATTAATAAAATTAATAACCAATCATATATTTCATCATGAAATTATAAACTGTAATGGGCAGCTGGGGATCAGGTGGTGAATGTAAAATGGCTGCCGGTTCATCAACAATTAGACTCCTTAAACTAAATTTATTATTCTAGAACATTGATGCTTTACATCAGTATATGGGTGAAAATCATCTAACGTGCATATTTGAGCTTTGAGTAAGAAAAAAAAAATTTTTTAAATCGTGTTTTTTTTGGTTTGTATGTGTTTCTCGTAGTATCTAGAATACCTGTTTACAGTGGTCGCGCAGGATTAGTTCATTAGGCGGAAATATTAAAGTTTTAAAGTTATTATTGTGACGTATACGACCAGCTCGTAATATACACATCGATTCATAATTTCCCATTCATAAACACGAGAGCGAAAAATCAACAAACACGATGCATCACTGTATACAAACATACGATTGTGTGCGCTAGCGACAATTTTACTCATTCATTCACACAGTGCCTCTGACGTCACCGTGTAAACACAAATATTGTCATGCGACCAGACGATCGACTGGTATATAAAGGGCTCCGATTCTCGGTATCGGCACGCACTTGTGTCCGAGCTCTCGCCTATTCAGAATACCGATAAGCATTGCGCTTAGGTAACTAAAGCTGGCCCCTCCTTTGCGCTCGTAAAACTTAAGTAATATAATTCATTTTTTTAGTATATTAATAAACATACCTATAATTTTTAGATTTTGATTTATGATTTTTTTCTTTAAATAATCTCTCTCGATAACAACCGAGTCCTAACTTACCTACCTCCCACGGCACGATAGTCGGCCCTCTGCGCCGATTATTTACCCGGCTCCTCTTTTCTCACACGGCATGGTAGTTGGCCCTCTGTGCCGAGTACTTACCCGTATCATCTAAGCAGCACGGTCGCAGCCACTCACACTGAAAAAAGTTTCGGGGAGCTGCTCCTTTGGCCCGTGGAGCGGCAACACGAAGCGCCGCAGAGCTGCTACACTGTCTTTCCAAGAGCCGCTACTCTCTTATCGAGGAGCAGCCCCTCGATATAGAGGGACTGCCCCTCAAAACAGAAGAGTAGCAGCTCCTCGGCAGTCGAGTGATTGATACTCGGCACGGCAGAGAGTCGCGAAGAGGCGCGCGCCGCGTATTAGAAACTATACGTTGAACATAACCTCTAAGTGAAAATGCATAATAATTTTTTGCTTCATATTAAACGTGTCTAAACAAAATACAAGTATACACATTTATACATTAAGAAGTTATGCTTTTAATGATATTTTTTTCTTTTTTAATATATGCAATAATTATTACCAAATTTAATGTTTTCTTAAGTGTCCCATTTATCGGATACAGTGTCTCACAGTACGGCCGTTTACCTTACAATTATGTTCCCCGCGTGAGTCGAGATGCCGCTCCTCGACAAAAGAGAGGGGCTGCTCCCCGACCTCCTTCGAGTGCCTGCTCCTCGAATATAGAGGAGCTGCTCCCCACCTGTGAGGGCGCTGCTCCCCGAAACTTTTTTCAGTGCAGCGCTAACAACTTACCTGCATCTACCACCTCTCTGTATCGACGGCACGGACTCCGGCACATTGCGCGCCGGTATCTAATCCCGAGATCGGAGCTACTCCCCTCCCGATTATATGCTCGAGTCCAGTACATGAACTCTATAAAATTAATTTAACGTCCGAAAAAGTAAAGATTAAAGATACAGCTAGTCATTACCCAAGGTCGGTACGTTACATTATATGCCAGGGGAATTACATGTGTGACAGGGAAATTACATGTATCAAGGTCTAGGTGTTCCGAGTGCCTGATGATGAAGTCTGGGTGGTGCATACCGTAGGGTTTTCCTCTAGGTATTGGAACTCACCCAATGCGTGGTCTACGTGTTCAGGGTCAGGGTGACCGATGCCGGAGTCTAGGTGTCTAGATGGTGCGCTCGGCAGTTTTTTACCTCTAGGTGTCGAACAGTATTAAATGCTTTATCTAGGTGTTCGGGGTTTCTAATGACGGAGCCTAGGTGGTGCGCATCGTAGGTTTTTGTCTCTAGGTATTGGAAATCATCGAATGCGTGGTTTAGGTGTTCGGGGTGGCCGATTACCGAGTCTAGGTGGTGCGATCCATAGATTTTTGCGTCTAGGTACCGGAATGCATTCAATGCGCGGTATAGGTGTTAGGGGTAGCCGATGATGGAGTCTAGATGGTGCGCATTGCAGGTTTTTAATTCTAGGGGTTGGAAAGCATCGAATGCCTCGTCTAGGTGTTTGGGGTGGCCGATGAGGGAGTCTAGGTGGAGCGCTCCGTAGTTTTTTGCGTCTGGGGATCGGAATGCATTTCATGCGTAGTCTAGGTGGTTGGTAGCTGATGACGGTATCTAAGTGATGCGTTTCGTAGTTTTCATTGTCCACCACGTTTTCGATGCGTTCCAACACCTAGAGGCAAAAAACTACGGAGCGTCCCACCTAGACTCCATCATCAGCTACCTCACGGTAACCATCTAAAACTCCTTTCAATAGGCCTTTCAATGTGTAGTATTCGTCAAGGCAGAAAAGTATTTATTAATTGGCATCGATTGTTTCCTATGAATGAACGTATGCCAGAGGATGTTACAGGCCAGGGTACATTACACGTATGATTTCTTTTACTTTATTATGCTAAAAATTAAAATTTCCAAATCTGACTAGTATTATTTTTGTATCTACTTTACCTGAAATATCCTATATGCATTGGTCTTCAAAATCTTATTCGTCTTTGAGTTATAATCTGCCAGGAAAATTACATTTAAAAAGTTACCCACTCTGTTAACGCAGAGGAGATCCTGTATTTTTTACGTAACACCTTGCAATATTAAAATTGAAGTTTTTACGTTTAAAGTAAGTCTGAAATTTATAATTGCACTTGGTTAAAAAAAAAAAAATTTCTATGCACGAATTTCTTTTTTAAGGATATTAATCATAACATAGCTGTTGTGTAAAAAAAAATTTATTACAAAGTTCAGTAGGTGCTGCACACTAAAAAAATTCATAAAAGTGCTGACTTTGAACGTAATTCAACTTGTCAACATCAAAGTAAAACATTAAGACTTAGTACGGTTTTCGAAATCAAGGATTACGCCTGCAGGATCACGTGATAATATGTAATTATGACCGTGTTACAGCCAGGGGACGTTACATTTCATACTTTAATCAAGTTAAGGTGGTCTTACACCTAAAAATTTTGGAAAGATCAACTTTTTTTTTATTGAATTTTTTAATTAAATATGTTATTCTGAACCTAAAAAAACTAGTTTGGATCAAAAATTAAAAAAATTAAAAATGATATGGTTAAAAGAGCTTACTATCTTCAAAATAACGAAAAAATTGATTTTCCTTTTTTTTTGCCTTTTCTATAGGTTTCTGATATATATAGAAACACGTTTACTTGTATGTGTTTTAAAATATCAAAAAACATTATTTAAGACTTATTAGTATAAGAATTATAAAAAAAAATAATTAAATTTAAATACGGGATTTATTATAAAAATAATATAAATCATATTCTGGAATTTGAAATCCAGTGGAATCGTCTTTTGAGTTGTGACAATTTTGCACTTCTGTTCTGTAAAGTGACCATTCCGTCAACGAAATTTGACAGCAAATTACTATATTAATAATCCCTTTTGTATACGTATATACTTACAAAGCTATAATACCATAGTTTCAACACAGCAGGCAGCTCAAAATCTCAAATAAGCCAAGATACATAACCATGTTATTTCAACAGTTTGTTTTGCAGAGTTTTTGCTTTAAGATAGAGAAAGATTTTTTCTTAGTGCTTGATTATTTTTATTCATAAGTGAATTTAGGACTAAAAATTTACTGTATTGTGTATGTAAAGATATATGTCTGAAAAGTGTAATTGTAATTATAATGCAAGCGTGCTGTGACAGTTTTGTTTAAATTTGGAAAGTAGTTTCAGTTCAAGATGGGAATGGTGTATGAAAATTAATACTGAAAAACATGTGCATTGGCAAGATTGATTTAAGTATTTTAAAGAAGAGGCAGTAAAAATTTTTATCGCATAAAAATAAATACATCTTTTTTCTAAGAAAGGTGAAAGTGACATATTAAGTCTAACTCATTATAGGATATATAATTCAATTCAGAAGATTTGTGAATTGCAATAAGTGTCAAGATGTATCTATACACATAAAAGCGAGAAGCCTTCTCACAAGAATATAGGCTTAAATTCAAGATATATTTAATATTTAATATGTGTAATCAAGTATCCTGGTAGAAATTGTAACCAACCGTACGCCATCCGTTCGCCAAATCGCAAGGATTTGACCAACCGTTTAACCAACAGTTAGCGATAAACACCGCTTATTTCGTCACGGAATCACCCTTGCGCTTGGTCAATGAATGCTTAATATTAAAAATCTTAAATAAAAATCATTTACACAACTTATTATTTAAATAAAACTCTCAAAATTTGTATTATTCATAGAATAATCAAAACCCACATATTAATAGTATTTTTCTGCAGATAAATATGGTTAAATCGGTAACGAGTATAGTTTTGTTTGTTCAAATTGAGGTTAGGGCGTGTTAATGTGTAGTGTGTGTGACTTTTTGACGTAAGTCAGGACACGTACAGGTGGATACTTACATTTTTTTAAATTTAAAAGTATCCTATATTTAAAATTTGAAAGAATCCTACATAAAAGGTATTCTACATTTAAAATTTGAAAGTATCCTACATAAATTCTTCGTACTCGTATTGCTCCGTTTTCTACACGGTGCTCCGTTACCATCTGACCTTTACAGTGAAGCAAAACCATGCGATCCCGGCAATCCCGTCACGTGACTCGTATGAGTCTGTGCAGTTAAATACTTTTACCTATATACATAACACATGAACCTGCGATCGCACTCGTGTGTATGTAATATGTGAATCTAAAAGAGGGTATTAATCCCTCTCTGGGATGCGCGAGGTAATATACGGGCGTCTACTACGCCCGGAGCAGCGCGCCGTTGTGGACGGACCCGCAGGCCGGCCGGAGCGCGTTGGCGCAGGCTCCGAACAAGCGCGCCCGGCTTTTACTGTAGAAAGCTTAGGCCGCTTTCTACTAGAACCGGCGCTCCGCTCTGCCGCTGCTACCAACCTCGGCGCATGAATCACCGGCGGCTAGCGGTGTACCAGCCTCGCCTACACTCGTCGGTGTTCCCGTACAACGCCGCTCAGGTTAACCTGAGCGACTTTAACTTACAATTTCCCCGTCGACGTTGCTCCTCTAGGAGGTGATGCCTCCGACTAGCTGCAGCTGCTGAAAAGGTAGAGGGCGGTATTCGGGGAGAGAGGGAACGGTTACTCGCAAAATCAAGGACTCGACACTAACGGAGTAAAAGTAAAATGAAATAGGGTTTATTAACTGGAAGGATCGTGCTAAGGGGCGCGAAGCCCGAACATCATGTACAAAAATCTAACGCGCAGGCCGAGACTTACGCGGAGCCGGCCGGTCGCACGGCCGGCGTCACCGCGCCGCGAGACGCCACAAAATGGCCGCCGACGCTCGTACACGCGGCCGCTCGCCTCTAAGCAAGCGGCGTCGGATAGCCGCGGAACAACTCACTCGCGAAGCCGCTCGCACGCAAAACCTACGCGGCAAGTATAAAAGAGGCGCAACACTTACTTTGGAGCTGGCCAGCTCGCGCACGGAGAGCCTCTCTCCCTCTCTCTCGCTCTCGCCTCCTCGCTTCGAGGCGCCGGGCCTCGTGGTCGCTCGAGCCTCGGCTGCCGCTGTCTCTCCCTCTCGTCCTCTCTCTTTCGCTCTCTTCTCCTGGCTGGCGGAGTGGCCGGGCTAGCGGAGGCAGCCGGCGTTGCGTTGCTGGCTGGCTGGTGGCGGAGAGAAGGCGCGGGGGCACGGAGCACTTCAGATTGGCGCGGCACTGGCGGGGCACATGCGCACCTGTTGCGCGGCAGGATCAGACTGACGAAACAAATGGCCGCGGCGTCGCTTCAGCGACGCGTCGGCGTCTTCTTCTTCTTCTTCTCGCTCCGCCTCTCGCGCGTCTCGCTTGGCGCCCGGCGAGTCGCTATACGTGCAAGCGCGCGAGAGTCAAATCTCACTGCGCTGTATACGCGACCACCTTTACTTCTATTCATGCGCCCGTTACACCCCCCACCCAGATTTAGCGTACCCTGGACGTAATATCGGGGAAAGGAAGGGCGCAGCAGTAAGGTGAAAACAACGAGTTAGGTGGAGGCTCTTCCATTTATTTCAGCCTCTTGGGCATTGGCACCTATTTACACTATGTACAAAAAAAAAGATCTTTAACACCAAAAAAAAACTACATACAAAATATCTACAAAAAAATATGTACAGCATTGCCCCTCGAAGGGAGGGGTCTTTGGTCCATGAGCGTCCCTCCCCGGGCTAGCCACGGGGAGGCGCATCGGGTCTCGGGGGGTGCGTGGCCGCCCTAGGGCACTTGCGCGGCACCCGAACCCCTGGCCACCCGCACACGTAGCAGTAGCGGGGGCGTCCTGCTCCTGGAGGATTCGGTCGGACGGGCGAGCGCTCCCTTGCGATGCCCAGGTTGACGGCCGCCCTCTCCTCAGCCCGGCGAGCCTCGTTCCACCGAGCGCGTGCGGCCTGGAGCTCGGCCTCCTCGGCGAGGCGGCGGGCGCGGGCCTCTTCCAGGGCCCGCTCCGATGCGGCGCGGAGACGTGCCTCCTCCTCCTTCTTCTCGCGCTGAAGGCGGGAACGCCGCTCCGCTCTCCAGGCGACGAGGTGCTCGGCCTCCTCCCGCTTGGCCTCCACCATTCGGCGCCAGGAGTCAGCTTCGGGGTCTGCCCCCCGCTGGCGCCGGCGTACCGCTCAAAGGCGGCGAAGACCTCGGCGCGGGCCTGGTTGGCGGCGCGGTCCATCTCCCTGACAGCCGTCAGCCTGGCCCGCAATTCGTCCCAGGCGGGCTCGGGTGGCAGAAGTTGAGCCTCTGTCTGCGAGGCGGCGTCGCGCATGACCCGCTGCGGATAGCCGGCGGGGATTGCGCCGCATGGCGGCGTGGCAGGTTCCTCCTTGGGAGCGTGGCGCGGAAGGCCGGGGCTAGTGCCCGCCCGGCTCTCCTCCCGCTCGTCGGCCTCCTCTAGATGAGGCTGCTCCCTCAGCCGCTCCCTGGCCTCGTCCTCGAGGCGCTGCCGACGTTGGCGCAGGAGGTGCAGCACGGCCTGGGCCACGCCCTCGACTGGCTTGCCCAAGTCGAGGGTGATGAGCGCGGCCATCGCCTCCTCCAGCGTCTGCTCGGGAATCTCCAACATCTGAAAACGGAGATCTCAGGTTAGGCCAGTGTAAATGTTATCAGCGCGGTGTCGTCGCAATTTTTACTTTGGGGAGGAAAGAAGCGCAGGGCTTGCAACGCTACGGAGGCTTGCGGAGACGACCGCGTCCCCTGCGAGGGGCGTTCGGGGCTCTCTGTCCTACCGAAGGTGGTTCGGCAGGACCCGCAGTTGCGCCGCGCGCTCTCAGCGGTGTCTCCCGCGTACTTTCGGGGGGCGCCCCTGTCCCCTGGGAGGCGGATAATTCGTCCGCCGGCGTTACCCCTGAGTCGCCCTCCGCGTCGACTTCATTCGACTCAGGCGACTCGCTGTGATAGGGCTTAAGCTGGTCAGCGGCCACTATCTCTTCAATTTGGCCCCCCTCACCTATCAATCTGTAGGTGTTGGAGCCTAGCACGGCCGTAATCCAATACGGCCCTTCAAACCTAGGGGTTAGTTTCGCCGCGATGCCCTTCGCGGCCGAGGAGAGTGTGTGGCTGCGCTTCCAGACCCTGTCTCCCGGCTTGAAGTCTGGCTCTCGCCTGCCGGCGTCATAATAGCTGGCTTGGCGATCTTGTGCCGCTCTCGCCTGAGAGGCGGCCCGATGATGTAGGTTTGGAAGGGCGTCAAGCCGCTCCTTCCAGCGAGCCAAACTTTCTTCTTGCGCTGGTGTCTCTGCCGCGACCTCTTGCAGCCTACGCTGCGTACCAGGGGGCTCTGGCTACCTACCGTAAAGTAACATGGCGGGGCTGACTCCGGTAGAGCTGTGCACAGCCGTGTTCATGGCGAAAAGTAGTTCCGGAAGCTTCTCGTCCCATGTGGTGTGCCGCTCCTTAAGGTAACAGGCGACCATCGTTTTTAAGGTACGATTGGCGCGCTCCACCGGATTAGCCTGTGGGTGGTAGGTGAGGGTATTGGTGTGATGCACACCTCTCTCCCTAAGGAAGTCCTCCACGACCCGGTTCTTGAACTCGGTGCCGTTATCAGAGAGGAACACTTCCGGGCAACCGAATCGGAGGAGAACCTTGCGATCCAATTCTCCTACCACCGCCTTGGCGTTAGCTTTACGTATCGGCGAGGCCTCAGCCCACCTGGAGAAAAGGTCTTGAAACACCACAATGTATTCAAACCCTTTAGAGGTGCGAGGCAGCGGTCCGATTATGTCTCCAGCGACGATCTGCCAGGGTCTGTCGACGACCCGCCGACCCATGAGGCCGGCTGGAGCTCGTTGTTCCACCTTAAGCCGCTGGCACGTTTCGCAGTTGCGCACGTACTCTTGAATTTCCGCATAGTAACGTGGCCAGTAGTAGCGCAGGGCTACTCTGGCAAACGTCTTTTCTCGTCCGAGATGACCAGCGGTGGGGTCGTCATGGCACTCTTGCAACACCTCGCGACGATGCTCTTCTGGTACTACCAGCTTCCAGGCATCCTCATCGTCGCCGAGGGTCGTGTCTACGTCCGGGTTCGGGCGATAGCTGTAAAGGTTGCCCGCGACGAGCTTGTAGGTTGGAAAATCTTTGGATTGCTCCCGGACCTTGGCGCTCCACTCTCGATACCACGTGTTCTCGGTGTCCGTTGACCAGGACACCGCGGCCACCTCCGGGCCTTCCTCATCCTCGTACATCCGAGACAGGGCGTCGGCCACGTGGTTCAAGGCGCCTTTTCGATGCTCGATCGAAAACTTGTGGCCTTGCAACTCCAACGCCCACCGAGCAAGCCTGCTCGTGGGGTTTTTCATCTGACAGAGCCACCGCAGACTGCTGTGGTCTGTCACAACCTTAAACTCGTAGCCTTCGATGTAAGGGCGAAACTTCTGTATCGCCCAGACGACCGCAAGGCACTCCCTTTCCGTGACGCTATAGTTTCGCTCCGCCGGGGTTAACACCCGGCTAGCGAACTCGATTACTCGCTCTTGTGCCTCTACTTCCTGTAGCAGCACCGCGCCAAGGCCTACATCGCTCGCATCTGTCTGCGCGATGAAAAGGCCGTTTGAGTCAGGGCGATGTAGGACCGGAGCGGTCATAATCATCACCTTCAACAGCTCGAAGGCGCTTTGCTGCTCATCGAGCCACTCGTACTTCTGGTTCTTCTTTGTCAGACTCGTGAGTGGCTCGGCGATCGTGGCATAGTTCGGAATGAACTTCCTATACCATGATGAAGTACCCAGGAATCGGCGCAGCTGCCTCAGATTCTGCGGCTGCGGAAAATTCTTGATTGGCTCAATCTTGGCCGGGTTCGGCCTCGTGCCGTCCCGGTTAACCAAGAAGCCCAAATATGCTACCTCTTGCTTGCAGAAAACACATTTTTCTGCGTTGAGAGTTAATCCAGCGGCGACGAGCCTTTCCAACACCATTTTCAAGCACTTCTTATGCTCCTCGAACGTTTCTGCGACTACGATGATGTCGTCGAGGTAGGCGTAGACGTAAGGCTCCAGCTCGGGTCCAAGCACTTGGTCAATGAGCCGCTGGAAGGTAGCCGGCGCGTTCGTCAGTTCGTACGGCATCCGCCGGAACTGGAACAGGCCCAGCCCCGGCACCGTGAAAGCGGTGATGGGCCGCGCCTCCTCCGCTAACGGTATCTGATGATACGCGCTCTTGAGGTCAAGCGTGGAGATGAACTTCGCCTTCCTCAATTTCCGCAGAATATCTTGCATATTCGGCAGGGGGTAGGCGACGGGTTCGGTGACTGCATTCACCTTCCGCAGGTCGTTGCAGAACCGTCGTGTGCCGTCGCTCTTCGGCGTCATCACGACGGGGCTCGACCAACCACTCTTGGAGGGCTCGATGATGCCTTGGTTCAGCATCTCGCAAACCTGGCGATGCATCTCCTCCTGCACCTTATCCGACACTGGATAATGGTGCTGCTTGATTGGTCGAGCGTTTCCTACGTGAATCTCATGCTCCATGCCTCTGACGCAACCTAGTCCTGGCGGAAGCTTGCCTAGGACCTCGTCCACCATGACCTTCAGCTCCTCTCGCTGAAGGTCTGTAGCGTCCTCGAGCCCAATTGCCGCTACCGAGCTAGGATCGGGGGTCAAGCTGGCTACTTCCAGCTAGACATAGGCTTCCGTCTCCTTACAGAATAGCCTATCCGTATCCGGGTCTAGTACGGCCCTGAACGCTCGTACAAAATTGACCCCTAAGTAGCAGTCGGCATCTAAATTCGGCATTATGGCGACTCGGATATCGCGAGTGAGGCCAGCCACAGTGATGGGCAGCATCACGTGGCCTAGCAAGGGGCTGCGGCTTCTATCCGCTAACCTTACCCCTCTCTTCTCGGACGCTACAAACTCCCGGTCCAGCGCGGTGGCTAGTTGGAGCCCGACAGAGCCCATCACCGTCGTGGATGCTCCCGGATTCAACAGCGCGCGGAGGTTAAACTCGCCGACCTCAATTCGCAGCCACCACCTTGTTTCTGCGTCGGTCGGTTGCTTCGCCGAGGCCTCTCCTCGGTTCGCAACTGGCGAGGGTGCCGCTGACTCTTTCGCGGCAGGGCGGCTATCGCACGCGGCCAAAACATCTTCGGCTTTTGGGACCTCTTCGGGGAGGGGGGCGGTAGTGATCCCCTCTACGCGCTCCCTTTCCCGTTTCCCGCGCAATTGGGGCAGTAGCGCGCTATATAGCCGATAAGGCCGCATGAGTAGCAACTCAGCTGCGGCCTTGGCCCTTTTTGAGGGTTACCCTCGGGGCTTGCGGAGGGCGCGGAGCCGTTTGGTGGGCTTTCATATTTCATAAGACCTGGCGCATATTCTACATTTATTTTAGTATTATAAATAATAATCTAACTCAGCACAGTGTGTTAAAAAGTGATTCAACAATGGATGAATCAAAAGTACAAAAGGACAGATTGAACAGTAACTTTTAATGGAACGAATGCTGCTAGCTTAGCAATAACTTTTAATGGAACGGATGCATGGAAAGTGCCAGAGCTTCTGTTTTAACCATTTTATATTGGAGAACAGATAACAGATATACAGAAAAATGAGTTTTAAGAAGAAAAAGAATGGGGATTAAATGGCTGATTATTTTTTGAGTCTTATGGTATTTTTCTTTGCAGGCTTGATTCTCAAAATGTCATTTTTTGAAGTTTGTCGTAACTTTTCTCTGAGACCAGTCGATGAATTTTCATGAGACAAAGTGCAAATTGTTCCTAATTTATGTAGTTATGGGCGTAAGAGTTGCAATTTTAAGGTTTTCATGTATAAATATTTTTTTCATGGCAAAAACCCAAAAAATTCAAAAAAATGCAAAAAATTATTGCAAAAAAATCAGTTTTTGCCATGAAAAAAATACTTATACATAAAAACCTTAAAATTGCAACTCTTACGCCCATAACTACATAAATTAAGAACAATTTGCACTTTATCCCATGAAAATCCATCATGCGGTCTCAGAGAAAAGTTACGACAAACTTTTTTTCTTGAAAATGCTATAACTGAGGGTAAAATGAGTTTAACTCTTAGAAGCATACATTTTTCTATTCGATATTTTGGCCTGAAATTTCTCCATTGGAGGTTTTTGGGGTCGCTAATAACGAATATGCGATCAGAATTTTAATTTCCCTAATCCAAGATGGCGGATTCAAGATGGCGGATGAAATTGTTTGAAAATAAGTTTATTTTCACTCCAAAATATTTATTCGGGGGTTTTCGGGATCGCTGATAACGAATATGCCGTCAGAATTTTTATTTCCAAATCCAAGATGGCGGATTCAAGATGGCGCACGTAATTTTTTTGGAAATGAGAAATGTTTACTCGGGGGTTTTCGGGGTCGCTGATAACGAATATAGTCAGAATATTTATTTCCAAATCCAAAATGGCGGATTCAAGATGGCCGACATAATTTTTTTGGAAATGAGTATATTTTTACTTCAAAATGTTTACTCGGGAGTTTTTAGGGTCGCTGATAACGAATATGCCGTCAGAATTTTTATTTTCAAATCCAATATGGCCGATTCAAGATGGCGGACAAAAATTGTTTGAAAATAAGTATATTTTTACCTAAAAAAGTTTACTTGGGGGTTTTGGGGTCGCCATCTTGAATCCGCCATCTTGGATTTGGAAAATCAAAATTCTGATGGTATATTCTTAATCAGCGACTCCAAAAACCTCTAGGAACTAACTTTCATAAAAATCGAACAGCAAATAAGCTCAAAAATGATTTTTTTCTAAAAAAACATGCATTTTTTGCAATTTGTTTATTTATAACAATTTAATAACAAATAAAATAATAAATTACGTTAGGGAGAATTGTAGAGAAAGTCTTACCTATCAGAAAAGCCCATCACCTTGAATAAATACACATAAATACGTTTTTTATAAATAAAAATAGAAAGCTACTTTGGTGGTCCCTATAGGGACCACTATGCTTCTAAGGGTTAAGGACCTCTGCCTTGGCTCATTTTATTCAAAATAAGTTATATTTACAATATATTTTAATTATTTTATTATAATAATAATTTTTATCATTTTTTTAGGTAATTTTGGCCAGAAAGGTCTATAGGTGTAAGACCGCCTTAAATATAACAATAAAGTCAACTTTTATCAAGTATGATAATTGTATTACATAAAAGCACATATAATCTATTAATATGATTTTTTTTGTAATTTTATCTCTAATATTGAATTAAATATTTAGATATTACAAGAATATGCACGTTGAATGATTTTCACCCATATCGGTAAGTAATAGTTATTTGTCAATGTGCATGTTTTATATATATTTTATTTTTTCAATCTTATTTTACAAAATATACTTAAATTTTTTATGTTCTAAAAATTTCTCGAACTCGGTTCGAAGATATAATAAAGCTATCTCTGTGCCTAATTTCAGAACAATTGATTAATTTTTACTTCTGTTATAGTATGAGAACAAAAACGCAGTTTTTTCTAAAATAATTTTTTTCTTGAAAAAAAAAAAATTAAGTTAATTTCTTGAAATTTGAACAAAATGTTGTACTCAGTATGTGTAATAAGTGATTATAATTTTGAGTCGATAAACAAAATATTTTTTTAGAAATTAATTAAAAAAGTACAAACCATATTTTCATTTAATAACAAACGACAGACTAAAGATAATTTAAATTTAAAAAAAAGAAAATGTTCGTTATTTCAAGAACTTTCAATGAAAATTTATTATGTTAAGTATTACTGGCTGTAACATATTAAAAAAATCATTTTTTGATTATAAAACAAAAGAAAATCAATAAAATCGAGAAATAGATTATGTCTTTGTAACGTCAAAATGTTCTCCGGAATGAAGAGAATATAAGAGAATAAGCTTTGTCCGATGAAAATCGATCGAACGATTTAAAAGTTATCGCGCACACAAATGCACACGCATACGCGCACGCACGCACCACGCACGCACTCACACATACACACACACACACACATGCCTACGCACACTGTATTCCATTGCTTCTTATATAAGCATTTCATATTTATGAACCAAAACAGCTATTTTCAATATTACGTTAAAATGACTTTTTCTGTCGAGGCCTGCGCTGAATCGGGTTTGTCATTGTCCTAAGTATTTTTTGGTTCTCTTTATTATAATATTTTTTGAGGTACAAAAAACGTGTAAAGATGTTGCAATCAGAATGAGACAGTGTGGCGATGATGCATCCCTATACGTTTATCCTCCGCAATAGTAGCTAAATCTTGTATTAAAAATGAATACATTTTATTGTTTATTTTATTAACACGGTCTCATTCAGCCATTATAAATAGATGAATAAATAAATACATAAATAAAATGATAAGTTTCCTTTATTCTCTTTATTTCATACGTAATACATAGGTATATAGTTTAATATATAATAAGTCTCAATCAAACTAGTAGAAATATACAAAAGTAGAAAATCGCTATTTTTTCGATGATTTTGTATTACCGATAATAAAAAATCATAAGTTCACAATTTATAAATTATTTTGTTCTGTCTGGCAATTTATATTATAAAATATAACGAAAGAAGTTTATTGAAATAGAAGTTAACACCCAAGACTTAGGTAGGTTTTTCACTTGTTTTTTATTCCAAGCTCGGACGCTTTTACCACTAAAAACACCGTAAGACGACATATAGGTATTTTTCCACTGTATTTCCGACTTTTATTTACCGTATGTCGTTTTTGCATTGGTAAATATTAAAAATTTTCAATTTTGATTACAGTTTCTGAAAGAGAATCATCGATTATTTTCGAGCAAATGTCATCATATTTACGAAAATCTCATTATTTAATGCTGTTTCGAAATACGACACGTTTTGTTCATTTTCTACATACTAAGAAAAATAGACTTATAGGTGTTTCTACTTTGTACGGCAGTATCATTAATGTGGGCTTTTAAGGTGCCAACATTAAGGAACCCTCCCCTCAGCACAGTCGCAGAACCTTTTGGTGTATCAGCGCCCTGAGATAGTCAGTCCTGCGGGCAGGGGGACGGTGATGGTGGACTGTAAGCTGCTACGATAGCCGCGAGGTCAGCAGCGCTACAAAACATGTGCACTCTCAAAATGAGTAAATATAGTGTAGAAAAAACTTGAATTACTTCAATTTTCCAATCAATTGTCTTTTTTAACGCACTGGCCAATTCAAATCCAGTCCTCAATAATACTATTGGTTTTATAATGTATCGTAATATTTTATCCAGAAAAAATAAAATTTATTATCCATGAGTTATGCATTAATCTTTAGAGGGCCGGAAAGTCATTATATAGTGGCTCAACTCATGATCGACAGTCCACACGGTCGTTCCATGATATAAGATATCTTTGTTATTACATTTTCTTAGAACGATCACGTGCCCAAAAGACCGGTCCTCTAACCGTTAACGTAGATATTTATGCTTAAGCTTTATTGCTTTGAATTAAAATTATTTATAAATTTTATGATTCTTAATTATAATAACAGTGTCTAGGATCAATATCACATTCGCGCATATAGTTATATTTTAATCAATCGTCATATTAATTATCCCCTTTCACCAAGGATATTTAATACGATCAAAGAACCAATCAAGTCACCTGTAATAAAATGAAATACGTGAAATAAAGGAAACGATTAATTGTTATGAAAATTAAACTTTATTTTTTACACTCTCTCGTGGCAAGAAGTTACCGAAGTTGCTTTTGAATCTCTCCAAAACAAGAAAAAGAAAGAAATTTACCCCATAAACTTAAACAAACACCCTTCACTTTTATCCACCCTTCGCAGCAACTCTCTTTCTCCCCACCCCCTATCATAAAAACTTACTATCACAATCCAAAAGCAATCTCGCGTCTCCTTCTCTGGCCCCGCGAGACCAGAGCAATGGTCAGAGAGTACAAACGCAGCGAGCTCACGTCCGACGCTTCTCTCTCTTTTTCTCTTTCTTTCTCCTTCGCTTGCCTCCCGCGTACCCATCGTGATTTATAGAAAACCGTATAAAATTTCAGTACTGACATATATATATATATATATATATATATATATATATATATATATATATATATATATATATATATATATATATATATATATATATATATATATATATAACATCAACTCCACTCCGTTGCAAATTTATTCCCAGCAATAGGCAGAGCCAGCAGCAGCAGCAGATCGTCGTTGTCGTCCGCTCCGCACGGATAAAGACACACACGCTGGAACGGAGGGAAGGGGTAATTGTCCTAGAGGCCGGTCTTTTCGCTGATCCAGGAGCGGAAGACCGTGACCCGAGTGTAAACGCCCGGGTAGGAGGGCTCCGCGCAGCCCTGGCCCCACGACACGATGCCGATCAGCCTGTCGTCCTGCACCAGTGGACCGCCGCTGTCACCCTGTACAGAGAAAGAGCGGGAGGTGAGCGGCTAGCTGCACAAAGGAGAATTTACTGCGCGCGCGGCTGGGCACATCAGAGCTGCTCTTTATTCTCTCCCGATGCGACAGAGAGAAAGCGGATCGCATATCATCCGCATGAAGAGCGGCGACGAGAAAAAAGAGGAGAGATTCGTAGATGTGCAGGGGAGGATATATATGTATATATATATTTTTGCTTCCTCCTAGAGGAAGCTTTGTAATAGTAAAATTTTAAGTTTCCTCAAATCTCTCTAGAAACATGATTAAAGGTGTTATAAGTTTGAATCACATGATTTTAGAAAATGTCTGTATGGATGTGTGTGCGTGTATGTGTGTGTGGGTGTGTGTGGATGTGTGTGTGTGTGTGTGTGTGTGTGCCGCTTTATCTCCAGATCTACGCGGTCGAGTTTAACCGGATGGGTTTCATTTTTTATGTTTTTTTATTCCGAATGGGGGAGGAAAATAATTTTTTATGATTCACTGATACGTTTTTGTTTTATGTCGAATTTTTGATTTTCGAAAACTTTATTTTTGAATTTTTTTAATGATCGGATTTAAATTTTTGAATCGGATGGGTAGCATTCGAAAGAGCATAAAAAAACCTATATTTAAAAAAAAATTCTCTAGCTATCACGGTATTTTTGTTATTAACAAATACGTGTTTTTTTTCTATTTTAAAGAAAAACTAAACGGTCAATTTTTTTGAGAAAAATCGCGATAAATGAGAATATAAATAGCTATAATCTGTAAAAATTTTAATCCATTCTTTTGGTTAGTTTTTAAGAAACAAATTGAAAAATGAAAAAAACGAGTTTTCATCATACCCCGGTCGAAAGTTCGCCAAAACATGCACGTTTTGCGGCCGGGAAGTTGCATATTACAGGCACGTGTTTTCAGTATATGACGTGACTATAAGCTGCAATTTCCCGGCCGCAAAACATGTATGTTTTAGCGAACTTTCGAGCCAGGGTATGAAGGAATAGTACATTACGGTACAAGTGACGAAAGATGAAGATCCGCCACTGCGTGAAGTTGCCGCCCGAGGCGAAGCCGAGGGCGCCATATCACGCAGTGACGGGCCTTGAAGTTTCGTCTCGTGTACCGTATACTATTTTTCTTGATATCCGGTGGAAAGTACGTTTGCCACTGACAATGATAACGCACCCAACGGGCTCGAGAGCATTGAGTTCGATGCCCGCCCCCGACATTTGCGGCACGAGCGCAGCGAGTGCTGCTGGTCGGGGGGGCGGACATCGAAAACATCACGTGCATAATTTTAATAAGTGAATTTTACTGAAGATCATGTAAAATATTTTTATTTTACGTGCAATTGTTACAATTGTTACACGTACAATTATTAAACATGCGGCACTTTTGCTCCATTTGCAGCAACAAAGTCAACTACTTTATTTGTATCTGAAAAAATAAGTGATCACTCAAGAAAAAATTCTCATAAAAAGTGCGACATTATTAACGAACAATCTTTTATCCATTTCACAAATTAAAGCAATATAAATCACTTGTATACCCGATGGACTGCATTGATTCTGACAATGCATATCCCGTTAGTGACTGTCACACATAATATTTAAATCGTTAACATACCTCGAAAATGATATGAACATTCAAAAGGTTATGTGTGAGTGCCACTAACGGGACATGCATTGCTAGAATCAATGTCCATCGGGTGTACCTTGATGATCAGAAGTGATAGTTTTTGTTGTAAATATAGGTTAATGACTTTGAATATGTTGACAAAACCTCTAAAACAATCTATTAATAAAGTCTACAGTTGCCTAGTTACCAACTCAGAATCAATGGTTAAATGTCCTTCTTTCGCCATCGAAAACAATGGCGAAACCACGTACTTTCCACCAGGGCATCAAGAAAAATAGTATACGCACCTCGGCCGGAAAATAGAATATCATATTCGCGTGTTTGCCGTCCGAGGCGAAGCCGAGGATAAGTAGAGAAAAATTGTTTTAATTTCTTTAAAATTTGGTGGAGATGTAGAGTTTGTATATTACTTATATGTGTTCTTACGGTAAAAGAATTCGTTTATGAATTTCAGAGATATTTGAGGTTAAAACTGATTTAGCCCTCTTTTCAAATCGTAATTTTTCGGGAATGCGAACGGCTTTATGTATATTAGAAAATGGAAATGACGCGTGCTGCGTGTGCGTGTTGTTTACTTGCTTTTGTTTTTTATTGAGGTTAATTTACAGCGCTCTTCACCGATACATGAAATTAGCTAGATACGCTGGCCAATTAGAGGCTGAGAAATACATTTAACAATACTTTTAGCTGTACTTCGATATCAATCGCGTTCTCTTTTTTATAAATGGAAACATGCAATTTATAGACAATTTTGTGTGTGGTATAGGCAATATATTTGTCAAATTTCATCAAGAAACATTATTTATTATACAGAATAAGTTTTAGTTGCGCTCCAGGTAGGTAGGTTATTTTGTATTATTAATATCTTAACATAGTACTTTTGTGTCGACATATTATCAGTGGCAGCTAATAAAGGATTTCAAGAATAAGAAATAATATGTAATTTTTGTAAATACTAATGAAGTTGTAAATTATTGAAAAAACATGTAGAATGAATAAACATATTTTACATTTGAACTATATACTATACATATAGAAGCAATAAATTCATTTGGAGGAAGCTACGTGCCAATATATTGGCAGCGGTTTTTTTAAATGGCGTAGTACGGGGTCGCAACGTCCGAAATTTACATCGAAAGTTGGAATATTTTCAAATTAGTTTGTTTTTGGAAAAATTTTGAGCAATTGCGTCAGTTGAGATAATCAATAATTTTTGTTAGTTTTCTTTATGCAGAGAGAGTTATTACTGAAAAATTTCTTTACATATGTATGTAAAAAGTTGTGTATGTTAAACCTTATCTCCTCAATCGTCACAGTACACAACTTTCATTCCGTTTTCTTATTGTTTTCGTAGGCAAGTCCGCTTTTATATTATAGTATAAGTGATACCAGCATTCAAAAGTCAAAAGATTAGATAACGGAAAAAATAAAAAAAAAATTATTCACGTACGTGTAAATATTGTTCACAAAAGAAAATGTCATATGATTTCTTAAACATTTTTTCATTTTTTATCCGATTTTCATAATCAGGATATCATTTTCTTCCCCAAACATTTACCTATAACTTTGACAATCAATCCTACCTTAAAAAAATGATGGATTTGTAATGATATCAATTTATTCGTGATTTGGTTGGGGGAAATAATGGGTTGCTAGGTTACAAAAACAAAAGTGGCGCGAAGGTTTGTGAAAATTACGGCGCGCGAAGTGCGCTTAGAGATGATTAGTGTTATTAAAAAAATTATTATGCGCCAAGTTGGAGCTGATTGTTTATGAATTTTCATAATTTATATGTAAACAATTAGCTCTAACGTGGTGCATAATAAACTTTTTGAATATGTTATGATCACTTATATTATAATTTTAAAGCGGACTTTTGTACAAAAACCTTTTGAAATGCCATTTTTTGGGTCACGAACTATCTTAATAACTCTTCGTAATATACGTTTAAGGAGGTTCAGGGGTTTTGATTGACGTCAACTTAAAGAATTTTTTACAAAGATTTTTATACATACCATGATACAAGCAACGAAATACATTGAAGGTAGAAGTGTTAAGATGACGAAAAAATTTTGTTAACGATAGTTAATTATTATTAAAACTATAGTTACCATTACCTAGAAGAAAATTCAACAAAATATGAGTTCCTTGTTCAATTTCAAGAGTAGTTACCATGCAGGAAAATTGGAAAATTATCCAAAACTGCAAAGTTAAAATCAATTGTTTATGAGAGACTTTCACATATTTATAAACAATTGATTGTATCTTTACAGGTTTAGATAATTTTCCAATTTTTCCTGTGGTACCCCTGAAATTGAAGAAGGAACAACATGACCGTTTTGAAATCTAAATTGGATAAAAAGTTAAAATGATTCTACTTGACGGTAACTAGTTTTAATAATAATTATATTTCGTTAAAAAAAAAAATTTCCGTCATCTTAACACCTCTACCTTCAATGTATATCATTGCTTGTATCATGCAATGTGTAAAAATCATTGTAAAAAATTCTTTAAGTTAACGTTAATCAAAACCCCCGAACCTCCTTAACTGATGCGATTCGATAATAAAGTAAACTTTTGAAAAAATTCACAAAGTCAAAATTTCTCACGAGTTTCCGAATTTAACGCGACAAAATGCAGTAAACTTCATAAAGACCAATATATCTACAAACCTCTGCACAACATCTGCATAGTTCTACAAACGCAATCTTATACCACGAATAGACCTACTAACTAGGACATGCTACTGTTCCATTAATGTTGACTTTCGAAGGATATTATTCAGCGTCCACCTCCCCGAAAACAAAGATATACGCACCTGGCAGGCATCCTTGCCGCCCACGCCGACGTAGCCGGCGCAGAGCATGCGGTCGCTGACGAGCCTGTTACCATAGAGCTCGCGGCATTCGTTGTTGGTAATGAGGGGAACGGCAACCTCGCGCAGATAATTGCTCAGTTCATCGCTACTCTCGTACGAAACGCCCCAGCCAGTCACCGAGGCCATGCTGCCGGCGCTGTAGCTCTCGGAGGACGGCGCCAGGTCGATCGGGCCAACGTTACGGCCATACGCCAGCGGCGAGTCCAGCTGCGCATTAAAACGTGCCGTTTATTGCTCGAGAAAGGCGCATTACATGAGACACAAAGAGAGGAGAACAGATTCAAGGTCTGCACAGTGTATAGGCGGTAAAAATGGGAAACGAGAAGTGAGAGGAGGAATACGTTACTTGGACGAGGGCGATGTCGTAGTCGGACTGGAAGCCCGAGTAGTCCTCGTGGATGATTATGCGCTCGACGTTGACGATCTGACCGCGACCGCTGAGCGTCGACGAGCCCGCTTTAACCTGCGTGTATCTGTCGCGTAAACTGCGTGCACAATATATATATATATATATATATATATATATATATACCCATTACAAGGGGCAAGGGATATTGTATATTAGTGGTAGCGATAAGAGATGTGAGACGAGTTTTACTCACGACTTGACGCAATGGGCGGCCGTGATGACCCAGGAGTCGGAGATTATCGCGCCGCCGCATCGGTGCTTACCTTTGTACCGCAGCGATACCTTTAGGATCGAAAGCGTTTTCATTAGCCATATGTAATGGAGAATGTGAAGAAAGAGTTTTCCCACCTGATAAGGATGCTTGGTGATGGTGGTTTCGTAGCCACCGATTACCCGGCGATCGTCGTCTTCCTCGGCGGTTGTGTCGGTAGGCTCCGCTACAAAGTAAGTTGTTTTATTACTATCCATCTTTGGCATCTCTATCTATTACTAGCGAGGGGTGAATGGCACGGTATATACCGCCGCCGGTTCGGCTCTTCGGTGATTTTAACAATTTAACGATTTGTTATTTGATTAAATGTGTATATATACAAATATATATAGGAATGAAAACGGAAACGGCGTTGAGAACGTAATACTGGAGAATTGTTGGAAAAAGGGGTAGCAATGTTTAAAGTAAACGCTATATACGTTCGAATGCAGAATTAACCTACTTTCGAAGCGTATATTCAAGAGTTAATATATTCTTTGATATGAAACTTTAACGCAAAGTATTTTACTTCAACATTGTTTAAATTATTTCACGAGATGGAAAATAAATTTTACGAATATTTTATTGAAAGGCTATTTTATAGCAAAGAAAAACGTACTCATCGCCTATATTTTCTCATTTTAAGGAATATTATTGAAAGTTTCATTTGAATTTAACAAAAATACGAGCTGATTTTAAATACAAAATCGAATTAACTTTATAATTTTCTTCGTTTGCCAGCGATTTCCCGTATTATCAATTCACTTTTGTGAAATGAAAAATTAACAAGCATTATTAACTTTAAAAGGCTCAAAGGTTATATAAATGGAAAGTAAAGAGTTTTTATTATTAGAGAATTGAAATTACCACCTCGGTATTATGGAATATAACAAAAGGCTTTTAATTCACAGCACTGTACAACGCACATAACAAACAAAAATATCCTTCGACAAATACACTATTCGCTCGAAAAAGCACAATAAACACACCGCTTCTCAAATGCAATCTCTGGGCCGAAACGCCTCCGCACACAAAGAAGTACAGCAGCAGCAGAGATAGACGCGTATACATTCTGACACTCTATATTACTTGGCGCGCAACTGTCCACTCGTGAGGAGACGCAGTTCTCTTTTAAAGATCGCGGTTAATTGATGTTGCATTAAAATTTTCCTCCTTTGTGTCTCTGCCCGGCTCTCTCTCTCTCTCTCTCTCTCTCTCTCTCTCTCTCTCTCTCTCTTTCCCGCGAGAATGTCCCCGCGATCGTAAACTACTCGTCCGCGTTACTTTTTCTCTATCTCCCTCTCTCTGGTAATTACGCTCCGACACTGCGCCTAATGGCCTCTTGCGCTCTGCACTCCATCACGCGCTAGGTGTATACGTGTATATATACACACACGCACACACACACACATACACACACACACACACGCATACACACACACACACACACTAGGAAGGGGTATCCCCCTACTCGCTCCGCTCGTCAACCCCCGACATAGACAAGTTGTTAATACTTCTATAACTCCTTTGGAAAATCTTTTAAAAGGATATAAATGAATATTCAGAACCAGTGAAAAAAAAACTAAAGTTAATACTTAAAAAATTAATTTTTTGCTATTTTATTTATATAGGTATAAATTGTGAAAGGTCGGAATTGTTTCATTTTCTTAGTTTGAACCTTATTCTAAGGAGGGGTTGTAAAGTTAAAATAGTTTTTCTGCCCCTATGTCTAGGGCTCTATGTATCTGTATATATGTCTCGGCCTCTACGTTTCTGTCTCTATGTCTCTGTCTCTACGTCTCTGTCTCGGTCTCTACGTCTCTGTCCCTACGTCTCTGGCCTACGTCTCTGTCCTACGTCTCTGTCTCCACTTTCTATCTCTACATCTCTGTCTCTCCGACTCGGTCTCTACGTCTCTGTCCTTACGTCTCTAGCTCTACGCCTCTGGCTCTACGTCTCTGTCTCTACATCTCTGTCTCTACGTCTCTGTATCTACGCCTTTGTCTCTATGTCTATATCTTTACTTTCTGTCTCTACGACTCTGTCTCTACGACTCTGTCTCTACGACTCTGTCTCTACGACTACGTCTCTACGTCTCTGTCTTTACGTCTCTGTCTCTACGTATCTGTCTCTACGCCTCTGTCTCTGCCGGCATGGGGGGGGGGGGGTTGAGAGGAAAAAGGAGAGCATTGAGGGGCCTTTGAAGATTCTAAAACACATAGATAGAGACGGATTTCAACGGTGTTTGAGGGGAGCTGAGGGGGGCCATTGAGAGGGTGGCAAGGGGGGCTGATTAGTCAGAATTTTTTAAGCATATAAAGTGAGAAAAGCATGGTGGTAAGCCATTGAGAGGGGGGTATGAGGAGGGTTATGAGGGGGTCATTTAGGAAGAGTGAGGGGGCGAGGGGGTGAGGAGGGTGAGGGGGGAAATGAGGGGATTTTGAAGATCCTAAAACACATTAATATCGACGGATTTTAACGGTGTTTTGAGGGACGCTGAGGAGGGCTTTGAGGGTTGTGAGGGGAGGTGAAGAGGGGTGAGGAAGCGGGGGGAGTGATGGAGGCTGATCGGTCAGATTTTTTCTTACAACTTTATAATATACTAGGGGGCTTCGCCCCCTGCTCGCTCCACTCGTCAACCCCCATTTTTAGAGATAAATATGAATAATAATGAATAAGGATAATCTTCTATTTAATAATATCATGAAACATTTATTTTTTCTTTCAAATTTTCTGTAATTCTTTTTAAAAAAATTATTTTTAACATTTATTAAGTTTTAAAATAGTCAGTATATTTATATTTAACAAAATAATGCATAACATACTCGTATATATAGTTCATTACTTCAGCTCTAATTTTATTTGTCATTTATTGATTATAAACTAATTTTTCACCAAATTCCAGTAATATTTCAATTCTTGTTCGCCATTTTGAATTCTGAAAATGTGAGTTCAGATTCGTAATCAGCGAATCCAGAAACACCCTATATACAATTTTTAGCAAAATTCAGCATTATGAAAATATTTTGCCGCTATTTTGTAGTTACAAAATCTGAGTTTAGATTCCTAATCAGCGAATTCAGAAACCCACTATATACAATTTTTAGCAAGATATCTATGAGGGATGGATTAGGTGTGGAGGGGTAGGTGGAGGAGGGTGAAGGGGGTGGAGGGGCAGACACCCTTCAAAATAACGTAGAATTTGAAAGAATTTAACGGTAAAAAGTGGAGGGGAAGTGGAGGGGAAGTGGTGGGGAAGTGGAGGGGAAGTGGTGGGGAAGTGGTGGGGAAGTGGTGGGGGTGGAGGGGTGGAGGGGATGGAGGTGGTAGATACCCATTTTGACCCTTACGCCTATATATATATATACACACACACACATACATAATATACATTATTAAATACAATCGAAAAAAAGAAGACGCGCAAAATGGGGTTACAGACGGACGAATCGATGGTCATCGGTGACTTAATTAGAAAACAAAGTTTCGAGAGATTATAAAAGCGAAATAGTTGGATGCGTACGCGCGGCCCGCGACGCCTTTGTCCGCCGGGGGATAATTCATCGTTATCGGAAGCAGTCGTCCGGGGGTGTACAAGGCCGCCGCCGCCGCCACCGTCGCCGAACTATTAGCCAACATTCCTGATAGCTGGCGCGCCACCCACGATGACGCCGCCGCCGCTATCGATTATCCGAGAGCGCTGCTTGCGTACCCGGACCATAATGCCAATTACCCCGAACGAGAGAAGAGGAGGAGGAGAGGGCATACGCTTGTTGCATATTTCGAATGCGCGCGAATGAGGAATTTCTTCAGTCCCGTGTCGTGTCCGTCGCTGAGGGAGATTACAAGCGGTCGTGATGGTAATGCGGGGTAGGAAAGTGTGTGGGATGGATTGGGGATGGTTTACTCGTGTGAATGTAAATAAGAGCAAACCGTAGGAATAGGAATAGAGTGACAGAAAAATATTTCGATTCAATTTAGGAGCATAAGATGCTTCTCACCATCGGATCATGGGTTTGACTAAAACTTTAGGATGCCCTTTTTTTAGACAAGAAATTAACCCCTGGTTTAGGATTTGGGAAAAATTACCCCTGGTTTTGTTCATTGAGCTCTGGAAACAAAGATAGAACAGTTTTTCGTAACTAACATCTATCTAGGAGAAATAGCTAACAGTGTCAGAATGATCATGCAAAAACAAACAGAAAGTAAATAAAAAAAATTGCGAGTCGTATTGAATTTGATGTTAATTTATGACTTAACTTCACTGCGCCCTAAGGTCAACATTTGTTGTGAAGCAACAGGCAAATGTAAAGGAGGTCATTACGAACCGATTTGTCATTCGAATCGTGGCGGGCGGTAAGTATGTTTAGGCCGTTTTAAAAGTTAACGCGTGTATGAGGAAATTTTTAATTTGTCTTTTTTAGAGGGTTCAAAAACTTAAACAAAAAATTTGAAGGCACACTTTCGTGACAAGTTATATGAAAGAACTCACGAACATTAGAAAACGGTCTTGTGACACCGTTTTAGAAAAAAAATCCATTTTTCTTATGGAAATTTAACATGGGAAAAATTGACGAAAAGTAGTCACTGATGATGAGTCAATAGTAAGCTTTTAAACGTGCCAACAAATATTCCACAAAAAAGCGATTAAAATAGAAGAAAAGAGCTTTAATTTAAGCTAAAGATCGTTAAAATCTGTCGGTTCTGCGCAAAGTTACGTGCATTTCAAAATCACGAAAAATTATCAAAAATGGGCGATTTTTCCCAAATCCACGTAATTCAATCATTTTTGTTAATTTTTCGCCATTTTCAAATGTACGTATCTTTGCACAGAACCGACAGATTTTAACAATCTTTAGCTTAAATTAAAGCTCTTTTCTTCTACTTTAATCGCTTTTTTGTGGAATATTTGTTGGCACGTTTAAAAGCTTACTATTGGCTCATCATCAGTGACTACTTTTCGTTAATTTTTCCCATATTAAATTTCCATAAGAAAAATGGATTTTTTTTCTAAAACGGTGTCATAAGACCGTTTTCTAATGTTCACGAGTTTTTTCGTATATTTTATTACCTATACAGAATTCTATATATAGAATGAGAAGAAACTTGTCGCGAAGGTGTGCCTTCAAATTTTTTTTTTAAGTTTTTGAACCTTCTAAAAAAAACAAATTAACAATTTCCTCATACACGCGTGAACTTTTAAAAACGGCCTAAACATACTTACCGCCCGCCACGAATCGAATGACAAATCGGTTCGTTAGGGCGCAGTGAAATTAAGTCATAAATTAACATCAAATACAATGCAACTCGCAATTAGATACATAATTCTGGTTTCATTTCTTTCTTTTTTTACGCGTTTCTTCTGCACTAAATAACAAAATTAACACGATTTAAAAATATACACTGTTATCAAAACTTTGTCTTAAAAGTACTTATGTTAGTAATCCCGTGTATTAAATCGAAAAAGAAAAAGTAAAAGAACAATAAGCAAGCGCTCATTTTAATATGTTATTTTTAATACATTCCAATGAACTTGATGTATTATACTTAATTAAATTATTGTAAATATCGTGTTCCTCGAGTTTATTAATAGAATATAATAAATTCGCGTTACAATGGCAGTTTTTAATGTGAGTTTACGCAATATGAATGTCTAAAGTAAATAGTACTATCAGAATTTTCGTGATTGATAATGGCTCATTGTACTAAAATAAAACAAATGTGTTCAATCCAACACAGCAGTAATGAGTCTTTTGTTCCCATTTGAACATCATAAATCAACAAAATGTGTCAATTAAAACCAATGCTTCCCGAACATATTATTAATACATTTTTAACACCGAAAATGCTTGAAAAATTTTTTTTTTAAACGCGCTTAATCATCGTGTACATTCAAATAGGTATCCATTTCAGCGTGACACTAATTTAAATGAAAAAAAAAGGTATCTGAAATCTAATGTGTGTCTCATCTAAAGAACCTTAGTGTACGTTTAACTTTCCTCAAAGAAGAGTACATCGCGCCCACGCTCAAATCTAAATCCATTCCCCACAAAATTGTCACAATCCCCCCGCCTAATTCGCCAAAAACTCCAACTCGCGCATTCTTTGCATACCCGAAATTGAATCCAACCCCGCCTGTAAACTGCGTCCAAACGGGGGCGCGCGTCGTTCTGTAATTTTCCGGCGCGACGGGCCATCTGATGTTTACTGTCAACGTCCTGGTAATGAGATTTGCCGACGCTTGCAACTTGATTTCAATGTTTAAATCCGGGGCACCGCCTCCAATTCGATATATATTGACAAGTTCGCGTGGGTGCAATGTACGTGTGCGTGTATATTTGTGTTGGGTGTCTAGCTTCCTAAAGACGCGATTTGCCGGATGGCTGAAGTCGGCTCGGACACGTTCTCGGCTGTCTCGCGCCTGGCAAATTAAATGTCGATAGATTGGACGCGCTACTTTTCATGTTTGTCGTGGCTGTTAAGGATGTATTGGCTATACAATCGTTGTCAGAAGTTAGCTTTTATTTAAAATATCAATAATTTGTTATATGGGGTTGTTTTTTTCTGTTTTATTTGAAAACTATGTAGGAGGGCATAATACCAATAGTTGAAGCTCCCAAAATAAGAAATCAGATAAGAATTTTTGAAGCATTTCGACTTTTAAAAATCATATATTCTAATACATTTTTAATTTGATTCATCAAGGTGCCGCATCTTCAAATTTTATTCGATTCTTGTTTTTTTTGGTCTTATTTTGTCCACGGGATAATTATTAATAGCCCACTAACTCAAAAATAAAAAAACTAACTTTATATTTAAGATAATAAACATTTTAAAGTGTACAGTCAACTTAAAAAGTGAGTTCCTTTTTTATAAAACTAAACTTTAATGAAAATGTAAGACATATGATTTTTAAAAGTCGAAATATTTCAAAAATTTTCGTCTGATTTCTTATTTTAGGGGCTTATATTGCTCATTTGACTTATTTCTCTAAACTTATTTAATAAAAAAGTAGCAAATATGGTTTTATATTTAATTATTAATAATTTTAGTAATATTCGACTGAATATTTTACTGATATTCGACGCCGATAGTATTATAGCCCATATATCCTTAAGAGACCAGCGGAGAGTGGAACTAGTTCGAGAAGTAAACCGAACGATGTTTTTCCTTTAATAAATTCCGTTTCAAATAGTTGATGTTCTAGAATGGGGAATAATTAATGACCCTGATGTTACAGCTTAAAGTTTACACGATGTAGTGTATCTCATTATTTTTAATTAGCCGGCTGCACATTGTTTTAGAAAACAAGAAGAAAATAATAAACGCACCATTGTGTCAGGATTGAGGATATTGAGAAATATGTGCATCTGTAACGTATCTATCTTACAAGAAATATTTAATTACGTTTTTTCTTGGAAGTGGCCAGGTTTCCAGGAAAAATAAGATAACATTCTTTTATGAAATATAGATAATAAAGATTTATTATAAATTAATGGAACGAAATATATGTTAGTCGGTCGAATCATATTGATTATCCGATTTTTACGTACAAGATGATTTTATTACATTATACTGACATTGTAATACTTCGACTAGGAAAAGAGATTAAATACCCAACGTGTTTACAATTTTCAGATCAATCAATATACTCTCGGCAGTTATTTTTGTTATTGTTTAATATGTTATTGTTAAATAGATGTATGAACGAATCATTTCTGTTATTTAATAAAATAGTTATTGATAAATTAGGCTCGTTACAAGCAGCTTTTAGGTAATGGAATATCGTTGTCCCAAATATCTCGCCCATTTGACACGAACCTTTGCCCATTTAGAATCTTTCATTCTTATCAAACAAAATCAACTTAATCTATTCAACACAGACCAAACTAAACGACATGTTAAAAACAAAAATCGGCCCTTTGTTTCTCAATACTCACACCAGCTACATTCTTCCGAACCGTAATGCTATACTTGAAAATTAATTCACATCTTTTCATCTCACATATCACGTACGTTTTCAACGCTACATTACCAAAGACTCCTCTCCCCCGGCGACAAATCACCTCTCCCCTATCTCATCGCGCCAAGTGTGCGCACTACTAGTGCAGCTACAGCCGCGCGCTCCCATTACCATAAACCAAAGCCCAATGTAAAACAGTTAACCCCCTCGAATTTGGCACCGGCCCCGGATCTCTCACACCCTCCCTTGCAATACAAAGACACCCACTCCAAAGGAATTATGCAACGAACGCGCGAGCGTCAATCAAAGCCCCGCGCGTGTTTGCTCCGACAATTGGCCGCGCGCGCGCACGGCAAGTCGCCAGCGCAAACACATGGAGTCAGCGCGGCGATTGCTCTCTGCGCCTATATATATTCCCCCGCCGCCGACTTCCTCCTCTCGCGTTTGCCATTTTAATTAGCCGCGCGCTGCTGATTCCGCCCGCGCGAGCGCGCGCGCGTGTGTGTGTAGAGGCGTACGCGGTTCTTTCGCGCCTCTAGAGAGTGCAAGGCTGTATTGTACTCTTTTGGCGTGCGGCTTTGCCGCGTTCATTAACTCGAATTGCGCGGTCCTCGTTTTTTTTTTTCGAGAGAGAGAGAGAAAGCTAGTAAGCGGATAGGTTGTGTGTGTGGGTGTGTGAATTAAGGTTTATCGCTGTTTTATTGGTTGGGCAGGGTGGACGAGGAGAGTCGTGTGGATAATGAGTGCCGTTACGTTGTGTGCTTTAAGGGGGGGTTATTTGTTTTCTGTAATTATTGTAGGCGATAGAATTATTATTATTTTTTTTTTTTTAATGAAAATCGCGTTTTTGTTAGAGCTTTGAACGGGGTTAATGTGTTTTGTGTATTAAATGCTTTTGTATAATGAAATATCCGTAAAGATATTTTCAAACAAATTTTACACTGTTTAAATTGAACGAAAATTTATTTTGAAAAGAATCATTTTCGTGAAAGGAAAATACATTTACGAGGAATGCTTTTTAACACATTATTATATTTGAATTACACGGAAATCTACTTATATAAAAGGTAAATGCAAATAAATTAAATTTTAAGCTTGATTTTAAAAAGCCTATATTTATTATACGTAAAATACAGTAAACTCATTGTCGTTTGTATAATCAATTTGCTTCCGCAACCTAATTCTCTCATCAAAGCCAAAAGTTCAAACAATAACACGAACGATAAATTTAGAAAAATCGAAAACAACATTATCAATTCTATCCTTCACAAAAACGCCAAGCCACCCTCATCCTCTTCATTCGTCAACCCACATTTTCCGTACCATTAATTCCATTTTAAACATTCCCCCTGCTTCCTCCTCCCCACCCAAAAAAAAAACTCCACCCCTCATCATTATTCACCGACTTCCGCCTAACCCTTGCGCTTCGGAGAAAAATAACCACCCACTACGCACCGGTCCAGCATCTCACCTTAAAAGACCAGCAATCTGGCACCCAGAGACACGCGCGCGCCGTCAGCTTTCAGATTATCCGGCGTCCGCCTCTCTCTCTCTTTCTCTCTCTCTCTCTCTCAGTCGACCTGCGCGTACCTCCAAACTCGTTGTAATCTGTTCGAAATTCCAAACTCGTGACACTTAGCCAGCGCGAGACTAAGCAGCAGACGATGCTAAGGCTTAACACCTTACGTAACCTTCTCATTCTCCTCCGTAACGTCACGTGCACGCGCGGGGAAACTTCATAATTACCGTCGTTTGAGAGTCACCCTAACATGCATAAACATTAATACGTTATTGTTATAGTTGCTATTACGCCGGGGCGATCGAAATTCAGCCAGGTTTACAGTTGTCGAGCGTCGGGCGAAGCTGTATTAGGTGGGTGGTAGAAGAGAGAGCGTTTAGCTAATTGTTTATCTGCGTTTATTAAATGCCCGGTGAGTTAGGTATACACTCTCGTTGCGGTAATAGCGGGTTTCCTATTTGTTTACTGTGTGCAATTGAACAACGCAATACTGGAAATTGTGTGTATCTTTTCAATTGAGCTTCTTTACTTTAAAATACATAATGCGTATTGGAATTCTAATATTTACAATTGGGAAAGTGCTGCTCTGCAAATTAAAGAGGATTAACATTCTCATCTCACTACCAGAGTCTTATAAATTATTAAAAATTCAGAAAAGGGATTACAAAATATTGGAAAATATTAAAAATATAAAATCTTATACTCGTAATTCAGCGTTACGAATTATTGAGTAAAATACCTATATATTATTAAAGTGTAAACTCTTTTTAACGTCGACCAATCATTTATCGATAAAATGTGGATCTCTCAATTTAACACGAGGAAAAAGATTATTACATTAAATGGAATCCCCCGAAACAAAGTAAAATCTTGTGACATACCATTCGTCGAATTTAACGACCCCCATCATATATCCTCCATTATCTCTCCTCGTTACAATATTATACATCCGCCCCCGCGTTTTTCCATAATTCCCGATAATACCCAACATATCGGAAATACGCTCTCGACCGACAAGAAAGAAACAGCAGCTTAACCTCCAGTTCGCGGAAAGTTCGGAGCGGCGATGGAAAATATAGGCGGAAAAGCACGTGGAGGGGGGGGGGGGAGGATGCAGATTAACGCCGCAGACCTGTCGTTCGCGCTCGGAGAGTATCATCCGCGAGCCTCGTAATTTTATTGCTCTCTCTCTCTCCCCGCGGGAATTTCATTCACTTAAGCCGTTGGCATCGATCAAACGTGTCAGACGCCAAAGTTCAGAGAACCGGACGGAGTAATTGGAAAATTATGCTAATTGACAAGCGGCGCTGCTGCTACTGTTGCTGCTGCGGCAGGCTCGTCCACGATAAGCCTTATGATACGAATTCACAATGAGTTCGTTCGCTCATCGTTCGGCTATGAGCAGATGAATCGCGATGAAAGAACGCGAGAGAGGGCTTCCGCAATGCCAGATAGATACGGAATAATCGATGACGCTGCATATGTAGAAGAGAGAGAGAGAGAGTCTTTGACACGGTTTATCGGCTGCGAAAATTTCACGTGGGGATAATGCGGAGGTGTGAAAGCTTTTCGACGTATCGAGCGGAAATGCATTTTTGTCGGGGCATTTTTCCTTTGTTATACTTTATTCGTGTCATTTATTATTGATATCCATTGAAGTAATGTCGAATAATCGTTTTTAAACGAATACACCTCGAAATCATTAAAAAAAACGTTAGCTTGAAAGTCTATTCAAAAGTTTAAGAAAGAAAGAAATTTGATTTTGTGTCGTTATATGTGTTTTAATCAGAGATCGGCATTATTCGTCCGCAAATTTTTTCCGAATATTTCAGTAAATATTTGATGCAATGAAATAATTTTAATTAATAAACACGTTTCTCATAAAAACTGGACCTTTAGAAGTGTTTTGAAAAAATATTTGAAAAAATTATTCATCGAATTTTTTTTCGAATAACTGATTATTCGAGAGAGTCGAAAAGCCCAGTTTTTATGAGAAAAGTGTTTATTAATTAAAATCATTTCATTGCATCAAATATTTAATGAAATAATATGAGTATTCGAAAACATTTTGCGGACGAATAATGACGATCTGTGGTTTTAATATACACTGGCATAGCGCCAGTAAAATGAAAACGAAAATTTGATTAATCAAAAAATTATGATGGTCGAATACATTAGGAAATCCATACCGCGAAGCTTCAAAAACTACTTCGAACGCCTAACTCTATAATAAGCCAGGACCTTCATCCTCCTCGCTAATAAAGTTTTATCTTCCCACTGCCACCCAAGCTTTACAAACAAAATCTGAACACACCGCTTGCAAATCGCCTCCCGCGCGCACTCCATACTCTCCCTCTTATCGGTCCTATCGTCGACACAGATCTCGGCCAAATCTTTATCTCTCTCGGATCTCCGCGATTCTCAGCTGCAGAGCGAATAAAAAAAAGATTTGGCGAGCAACGTGACGCTCTCGCGCGCGCGATATCATTTTATCAGTTATATAACGACGCCTGAAAAATGCATAAGAGCTCGCGCGTAATGGACGCGTCTCCCCCTTCTCTCTCAGGACCAGAGATTCTCCACCTCCTGATTATGCAAATGATTATTTCAGCGGCGTTGACCATCGGATTTATATGCTAATAGGGCGTTAGTCCCTCCGTCCTCCCCTTTCCGCATAACACGCGGTCGCCGCCGCTGCCGCCGCCGCTGCCGCCTCGAGATATTTGTAAAAAGATGGCTCTTCGGAATGCTGCCGCGCGAATATTTTCCAGCGCACCTCCGTCACCGCTCTGGCTCCCATTATCGATGCGTTTTATAGCCGGACCGGCGTATTTCAATGCACAATTTATGCCAGCGACAGCGGGCCCCTCGCCGCTCCCTCGTTTGCATATTTATAGCAATGTTTATAAAACATTAATGCAGACCTGCAAGCTGCTTTTTTCGGCGATCTAAGCCCTCAAAGATGCAACGGGAGCTGCAGAGGTCAATTGTTTGATTATTATTTGGAAAGGCGTCTGTGTGTATATACACTCAGCTGTGAGAGGAACAATGAAGTCGCCGGCGTCTTGCCAATATTGAGTCACTTTATTAATAATAGTATATTATAGGCGTCGAGAGGCGGCAGTAAGATCTGAGATTAACGTTGTTATTGAAGACGTTGTAAATTACGGTTCCGCGGCAGCGAGAGAGTGAGAGAGAAAGCGATGCTTCTAATAAGAAACTAAAAGATACTAGGAAATACTACGATAACGCGCGACGCCTTTTATTTATTGCCCTCTGCGATAAGGAAAAGCGTGAGAAGAAATGGTTAGTGTTATAAATACGCTCGGTACGCCGCATTTTTCTTCACACGAGGTGAACCGCGTCATCGTGATTCAACGTGTGTGTACCCAGAGTACTTTGTTGAAGGAAAAAGAAGAAGAAGAAAAAGAAAATTGCACGCGATGTCTCGATTCTCCTTCGCTCTTGTGCTCGTCGCGCTGGGATGCGCCTCAAAGTGCCAGTGTTGGCGAATCCCAAAGACCGAATCGCAGCCACCGCAATTGGAATCGACGAAAATCATCAACGGCATCCTCGCCGACATTCTCGAATTCCCCTACGTGGTTAGTATCAATTCGCCGGCCAGCTATATATACTTATATCTATATAAAATTCAGATGAACGGACGGAATTCTCCGAACAAACAATGAGACGCGGCCATTATAAAGCGTGCGTCTTTTCCTTATACATAACGATGCCAAATAAAACCGAACGACCGGCCACACTCGCTATCTTATCTCTCCTATTAGTCGACATTGGAAAAATACTTCTCTGATCTATATTACTATTTCTCCGGGCTGTCATTTAGGCGTCGCTGCAGTATAGCGGGACTTTCTACGGTCACGATTACGATCACTTCTGCTGCGGCAGCGTTCTCAGCGACGAATGGATTATCACCTCGGCGCAGTGCGGAGAAGCGTAAGAATATTATAAGGACTCTCTGTTTGACAACTCTCTCCTCCCCTCTAATTTCACGGTTATGCTGATTTACGCGATGAATTTTCCAGGCGACGACCGAGCCAGTTCCACGTCAGAGTTGGCTCCTCCAAGTATTACGAGAACGGAGCTGTTTACGAGGTTGACCGAGTCCTCGTTCATCCAAAGTTTAATGATATCAGTCGTGATTACGATGTGGCACTGATAAAGGTGCATATTTTTACATTCATATTCACGCGACGTGCGAATAATCACGTGCATAATATATAACGGTTATCCTCTATCTCTCTTTTAGGTATCCAAGAAAATTGCATTCAACGATAGAGTTCAGCCTATAAGGTTACCGAGGAGCGACGAAATCGTCGCCGATGATACGGACTTTGCCATAATGGGATGGGGCGCCTACGAGGTATCGTATACCTGTATGATGAATTCTACAGATTATTCACATTTATAGGTGGTTCAAAAAATTGAAAAACAAGATTTGGAGGCACGTCTCTGTAATAAATTTTTCTCGTTCTTTAGGTCATGCAAAAGAGGAAGAAATTTTCCAACACTTGAAAACGGTCTTGTGACACGGGTTTAGGCACAAATATATTTTTCTTATGGAAATTTAACATGGGAAAAATGAACGAAAAGTATTCACTGATGACCAACTAACAGTAAGCTCCCACAGACGTCAACAAAATTTTCTCAAGAAAAACGTTAAAGTAGAAGAGCTTTAATTTAAGCTAAGAATCGTTAAAATAGGACAATTCTGTGCAAAGTACCGTGCATCTCAAAATCGCGAAAAATGACCAAAAATGAGCGATTTTTCTCGAATTCGCGTAATTCTTAAGATTTTGATCATTTTTAGTATTTTTTCCTGATTTTGAAAATCACGTAACTTTGCACAGAATTGTCCTATTTTAACGATTCTTAGCTTAAGTTAAAACTCTTTTCTTCTACTTTAATTTTTTTCGTGTGGAAATTTTGTTCACATCTGTAGGAACCTACTATTGGCTGGACACCAGTGACCGTTTTTTCGTCCATTTTTTTCCATGTTAAATTTCCATAAGAAAAATGAATTTGTGTTTAAAACCGTATCATAAGACCGTTTTCGAGTGTTGGAAAATTTTCACGTCTATTATATGACCTAAAAAATGAGAAAAATTCATTACAGGGGCGTGCCACCAAATTTTTTCTTTTCAATTTTTTGAACCCTCCAAGTGTGGATAATCTGTAGAATTTCTCATAAATATACACTCATAATTGTATACCTGATACGTTTTTCCATAATTATACCCTTCAAATGTATATATATATATATATAGCTGCTGGGAAAAATATCCGACGACCTGCTCAAAAGCCGTATCGCGAAGATAAGCCGGGAGCAGTGCCACTCTGTCTACGGTGAGGCCATTAGCGATCGCATGCTCTGCGTCTTCACAATAGGCCAAGGACCTTGCGTCGGTGATTCCGGATCGCCGGCCGTCTTCGATAACAAAATAATTGGTACGCACAATGACGTTTCGTATTTTATCGATAAACGTTGTTCCTAATCCTCTTGAGAAATGTTATTATTTTTGGCTGCGATATCAAATCTGACCGAAATATTCGATAAAATCTTCGAAACATTAACAATATCACGTTTGCTATATACACGAAAAACTTCATACAAAAACATTTCATATATATACATATCTTTTCGAATAGTTTCCTTTTTACAACAATCCGACGCTTTACACTCATATATGTCTCTCCTAACCCCAGCCTCTCTTACATTCTAAAAAATATTCCGCAACGGCAACAAAATGCTCCGCAGGCGCAGCTAAGCGTGCAATATCACCGCCATACTAAACACTGCCTCTAAACATTTTCTCCTTCTTTTTCTGTCCCTCTCACATTCTAGGTCTCGCCTCCTGGAGCTACGGCTGCGCTTACGAAAAGCCGACAGTCTACGCAAAAATATCAAGCGTGCTAAGCTGGATAGAGGACAGCATCCGCTCAGCAGCCACCGCCTCGTAAAACGAGCGCGGCTGAAGAATCTCGCGGCGTCCGAGAACGTTCATTAAAGCAAAATTCATAGCGGCCCCGTAGATACCGAGTTTGAAAGGAAGCGCAAAAGACTTTCTAATGAATCTAATGCGCTATATACGGGGAGGGGAGGGTTGTAACACTCTAGGCGCGCCCACTAGCGGGGAACAATATAACGGCAGCCAGCGTCGCGCGCATGCATGCTTATTGCGACGATTTGGCAAGATCTCGCGGATATTAGCGCTGCGCGCAATTATGTGCCTCCTCGTACCCTCCTGCCGCTTGGCTTTTCACCGCGCACACTTAATAACGCGCGAGAGGGAGCGCATATTATACACGTATGTGTGGCTTGCTCGCTGCTGTAGCTTTTTGCCGTATTGCGCAATGGGAAGGAGGAAGAGAGAGAGAGAGAGAGAGAGAGAGAGAGAGAGAGAGAGAGAGAGAGAGAGAGAGAGAGAGAGAGAGAGAGAGAGAGACTGGCAGCGGCGGCATATGACGACCCCCGATGGAGAGATTATATTGTGCGGCAGCGGCAAGGGTAGTAGCAGCTATTTTGTTATGGATGAGAGTGTGCGCGCGTGTAGAGTAGCGGCGGTTTAATTGAATTAGTTTTTCGCTCGCTACATCACGATGGTTTCGGTTTTGCGCTGTCATCTGAATACCTGATACCGTGAATAGCGGTTACCGTGTGAGTTGATTGCAAAAAATTTATAGCAATGTGAATTGTTTAGTGCTGCGATTGAATTATTTGAAGATCGGTAGGATGGAAATTCTGTATGAATTTTTTAAATGATATATATATATATATATATATATATATATATATATATATATATATATATATATATATATATATATGTCTGGCCAATTGATTTCAATGCGCTTTAAAATATATCAAATTATTGAGAATACGGGCTTGCATCTATAGAAGCCGCTGCCCCGCTATTCTCGTCCTCATCTCGCCTTCCCAGCGTCCTCCGCGATCGGCGAGCGCCGCCCTGCACGAAGGGCCAATCAGTGCTCTACTTAAGCTCAGACCGGTGACACTTGTATTAGATCAACAAGCGTCAGCGCCAGAATCACATTCTATTATATTCTTAATTCTATTGTTACTATACTTTTGTATTATCAGAGCGGCTGAGACAAAGAGTGTCATAGCGACTGAATAAACTCATTAATTGCATTCCAAGCGAACTTTATGTTTTTTATTGTGCGCCATATCTACGCTCAGTTTCCTATCGACATCCCAGCATAAATTTTTGTCCACTTTTCGAACTTTTTTTCTATTCTGTAAATTCTCTTCATATTTATTATTGATTGAAGAACGATTTTTGCCATTGCGCAAAATGACTTTTACAATCCTAATCCTAAGTTAAGCTTGCATTGTACACGATAAGATACTTGGTCCGTTATTTTCGTCGAATTTATTCTTATCGTTTCAAATTAATTTCGTTGAAGATATACATGCAGCCAGTCCACAAAACTCTTTTAAAATAGTATAATAACAATCTTCAAAATTAAAAACTATTCCCTCCGCTTTTCATCTTTAATCTATTCGATTCATTCGACTTGATTGAAATCGGAGCACTACTCGCGCCTTTGTCGGGAAGCAAACCTCTCAAGCTCCTCGAATAACCTTAAAAAACTACTTACCCGAGCGCAGCAGTAAAACAATAATCCCGCAGAAACTCTAAATCAAAGCTCGCTCGCTCGCGCGCTCCATCTCCGCTTTCTCACTTCAGAATCGAAGCTCCCATCTCACCCGCTCGACATTCCCCTCTCGACGGCTAATGAAAATCTAAAAGCATTATTAAAGCTCGCGAGCACGCTCTCTCTCTCTTTCTCTCCTTTGAGAAGAAGAGAAGAAAAGACGCGGTAACAAATTTCCAATTTGCAACTCTATTCCGGGCGAGCGGAAGCTCGCTCGAGAAGGTTACGGAAACTTACGCCCGTGAGCGATGGCGACATTAGTTAAGATTACGGAGCTCCCTTCCTCTCTCTCTCTCTCCCTCTCTCTCACTCTCCCTCTGAACTTTCATGAAGATTCAGCCACCGGCTGCAGTAGCGCCGGCGATTTTTTTACAGCGAGGTAGTAAGTATATATATATACGTATATATAAGCGTACACGACACTTTGACTGAGCGCCGTGTGACGAACGACGGAGATTTCGAAGAGCGATAGACTTCGCCGAGCGAGCAGCGCGCGATTTTGATTTCTAAGGCGGGACGATTCGTTCCGAAGGCGCGCGCACGAGAGAGAGAGAGAGAGAGAGAGAGAGAGAGAGAGAGAGAGAGAGAGAAGGTGAGAGAGGAGAGTATGCCTGCGACGAGGATAGATGGCGGAGATTTTCCTAGTTCTCTGGTGCGAAGATATGAATAAAGAGGTATTGGTTATGTCGGGCGTTGCATGTCTTTGATTAATCGGGAGATTGTGATTTAACTGCAGTTTGTCAAATTTAGCGAATCTTATCCGATAATCTGCAGACTTATCTTGCTGAATGTTTGAAATAAGGTAGATGGTGGTCTAATAAAAACAAAATGCAGAGCTGGATGTTCAATACAATGGTTTATTTTCGAAACAACATTTCAAGATTACAACGGCTATATCTCTATGAGCCCCGAGTCACGTAACAGACCCGCGCTCTCGAACCGCTTGTCCCAGACTGACTTTACCGACGCGGAGCGGAGTCCCTTCGGCGCGCTCGCCAACTACGCTGTAGCCATTTTACACATCCTCCCACCTCGAGTCCATCTGGACTCGACAATCTCAGTACATGAATATGAAAGAACGCAAACACAAAATTTACCAAAAAAATGAACAAAACTAAAATCGTACAAAAATCTAATTCAATGAAAAGTATAAACTGCCGGTTTATTCACGACTCGTCCGCTTTGGGTTTTTGTTTCACATTTTTCAGGAATGTTTTCGGTCTCGCAAGGCGTCTCATTCATTTTCTTTTCTACTATTTGAGACTTCGGTTTAATAGGCATTTAATAGGCATTTAATAGGTTTAATCGGTTTAATACGCATTTAATTTCAGTTTAATAGGCAAACTGCGAAGGCAAGTGGCTGAGAGCGGCATTGATTTATTTCGACAATAAACAATTCTATTGACAAATAAATGAAGATATTCATAATCACAGCTGCCGTCTGTTCCAAGTGGAAAAGGTGTTTAGTCGCAGAACTGAAAATCTGCCTCGCGTTCCGTATCTGCCGGTAGTACCGCGCTTCCGATATAGCCTACGAGTAGGGAGCACGCTTGAGCGCTGAGCGACTCCTCACCCGTAGGCCTTAACCCGGAATTAGACGTCGATTGGTGGTTCATTTCATACGAAAATGATTCTATCCTTGAATCCTGTATTTATTAGATTAATTTGATAAACAACCTTAATATTAACTCTTGATGATGGAAAAGATTTTTATTTCCAATAAATAAATAAGTAATTTGGAATTGCATATAGCGAATCATCACATATTTGAAGTGGTATCCGGCTCAGATATAAATGAGAAGAAGGGAGGAATACTGGCAATTGTCTGCCTCATTGAAGCAGACGTAGGAAACATCAATACTCGCACTATAAAATTTGCCAATTACCTCCGATGATGTTGGAGTTATGGAAGTAGCTGCCAAGACCGTTGGAAAGTTAGCTCTGGTATCTGGTACCTTTACTGCAGAATATGTGAAATTTGAAGTCAAGAGAGCTTTTGAGTGCCTCAGCGGTGACAGACATGAAAACAAACGACACGCAGCTGTCCTTGTTCTCAAGGAACTTACAGTTTCCATGCCTACATACTTCTTCCAACAGGTGACACAGTTCTTCGAACTCATATTCAATGCTGTACGAGATTCTAAGCCCGTGATCAGAGAAGGAGCAGTCGAGGCTCTCAGGGCAGCTCTAGTGGTGACGGCCCAGGGCGAGACTGCCAAGCAGATGAATAAATCCCAGTGGTACAAACAATGCTACGACGAGATAGGGGCTGGCTTCGAAAACGTCTACAGTCGCGAGAAGGGTTTTAATCGAGACGAACGTATTCACGGATCGCTTCTAGTTTCTGAATGAGCTGCTACGTTGCAGTAATCTTCAATGAGAACGGCTTTACGAGAATCTAATGGATCGACTAAACTGCTCCTCGCAGACGAACGGAAACGATATTCTATCGTTGATGCCCAGATTGAGGACGAGCCTCGTATTGAAATGGTCGCATCACAGAACGCATCGAGTGTCCAGCATAGCCTCTATTCGATTCATGAGGCAGCCGTCTGTCGCAGTCTCATGCTCGAGAAGCTCGATGACATCAACAGCGACGTGATCAACCAGCGACACAGTCGCAATGGGCACATCCAGAATGCCCTCATGACGTTACTGCCCCGACTTGGCGCCTTCAACAAAGACAAATTTGTTGCTGGCAATCTACACGAGGTTCTCAACTACCTGCTGTTGAGCTTGCGGGGCAGAGAAAAGGACAGAGCGGCGGCATTCACAACTATCGGACTGATCGCCGTTGCCGTAGACGAAGCAATCAAACCCTATCTGCCAAAGATCATGGAGGTGATAAAAAGCTCGTTGCCGTCCAAAGAAACCCCGAACAAGAAGAGGAGCTCAACACTCGAGCCCACAGTCTTTGTCTGCATCACTCTGCTCGGCCATGCGGTAAAGCAAACAATAACAGCCGACGTCCGCGACCTACTAGAACCCATTCTGGCAACCGGACTCTCGCCCATACTAACAACGTCCCTACGAGAGCTGGCCCACAGCGTACCGTCTCTGAAGCCGGACATATCGCAGGGTCTCCTACGCATGCTCTCACAGGTGCTGATGTACAAACCTTTACGTCACCCAGGCGCTCTGTGGACAGCTCCCAATCCAGTCTCTGCTCCGCCGACGGAAATCAACGTGGCCTCAACAGTCCTGAGTCTGCGGACCCTGGGCACCTTCAATTTCGACGGCAATTCTCTACTCCAGTTTGTACGACGCTGCGCTGATTAGTTCCTTACCTGGGAAGAGCCAGAAGTACGGCTCGAGGCTGTCAAGATCTGTTCGCGGTTGCTGCGACTTGCTCTCGGCCAGCCTGGACCTACTAGTTTCCACATTCGGCTTTTAGGCACGACCGCTCCTTGGAAGAGTCTTATAGTCTCCCCAGAATGAAAATTGAAAAACCTTAAATTCCAACAATTTAATGTAAAAACGTTTTTCATCCAAAATAAGTCCATGTTGAGCGTTTCCTATAATGCATGTGTGTACATTCCTATATAAACAAGTTTCTGGATTAACTCAATGAAATTTGGGTCAATCCGTTCGAAATTTTTGCAAGAGACTTACCTTATTATAAAAACCGTACAGTCATATTTCGGACGGAAATCATTGCAAAATATAGGAACACCAGCGCAATACAAAATTCAAAAAATTTGGTTTTTGAGCATGTATTAAAAAATATATATTTTATTTACAAACATATGATACTTCGGGTGGGTATCGAAAAGGCGAATGTTCACTTCGTATTTGCAGCAAAATATTGAATTTTTTTACTCCGAATTACGTTATTTACTAATGAGTTTTTTAAAGAACGCATTTAATTAGAATGTTTGAATCGTTGACTAGTAATGAAAAATAAATGAAAAGTAATCGAAATAGCTACTTTCGAATTGCTATCTTCTCAAAATTTTCTGACTCTAAAGTAGATGGTTCATATGGTCGAAAAACAGTAGTAGTTAGTCGAAATACTTACTGTTTTTCGCACTTGTGAACTTTCTACTTTATGGTTGGAAAAATTTTCATGTTTCAGACAATAACGATTCGAATGTAGCTATATCGATCACATTTTCTTTATTCTTCATGAACAGTCGACGATTCGAACATTCTAATTAGATTCATTCGTTAAAAAAGTCATGACTAAAAAACGTAATTCGGAGTTAAAAACTTTGATATTTTGCTACAAATACGAAGTAAATGTTCTCCTCTTCGATACCCACCTGATACTTCTAATTGTAATGCATCTTTTTTGTATTGAATTTTTTTTTCTAAAAGCAATTTTTATGGAGATAGTAACTTGCTAACAAGATTTTGTCTTTACACAAAAGCGTTGAATATAAAAGTTGTAGATATAATTAAACCAACACTTTTACCTAATATAGATTCCCTTGAGTAGTAGCGGCCGTGTCTTATATGGGTGATTCTCATAGCAAAAGTGCGCAGATTCTGTCCTGAACCGCCGTGGATATTTTATTAGAATTTATAATATAAAATCTTCAATTTTTTCAAAAAATACATTTCTTACAAGAGTGAAACCTAAATTACTAGAATATTATAGTGAAATTAAAAATTAAATGAGATGTCCATTATTATTCAATAAAAGAGGGTTATTTACTACCACGGAGATTACATGTAAAAATGTGCACTTTTGCTGAGAATCACCCATACATGTATACATGTAAAGCCTTCACATAACAAGCAGTGATTGACGCGTTGAACGAAAACTTTATAGTTTATTTTTTCAAAATACATACAATTTTCAGATTTCAATATTGTAGATTTATATTTAAACATTTTTTATTTTCAGAAATTCGATCGTATTTGTAAAACGGGCATATCTCACATGCAAATGCTTGATAAACTACTTGCAACATTAAGATTTGTAACTGTACAATATCATGCAGCCAAAAACAAAATTTTTGATATTTTTGAATATTTAGGTAACTAGATAAAAGATTTTATGATTTTTACTATTCTACATAAACAGGCTGATTCCATTCAAATTCAAGCAGGCTGTCATAAATCAATTTTTTTCGCTTTAAAACTACAAGACTTTATTCTAAATTATATTTAAGGAGGTACGTGTCTCGGAATTTTGCTTAAAAATTTTTTTTTTTACTGCACAGCCAAATCAATATTAGACACAAAATTTAAAAAGTACCTCAATTTTTAAACTGCTGTAACGTTTTCAATTTTTAACCTTTTGGGATTTTTTTTTTGCAAAATGTGAGGAATTTCATATATTTTTAAGGGTAGAGTGCCGTTGAAAATGATCAAAAATTCATTTTTTTTATTACAGAAATGTAATCTATATCTCTTTAATTTTAAGAAAAAACCATATCCATACATAAATTTGATAATATAATATTTTCTTTCATATTTTTCTAAAATTGGGTCTATTAATTTTGTTTATCCATTTTACACCATTTTTGCATAATGTTTGAATTCAAATTCAAAGACGCTTTACCGCTAATTTTTTTAAACCATTTTATATTTTTACGAGTAATGCTCTATAAAGTGTACCACTTGCTACTACCAACCCAATAAATTCACAATTTACCAGTATGGCGCAATATCAATTTGTTGTAGCAAAAACAGTCAAATTTTCACGATTCAAATATTAATTTTAAAACTTACGCTTTCAATAGTCAGTTTTAGACATACCCATTCCTGGAATACAGTAAACAATCAAGCAGGCGAAAGTCCATATATTTGTGTATTGCATTCTGGAGTATTTTTATTGTTTTTGAAAGTCAAAAATGCATTCTCTTAATAGACTTTGGCGTCCAGAAAAAGGACGACCAACCAAGAGAAAGGCTCATCTTAGTATAATCAGGAATGGTCAATTCTTTTACAACATATTAAGTGCAGTGAGCGTGGAGAGCAAGTGCTTAGTGCAGAATTTTCTGATGCGATTGGGCACTCTTCAAATATAACGTCGAAGTGTATGTCTTGTGGCTGGGTGGCTGGAGAGAGTCATTCAAGCCCTCGTACGGAAGCCAAGCCCCGAAGTTTAAATGTTATTAAAATTTAATACATTTTTATTGTTTTTATTTTAAAACTACTCAATCTAACCGTATAAAAAAATATTAATTTAAAATCAATTATTTGGGGGTAAATTTTGAGTATTCGATACTAAAAATATGAATTTGTTTTGAATTAAATACTATTTTAACAGTAGTTTCAGGGATAATTTCAAATGTAACCGATGAAAGTCCTACAAAATTGGCAAAAAATCATATTTTTCTGTGTAATATATCGACGGCTGAGAGGAAGAAGAACGTACTCAGCGCGCGGATGAAGAACGACGTATCTCGACGCACGGATGAAGAACGACGTATCTCGGCGCGCGGATGAAGAACGACGTATCTCGGCGCGAGGATGAAAAACGACGTATCTCGGCGCTCGGTTGAAGAACGACGTGTCTCGCCGCTATACTGGCCGTGCATTAGCCGTAAGAGATCATCCGCGCGCCGAGATACGTCGTTCTTCAACCGAGCTCCGAGATACGTCGTTTTTCATCCTCGCGCCGAGATACGTCGTTCTTCATCCGCGCGCCGAGATACGTCGTTCTTCATCCGTGCGCCGAGATACGTCGTTCTTCATCCGCGCGCTGAGTACGTTCTTCTTCCCCTCAGCCGTCGATATATTAGTGTATTGTAATCTATATTTTATTCAAAGGGAAAACAATATTTTTCTCAACTGTACTCAACCCTTAAGAAAAACCGCTGCCAATTCATTGGCCCGTGGCTTCCTCAAACTTATATTGCTGATTCCTTTAATTAATTTTTAATAACAAAATTTATAATTTTTGTAACAATTTATTACATAATTATAATTAAATTCATTTATGAAGAATAATAATCCTACTGAACAATCTCACGTGAGATCTCACGTCAAAATCTCATCTGGAATTCTGGACCGCGAGCTGCTAAAATTCCTTCGATGATAAAAAATCAGTTTCAGGAAATTAGGAGTCGCCTATTAGGTTACGCCACCCCCCAGATAAGTTCAAAAATCTACGTTTTGAAGCATTTTAGCCATTTTTTACATTTTTAGAAATTTTACACATGAGATCTCACGTGGAATCTCATGTTTCAAATTTCTCACGTGAAATCTCACGTGAGATCTCACGTGAGATCTCATGTGTAAAATTTCTAAAAATGTAAAAAATGGCTAAATCGCTTCAAAACATAGATTTTTGAACTTATCTGGGGGGTGGCGTAACCTAATAGACGACTCCTAATTCCCAGAAACTGACTTTTCATCATTAAAGAGATTTTAGCAGCTCGCAGACCAGAATTTCAGATGAGATTTTGGTGTGAGATCTCACATGAGATCTCATGTGAGTTCTCACCTGAGATCTCACGTGAGATTTTTCAGTAGGGAAGTACTAATTTTTAAATTATGTATAAAATATGAATATTTTTGTTAATAACAAAAGAACCGTGATAGCTAGAAATTTTTTTTTGTTTAGAAAATATGGGTATTATAATTCTTTTTCGAATGCTACCCATCCGATTCAGGTACATAGGCCGTTCTCAAGAAATTACGATTTGAAAAAAAGGCTAAAAAAATTTTAACCTCAAATATCTCTGAAATTTATGGACCAATCATTTTGCCCAAAGAACTCGGCCGAGAGTTATCCATAATCTACCTCTACAACGAATTTTGAAGCGATTAAGACAATTTAACTCTCGTAATTGTTGGACGTACAAAACTCATTTTTCTATTTTTACGTTTTTGTTAATAACAAAAGAACCGTGATAGTTAGCAAAATTTTTTTTAGAAAATATAGGTATTTTAATCTCTTTCGAATGCTACGCATCCGATTAAAATATTCGATCCTATCATTAAAAAAATAACAATGAACATAATTTAAATTTAAGATATATGTTTCTTACAAGAGATATATTCATTTTTACAAACTATGTACACCCAAATGAAGAATATCAACGGGCAAAAATGTCCCAGGTTAAAAATAATATATATATACAACACATCATCACATCACATCACTGTAGTAATCTCTAAGCGCGCTTAGCACGCTGTAATTTTATCAAAACTGCACCACTTTTTTTTTAACCTAGCAACCCATTACTCCAACCAATCAAATCACGAATAAATTGATATCATAATTATAATCCATTATTTTTTAAGATAAGTGATAGGATTAGAAAGTTATAACCTTTTTTTAAAAAAAGCAGGTTTTTTTTTGTTAGTAACAAACGAACCGCTACAAGCTAGGAATAAAATTTTTTTTAAATATAGGTATTTTAATTATCTTTTGAATGCTACCCATCCGATCCAGATACATAGAGCCGTTCTCGAGAAATTACGATTTGAAAAAAAAGGTTAAAAAAATTTTAACCTCAAATATCTCTGAAATTTTTAGACCAAATATTTTGCCCAAAGAACTCGACCGAGAACTATACAAAATCTACCTCTACAAGGAATTTTGAAGCGATTAAGTCAATTTTACTTCCGTAAACGTCGGGCATAGAGAAAGCGTTTTTTTCATTTTTCAATTTTTTTCTCAAAAACTAACCAAAGAAATGGATTCAAATTTTTACAGATTATAGCTATTTATATTGTGCATTATTGTGATTTTTCTCAAAAAAATGGACCGTTTAGTTTGTGAGTTACAGGCTTTAAAAAAAACACATTTTTATCAATAACAAGAGAACCGTGATAGCTAGAGAATTTTTTTTTTTTAATTATAGGTTTTTTACGCTCTTTCGAATGCTACCCATCCGATTAAAAAATTTAAATCCGATCATTAAAAAAATCAAAAATAAATTTTGAGAAAATCGAAAATTCGAAATAAAACAAAAACGAATCAGCCCAATCGAAAACCGATTTTTGACCCGCCATCACACAAAAAAAAACAAAAAAATGAGACCTGTCTGATTAAAATCGATCGAGTAGAAGCTGAGATCCAGCTATATGTACACACACACACACACACACACACACACACACACACACACACACACACACACACACACACACACACACACACACACACACACACACACATACACACACACATACACACACACACATCCATACAGACATTTTTCAAAAATCATGTATTTTGGTTCCTAACACCTCCAATAACACTTATAACATGTTTTTACAACAACTCAAAAAATTACTATCACAAAGCTTCCTCTAGGAGGAAGCAAAATCTTTACTTTGATGATTAAGATTCATCTTACAGAGTTGTTAATGAAAAACTGAAAAATGACGATTTAAAAAAATGTAAATATCTCAAAAACTATAATTTTTTTCTCTGAAATATTAATATATTTTTATACATTAAAAAACTAACTTTTCCAGTAGGTGAGAATATGCTATTTTTTTATTTTTTTTAATGAATTTTCAAAGTTTTTATCGATTTTTTCGATTTCTAAGCTCTGAAGTCATGCCGTTTTTAAAAGATTACGCCATTTCTCTATTTACCATCCCATTTTTTCTCCGAGGTACTAGGTCAATCTTCTGGGGCATCCGTCCTTGCTTTCAGCAGGAAGGGAGGCCCACTAAGACCATCACGGAGTGTCGGACTCCGTGCTGTGGGGGATTTCTACCCCCCTAAACACCCAAAACCTTTCCCACACCGTTCACCGAAATCCGGCCCGGAACTATTATACGCATTACTTCGGCCCGGTCGGCGTGTCTATGCCCTGCGGCAATCTTGTCTATCTTGTCTGATCTGTCTATTCTTCATCTTCTGTGTCAGTTTTCAAGGCAACCGTCAGTCTTTTTGCCTTGTAGTACGTGAGTTACGTACCGTGCTATGTCGTACCAACTTCGTTTGCTTGATAGCATCAGTGTCACGACGTTACCAGGTGTGATATCACCTGTCTTTGTCTGTAGTCTGTGTCTCACGACTATTCAGTGGGGCACACGAAAAATGTGTGCTCCACGTCATCTCTATTATGTCCGCAGTACCTTCAGGACGGGGTCGTTACCTTCCCCATCCGGTACAGATACTGGCGGAAGTACCCGTGTCCGGAGAGGAACTTAGTCAGGTAAAAGTTCACCTCCCCAGCTTCTCTCTTCCGTCAGAGTCGCACATTCGTTATGAGGCGTCTCCTTCATTTGGCTTTGTCGCTGTCCATCCAACGAGTTTACCAGAATGTCAGATGGATCTGAAGTTTGCAACATTGGAGTCCAACGAAATAAAAAAAATAATTCATTTTGCTTCACGTTTATACTAAATAATATTAATTTTGCGTGTAGATTTAGTGTTTTATAGTATAAATTAACTTTAAAACGAAGGTTTAGATAAAATTTCCATTGTTTAATAACTTTAATCAATCTTAAAAAATTATTTCGTTCCATTCCAACGATGCAAACTTCAGACCCATAATGTCAGTGTCTCCGTCCGTGTATCTGTGGAAGCCCTCGCTCTTCCCCTTTCTTTGCTATACACGTAGAACCTCTTTCGCCCAAGAGCGAGGAGGTCTACTGGGACAACTCCGGCAATCACCAGTACCGCCACCTCCGAGACGGTGAGGTACGCGCACGCGATACTCAGCTCCCCTTGTCTTTGTACCGCCGCGATCTTTTTGCGGTACTTCTCCATTCGCGTCGCGTCCGCCCATATCTCGGCCCTATATAGGAATATCGAGTGGGTCACCGTCATAAGCAGTCGTCGAACGCTCGGCCTTGGTCCCTTCGTATTCGCCATGGGGTGGGCGAGAGCGGCGGTCTTTCAAGCCGCCCTCTCAGCGATGTCACGTATGTGCGGCCAGAAGGTCATCCTTGTATCTAAGGTTACTCCCAGATACTTGGCGGACCGCCCGGGACACATAACGGACGGCCCCACCGTCATGGGTATCATCGTGTCTACCCCTTTCCTAGTTATTACAGTTCAGGAGTATTCTCGGGCGTCGTTTTACAACTATCCCCAAAATTTTCGCTAGGATGCGGTGCGAACCTGGTGCCTTCCCCGCCGCGCGCCTCGCAACAGCCAGGCTGAGCTCACGTACCCCTGGTGAACTCTAGCACCCAGTTGTCGCCGACGTCATCGCCTCCCCCCTCCCAACACTTGTTCAGGGTGTATTAAAGAGTCCGTCGATGATTCTGTCCATCGTTTCTTTGTCCCTGACTACCGGTGATCCGTTCCGTCTCAGGTTGCGAGTGACGATCTTGTAACCTGCTCCCTAAGGTCCGAGTCCACCTCGTTAATCAGTTTCGTTAAACTTTCCTTTTTACTGTCACTGATAGCGCGCCTCAGTTCTTGACTAAGTCCGTCCGTCGCGAAGGTCACGTCCGGGATGGATGCGCCGTAAACCGGTTGTGTACGTCGTCACCTGTCCCACGTTTGCGATTGTCAGCTCTAGCCTCGCGGCTATCTCCAACAGCAGCCGACCACGTTTGTTCGTCGTGGTCATGCCCCACTCGATGGCCCTGGCATTAACGTCCCCCGCGAGGATAACGGCACCGGTGATGTCTCTCAGCGCGTCCTCGAGGGCCACCACTTTTCGTTCGAACTCCGCGGCGCTACAGTTCGGGGTGAACTATACGCTGACGTACGTCACATCAGACACCCTTGCCCAGACGTAGCCCTTGCCCCTCCCTTGGCGTGTGATCCGCGACCTGACCCTCCCCCGGAGCCACAGCGCCACGGAGCGGGAGGTATTAACGAGCCAAATCAGGGTATCTCTGTACGGCTCGCTAGTCATTATAACGTCCGCGTCCGTCTCCTCGGCAAGCTGGGGTAGTAGGGCGTGAGCCATGTTACTGCCGTTTAAGTTGTCTTCACTGTCGTCGTTTTGTTAAATGTGAATGGTCCGAACTGTCCTCTGTCTAGCTCTTGCCTCCGTCAGAGCGTTAGAGGTGTTGTGTATGTATTTATTTATGATGAGTGGCTGTAGCAGAGTCAGGTACCACTATTCTTGACTCTTTTTCCCTTCTCGCTTCTTGAAGATCGAAGGTTCCCTTTTTGGGCTCCGTGCCCCACAAATTTTTACGCAATAAATTTTGGAGTATTAGGAATATTAGCGAATTTTAAAACAATTTTTTCGCTATTTTAAACCTGTATTTTCAAATGCAAAAGTTGAGTAACGAATTTTCGAATTTTGCGATTTGATTCGAACTACTATATTCTTAAACGCATAAGGAAGTTTTTTGGAAAATTCCGGTACTCTATGCATTGTTGCTAAATAGAATTTTTCATGATTGCTACGATAAATGCTGTTGAAGGCCGCGCGCCACGGGACACGTGTTACGACGTGTGCACGACATGATCACGATAAATGATACAAATTTTTAACAACAATACATAGACTACTGAAATTTTCGTATCCTGTGTAAGGGCTTTGTGTAGACACTAAATGCGCTCAATATCACTAGTATCCAATTCTCGAAAGCTATTTTAATATTTTCGAGCCATATATCACATGTTTCGCACACTGCGTTTTCATTGATCTTAGGATTCATTACATCATAAAATTTCATCATTTTACTAGATATTTCCGAATCGAATGCATCATTAATTTGTTTTCTTTTCCTAATAGTATATGAGTGTCACATCATACTGTTCACAGTTTGATGTATTTTGGCAGGTGAAGTTTTTAATTTTGTGACGAGGAGCACGTTAACGGCCGTACCCTCGTCATGTCGCATTCCGCGGTAGGGGAGACTGGGGTAAAACGGGATACTGTTTGGAAATTATTTATTAAAAATAGATAATAAAATAATAACAATATTTAACACAAGAATTGTTTTTAGTTTACATTCAGGTAACTGAAAATCGACTCGGTTAGCGAAAAAAATATTTGTAAAAAATGTTATTAGAAATTTACGAAAGTATTTCATCTTACCGTAAAAAAATTGTCGGGGTAAAAAGAGGATACTTTCATTATTTTTTCCAAAATGAATTTTAAGCGCTATTCGACATTATAGAAATAATACTATGATGTAAAAATGTTGTTTAATGAAGAAACCTTTTATTAATAATTATAAATTAACGTTCTTTTATAAAAAATCGCTGAAGTCATATTTTCTTCTGATTATCTCTGAAAACTAGATGAAATTCCTAAAAAAAATTTTAGGCAAAATTTCGAGACACGTGTCTCCTTAAATATGATTTAGAAAACAGTCTTATATTTTTAGGCGAAAAAAATTTCGATCTGTGACGGCCTGCCTGAATTTAAATGGAATCAACCAACAATCATTTCTTGTACATAATATTTCATTTATTTTCGTGAAATAATTATTTTATGAAACCATTTTTTTCTTCTCAAAAAGAATTTATTAATCTGTTCGTTCTTAACGACTATTCATTAATAATGAACAGATTAATAAATTCTTTTAATAATAATAATTCTTTTAATAATTTATTTTCAGATTATGAAAATTACAGCTTTAATACGACTCGAGAAAATTTATTCTATAAAACAATCAGAGATTATAGATTTGCAGTAATTAAATTCAAAAAGCTAATGAGTGAATCATCCCAAGAAATTTATAAATGTGATACATATACATATAAAGGTTAGTAATTCTAATAGTAATAAAACAGCTGTAGATGTTTTGAATTTCTTATATTGCTTTTTTAATAAGAACGTTTCATCATTTAATTTATTATTTGACAACCCGTCCCAAATATGGGGCTAAAACTTTATAAGCATATGAAGCCTACCCTAAAGTTCTTCGAAATCTATATTCGACCAATCAAATGCAATTGATTTTTTATGAAATTCGGTTTTTAACAAAAAAATCTTCAATAAACCTTTACATATATCTATATAAAAATGTTATAGCTATTCGTTTTAAAAATAAATAAGAAATATATATGTATATATTCGTAAAAGAACACATAATTTGCTTAATATCTATGAGTTTGATGTCAAGTCTAAAGTATTACCAAGGAATAGTGCAATTTTAAAGAAAAAACTTGATTTTAAAATCATTATATATATATCGCGCATAACTCTCGGACAGAAGAAAATATTAGGCTAAAATTTTACGAGTATACGAAGCATACCCTGGAGTAAAATAAGTTCGATTTCGTAAATAAAATAAGATAATTAAAAAAAAAGACAAAAAATTAAAAAAAAAATTTAGATGTACTTTTTATATATGAATTACATGACAATCCTAAAGCAAATATCCATAACAAAATTTAATTTCAAGAAAATAGACGCCCAAATGTAATGTTCTTATTAGTATTTACAATTTGTACCCACATTTTTAATTGAATAACTTATATTTTTTACTTTTTATAACTTGATTTTTTAATTAATTAATGAAACAATATAATAGGATATTGGCGGTGCGTTTAACTATTGCTAAAACACTGATAAACTAGTTACTATTATAGACAAATTATAAATAATATTATTTAAATAGCTTTGCTATGAAAATCATAAAAATTACTATTTAAAAAGTAAAAATCCTACATGACGAGCGTGTCCCAGCGCCACTGTGAAACTAGTAAATTTTCTTATAAAAAACGTAAAGTTTACGACAAGATTTTTGTCCGTGTATATTAATATAGAATAATTATCAGCTAGAAATAAGCAAAACAAATATTATTTTTAACAATTTAACAAACTAGTCTTCTCTAAGCGCGCTTCGCGCGCCGTCATTTTTAGCAAACTTTTTCACCATTTTTGTTTTTGTAACGTAGCAACCCATTGCTTCCACCAAACAAATCACGAATAAATTGGCTTCACAACAAATACATTATTTTTAAAAAAAGGATTAACCAATATTAACTAACATCTCATACATATGATTCAACTTTAGATAGATGCAATATGAAATTTAATAAATATAAACCTATAAAGAATGGATAAAAATTTACATTAGTAAAGCACAAATATTGAATTTAATTTAACGATAACCTTTAATTATATGTTTTAGATGTCCAACCTCACTTTAATAATTTTTCAGGTAATAAAGTTTAAAAATTATTATCATTTAAACTTTTTAATCAGTACAAATATTAATCTTCTAATTATAGAAAACTTCCCATATTACCGTCTAATAGCGTTTCAAAAATATTTTGTTAACGAAGATGCTGTTAATAGTAAAGGTGAAGTAAAATGTCCTCAAATTAGATCTTTGACCTATTGTAGAGGTACCGATAGCGGAAAGTTGTGCGCTAAAACACGAAAATGTGAAAGACTGATTGGATGCCATAGCTTCCAGAAACGTGGTGCAAAATCATATTTATGTGTAAGTTATTCCTAATTTATTGACAAAAATGGCTTTCAATAGTACACTACGCATCTAGGAAGACCAGTTCAGAGCACGTGTGACAGTGGCAAACATATACTCTGGGGTATCTCTGATTTACCCCTAATGCGCCTGCTATTTTTCGCTACTAACACCCAAGTGGCAAATACTACGTTTGAGTTTTTGAGCCGGGAGAAAATGTCGTAGTTTCGCTCAGAGTGTGACGAATAGTATATTATATAACAAGGGAGAAAAGTCGCTCTTGGTGGCCATAGCTGGCTTCACTATCCGAGCGAACGAAGCGAAGCGAGGGCAGTGATCACCCGAGGGAATCATCGACTTTTCTCCCGAGTTATATATAGTACTTTATTCCCATCTAAACTGTGGCTACTTTTTTTATTTCGAAAGTAGGACCAACGAAGAGATGGAGAGTGTTTGTAAATACGGGCGGCGAGTATCGGCGCCTGCGTAAGTGAGCTTAATATTCAAGTGAATTATTTAAACGATATTTGGTTAAGTTTATATGAAATTTGCTTTTCTCCCGCAAATGCGGCAAAAAAGTAAAATTAGTTAAAAGAGGGAAACAAGTCTACCTTTGGTCCCGCTTTTCAAGGAAAAAAGTGGCCATTTTTGTTGAGATGGGAATAAAATTATTTTAATTGGTCGATTTATAATAACATGAAATATTTTCCGATTAATTGACAAGTACTTACGCTCCGACTGATGTATATCAAAATAGCAATACATTATCAAAGTATCAAATGGCACTAGTAATATCTCAAGTTTTAATTATTTTTAATGGCTGTTATCACCGTACTTAATGTAAATTTATTATTAAGAAAAGTTTCATGACTTTTCATTCTGTAGTCACGGGCTCCACTCGACTGGTCATCCGAGCCCTAACACATCAGCATTATGATAAGAAGAACATGCGCTCGAGGCCTTCGAGCAAACCTCGCGACGTTAGCTCAGGGATTAGAGCACCGGACTAAAATGTCTGATCCATGAGTTCGCGCCCGGGTTGTCACATATTTTTTATGCGATTTATTCATTAATTCGCTCCGTCGTCCTTCTCATACGTAACACTGTCATAATTAAAATTTTCTGAAAATTCTTAATTATTAATGAATCATACTAGGCTGAACCTGATAATAGTTAAGACACAACAATTATAAAAATGCAATTAAAACTATTGTGAAAAATTAGAATAGCAACAAAATAAAACGATGCTACGTAAATTTAATTTAATTAAAAGTATATTAATTATTCTAGCTAGCTGATCCAGTTCTGATCTCTTCAGGTCTAACTACGGCGAGGTATACGACCATGGTAAGAAACGAAAATCAACTGTTTTGCCCCAATGAAAATAATATTGTAACAATGATGACACCATCATCTTACCCGCCTGGAAGCAGAATACCCCTGCCAGGATATTTCAGTGAATATTGTGAATGCATCTGTGAGCTGAATTCTTATTATCTTAGTCTCCAAAAAGTTATGGCTTCTAAGAATAAGTAATATATACACATATATTTATTTACTTATTTCTAGTATAAATTAATAATCCATTTTAAAACGTACGTTTTACTAGAGTCATTACAGGAGCTAAATTATTCATATCAAATAATATTATTCACATCAAGATCCAAGAAGCAGAATTATTACCTGATGCGAATATTAATATTAGCACAATTACTTGGAAAAACATTTCAGAAGGTGATTTTACTGAATTTATTTTTAAGATTGCTTATATTATTCGAAATAATGTTTTTGAAAAAATGGTCAACTTAAATTATTTATTCTTTACAAATTTAACTCGCTTTAGACGATCAAGATTACATAAAAGTATACACTATAATTAAATTAAATAATTAAAAAGCTAGAAACGAAAAGGACGCAAACCCAAAATATGCAAATAATAATTATCTATGAAGGCTGATTTTTTAAATGCATGTCTTGATACCAATCCTTAAGATTTGTAGAAGAGATCCAGATTTAAAGAACTTTAGAAATTATACTTATTGAACATTACAATTTCAGTCATACGCCCTGTTTGTTTCCTGCATTTTCATTTTATATGTGCAATTTAATTCGAAGAGTTTAATCTATTGTTAATTATGAAAAGTACACAAATTTTGTTAGATATAATAATGATTAAAAATATTATATATTTTTTCAATGTCCGTTGGTCAACGTAACGCAAACGCACTTTTTTTTCGAAACACACACACACACACACACACACACACACACACACACACACACACACACACACACACACGCACACACACACACACACACACACATACACACACACACACACGCACGAACGCACGCACGCACACACATTTATTTTATTTATTTTATTTATTTCATTTATTTTATTTATTTTATTTATTTTATTTATTTTATTTATTTTATTTATTTTATTTATTTTATTTATTTTATTACATTAATGTTGTTAAAAAAGTGTATTACAAATGCAAACTTATAATCTAAGTCTTCGCAAACATTCAAATTTAAGTATGGCTTATAAAATACAGTTACAACAAATGACATGCATTATTTGATTTAACGAATATTTTTCTAGCTAAGCCTCATGAACGAGTGAAAATAGATTGGGAGGGTCTTAAAGAAATTGATCTAACTGAACAAATAATACCCGATGGCCAAGTTCTTGTGGGACTAGGCTTCGCGCAACCTAAGAATACTCACCGAGTACATTTAGTCATACACGCAAAACCTGTGGATATAAAACTTGGCAAAATTGGAAACGAAATAAAAACATATGTTCCCAAACTTGGAACGTAAGTATAGAAATGAAATATTTTAAATGAATTGAAATTATTATAATTAGCTACTTTACATTCTTTTTTGTCTATTAGACGAGAGCTTGATTTGTCAGATTGTGATATCCCTGATAATTCAGTAAGACGAAGTGTTGTGAATTCAAAAAATGACCAATTTCTTAAATTTAGTTTAACAAGCTTAAAAAAGGATGGTGGACAAAGTACCATTCCTTTTATAGATACACAAGAAGTTACATCGAATCGCCCCACACCATTAAGTGGAGCTGGCCTTATTCATAGAGGACAGCCAAATTATGGAGGCTTTCTCGCACTAAAATTATTTACTTTCAACCTCGTACCATATATTAAAGATGATATTGACTTAAAAGAATCATATGAAATAATAAATCCGTGCTCTTAAATAATCTACACAATTATGAATTTATTTTAACAGCAAAAATGTTACGAGCTAATGAAATAAATTTTGATGGAAAATATTTTGTACATTATATATTTAATCGTTTACAATAATTCAATTAATTTTATCATATGCGAATCATTAAAACTCAGCAAGTGATAAAAAATCAACTTTTCTGAAAATTTAAAAAATTTCAAATAATTTGTTTGTAGAAATAAAATAACGATTGTAAAATAAACTTATTCCGAATACCTTTCTGTACGAAAATTTCCTTGATAATCGTTCCTCTATCATATAAAAGTAAATTGTAACATTAAAATTTAATTATCAATAAATCATATTTAAAATTACATAGCTCATATCCCCGGAAAAAGATAATTATTACAAATGCCGGACTTCATTTTTAGGGAACAGAAATCCATTCTGAATACTCTGTCAAAAGTTTAGAAATTTGAAATGTGCAATAGGGTGTAGCGAAAAACCGTCGTTTTTGAATTTCCATTCACAATACCTACAAAACGTTGTCTTCTGACTCCAACAATAGTTTACCACCGAGAAATTGAAAAAAAAATGTGTTTAACCCCCTCCCCAAGCAAAAAAACGGAAAAATTAGCATTTTTAATAATCATGGAATCACAACTATAAGAAAATAATGATGAAAAAAATCGAAATAAATACATTTTTGCATTAAATTTATTGCAGAAACCTCTAATGATATTGTCATTTGGATAGAATGAGTTTTTAGATAAAAAACACATCACAATAAATGGATAAATCATCAAAAAATCATAACTTTTTGCATTTAAAGTAAGTTTTATCAATTTTAATCTCTTAATCTCTTGATTATGGAAATTTAACCTTGTAGATGAGCTAATTTCTCATCGATATAGAGCTTTAAAAATTTAAATTATTAATTTTTTACACTAGTACACGTAACTGAAAATTGAGTAGAAATATAAAGTTTTAGTATTTACTTTAATATCTATAAATAATTGCATTTACTATAAAGAAAATAGTAAATTTATTTTCATGCTAATACGAAGAGACTAAGAATGTCAATATTTACATCGAAATCAGTGACATCTTGCTATAGAAGGAATAACAATTCCATCGAAACCATAATTTTGTATTTACTACAAGTTCAGCGCGCTACGCGCGCCATAACTCATTTACTTCCCGCTCCACATCTATCTCTGTCTCGTAACGTTTCAAGCCCATTTTTGTTGAAGGGATTCTGTCCAGAGCATGCTAGTTATTATCGTATAAGTATCGTATACGGTACAAACTACCGTAAATACACCATTTATATAATAATTATATTATATCTAGTAGAAAATGTAAATCCTCAGTTTCAATCTTTTTAGTAAAATGTATATTTTTGATGGTGAAAATTGATCGGGAATCGGTCTTAACTAATCAGAAATGAGTGTCTTTACCGTAGTTGAGAAAAAAATATCTAAAATAATAAAAAATATCAGACTGACCTTAATAATTTTTTCTAGAATTTCATTGTAATTCAAATAGAATTAAAGTAATAGTTATTTAAAACATTGGTCTATTACCATAGGAAAATATGATATAAAAAAATTAATTTAGTGATTGAAAATGCACGCAGATACTGCAAATACCCGTTTATGTTCGAATAAAATACCATTCAGTCCTTTAGAATTAGACAAAAATGGTCTCCCAACTTTTGCAGACGTTTATCGTTATTATTTATTTATTAGAAATCAAGAAAATAGTCCAACTATTAGAAAAATTGGTTTAATAGTCGCTAAAGAAGTTAAAGATTTATGGGACAAGGTATTAATTCCTTCAGTATCGATTGAACGTATATTTCAATTAATAAAAAAATTTCACCAAAAATATTTGAACGTTTTAAAACCATATAAAGAAAGAATAAACAATAAAAAATACAAGTCAAAATATCAGTCAAAGTTAAATTTATTTACCAAAAAATCATTGAAATTATTTGACATTTCTTGTTGTAACTGCGATTTCGAAAAATGTAAATGTACAAATCAAAAGCTTTCTCATAATATACAGAAATTTTTAAGAGATCAAAGACATGAAAGAAAACTAAAAATCAGTGATTTGGATTTACTGGAATCAGTTAATAAAGTAAATGACCATTGTAATGTCGCCAGACAAATCGAAAATATATATTCAAATAAAGACGATACTGATAATGATAGTGAAAAAATCGACAGTTTACCTGAAATCGAAAGTAATGATATTGATTATCATGTTCCTAGCAAAAAAATAAAAATAGATGAGACAAGTACTCAACAGCGCCTAACTTTAACAAACGTAGCCGCAACTGCCGATAGATACAAAGTTTCAAATCGATGTGCAGCAGCTTTAGCTACTGCATGTTTGAAAGATTTTCAAATTGTTACCAAAGAGGACACTTCTAATGTTATTGATCCATCAAAGATAGCAAGGGAAAGAAAAAAATGTAGGCAAAATCTAAATGTTGATACGAGTGATTTACGTGGTATTTATTTTGATGGAAGAAAGGATAACACTATGATCAACAACAAAATTAATAATAAATGGTATAGGAATATTATTAAAGAAGAGCATATAAGTTTGGTAAAACAACCCGGTGATGAATATTTGTATCACGTAACACCTGTGTCCGGAAAATCAGCCTGCATTTTAGAAGCGATTTTGAAATTCATAAAAAAGGAGAAAATCGTTATTTCCAACCTTCAAGTTTTAGGTTGTGATGGAACAGCTGTAAATACTGGGCACGATGGAGGAATAATTCGATTATTTGAATTGCATTTAAACCGACCTCTTCAGTGGGTAATTTGCTTAATTCATTTAAATGAATTGCCTTTGCGTTGTCTTTTAAAAGAAGTCGATGGGACAACAACTGGTCCGAAGACAATGTCTGGGCTTATTGGAAAGTTGATAGAAAACTGGGAGATCATGCCTATCGTTAAATTTCAAAAAATGAGTGCTGATGATATTGATTTTCCAGTTAATGATCTAAGTAAAGATCAAAAATATTTACTTGAAATGTATCGCGCAGTAATTACTGGAAATTGCTCTTCTGATTTAGCTTCGCGTTTTCCTGGCAACATTTCTCACGCACGTTGGTTAACAAAAGCAAGCCGTATTTTACGTCTTTATGTCTCAACTAAGAAACCATCTAAAAATTTTAAAATAATAGTAAAATTTATAGTTAAAGTTTATGTTCCGTGTTGGTTTTTAATTAAAAAAAAGCCATCCATAAAATATGCATCAAAACATTTTTGGGAGTTAATTACTCGATCACGGTATCTTCCAATTAAATTAAGAATAAAGATTGATGAAGTTCTTCAAAGAAAAGCTTTTAGTGCGCACCCTGAGATGATACTTCTAAGCATGATATGCGATGATCGATTTGAAATGAGAGAAGAAGCATTGGGTATAATAGTAAAAACTAGAGAAAATGAAAAAGAAGACCATTCTCACTTTAGAAAATTTATTACCCCAATATTGAATTTTGAAGCGTCAGTTTATTATGAGCTCATAAATTGGGACAATCAAGCTATTGATACTTTTTCCTCACCACCAGTTCTTTCCCACATTACCAATGAGCAACTTTCTGATTTTGTTTATAAAAGACAAAATTCAGCAATAAGTGATGCTTTAAGAGTTTCTAGCCATACTCAAAGTGTAGAGCGCTGTGTCAAAGCTGTAACGGAGGCTTCGATATCCGTTTGTGGAGAAGAAAACAGACATGGCTTTATAAAAGCAACGCTAAAGTCAAGAAAGGATTTGCCAACTTTCAGTACAAAACAAGATTATAAAATATAATATTTATCGAAATATATTTGTTGTATATAGTGTTTGTATGCATAGTTTGTATATATAGAGCATTTTTTGCTATAAAATTTGTATTAATTATATTTGTGAATTTAAATAATATATTACATAAAATATAAAAAATATCATCAATATAACGATATGTAAGATAATATGAAATAAATTTGATTAATTATAAGAATTACATAACTATATAATATCATTTTAATTGATAAAATACTTTATTAATTCGTACATGGAAACGAATCTTTTCAGACTCGAATGATAATTGAACAGTCACGTATCCCTCGTGCTCAATATCATTCTCGAGAAAAAATTAACTTTTCACCGTTGTTGCACAATATACTATTTTCTTTATAGTAAATGCAATTATTTATAGATATTAAAGTAAATACTAAAACTTTATATTTCTACTCAATTTTCAGTTACGCGTACTAGTGTAAAAAAATTAATAATTTAAATTTTTAAAGCTCTATATCGATGAGAAATTAGCTCATCTACAAGGTTAAATTTCCATAATCAAGAGATTAAGAGATTTAAATTGATAAAACTTACTTTAAATGCAAAAAGTTATGATTTTTTGATGATTTACCCATTCATTGTGATGTGTTTTTTATCTAAAAACTCATTCTATCCAAATGACAATATCATTAGAGGTTTCTGCAATAAATTTAATGCAAAAATGTATTTATTTCGATTTTTTTCATCATTATTTTCTTATAGTTGTGATTCCATGATTATTAAAAATGCTAATTTTTCCGTTTTTTTGCTTGGGGAGGGGGTTAAACACATTTTTTTTTCAATTTCTCGGTGGTAAACTATTGTTGGAGTCAGAAGACAACGTTTTGTAGGTATTGTGAATGGAAATTCAAAAACGACGGTTTTTCGCTACACCCTTGCTGTACATGTTGAATACTTTAAAAGATGATTGTATTAATTCATAAATCTGTTGAAAAAATAGAAGAGACGTTCAATAAATGTGACTTAAAGTTTAATGTTATTGAGAGACAAATATAATTATTAATACAAATCGCGATACCATGCATCCAGACCCCAATCCGCAATATCGTTTCCGCTAAAGTTTCTAAAACAAAAACGCACCCATACCTAAGACCTCACACCCAACTTACACATATACACATACACACACACTCACCCACACACACATGCACACATAATATATACTCAAACGTATGCGCGTTGCGGCCACAAAATCATCGTACAAGCTACATTACGCCGGCAATTGCGCGTAACGCGCAAATACCCACGGCGTCCACCGCCGGACACAATATATACATATTCACCTACACCCTTGCTATACCTACAAAGACGCGCTCAGCAGTTCGTGTCAGGGAATAATCGCACGTTCGCGCTTTGTTTACTACCGCGTGCGCACACAGCACTTTTGCGCGTTACCGTAATCGCGCGCGACGCCGCTAACGTGTTTTATCGACTCGTCGTTGTCGTCCTCACTCTCTCTCTCTCTCTCTCTCTCTCTCTCTCTCTCTCTCTCTTACTTTTGTACATTTTCACTACATTTCGCGTGCAGGTAGAAGGTTGACGTGAGGGCGCGGGCGCGCGCCTTCGGCGGAATTCCTACATTGCGCGGGGGAATTCCAAGCCGGCGTGTGCGCTGAGCCCGGGCCCTGACTTTCAAGATAAACTTTTAATGCCGAATTCCTGGCATCACCCTCTAACGCGCCAATAGCGAGCTGGGTGGGGTCTCACCCCCTAGCGGCAGCAGCAGCAGCAGCGGCGGCTGCGGAATTCCGGCAGCTGCGAATAAATGGACACGGAATTAACCGGTGCGCAGTTCGTCCCTTCCGCACGCGACGCGCAGAGAGAGGGAGAGATTGCAAACTGAATAAAGATAACGCGGCGAATTGGACGCGACCGAGAGGACCTTAATCACGCGTTTAGCCCGTGTGCGCATGTATATGTACACAGGAAGGCAGACATATATAGCGTATCACACGAACATACGCGCCGCCCTTGATCGAAAAAATTGGCAATTTCGTGCGGTGTACCGACTTATCGAACTCCCACGAGAGCAGAGTGTACAAGCTATACAGACGTGTTTGCAACGAACCCTCTCGCTGCCTCCGCAACGCCGTGCTAAACAATTATCGCGGCGGCGGTACACGCTGAATAAAAAAAAAGCCCGAACGCACTCAGGGGAAATAGGCCGCGACCGCGGATTAAAAAATACACACGGGTGTTGCGCTCGCGCACGCGCTGCATCCCCCGGCAATTTAGCCGCGAACACATCCCTCGAAATTAGGCCATTTATCTTCGAGAGGTCGGAGGAGAGGGAGAGGCGCGCTGCTGCCGGGCGTTAACTGGAGCTGAAGCCGGGGCTAACTCTCGATTCATTATGGATTTTGCGAGAGCTTGTCAATTCAGTTAACCGGGAACGCTCAATTTTCGACGGCCAAGTGGTGCTAGGAAGTGAGAGGGCAAGTTTGTTGCGGAGGAGAGATGGACTCGAGCGGTGGAATTGAGGGTTGAAGGGTGGCTTTCGAATCCTACAAGTTGTTAAGTGGGAGCTTGTTGTTTCGATTACTCCGATCGGGAAATTGTTTTTCCTTTTGGAGAATGCCGTGGATTTTCGGGGCAGATATGTGAGAAATTACGTGGGTGGGTGTAGGTGTAACGGAAAGATTCATGAACCATTGTTTAGTTAATAAGTAGCGAAGATTTTTCAATTAACAGTATTATTTCCGTTTTGTAGAAATGTACGAGGTCGAGATTTTGTTTAATTTTTTTGGTATCGCCATATTACTAACAATATCTGAACTTTATGAGAAAAATATTGCATTATTGAATATGTTCGGTTTTCATTCCAATACTTTTTGCATTATGTTCGGTTTTCATTCCAGTACTTTTTGCATTATCTCATAATCGTTATTTAAAATTTATCAGATATCAAATATTATTCAATGCAGAATTTTGTCCTCCACTAAAATAATTTTTTTTTCCATTATTCATCGTGGTTCTGATGGGATACACATCCAGGTATATTTTAATTAATTACCATCTGCACTTTTGACCCGGATAATCCGGTGAAAAGAACCGCCAGATTCCAAAGGCCGTTGAATTAAAAACACGTTAGCCTCTGCAGATTGAAAATTCTTGGAGCGCGTTGTCGAAAAGCCACCACAGCTGAAAAGGAGAATTTCGAGATTAAATTCACTTACTAATGCGAAATCGAAGTAATAGTAGCGCTCTTCTATGCCCGCCACTGCAGATTCAGCTTCAAAGTGCGCCAGTATTCAAAGAATGAAAAAGATTTCGATCTCTCTCTCTCTCTCTTTCTCCGCCTTCGACATTCATTTCTCCTGTTTCTAATAAGCGTAGTATCTTGACAGTAAATGCTTTAATTAATTTCCGCGGCGCGAATTATTAATGATGTTAGTTGCTCGTTGTGGGAGCAGTTAATTGAACGTATATAAATAGTTGAGAGTTACAGAACTCAAGAAAGTGACATTTGAAGATAATGGATGTGTAATGTTGTTCAGGTTAAAAGGCACAGGGTTACTTTAGATTGTTAAATTTTCACATACAAAATTAGTAGTAGCTAATTTTTCACTTCACTGTCATTTAATATTAACATTACACAAGGATTAAGTATTATATATGTGGCTTCCAGGAATAACGACTTAACTGACTTTACGTGTTTTCGAGAAATCGCCGTTTTAAAATTTCTGTCATGACGCTTCATATGTAAGATGGAAATGTGCGAGATGAGTAATAACAATTTAGACATTTACAAAAGTATCGAATATCTTTCGAACCCCACTATCAGCTGCTAGAATACATTTTTGTCTTTGTATAAACAAACAAAACAATGCAGTTAAGTCGTTATTCCGGTAACTGTGCAGTTAAGTGGTTTAGGGAAATTGTTCAAATAAGATAAATAACATAGTTATTTCAACACTCAAAACGTAGAATACGAATTCTTTGTAATTGTAAACTCGGCACTATTTTTTTTTAAATCGTCATTACGTTGAAATTAGTGTATTTTGATGATTTAAAAATAATAGTACCGATTTTATAATTTTGCTTTGATTTTTTATTTTTAAAGCTTATAATATTCCAATTGCATTAATACATTGATCGCGAGAACTAAAACTTGATCAATTTCTTTATATAATTACACAGCCCCACAAAAAAAAAGAAAAGTTTCTGTACTTTAGATCGGACTATCATATCTCGGTGTATTTTGGCCCCCTAAGTATGATTCCAAGGTCAGAATTCGTCCACCACGTCTGAATTTGGAGATATCATTAGGTATAAGATTTTTGAGATATCTTAAAAAACAAGTAAAAACAATTTCTTTGTTAATCTTTTCTACAAAACAATGTAGCATTATTTGCGCCCTTCAAGACCAACTTTACACCATCCCTCTATAATTTTTTTCTCCGGCATCTAAATACCTGAATTTTGTAAACTCGCACATATCTCTTAAAATCAAATTCTTTATTTCTATCTCGAAATTTACTTATTCAGATCTCCGAGAAAAAAAATTGTAGAGGGATGGTGTAAAGTTGGTCTTAAAGGGTGCAAACAATGCTACATTGTCTAGTAGAAAAGATTAACAAAAAAATTGTTTTTACTTTGTTTTTTAAGATATCTCAAAAATCTCATACCTAATGATATCTCCAAATTCAGATGTGGTGGACAAATTCTGACCTTGGAATCATATTTAGGGGGCCAAAATACACCGAGATATGGTAGTCCGATCTAAAGTACAGAACTTTTTCTTTTGTGGGGCTGTGTTATTTATTACAGTTTTAACGTGAAAAACTAACTTTTGGCAGGGACGTTACGGCCAATACAACCTTAGCTATATTTGCTGTTTGAACGCGTTTCAGATTTCCGGACCAAGTCTACATGAAAGAGGGTATTTAGAATGTATAAATTCCGGTTCTAACTCAATTTTGACAAAAAGTCAGTAAGTCGTTATTCCTGGAAGCCACAGATATTATCATTACACTAGCGTCAATTTGGCGCGCTATGCGCGCCCTCTCTTCGCTGTTTCCCCATTTCTTTCGAGTTTCGAGATCGATTCGAGATTTCGAGATACCTCGCAAAAACGCTCGAAAACCGAACGAATCTCGATCGCTCAATTTATATTAAGGACAAGAATTAAATACTCTTAGTATGCACACAAATAAAATTTTTAAAATCAGTATACAAAAGATATCATTTGCTTAAAAACTAAAGAACAGTTATTTATCAGATAAAATTAATATTAATTATAAGGTTACTATATATAAAAAAGAATATCGACAGACATTGCGTGAACGTACGACTTTTCTGTTTTTTTAACCTATAATGTCGCTGCTTACGCCGGCGTGATGTGAATACAATTAAAAGCTTTATCTTCCAATTCCCCCAGTTCGCCAATTTGTCATTAGGTGAATATTCTGTAATAACTACAGAAAAAATTATCACTCGCGTGCGTAAAACTCGACTTACGAGGACTGGTTAGCATGCGTAAAGTTTCTACTTTACGCACTCGTGAAAAAACGGTACTGTAAGTATATCTCTCTAAAAATGAATAAGTGAAAAGTCGCTCACTGCTGCGAATAATTGAAAAAATCAACTAATTTTCTAGTGAATATTCACTTATTACGCAGTGAACATTTGATTGCACTGCTCTAATAAGTGAATATTCACTAAAGAATTAGTCAAATTTTTCACTTATTCGCATCGACGAACGACTTTTCACATATTAATTTTTAGAGAGTACGCTGAACAGGTATCTAACGTCAAATTTCACTCGCTTAGTTATAAAAAATAGTAAACGCAACACGTGCACAAAGTGATCCTCACACGGGTGTAGCTTGTCGCTTCGCTCGGGCGACAAACTACACCCGTGCGAGAAACACCTACTTTGCGCACTAGTTCCGTAATGTAATATTTCGACACGGGTGCGGAAGTAGATTATTTACCTCATGTGACATTTTTCGCTCGAGCGAAGCGAGAAAAATCGAGCGCCGAAAAATCCTTAGACCATGCATATACTACTTGGAGGAAGCACACTTACAGCGACATTGTAGACGAGGGACCAGAGAGAAAGAGATAGCTTGAGTACTATCTTTCTCTCTTACGCAGGTACGTGATAGGCTAGACTTAACTCTCTCCGCTCTCTACCAGAAAAGAGATCTCCTAACCTCGGAATAAAAAAGCGTACAAAAGTTGCGTTTAGCCAATCAAGTGCCTGCGTGAGAGAGAAAGATAGTATCCAAACTATCTATTTCTCTCTCGTCACTCATCTACAGTGTCGCCGTAAGCGTGTTTCCTCCATGTAGTATATGCTCTAAGGAAAAATCATATCAAAATTGTGAATTTGAGGTTAGAGTGGTACAAAGTATATTTCCATTTGTGCTCTCGATTTCGTACCCCAGACAGCAAGAAAAGTTTCAGAAACGTTTCTCAAACGTTTTTTGCTATCTGCGACTTAAGGGGATCAGACACCTTTAGAATTTTCTTCATAAAATGACTAGAAAAAAATTTGTTTTCATAATTAGAAATATGTAGAAGTAATATCCCAAAAATATATTCAATTTGTGATAAAATTAGACACAAAAAAAAATTTGATCTATTTTAACCAAATATACGGCCATTTCAAAATTTTTGCTCTGCCGTCGACTCCAGATTCAGGAACTGCATATATTTTAATGGGAGTGGTCCTAAAATTTTGGTATTTTATATGACTATTGACTGAAGAGTTGTATGTATCCAATTTATTTGATTAAATAATTTTTGACTGTAAAAAATTATTTAATCAAGTAAAAATTGGATACATACAACTCTTCAGTCAATAGACATATAAAATACCAAAATTTTAGGAAATACCAACAATAATAATAATACATCAACATGGTTGAATGTCTGCCTTCGCTTCAGGCAGCTTTATTTTATTATATTTATTAAGATAAGAATATTAGATCATGTTTATAGCTTATGGTACTCAAGACACTTCAAAGAAATTCCTGTTAAAAGTTCATGATTATCAGTTTAATAATTTTATTACCAATTGATTCCATACCGAATATAAAAACAAACGTTGTCATTTTATGTAGATAAAATACGCAAATACGCGATCTTCGGTTATTAAATCTATTTCCTAGTCGGTATAATTCGAAACTGCTTCACGTTAAACTTGCTCTTGTATCAAGTATAGGAAAAAACAAAAACGACCAAAAACAGCAAAAAGTATAAATCTTTCTAATCAAAATCTAAATAATCCCATTCCTATAGTCACTATCTTTTCCCCCCATTCACCCTGAAAATCTAAGCAAATCGCTCACGCGATCGCCGTAACCGTGCGCTCGTGGCGGCGCTAAAAGATTGCTGCTCACTCTTCCAGACGTAGCGAGCTCTCTTTCCCTCTTCTCTCTGCCTTCTCTTCACAACCTCTTGGCATTTAAAACTCAACGACGAGCGGAAATAAAGACGCTCAACGAAAGTAGCCTCCGCGCTCAGCCTGAAAGACTCGGAAAAGAAACGACGAAGTAAGTAGTCGAGCGTATAGCCGCGCGCTCACACTCGCGGAAGAAGATGAATGAAGGTTCCTGCTGCTGCTGCAGCGGCGGTGGTGGTTGCCTCATCTTCCCGAAGGGCAAATAGCTAGGCAAGAGAGAGAGAGGGAGTGAGAGAGAGAACATGGCTCACGATTAAGCTAAACGTCCGCGAGTGTAGCGGATAGCTTCCCCATTATTCGGTGTGCTTGCGTGGGGGTGGGAGGATGGTTGGTTGCAAGATGAGGTTTGTTATAATTTGACTTGAGATATTGAATTGGTTATAATTTAGGATTTCAATTTTTTTTTCAATAACACCGATTTTTTATTATTAGGTAAGCCGCTGAATTTTCTTTTTACAGATTATCCCATTGCTTTTTTAGATTCAGTGCATGTGTAATGCTGAAAGAGCTCATTTTTGTATCAGAATAATTGGAAGGATTACGAGATTTTTAACACTAGTACGGCCAATGTCTAAGGAGATTTTTATGAATTTTAAAATGATTGTGGTAAAAGCATTTTTATTATGTATAATTTTTACAATGTCATAAGAATAACAGAAAATTTTCAATAATTTACGATCCATAATGGGGCGCACCGCACTGAAAGTGATAAATACTGTTTTGTTTATCGTATGGTCTCACGAAAATTTTCTGGAAATTTTTAAGGTAAGCGAGTTGAAAGGTTATTCATGATAGTGACAGATTTTTAATTTTAAAGAAACTGGAAAATTTATTAACAAAAACGTTATTATTTATAACATTGTTCGTCAAAATGGAATATCCGCTGGAGTTTTTATCATTTCCTTGTACAAAAACGTTTTTCTAACATCTATTTTAACAATTTTTTAGATCATTCTTATCGCCCTCCATGTTTTACTGTTGTTTGTAGATTTTTTGTTTAATAGTTATGATGAAAATTTAAAATTTACTCATGAAATAGAAAAAAACAACCAAATTAATTTCTTAGATATCACTCTAATGAAGAAGAACAATAACATCATGACAAATTTGTTTCAAAAACCCACATCAAGCAATAGAATAATGAATTTTCATTCCAATCATCCATTGCAACAAAAAAAGAATAAGTTGACAGAGCGATAAAATTATCCAACTCTCGTTTCCATGAGGACAACTTGAAAATTGTTCAACGATTGCTACAAGATAATGGATATCCGAACCAATTTATCACTAAGAATATAAAAATTCGTGTAAATAAAATCAAATATAACAATACCTTTCAAAATAACGACAAAACCAATAAACAAACAATAGGCGCTATTTCACTACCATTTACATACAATTATTACAATCTAGCATCTACATTTAGAAAATACTCTATATTAACAGTTCCTAAAATTAAAAAGACTTTAAATTATGTGATAAAATTGGGGAAAGATAGTACCAACAAACTTGAAAAAACGAACGTAGTGTATCAATTCCAGTGCAAAAACTGTCCAGCCGTCTACACCGGTGAAACAAAGAGAGCATTAAAAATGCGTATAAATGAACATAGGACAAAGAAAAATGTAGAGAACGTTGTGAATTACCATCAAGAATCGTTGACACATGAGTTTGATTAGGAAAAAGTTAAAATTCTAGACACAGAGACGAATTATAAAAAAAGACTAATTTCAGAAATGATTAACATTAAATTAAACAAAAACAGTATTAACAAAAAAGAGGAGATTTACTCATTAAATACAGCCTATTTTCCAGTATTAAGAGCGTTTAAATTCAAAAACTATAAAGACGTATATATCTGTATATGTATGTTGTCATATGTGTTTTTGTTTACCTTTGACAGCTACAGCTGTGCCTATAAATACTCTGCTTTCCGAATTTTGTATTTTAAAAACTACACTCCACCGTTGACTCAGCATGATGATGCAAACACTACACGGAGAGAATTTTAGGAAAGAAGAACTCCTAATAGTTTACGAAATCTCGACGTGTTAACAATGTTGTTAACTAATTATTATACCTAAATAAGGTAATCAACGTTGTAAATCATTTTTAAGAATAGTTGTGAATCTCTGTATAAATTTTTGGTGTAACTTTTGTTTAATAAAATTTTTAGCCTGATGAAGTCAGCGCTCCATAAGGCTGACGAAACGTCGCTTTGATAAAAAGAAGCAAAATTAGTTTTCTTCAACACCTACCTCACCTGGCACTACAAGATCGAAAAACAAAAATCTACAAACAACATCTATTTTAACAATTTTTGCTACTCCAGTTCCAGTTTTATATCATGGAAGAGTATTTGATCTTAAAATTTTGGAGTATATTTGATTATTAACAGCAATACGGTTAGAATAATAATTATGAAGTGTATAGCAGTATTCTAATAGGATCAAGAGCGTTTTCAGGCTTTATGGGGCTTTACCAAATATATATTTCTGTTTTATGGATCATCATCGATTCTTGGTATACGCACACACATCTGCACTGAAGAAAATTTGGCGCATCTGCTGTTTGCAATATAGGCCGTGACAGCTAAAAAGGCATAGAGCACAATCACAAGGCACAATGACGGAACTGTATGTCGTTGTGTGTTCTTGTGTCTATGATCTAGTAGTCCTAGCCTATTAAAAACAAACATATTCAAATTGGAGTAAAAATTTATTTATTTAGATCAGTATACATTTTACATAATATGTAACTAGCTTAGTGTACCTCGCTCCTAACGTCGCTCGGTAAAAAATGCCATATAAGGTGTATATATACTACATTTTCACTATTAAAACTTTTTTTTTTAATTTATATATAGAATGAAGATGTATTCATGAATTATGATATAATTCTAATTAATATTTAAAATTTAGTAAAAAAAATTAATATGTAATTATTTTGGGAAATATTTTTTCATCTTTTGCTCGTTATTAAGCCCTTGATGGGTTTTAGACTGCAACGGTTCGAGATATACGGTGTTTGTTGTCTAGAAGTTAATTTTTAAGAGGGAAAGTTAACCTTCTGAAGTGGTCATAACAAAAAAACCGCTGTCAATTCATTGGCACGTAGCTTCCTCAAACTCAATTTACTGATTCCTTTAATTAATTTTTAATTCCAATTTTAAAATTTAATACTTTATTTTGTATGGTGAAACTACGTTAAACGGTTTGTGACTTTTTATTTTTATTCTTTCTACTTTTTATCATAAAAAAGCAATTATTATTATACAATTTTATATTTTACAAAAAAAAAAATTCATGCCCACAAAAAACAAAAAAAAAAAAAATAGCTAGTGCCAAATGCGTGAAAAAAACTGCAAAAAGAAATACATTGTGAGGTTACATTGCCTTGGATATGTTAAGGTTGGATATGGCTAAGGTATACCTATATATAGTGGCCACGCACCCATGTCATCCTAATACTTATACGTTACCGCCTGGCGCCTTTTATGTTGTATATTCGGTTGTAACCACATGGACACGTGGTTTCTCTTCAAAACTAAATGAATACTTTTTATTATTAATTTAAGTTATTTTTATTAATATGTATTTTTTTATACGTAATCAACGGGGACCCTAAAGATGCTAAACGCTCTTTTTTAAATCTGATAATTTAATACGTTTTCTGTTCTACTTCTTTTTAGGTTAGAATAAACTACGTATACTTTTTAATTTTTAAATTTATTTTGTAAATATTTTATTTTATAAATGATTTTCATACTACTATATTAATAGTATACCTCTTTTGAAGCGCTCTTTTTCTATTTACTTTTCTCTGCGTCGCATTTCTGCACCGTCTGTAGATTAGTGCGAAATCAAATAGCAGAATAAAAAAAAAATTCATTGCCCACAAAAAATAAAAAAAAAATAGCTAGTGCCAACTGCTGGAAAAAACTGCGAAAAGAGATACATTGAGAAAAGCGCGCTGTAAATTAACTTTAATAAAAAATAAAAGCAAGTAAACAACACGCACGAGAGCACGCGTCATTTCCATTTTCTAGTATATATACAGCCGTTCTAGAAAAAATACGATTTGAAAAGAGTGTTAAAATAGTTTTAACCTCAAATATCTCTGAAATTCATAAACGAATTTTTTTACCTTAAGAACATTATAATACATAACATACATACTCTACATCACCACCAAATTTCAAAGAAATTATAACAATTTCTCTAGTTATCATGCAACAACGAAAATAACTTTGTAAAATACGAAAATTTTCAAAATAAATATCTCAAAAAGTAATCGTACAATCTTGATAAAAATTCACATACATAATATCTATATCACACACCAAAATTGTCTATAAATCTGTAGCTGATTCATCAAGCCGTTCTCGAGAAATTACGATTTGGAAAAAAATTTAGAAAAATCTTAACCTCAAATATCTCTGAAATTTATGGACCAATCATTTTGCGCAAAGAACTCAGCCGAAAACTATTCAAAATCTACCTCTACAAGGAATTTTGAAGCAATTAAGTCAATTTTACTCCAGTAATCGTTGGACATACAAAACTCATTTTTTTTCATTTTTCAATGTTTACGTTTTTGTTAATATCAAAAGAACCGTGTTAGCTAGAGAATTTTTTTAAATATAGGTTTTTTCATGCTCTTTCGAATGCTACATATCCGACTCAAAAATTTAAATCCAATCATTAAAAAAATTCAAAAATAAATTTTTTGAAAATCAAAAATTCGACATAAAACAAAAACGAATCGTGAATCATAAAAAATTATTTTATACCACTCTAACCTCAAAATCACAACTTTGGTATGATTTTTTGGCTCTCGTGGTATAAAATACCGTTCGAAACGAGTGCGGAAGTTGATTATTTACTTCGTGTGACTTTTCGCACCCGCTTCGCTCGTGCGAAAACCGTCACACGAAGTAAATCATCACCTTCCGCACCAGTGTCGAAATGTACTATTCTTCCCGAATTCGGAATAAAAAAACAAAAAAAATGAGCCCTGTCCGGTTAAAATCGACCGTGTAGATCCGGAGATAAAGCGGCACACACACACACACACACACACACACACACACACACATTTTTTTTATCAAAAACAATGGATTTTAGCGCCAAAAGTCTTAAAACATGTTTTTGAACATTTTTTGTTTCAAAATTTTTTTTCACCGTTGCAAAGCTTCCTCTTTGAGGAAGCAAAAAAAACTTCACTGTCAGTCATCTCTACCAAAATCAAAATGCTTATGAATTTTAGAAATAAAAAGAAGGCATAATAGTTATATAATTAAAATAATTTTCGCCCAAACGGGCGTAAAGTGCGTAGGTTCTATAAAGTTTTGCAGGAGTATGTGAGCTATTGTTAGGCGTTAAGTAGTACTTTATGCCCGCTGGCTGAATATTTTTGAAGTTATAACGTGGGCTTAAAATGTAATTTTACACGCAAGGTACTAAAAGTTCTATTATGTCGGTCAAGTTAACTTATGGGTATTTGATTACAATAAATTGATTTCAGTACTTTCTTGTGTTTAATTTGTATAGAAGAATGGACAAATTTGAATACATTTCTGAGAACAGTCATACAGTTGTTTCGGAGAGTTGTTTGCATTACTTGACTATCGGTAATTGATTTCACAACTTCCGTTTGTTTGATTTACAATAAACAATTTGAATGTACTTACATAATATTATATCATTGAAATAACTTTTGTTCACATGGGCGTAAAGTGTGTAGGTTCTATATAGTTTTGTAGGAGTAAGGGAGCTATTACGCCTCTTGGGTTTTAAGTAGTACTTTATGCCCGCTGGCTGAATATTTTTGAGTAGGTACGAAAAGTTGTATTATGTCAATCAAGTCAACTTATGGGTACTTGACTACAATAAATTGATTTCAGTACTTTCTTGTGTTTAATTTGTATAGAAAGATGAACAAATTTGAATACATTTCTGAGAACAGTCATACAGTAGTTTCCGAGATTTGTTTGCATTACTTGACTATCGATAATTGATTTCACAACTTTCGTTTGTTTGATTTGCAATGAACAATTTGAACGTACTTACATATAATTTGTTTAGCATACAATGACTCAAAGAAGTAAAAGACTTTTTCACTGGTGTTTATTTGATTTCTTTTACAAAATCATAAATATTATTATTTTATAGATATTATACAGGAAACATGAAAAAAATTATTACCATTTGCAGAGAGTGCTTATCGAATAGATGAGATTCGAAGAAATAAAAGGACTATACAAAAATTGTGTTGTTAAAACGTACATAAAAAATTATTTTTTTTTAAAAACGTGTTGATTGTATTAAAAAAATATTAAAGCTCTTATTAAAGTTATTGGTACAGAGGTTGATTGATATTGAGATAGAGGGAGAAAGGAAGAGAGAGAGAGAGAGAGAGAGAGAGAGAGAGAGAGAGAGAGAGAGAGAGAGAGAGAGAGAGAGAGAGGGAGAAATAGAGGGCGAGAGAGGGCGGAGGAAGTGAGCGACGGAGAGTAGATTATACAGAAAACACGTCTATACTTGCCTTATTTTATACTTTCACAGAAAGTTTTATATTAACAATATTAATCATTGTACAGTCATGAAAAAAATTATTACCATTTGCAGAGAGTGCTTATTGAATAGATGAGATTCGAAGATTACGATTATTACATCAAAGTATGCCTTTGAAGCAGTTGATCGATTGTTCAAAGATACATGCAATAATGATAAAGTATTTGGAAGAAAAGTTATTATAGTATCAGATTTTCGACAAAATCTACCTATTGTACGTCATGGAAATAGAACCCAAATTATTGAAAATTGTATTAAAAAAAATTATTTGTGGAGTAAATTTAAAATCATGTCTTTGAAAGAAAATCAAAGGCTTGGCGTACGTGATAATGAATTTAAGAATAGGCTTTTGCGTATAGGAGATGGCTGTTTTGAAAATCAATTTGAAATTGAAAATGAAGTTATAAAAATTCCAACTGAAATTTTGTTCAAAGGAGATATTGTTGAAGAAATTTTTGGAGAAGAAATTGATATAAAGAATCCTTATTTTTACGAAAATATAATTTTAAAGCCAAACAATATCTAAAATAAGTGGATCAGTAACAGAGTATGCCAGTATAGATTCTGCAGATGATACAAATAATGAAAAATTCGATACAATACTACCAATAGAATTTTTAAATACACTTACCCCCAATTGTTTACCTCCACACAAATTGCAATTGAAAGTTGGGGCTGTAGTTATGTTATTGAAAAATTTTAATTTAAACGAAGGATTATGTAATGGTACAAGATTAATAATTAAATATTTAAATTAAATATTTAAATTAGTATTCTATTGTAGCAGAAATTATTGGTGGTAGTAAGGCTGACTTTGCGGTTATATTACCTCGAATAACTTTATCTTCTTCACTTGAAGAAATACCATTTCATACGTCGAGGCGATAATTCCCTGTTAGACTCGCTCATGCAATAACAATTAATAAATCACAAGGACAATCTTTTAAAAAAGTAGGAATATATTTACATTTACCAGTATTTAGTCATGAGTAGTTATATGTTGCGTATTCAAAAGTGAGAAATAAAAAGAATTTGAAAATTTTATTAACAGAAAATTCAATTTTCAAACCAAAGATTAAACGTCAAACTTCGACTGAAGATGTATCTAATATATTTACGAAAAATCTTGTTTTTAGAGAAATTTTGTAATTAATTAATCGGCAGCAATATTTTCATAAATGAACTGGCAAAAAATAAGAAAAATAAAAAAAATTGAACTTTGACTCATAATTATAAAAAAAATCAAGTAAAAAATTAAGCACTGATACGGAAATATACGGAAATATACAAATAAACGTTCATGGCAGAAACAAACGCCGTTATAATGCGGGCTTGGTATATGAAATGTGTACTGTTAAATTAAAGAATATCAATAAAATGTTATGTTTATATTTTATTTTATTGAAATTATTTAATTCAACGTATTATACATTCAAAGTACAAATGACAGTCTCAACCCTGTAAAACGCAGAGTAAGTGGGCGTAGGTGCGTGGGCGTAAGTGCGTGTGCGTGCGTGTGTGGGTGTATGTGTGGGGGCATATATGGAGCGGGCGTAAGTGCGTGGACGTAAGTGCGTGGACGTAAGTGCGTGGATGTAAGTACGTGGATGTAAGTGCATGGCCGGAAGTTACTTATTAGGAGGGGAAGTTAACCTTCCGAAGTGGTCGTCAAAAAAAAGTCGGATTTTAATTTTTTTAATAAAATAGAAGGTTATATATATATATATATATATATATATATATATATATATATATATATAAAATGTGAAATCCACAGAGAGAAATTAATTATCTAAAGAGATATTAATTATCCAAATAAGTGATTGTTTGTTTTTAATAGGTTAGGACCACCAGAGCATAGACACAAGAACGCACAACGAGACACAGTTCCGTTGTTCCTTCTTGTGCTTTGTGGTTGTACTATATGCCTTTTTAGCTGTCACGACCGTATAATGCGTTAGATATGCCAAACATGGAATAAAACGTGTAAGCGAGGTTAGGTACGTCTGTTGTGCTTGTCAAGAAACATTTCCGTCCCTTTTTGGGACGTCTTATATCCTGAAAAGGAACAGAAGCGCTCCCTGCCCGGCACAGCGGACGTGCCAAACGTCGGTCCTGCTGTTGTAAATCTATGAATATGTCTTTACATGCCAAATTCTTTTCAGTGCATCCACTCTTCTACGCATGTATGAATCATATTATTATGAATGTTAATTAATGCCACTACAAGCAAAACAATCCTCCTCTAGTTACGCGAAACTCGTCCAGAAATACCACCCCTTCTCTCTTCTAATTAACCCCATTAATTAAAACTCTCTTAAATCAATATAACACCACATATGCTACTAACCCCGACCATCAATTATCCACATCTCTTCTTATAGTAAAAAAAGGAGGCCGTATACCCTCCCTACAGTATATCATCTCCGTAGCCCCGAAGGGTCAGCCAAGCGAATCTGTCCTTCCGTCGTCCGCCGTCCGTCCGTTCGTTCACGCATAATTCATGCGATCAGCACTTGCTCGCTCGCTCCTCTCTCTCGCCCTCGCACGCGCGCTTTACAAATATATTTGGCCAGGGTCGCCCGTAATTTGCATTTTAATTGCGCATTACCATAGCAAATATTGCGTTCACTCTCTCCCTCTCCCTCCCTCTCTCTATCTCTCGACGCCCTTCGTTACGTCGCCCGGCTAATTTGGAGTGTGGCCTCAAATCAGCCCCTCCGACAGGGAGATATAGAAAGGAAGGGGCTATACATTTGTAATAGTGTGCGAGCGGCGAGGCTTTCTTTTATCATATACGTCTTTGTAGTCGGGTTTCGCGAGCTCGCGTTGCTGCTGCTGCCGAGCTCATTAACGCGCCGCGCGACGAATAAATTTTCATAATGGATGAGAGATAGGTGAGCTACTGAAGAATCTGCGATGACTGAGGGCGTAGATGAAAAAAAAAAAAGAGTATCATAACGGTGGAAACGGAATTCTGTGTTTCTTTTCTTTCTTTTTATTTTAGTACAAGTATATATTGGAGTAACAAAGTAAATTTTTTTTACTGTCACTGATGGTATTGTTATGTTTATTTAACAGACTGGATGGCCTAAAGTACATAGAGTTGAAGTACAATATAATCAATCATGCATAGTTGATCATGGTTTACATTAATAATTCATAACATTAAGCATGCCGGTGATTACATTAAGATAGGTATTCCAATTCTTTTTAAAATTTATATGAATAATCAATTTGCCGAAGACGCAATTGGTATACAAATTTTCATAACAAATTCATCGATATATAATTTAATTTTTTTAATAAATTAAAATACCTATATGATATGAAAAATGCTCTTATCCTGGTAGAAATAGGGCTGTACAATATAGCAAGATTAATCTTCATATTGTATTGTCTTGCCTCAATATTCAAGACAATAATCGATACAACATTTATATACAGTTTTCGATACAATATCAACATTGTGGTGTCAAGAATGTAAAGAATCTTGTCTTCTTCATTGTCTAATAAAAAACTAGATATTTTTCTCGTTTGTTGGCTTATCTGTACCATCTACTAATATTTTATCTATGTCTTCTTCGTTATTACATTGTTCAATGAACATATCAAAACTATGATGGCTAAGAATATACCATATTAGTCTATGTCTAAATTGCAAGGGCGATGGCTTATCACTTGCTGCTCTCATTCATCTAATATAGAAAAAAATTTTTTCAATGATATCCTATTTGTTAAACTGTATTTAATCTGAAAATTTCTCTGTAACTTTCGCGGTTACTAACCTTTGCTATACGTATATGTATGAGATAATATTGTTTAATCAAAATAGAATTTTATACTATAGAGTAAAAGAAAATCTACTAAAGATTTGTGTATAGAGAATGAATCGAACGAAACTCCGTACTAATGACATAATATTGATCCTCTTCATCTACCGGCAGTTTTTATAATTAAAACAACCACTCATTATTTCTTATCAATGCAGATCGTCAAAAAAGTGGATGAGGACGAGGCGTTAATGGAGCTGCATGGAGCTAAGTGTGATTCATGCAAACCCTCACATTATTTAACTGCCATCTATATACAATATTTGAAATAAATATGTGTACTCATCAGATAGATAACATACATACGAAAACTTACAGCCGTAAGAAGTACACGTTATCCGAGAGTAGTATAGATCCGGGAAAAGTTTGTGAAAAAATGGAGCGGAAAGAAGAAGAGAAAGGCGAAAATCCTCAGCAAGAAGGAGGAGGAGGAATTATGGAAGATGTTGCCAAAGAAAATCGACAAGTCGGTGGGCCGCAACCGAATAATACCTCAATAAGACATTGGTCGCGCAATGACGTCGTCAGGATTAGACATAATGGAGAAATTTTTAATGAAGGGGTAGGAGCTAGTACAGTAGATGGATGATGTAGAGAACAAAACATCGTTATACAAAACCAGGCGGCCCCACCTACTCCGGAAATTAGGGCTGCACGATATAGCAAGATTAATCTTGATATTGTATTGTCTTGCCTCAATATTCAAGACAATAATCGATACCACATTTATATACAGTTTTCGATACAATACCAAGATTGTGGTGTCAAGAATGTAAAGAATCTTGCCTTGTCTTGAAAATAACTAACAATTTAAAACGTCTACCAAACCAATAAAAATCAGGGCACTGGTTTGAATCATTTTTAGATTACAAGAATGTTTATTAAGCTTTCATAAAGTATCCATGGAAACTTGCAAGTTTCTCACGAAAAGTACTGTCTTCATTATTTTCCGCTTGAAAGCTCTCGAAAAAAACCCTTAAAGTACACTGATTTTCGTGTTGACCAGTCTACTGAGTTGAATAAATTAATGGCACTAGTTTGAATTATTTATAGATCGAATGTATTTCATTCAAACTTTTTATACACGATATACTTTTCCACGGCAAGTACTATCTAGATTGTTTTTCATATGGAAAATCGAGACTCGAGAGAAAGAAAAAGCAATTTTCCATTTTCAATCGCTTAACAAACAATTCTGCAGATTCTTATATTAAAAAAATAGAATCATCAAGAGAAGCTTTATTCAATAAAAACGAATCAGACTATTTAGAAGATAAAAAGTACCCATTAAGTATTTTAACAAATAAAGTACCTATTGCTTATGGTTCAACATTAAAATTAGTTACTTCTTTTATAAGTATGCCTTCTTAAAGTTAAATTAAAAACGAAGTAAGAAAAACGATGATCAGCTAATAATAAAAAGTAGATAGAAAAAGGAGAAAAACGTATAAATTACCTGAAATTACCTATAAATCCATATTTTTATCGGCCCAATCGGATAATTAAGTCGTTAAAAAAAAAAAATAAAGAAAAATATGGAAAAATCGAAAATAATTTTTTCCGTCGCTGGGTTTGGATATATCTACCGAAAGTAGGTCTATTTTCTGAAAGGTCTTGAAATTTCTTATCAATCCATATTTTTGTCGGCCCAATTGGACAATTTAAGAAGTATTATTAGACGCTCGTAATATAGGGTAGATGTCCGTATTAGTGTGGGTTTAAGAAACTCTTCAGTTTTGTCGCATAATAATAGACTATTTCAGCTGTATCAGAGATTCCGGGCAGGTTTATATAGATAATAAAAGTAATAATCTACACGAAACAATTTTTTTTATAGCAAAATATTAATATTTACGAAAGTTACAAGTAATATAAAAAAAAAAATTTTGTACGCATTTGTGTGCCCTAGCAGACTACAAAGTACATTTTTGTGTGCCCCGTATTAATGTGGGTGTACACGTTTATGTGCCCCACATTAGTGTGTCTTGATAATATTATCATTGCCAACAAAATTATTTTGTTAACTGTAGTGCATTTATAATCAATTTCTAATCCTTGTTTACATTAAATATTAATTAATTCCAATACGGTAAAAACTGCTGAAGGTCGTCAATGCGATATGAAACAACGTTTGTACGCAGACAACCTAACCTAACTTTTCTGTTCAAGCGCCGATACGAGCATGCTCGTATTGTATTTGTGCACACACAAATCTGGACAAGTCGTTTTTCACTGCCCTATTAGTAGACACCATTAATTAAATATTAAAATCAATTGAAAACCTTTATATTAAGGTTTATTATATAACATAATATTATTTTATGATATAATCAATTGTATCACACATTAAAATCTTTCCGAAACATTATTTAATGTTACTTTTAAAAATGTTATTTCTTAGCAAGTTTGGACAAGGAAACACGTGACACACCGCAAACCATGAAACATATTTTTGAAAGTTCTTTTTTAATGTTATAGTAAATGAAAACAAATTAAGTAATTAATTCTATTTAAACTTAATTAACTATACTTTATGAAAAAAAATATTTTAGTGTTACGTTTTTACTCGTTCATTTCTAGGATATGTTTTAATAATAGGGCACACAAATATGGACAGGACTAATACGGACCACTACCCTAAAGTTTTTTTAGGAAATTATAATCGGACAACAGACGAGCCATTCCTCTTATGAGCTAATATTTCTTTTTTCCTTAAGGATGCTCTTGCACGACAATACAGTTTGTGCGCTCAGCGAGAGCACAAACTATACCAAACACCTCGTTCTGTCTCTCTCGCTCTCGTGCACGTCGTTTGCTATTTGTGTTCATAATCATGAATTAAAAGAAATTTCCCACGGCTATGTACAATTTACAAGATGTGGTTTGAAAGGGGAAGCCGCAATCTTTACGCCATATGTTTTTTACTGGTCAAAAATTTGATCCCTTTTCAGAAATACTCGACTTAACCTATTTTTTCCCGCCGTCCCATAAGAGTACATGTAAAAGATGACAACTTCAAACGTTAATTTCTCAAAATTTTCCACGGTTATAGGGGAAAATAAAAGTACCACAAGATTCGGCACATCTTGAACTATTGAACATGTTATATCCCAGTTCGTAAATTTTCATGCAAGAGCGTCCTTAAACGAGGGTGAGCTGTATTTCGACAGTCGATGATCTCGATCGGAAATTTCTTAGAAAGTCTCATAAGAGGCAAAATAATGAAACAAAAAGAAATATATGTAAAAGATGTTAAATGACGTTTCGTCCTCGGAAATATTAGCTCATAAGAGGAATGGCTCGTCTGTTGTCCGATTATAATTTCCCAATTGGACAATATTAAGTCGTTTAAAAAAAATAAAAAAAAAATATGGAAAAATCGAAAATAATTTTTCTCGTTGATCTTATTGGATATCTATATATATCATAACGTGATGAAATTACGCGCTAAATCTGCATTACCTGCTCTCTGGTATAATGATTCTTGCATAGAGACCCTGGAGCAGTAGAGTGATTAGTTCGGTCGTCGCCCGTCCGGCAGGATTTATTATCCCGAATACTCGTTAAAAGACAGAAATCTTGAAAATTACAGAAATTGAAATTAATTCACGAATCTTGAAAATCACAAAAAAAAATTTCATTTGAAAGTTTTATTAGTTTATTGTAATTGAAAGCATAATTTTGACAAACCTCACTCTTTACGTAATATACTATTTTATACATTTTTTTTAATAAAAATAGAAAATAATTGTGATAAAAATTTGATTATTATACGGTTCTTATTTTAATGGATTCATTTATTCAACATATACAGTTATAAAAAAATTTATTAATTTTTTTTTTTAATAATATACACATTGTAATTGATATAATTTTTTTAAAATTATATTTTAGAAAAAGAAATAATAATAATAATATTTTTAAATTATTTTTTTTTGCTTCCTCCAAGAGGAAGCTTTGTATCGGTGAATAAAATTTTTCGGACAAAAAAGTACTAAAAACATGTTTTAACATGTTTAATTGTACTTTTTAGCGCATATAATTTACGTAATAGCACAAAGAATTAAGTTTGAGGAAGCTAAGTGCCAATGAATTGGCAACGGTTTTTTAAAGAAAATGTAGTGTGTAAAATAAATTATTTCTTCTATTCATAATTGCAGAGGGAGGATAATAAAACACAATGAATACTCGATTGAGTCAATAATGAAAAAAATTTATTGGTTCAGAGAGAAAAAGCCAAAAGGCTACACATATAATGTTGACTACATTATTTAGACGTCATGAGGTATTTCATTACATAACTACTCAGGGCCCCCCATCGCCGAGCGGCCTAGGCGTCTCTCGCTCCCGACAAGCTAAAATTCCCCAAGGCTGAGTTTAAACAGCTTGTAGAACAGGGGTTCTGCAGACCCTCCAGCAGCTCCTGAGCTTCGCCTATCCATATGGAGCCTAAAAAGGACAGTACCTACCGCACCTGCGGAGACTACAGGCGACTCAACGCCGTTACAATCCCCGACAGGTACCCGATTCCTCTTTTGCAAGACTTCTCGGTTAGCCTGTACGGAAAAGCCGTCTTTTCCAAACTCGACCTTCATAAGGCGTATTACCAGATACCCTTATCACCGGAAGACATTCTCAAATCAGCTGTAACTACTCCATTTGGATTTTTTGAGTTTACAGTCATGACCTTCGGCTTGAGGAATACTAGCCAAATCTTTCAGCGATACATTAATCGCATACTCAGCGACCTAGATTTCGTTTTTGCCTACATTGAAGATATTCTCGTAGCGTCTTCAAATTAGGAGGAGCACGAGAAGCACTTACACATCGTCTTTGACCGTCTTAAGCAGTTTTCTCTTAGACTTAACCTCGCAAAGTGTACGTTCGGTAAAGAACAGATCACCTTCTTAGGTTATGAGATCACCAGCCAGGGCTCTCGGCCCTCTCAAGAACGCGTTCAGGTGATTGTGCAATACTCGAAACCAAAAACTGTTGAGAAATTACGTCAATTTTTAGCTTTAGCAAATTTTTATCGTATTTGTCTTCCCAACGCGGCACGTACGCAAGCACCCCTCAACGTTTATCTTGAAGGGTCCATTAAGAAAGACAAATGAGAAATTGTCTGGTCGTATGAGGCAGAAGAACCTTTCGTCAAGACCAAATCGGATCTTGCCAATGCAACTTTGTTCAGCCACCCATGTATCGACGTACAGACTTAGGTCATGTCAGACGCCTCTGACAACCATATGGGAGCTGCCCTCGAACAGCGTCTTGATAGCTCGTGGAAACTCTTAACGTTTTTTTCTCGAAAATTCAATGATGCTCAGGCTAGGTACAGTGCTTATGACCGTAAACTCACGGCCATCCATGAATCCGTAAAATTCTTCAAAACATTTTTTTGAAGGTAGGGAATTCGACATAGTCACTGACCACAAACCCTTAGTTTATGCCTTCCAACAGCGTCTGGACAAGGCCTTACCTCGCCAACGCCGGCAGTTATCTTTTATCTCCCAGTTCATGACGCATATTCAATACATACCGGGCAAGGACAATGTTGTAGCTGACGCGCTCTCGCGCGTAGATACCATTCGCCTACCTCTCGAGTTCAATTTGCTCGAACTCTCGCAAGAGCAGCAGGCTGACTCGGAACTGAGACAAATTCGCGAATCTCCGGATTGCTCATTGAATCTCAAATGCATTGAGTGGGGCGAAGATCATCACCGTCTCTACTGTGACCTTACCGGCCACACACTGCGACCGTACGTTCCCGCTACACTCTGTAAACGCGTATTCGACCTGTTCTACCAACCTTATCATGGCAGCGCCAAGGTTACGAATCAGGTCATCAGGCAGAGGTACGTGTGGTCGAACATGCATCGAAAGATCAAGGACATGTGTAAGAACTGTTTGGATTACTGACAGTCGAAAGTCTCACGACATGCCTCCATGCAACCGGCGCATTTTACCGCTCCTGATGCCCGTTTCCAACACGTGCACATGGACCTGATCAGCCTCATGACTAACTGTGACGGTTATCTGTACTGCCTCACTCTCATCGACCGTTTTTCGCGTTAGGCGGAAGCCGTCCCTTTAAAGAATGTGACCACCGACATCGTCTCGCACGCATTCTTCGACAATTGAATATCCCGGTACCGAACTTTAACCACTGATCAAGGGGCACAGTTCGAGTTACATCTTTTCAAAGCTCTACTTTCCCTTATCGGCTGCGAAAGAATCCGAACCACCGCTTATCACCCTGCCGCAAATGGCATGATTGAACGGTGGCATCGATCCATAAAGGCAGCTATCATGTGCCATAACGATCGAAACTGGGTCAGGCAATTCTCCACGGTTCTCCTCGGCCTGCGCACGCATGTTCATACTGGCACTGGCACATACCCGGCAGAATATCTATACGAGACCACCTTACGTATTCCGGGTGAATTCTGTCTCGACGACGACTTCACGCCGACCCACAGATATTTATCGAGGAATTCCGTGATCACATACGTAACATCAAACCGGTACCCGTCACGAACCGTCACAAAAACGTGCTTTCTTCTTCAAGGATTTGCACACCTCCACGCATGTCTTCCTGAGAATAGCTGCCGTCAAGCAACCTTTCGAACGACCGTACACAGGTCCACACAAAGTACTTGGTTTATAAAATAGACTTCAACTGTTTGCCACTAAACGTATCTACCGAACTATTGAAACCCGCGCATTTTATTTCGTCAGACTTACCACCGGTATCACACCCCCTCACGCAAGCACACGACCTACCGGCCGAACCACCGCGTCCTTAGCTTAAAACGTGCCAAAAAAAGAAAGTTAGGTTGAGTCTGACAACTTCGTGTAACTAAAATAGCGTGTAAAGCTCTAGATTGTAAGCAACAACAATGTGATTGCGTCCAATGTAATTAGTGTAAGATTGGTTGTAAGATTCGATGTTACTTGATTACTAGGGTACTTGCGGTACCACCGTTTACTTAAAAAATTGTTGTCGCTCACGGGGGAGTATGTGGGTACTAGCAATCTTATGCCCCGCCATGTCAAGGAGTGAGGGGAGCGAGCGAGAGAAGAACAGAAGAGCGAGCGCGCTCAGTCCATTCCGGCACTCGCTAGAGTCGAGTCGCCGCGTGTACTTACACATTTACTTCATAGTCTAATAAAGATTATTACTTTTAGATCTCTGATTACCTCATTATCACCTCATCTCAACATTCACTTCACCTTCCCTACGGCAGGCGTGGGGACTGCCTCTTCCGGAGACTTCTATTCCCCACAACAGGCAAGCATCTGCGCCACCTATGTATGTATCTGCGCAACAACGTCTAGAGAGACGTTAGACTGTAATGAGCAGCCACGGTGGAACGACGTGATCGCCGTGCTCGCACGCCCAAACTGATTATAATAAAGGATCATTAAAGTGACAACTTTTGTTTTTAATACTGCCTTGCACGTATATAACAAAAATGATCACAGCAGCTGTTTTTCAGAAATTCACGAAAAAGTATAAGAGAAATAAACAATTACGTTAAATCCTAGATAGAATAACGTCTATATCACAATACAAATTCTGTAAGTTGCCTGTGTTACTCGCACACGAGAAAAACAAACGAAATGCAACAAGAATACACGTACATGCATAAACATATATACACTGTCAGTAAAATAATTGACTGCGAGTTCTCTACCGCGGCTTTTTTAAAAAAGAAAGCCTTCAAATTTCTCACACAAAATTTTTATGAAAATCTTATTTACATTTTAAAATTATAATAATAATTTAAGTAGGAAGTTTACTTACCATGAGAAACGTTTATTCTTTTTACGTTTTTTAATAAAATTTTTTACAAGATAATGACATGATAATATTTATTAAAATTTGACGAAAATATTAAATTAACATTAAATATAAGTTTTTAAATGTTTTTCTAAACTTGGCAATCATTTTAAATAAATAAAATAATAATAAAAGTGCGTTATGTGCATTGTTTGGTCAATGTAAATGTATTAGAATTAGTAAATATAATATTTATAAAATAACAATATAAAGCAAATGTAAAGAATCATTTAAAGTCGCTCTCTTTATTTAATTAACATGTAAATAGTTTCATTAAAACTGTATAATATATCAATAATACATTGCATAATCATTCAATTATAATTGTCACATTATTTTACAGGATTATCTTCTTCTTTTGTTTGATCTTATCTTTGGATTGACTTTCAAAAAAATTCTCCATGCGCTTTCGTTTAAATACGCGCTGAACTTACTTGAGTTTCCGACTGTGGCGCTAGTTGCGAACAGTTATGGACTGTGAGCGTTATAGCCGGAAAGTGAAATCAACGCTGTTTCTGACAGACGCTCACGTACATATGTGTACATTTTTTCTTAATCCGTTAACGCCGAAGAACGCAGAAATTTACCTGTCATTTCAAACGTTATGAATGACATTGAAATCATTATAAACTCATGGAAAAAATACCATACCTACTATTTTCGAGGTCGCTCTTTCGATTGACGAGGTCAAAATTGCATTTAGATGGCGCTGGAGTACCGATATGGCCGATTTAAAATAAAAAATCGTCGAAAAATTTGGGGATTTCTGACTTTGTGATTTTTTTCTGGTTGAAAATGCACTTAAAATTATCCAAAGCATCAACCAAGGGTGCACAAAATAGCTCGACTTTGCGATAGAATTTTTTCTCCGACTTGAAAAAGACCTAACCTTTCTCAATGTCATTGTAACCGAGTGTAACAATAGATTTAACAAAAAATAAAAGACCGAATTCTCGTACTGATTAGCTAGTATTGTTAAGCATGAACCAATAAAAAACTGTCAATTTATTTACAACATGAAATAAAACTATCAACCAATACTAGAGCAAGAGAAGAATAGAATACACATGCCATAGATTTGCGAATACCGCAATATAGTTCAAGTGTTTAAAAAAATCATCATTTTCATGAAAACACTCAATTACGTTGGACAAATTGAGCCGTAGAAACATTTGCGACTACTTTTCTGAAGACATAAGTTTCTATGTAATGTAAAAAATTATTCTAAGAATAAACAAAATATAGGTATAATCTTGAGAGAATATCTTATTATTGGTCGGAATACATATATTCCGTGTGTGAAAAAAGTAAAAATTATTAGATTGTCGAAAAATTCAGATAAGATTAATAAATACGTAATCTTTAAGATAAGGCTTTTACATGTTGAATAGGCTGTCATTAATCGACTAGTAATAGGTACGTCGATAGGGCAACGAGTACACCAGTGTATTCATGAGCTAAAAATCTCATTATCAACTCCAGCTAAGCGAATTGTCTTATAGTGCGACTAGAGCTTTTTACCAAGTATTAGATAGTGCTCACTAGCCAGCAGCCGATTCAGGATTCTCAATGCAAGCACGAGTGCGTTCACTGTTGGAATTTGACTATTGGTAGATAAAGTCAGTGTACGTTATTACGTAGCTGCTAAAAAGCACACCTACCCTATTAAAAGTACACCTATCAAAAAAAGATTTTGAAATTTCACTTTTTCTCAAATTTTCATATGATATGGCCAATTTTTGCCAATTGTTTGAAATACATTTGAAAGGGCATTAAATTATCTACATTTTCTTTTTGAAACATTTTAATATCTATCGTTCTTCTTTTGTTATTAAGGAAAGAGTTTTTTCTCATCTATAATTTTTATCTTCGAAACTATTAAATATGTTTACATGAAATTTTTACCAGTTATTAAGTACAAAAAGTACTTCTTCCTGTAAACATTTCAAGAGGTTATCTTGAGAGGTTAACGATAAAAAAAATATTGAAGAAAAAAGTGCGTTTTCGTTGTCTCGCGATAACTAGAGTAAAAATCAACTAATCGTCTTGAAATTTGGCACAGAGATAGCTTTTTTACATCTTCGAACCGAGTTCGTTACCCAAAGAAATCTGACTGTTACGACCAAAGATATTTAAAATTAAAAATTTTATAAAAATTTTTTTGAATACCGATTTCTCAGAGAATGTTGGATTAATTGACTTGAAATTTTTACCACTTATTAAACTTATCTAAGACTATGTTATGTGAAAATTCCAAGAGATTATCTTTATTTGTTTTTGAGAAAACATTTTAAACTGTATACAAATATTCTTATCATGTAATGCAATCTTATGTACATCTCATGTGCATCCACTGATATCATTAGATACTGAAATAATTTTGACGTACACCAGACGAAATTTTTGTAACAGCATTTATTTGAAATTGCCAACGTTTCGGAAGTATTTTTCACTTCCTTCTTCAGGACTACACGAAAATACAAACATATTATTAATTTAGATTTACAAAGTTTCTTCATATACATAATTTATACAATGTTATAATAGTATATTACATACCTAGACCAGTAAAATAAGAAATGTCTCAGATCACATGTAATTGTCGGCCGAGGCGAAGCTGAGGTTGACAAACATGTGATCTGAGGCTTTCTTTTTTATTGGCCAAGGTGTGTATACTATTTTTCTGCTCGACGGCGCCGGAAAGCGGCAACTTCGTTTCGCGCAGCGGCCGGGAAGTTGGCGCTTTCCGGCCGGAGGGTAGAAAAAGTTTTTTGTATTATAATATTACCTTAAAATCTATGCGTCACATTATGTCGGTCTTATGTAATATGGAATAAACTGATTATAAAAGTTTTTTGTATTATAATATTATCTTAAGATCTATGCGTCACATTATATCGGTCTTATGTAATATGGACTAAACTGATTATTATCCATGTCAGATGTGAAATTTACACGACCACCATAGCAATACGAGCAACCGTTTAGAAGACACGTATTTCCTTAAAATATCATACAAAAAACACTAGAGAAGATTAAAAAAACAACAAAATAATAACAATTAAATTCTCAATATGCTTATTGTGGTCCTCCTTATTCTCCTACGATTCCCTCTTGATCGTCAAGATTCTACCAGGAATGCACGTTCCCGAGTAGGTGTCCGTCGAGCTAGCTACACACAGTTTGAGAGTCCATACCTCCCGTGCCACCTCTCTAGACTATGCTTGCCGGATAGCTTAGCTGGCTCTCACAGCTTACACGTAGCACTTCCCCCTCTCCCATGCATCCTCCGCTCCCCCACGTTCTCCCTCTTTGACACAGCATGCGATTCTTGGTATAAATAGGAGTGTATGACACCTTTTCCATTAGTACCTGTATAAATTGTTAGCAACAATGAGTGTACTTTGTGTAAATTTGACATCTGACATGGATAATAATCAGTTTATTCCATATTACATAAGACCGACATAATGTGACGCATAGATTTTAAGGTAACATTATAATACAAAAAACTTTTATAACAACATTGAATGTGTGGGTGTTTTTCGATCTTCCCGAGGCAGGGATGTAAGAAATAACTTACTACGTGTGTATGTTTTAAAAACATATAACTTCATTCGGATTTTTGACCACCATTTTGAATTTAGAATGTCTGATAGCAAGATCGTGATCAGCGACCCTGCATTCTAATTTCGAGAAAAAAACTAAGCTTTTCCGAATCTTTAACGGCCATATTGGTCCGCCATTTATTTGACATACTTAATCGATCCGCGCAAGCCCTATGCGTCACCATTTTCATACGTGTTAAGTTGGCTTCAGGCTGGGTGTGAACGATCTACACACACTGAACAAAATTTGGCACGTGAGCTGTCATGGGTATAGGATGAAGGTCGTCTTGAGGTTATGTACGTCTGTTGCCCCGCTCCGTGCGTCTATTGTGCCAGTAAGGGAGCTCTCGCATCCCTTTTCGGAGCGTCTGCTACATCGCCGAGCGGCGCATTCATCTCGGTACATCTCCTGCCCCGAAAAGGTATGGGGGAACTCCCTCACTGGTACAAAAGACATACGGAGCGGGAGAATAAAAAAAATAGTATATTTTTATTGGTTCCAACAACTAGGTCATATAAGCCATGGCACAATGTTCATTTTTTGTATAACTCAATAATCATTTTGTATATTTTTTTTATCAATTCCCAATGATAGCATGTTGATTAGTGCACTCAGCCCATCTAGCTCACCAGCCTATCACAGGTCGTACCGAGAACCTCAAGCACAATCAGGGAGCGAATAGTTTCGAACCTTCGTCGCCTAAAAGTCTGGGAGACACCTTTTTAAAAGTGCTCCTAAAAAATTCGACGGGAATTCGAATCCATGCCCCTAAACGATATTTGTTTCCGAACGCAAGCGCCTTACCAACTGAGCCAAACGCCGCTCTTAACCTTTAGGTTGCGGGAAAATTTCAGTACAAATTGACCTCTCAGAATATGTAAAATGTATACATAATATCACTGGATATTTCAGATAGAGTCGCTGACCTGACTGCTGTTCCATATATGGACCAGCCCCGCAGCTAAAAGGTTAAGGGGGTTCATCCGACGAGGAACGTATCAAGAATCAATGTCACTCCGCACCGCGCGCACAGGTTTACTCGTATGGTGCCCCCACTCCCGTAGTGAGAGCGCGTGTTTATACGGGACTGGCACACACACATAGCTCTGTGCCGTTTGTGAGCGCGCACACAGAGCGGTGCTCGTCTGTGTGTACCCTCACCGCACCTGCGCGCGCGGCCGTACACCTAAAATTCCATACTTTCAACTACAATATCTTAAAAACGGTGAAGCTAGGATCTCTGAACATTTAATATGTTATTCTAATTATTAATGTTAATAACATATTAGTTTTTCAGATAAATGCCAAATGTATCTTCGAAGTTATAGACTGTAACGATCTTTAGCGCGTACGCGTCCCATAAGACGCCATGTTAAAATGTTCAACTCTGCCGTTTAATATCTCGATAAACGGTGAAGCTGGCCTCTTCTTTCTAAGGATATGATATAGATAATGATATCATGTACATGTGACGGAAGTTACAAAGACTTTCCAAATAAACTCAAAATCAGATGAACCTCCTTAAGCGGGAGAACAGACGTACGTAATGGCGGGGCGACCTCTGTCTTGGACTGAGAGTGGCTTAGGGAGCGCTCAGGTGCTAAATTTTTTTCAGTACAGACGCTCGGACTTCTCTCCGTGTAGTCCATTATAGCACCGTGCTCATCGCTAATTTCACGTCGTGCCATAATGGGGCACTTATGGCACTAGTATCGTAATATACTGTTGCACATTAGGGTGTAGCGAAAAACCGTCGTTTTTGAATTTCCATTCACAATACCTACAAAACGTTGTCTTCTGACTCCAACAATAGTTTGCCACCGAGAAATTGAAAAAAAAATGTGTTTAACCCCCTCCCCAAGCAAAAAAACGGAAAAATTAGCATTTTTAATAATCATGGAATCACAACTATAAGAAAATAATGCTGAAAAAAATCGAAATAAATACATTTTTGCATTAAATTTATTGCAGAAACCTCTAATGATATTGTCATTTGGATAGAATGAGTTTTTAGATAAAAAAACGCATCACAATAAATGGGTAAATCATCAAAAAATCATAACTTTTTGCATTTAAAGTAAGTTTTATCAATTTAAATCTCTTAATCTCTTGATTATAGAAATTTAAGCTTGTAGATGAGCTAATTTCTCATCGATATAGAGCTTTAAAAATTTAAATTATTAATTTTTTTACACTAGTACACGTAACTGAAAATTGAGTAGAAATATAAAGTTTTAGTATTTACTTTAATAGCTATAAATAATTGCATTTACTATAAAGAAAATAGTATATTGTACAACAACGGTGAAAAGTTAATTTTTTCTCGAGGATGATATTGAGCACGAGGGATACGTGACTGTTCAATTATCATTCGAGTCTGAAAAGATTCGTTTTCATGTAGGAATTAATAAAGTATTTTATCAATTAAAATGATATTATATAGTTATGTAATTCTTATAATTAATCAAATTTATTTCATATTATCTTACATATCGTTATATGGATGATATTTTTTATATTTTATGTAATATATTATTTAAATTCACAAATATAATTAATACAAATTTTATAGCAAAAAATGCTCTATATGTACAAACTATGCATACAAACACTATATACAACAAATATATTTCGATAAATATTATATTTTATAATCTTGTTTTGTACTGAAAGTTGGCAAATCCTTTCTTGACTTTAGCGTTGCTTTTATAAAGCCATGTATGTTTTCTTCTCCACAAACGGATATCGAAGCCTCCGTTACAGCTTTGACACAGCGCTCTACACTTTGAGTATGGCTAGAAACTCTTAAAGCATCACTTATTGCTGAATTTTGTCTTTTATAAACAAAATCAGAAAGTTGCTCATTGGTAATGTGGGAAAGAACTGGTGGTGAGGAAAAAGTATCAATAGCTTGATTGTCCCAATTTATGAGCTCATAATAAACTGACGCTTCAAAATTCAATATTGGGGTAATAAATTTTCTAAAGTGAGAATGGTCTTCTTTTTCATTTTCTCTAGTTTTTACTATTATACCCAATGCTTTTTCTCTCACTTCAAATCGATCATCGCATATCATGCTTAGAAGCATCATCTCAGGGTGCGCACTAAAAGCATTTCTTTGAAGAACTTCATCAATCTTTATTCTTAATTTAATTGGAAGATACCGTGATCGAGTAATTAACTCCCAAAAATGTTTTGATGCATATTTTATGGATGGCTTTTTTTTAATTAAAAACCAACACGGAACATAAACTTTAACTATAAATTTTACTATTATTTTAAAATTTTTAGATGGTTTCTTAGTTGAGACATAAAGACGTAAAATACGACTTGCTTTTGTTAACCAACGTGCGTGAGAAATGTTGCCAGGAAAACGCGAAGCTAAATCAGAAGAGCAATTTCCAGTAATTACTGCGCGATACATTTCAAGTAAATATTTTTGATCTTTACTTAGATCATTAACTGGAAAATCAATATCATCAGCACTGATTTTTTGAAATTTAACGATAGGCATGATCTCCCAGTTTTCTATCAACTTTCCAATAGGCCCAGACATTGTCTTCGGACCAGTTGTTGTCCCATCAACTTCTTTTAAAAGACAACGCAAAGGCAATTCATTTAAATGAATTAAGCAAATTACCCACTGAAGAGGTCGGTTTAAATACAATTCAAATAATCGAATTATTCCTCCATCGTGCCCAGTATTTACAGCTGTTCCATCACAACCTAAAACTTGAAGGTTGGAACTAACGATTTTCTCCTTTTTTATGAATTTCAAAATCGCTTCTAAAATGCAGGCTGATTTTCCGGACGCAGGCGTTACGTGATACAAATATTCATCACCGGGTTGTTTTACCAAACTTATATGCTCTTCTTTAATAATATTCCTATACCATTTATTATTAATGTTGTTGTTGATCATAGTGTTATCCTTTCTTCCATCAAAATAAATACCACGTAAATCACTCGTATCAACATTTAGATTTTGCCTACATTTTTTTCTTTCCCTTGCTATCTTTGATGGATCAATAACATTAGAAGTGTCCTCTTTGGTAACAATTTGAAAATCTTTCAAACATGCAGTAGCTAAAGCTGCTGCACATCGATTTAAAACTTTGTATCTATCAGCAGTTGCGGCTACGTTTGTTAAAGTTAGGCGCTGTTGAGTACTTGTCTCATCTATTTTTATTTTTTTGCTAGGAACATGATAATCAATATCATTACTTTCGATTTCAGGTAAACTGTCGATTTTTTCACTATCATTATCAGTATCGTCTTCATTTGAATATATATTTTCGATTTGTCTGTCGACATTACAATGGTCATTTACTTTATTCACTGATTCCAGTAAATCAAAATCACTGATTTTTAGTTTTCTTTCATGTCTTTGATCTCTTAAAAATTTCTGTATATTATGAGAAAGTTTTTGATTTGTACATTTACATTTTTCGAAATCGCAGCTACAACAAGAAATGTCAAATAATTTCAATGATTTTTTGGTAAATAAATTTAACTTTGACTGATATTTTGACTTGTATTTTTTATTGTTTATTCTTTCTTTATATGGTTTTAAAACGTTCAAATATTCTTGGTGAAATTTTTTTATTAATTGAAATATACGTTCAATCGATACTGAAGGAATTAATACCTTGTCCCATAAATCTTTAACTTCTTTAGCGACTATTAAACCAATTTTTCTAATAGTTGGACTATTTTCTTGATTTCTAATAAATAAATAATAACCATAAACGTCTGCAAAAGTTGGGAGACCATTTTTGTCTAATTCTAAAGGACTGAATGGTATTTTATTCGAACATAAACGGGTATTTGCAGTATCTACGTGCATTTTCAATCACTAAATTAATTTTTTTATATCATATTTTCCTATGGTAATAGACCAATGTTTTAAATAACTATTACTTTAATTTTATTTGAATTACAATGAAATTCTAGAAACAATTATTAAGGTCAGTCTGATATTTTTTATTATTTTAGATATTTTTTTCTCAACTACGGTAAAGACACTCATTTCTGATTAGTTAAGACCGATTCCTGATCAATTTTCACCATCAAAAATATACATTTTACTAAAAAGATTGAAACTGAGGATTTACATTTTCTACTAGATATAATATAATTATTATATAAATGGTGTATTTACGGTAGTTTGTAATATATAAATTATTTTTAGCTTACCTTATTATAACTAGCTTTTATACGATACTTATACGATAATAACTAGCATGCTCTGGACAGAATCCCTTCAACAAAAATGAGCTTGAAACGTTACGAGACAGAGATAGATGTGGAGCGGGAAGTAAACGAGTTATGGCGCGCGTAGCGCGCTGAACTTGTAGTAAATACAAAATTATAGTTTCGATGGAATTGTTATTCCTTCTACAGCACTGACTTCGATGTAAATATTGACATTCTTAGTCCCTTCGTATTAGCATGAAAATAAATTTACTATTTTCTTTATAGTAAATGCAATTATTTATAGATATTAAAGTAAATACTAAAACTTTATATTTCTACTCAATTTTCAGTTACGTGTACTAGTGTAAAAAAATTAATAATTTAAATTTTTAAAGCTCTATATCGATGAAAAATTAGCTCATCTACAAGCTTAAATTTCTACAATCAAGAGATTAAGAGATTTAAATTGATAAAACTTACTTTAAATGCAAAAAGTTATGATTTTTTGACGATTTACCCATTTATTGTGATGCGTTTTTTATCTAAAAACTCATTCTATCCAAATGACAATATCATTAGAGGTTTCTGCAATAAATTTAATGCAAAAATGTATTTATTTCGATTTTTTTCAGCATTATTTTCTTATAGTTGTGATTCCATGATTATTAAAAATGCTAATTTTTCCGTTTTTTTGCTTGGGAAGGGGGTTAAACACATTTTTTTTCAATTTCTCGGTGGCAAACTATTGTTGGAGTCAGAAGACAACGTTTTGTAGGTATTGTGAATGGAAATTCAAAAACGACGGTTTTTCGCTACTCCCTAATGTACACGAAGAAGATTAAGGAAGACGATCGTATTAAACTTATATCGAAATAGACTCGAAATTCAAGCATACTTAATCTTGACATCTGTGAATGATCCCCTAAAAAAATCGAATGATTTGTAATGGATTATATATTTATTTGTTTTTCTCAGAGATTGCCGCGAATAAAGGTCAGACAGAAAATCTTACCCCCTCTATCAGGCGGAAGTCAGAAGAAATTATTGGTGAATCTTGCTCATCATATCGGACAACTTTCCGAATACTATCCGCGTTTAGTGGTTCAATATCCGCCCAATATTATGCACATCGGGGTACTATCCTCTCACCAATGCAGCATCAGTGCTGAAAGCCTGCGCCTGGTACGTCCAGTGTCAGGCTTTCTGCAAAAATGAAATAAAGAAAGAGCATATCTATATCGGAATAAGATCTCTCAAGATATCTCAAGAGTTCATAGAAATAACAAATGTTTTCGTAGTATGCATCTCAGTGGCAGCTTACAACCACAGTAAGTAAAAATTAAGGTAATTGTATATGTGCTCTTCCAAGTCCTTCCCTTGCCTAGATGCTCTGTTCTAATTATTTACTATTATTTAGAGCAAATGAGAAAACTGATGCTAACCAGGGACGAAGTAAACCTATACGGATAAGGTGCAATACTAGTCACAATTTCCATATACGGAAACAGAACTGCCACATCTTTTCTAGAAATTGAAATCCAGACTCTATACCATAAGCATTAAAAGGGGGGACATATAGCTGAGTAGTACATGTCCTTTTTGTTAACTGCCAGAGACATATACGCAATGAAGTATATATGCCCCGGTGGAGGAGACAAAGGTTCGATTTAACCTTTAGCATATTTTTTAAAGTATTGTATCGTATATTTTACATAATTTTTCTTTTGTAGTTCTCACTGCGATCGAATAACCCAATGTATCCATTTGACACCACTGCTTTAGCAGAATGCTTTCTCAAAGAGAAGAGTCAAATTACATCAAATTATTTTTTTACTGTTATTTAAATATAAAATTGCATTCTGTCTGCAAACTCAATTTTACATAAATATAAAATATTCTATTTGAAAGTATGTATAAAATTATATGTAAAAATATTTATCCGTTGAAAACTCAAAACAAAAATTGACGGCAAAGCAGCTAAAATTAAGAAGAAACGAAGTGTGAGAAAAGTGCATTTAAAATTTGATAAGAAATAATTCTAAAAAATATTCTTTAATATCTATAAAAATTTTCATTTTTTTTGTGGAATATATTATCTTAAGGAGGTTCAGTTATTACATCAAAATGCAGCCAACAATTTAGAATTTTTATATACTGTTCTTTAATTTGAAAGAAGATTACATCAATTTTTTCACACTGAAAAAAATCAGGGAGAACGAACGTACCAATACTGGCAGTGTAGCTCTACCCGCGTTTCGCATAACGTCTCGCCCAATTTTGGGAGAATAATTACCCCTAACGGATGTTTATGCGCGGTTTATGAGAGTTTCGAGCGCCATCTACCAGCCGTTTCCCTTGGCAACGGTACACTCAGTCACCCGTTTTGGGGCAGCGACTTTCTCAAGTGAAAGACCCGCTCTCTCAAATGTTTTTCAGTGCAGTATTTTTTATAAGTAATTTTTTCGAGGCAAAAATTCATGAAAATCGAGTTTTTAACATAAGCTCTTATGGGAGAGTCAGGTTATGTGGCCTTTGAACATAAAAATTTCTTTAAAAAAAGCAGAAATAAAGTTATAAGACCTCAATTTTAATAGAAAAATAATTAAAGAATGAAAACGCAGAAGGATCTTTGCTTGGTCGCTTATAAGGCATTTGGGAAAGTAGTATAGTTCACCTATAGGTGAAAATGTAAACAAAACGCCGAGTTCATTGGCTGCGTGAGGTGGTGCGCGGTGAGTGGCGAGCGCGCGCGGGGAGAGAGGGGACATCCCTAGCCTCACCCCACATCATGACACGACCGAACCTCCTTAAAGCAATCTAGTTGATTATTGCATGATTTTTTCTTGAGATTTCTGAGTCGAGTTTCGCACACTCCTTCTTCTGCACTGTCACATCGTCTCCATAGGGTTTTACGATTTTACTTCAGATATTACAAAAATGATTGAATTACATGGATTCGAGAAAAATCACTCATTTTAGGTAATTTTTCGCGATTTTCAAATGCACGTAACTTTGCGCAGACCCGACCGATTTTAAAGATCTTTAGCTTACATTAAAGCTCTTTTCTTCTACTTTTTTGTGGAATATTTGTTGGCACATTTAAAAGCTTACTATTGGCTCATCATCAGTGACTACTTTTCGTCCATTTTTCCCATGTTAAATTTCCATAAGAAAAATGGATTTTTTTTTCTAAAACGATGTCACAAGACCATTTTTTAATGTTCACGAGTTTTTTCGTATATTTTATGACCTATAGAATGAGAAAAAACTTGTCGCGAAAGTGTGCCTTCAAATTTTTTTTTAATTTTTTGAACCTCTAAGTGTGGACAAATTAAAAATTTCCTCATATTATATCAGTTGTCGGTTCTTCTAATATAATATTTCACTTTCTATTGACTCACTGTCTAATAAGTGCGATTTATTATACTTTTTTATTGCCTTCAGCTAAGATCACTTGGGCAACCGTTGAACGGTAAAACTGTTATGTATGTATATGCTATAGCATATACATTATACGTTTTTGTTCTTTATAATTGTATTAATACGTGGCAGGATGTAGATGTTCCATATTGGATGAGAGTCCTCTGGAATTAGAAACATCTGGGTAAGTTTATATTTAAATATATACGTGTGTGAAAAAAAGATGAATTATGAATTGTATTAAACTCTCATGCACAATGACAGTCAATTAATAACTACCGTTTTCTTCTCGCATTAAGATTCTACTCGATTTTAGCTATATTTCTGTTCAAAATCTGCACAAAAAGGCGACAATTTATTTATATCTTATTTTTTATTCAATATTATGAACACTTCAGAAAAAATACTTATTTTATTTTGTCATAAAGCTTGTCGCTCGCCATTAATTATAATATACATTAACAAACAACGTAATCCCTGGCACAAGACAAAATTAACACACGCTTTTACCTTCAAAACTCAAACAATTTTATGTTCTGCATGCAGAGTCTATAGTCGAGATAAGCGCTGAGCGCAGCAGTTTCGTCGTTGCAACTACGCGCGACAAGGCACGTGCCATGTACATCGCGAGTCTAGCTGAGGTGAAGGACAGCAACGTGCACGGCGACATCCGCGCCTGGCTGAGCTTCATCAACGTGGCGCGCGACTGGAAAGTCCTGCCCGACTCACGCAAATATCCGCAGATCATGCTGCACGCCCAGGACCCAGCTACGCCTGGAGAGTCCCGTGTAAAAAAATTTAGTCTGGGGCTAGTCTGATTTCTATAAGTCTGGCATAAGTCTGGCTACGGCCACTTTTTTGCCAGACTACTTGAGCCAGACTTAATGCCAGACTTTTTACCAGACTTTCTCGCGAATTTTGCTAGGTCTGGCATATGAAAGCCAGACTTTCTACCAGATCTACACCTGACAGTTAGTAAGTCCGGCATATTTTAACCAGACTTCGTGCCAGACTTCTACCAGATTTTCAGCTGACTTCGGCTTCCAGCATTCATGGTAGTTTCCTCTCCGGAAAACTAATAGGATAACCTCGATGGTGGTAAGAGATATCCGGTGCAGAAGTTCAAGAATTTAATGCTGCTTATTGTAGATGCTGGAAAAGCGGCGAATTTCTGCATCTGAAAAAATAAAAAATAAACATATACAAAGAATTTGTTCGATAATTCGGAGAAAAATGTATCTGAAATTGTAATCTTTCAGTATGATGGTGCGGATAAAAAAGTAATGCAGAAAGACCGTGAAAGCAGGTTAGTTTATGCATCGTGTATTTAATAAATTAGAAGAAACGAAAGACTTATCTGAAAATGATGTCTCCTTTTTTCTGCAAATTCTGTACCCTTATCGATGTTAATTTTGTTTGTGGATTTGTGAATTTTTCAATTTGTACAAATCTTCCGTCATCACAGCTAAAACATTACTTAAAGCTGTTGATATGATAACCGTGATGCTATGGTGGGCAGAAAATACCACAGTTGCGTTTTTGAGCGGGGACCGAAAGTGGCACTTCCAGCCAGAGTATCGCGAACAATAAATGCATAAAATACAAAGCTACCATCAGCAATTCACCCTTAAATCGACAGTTAACCAACCCGATCCTCACATTACCTTATCCGACATTACCTTGCAATCCCCTCGCAATATATAAGACACGCAAATGAAACATCCTCTAACCCGGATATCATACTAACCTCCCCGTACGTCTTCTCTTCCGTAGAGCATCAAACTCCGATCGAAAACAAATCGACTTCGAAAAACACCTTGGCCGCCGCCCGTAAACTCGCCGATAGTCCCCGCACGAAACTTCGTCCACTATACGCATAGTATATGCGTGTCAGCAAAATTCGCTTTCCGCGCATATTGCTTGGGCTGTCCTCGCCGAGCAAAAGTTTTATTTACTCCTGCAACTTTCTATTTGTCCGACGAATTTGCCTATGCGCGCTGCACGCGAACGAAAATTCGCGAGTTCGACAGCTGCTTGTTTCGCGCGCCCGCACACGCGTAGGGGGTATATAGTATTCAAATTAGCCGGGAAGAGGTCGGTTTCTTTCGGTGACGAAGCAGATGTCGGCTGCGGAGAGTTTGAAGAGGGTTCGGATGTTGGGTGCAGAAGTTCCAATAGATACGGGGAGAAAATACGGAGTTGGAGGGTAGAGGGATTGAAGAAGAATTTGTTGACGACAACGTCTTCTTATTGAGCTCGAAACGCCTTTACCTCTTTATCATTCCATTTCCGAAAAAATTCAGATCCAGAATAGCTAAAGCCACCTTTACAAGCAGATCACTAAAATATATTCCATATAATCTAATGAGCAAACCAAAGGAGAGACAGACCACATCCACCGCTGCCTCATAATTTCCAAGAAGAAAAAAACACGCACTTGTTAATTCAGCATCCACTCTCGTGGTTTTTCACATCCGACCCCTCTAACGTCGTTACACCAACGTCCGGTGAAAAATCCTTTTCCACGAATTCACAAGAGCGAGCGCTGCTGCTATTCCCTTTGAGAGTTATTCTACCGTCCACGACAGCGTGCGCCCATCCCACTTCCGGTGCTCGGTAAATCCACTAAGCGACATCGGAAGCGCGCGCGCGCGCACACCCCGCCATCAATATTTAATGGTCGGTGTCGCGTTGATCACGCGCGATGAAAATTCACCGCAGCGAAAATCGCCAATAAAGAATCGCCGTCGCATAAATTAAGGGCTCGCCACCCACCATCAGCAGTAGCAGCGCATTCCGCAGCACTTTAGATATTAACCGCGCATAATCCATCGCGCTACTCGCCCTCTATACATAATGCTCTGTACAGACCCATCAGGGTAATAGTGTACTACGCTAATAAACGCGTGAGAAATTCATGATGTTTACAGGAAACGAGGTTTTTCGCCCTGCATGATTGGCATAATTGCAGCGCGATTCGTCTTTTTGCGTGTCTTTGAGAGGCGCGGCACAGGCGGGCGAAGTTTTGATTACCCGCATCTGGCGAGAGTGAAAGAGAGACAACGACGACGAAGGAAGTACTCGGCAAATATTTGACCTTCGAAATTCGAGTAGAAGCTTGCCCGCGCGCGCGCGAAAGGTTAAAACGAAGAAAGGGCCCGGATTTTCGGCGGGTAGGGTGTGTGTACACATAGCTAGTCACTCTTTAATATTAAAGCTGCTATCTCCCCCGCACGCAATTCTTTACTCTACGCGAGCAAGCGAGTGAGCGCGTGCGCATGCATGCATACATTATATATATATATATATATATATATATATATATATATATATATATATATATATATATATATATATATATATATATATATATATATATATATATATATATATATATATATATATATATATATATATATATATATATATATATATATATATATATATATATATATATATATATATATATATATATATATATATATATATATATATATATATATATATATATATATATATATATATATATATATATATATATATATATATATATATATATATATATATATATATATATATATATATATATATATATATATATATATATATATATATATATATATATATATATATATATATATATATATATATATATATATATATATATACGCAGACGCGAGCGCGAAACTTTGGCTGCACGAGATCGCGACACGCATCCGCCCAAGTTTCGCGCGTGCGCCCGCAAATACCAAGTAGGTATATATATATATATTATATGTAACCCCTGCGGGTCTATTTATCGCGGCCTTATTACACGCGAGAGCTGAGGAGGGGAGAAGAAAAAACACGCACATTCGTTATACTAGCCCCGAAAATCCGAAAGCGGGGTGAAAGGGTTAAAAGCGCCCTGCTGCTGCGCGATTTGAATGGGCGCAAACCACGCATGAAAAGAACAAGAGTAGCGCGCTGCGCCACTTAGCCGCCTGCTGCTGCAGTGTAGTGTAGCAGCAGTAGCAGCCTTCAAAAGAACACTTCCCTTGATTAATCTTAAAGGCGAGCGAGCGAACGAGCGGAGATGGGGTGTAAACTTAGGAGCGCGCGCCCGCTTAAAAGGCCGAGCCGATTGGGCGAACGGTATGGGAGGTGAAGAGGGTGGAGAGGAGATGTCTTGAGAGAGAGGGAGAGAGATGTATATATACGGGTCGTAAATATTTGGTTTTGCGGTGGGTCGAGGATGCCGATTGTTGTGGATGACGAAGAGGTGGGATGAAGGACGAATAATGAAAACTGATAATAGGGTGACGGGTGATACTGTGAACGCTCAACTTCTGACCGATATTTTTCGTGTGTATTTGTGAACAGATATTTATGGTGACGAGGATGACCAACATGATTCGACGCCTGACCTATAAAGTATAAAATTCTACCTCCACGACGTAGGGAATCTTGATTTCAGCTGAAATGATGAATATAGAATATTATCGGTATACTTCATCTGAACTGTTACAACAACCATCCTACATTAAATTATAATGTTAAAGGACTGAAACTTAATTCAATAAAATAGAATCGAAAAATTGTGCTGTATTTGTATAGCGTTAATATATTGAAGTCTCATTTTTTATCGCGATTATTAGCTATTCACTTTTCTATAACACGCCCAAAGACCGATAAAATAAATCTTTCCCGAAAATGGAAAAAAAAAAGGAAGAACGATCTTCACCAAAGGGATTGGACATTAACGTCATGTCCCGCAGCCACACAAGACACTCTCTCAAACCTTCTGGCTGACCTTTCTCATTTCCATTCTTATTCTCCCATCCATCCATCACACCAGCACTTCCAAAACACTCCCCCCTCCCCCCAACTCATTCTCTTTGCAAAACATAAAATCCGCGCGAATCGGCCACGGGTCAGCGAATCCTCCTCGTACCCCCCCCCCCCTTTCCTCTCGAGCAGATTACCATAGATTAGTCAAGATTAAAGCGCCGGATTAGTCTGGTTCGCGAATTAGGACGAGCGAGCGAGATAGAGAGAGAGAGAGAGGGGGAGCGCGAGTGCGCGTTTCCCCTCAAGTTAATCGCTTACCTTTCGCAAGATCGCCTTCTCCGAGCTGAACTACCGGTGTATGTATGTACATAGACATCTCCGCGCGAGTTCAGTTATCGAGAGCGCATTAGACGCAATAATAACGGCCGCGCGAGAGTTTATCCGGATGGGGGGAGGTCTATCGGCTATCCGTCTCTGCTGTCGAGTTGATATTTCCGAATCGACGGTGGAGATATCCTATCTTCTCTCTCTCTCTCTCTCTCTCTCTCTCTCTCTCTCTCTCTCTCTCTCTCTCTCTCTCTCTCTCTCGCTCTCTCTCTCTCTCTCGCTCTGCGTTCTGCGATTGAATTTGCGCTACTTACTACTTACTACTTACAGTGTATTAAGCTGCGGATTGTTTTATTTCCCACGCAAAAAAATGGAGACTAGCCAATATATTGCTCGGAATGTGGGCAATATATGGGATATGTCACTTCCCATACATGGCCAAAATTTCTCCAGATCGCTCTCCGTACCTTTGTCCCATAGTTGGGATGACCTATGGCCCATGTATTGGACAAGTGTTGCTTTCAGTTCCTCGTTAACAACAAATGTTGTGTGTGTGTGTGTGTGTATATATATATATATATATATATATATATATATATATATATACACACACACACACACACACACACAAGCGAAGCACTGGTCCCACCCACCCGCTCCACTGTCTCATACTTCCTTATATAACCGCACGGTTCCTATTTATCCATGTGTTACGCCATCAGTGCGCCATCTAGTGGCGGCTTCGGAACTACATTATACATATAGAACTATAGAAGACCCCAAAAGTTCCCCCACATATGGGAAAAGAGTACAGAGAGCAATCTCGAGAAATTTCGACCATGTATGGGAAGTGACACATCCCATATATTGCTCACATTCCGAGCAATATATTGGCCAGTCTCTATTTTTTTGCGCGGGTTGCGCTATGAGTTTTGCCGAGATGGTACTGATGGGTAACCTGTACACTGTTAATCCAGTTAGGGAATTAAAAAATCTTTTAATTTTTAACGGTTGGCTTTGCTGAGGAGAGAATTCGTTTAATCTTTTCATATGCATCCGAGTTGTTCTTGTGGGAAATATTAATATTTTTTGTTTTGTCACTTCAACGAGTTAACATTCAGTGTTCATATAGATGAATAATTTTAAGTCTATCATGTATATTTGTCGATTCGACGTTTAAATTAAAATTAATTGATTATGGTTAATACGAACGAATAATTTAGAATGAAAAAACAATATGACAAATGACAGAATGTAGCGTAACGCACAGATATTACACGAATGTTTGTATTTGAATTTTTATGACTTAAAAATATATACTGACAATATTTTCATCAAAAAAATATTGGTTCAATTTCACTCATAATTACGTGGATCTACTATAGTTAATAAACACAATTTCAAACGAATAATTTGTCAGTATTGGATTTTCGCGTGGACCAGATATGTCGTCATAAATAACTTATTTTTATTACCCTGCGTCAAGTTTCGTTAATTATTTTAACCATACAAACGAATACATACGGCTTATCCGCTTAAACCGTATAAATGATATTTGCTTTTAGCATTCCATTATGTTGTATTCTCTCTTTCTCTTTCCCGCGCGCACGCCTCGTAATTAATATACAGTGCGCCGATTTTATTTATATCATACACGTAAGAGGCTCTTTGCAATTATTGCGAGCCCAAAAATCGCGTCGGCTCAATGTATTTGCGCTGATGAAAGCGGGATTAAAAATGTGCCGCGCGCGTGACGTTGCCGGGCGATAATGGCAGGTGAGAGGCAAAATGTTGTCCGAGAGATAAGCCGTCAGATCTAACGTAATGTACCGGTCACGATCAATAATTTAAATATTCCCATACGTTATGCGAGAATATGGAGAAAGATAAACGTGTGCGAGATTGACATCCATCCCGCATTAATGTAATTAGCTACTTTCAAAAATTATCAATCTCATGAGTTGTGATACATTTCAGTTACAGTATCTGATCGATAGTCGAATAAGATGGGAAATAATATATTTATTTATTGGTTTTGCAGACCGGCTTAATATTTATAATGGTTTTATAATGGATTACTTTTATGTCTTAAATTTGTAATAAACCATATAGAAATATAGTGATTTACAATGTACCTTATAGTCTTTTACATATACATCTAATATTTAAAATTTTTATTATACCGAGTAAATCACACATTCCCAATCCCATTACATTTTATTTACACACAACACTATCAATATTAGCTAGAATCGCCAAAATATTCATGCACTCTCCAATAAATAAAACGCGCAACCGCCTCTCGCAAAACTGAAACCTGCGGCCGTCAAATTCCGAGTAACCCCGCCATCCACGCAGCCACTGCATTAAAAATTGATCCTAAACGCGAGCACCTCGCAAAAGCGACGCCTATGCACACATCTTGCCGGCATTCTCGAGATCACAAAGTATAACGCCCCGACGCATACTACACGGTGCATGAAAAATGAATTGCCCGCGCGCGTATACACACACACACACACACACACACACGCACACACGTTCCGATTTATGCGTAGCACTTTTTTCGCGTCTCCAAAAATCCGAAAGCTATACCTACCCAGTGAAAGAAAGAGAAAAAAAATATGGATGGGAGTATATAAAAAGCGGGCCGATCGGTCGCCATTGTAAATCACACGTGCAGAGAGCAGCGAAGATCGTATAGGTAGGTAGGGAGAGCAGCAGTGCGGAAGCGAGAGGAAAAGAAAGAGAGATAGCCGCTAAAATAATGCGCAATCGGATGGAAGAACGAGTCAAAGGTCGCCTGGCAACGTGTTTTCGCGCGCGCGTGCAGTCGATGATGCGCGCACATCAAGAGACGCAAGATGTAACCCCGAAAATCGTTGTTCCATCCTTATTGCTCCTTGGGAAAATGGTGTAACTGCCGTGTCTCTAAAGAGTTGTCGACTGACTTTCCGTGTCAGAAATGTACAATACGCTCTTTCTTTGAGAAATCAAAAGATTCTACGCCACGTCCGGACATAATTCGGAGGCGTCGTTTCGGACCTAACTAGACAGATGAAAAGTTCAAATGCAGAGAGAGAGAGAGAGAGAGAGAGAGAGAGTGAGAGTGAGGGGCGGAGGGGAGCAGGGAAACTCGGAGCTACGCTGTATATATATAGCTCTCAGTGCATTTTAGTGCGTTTTGGCGCGCTTCCAAGAGCCTTTGTCGCATAAATCTTTCCGTGGGCGAGTGGATGAGGGAGTAGTCGAGAGAGTGTTACACACTCGAGAGCAGCTCGTTCGGTGGCATTAGTACTGCGAAGCCATTTATAATTAAAAGTTCGGCCGCGTGTATCGGGTGATTGAGCGCTGCGGTAATCGTAATCGCTGATGGATCGCCTTGTCGTCGTCGAGGCAACTATATGTATATGACAAAATATAACGCCACGCCAACTGCTATAGTATATATATCACAGAAGTATATAATTCGAAAGAGTTACTTTCGCTCTTAAAATAAATGTATGTCTGTGCCCTCGCGTGCGATCGATTTCCGGCCGCCGCGCGCGTAAATGTTGCTTTGTGCATGCGCGCTTATCCCGGTCGAAATCCGATTGCCTCGGCACTGGGATGAGAGAGAGAGAGAGAGAGAGAGAGAGAGAGAGAGAGAGAGAGAGAGAGAGAGCCGCCGTTGGTTGAAAATAAACCGAGGTTTCGGCGTTGACTTTGCAGAACGAACGCAAACAACGGGGTTTCGCTTTCGCGGGATTTCGCATCGATACTTACTTACCTTTCGCCATGATGTGCTGTATGTATTACAGTTGCGTTTCGGTTTTGAATGTTGCGGAAATGGATAAGGCTTGTTGACGCGAGTGTTTTGAATGCTGCTTCATTCATTGGTCAGTTGGGGTTCTGTTTGAGCACTCAACTCGTGAATTTATTAGTCAATAAATTTTTCTGGAATATAGCATCAAATATAAAATGTTTAAGAAATAACGCTTTTAAGATTTAGGTTTCAAAGTTTATTTTTAAGATGAAGTTATTATATATTATTCACTCACTGATTACTCAGATACGAAATAACTTAAAGCTTAATTAATATTCCAACTTCGAACTTAAATTATGAAGCTCAATCCTCACAATAACATTGCTTAATTTTTTTTTTAATTTGTAATTTATAGATCTAATATCCTCGTCGTCAAAAACCAACAGCACTCCTACCCAATCAATCCCTCCTTCTCCACATCATATAGCACTCGAATTGTACAATGTTGGCAAGATTTTACAGTAGTGTACTTATAAGTATTACAAAATATCGCAAAACTTCACTTTTTCCATTATTTCTAAGGTGATATTTCCTATTAAAATTTAGAGGACCTGCATTTGGGGTACGTGATCGTTTTAAGAAAATGCATAAAAAAGATATATTATGGATTGATCATGTGTGAAGTGTCGGTCATGGGCTGAGCCAGTACACTGGCTTTTCGGTCCTTTAAAGGTTAGCAAATCTGTATACAACATTGTCGCCATATCGTTACAATATTCTTTCAATATTGTTGCAAATATTGAAACAATATTATAACAACATTCTTAAATCCTACCAGATTTATAAAATAACATCGCCACAATAATTATTAAAGATTGACTGCTACACGAGTTTCTTTTCTAAATGCAGCCTCCCCTACTTCTTCACAAAACAACTTTGCAATAGCAACGGACCACACGCCGTTTGACGTCATACTATGCAGCTTCCGCACTCCCTAACATATATTCAACGCACGGTCAATTCCATATCCTCCATCTCCCCTCCTATCCCATAATTGGCCCGCCGCGCGTATACGACGAGATGTCGGTCTCTCCAGGCTGACAAGCCGCGCCTGATCAACTTACGCGCGTTAGGAGCTCTCCTTGTCGAGAACAGCCGAGCCAGCGGAGCGATCGAGTGTAGGGAGTGAGAGGATACGGGTGTCAAGACGGGTACAAGAATGAAGACGTAGGGTGATTGGAGGTAGCCGGGTGACACAGTTGGTTTATATACTTGAAAGATGATGATGATGTTGGCAGTGATAATGGTAGACCGAGAAATGATATAATATTTTATGTAAACTTTATGTAATGTTAATAGAACAAAACACTTGTTTTGTGAAAAACACTTAACCTACTCTTTCACAAAAGGTTTGCTACTTGTTTAGTGAAGTATTCCCTTAAAAGGGAATTTTTCAATTTTCAATTTCCTTTCAAAGAAGGTAGCAGTAATAATTTTTGAAATATTTGATGTAAGGTTACCGTAATCTTTCTAATAGATAGTCTATTATTTCCCGGTAGCAAATTTAAAATGTTGTTCGTTATATTTCGAAGATCTTACGAGAATCTTCGTGTAATCTTGCAGTGAAATCTTATGAGAAGTTTGTACAGCAACCTCAATGAAGCCCTTGAGCACATCACGTCAGAAATCTTTAAGTGAGTCATACCGTCATCTTTCGTGAAAAGTTCTGGAATATTCCCTCGAATAATTCCGGAATATAACGGCTCCGTTATCCAAAAACTTTTTTTATTTTCCTTCATGAAAGGTTCGGGTTATGATTTCTCGAATATTTCACGTAAAGTTCCCGTAATCTATATTAAAGATTTGGAAGAAATATTTCAGTTTACATGTTTAAAATCTTGTTTGTAAGATTCTGTTAATCTTACGGAAAGTATCTGTAAAACGTTGCAATGAAATCTCACGAATAAGTTGCGCAGCAACCTTAATGTAGGCGTTTTGCACTACTCATCTGAAATATTTTAATAATGTTTACCGTAATCTTTCATGAAAGGCTTTCTTACTGTTTAGTGGAATATTCCCTGGAAAGATTCTCGACTCTGTTTTGATAGCTTTCCGTGAGCTTTTCAATTAGTGTAACGATTCCATCTTTTAAAAAGCTTACTGTAATCCTTCTATTTCCTTTCACGAAAGGTTCCGGTAATGATGTCTGAAATATTTCATAAGAGGTTCCCGTAATTTTTCTGAAAGCTAAGTAGCAGTTATCTTGCAAAAAGATTATGGGAACCTTACGCTGTAATATTTCATGAATCTTTCGTTGGGAATCTTTCATGTTATATAGGGAGGGGCGGGGGGGGGGGGGGGGGGTTAGGGTCAATGAGCGAGTAGATCACGTAATGCTAGGTTATAACGCCCATAACTAATGAAACTATAACTATGTTTTATTCAAAACGCACGGGCATTCATTTATTATATAAGTACTTCTATGAAAATGGATGGATCTGAAGTTTGAAAAGTTCAACGAAATACAAGAAAGTTTGTTTTCAAAGTTATATCGATTAATATTAATTTTGCATGAACATTTAGTATTTTATATAATATGAAATAACTTTACGATAAAAGTTTAGATAGAATTTCCATTGTTTACTGTAACTTTAATTAAATTTAAAGAATTTTTTTCGTTGCATTCCAACGATGCAATCTTCGGAGCGATGCAAATAGCGAATCTTTGAACATTTTAAATCCAATTATAAAATACAGCTTTTCGCAAATCCCCATTCCCGGTTCTATATCCTTTCCGATCCACTGTATCTTCATTACCCTTAACTTTGCTTTATATACTGCACCGTGCAGCATCACACACATACACATAACATTCACCTCCGCGCTAATAAACACACGGTGCAACTCCGCTACCTCGCACATCGGCGCATTATTATTATACTCGGTGTGAGTCGTCAAAGCTCGAAATTTCCGAACCGTAACATCGCGCTGGTATAATCCTCTGTATGCGCTGAAAATTAAAACAAAACTCCCCGACCGCGAAGAAGACGTGCGCACGGTGTACAAAAATTATCGGAATAAAAGCTCGCCCGACATAGACACGCGCCCGGTAACAAGTTTGTACCTTTGAGAGCGCTGGAAATATATACGTACACATATTCGAGGAGGTGAGATTGGATTTGCCAGGAGAGAGAGAAAGAACGGGGGCATGTAAAAAAGGGGATTAAAAACCGGTGGCCGGTGTATGGAGATAGGAAACAAAAGACGAATAAAACGTCCGCGCTCGCGTGCATGGCAAAAAGTCTACGTATATGTGTACGTAGAAGAGCAGGAGGAAGGGGAAAAAACTAGTAGCCATGCGAAAAGCAAAGGGTGGGGGTTGGGTGGTAGGCAAATGAAAAAAAAAGTTAACGAGCCTTCGGAGTCAGAGAAAACGGGCCGAGTCACAAAGCCGAATCTAATAATTTAGTCAGACAGTGTGGCTCTCGCGCGTACATATATATGTACCTACGATGCGAGTTGCGTTGCGTTACATTATTACGTTATACACTCTCTCTCTCTCTCTCTCTCTCTCTCTCTCTCTCTCTCTCTCTCTCTCTCTCTCTCTCTCTCTCTCACACACACACACACACACACACATTCTCCTCGCCATACGGACTTGTATACATTTACCTTCTACTATCGCTCTCTCTCTCTTTCTTTCTCTTTACCGTTGTGTTTCCATTTATCCAGCTCTTTCTTCCCGCTACTCTAAATATCATTCCCCCCCACCCTCGACACACAAGCGCGCGCGAATATCCCCTTATTTTTCCCTCTCGCTCCATCCTTCTTGCGAGCCCCGCGCGCGCTCTCGCCACTATCTGGCCGTGTCCAGCGGGGCCGAGCGCGCGCGTACGTGTTGCGGAGGAAATTAAACCGACCTGAAACGAGTTGTCGGGTCAGAAAGTGCAAGCAGACGCTGCAGTGTGTAGAGGTGGAGGGTTTAAGCGAGAATATATTGTGCAGCTGTGCACGCTGGTGCGTTGTGGCGAGGTGCGAGAGAGAGAGAGAGAGAGAGAGAGAGAGAGAGAGAGAGAGAGAGAGAGAGAGTGTGTACATGCACGTTACGAGGGAAAATTTTTGCGGTCGCTGTAGTGCGCGCGGGTTGTTTTGCTTGCTCTTTTTTCGGGACGCAGTTTCGCTTTCTTTCTGTATCTTTTTGCCATTGAGACGTGACAGAGGGACTCTTCCTGGATTCGAGAGCGTGACCGCGTTCCGACGCTGCGGCGCTTTTTGAGCTGGAGTTTTAATATCACGTGGAGCAAAGACATGATGAGAGTGGTTTTGTTGGTTTTCAAATTGGAAAGAAAAGTTGATCAATAATTTCTTATGGTTAATGTTGAAAAATATTTTCCTTTTTAAGATCAAAATTCCAGAATCCTTTAGTATATTTAGCTTGCATATTTGCCTGCAAAATATTAATTCTGCGGAAAACGTCAGCTTTGAAAGCTTGAGTATCAAAAAGATTTTTAATAATTTTTTTTGTAAAATGTCTTCTATACGTACCACCTGTTTTTGTTCCTTTTAAGGAATAAAATATCAGGGTATTTTGTTATTTAAAGGGAGTGGGATATAGTTCAGGAAATATTTTTGAAAAATAACTATGTACTCGAGATTTATCATACAAGTTCTCAATTTTATTTCTGAGCCACCTAAGCATTTCATACAGTCAACATTTTTTTTTTTGGTAAATTCATAAAAAAATGTATATGTAGGCAATCGCACACACTCTTATCGATCACTTCTATACGTACTTAGAAATTTTTATACAAAACCTTTCCACCTTACTCTGTAAATCCGTAAAATTTATGTTTTGTTTATGTCAAAGATTTATATTTTGTAGTTTTGATATTTATTTTCTTTTTATTTCCAGTCAAAGAGTCGGTTCATCACTCGTCGTCTTTCTGAACTCCATCGTTAAAATATACATTTACACAGATACACTAGTCTCACATCGTTATTCGCAAAAATTCATAAACGATGTATTGTTGCGTTGAAAGATTTAACAGTGCAGTGTTTTCTTTTACAGATAAATAATGAATCGTTATTAATAATATAAACAGTATTAAGGGGATGTGCAACCCTAATTTCAATATTTTTTTAAATCAACATTCAAACATTTATTTGGAAAAAGACGGCTGTCAAGCGCTCCGTACACGCAAACACTATATGTAGATTTTTTTCTGGATAATTCTATTGATATTTGCATGAGTTATGCTCGTTTGAAAAGTAGGTCAATTGTAGATTTCTACTTACCGACAGTACGGTTTTTATTTAATTAAATAAATTCTCATCATTTTTTTGGAAAAAGACGTCTGTCAGGCGCTCCGTACACGCAAACATTATATGCAGATTTTTTTCTGGATAATTCTATTGATATTTGCGTGAGTTATGCTCGTTTGAAAAATAACGTCGGTACTCACATCCCCTTAAATGATATGTAATAATAAACAAGTAATCACTTGGCACATGAATGTAATACTAATCTCAGCCTCTAAGGCATGTAATTTTGTTAATTATAATTGCAAATATTTAATAAATGCTAAAATTGTGTTGTAAAAATTAAATTACGTATTAAAACGTCAAACTATTTTTTTAATTGCACAATCATTTTAAATAAAATTTAATATTTTTAATTTTGGAATTCAAAGCACTTTTAAGAATTGCACATAAAACAATGAATAAACTGATTATGTAAAAATGCTCATTCGGATACAATCTGTCTTTTAATATTTACAATTTGAAGAAAATTTCATTCTGTTAATAATGTACGACAAGTATTATAGTTATAAAAAAAATTGTTAAATCCCTGTATAATTCTGATTAAAAATTATTTGAATATCTGAAACAGCCAACATTGTAATGTTTCTTGTACTTTATACTAATATACATTTACTCTACATGGTACTACTTTTTTGACACTGTATATTCATAACCACGATTTCTTAAATCTATGAAAATTAATCATTTCTACATACGTATGAACGCGAACGATGTATGTACAACTTATAAAAAAATTGCGTACTTATAATATCAAAGGAACATATCAGATTTCGTAAGAAACTGTGTAACAGTCGCTAATATAAGGTACTGATCCCTATTAGTGTGCCTATCCGTATTTGTGTATCCTTTTTGGATATTCCAATGTAAGAAAAAGGTTCTATCCTTTAAAATAATGAAAGGCTATTACAAGAAACAGTAAAAAGACGATTTATCCCATAAATTACTTAGTTTGATGTATTATTTGTAAATAATTGTTAGTTAAAATGTGTCACTAATACGGACTGTCGTCTGCTTTAAGAGCACACTAATATGGTCGCTTACCTTAAATACTATGAAAGGCTTTTAAAATGATTGAAAAGAAAACTGATTTATCGAACTATAGCCAAGAATTCTTTATTTGATGTTTTCAGTGTAACGCTAAACTTACGAAACACATTTAGGCGTCATTCGTTTTCTGGTTAATCGACTCAAAGAAGTTCATCTAAAGAAAGTTCATCTTGTTGAAACCTGAACTACTTGTTCCTAAAAGATCTACAAGTAGACGTTCCATGACTAAAGACAACTGAATCCTATATGGATCGTAAAAGTGTCTACAAAAGGTTGACCCTTGCACCTATGTACTAGGATCAGGTAAAACTTACTCGCTAGAATATAGTTACAAGACATGATATAGAGTCAATTCCGTAGTCTCAGCACCGTTTGAAAGTCAGTGAGAAAAGACAGGCCCTTCTGTGTATGTATTATGTGTGTGATCTGATTCGCGTAGGTTGCCGTAGATTTCTGTTCACATAGGTCGTGCGCGTTAATCACGTACAATCGTATGATTGTCAAATAAAGAAACCTACAGTGTCTACAAAACCTACCTTCAACGCATCCTCTCAAATGTGTATGTCCACTTCGATGGGCCTCAATGGAAAACCACGCGTCTTAGCAGATTTGACGATAAGACATTTGAATTTAAATTTAACTCAATTTAAATTAAGTCAATTTTAAATTCTGTAAGTTTTCTTACAAATTGATCGATTTGATTGAAATGTAAAAAGGAGAGTACTATTGTAATTATAGAGCACCACTTTGAGCACCACCGCTTAGACTTCGTCTCTTTCTCATTAGGAACTTACGCGACAAAAACATCATTTTCATATTTTCTTGTAACAGTAAGAGTAGCATTCTCGACCATTGCGTGTTAACACTCAAACATACAATTGGGCAAAGTCTCAAACGTCAGGTAAACATGCCACATAATATATGCATTCCTTATATTTCCTAAAATTAACCGCTTGAATATCACCGCGTCATGGACCTGCTGAGACACGCGTCAATTAAAATAACAGCCTACCGACACACACATACACATCTTCAAATAAAAACAGAAATCCAAATTTACAAATTGAGATTATCCCTCGAGTCGACGAGGTCCTTTGCTAGCGCCTGAACCACCCTGGGCCGTCGTCAATTTGGCGGCTGCTGATTGGCCCCCGGCTGATTCTTCAGCATCTTCAGCGGATCCCTCATGTACCTCGCGAACACCTCCTTCTTGAATATCTCGAAGTGCTTGCGGTTGACGCTGTTCTGCCGCTCACGCCAGGCCGGCCGGCTCTTGCGCGTCTGCAGGCCCCAGTGGACCGTGAACGTAGGCGACAGCACCTTGAACTTGTAGCCCGCCACGTACATCTCGTAGACCTGTGTGCAACACGTTCGTGAATTTTTATTTCGTGTATCTCTGTAAGCGTGAGTGGGAAAGTGAGACAAAAGAGGGATAAATCACATTCAGGTTAGGTGGCGGTGGCGGCGACGACACGGCTATAAGTTATGGAGGCGATACGAGGGGTGTAAAGTCGAGGAGGAAGAAGAAGAAAAAAATTGAGGTATGGAAATTTAGGGCGGGTGAGAGGAAGAGGGACTCCGAGTTATGGATAGGGTATAGCCGCGGTGGCCCATAAGTGGATGAATGTAAATTTTCCCGGTGTACATAAAGAAGAAGGATTTTTCGAATAAGCGTCAATACTAGCAGGTGATGTATAATGTGCCCGCGTGGCTTGTGCTTTGTGGCGCGAGGCGAGGGTGAATATGGAAGCTGCTTAAATTTGAATATTAGAGTGTCGGAATATTGTTATAGTGTGGAATAGAAATGTGGTCATGGCAAGGACTTAATGGCTGGATATTCGGAAAAAACGTTGAATTTTGTACTCGAAGAACCTAAAGGAAATAAAAAACCGCTCCCAATTCATTGGCACGTAGCTTCCTCAAAATAATTTATTGATTCCTTTTATTAAATTAAAATTCAAAAAATAAATTTTTGACGAAAAAATTAAAAAAATTTTATGGAAAATATTAACTTGTAATTGTTTCATGGCTATTCATTGCTGTTCCATTTGTAATTTATTTTTTTGTGATTTTAATTCTTGTATGGAATGGAAAATAATCGCAAATACAAACTCTGATGAAGTACTATTCTTCATCAAACTTTTCTTCAAGTCCACTATCAACGGCATCTCGTCGTACATTGGGTCGAAATAAAAAAAATAATCTAAAATTGTGCTTTGATTGTATTTACAATGAAAATTATTGTATGGGAGATATAACGTATGTGCGTTTAAAGCAATTTTATTCTTTATTATATTTCTATAAAAATTATAATATAATTATATATTATTCTATATAAAATTTGTTATTCTGATTTTATAAATAAATGGGTCTACTTATATAAATATTATTCTTCTCTTTCAAATGCTACCCATCCCATTCAGATACATAAAGCCGTTCTCGAGAAATTACGATTTAAAAAATATACTTAGCCTCTTAACACTCGGTGTAGCAGCAGCAGAAGCAGTGTCAGTGTCAGTGCAGTGCAATGCCGACGGGCGAGATCTCGTCATTTTCGTCGCTCATACCCGCGCCGTTCGGAACTAACCTAAAAGCTTAGCGCACAACCTGCGCGAGAGATGATGGTGACAGTGTGTCCACATTGCATGCCGAATGCCGTATACCGTATGCCGTATGAGTAAGTACCTGTAGACTTCTTCGCTGATTGGTTAAGATTTACCAGTGAGCCAATCATCGGACGAGTCTACGGGTACTTACTCATATGGCGTACGGCATACGGCATTCGGCATGCAATGTGGACTGACTGTGAAGGAATGAAGAAATTCCGAGCGCTCGGAAGACCCAGCAACAAGAGCAGTGATGGCTACTGAGCGAAATCAGAAGGATATGGAAAGGTATGCCAAGCTCTTACGACTTCATTGGCCACTAACACTCAAAGACGTAGATAAGCATAAAAGTCGGATCAAAAGAAACTATATTCGAAAGTGGCGAGACCACATCGTTCAAGGACAAGGAGTAGAGGAATTTGAAGGAGATACCGTGGCGAACGAGTGGCTCAAGAGACCAAACGTACTAAAGCCCTCGCTGATTGCAAAGGCAATCCAGTTGCGCACGGACACGGCTGGAACAAGGATGGCGTTGAGGCGAGACCCACTAAAGAAAAACGCTATCCCCAACCAGTGTCGGAAATGTGGTTCTCCTTATGAGAATCTGCCACACATATTGGGCCAATGTGTAAACACAAAAAACATGCGCATCAAGCGACATAATGATATTAAAGATATAATAAAAGAGAAAGTCGCTGACAACTTTCAGATCTTAGATGAACCGAGGTTGCATCACGAAGGTAAACTCTTAAAGCCCGACCTCGTCCTAGTGAATGAGGCCGGGGCACTCGTAGTCGACGTTACCGTCCGCTTCGAGAAGAGCAATTACCTGGCGGATGCAGCCAAAGAAAAGAAAAGGAAATACGATGTGCTCCGCTCAGTGGTGAGCAAAATGTTTAACAAAACAAAAGTAGAGGTAGCTCCGATAGTAGTGGGATCGAGAGGAGCGCTCCCAGCGGACACTCGTAATGAACTTAAACGAATGGGGATAACGAGGAAGGGAGATTGGATGACGATATCATTAACAGCCCTCCGTCATTCGATAATGATCCTCGACCGGTTCATCGACTATGAGGCTGATATAGTACTGTAAGATACGTATAATATGGGTGGTATGTGTAATTGTCCATACAGTAATTGTCTGTATTTGTGTTTAACTGTAACAAAACCTCTACTTTAGCCGTCTCATCTGGCCTGCATATGATACTAATAGATGAGCGGCCAGCCCACTTGGAGTATAAAGAGATAAAGGGGGTGAAATACCACCTGCAACGAGAGAATGGAGGCGAGTCCCGTTTAACAACTTTATGCTCGATATACTCGAGTGGTGCGAGTCGCATGGCAGTCTATAATGAGGCAGCCGCGGCGGTGGGCCAGATCGGGCTAACGATCTGGGGCGACGGCCTCCACGCGGCTTTCCCCGGGCAACATAACAAATTACGGCCGACAGTCGCGTCTCGTGAATACAGCCGCACGAGAACCACTTGGTCTAATTTTTCCAAGTTCGGCAGGCTTCTATTGGCAGTGGCATATATGTTAAGTGTCTATTTATATGTCTTGTCCTGTATCGTCCTAATTTATTGAGAATTAAGACTAATACGAAAAAGAAAATCGTACTAGTACGTATTAATACTTTCATAGTGACTTCGCAATTTTAAGCAATTGACTATGCCCCACAGCCGTTAACACGGCAAATTTTATACAGAATAAGACTAACATCATTTTATCTCTGTGACAAAACAAAGAGTCGACTCTAGTCAAGCGCTCACTTAGTTTATAAGTGTTAAGTTTGTTTCTTTATATATGTTGTTAAGTTTAAGCCAACTCGGGGGTTAACCCGAGCAAGTATGGTCAGTTCATGACCACAGGTATAGCCGGGTCTTCTGCGTCTTAAAAAAATACATTTAGTGACAATTTATTACAAGCTAACCAATCACCAACATATTAAAGATAGAAAATTTGTTGATATCATTGGATGCTATTTCAACTAAATCGAGAGTCTGTAATAATAACTATATTCTCTCTGGAATTGTTAAATTCGTCTCACCTCTTACTTCTGGAATGATGGGCCATTACACTGCGATATGCCGATCCATTAATAATATGTGGAGTGAACGAAATGATTTAGTGAAATGCAAAAAAACGATATCAAACAAAACTTTTAACCTCAAATATCTCTGAAATTTATGTATCAATCATTTTTCCTAAAGAACTTAGCCGAGGGCTACCCAACATCTATCACCACAAGAAATTTTAAAGCAATTAAGACAATTTAACTCCCACAATCGTTGGGTATACAAAACTCATTTTCTTCATTTTTCAAGCTTTACGTTTTTGCTAATAACAAAAGAACCGTGATAGTTAGAGAATTTTTTTTTTAAATATAGGTTTTTTATGCTCTTTCGAATGCTACCCACTCGGCTCAAAAATTTAAATCAAATCATTCCAAAAAATCAAAAATAATTTTTTCGAAAATCAAAAATTCGACATAAAACAAAAATGAATCGGTGAATCATAAAAAATAATTTTCTTCCCGAATTCGGAATAAAAAAAAAACAAAAAAATGAGCCCCACCCGGTTAAAATCGACCGCGTGGGTCCGGAGATAAAGCGGTATACGTACATACACACACACACACACATCCATACAGACATTTTCTAAAATCATGTGATACAAACTTCTAACACCTTTAATCATGTTTCTAGAGAAATTTAACGAAACTTAAAATTTTACTATTACAAAGCTTCCTCTGGGAGGAAGCAAAAACGCTGCTAACTGCTTTAGCAGAATGCTTTCTCAAAGAGCTTTTCAATGTAAAATCATTAATACATGCTATAATATCATTAAAAATGAATCCATTGATATAAGATTAGTTGATAATAAAATTTTTATCACACTTTTTTTTCTATTTTTACTAAAAAAATATGTATGAAAAGTACATTATGTAAGAAGTGCGTAAAATTGGTGATTATAGTACGAGTCGGGTTTGTCAAAGATATGCTTTCATTTACAATAAACTATTTAAACTTCCAATTGATTTATTTTTCTCAAGATTTCTGTATTTATATTTTAACGGGCTAGATTCTGGGGAATAACTGACCTCTGGGCTACCGGTCGCACTGCTTCCGGTCCTCTCTGCAAGTCTCATTTATACACCAGAGCGCAGGTGATGCAGGTTTAGCTCAGAATCTCATCCCTCACATAATTTAAACGACTTAATATTTATTAAATCGTCGCTCCCGAATAAAAAGGTTTTATCTTGGGATCCGGTTGAAAAAGGCTTTATCTCGGAATCCGGTTGAAAAAAACTTTATCTCGGAATCCGATTAGAAAAAGCCTTATCTCGGAAGCCTTATCTAGTTGAAGAAGGCTTTATCTCATATGCAAATTTGTTTAATCTTGATTTAAGTTGGCCGCATCGACAAAATTTTTAACATTTAATTTAAAAAACAAATTATAGTTTTTTATAAATTGATTAATTAATTCTCAACGAGCAAAATCTCTTACAGTTAGTCGTAATACCTTTCCTACATCGAAATAGTGTGCTACATTATAGTTAGCCTGCACTATTTGATAGAAAATTTTGGCAAACGGCGGCACTCGTAGGAGAAGGAGGCATTATAATGTAGCACACTATTTCGATGAAGGAAAGGCATTGCGACTAACTGTAAGAGGTTTTGCTCGCTGAGGATCAATTAATCAATTTATAAAATTATATTACTATGAGCCGATAAAATCTCATTCGAAACAAATTATATTGTTATAATATATTTTTTTTATGGTTTAAGCACGATCTCATATAGATCTCACATGTCTGAAATACGTACAACGGTCTCCCGCGCAAAACAAAATTTGTGGGCCATACATTGCCCACAGTGTTGGACAAGTATGGGCAATATATGGGTCATTGCAAGCCACATTAGAGCAATATATGGAAGATACTCGGCCCCGGCGCCTGAGCCGAATTCGGGCTGGAATCGGGCTATAGTATTCCCACCAGTATCCCATATAGTTCCCATATAGTTGCAATATTAGTCCCATATTTATTTTCATGAGAACCATTAACAAAAAAAAAACAACATAAATAAATAAATAAGCGTAAAAAACAATTCTATTGTGCATGTAGTGGGACTGTAAAATATATAAAAAAAAAAAAATTCTTTGAGTGGATTTGAACCTCGAACCTTTGAATTACTAGACTTGCTCGCTACCGACTGAGCTATTTAATTATGTTTATATCAAAAGATCAAATGGAGATTATCTAGGCTGTAATCTGAAATGAATGATGATGTCGTTCAAGTATTAACCTCCATTTAATCCTTTGACATAAACATAACTAAATAGCTCAGTCGGTAGCGAGCAAGTCTAGTAATTCAAAGGTTCGAGGTTTGAATCCACTCAAAGATTTTTTTTTTTTTATAATAATTTTACAGTCACAGTACATGCACAATAGGATTGTTTTTTACGCTTATTTATTTATTTTTTGTTTTTTTTTTTTGTTAATGGTTCTCATGAAATTAAAAATATGGGACTAATATGGGAACTATATGGGATACTGGTGGGAAAACTATGGCCCGATTCCACAGCCCGAATTCGGCTCAGGCGCCGGGGCCGAGCATCTCCCATATATTGCTCTAATATGACTTGCAATGGCCCATATATTGCCCATACTTGTCCAACACTGTAGGCAATATATGGCCCACAAATTTTTTTTGCGCGGGTCTCATATGAGAATTATATGAGATCCCCCATATTAGATCGTTGTTAGCTTGAATTACATTCCCATATGAGATCTTATATAATATTTTCACGCTGGCGAATTATGCTATAGAAACAAATATTCTTTTAGTGAAATATACCTTTATCAGAATTCTGAAGCTTCTGCTTTAAAACCAAATTAAAAGCGAACTGAAAATCTTTTATCATGGCACATCAAACACGTAGCTTGTCTGACATCGTAAAATGGCAAATATATTATAACAATATAATTTGTTTTTTAAATTAAATATTAAAAATGCTGGCAATGCTGCCAACTTAAATCAGAGTAAAAAAAATTGCGTGTAAGATATTTAAAGCCTTCTTCATCTGGATTCCGAGATTAAGGCCTTTTTCAACCGGATTCCGAGATAAAGCCTTTTTCAACCGGATTACCAGATAAACCGTTTTTATTCGGAAGCAACGAAATTCTCTTCAAAAACAGATTTAAGTGAAAAAAGTTAGTAGTAGTATAAGAATATGGTCCTACTTCTAAGAGATTCCTAAACGCAGCGACGAAAAAAATTATTTTTTCGATTTTTTAATATTTTTCTTTATTATTTTTTAACCGACTTAGTTTTATCCGATTGAAGCAAAAAAAAAAAATATGGATAGATAGGAAATTTCAAGACCTTTCAGAAAATGAATCTAATTCTGATAGATCTCCAAACCTAACGACAAGAATAATTATTTTCGACTTTTTCATATTTTTCTTTCTTTTTTTAACCGACTTAGAATTATCCCATTGGGTCGAATAGATAGGAACTTTTTAGACCTGTCAGAAAATATACTTCTTCTGAAAGATCTTCAAACAGTGATGAGAAAAATTATTTTCGATGTTTTCATATTTTTCTTTATTTTTTTAACCGATTTAGTATTATCCAATTAACTATGAAATTGAACTTACACAAGTTCAAAATGAACTTTATTCCCATCTCTACTACAATGGCCATTTTATATAGCCTGAAAAGCGGGGTAAAAATGATGTCTGATTCCCTCTTTTACTTTACTCTCGCATATGCGGGAACAAAGTAAATTAGCGGGAATAAAGTAACATAGTCTAATATTTTACGTTTATGGTGATTTGGGTTAAAACTAACAAAATTATAACACATAAATACAAAATAACTTTTCAAATCTATGAAGTGGCCACATGGAGATGGGAATAAAGTACTATATGTAACACCCCGGATAACACAAGACGTTTTTTAATTGTCATTATGACGTCAAATTTTAAACCTCGCGACCTCAGAAATATAAGTTGATCAAATAATAATAACGTCAGTAGGACGTTAAAAATGTCCGCAGTATTTTTCTACCGATATTTCTTTTCATTTTTTCGACGTCATAAAAAGGTTAAAAATCTGTTAGAAGGACGTTAGAAAAATGTTAGAAGCACATACAATAAACGTTATAGAAACGTCATAGAAACGTCATATAAAACCTGATAAAAACGTCACAAAAAACGTCATAAAAACGTCATTTATACATTACATCTTTATACATATGTCTAAGCAGGCACGCCTATTAATTCGTTGTTTCTGTCAATGAACGAAATGGATGTTAAAAGTTGAAACAAGGGATCATTTAGATTTAACGGGGTTCCATAGTCCTACCATTACCGACCGCTCATTCACACAGTTTCAACCAGATTATTAAACACGTAGCTTCCTCAAACTTGATTTACTGATTCCTTTAATTAATTTTTACTTCCAATATTTAAAATTTCATACTTTATTTTGTACGATGTAAACGGTTTAAAATCGTTTTTATAAGTCTAACAACTCGTTAGGAGTTGATTTTACACGAGAATTCTCTTTCAAATGCTACCCATCACATTCAGATACATAGAGCCATCCTCAATACATTTAAAAAAAATTGGGAAAATTTTATGGAAAATATTAACTTGAAATTTTTTTAAATATCTTTGAAATTTAAGGACCAATCATTTTGCCCGAATAACTCGACCGAAAACTATCCAAAATCCACCTCTACGAGGAATTTTGAAGCGCTTAAGTCAATTTTTACTCCCGCAATAGTTGGACATACCAAACTCATTTTTTTCATTTTTCAATGTTTACGTTTTTATTAATAACAAAAGAACCGTAATAGCTAAACAAATAATTTTTTTAGAAAATATAGGTCTTGAAATTCTCTTTCGAATGCCGCCCACCCGATTCAAATACATAAAGCCGTTCTCGAGAAATTACGATTTAAAAAAAAGTGAAAAAATTTTAACCTCAAATATCTCCGAAATTTATGGATCAATCCTTTTCCTCAAAGAATTCAATCGATTGTGATACAAAATGTACCACTAAAAAAACTTTCAAACTGATTAACCCAATTTTACTCTAGTTATTGAACGACAAAAAAAAACACTTTTTTTTATAAATTATTTTTTTTCTCCAAAAATAATGAATAAAAAAACCTAAAAATTTAGTAAGTTATAGTACTCAGTATTCTTTATAACCAAAAAATATTCATGTTAATATCTTTTTTTAATTTTGAAATATAACCTATTTACTAAAAATGACGTTTTCATGAATAACTTATGACGAAATATAGCTAACGGCTTTTTTTTTTTTTTAAATTGTAGAAAATTTTATTCTGCATACAGAGAATTTATCGTATATAAATAATATTTGTTCTAAATATAAAAAAAATTGAAAATAAAAATTTTGAAAATTTAAAAATGGCGATAAAAAACAAAAAAATCGATTTTGACAAAAATAAAATATTGACCCCAATTGTTGAAGCAAAATCTGAAAAAATGATCACTCTCTCGTTAAAATCGGTTGAGTAGATCATGAGATATCAGAGTATACGGACATACATACACACACACACACACACACACACACACACACACACACACACACACACACACACACACACACACACACACACATCCATACGGACATTTTCTAAAAATGGTGTATTTCGATTCCAAATTTTCTATACAACATTCCTAAGACATTATCTCACAAACTTTTTTTTTTACTATCACAAAGCTTCCTCTAGGAGGAAGCAAAAAATACGTCGAATCAGACAAAATCAAGAGAACACTCTTCTGTATTTTTTGACGTTCTATCATCCAGTCAAAGTTTGGAGTCGAAATATCAAGTCGTTTTTGCAAAAACTTTGAACAAAGCGAAATTTAATTTTGTTCAAAGTTTTTGAAAAAACTGCTTCATATTTCGACTCCAAACTTTGACTGGGCGATAGAAGATTAAAAAACACAGAAGAGTGTTCTCTTGATTTCTTATGATTCGACGTATTTTTTTAATAATCTGGTTGAAACTGTGTGAATTGCTCGGTCGGTAATGATACGAGTATGGCACCCCCTTAACCTCTATTTCGTTTATTGACAGAAAGCGAGCAAGTCTAGTAATCCGAAGATTCCTAGTTCGAATCCACCCAAGAATTTTTTTTTTAGAAAATTAAATCTTAAGATATTGGCAATACATTGGAAATAACACCCAAGGCAAATAGCGCCAATAACTTTGCAATTGTTGTACATCTGTATTGCCAATACATCAGCGATATTAATTTCCAATATAGTAGCAATGTTGTTGCAATAGTTTCAATTTTTACGCGGGGTATAATACTTATGTATGAAGAAGCCCACCCCCCACCCTCTCTTTCAATACTTGCTCTTATAGACTGAACCTCATTTTTCTACTTTGAGATTGTTCGACGCCACCTAGCGAGAAAAAAAGATTGATTAATTCCAAAGATTTCGAAAAATATATGAGTATAACGCCTTTATGATGTATTTATTCCGGTTTTATGACGTTTTTATAACATTTTTATGACGTTTTTATGACGTTTTTATGATGCTAAAGTAATAATTCTTCGGACATTTTCAACGTTTTACTGACGTCATTATGACGTTTGATCAACTTTTGTTTTTGACGTCACGAGGTTTCAAGCTTGACGTCATAATGACGTTTAAAAAACGTCTTGTGCTATCCGGGACGGGACTAAAGTCGATCATTCCCTTAGGTGATCTGTAAATTTTTTTCCCTTAGATGATCACTGTAGTGAACTCACCCGCGGGAATAATCTGCGAATTTAGTCCCTTGTTACATAATGTACTATTATATTCCAGCCAAATATCAGCTTAATATCTCTTCTCAGTTTCCAGTTATGGTGCCGATAAACACGCACACACACATACAGACATTTTCTAGAAGACACATATTTCGACTTAGAGAACTCGAAAATATCAAAAATCATCGAAATCTCAGAGTAGAAAAATTTCACCGTTACAAAGCTTTCTGTTTAAGAAAGAGAAACTATAGTAAAATGTTGCCAATCTACGTATAGAACATTTCATAGAATAACTATTCTTTCTATCGTATTGAAAAAATATATACATATACATATTTTCTCCTCCTATCTATAAAAAGGCACAGACCTAATTTTCGCCATTGCAACACGTTTCAAAAAAGTAAATACAAACTTTCCCTCCCCACTTTCATGCTATATTTTATTTTTTACCATTAACGACGAGAGAAAAAAAGGTTCTTGAAATATTCAAAAACTTTCGAGTGCGTGTGGGTGGGTGTGTGTGGATATGTGTGGGCGTGTGCATGTGTGTGTGTGTGTATACACTCTGGAAACTTTTGCCGCGGAATGAACCGGGTATCCCATGTGCATTACATTCTCCGATATGTCTCCCTTCGCGTGCGGGCATATCCGCTTTTTTGCACAGCGCATAAATCCATTTTGCTCGTGATTGGCGATAACTGATCATCCGCAAAGAAAAGTAAAACGAAAGTCCACCTATCTCTCTCCCTCTCCTTCTCATCCTTCCACGTATTTACATACACGTATACATATACGGAGGTCGCGAGCAGGGAGAATATAATGAACGAAATAACGAGATGAAAAGGGACGGAAAGATAGAGGGAGAAAAGTCCTCTGGCGGAGGAGAGCCTCGTTGCTTTTCAAATTAAAGTTTGATCCGACTCGGGAGAGATAGAGAGAGAGGATGTCCGCGATCGAATCGAATTCGTTTCGGCTCGGCTCGGCGGCCGCGAAAGACGTGTCCGCCTTCGCGATGAGTGCGGGTACGGAAGAGGCTGAGGCCCCCGGATTACCGCGCGTTTCGTGATTGCGTCGTCGGCGCGTATTTGCCTACTTGTCTCCAGAAAAATTCAGAGCCAGCGAGGTCGAAGGGCCGCCCGGGAGGGACGAGGAGGAGGCTCCCTTTCGTCGATTTCCATCCGCGGAGTGTCGGGATAAATTTTCGCCCGGCGAATCGACGAGACGGAGATAACGCTCGTTATTTTGGTACTAACGTAATTGTGCTATGTTTCTAAAGGGGAAATTCGAAGTTTTTGCTAGGTGCAACCCGGGGTCTTTTGTTTTAGATTTTAATGATCAAAACAACTAAACTAAAAATTTGGTTATTTAAATATTATAAATTTTTTGGATAAAAGTATATCTAATATATAATATTTTAAGAGTTAGATTGTCAAGAAATATATGCAGCAGTAGAAAATGACAAGTATGGCAAAACGTAACATTTTAACGTCGTAAATAATATACATTCGTTCGTGTTTTACCAATTATACTATTGAATGTTAATTGTTATTCTATTAAATAAATTGTGCAAAGATGTTACTGGATTTTAATAGAAAGAACATTGTTTTATTCTTCAAATTCTTTACGATGGTTAAATTTTCTTTTACCGAAGCATCGAGATTCCAAGCCAATGCTATCAACCCAAGTACTTTAAAGGTAATACAATTATATAAACTCGTGACTTTAATCTATTTCTATACTCTAGCTATGAACACCTATGAAATAAATATGTTTAAAAATAGTACATTTCGACACTGGTGCGGAAGGTGATGATTTACTTCGTGTGACGTTTTTCGCACGAGCGAAGCAAGTGCGAAAAGTCACACGAAGTAAATAATCAACTTCCGCACTCGTTTCGAACGGTATTTTATACCACGAGAGCCGAAAAATCATGCCAAAGTTGTGATTTTGAGGTTAGAGTGGTATAAAATTAAATTATTATACAGGTGGACATTTTAAAAAAATAATCAAGTTTAAAGCTTTGCAATGGATATAAAATAATAGATTAACCTTCACTAGTAAAAATGTTGACCATAAAGTACCGATTTTTTTAAGCTAACTTTATTGCTCAGACAATATTCTGGTTTTATTTAATAATTATGTACCAATTTAAGGAGGTTGTCTAACAGCTACACTAGTCAAAATGAGTACACTTCTCAATTATTGTTTATTCACGAAGTATACTTTATTAAACAGGTTGCATAAATAAACTTCCACCAAATAATCATTATACGTTCAAATTAAACAATACTATTAATTCTAATTATCAATTAAAATTCCCACTACGAAGATGATTTGATCTATTTTTTGAGGATAATTGTACCTTTCTTGTATTCATTAATTTATTTAACAGTATCATCACAGACACTGAATGCATATTTTGAAAAGTGTTAAATAATATTGTTGACAATTCTTCTATTAAGTCAAAAATTATCGTTGAAATCTTAGCGTTAATTACTGAAATATTATGTGTCAAAGAGGGAAAAAGTATGATTTCCCATAAGTGCCCGTGTTAAACCGCACAACATGAAAACATTAATTTCTCGCTTTAGAATCAGTGTATCTTTCTAAAATTTTAACTGAAGCTGTTTTATACAATAATCTAGGTATTTTCAAAGTTTCATCAAATTCTTAGCGTTATTTCTATTTACCCTAGAACCTCCTTAAACTAAATTTTATCATTTACATTTGATATTTTAACTACTAGGAATACTTTAAGGTACATTGTGTTATTGTCACATATTGATTTTTATTAAAAGTGCTTCCATTTGATCAACACATTAACTATAAAATTTCGTTATTTCTACCCGCATTAAGAATTCATTATTTTTCATTCATTACTATTCATTCGATTTTGTAAATATTTATAAATAAAAGCCTGTTTTGTTCTTGTTCCATTCTCTTCTACTTTTTTTATAACATTTACTACTATACCAGTAAAAAAAATACGTTAAACTGATATCCCTATAGGTTACTTTGATATAAATGATATGACAACATACGTACACAAATTACGTTCTCACCGTGTCTTTGATGAGTAACGTAAACATTCCCCAAACTATTATACAACGTTAACCAAGGTATTCTCACGTGTTAAATTATCTTACATTTCCAAACTTTACTTTGCAAACATTAATAACAACATACCCCAAATCCACACGAAAATCTCCCAAGAACCAGCTCGAAATTCCGCTGAAGACAAAAAGCCATTCCCCCTTCAAAAACCTCTCAATTCACACTCGCGTACCATAGAGCACCCATCCGCATGGCCGCACCTCCGCAGCCCAGCCCAGCCCCCGCACTAAGCCTCAGCCGACTGCAGAATCGCGCGCTCGCGCGGTTAATAATACTGCCACTGCTTTCCTCCCTCGCGTCATCCCCGCCGGAACAAAGGCCCTACTAGCACAGCTACCAACCACTCTCCGTCCCTCCCACGTCTTCCGCAATAATGACTCTCCTGCTCCCTCTCATACGCGGCAAATACATATCAGCCGTCCGCGTATATACCCGTACGTATACGGGCGTGCACGGTTGATTGTTTCGGCGAAACAGTGGGCAAATTGAGATATGCCCAGGCTCTCTCTCTCGCGCGCGCGCCACATTCTGCGCGTACAGGCCGAATGCTGCACATAGGCCATTGTGCGCGCGCCAAGACGCAATGGGAATGTCGCCGACGAGCAGCGGCAGCGGCAGCGCCGGCGCAGGGAATTATCCGCTGCTTACACGCGCATACCTCATTATTATGCATTGTTTGCGCGGATGTATATATATATATATATATAGTGGAGGGAGGCGGAGCAGTCGGAGGCCGCGAGATAAATGTTTCTCGCCGAATTTCCCGCGAACAGCGCGGGGAGCCGAGAGGCAGGCGGCGCCGCGGTTCTGTGACTTTAGGGAGACAACGACGCCGGGATGACGGGAGCATGTGTTTTTGCCGGGGGTTAACTAGGGAGTCGGAACCTGGAATATGACGGATTGCAGAGTTACGTGCAGTGCTTATTTTTTGTGATTAATAGGTGTATCGCTTTTTTTATCATCTGATTTGTTGCAGTTGTTTTAGTTTAGTTTAGGAAAATCGATGCGCAAAACTCTTAATACACAATCAATGTTATATAAGCAAGTTAATGGCCGCAAAGTGCGAAAGATTATAGTAGTACATGGAACAAAACCGATTAGCAATATTGTACAATGGCTTAACGTGATTTTTAGAACTGAGATGACCGTAATAATTCATGATGTGTTAATTCTTAATGCATTCCAATTTTTCTGTCTAGCATGTAAGAGGGATTTTGGACAATTAAATTCCGTTTACTCTCTATCTAATATACCTAATAAGATAGGACGTGCTCATCCGTTGAAGTTTCAAATTTTACATACCCAAATTGCGAGCAAAACGTATAAAGCTTTATCAGATAGTCATCCGAAAGGTTTGTTACAAACTTAATTATCCGTTTCTCGTTGAAAATATACATCTCCGGTCACCGTCGACCTTTTATTTTACAGTACACAATCCAACAGTTACCTCGTAGGAAAAAGGCCAATCCGTAAAGTTCCTTGTGTATTTAAACATACACATATAGCCAATGCATGATAGAAGCTACGTCCGGATTTCGCATTCCCTCGCATTGCGCTCCTGTTATGTTTTGGAATTGGGAACATTTGGTATACTGCATTCCCGAGATTGCATTACAGACCTCAGGATTGTTTTCCAATGCGTGCAGGAACGCAACCTACAATAGCATTAGCACGAATATACAATACTTTTCAATTTGCAAAATTCCGACAGCGTGGTTTGAATTTCCTTTTCTTCATTTTCCGTGGCAGAATATTTGCGAATAATAAAATGTATCTCTCTCTAGGGTAAATCTAATAATGAGTTGAAACTGTCCTAACTCTTGAACTTTGTATTAAATTACTCACCGTGTGTAAGGAAGCGCTTGAATCAATACAAAACAGAGTTAACGGAATTCTATCGAAAATTTCTATGACACAGAAACTATAAAAATTAAATTACCGTAAAATACGATAAAAAGAAAATAACCACTCTTAATTTACCTATAGAACTTTTTTTTCATAGCGACTCCTGCACCCTGGTAGAAATTTGTCTATCTGAAATGGCTAAAATCTCAATAAATAAGTAGGAAAAATGGCTAGTTAATAGACCCCGGTGAAACGCTTTTTCTCCCATTATTCGCACATTTAATAAATTGGACATAACCTTCAAATTTTCGTTTTAAGTTTACTTAAAGAATTGACGTTAAATTGGACGGTATTCAACTATAACTGATAGCTTACTAAAATATAAACAATATGAGCAGACAGAAAAACCATTTACAGCAGTCCTTTTGAAGATATTACGTAGAATGTATTTATTGCCATTAGATTCTGTCTCTCTCACTCCTTGTCATAACAACAGGCCTTCTACTAGCCATTTCCAGACTAAAAAAACTGATCAGTTTTAATACCTTTAAAATACTCAAGAACAAGCTTGTGCTTGTCTTCGAAAAACTCATTCTATTTTTCAATCTATTAAATATTCGAATAATAGGGAAAAAAGCGTTTCACCGGGAGTTAGAAACTGGACAAGGGAAATTCCCATTTTATAGCAAGTTTCTAATATAAATAGCCAGTTATTAGTTAGAAAATGTTTTGGATTTCCACCAGGGCACTTTTACCTCAAAAACTGTCACTTACAAACCCCAATCTAGCGTACGAGCCACACACGTGCACCCGACCTGTGTCAATTCGTCCTCCAAAAATATACCCTGTACGTGCACGCGCGCTCCACAATGTGCGTAATCGCATTTTCGCGAGCGTGGGCTTTTACGATGGTTAATACGAATTATATGGAGGGACGGATTTTTCTTTGAAACAGTCACACTGCACTGCGGATGGAAATTAATGGGGACCTCGAGAGAGAAAGAGAGGCAGAGAGAGAAAAATAGAACGCGTATAATATACGTAAAAAGAAAGGTAGGTGTAAGAAGGAGAGACGGACGATCGACCACAATTTCTGCTCGTTACCACCCCCCGCAGTAGAAGGAACGTTCAATGTAAATTCTGGCGCGGAAGAGGAAAAGGAAGGCAAAGAGAGGGACGTGCGTGCGCTGGCGTGTAGCGTCTGAGGAAGCGTCGCCTCGTTAGCGAGTTAACGTATAGGAGGGCTGGCTCTCGTTTGACGGAGGAAGTTTAAATAATCAAACAAAGCTTTTAAGGAATGAGTAAAAAGATGAGGAAGTACTCGTTGTAGAGCTGGCGATGTTTCTTTATTTTTTCTGCTGGGAAAATTTGTCTTCGGAGACACTTGAGAAACTTATTGTGGAATAAAGATGATAATTGTTTTAGTGGCATTCAGTATTTCGTGCAAATATTCTATTCTATTATTTACATAATTACAATTATTATTATTATTATTATTATTATTATTATTATTATTATTATTATTATTATTATTATTATTATTATTATCATTATTATTTTTATTATTTTTATTATTATTTCTATTATTTACATATTTTACAATGGGAAATTTAAAAAAATTTTGTTATCAGCATGGTTTTATGGGTTTTACATTTTATATCCCTAATATTAGCTTGCGGTATTCCACGAGAAATTTTATTATTCCAAGTCTTTAACCTTTTAGCTGCGAGGGCGGTCGATATATGGACCACTCTAGAGACAAAGAATATTTGAAGTTTTTAGATCAAATTTGATGTTCTGAATACATAACAAATAGTTTTAAAATTTCTCAAAACATTCTTGACCTTGAAATACTGATTTTCAAGGTCAGAATTATCAACAGGAATTTTTTTATTATTTTTTATGTATTCAGCACATCAAACTACGTACGAAAACCGTCTAAAAACTTGACTTATAGTAGGAATGAAATTTGACCTTCAAATGGTGATTTTCGAGGTCAAGGGTGTCTGCGAGAATTTTGTTACTATTTTTTTCATATTCAACGCGTGAAATTACATAGAAATACCCTCTCAAATCTTCATAACAAAAGAGACAAATTTTTTTACATTGTACTTTACGTTGCCTGCGGGGCTGGTCGATATATGGACCAGCAGTCAGGTCAGCGACTCTATCTGAGATATCCAGTGATATTATGTATACATTTTACATATTCTGAGAGGTCAATTTGTACTGAAATTTTCCCGCAGCCTAAAGGTTAATATTACAAAGAGCATAGTAGAACTCTTCGATTTACTTAAATTATCCATCGCATAGCGACGTGACATCAAAGCCATGAAATCCGAAATCCTCACCCCCTTTGAGTGCGAGGCAAAAAAACGGCGTCATCAAGCTCCTACTCGCGCGAAAAAATCAATCCGAGAGAAGAAGCGAGTGTGAGCGAGAGAGAAGACTATCGGAGTTTCGCGCTCGGAGAAGTAGGCAAGAAGCAAAAAAGTTGAAGCTCGGAGCGCGCGAGAGATAGGATATGGGATGCTGCTGCTACTGCTTCTGCTGCTGTGTCGAGACACAGACAAGACGAGGCGAGGCGCGACTAAGTTTATGCGGGAGGTAGGAGGGATGGAGACGGTGGAAGACGATCGGATTTCTAGATGGAAAGGCGACGGCGCACGGGTAGAAGAGCGAGCGAGAGAGAGAGAGGGAGAGAGAGAGATAAGGCAGCTAGACGTGACGCGGGTCGACGCAGTTCGCCGACAAGCCGTGAAACTCGTTTCGCAGGCAGTTAAGCGAGTTAGGCAAAAGCATTTTGGTGCGCTCGCACGAGCTCGCACAAGCTCACGCACTCTGGATCTCTGTACATGTGTGTGCATAGGTGGGAGGGCGTGTGTGCCGCTGTGTATATACGCTACCTGAGTATTTCTGGTGTAACCGTAGCCCATAAAACGCTCGTCATGCGGGGGAACGACGTCCCTCGCAACGTAGAACGGCTCGTAGAGAAACTCGAAGTTGGTCACGTCGTGGCTCACGTACGCCCGGCCGGTTTTTAAGTTCTCGTGGGCTTTATGGCCAGGCGCCGTGTCCAGCATCCACCTTTAATAGGAAAACTTTTATGCCTTATCGCACGAGCACGCGTAACCCGCGAAAAATCTCATCGCCCAACCAGGTATACATACACACACGCACCTCCAGACGCGTCATGTGTTCATATATACGTGGCGCAAGCGTATATTATATAGCTGTATTCGTTATACTAACCGTGTGAAGTTGGTAGCGAATTGGTTGTGGATGAAGACCTTCTGGTGAAAGGGTCGAGCGAGGCCCTTCTTGGCCAGTCGGATGAGCTCGGACTTGTTCTGGGGGAAGCGGACACGCGCGTCCAGCTCGTAGGTCGGTATCACGTAGGCGCACTTGTCGCACTTGTCGGTGCGCAGGAACTCGTCCAGCACCTGACTCAGATTCGTACTAGGTACGATATCGACGTCCGTCAAGAATACGTAGTCCGTCTGGCAGTTCTTCCGCGCTAGGTTCCTCATGTGGTTCTGCGGATAGACGTTGCGTATCCTCCAGTTGGTCTGCTCGTTCGATATGGATCTGGTCATCTCGGTCAAGGTTTTCTCAGGTTTCGAGCAGTCGAGAAAGTCGGGAAGGGGAAAGTACCTAGGCTGCTGCTTAGGCGGTCGATTCTTAGGTATGGCTAGTGAAAAAATAACGCGGTCCCTGATTGGTTCGTAGCAGTGGCGCATGTACTCGAGGTATTTCTGCATCACCTCAAATTCCTCGTCACCTGAGGCATAAAGCGCCACCGATATCGTACCGGTCCACTGATGCACAACCTGAACCAAGGAATGCAGCTTCTCCAGTGACGTCTGCGTTGCCAGGCAGACTTTCGTCGATTCAGATATCTCGATGAATCTCGAGCCTATCATGACTGCGTCGAATAATCGGTACAGTCGACGTTGATCCCAGCGACCTAATCGAATGTCTAAGTTGAGCGAAACCGAGTCATCTATTGAACCGACCTGGTCCTGAAAGGATTTCTGGTAGGTCGTCGATGAGGGGCAGGGATTGGCTAGTGTTATTGGATCCCTGAAGTCGTTGTTCAGCGGTTCCTTCAGCGGATCTACATCCTCGGGCTCGAGCTCGATCCTGGCTATGCCTGCGGAATGGTTGCAGGTCTCCGACTGCAGGAGCAGAAAGGTCAAGAGCATGTTCGAGAAGCCGAGGACAATGACGCTGATCAAGCTGAGGTTCCATGGCCGACATCCCAACTAAAATAGTAAAAAAACATAATTATATCAACTGTTGATTAATAGCTTAGACAAATTTACTATTGAAATCAAATCAAATAATTGACTTCGATAATCCTTTTTATTCTGTTTCGCTTATAACGGACACATATCAAAAATGAAATAAGTAGCAGAAATAATAAGCAGCTTTTTTTCTTATTTTTGTTTTCCACACTTTACAAAAAAATTTTTTTGTATTATCAATAACGAATGCAATCTCGCCATGATATACTACATTTTCCGCCTTGTATGAAAATGCTAAAGAAGTTTTGGAAAAAATTTTGCCTTAGAAATTCGAAAAACAGAATCTCCTATTATTTTAACATAGAATTTATTATAGTTTCCAGGAAAACACCCTGCACTTCAATAAAAATGCAGGGAATAGATGAATAGAAAGCGGTGTATGCGTGGACCTATACGATTTATTGAAGTTCAAATAAAAATTCCATAGATATCATATTCAATTCATACTGCTCTTCTATGGCCTCTTTATTAATTTCAAATTTATCTATATAATGTTTATTGAGGAAAAAATTTTAAGCCATAAAATCTCTTTTTTAATATAGAGAAATGCCATACTATTGTAGCGTTTCATCAAGAATTTGCAAACAGCTATAGCCTAATAAATAGTTCGATCCTAATGCGTCCAAAATACACAAACCAGAGTCACAACAGGCAGTCTGTAACCCTTGTCCTAAAAAATTCAGCACCGCTACCTGAAAAATTCGAGAAATCAGAGCGACGACAACTCTGACTACGAAGACGCTCTCTACGACTCTCTCTCTCTCTCTCTCTCTCTCTCTCTCTCTCTCTCTCTCTCTCTCTCTCTCTCTCTCTCTCTCTCTCTCTCTCTCTCTCTGAGAGGGCTCTGCTTTAAGTGCGGGAAATGGATGGTGGGAGGCCAGGGCGAAAGAAATAGAGGAACTAACGCGCAAGAGCGCACGAAGTGGTTGTAAATTACATCAGGTAAGTTCCACGCTCCTTAAGACCAGCACTCCCTCTCTCACTCGGGACTCTATCGTGAATAGCTATTTGAGCGTGAGAAGTTTCGAGCTCGTTTGCAATTTTTGCCCTCCCCGCTGCCGTTGCCGCCGCTTGCGCAGTATATAGCGGACGATATACAAGAAACTCGCCGACAAGGTAATTAGCGCGACATAAAACGTCACGGCAGCGGCATGCAAGTACGCGAGCGCCCCCTCGCTCGCTCACGAACCTGCAGTTCACTTTTTCTCCTCGAGGAAACTTTCTTCGTCACAGTTGCCGAGCGCAGCCCTCTGCTACTCTTTTCAGCGGGAGAAACGACCGAGAAATCTTATACGAGTGCGCGCGCGCGCGTGCGAGTCTGCCAGTCCTTTTAATTCTTCATTTCATTATTTCTGCTTTTCGCGTGCGCTCTGCACTCCCTTTTCCTCTCTGCCCCGTTTTTTCTCTCTTCTGTCTTTTATTTTGCCGTCTAGTGTACTAACGCAAAACCGCGGATATTAAAATCCACGCGTGCGTGCACGCTGCCGCGACTCTGAAGAACCGCAATTATGATTGCACCACTCAAACGTCCGTTATGCGCGGCAATCAATTCTATAAAAGAGGGCATAATCTATGGACGCTGCTCTTTTAGAGAACAACGACAGAGAGGGGAAAAAAGGAGAGGCAAAAAGGCCACACGCTCTTTCACGCAGATGCACACCGCTCGAAAAGCCTTGACCGACTTTTATGGGAAAACGGATATCGAAATGCGCGCATCGACCGTAGAGCGATGGAAAGAAAAGAAGCAACGGCGCCCTTGCGTACTGGTCATATTCCACTTAACAAATCTCTTTGATCGGCGAGAGAGGGAGAGATGTAGGTGCAGCGCGTATGAGTGTACGACGATTTGAATATTGTGCGCCTATGCTGTTTCATGCACTTGAACAGGACGTGAATGAGGAAACCGCGGAAAAATGTTTAACGGGAAAAATTATTTTCCGGAAAACTTTTTTTTCTGCCTTTTTTCCTCTCTTGCGGCGCACGCTGATTCAAAGGTACAAGCGATTTGTAAGACTTGATATTCCATTTCATTCCGCGACCCAATTTTCGGACTTGATTCAGAGGTGCAAAAAAATGAGGGAGAAAAGACCTGACGTTAAATAAAAAGCTGAGCGAAGAAGAGAGAGAGAGAGAGAGAGAGAGAGAGAGAGAGATGGAGAGTGAGATGTGTGAATGTGGGTCAAGAAGGACAAAAGTTTCACAAGGCTGTTTCAAAGTTAGGTAACTAGGGTCGCGGATTCAGGAAATTTAGAGTAATAAGACATTTATAATGCGAGCTGTTTTAAATAGCGGCTTTTTCGACGTATAACGCGAGCTTTTAATTAAATTCGTTGAAATGATATTTTTATACTCCAAACGAAACGAAATCCGCCACTCTTTTTGTTACTAAATTTCTCTTATTCCTCACATTTTAAGAGAATTTTTCAAAGTTTTATTATATATTTTACCATATCGTTTATCCATTTTTAATATCTTTGGTATCCACATCGAACTCTATTTAATACTAATCAAAATTCTAGGAACATTGATTTATCCAAATATCATACGAAAAAATGTCACGATCCTGGAAAGCCGTGGCCCCTTGACTTGCCGACACAAATCAATATAAAAGTTTCATAACCCCAAAATTAAAATCCTCCACATTGACGAATTCGCAGAATATTAATAACCCACGTCCTCTACACATATCAAGAAATGCATAGGAATCATTCCTCTAAAAGGAGACACTCGACACGTTTAATCAACTATGCATCCAAATATATCCGCTGCAGAATCCTATCCGGCGATCGCCTCTCTCTCTCTATCTATCTATCTCTCTCTCTCTCTCGCTCTCTCTCTCTCTCTCTTCCTCTCCCCGTCTCTCTCTCGTTGCGAGATCGGGCACTTCAGACCGAACAGCATTTTATGCGCGGCCTCTTAACTGCTGGAAGCAGTGGTTCATAAACAAATTTCAAGGTACATTGACGAAAATGATATATATTAGACAGTCGTCAATCAGGGTTTCGAAAGAAACACAGCACACATACTGCACTCCTAAGTTTTGTCGACCAGTTCGGCAAAGCAGCTACAGTCAGGCTTTTGATATGCTCAACATTCTACAATTCGTCGACAAACTGAGTAACCTTCACTTCTCGGATAGCGATTGGTCCTGGGTTTACTCGTTCTTCGGCAGATCGCCAGTAGTCAAAGCTCCCTTAGCCGAAACTTCCAAGCCCACTGTTGATAGTGACCGTGGTTGTGACCTTGACCATGGCGTTCAAAGTCATTATGAGGTCAAGTTGATTTTTTCAAATAGAAGCCCCTACTTTTAAGCAAAATGGTCAGAAAATTTTGCAGTCAGATATGACCTTGGGTACAACAAATTTGACCTTGGATGTTATGCCAAGAAAACGGACAATCTATTAGTTAGTGTGACTGATTCAAGATCATTGGCGTCACCATCGATAGCACCTTATCCTAGTTCAACCAATGTGTCGCCACGCCACAGAAATGCTTCATAAAATGTAATAACTCTGTACCTCACAGTACCTAGCTTTTATTAGTAAAAACGCTTGTTTTACCTCACTTGGATTACTACGCTGTGCTCTTATTTGACCTGTCATCCGAGCTTACCGAAAAGCTACGAAAATGCAAGCATGCTGCGATTCTTTTTGCAACGAGGGTAAAAAAATATGACCATATTACACCTTCTTACGTCGACAACGCGATCCTGTCTACTTAGCGCCAAAGTTCCGTTTTCGATCTAATAATGAACCAGGTGCCAAACACTGCTCTCTTCTTGATCTGAAAGTAGAATGAGCGCGCCTGGAGTGCTATTCGCATTCATTTACCGGTCATGCTGCTAACCTATGGAATGACCCACCACACAACCAACGAACATTCTTCCGGGAACATCGTTTCAAGCTGCTTATTTTCAGGCACCTTTTTATCGGACTCCCGCCTTTTCTTTTTGTAGTTGTTTCTACGTATTTCATTTCTTTTTATGTATCGTTCTTAGCACATCACTATATTTTATTACCTGACACGTGCCTGGACTAGGGCTTACATTAACTTTTCAGCGGTTATTATGCGACTCTTATACCTATTGCATTCTAGTCATGAGCCGTTCTCTATTTTATTCATTTTATTTATATTCGCCTTTGTACCTTATGCGCTTTAATCTGTATGTGACTATCTTAAGCTTTTTTTGTTCCAGTCTACACTGTATGCCTCATGCAATAGCTATGACTATCATGGGCCGTCGAGTTTTTAGTCGTCAATAAACGATATTCTCTCTCTCTCTCTCTCTCTCTCTCTCTCTCTCTCTCTCTCTCTCTCTCTCTCTCTCTCTCTCTCTCTCTCTCTCTCTCTCTCTCTCTCTCTCTCTCTCTCTCTCTCTCTCTCTCTCTCTCTCTCTCTCTCTCTCTCTCTCTCTCTCTCTCTCTCTCTCTCTCTCTCTCAACCCCGGTTAACGAAGCTACCCCTATACCTATAAACATATATACACCGGGGCAGCAGGTAGCTACGTAATTACCGTGTCTCGCTGGCATAGGACCGAGCTTGTTATTAGCGAAGAATAGAGCGCGCGCGCTGGCCGCAAACTCTCTCTCTCTCTCTCTCTCTCTCTCTCTCTCTCTCTCTCTCTCTCTCTCTCTCTCTCTCTCTCTCTCTCTCTCCGGCTCGAAAATCTCGATGATACGGCGGACGCGATATATACGATAACAAGCTGAGTCCGCATGATCAATCACGCAAACGTACGGGCGTGCACTGCTATACCACTCTCCGCCTCTCTGACAATTTGTCGCGCTCTGTTTTGCCATGCCTATGCAGTATCGTAGCTTTCAGAGACGCAAGAGAGAGAGAGAGAGAGAGAGAGAGAGAGAGAGAGAGAGAGTCAGCTGCGGCGGGTCACGCGACTGCGCCCGCGTATGTATATGCATGCGCGTGCGTTTGCGAAATGTATGCGCGAGCGAGCATAGAGTGGAAGGAGGAGGAGACAAGCGCCGTCGTTCCGTTTCATAGACGATAAACGTCCGGTTCAACGTCTTGCTGCTGTTGCTGCGTCTGCGCGAATACTGATGCTGCTGCTGCTGCTGCTGTGTATTGTGGGTGGCTGAGTGTGTTTTCATTATTTTAGATATACGATACCAGCGGCTTCTCTGCACGTTTATAATGCTGAATCGAGGAAGAAATGGCGTAGGTTGTAGATGAAGAAGTTGAAGAATATTTAATGGAGCGGGAAAACCTTTCTGGTAGAGTTACTATAAATTGTACACTGCAATTGTTTACTAGGATAAGATAATAGATTGGACTTGTAAGTTACAGTGTAAGTGATGAATTAAATTATTCATACTATATCTGTTTTAAAAATACAGACGTCAATTCATATTCCGCTACGTTTGTTAAAGATAAAGCATTCGTCTTGACAATGTTTATCCGCAGTGCTTTTATAGTTAAATAGGAGAGTTAAATTTAATTTAGCAAAATTAAATCTTAATTAAGTTAAATTAAAGTAACGAAAAGCTGTAGTCTGCTACGTCAGCCTCTTAACGTTCACGTAGATTACGTTTATAATTCCTTGTTAGTATGAAATAAATTGAAGTCAAAGTAAAATAGTGGCGTACTTTTAATAAACATTATATTAAAGGGCAAAAGTTTTCTTTGAAAAAAAAAAAAAGATTAGCTCCGCCTCGGTATATTTCAAACAAAGAACAACAATAAGCGTCGAAAAGGGCTCAATACAAACAACGAATTTAATCTACGTACTTTAAATTTGCTTTAAACTTCGTATGTTTATCGAGAGCGGAAAAAACTAATTTCCTTTTCAGAATCGAGTGGGCATTACACGTGAATTGGACTATTATTTATTCATTTTGCATTCGCATTTAATGAACGGAATGAAAAGCTAACTTCGTAATTCTCGAAGGTTTACTAATTACAGACTTTCTCCTCTGCACTTGAGAATAAAGAATTTGTCTTTTTCCTTTTTAATAAAACTTTTTAATGCAAAACTTTAAATTCGGATTATTTTCGATTTACCAACAAAAGAAAATATCATCGGAGCGGAAACTTTTGAGTGTTTTAAAAAATCTTTCTCGGAAAGAACTTCATTTAAAAAATGTTATGCTTTCCCGAAGGCTATCCCTCTTTTTTCGATGAAAGAAATTACTTCGTAGATTCAAGACTGAACAGTCTAGAGACAGCGACTGCTCGCTTTGAAAAATTAAATGTTAAAATGACCGAGAAAGAACAGTTCTTGAAGATGTAAACCTTTATACTCTTGTAAAAGATGAGATTTCATGCATTCAGCCGACATTTGATCTTTTTGAATGCGAGATAAAGTGACGTAAAGCGCTCTGAAGATTTGGACCTCCTGACTGCCTCGGAATATATCCGATCACTGCTTACAGTGTTTTATTCGTATAGTCACAATGAAATAACGATTATACGGAAAATATATATTTGAATATAAATTTTGCAAAAAAAAAGTAAACAAATTTTATACACTTATGTATAAAATTGACCATAGTTTCTGTGATATATCTCAGCATGTCAACCTTTTCAGAGTAAAATCAATATATAATTTTAATGGCATTACTTTCTTCTATAAACTTTTAGTTTCCAATTCGACATAAGGAACTTTCTGAGTAATTTGAATTCAGCTAAAATATCTATTCTGTACAATATACCTGCCAATCAAGAGAATTTAATTGCAGACTTAAATCTATTTTTAATTGTTCTGTAGTTAAGTTGTACCAGATGTGGAACTTTAAAGGTTTGTGTACTTTCAAAGATCAAAGTGAAAAAAAAAACGTCGTCACAATGTACTAGTATAATTTTATACTAGGTTATTTACAAATTTCAATTATAGACAAGTTTGAATAATGGACAATAATTCTGACACGTATTTATAAAATATTTTATACGGCACTTTTCGCCTAATTACTCAAAACTATTCATCAAAACTCCCCAGAGAAACTACCTTTAATAAAACCAAACCACATCACCATTTCCCACAATATTCTCTCGCAACTAACTATACACTATCCACTGTTTATGAATTACCATAAATTCCAGTTTCAGCAGCCCAACCGCGCATTTTATACCACCCTTATAATAACCCTCGCCCCTTGCATTTATCCGCTCGCTGTGTATAGAAGCCACTAGATTCCAGTTGAAATCCACAGCTCTAAGTAACTGCAAAGAATCCTCGTTAAGAAAGCCTCTAAACCCAGCCTCTCATCCTTCCCCGCCCTCTCCTCCCCCGCCCTCAGCTCCATTGTGAATTTTCATTACTCTCAAAATTACCCTTCACCCGCCAGATTAATAACGCGTCAAAGGTAAACCGCGTAAAAAGTGGCCTCCCTCTCCTCCTCCTCCCCCTCATAAACGCTACAGCGGCGGCGCAGCAGCAACAGCCAGCCAAACCAAGAAGAATAGAAGGGAAAGAGAGAGAGAGAGGGAGAGAGAGAGAGAGAGAGAGAGAGAGAGAGAGAGAGAGAACAGCGGCAGGTCCAATTGCAGCTTACGCGCGCGCCCCGACGAAAGGAGCTCGGAAATTTCCCTCTCGAGAAAATTTCTCCTCGCAGTATCGGGGCGCGCGCAACTATTATACGGCGATGCTGGAAAAAATAACCCGGCGACGCTCGGCGACAAAGGACAATAATGGAGATCCTGCGAGCGAGCGCTCGGGATGGATTTCTTCGAAATTAAAAGACTCCGGCCGGGAAAGAGCATTTAAAATATAAGGAAATAAGAATCCCATCGCGTCGTTTTTAATTTCACGCAGGGAGCCACCACGCCGCCCCGTATAATTAGAGCCGTGTAATTGCGCGAGATTCGCGCCCCACCGTATCCTGTGTTGTCGAAAGCGCAGACAGCAGCAGCAGCAGCAGCAGCAGCAGTAGTAGTGCGAGGCGCGTTTAGCGCGATTCGTTTATTATCGCGGCGGGAGTATCTTTCTTGCGCTCCACCTTCTCAATGGACTATTCAGCAGAAGCAGCAGCTTCGCAGGAATAAAGCGGCTGGAAAATCCCGGGGAGATAAAGCCGGGGAGCCGAGAGATAGCGAAACGAAAATGGATGGAGCGCGCGAGATAAAGTGCATAGTCGAAAAGAGGGCCTCTACCGTATTTTCGTAAAGATTAAAATCTCGCGAAAGGGTATAGAAGAAATGCCGGCTATCAAAGCCACCGTCCCAAGTCATCCTTTCAATTTATATATTCGCCACCCCGATGGACGTATGTGTGTGTGTGTGTGTATGTGTGTATGTCGATATATAGTAAACCGAATGGCATTCGTTACTCGCTCGCGTGCGACTCTTCCGCGCGAATCGGAAATGCATTGAGCCTCTAGGCCACCGCTTTACTTTTCTCGGCCGCAGCAGCAGCAGCAGAAGCTTTATTTCCTTCGCTACCTTTAATAGCCGGGCCTCTGAAAGACGGCGGCGGCTTTTTTATCGAGGAGCTTTACCTTCCTTTTACGCGGCCGCGTATATACCGAGTGAGAACGCAAAGTAGAGGGAAAATCTCTCTTGTGCCGCTCGGAAAATCAAGTTTCTCAACGAGAGATAGGACAGAAGGGGGGAGGAGAAAAAATGTATATATACACCCGCGCGATGTTAAAGTAATCCGTGCGCAGCCGCAAACGGCGCGTGCATACACTCGCTGGGGTACCGAAGAATACCTAATAGTGTTTACCTCTCGTTAGTGAGGTTTGTCGACTTCTCTCTCCTCTCTCTCTCTCTCTCTCTCTCTCGTGTTTTTCTATCTCGCTGCGGCTGCGCGCTCGCGTAATTGGTGATGTTAATTTTCGTCTTTTTGAGCAGGAGCCGGTCTCGCTTTCCTCCCGGCTACGACGTCTTGACTTTGTCGGCTGTGCCGAGCGCGCGCGCACCCCCAGGCGGGGCGCTTGTGATAAGAATGTGGGAAGACAGAGGTTGAGAAGATGGCTGAGAAAGTTTGTATAACGGGTAATTGTTGTGTTTTTTCCAAAGAGGATTGCGTTTGTGAACGAGAAAGGTATAGGGAGGGGAGGAAGCTCGGGTTGGGGAGTTGAGTTTTCAAGGGGATTTGAGAAATGAGAGGTGATTTTTAAGCGATGGCAGCGGTCTTTTAACGCTCGAGTGAGTGCAATTTATTTTCGTAAGCGGCGACATGGATGGAGTCGTTTGTGTAACTGTTTTTGAGAATACTGAGAAAAGAAGTTATTTTCTGATGTTTAATGCTTTAACACTGATTATCTATATTGACTGTTTTTAAAAGGCCAAGTTTCGCATATTATAATTGGAATGTCTTTTTAAATTACAACTTTTTGAAATGCTAATTGTGACTTATATTTTGTTTTAAAATTTGATAATTTCTAAAACTTTAACTCAATATTTGTTATAATATTTTATTTAATGCTTTAAAAAACCCTGGTAGAAACTGTCTCTATCGAAAATAGCCAGAAAGTTAATAAATAGCTAGTAAAAATAGTTAATTTCTGGATAATGATGAAACGATTTTTCCGGTCATATTCTCTATTTAATGGAGATAAGGTAACCTTAAAATGTTGTTATTAAATTTCTGTAATCTGATCATGTATTTATTTATTTATTTACCAGAGTAATACAGTAGTAATTCATGTTATTGTTAACTTCAAGACACACGTTATGTCTCTGAAACAACAAACATCCTATAGAGATAGTCATAGCTATCTGTACATAGGTCCGGCGTATATCGTAACACTTACAAACTAACTTAAAATCTAAAATTCTAAGATTAATATTATATGTTGGGCAAAATAGTAGATGTTCCAACCTATTCTTAAACAACAGTTAGATTATTTATTTAAAGCATTATGTTTAAAATATATTAGCTCTAATCCATTTCTTAACTTTTATTTTATTATAATTTTTGGTAATATCTAGATTTTTGAGATTTGGATTAGTTTTCGGTAGACAATTAAATATTTTTATTGCTCTGATGTGGTTGTTTTTATCACTAACAGTTTTCGAACACTTAGGTGGTATTATAAGTTTATTTCTGATTATGCTGGTTGATGTCATGTATAAACTTTTAAGGTCATTATAGTGATAGGATACACATTCATATGCGAACATTTGTTTTAGTTTCAGAGGATTATCTTGATTAAAAGTGTTTTTGTTTATAATTTTTAAAATTCTATTCTGCGTCTTTTGTAATAATTCTATGTTGCCTTTGCATGCACCACTCCATACAATATTCCCATAGCTAATTATACTATGGAAAAATGCATAGTATATCATCTTAAGTATATCAGTTTGCATGTATTTCGACATTTTATATAGTACATATATTATATATTTTGTTTTCTTTATTATATATTCAATTGTGTTGCTCCATCATGTATCTCGTTGATTACTTCGCTTTCTATACGAGTATATATTACACACACACACACACACACACACACACACACACACACACACACACACACGCACGCACACACACACACACGCACACGCACACGCACACCTATTTTAGCAATGTGGCACTAGCGCTGTTTGCTGCTGTTACACTTGGGCTGGATCCTGTTACACCGAGAAATGCTGACGTTGACGGGCTTTGTATACTTCGGTTTTGTGTCTCACTACTTATATCGCCGATTTTATTTGTTGGCATGCGAACTTGTGGCATATTTTCTGTCTTACCGATATACCTTGGTAAGGTAGGTTTTTCTGGGTAATCAATTTTAGCTATGCTTCTTTTCAATTTGTTTTTCAGAATTAAACATAGCGCGCTATCATTTGCCACGTGGTTGGTGTCATTATATGTAGTTTCATACTTCGTGTTGCCATAATAGCAATTAGGGCACTTATGCTTTTCACTTTTGCACTGATTTACTTGGTGTGATTCTGAGCACTTTAAACATGTAGTTGTATTTTTGCACTTGCGCCCATTACGGTCAAATCCACCACAGTTATAGCACGGATTTATATTTATTATGTGGTATACTTTGCAACTTTGATATCCAATAAATATTTTATTGTTATTGTCTTTAATATGTTTATATAATTCAGGATGTACTTCCACGATTATACTAATTGTATTATTTTTTGTGTTTTTGTATATGGTTAAACCTTTACATTCGGAGTTTTAGTTACTGAAATTCAGGTTATTTATGTCTGTCATTGCGTCTTCTAGTATAGGTGTTATATTTCCGTCTATTCCTACTATTTTCATTTTTGGATATTGTAACTTTTCCATTTCTATTTTAAAATCTGCTGTTAGTCCTTTAGTTAACACATCTGCTGCCACTGCTGCACTGTTTTTATTCATACAATTAATCACTAATGCATTTTCAGTTTTCACTTGGATATATTTCGTTTGAATGCTAGTTTCATTTATTAGTATAGGTGCAGCTTTGGCCTTTATGCTATCTTTATTGTAATTATTCGTTTTCGTTACTGTTATTTTAGATACCTTTTTTGGTTGCTGTTTGACATGGCTTGTTATTTCAGCGTATGTTTTTTTATTCAAGTGAGTATTTATCTTTTCTTTAGTTACTAATTCTTTTATTAGTGTATACTTCTCTTGGATTTCTGTGTTTAATTATCCAATCAAATTATTTTCCATTTTTATCTTATCCAGTTCGGTTTTATCTTCAAACATTGTAGTATCATGCAGATCTTGTGTTTCTTCATTTGACATCGGTATTTCTTGAAGTATTTCCTTTTTTATCTATTCTCTTTTATAAAGGCTTATTTTTGCGATAGCTAGGGTAGTTGTCCCGATTAGTGTGGGTTTAAAAAAGTTTCCCGGTTTGTCGCGATTCGCTGAATTCATTTAGCCATGCAAGAATATGCAATCAATATATGTTGATAGTTTAATTTTTTATCTAAATACAGAAATCTTTTTCTTTACAAAATATCAACCATATCTAAAGTTATATTAAAAGTAAAAAAAAAATCATTTTTGCCTACATTTGTGTGCCCTACATTTCTTTTCCCCCATTAAAATTCTCAAAGCCCACGGCGATCATTGCAAATCACATCCGAAAATTCTCCCCGCCTCTTACACTCCCACCCCCCTGGCCCCAAAACTTGTTGCGCGAAATCAAACACCATCTCTAACAAACCTCCTACCCTCCTCTAACCTCCTGCCTCCCCCTCCACCCAAAAAACCACCTCAGAAAGTGCTTTCCCAGCCCGTCTCACACTCCAACTCCCTTCAACAGCCGATTCTCGCGTGTGCGCGCGGTCTGCACACACGATATGAGCGACCGAACTTCGCCGTTCTCCTAGCCCACACACAGACACATGGACACGTACGTACGTACGACACGAGAAGTTGTTCCAGGCCGAGTCAACAATTGCGGGTGCATGAGAGAGAATCGGAAGGCTGAGTATAGATAGAGATAGAGAGAGATAGAGAGGGAGATGATTCGGCGCTAGGCCACTTCAAAGCTCGCGGGGGGTGGGGGGGAGGTCCCTCATCGAACCACAGAGACGACGGCGGCGCGTGGCAGCCGCCTGGTTAATGAACTGGCCGTGTAGGTATAGAACATTACCGTGTAGGCCGCGCAGAGCTGGGGGCGAGAATTCGGCAGTGCCAGAGAAGGTATATGAAGTAGGCAGATCGAGAACGGGTGTAATATAACGTTATTTCGCGAGGCTTCAAAAGCCGAAGGCTAATGGCGGTAAGTTATGATGGGTGCGTGCGAGCGAAGAGAATGGGAGAGGAATAGAGAGGGTTTTGGTCTTTGGAATGGGAAGCACTTTTTTTCCGTCGGCAAGTTCGAATGGTCGTTTTTGCGTGTTTGAGGAATGGGGAGAGAGTAGAAGGGTGAAAAATGTGAAATGCATATAGCGTGAGGATCCGGTGAAGTTGTGGTTTGGTCTTGTTTTATAAGTACGTGTTTTGTTCTATAATGTATATGGTTCAAGTCTAGCATGTTAGTTGTGTATAATATATTGGTAACAATATACAATCGTATCAAGATCTAAAAATAAATATTCCATCTCTAACAATAACACTGTAATCACTGCTCAATCTGGAACCGCTTTCAAGCTGACCATAGAAATAACACCGATCACAGATACCTTCCCCATATTTTATTAAAAAGAAAATCAATCAACCTTGATTACATTTCTCGAAAACTGCTAAATTTTATAAAGCAATATTAATATTTCGAAACAACATCTATACTCCTCCAAACTACAAATACTAAATTTTACACCTCAGCTTTATCCGATCAGCCCCTCTAATCATCCCAAATCCAATGAAACTTTATCCCCTACAATGTACACATCGCCCGTTCTATAAATAAACAATTCCACTCCCTTCCTCTTCATTCGAAAAACACTCATTAATGCATGCAGGAGCCCCACACTCGTGTGCTTCCATAAGAGCGTATTTCACAAACTGTGCATCTTTAACGACACGGTTAGGAATTGCGCAGCAGTTACAACATCGAATACCTCAACAGCTTCAACGAATCATGCACAGCCACGCGGGAATCAATCGTCTTCTGCAAGTGGAGTGAATTTTGAACGATCAAAATTGTTCGGGTATATATGTGTATTTCTCGGATAAACATATCTCGGATATAACAGATCCGACCAATTACACCGCGTCGACAATGGGCAATCAAAATGACGAATGCAGGGGGTCGATGAGCTTTTGTGTGTGTGTGTGTGTGTGTGTGTGTGTGTGTGTGTATGTGTGTGTGTGTGTGTGTGTGTGTGTATGTGTGTGTGTGTGTGTGTGTGTGTGTGTGAGAGAGAGAGAGAGAGAGAGAGAGAGAGAGAGAGGTAGACAGGCAGAGAGGCTGATATGTATGGGGTGGATAGGTTCGAAATTCAGCGCAGTGGGCTAGTGTTGTTGGCGGTCGATGAATAGATCAGGTGTAATATAATTAGGTGTATCGTCGAGCGATGATGACGCTTCTTTTTCCCCGCGGCGATTGTTTTGAAAAAAGTATCTTCAATGTGATCGGGGAATGCTGAGCTTTTGTTTGCGAGTCAAAGCCTGTTTATGCAGCTACATGCTACTAGACATGGTAGATTTTGATAGGGTAAAGTAAAAAACAAATGATTTCCTTTTCATAATTTGTTTATGTAGAAATATATTTTGTTTAAACAAAAATTTAACGATGATTGTTAGGAATTCTAAAATACAATTAGCATGAGAATAGAACATAAAATCAATATTTTTGGCAATTTTCCAGTCACAAACAGGAGACGTCCCTCCTGTGCATAAGTATTGAAAATAGGGTGACTTCATCAATGAATGAACGACTAAAAAAATTGTAATTATTGGCAAATGAAAAAAACCTCTGCCAATTCATTGGCCCTTAGCTTCCTCAACCGTAATTTGTTGATTCCTTTAATTAATTTTTAATAACAAAATTTATAATTTTTTAAAAAATTTATTGCATAATTATAATTAAATTCATTTATGAATATTAAAAATTGTTAATTTTTAAATTTATTTGTTTATTTATTATTTATTTATATCAAATTTATATAAATTTTGAGCTGACAAATAAAGTTATCATTTGAAATAGAAGTAAAATATCTATATTTTATAATAAAAAAATAGCTATCACGTTTGTTTTGTTATTAACTTGTTATTAACTTGTTGGACCCGGCCGGAATACATACCGCTACACGCTACCCCGATCGTAGCGCTACCTACTCTTATACTATTTAATTATTCATCAGTTTTGAATACTTAAACTCAAGAATTCAATCTTGAAAATTCAAACATATTACATTTTGACGCTAATACTATATACTTTTATAATATACTAATGATAACATCATTGGAGTTATGAGTTTAAAAAAAAAACACGTGTTTGTTTTTGATGATAACTAAAGAACCGTGATAGATAGAAAAATAATTTTTTTAGAAAATATAGGTATCTTAATTCTCTTTCGAATGGCACCCACCCCATTCAGATACATAGAGCTGTTCTCGAGAAATTACGATTTAAAAAAAATGTCAAAAAATTTTTAACCTCAAATATCTCTGAAATTTATGGGCCAATCATGTTGCCCAAAGAATTCGACCGAGAACTATAAAAAATCTACCTCTAAAAGGAATTTTGAAGCCATTAAGTCAATTTTACTCTTGTAATCGTTGGACATACAAAACTGATTTTTTTCATTTTTCAATTTTTTACTCAAAATCTAGCCTACAGAATGTATTCAAATTTTAACAGATTATAGCTATTTATATTCTGCATTATCATGATTTTTCTCAAAAAAATTGACCGTTAAGTTTAGGAGTTATAAGCTTCTAAAAAAAAACACGTTTTTGTTAATAACAAAAGAACCGTGATAGCTAGAAACTTTTTTTTTTAGAAAATATAAGTATTTTAATTCTCTTTCGAACGCTACCCATCAGATTCGAATAACTCGATCCTATCATTAAAAAAAAATCAAAAAACAGTTTTTAGAAAATCGAAAATTTGAAAAAAAACAAAAACGCATCGCCCCAACCAAAAAACGGATTTCTGACCCGCCATCACGCAAAAAAAACAAAAAAAATGAGACCTGTCCGGTCAAAATCGACCGAGTAGAAGCTGCGATCCAGGCGTACACACACACACGCGCACACACACACACACACACACACACACACACACACACACACACACACACATCCATACAGACATTTTTCAAAAATCATGTATTTTGATTCCTAACACCTCGGAACACAATTATAACATGTTTTTACAACAACTCAAAAATTTACTATCACAAATGCCTTCTTTTGAGACATAACCTCAATAAATTTCTAATTGATTTTGTAATATTTCTAAGATCTAAATTAGCTCAATATTGATTTCACTACCAAATTAATACTATAATCAACACAAATAAATCAGTTCCTTATCACATTTAAAAATAATAGTGGTTTTTTCACTGTTGTCCAAGTACTGGGTTAAATTACCTTATACTGTAATATTTTTCTAAACGAGATGCGCAAAGATCGACGATGATGGAAGGAAGAGAAATTCGGCGCTGAAGCGAGAAAGGAAGAGGCATAGTAGGATCCAGGGGCGCAGTTCTTGGTGGTGGGTTTTTTATTCAAAAGTAAAAATACCAATATCCATCGAAATCATATTAAAATGTAACATTCGTAATTTATAAAATAATTTTCAATTTATTATAAAAAGAAAATATAAAAATATAATAAATAGTGAATGATACGTGAGAAAAGCGAGCGAGGTCTAGTTCCCGTCAAGTGGCGATCGACCGTTCGGTGTTTGATTTGTTTATCTTGAGTGTGCAAAATATATTATTTTGGGCACGCTCCCGAGCAGTGTGGGAATAACGTACTTTGTGCACGCATATCAGTTCGTAAAGTCAAACTTTGCGCACATTGTTTAGAAAAATCTTCAAATATCACCTAAATACCAGTAAATGAACATGCAATACTCGTGACTAAACATTTATAGCCAGTGAATGAAGACATATATGTAGTTATAAATTAATTATATTAGTATTGAGTGTTAAGTAAAAGTCATTTTTTAAGTTTTATATATAACAAATGATTATCAAAAATTATTACAATCTTTATTTTTAAAATAATATTATTTTAAAATACTTAAGTATGAAAATATATTTCACCTATAGATAAAAGTAAGAAGATCAAGTGGGCTCTCATCTATATCATTTTACATTAATAAATATAAACTTCTACGACTATTAAAGCAAATAGCAATAAATACTTTTAATAAAAATTATCGACAAACAATTTTAATGTAGTTAGATGTAAGCTATATCTTAGACTAATTTAATGAGTCTTTTTAAAGATTTCAAAAAGTAAGAGATTTTTCGACATCTTTACTCATTGTTTTTTCTTTTTTAATATTCTTTCTAACATTCGTAACTTTCTTTTTTATTATCTTATTATCGCCTTTTCTTTTGCATTCTTGCTGGACTTCCGAAATAAGACTGGCCGTCTAGTAAACAAACTGTTTATTCATTCACTAGAACCAGGGCCATAGAATGAGTCAAAGTTTGAACACGTAAATTATCTTTAAATGATCTTTTTGTTAAAAATAATTTAGAATCTTAAAAATTTATTTAGACATAAGGTTTTAGCCCAGCGATATTCAATTTTGAAAGAATTCATTACATGCCTACGGTGCATGCCGCGTAATTCTTATAGTAAATGTCGCATATCAATTTCTTATGGTGATGGTCGAAATTTTATGATGTTTCTTCCTTCAAGTCAATTTATTTCATACAATGTGTTATTATATTATAGGTAACTTGAAAGGAAATTTTGCAAGAATTTCAAAAATATTACTATATTTCATTAATAACATGTTCACTCTTCACAATTTTGTATATTTTGAGAAAATTTTCATTCATTAATGAGTGTTCAACTACTGGTGAAGTCACAAAGCTTTATTATTTGAAGCCATCGAGATGTATCACGCGGCTATTAAGGATGTATTGGCCGTAAGGTCTCATTCGAAAATTTAAGACAAATATTTTGGTCGTATAATTCGTCAAAAACGGTAATATTCTACAGTACTAACAATAAGCAATTATATCAAATATTTTTTAGAACTGTGAAAAAAATTTTACATTGATTTTAGAACATTTTAATGAGCATTTTTTTCTCTTTTTGGTATGACTGTACGCCTAATTTCACAGCTTTTATATTATAATTCAGAAAATATTCTGGAATTGGACATTTGCTTTTCTTATATTTAATTGTTAATTTTTCGAATTTACATAAGACTGTAATGTTCAATTCAAATAGCAATTATTCCGTAACCATTCTCATTAAACCACTGAAATTTTGCACAGCGCTTTATATTCATCATATAATGACTATACCAAATATTGAACAACTTGTTACTATTTTCGTCTTATAGCCAGCACATCTTTTTAAAGTGAGTGCTCGTTATATAGTTACAAGAAATTTAATAAATTACTTTCATGTTTATACTCGGCAATGACTATTTGTCTTTCATTCAACCTTTCAACCTTTTTTAATTAATTAAATAAATAAACCCGATTTCTACGTATTCGCTAAACAGTGCAAAAGCTTTAATATGAAAGATAATATTAGTCTTCCAGAACGCCCAAGCGTAGATGAAAAACGTCGTAAGCATAGCGAAAGAGTTAATATTGAATATAAAAGTGAGACGTTAGCAAATACAACTTACACCGTAATATATCACAAGGGAAAAAGGTTAAATAACAAATATTTGACACGTAGAATTACTCTGTTAAGTATCGCACGGGTATCGTCTAATTCGGTTAATGCGTTTGACATGTACAGAGAGTCCTACATCACTGTATTTCGTTCGCGTATACAACCTGTCAATTTAGAACGTGTTTGCCTAAATAAAAAAAGAATTCAAGTATAATTAGATGACCTCGATTGATGGTGAAGGCTCTTGCGAGGTTGACGAAGCAAAATTTTGGATATGCATCGTAAATTGTTGGCATATTTATGTTTAAAAATTTATATTGAATAACATTCAAAAAGAGAATAACAAATTCAAGCTCAATAATATCTAACGATAAAACGTTATCTTACGTTGATAACACTACACGAATACATTTTTGATAAATATATATATATATATATTCTAACTCGTGTTATGCAATATGCCTAGACCACACTTTTCCTCCACAAAAGATAACTATCGTCACAAAAGAAACTATCGTCACAATTTAATTAAGTCTTATACAGAATACTTTTAAAATATTTTGAGGATTGTTACAACTCAAAATTCTGTGAAAAATTAAGGTGGCCAGAACTAGGAAACACTTTTTTATTTTTTCAAATGATTTCTTATTATTATAATAATTGGAAAAAAATTAATCCACCTCTTTACACGGTTAGCCTTCGAAGAATCATTTCCTTTTTTTGTATTTTGTCACCACTGCGAGCTCTCCCTTATATTTGCCCTTGACGAACCATTCTTTAACAGTTAAGAAATGATATCGCTGCAGTCGAACACTAGATTGAAATTCACATTCATTAACAATATTAAGCCGGTGACTTTAGGGCAGATGATTCTTTCTTCAAATAGTAATAAAAATATAAAGATAAAAATTACCAACTAGTACAAAGAAAAAGAAAGAAAAAATTAATACCTTATAACATAATTTTTGTAAAATCAATGTATAAAAAAATACTGATATATATATGAAATAGCCAGAAATTCTAGATTAATTTAAGCTAATTTCTTTTTTAAAGTTTATAAGAGTTTATGTAAAAGTTGAATTTTGAATATATTTTAATATAGCATATAGCTAAAAATCAACTTTATTTTAGCATGTAAGTTTAGTATAAGTGTTGTATTAGTTTGTAAGCGACCAGACCTATGTATAGGTATTTTGTGCACCTCTATAGGATGCCAGCTAGGTCGGATATAGCCTTTTATATCCTGGTACTAGCTGCATTATGTATCTTTTGTATCATTTCGGGTAAATAAATAAATAAATAAATAAATAAATAAATAAATAAATAAATAAATAAATAAATAAATGGCACTTTCCATCTTTTATATCTTGCTATTTAAAAACCAAAATCCATACCACCCGTAAACCCCCAATAATCCAGTTCAACCCTATTCCGACCTCTCCGACCTCGGGCGCAACAACGCCGCACCAACTCTACTCTCATTATCAGCAACTTTTTGGCGACCGCGGAAAGTTGCGCGGAATCCGCATCTCACGCCGGTCTACTTATACACAGAACATACAACGCAACGCGAGAGATCATCGCCTCCACACGCTCGCTTCCAATAAATGTATGTGAACATACATATACATACGAGAATCCTCGAAACGCGCTTGCGCAGCTTCCCATAGTCACGTGGGAGCGCGTATATACTCGAATGGTAACGTTGGGACACTCACCTACCCACGCAAGTACGTATAACATACACACAGCCACACACAAACACACTTTATGCGCCTTATATGTTTTACTCTCATCACGCGACGCTCAACTCACCTGAATCATTGATGAGTGCTGGCAAGCTATGCGGAAGTCACCGTGCAGGCGATGGGACGGCGCGACGACGGTCGATGCGGTGACGATCTTGGCGCTGTTGCTGTGGCAGCTGTCGCGGCTGCAGCAGCCCCGCTCGCTGTACATTCGCGATAGCCGCGCACCACTGCTATATTATTAGATACACACATACACTTACAGAGACAGACTCGCGCACTGCGATGCGAGAATTATGAAAAATAATGCGAAAGCGAACTCGGAGCCGCGAGCGGGTTAGGCCAGTCGACGAGGTGCCGCGTCGTCGTTGCTGCGACGACCCAGCGCCATGTTATCAAGCGCGCGCACTTGCGCCCCCCCGGCGATCGATCAGGCTGCCCCCTCCCCGTCGATGCCCCAACGGTGCGACGGGGTGAGTCGAAAGGCCGGAGTTGAAGGTGCTGGAAGGGTCGTTTTTCGTTTTTTTTTGTGAGGGTGAGTGTGGTGGTGGTGATTGGGGCTGGAGACGATTGTTTGGTTTTGGTTGTAAGTGAGCAGGGTTTGAGAAAGTGTCGAGAGAAGTGGTTGTGCAATGTTATTGAAGGGGAATAAAATTAAACAGTTTAGTTAGAATAAAAATCGTTTTTTTTAAAGGTTTGCGTTGATTTGATTGCCCATTATATCATTTAAAAAACTATAATATTATCAGGTGAACAAAGGTGCAGTTGTTCTAATGACATATTTTACAGTGTTATAATTGAATATTTTTTATTAAATTTGGCCAATTTTTTTATTGTAACTAAAATAGTTTACAAATATTAGCTTCAGTTGTTAAAATATGGTTATAATTTTTGGATTTTAGTATTATAGTGTACCATATCGTCAAATTTCATGTATAACTATTGTAAATAAAACTATTATATAAAATAATAATTGATGTTGAAAAAGTTTAGTTTCATTTTTCTAGTTAAAATTTATTATCTTCTAACAAGTAACAACGATAATTATAATTAAATAAATAGTGCAAATTATCGATATTTTGGATATATATATATTATTAAAATTATGAATTATAAGGGCTATTTATATTTTCAATAGTTTTTAACGTAATTAGAGTGAATTTTATTCTACGAGTTTGCTATTCACGTTCATAAAAAATCTCCTTACGTAACGCCGAACCTATCTATACTTTTTTCGGCGTAAACGATAAGAAGAAAAAATGATGAAAAGTTGGAAATATTACTCACCAGAATATCGTTGAAATCTAGAAATGCGGCCATAATTGTTCACAGGTTATTGAAATAGATCGCGCATTTATTAAATACGCTTCAAATAGTCTTATAATGAGGAAAAGCTTATCTCGATATATTGACGTAATGAATACTTGACAGCCGCGATAAAATACGCAAATACCACACTTTGTCGACTTATTCGCCAATACGAAAAGCATATGCAAATACGTCCAACTTTTTCTCGATAAACCCCCCCATCCTCTCACTCATTCTCCGGAACGTCTTCATTTAGCGCGCGACTCACTTTTATGTGGCATTTCCTGCTCTCTCCCTCCGAATGGCGCTCAAACCCGATTCTCGATGAGAGAGAATAAATTATCCCGCGCTCTAAAATCACTCTTTCATTCCCTAAAGACTATCGAGGTTTTACAAGCACGTGAGCGTCTTCCTCTCTACCCACAGCCCGCACGCAAATACACTCGCTTTTGTCACCCGCCCAATCAGGGAAACATTCGGGAAGTAAAAGCCGCTTTAACGTGAGAGAGAGATAGAGTGCGCGTCTGCTTCCGCTCTTTTCAATGCGAGTCGATTTCCGAAAGTTCTTCAACGCACGCCCTATCCACACAAAGACTTTCTTTTCGAAAACGCTTTTTTCAGTGAAGTGGGGACGGGGGAGAGCCGAGCTTACGTTTGCTCAGGACGAGGCTTAAAAAATTCGAGATTGAAAGTTGCGCGAGAGCCGAGGGATTCAAACACGCCCCCCGTTTTTTGCGAGCTGATAAAATGGGAATTCGAATTCGGACGCAGTGATGAATAAAAGCGGAGTGAACAAAATTTATAAGGATGCAGGATAGTTCAGAATTAATTAAAGTATGATTGATCGGTGTAGATTGGGATGTTTTAAGTTTCGGTTTCTTACAAATTTTAATAAATGTTTCTGTAATGTTTTACAAGATTTCGTATTTCGCTGAAAACCTTGTAATATATCTGACTTATATGAAATAGTTAATTTCAAATTTGGAAGGTCGACCAGGTTTCCTGGAAAAATTAACAAGATAATTTCTGTAGCTTACCGGAAAAACTGCGTAAGTGATACTATTTTCAAAATAGGTTCTACGCCTTATTTCTTATCTTCGAACAGTCCTCTAGCACGTAATCTTGATAGAAATGACTAAAGTGCACTCGTTGTCTTGAATAAACACAAGGAAAAATGGTATAACTCAATTTTTTCAACATGTTCCCGAAATAATCACGTATCTCCATTTTAAAAAATAATTCCCGGAACCATATAACTCCACTTTTTTCACCCAATATCCTGGAAAAACGATACAACTCCACTTTTCCAATAATAGAGAGAGACATTGTCGGTTCGATTCCCACACGGAAAAAATAAAACAGTAAAATTTACTGAATTAGTGCAGTAATAATTCCATTTTTCCGAAAATGGAATTATTACTTTTCTGCTCTTAAAAAATGTAGATTCTACTTTTTTTTACTATTCAAAATCGAAATTCTACTTTTCAAGAATGTGGATTCTACATTTCAAAATAGACTACTACATTTTAAAATGAGAATTCTACTTTTTAAGAATGTAGATTCTACATTTCAAAATTGGGAATTCTACCGATATTTTAGAAAGTAAAATGAACTTGCCATTTTATAGTCAAATCCACTGCAAGAAATGTAGAATTTACTGATTATTTTTTTCTGTGCAACGGCGGATTTTTCGAGTTTTCTATCATAAAGTTTTTTAAAAGTTTTTTCAATAACTGTACACTCAGAAAAACGATCCTCCTGCCTTGAAATAAAATTCCTCCCCAGAAAATTTTTGTACAACAAAAAAGGATTCCTCCTGCGCGAAAAAATTTCCTTCTGCGCGAAAAATCATCATCTCGTTACAGGAAGCTTGACTTCCTATTGTAAGATAATTCCTCCTTCCATAAGAAGATATCCTCTTCGCCCTATTTTTAGCGAAAATTCTCTTCCTGTATCAACGAAAATCTGCCTGTCGGAAGAAGATTTTCACTAAAAATAGGGCCAAGAGAATATCTTCCTACACGCAGAGATAAGTTCATTGGTAGCAAATGGAATCCTTTTGATCCAAGAGGAAAATAATCTTGGATTGGTTGCCAAAATTAATTCCTCTTGCCACAAGAGAAAATCCTTTTCTGGCAAATTATTCTTGTACGAAAAGGATTTCTCTTCAAGGAAATAGAAGGTCTAGTTGACCAATAGGAAAATCCTCTCTAACCAAAATCGTTTTGTATGAAGAAGAAACCTCTTGTCCCCCGAGAAAAAAGTTTGAACGTATTTTCTATTTAAATAAAAAAAATGTTACTTCTATTAATTTTATTTATTTTAACTTTTATTTTATTATTTATATTTTTTATGTATTTTATTTTATTTATATATTTTTTTATTTTAATAATTAATTAATATTGGTTAACTTCGTGAAAAAATCGAAGAAAAAATGTTTTCGAGGATCGTTCTGGAAGTGCAGTGACTGGAAATCGGACCCTCGACCTTTGGATTGGGAAGCCGGTACCTTAACCACACGTCTAACTAAGCTTCTGGCGAGGATTGTAAAAAAGGCAATATATATTTCAGAAGAATCAACTGATTTTAAAAAATTCATATCACGACAGTTACTTCATTTGAATAGATAATTCTTCTTTTATTCATTAAAAGTTGTATTCATACTTTCCATAAGTATATAACTAATAGTTACCTAATTGTCTTGTAATTAATTATATGATTAATTATTTGCAGTAATTACTCTTATTTCTTCTTGTGACAAAAGGAAAATCATTTTGTAGTAAAAACTTTATGAACATGGTCCATTTTCAAGAGAAAAAGCCCCATTTAGCAAGATGACATCATTTTGCCTAAAAAGGATTCTATTTGTGGGAGTAAAAAATAAGACTTTGACAAAGAAAAATATAATCTTGAAAAAAAAAATTAATTCTTTTCCTCAAGAATAATATGCTGGATTTAAAACGATAATCGTTTTACTGCGAGAGGATTTTGGGAAAAGGATTTTCCTCTTGCCACTAACAGATCATTTCTCTGCGTGTATGGAAGGAAGAATTATCTTATAACAGGAAGTCAAGCTTCCTGTAGCGGGATGATGATTTTTCGCGCAGGAGGAATCCTTTTTTGTCGCGCGAAGATTTTCTGGGAAGGAATTTTATTTTGAGACAGGAGGATCGTTTTTCTGAGTGTAGTATTTCCCAAATTTGTTTCTTCATATTAGATGTTATAATTAAAAATATTTCGTATAATTACAAGTGTATATAAGTGTAATTATATAATTAATATATTATTTTTTACAATGACGAACTTTCCTCCTATTATCAAATAATGATATTGTTAACTGCAGCAGAAATTTCTCCTGTTGCAATACAGCATTGCACCGAGCAGATATTCCTCCTCTAGCAGGAGGAAATCCTTCAGGCGCTAATTTTAGCGGAAACAGGCAGATTCCTTTTGAAGCAAAAGGTCTCAGCAAGTCTCTTGCGAACGTCCATATAGCTCTCATTGCTCCCGAAGGTAATATACAATGTTTTTGCGTGCCCGTCGGAAAGTTTTTTGTGTTTAATCCCTGATTTCATGGTCAAAAACGTCACATAACTTCACTCCTAGACACTGCGACGCCTATGCTCGTGTGTCTACTCTTTTCCAATTAGTGCTGCATGCAGTGATTTACGGCCCGAGCGCAGCGAGGGCAGGAACATGCAGGCGGCGCTAGTCGGGAATGAAGTAGAGAAACGTGCGTGTTCGTGGTAGTTTCTAGGAGAGAGTACATGTTGATGCAGGCGTGTCGCTCGGGCAAAAGAGCAGAACAGCGCACGGAAGTCGGCGGAGCGCCAACTGTGTTTACATCAAGGGCTGCTCAAAGCGCAAGGAGGCGCTATAGAGCGCGGATCGAGCTGTACTTAGAGTACTGAAACGATGATACGGCGAATCCATCGTCGACACTCTAAGAGAGTGTGTGCGGGGACCGGCGGAGCGGTGAGCGCTTCAACGCCGGCCGAAGTCGAGGGGCGAGCAGTGCTCGCTCACTAGGAACTGCTCTCCTTGAGCGGGGATAAGACGAATTCATCGTCGCACTCGAAGGTAGATCGGCGGAGCAAGGTTGCTCAACGCCGATTGGTGAGCAGAAGGGCGAGCAGAGCTTGCTCGACTGTAGGTGCCGGAGGGAGCGCTACACAGACCCGCTAAAGGCGCCTCGTAGTCTGAGTAGCTGCGTCCCTCCGCCGTACTCGCTGGAGGTGCTCTCCTAGAGCGACGAAGGTCGTCGAGGTTGCCACAGCTGAGAGCGCAGAGCAGAGAGCGCCCGCAGAGGCGAAGTTCCACGTTGCCGGTCGCTGGGACCGTTATCCACCGCTGAGGCTTCTACGTTGGGTGTGGGAGAACACAACACTAACCCCACACCTACTTTGCATGGATGTGCAAACCTAGAGCTCGTGTACGCAGATACGCTGGCTCAACTAGTGAAAGGTGTTGAAGAGAGACGGGAAAGAAGTAGGGGAGATTAGGAGTGATCCCGTCGCCAAAAACGAGGCAAGGGTAGGAGACCTTGCACCTCGTGGGTGTTAAATAAAAGCAATTATTTAACTATCAAAAAAGTGAAACTTTATTCAACTCAATAAACTTGGCAAGGTGTCGAGACCATCTACGAGACGAAGACGTCCGAGTGAAAGAAGCCGCTCGGAGAGAGGTCACGCCGCGTAGCGGCAGCGCGCGAACTAGACTTGCCGGCGCCGTGCGCGAGACGGGAGATTCAAATTCGAATCTGGCGCGCCCTTATAGTTTATATGGCAAACCGGCGCGAAGAGTCTTTACAAATTAATTAATAATAACAATTATTATTGGTTAGGCGTATATCAATTTATTATACAATGCCGCCTAGCCGTTAACATATTATACAAACTAATTTTATATAGATGTATGAAGGAATCATACACTCAGAAAAACGATCCTCCGGTATCAAAATAAAATTCCCCCCGAAAAAATCTTCCTGCAATAATAAGAACTTCCTCTCGCGTGGTAGAATCGTAATTTGATTACAGGAACCGTGATCTCCTGTTATAGGAGATCAATCCTCCTGCAGGAGGAGAATTTTACGTTTTATTACAAGAATATTATGGGTCAGTAATGGAGGAATGATATTTTGGGTTTTAGGTCCCCAAAACTCTATTTTATAAATATCATTAAATTGCAGTGTAAGACAAGTTTTATTGATAACAGATGACATTAGGACTACTATATAAATATTTAAAATAGCTAAAGTCTTTTTATTCCATTCATGTATAACAATTTTATTTTTACATTGATTATTTATTTTTATTGTTGTTAATAATTATTATATGTACGGGAGGAATTTCCCTTATCGCGATGCGACATTGTATCAAGTGGATATTCCTTCTTCCGTAGGAAGATATTCTCTTGGCTCTATTTTTAACTGAAAATCCTCCTCCGACAGGCAGATTTTCGTTAGTACAGGAAGATCGTTTTGTGAGTGAATATCCTCGTCAAGATATCCCCCCTTTTCAATATTTGAACGCAAACAACACGAATATGAATGATCCTCTTCCGATACTTTTCACCCTCTAAACATCAATACCAACTCAAGAATTCAAACGAAATAAATAAAATAAAACAAAGTCAACATCACCCTCAAACTTTTTCATCATCCGCACATTTATACGCATCGCCCGTTTAATATTCGACATTAACGACACGCCGCTCGCTCGCTATTGCGTTTCCACTGCACGTGCGCATAGACATGCATTACAGCAACAACGCCGCGCAATACCTATATATACATAGCATCCACCAGTGCATTATGCGCACGCGCTGCCATGAAGCGACATTTTACATTATTTCCGATCCGCAATCGCTCGCTGCTGCTGCTGTCGCTGTGCGACCTAACAAGTTCTTTATCGAGTGTATAGAGCGCGACTGGTGCACACCTATACACACGCGCACATACACACACGCGCGCGCACACACGCACACACACACACAGCGTATACTTTCTCGACAAATATTTATGCAAAGTGACTATACACTTCGTATAAAAAGTTGGTGTATACTCGACGACGTAACGCGAGAGGCATTAGCGCGGACAAAGTGCGGGAATGAACGAATTAGTTTTAACGCGGATGAGAGGTTTGGGGTGGGTGAATAATGGAGGCTGAGCGAGTATAGATTGTGTTACAGGGTTGAGAGGTCTGTTGAAGGAAATCGGGCGGAAAGGCGATTTTTGACACGGTGTTTAGTTGAGGAAATTATTTACTCTTGGTGCTCAAATGACGAAAAAGTGTCGAGCTGTTGTCGAGTCACAAAAATTAAATTTTTTTTCTTTTTAATTGAATATATTACTTCTGTAGAGAATTTTATATTTTTTTAGAATTTAATTGATTAAGTAGTTCTGTAGTCGACCTGCGTTGAAATTCTAATTGAAGCTTTACCAGCTGTTCGATTTGATTGCTTCTAATGGCTATACTAATAGCGGGGCTTTTAGAGCAAGCATCGGGGAAGCACAACGCCATTCATTGCATAAAATGATTATTCTTGTAAGATTATTATAGATGATTACTTAGACATTATAACTATATATTATAACCGATGGAACTGAGGAACCTAATTTGGCACTAAATTTAGGGTAATTAATGATTCTATTATATGTGTAGCCCATTAATCTCAAGAAAATTGAATATCACGAGACTAAATCTAATTAGAGTTTAAAGCCAATATCGGGCCACCTCGAGTATAAAGATAATTACTTTTGCAAAGTGAAATTTTTCTTTTAATATTTTAACTGTGGTTCTCTTTCAATAAAAGATAATAGCTTATAAGGGAAGAACATAATAAAGCATTTTGTGATTAGCTATGTATATATATTATATATATAATAAAGTGAAATTGATTTAATTTGAATAAATTTCCACCCTTGAATACTAAAAATTTGAATATCGTGTTTTCAAGTGCTAAGATATATAGTTGAATTAACTAAATGGCATCAATCATATTAAATAAAAGTAGGATAATAAATCTAACATTCTATAGAAAATATTTCAATCGTCTAATAGACATTTTACAATTGCTTGTTTATACTCGCTTGCATCTTTCGCTACTCAATCATACTTTTACTCGGGGAAAAAGAAGCCATGAAAATTTCAGCATTCCGTCAGAGTAAATTACTGGCAGTTCGTCGCACCTAAGAAGCGAATTACCGTCCGAAAATATATCCGGCGAAAGAATCTGCGCGCGGCGACTTGCGCCTCGCGATTTGATTTATTCTCCGAGCGTTTCTCTTACTCGGCTCTTTTTCCTGCTCTCTCTCTCTCTCTCTCTCTCTCTCTCTCTCTCTCTCTCTCTCTCTCTCTCTCTCTCTCTCTCTCTCTCTCTCTCTCTCTCTCTCTCTCTCTCTCTCTCTCTCTCTCTCTCTCTCTCTCTCTCTCTCTCTCTCTCTCTCTCTCTCTCTCTCTCTCTCTCTCTCTCTTCTCTCTCTCTCTCTCTCTCTCTCTCTTTCTCTCTCTCCCTCACTCTCTTTCCCTCTCGTTCGTTTCACCTCTGTCGCTTCTTCTAGTCGACTTACGGAGAAGCGCGGTAGGGAAATACACAGTTCCGAGCCGACGTATAAAATAAAATGTTCCTCCTGCAGTCGTCATTCATTCCGAATCGCTGTATATATATTATATTTTTTTTATTTAAAATCGCTGTATATATGTATATGTACAGAACAATACAGCGCATCGACGACCGGAGGCGAACTTATTTTTATCGTCGCGCGCGCGCGCAGTGTGTGTGTAAAAATAATTCTGAAAATTCGGTGCCGACAAAACCCCTCCTGCATTTTCCGGCGTTTTAACAATTTAATTTCGATGATACAACGATTTCCACTCAAACAGCATAATGTGTAAAGAACAGTTCTCCCGGAATTGTTTTTTTTTTCAGCCGAGAGAGAGAGAGAGGGCCTGGAGTTTTCAGTTTTAAAATTTTCAATGGAACGGTTTGAATTTTTAAAGCGCACCAAACGCTGGCGCTCACACACACACACACGCAACGCGCGCGCCAATTTAACGCCACAAAGCAGAAAAAAATGCCAATGCAAACTTTTTTCATTATCCCTACGGCCAAAAGTGAGTTTCCTGTCTCGCGCTCCGCGCCACTCGACGATCACCTCGGGGGCGATCATATACACCCTATTACGTGCGTGACGCGGCGATTTGCCTGTTTTTGTCGCTAATGCGTGTTTCTGAAAACAAAAGTCCGTTCGTCAATGTTTCGCATAAACGTTTATTAAAAGTTAAAAGTATTTTTCCGAAATGCAGGCGTTATCAAAGGGACAGCTATTCTTGCGGAATTCTTTTATCCGGCACTGAGCACGTATATATAGGAGATACTGCATTTAATTCCAAATCTCAACTGCCTGCAGGGAATCTCTGCCGGATATAGCTATCCTGTAATAATATTTTATGCCAGATTGAAAATTATGAAGGCACAAAAACGTCATTTTTCATGAAGATAAGAGAATATACTTTATGAAGACGCGAAAAGGAAAATGTCCATAAAGTACGATTTTTATTTTTCAGATGGCGATTTGCGAAATCTGTATCGTAATTTCGAACACTGCGGAAATGCAGTCTTTTTGTAAGTGCACGAAATCTAGTAAGTGGCTAGAAAAAATTGGTGGATAGTAAATAATTAACGGTAGATATAGTATGAATCAGACATTGAATTATAAATAATGCCTTGTGACTTTTTTAAGTAAAAAATGGATAAACTTTTATTTAAACACTTTTTCCTATGTAGATTAACAATAATTCAAGCTTTTGAAGTTTGATCCCAAAATTTCTTTTTATTTAAATACACTAGAAAAAATTTCTATTAAAAATTACTATTAATCATTGTACTGTAGCTCTAGGATATACTAACATTTGTCAAAAACTTGCGATGATTTCCCGGCTAAACATGATTTCGAGGCCCACATATTTGCAACAGTATGGGCAGTATATTGGCAATATATTGGCCACACTACGCACATTAGGGCAATATATGGGCATTATGTGGCTCCGGCGCCTAAGCCGAAGATTGGCCATACTGTTTCCCATACCATGGCCACATGAACTCCATATTCTTTTTTCTTGAAGTGTGGGCCACATATGAGTATTATGTGGGAAAACTATGGGCAATATTCGGCTGAGGCGCCGGAGCCACATACGGCCCATATATTGCCTACAAAATTTTTTTTACGCCGGTTCGCATAAAAATAATTGCTTTCAAGGCAATTTTTGTCATTTTCAAAGAAATTCTTGCTGCTATACTTGTAATAACATATTTAAGATTTTGAGTATATATCCAAGAATATCACAATGAATTACAGGAATAATCAAGAAAATATTCATCTTTTCGGAATTACATAAAATTATTAAAAAAAAAACTTTGATCGTAATTCTCATCATCACGTTATTTTACACTAGGAAATACCGGGGGGGGGGGGGTTCAAAGTTTAGACGATGCACTTTAGAATTGAACTCAACTCTAGAAGTTTTCCATTCCGACATAAGCTACCCTAGATTGAGCAAAATTTCAAAATTCTAAATTACGAAAATCATATTTTCGAATGTAACATTCACCTACTGTCCAAAACATCGAATTTCATCAATACTATTTTAAAACGAATGTAACTTGTTTCTAATGATTTATTTCGAAATATCTTTGTATCCCTATTAAAATTCTATTAATGAAATTCGATGTTTTAGACAGTAGGTGAATTGTTACATTCGAAAATGAGATTTTCTTAATTTAAAATTTCGAAATTTTGCACAACCTGCAGTAGCTTATGTCGGAATGAATCAATGAAGAACGTCTAGAGTTGACTTCAATTCTAAAATGGATCGTCTAAACTTTGGACCCCCTCCCCTCCCGAAATACTACACATAAGAAAAATCAAGACAAAATTTAACAAACAAAATTCTTTTAACAATTTATCGTATTCAAAAGCGACGTAAACTTCAGATCCACCAATGACAAAGTTCACAAAAGAGAACTTCACCTTTAAAAAGACTTTCAACAAGCCGGATAAAACTCACCTCATCGCCTTGACGCGCAATCCACTTCTCTCTCTCTCACACACTCCTTCGAAAAGCTCCTTTTCCCGTATCGCATATCAGGCAGGCCCATCACAGCCCGCCATCATCTCCCGTTTAATGAGTTGATCTATCATCCGCTTCTCATTGAAATGTCGAATCCTGAGCGCCTGCAAGCTCGTCGTCGTCGTCGTCCCCTCCTCCTGCGACTCCCGCGGCGCGGATTTCGATTTCCTGCAGCAGCAGCGCCGCTCGGTGATGGATGACGCCGGCGCGACGACAGACCGATTGCGGCTCTTGGCCGGCCACCTCGTAACGACCTGCGCGCGCGAGATTCAATCGCGAGAAAAAGCCTCTCTCTCTCTCTCTCTTATACTCTGTGCATATAAAAGTCGTGTTGCTGGATTGTTAAGGCGAGTGAGAGAGAGAGAAAGAGAGAGAGAGAGAGTGAGAGTGAAAGAGCGCAGAAAGAAATAAAGAGCGCGGAAGCTTTTCTTGTCCTTTGAGTCGAAATCGAGCGTGCTATCCCTAAGGTATGTACATATATATGCGTATACGCTCGCAAAACAGATACGTGCGCGCCCGTGCAACGACGACAAGCAACATCAAAGACGCGAGGCAGCAAACAGGTAGGGCGCATAGGAGCGAAAAAATACTCGTTTTATGTGTGCGTGTGTTTGTGTGTCTGCATACCTTTGAGACACCCTCGGCGTTGATTTCCGCGGGGTCCTCGACTGCACCACAACCCTGCGAACGGGGACACAAAGAAATCAGAGCACGAAAAGGGAAGTGAGAGAAAAATATATGTATTCGCGTTCGATTGGAGAGAGAGGGAGAGAGGGGCGCTGGGCAAACGAATTCCGGCGAGCACGACGCGGGAGGGTCTTATAAGTGCGCGGTAAGGTGTCGGGGCGCTGCCGCGCGGATCGTTATTCGAGAGTCTTTGAATAATGCCGCTTGGGACAGGAAGAGGTCCGGGTAACGCAGCGGCGGATGCTACTGCTGTGGGTTCTCTGGCGATTCTTATTTTATTTGGGGGAAAAAGGTTCTGGACAGAGCTTTCGAGCGAGGTTTTGAAGGATGGCGTTTTTACGGGAAAGTTGAGGGAGAATCCCTCTTGTAATTGATATAATGCGAGGTTTATGGATATAAGTGGTAGAGATTATTTTTCAGATTTTATTTTTTAGTTTTTCTTAGCCTATTTAATGAAACTTGAGCCATGTAAAAGTTATAATAATCTTGAATTTGTATAAGTTACTTTTAAAATAGTGACGAATTTAATGTGAAATTTCGTATTCGATCCTGGCATGTAAATATATAATAAAAAACTATATAAGAAAGGTTATAATTATAATTACAAACACTTTTTATTTAGAGAACATGAGTTACTCAGAAAATAGAAGGGTAAGAAGAAATTCTAGAATGCTCGAATTATTTGCGCAATTGGAATCGCTATTCTTTGAAGCTTAATTTCTTGTTAGCACAACAGCCTTATTCTATATTGTAAAGTTTAATTGATATTTTCGCTCAGAGTAATTGAAATTGAGAATAGCACTGAAGAACAAATCGATATTGCTTTACAACGGGTAAAGGAAAGCAAAGCAGTAGTCGGAACCCGATTGCACTCGGTATTATACGTAAAAAGCCCTTTACGATGCGAAAGTAAAAATAGCGAAAGTAAATAATGAAAAACCACAATACAGTTTTTTTATTTAATATAATTACATGTTTAATATAACATTATAATAAGCAAATGATTCGTAATGTATCAACAGCAAGATAATTGGATAGATTAAATATCTTATGAAGTTTCATAGATATATATAATTTATCGTTCGTTTAATTAACATTTCATAACGTTAACTATCTAAATATCAAATTAATATGGACAGTGCAATGCTATAATTTGAATTATAATTATTGCAGACTAAACCGCAATAAATTTATTAAGAATCTTTAAATATCCATTGAGAAAAAAGTTTGGTAAAAATTATTAATAATTTTGTAAAAATTATTATACTTTCTGGGAAAGCCACCACAAACTGTAAATTACGATACTTTATACTAAATTTTTTTAGAAATATAGGAAAATTTACTGTCAAGTATGGTAATTTTTTGGGTTTTTTACAGTTTGTGGTAGCTTTATCAGAAGTATAGTAATTTTTACAAAACTTTTTTCTCAGTGTCCTATTGAAGAGAATCACATATTGCATATTCTGAATGCGTTCAAACTAATGATATCCAGTCATTTCCGTCAGCTACGATAATAATTTCAACAGTGAAACTATTTCATATACTACCAAATTTCCCGAATAAAATAATTCAGACAGAAATTTAATTTTAGCGTATTTAAAGTTCTGAAAACTTAGAAATGTTGTTTACACAAAATTTAAAAAAATTTCCAACAAAACAAAAATTTCTCACTCTAAAAATACTACCATGATAACTTATCAACCAATAATAATAATAATATTAACATCCTAAAAGCGAATAATCCGTGACAAAGTGATCTTTCACTTTTTAAAGAAGCGTTTAAACGGCCTGAGGAGCTCGTCAAAAAGGGAAAATCAGATTCCCCCCTACCGCCGTTATTACATGCGAGGAATGTTGAGGAAAGAGATTAAATGAAGAATTGAGGAGGGAGAGAGAGATAGATAGATAGATAGATACGATTTATTTGCCTTCGCGGCAAAATAATTAATACAGAATTTATACAGTGTATAACTTAAAATAAAATACAGTAAAATAAGATATAATAAAAATATATAAAAATAAAAGTAATACAACCTGATACAAATATATAAATTATACATAAAAATATGTTTGTCTACGAGGACCTTCAATTACGATAAAAAAATAATAAAAAAATAATAAAAAAGAACCATATGATAAAATAAAAATAAAATACATAAAAATCATTAAAAATCACGAGGACCCTTCATTAAGACAAAATAAATAAATAAAACTAGAGAAAATATCACAGCTGGTACTATACGCTAAAAGGAAAATAATTACAGTTATACATTAACCATTTCATAAAATATCACAGTAAGGTATCACAGCCGCTTAGTCAAAAAATCACAGATCAAAGTTAATCCGCAGTCTAATACTAAACTAGATAAAGGTCCCCGCACTGGCAGCTCTAAGCATCCTTATAGAGAGGCTAGGCGTCGAGATCAAGCAGGTGTTGGCGCACAGCCCTCTTGAATGATGAAAGTGATGGAAGGTAGCGCAGGGAGGGGGGAGGGAGTTCCAAAAGCGGGCACCCTGAGCCAGAAACGCTCTATCACCCGTCTTATAGTTCAAGGCAGGAAAGCAAGCTCCGGCTGCACTCCCCTGCTTGTTGGCCTAGGCTTATGCACCGTAAAAAGGCAGCCAAGTAACTGGGCTCACGCATCCGAATTATTTTATATAGTAGCAGGGCTGCGAAGTAGAATCTGCGTGAGTCCATACGGAGCCAGCCCAGACGTCTCAAGTAGGGGGTGATATGCTCATCCCTCCTAGCCCCAGTAACGTACCTCACACATGAATTGCTCAATCTTTGCACTCTCGCTCGCTGTTCGTCAGACACGTCCAAGTAGACCACCGTACAGTAGTCAAGGTGGGGTTGAACTAGGGACTCGACTAATCTTTTGCGGAGAATCTCGGTGGTACACGCCCTAATAAACCGCAAACTGTATAGGGCTTTATTGACTTTCTTTGTGAGTTGGTCAATGTGCGGTTTCCATGTTAATTTACTATCCAGTGTAACACCGAGACTCGCAACTTCGCTACTGAAGGGGATGCGTTCTCCAGGCCGCACACCAATACCTGGCAGATCTAATGAGTTTATATGATTAACTCCTACCCTGGAGCCGAATACAATGGCTTTGGTCTTACCAGCATTGAGGTGCAGGCCCGAGTTCGCCGCCCATTCAGCCACCATTTGCGCCGCATGGGACAGCCGATCAATACCCTCCAGAATTTCGTCTTTTGTCGTGTGTAAGTAGATTTGAAGGTCATCTGCGTAAAATATATGTCTGATAGTATTACCGTCAAGTACGTCACGTAAGTCGTTAACGTAGAGACAAAAAAGCAGTGGACCCAGGACAGATCCCTGTGGAACTCCCAGATTGGTTTCTAACCAGTCAGAGTTACCTTTGCTATTTGAGGTGACTATCTGGGTACGTCCTTTCAGATATGATTGAATCCACAGGAGAGCTGCCCTGGAGAACCCCAGCCGACAGAGCTTACGCAGAAGCGCTGTTGGTGAGATGGTGTCGAAGGCTTTGCTGAAGTCGAACAGTAGCAGTAACGTCAGTTGTCTATTGTCGATGCCTATACGTATATCGTCGGTTAGCTTGAGAAGTGCCGTCTGCGTGCTGTGGTGCTTGCGAAATCCGGCCTGGAGGGGGTCAAGTAAGTTATTGCTATTAAGATACTCCGTGATTTGGTTGTGGGCAATTTTTTCAAGCACCTTAGAAAGAAAGCAGAGTAGTGCTATAGGACGAAAGTCCGAGACTGTAGACGGCGATGCAATTTTCTTGAGTGCAATTACCTGTGCCTGCTTCCAGGAGCCCGGAAAAATTCCCTGAGCGAAGGAGGAGTTGAAAATTCTGACCAAGTAGTCACCAATGACAGGGAGAGCCTTCACGACCACCTCCCGAGGAATTCCGTCCACCCCTTTTGCCTGTGAGGAGAAGTGAGAAATTGCAAGAATTACATCACTCAGTGTAACCTGTTTAAAGGAAAAGCCCTCCTCACTTGTTAGTAAAATAGTGTCCATAGCTTCTTCTATGTTTTCAAGGGGGACACGGAGATTCCAGCGAAGTGAGCGTTTAACTCTCCCGGCGTGAAGCCGCAAAGGTCCTCCTCTTTTCGCTTTGGAATAAGGCCGAGTTTACGCATTTCCTTCCATATATCCTTGTTAGCATCAAGAGCGTCTGAGAGATGCTTGTGAAGGAAGGAGTTACGCTCTTGAGCAAAGCGTGAGTCGACCTCATTGCTGAGCCGAAGAAACTCATCGAACACTGCCGCTCGCCCAGTGCGTTTGTAACGCCTATGGGCCGCATTACGTTTGTTGATTAGTTCCCTCAGCTCAGGACCAATCCAAGGAGCATTATTTCGACTGGGTTTCACAGTTTTTAAAGGCGCTAAATCGTTTATGACAGAGTTAAGGTTTGCGTTTAAGGAATCTAGTGCTCCCTCCAAATCGGATTCAATCGAATTCATGCCTACCCAATCGCAGCGCGCAAGCAATTCATTGAGAGATGAAGGGCATACGTTTTTATAATCTCTGTAGGAGAAGGACTTCCCTACTCGCGCTGGCACAAAATAGTTGATGGTAACATCAATGATAGCATGCTTACCGAAACTGGGCAGGTGTTCATTCGCATAGTCAAGTACCTCGTCGTTTTCGTCCGTGAGGATTAAGTCAATCCATTTGTGAGACGTGGGCGTGTGATGTGTTGGGCCATGCTGCACAATATGTAATGACAACTCTGTGGCAAGGTTTCTGATGGAATATGCATCAGCATCGGACGCCGATGACAAGTCACCATTCAGATCCCCCATGATAAACTTGTGACTATACTCACTACTCAGGTCGCGCCAAACATCGAAAAGGCCGGTGTCCTTTTGCATGGCAATGTGTGGAGGTCTATAAATGACACCGACCAAAATGGGAGGAAAGGAACCCTGCTGCACACGACAGAATAAGTACTCAGGGATTGAGGGTTTTCCCAGTCCCTGAGTCATAGATGACGCCAGTTTCGTGATGGTGAAGTCGTTTCGTGCATACAGAGCAACTCCGCCCCCATTTATATTACGATCCTGCCTAAGCACTGAGTAGCCATCAATCTGAATGAGACTGTCATCAACGTCAGGTCCAAGCCAAGATTCAGCTATGCCAAAGAGGTGGTAGGAGGGATCTTCAACCAGGTACAGACGGAGCTTATTTATACGAGGTCTGATTGAGTTAATATTAAGAAACCCAGCCTTGAGAGGACATCCACCCCCCGTCCCCTTGCAAGCAGTCGATCCCAGTCATGATGTAGGCGCCGACCCAACAACCTCTTCTGCTCCCTGCCTCGCAACAACTATGTCGTTGTTAGTGGCTGCAGCATTTGACGGATTGCTTTTGGGCAGATGTTTTTTTTTAGCAGACTGGCACGTCGTTTGAATGACTTGTAGGTCGGATGCTGTGGCGAAGATATGCGCACGCTCGCCCCCCTTATGCCTAGCCAGGAATCTACCACCCGAGTGCCACACATATTTAAAGCCCAGCCCCTGGGCGATGGACCTCAGGCTCTTAAATTCCTGGAACTTATCATGGGGCAACATCTCATTTATGAATATTTTATGGTGTGGCACACAAGCAGCTAAAACCGGGCCAAGCATTTCGGGATCGATGTTACTTGTGGTAAAGTAAGAATTGGCGAGCGAGCGCTTAGCTCGCATCACATCCCTGACCAGGCTCGGGCTGCTGAGCCTTACTATGCAGGAGGGCAATGCGCCCTCAGAGAGAGAGAGAGAGAGAGAGAGAGAGAGAGGGAGAGAGAGAGAGAGAAATTATAGAGGATGCGGGGGACGAGAGAAGTTCTGGGGTTAAAGCGTCGGGAATGGAAAGATAGCGAGAGATTATTAAAACGAAAACGCTAAAAATAGATGCATCCAGAGTAAACTGGAGAAAAGTGGTAAAAGAGAAGGATCGAGAGAGAATCTTATAATCTTATTTGCAAAGGAATAATGCTCGAATGATGGAAGCATGTAAAATTAACATCTGGGATTTCTAGCGATTACTAAGTAACAATCTGGTGTCAACCAAAAATAAGACGTAAAAATTGATATGACAATTGAATTTCATTATTTCTAAATTATATCACATCAGATTTAGAGCATTAATTACTAAACGAGGAAGATTATATATCTCAAATGAAATAAGTGAATTATGGATGGGAATCTACTACTATATTTGAATCCGATCGTCATAAATCAATCATTCCACTTACAAATAACGACATTTATATTATACTTAACCCAAATCTTCCTTTCACCCAAAACGAAACCCGGCGACTCTCATTCCGCAGCCACCCGATCCTTCAATAATTCCCATCAACCACTCGTCCGCACCTAAAATTCCCTCACCCGACTTTCAAGTGCTCCGTCAATAATCAATCGCCGCCCATAAAATCTATTTCCCGCAAGAACCGCCCTGCACCCGCGCTGTTTCTCCCCGAAAAGCGGGGAGAAAAATCTCTCGGGCGCGCACTCGGCGCCTTCTCTGCGGATTAAAAGCAGCCGGACGACCACGACGACGAGCATAAAGAAGAAGAAGAAGAAAAAGAAGCGAGAGAGCGTACGTGCGGCGCGCGAGACAAAGGGTCGAAATCGAAATGTAATTTGGCGCCCAGCACACGAGGTTATCCTCCCATGTGAGAGGCGCGCTGCAACCGCGTAGCCATTTCGGCATCTCTCTCTCTCTCTCTCTCTCTCTCTATACGTCGGCGCGGTGTGTGCGGTCGGTGGGCCGCCGCTCGCTTTGTGCGTATAATTGAATTTACGTTCGGATAGTGCTGCTGACGCGCGCCACCCGCGCTGGCGCTCATTGTCTCCCCCTCTCTCTCTCTCTCTCTCTCCCTCCTGCGCTCGTGTTCCTCCCTTGTCTCCTTTTATCCCCGTCGCCTGCCCTCTCTTGTCTTATACCTATATACGGAGGCAACGGGAGATAGCGACGAGTGAGAAAGAGAGAGAGAGAGATAGGGGGAACTGCTCTTTTCCCTCTTTTACGCCTCCTGCCATTTTCGCGGCGTCTCTCCTTTTTTCCTGCTGTTTGCGCGTCGCGCTCCAGCTGCAGCAGACCCCTTCTTTCCCATCCATTTTATTTGTTTTATTCGCCGCGGCCTTTACAGCTGCCGTTAACATTCAGCCCTGAGACTCTAAACACTTTCCTCGAGGGACGTCTGCGCGCGCGCGCCGTTGAGATAACGCGCGGAATGCCGATACCTCTTTTCTAATTTACAGGGGGTGGGGGAGAAAGGAAGGGGAAATGTTCTTAATTGCGATTGTTGTTTCTTAAGAGATTTTCCGGGGGAAATAAATCGCCCGGAAAGCGACGGGGCAGAGGGAGGCGATCGATCTTGTCAGTTGTTTCTTCTTATCTCGGAAGATAGCGACGTTTTTACAGATAGCTTTCGCAGGTACGTGCAGCTGCAATGTTAGTGTTAAGAGGTGCGCCGGTTTTAGTGGATCTCACCGAACGTATACTATTACGTGTGAACAATGGAGAAAGTTTTTATTTTGCTGTTGGAAAAGGGAAAAATAATTGGGCCGCTAAGTTAGTGCCTATGGTGTTGTGTTTGCATTTTAAGAAAATCACGCGTTCAAAATACTCATTCTTATCGTAATATTCATGGTAAATAATATGAATTCTTCGGAACGCTGGAGATGCTAATGAAAGCTCTTATGAAAATGATGTTTGCTCTCAAAATAACTAAAATGTGCGAATCTACATAAAAGCATGCTAAAATCATAAAAAAAATTCGAGCTCTATCTTTATGAGATTCAACGAGATACTAAATGTTTATTTTTATATCAAAATGGTTTTGTTAAAAATATAAAAAAAAATTGAATAGTTTTAGAGTTTTATGTCAAATAAGTTTGAAATCTGAAAAAAACAGTGTTTATTTTTTATTACTGTAATTATATACACTAAATTAAAAAAAAGAACACCCTGGTAGAAAATAACCCAACCAAAATGGCTTAACTGCAACGGTTGGCCAATCTTTTTGGTCAACGAATAACAAAAATATTAACGAACGGTTGGCCAGTGGATGGTGAACTATCGATAATTAAAAGCATCGAATGCGTGGACTAGGTCTTTGGGGTGGCCGATGATGGACTCTAGGTGATGCGATCCGTAGTTTTATGCGTTAAGATCTCAGGGTGAATCTAATACATGGCCCAGCTGTTCGGGATAGCCGATGACGATGTCTAGGTGGTGCACTCCATAGTTTTTTGCATCTAGGTGTCGGAATGCATTCCATGTGTGGTCTAAGTGATCTGGGTAGCCGATAACGGAGTATAGGTGGTGCACACCGTAGGTTTGTGGCTTTAGGTGTTGGAACTTATCGAATGTGTCGTCTAGGTGTTCCGGGTGACCGATTGCGGAGTCTAGGTGGTGCGCACCGTAGGTTTTTGGCTGTAGGTGTTGGATCTCATCGAATGCGTCGTCTAGATGTTCGATGAAAATGATGCGAAATCTTTAAATTTAAACTTATTGTAATAATAATGATAATTTGTTAATCAAACAAAAGTATTATGTTGCGATCATATTTTATAAGAAGGAATTTATAATATAAAATCATTTATTAAAATGTAATAATTTATTTTAAAATAAAAATTGTTATGTTCCTTAATAAAAATAAAATTTTAAATTTTCAATAGACTGATTAATTATTTGATTTTTGAAAATTTTATTATGGCATAATTATTAAAGTATTAATTACTGGAAAAAAGAATTGAAAAATACCTATAGTAAAATATTAAATTTGACCGTGCCATGCGTGCCCCGTCGGGTGCCACAATCCACCCGCCGGTGCGGCACGTAGAGCATTTTTTTCAGAATTTCTTTTCTGTATTTTATCAATAATTAAAAGAAAATGAAAAAAAAAGTTAATAGTTTATTTTATTTTATTTTTTTCTGATCTAATTATTCCGTTTTTGTACATTTTGAAATAATACACGGTTTAGTTGTTATTTTTAATCAAAGTTAGGGTGTCACACGTGCCCCGCCCTCCCCTATACTAATTTTTCCGTAAATCAGGAATCTCTTAAAAGAGAAAAAAACCTTCTCCTGCTAGAACACCAAAGGCTATAATCTTTTGAAATATCAACAGAACCTACCACCATGTAAAAGGCCAGCCAGAAACAAAACGAAATCCCTATATAATCCTCGCTCAAACACCTCGTGCATTCCTCACAGACGCAAAAATGCCTGAGCTCGCGCGACAAAAGCAAAACACCTCACTCCGAGCGCGAATACCTCTCGACTATACATATACACAGACTACAACTGTACTAATGTCATTCCGGAGCTCGTGCAGCGCATCTCTCTCTGTCCCTCTCTCTTCCTCCTCCGCAAAGCCCGCCAGCCTGCTCGCTCACGCCTGCCTGCACCCGGATCAATACCGTATTTATTCTCTCTCTCTCGCTCTCTGTCTCTCTCTCTCTCTCCTGCAGCTACTGCCGCCACCGCATCATGCATATACGCACGCAATTACTGGGAGACGGAGGTAGATTCTTAGGTGGTCGCTCTCGCGCGAACTGCACTTGCGGAAAAACTAATTATTTTTTTCCAGCTCTCGCCCCCCTTTCTTTCATTCGCTTTGTGGGGAGCGAGAGCTAGAGAAGATTTCCCTCTGTTTCTCGCGCACGAGTCGCGCGCACGTGCTAATTAAGGCTGCACTTGTAACGGAGCCGGCGCGGTTTTCCCCCTCTCTCCGACAGATATATATATATATATAGGTACACACTTGTCAGTAGTCGTCGGCGTCGTAGTACTCGCTTACGAAAACATTTTTCCCTGCAAAGGTTTTTTCCCTTTCCCGCCCCCTTCCCCACCTGCGCGTATAAGATTTTGCCCCGAATATAAAAGGGCTAACTAAATTAACGAGATTACAGAAATATGCGCGGACGCGCGCCAAAGGTCTTATACTGTAAGGTGCAAGGAGTCGCGTTCCCTCCACGTGTAAGGGTGGGGGGGGGGAGCTGTGAAATTAAAGAGGAGCAGGAAAAGCGAGACGCGCGTCAGAGAGAAGAAAGAGAGCAGCAGTAGCGCTGCAGCTTCCGGAATCGAATGTACATAATGCCAGTGCGCAATTATCGTTAATTATGCCGGACGTCGCGCGGGCGTCGTCTTCGGCGGGGAGATCAAAGGTGACTCTCTCTCTCTCTTTCTCGCTCTCCTCTGTACTGTGCGCTCTGTTATTCAATTACGGAATTCCATTGCCTTTGCAGGACCTATCTCTCTGCCCCTACCCCCCTCTCTCTCTCTCTCTCTCTCTCTCTCTCTCTCTCTCTCTCTCTCTCTCTCTCTCTCTCTCTCTCTCTCTCCCTCTTCCTCTAGTTCTCGCGAGACGGCAAAAGAAAACGAGCGTCCATTAGCCTTTGCCCCTTATACGCCAATTTTACACCCTTCGCTCGGTGGCGGCGTCGGCAGCACCATGCTGCTGCTGCTTTCCGTTCATTATTTAAGATAACTCGTCTAATTTCGCCTTTTTCCGCGCTTATGAGCGCCTAGCCGCGTACATTGAAAAATAGCCTTAAATAATCGTCCTCGTTTTTTTGTACTCTTCTCTCTCCCTCCCTCTCCCTCTCCCTCTCGCTCGGCGCACTCGATACCCGGCGGTCGTAATTGCCAATTAAACGCGAATATCGCCGACTTTATAAGCCGCGCCTCGATGATACTGCCAATTTATGCCCCAAATGCGCGCAGTGTGTGCGCGTCGCACTGTTTTATTGTTCCCCGCAGATTGGGAAAATTGGCGAAACGGTTTAGGATTGTACATAGATACGCGTGTGTGCATACGGGGTTATTACCTTTTGCCTCCGTCGCTGCTGCTGCTGCTGCTGCTGCTGCTGTTGCGGTCGTTGGTTTTTGGTGGAGGACAGCCGCTGACGGTTGAGCGCGCTCGCCGCGTTGCCGTACGAGCGCCGTCTGTTGAGGGAGCGCTGCTGCGGAATGGTTTTCAAGTGGTTACGGGGCCGCGATTGCGTGATAAAAAGATTTGCGGCGAATGAAGGGAGTGGGGCGTAACTTTCATATCTGAAGATAAAAAAAGAAATGGACGGAGAAATATTATGATTTTTTTTTATTGCGCGACAGATCGTTTCGTTTTTTTTTCTTTTGCGATTGCAGGAACTTCTCACCCCATGAAATGTATTGTTGAAAATAGTATTGGTAGTTAAAATTCTAGTTAATTTTACAGAGTTTTTGTAAAAATTCTTTAAAACGGCGAAGTCTATGTGTCAGATACAGAAATTAATAATTTTCCTGGATCAAAAGGAGAGCTAAAGCAATAATTGTTTGAGAATACTCAAAATTTTCGTTAGTGAGTCTTAATTCATGTATTATTGAGTAACTGAATAATAAAAGAAATGTGATCCTTAGCCGCTTTAAAGGTAGAACAAACAATTTGTAAACTTAAATTTAGTGTTTTTCTGGTTTTTAAATTGGGTGAGATTTTAGCGTGAGAACTCACGTAAGCTTTTTCAATAGGAATTACACCTACTCAGTACATTAGAGATGTTTTCTCTATGATAAATTAAATAAGTAAAAAAAATATAATTTATTCAAAGAAATGATTAAAACTATGGATTCCTTATACATATACCATTAAATTTTTGCAAAAGCATAAATAATATTTTACTGAAACCGTGTAAAATGGAAAGTGGATAAAAGTTATATTAAATTACATTCTGAAAGATGGAAAACCAAAAACATAAGTTAATTCTCCGGGATTAATGTAAAACCTATATTAAATCTTCATGCTATCAAACATTAATCCTCTTTAAAAGATAGCGGCAGTAACATCAACCGCGACATTCATCATCCCGTCGCATATAATGCAAATGAGCATCTTTTATGTAACCTCATTACCGTCACGACATAACAAGTGCAAAAATATACGAAGCCCTACACCATGCTTCGAATGCACGAAATAAATCCTCTCACGCTTCCCCCAAAAGAATCATCGTTACGCCAATTAAAACTTCACATGTAATTTCCGCGTTCACGCCACGACGACGATTAATCTATCTCTCTGTCCTCGCACGTCCGCCAAGATATTAATTAAAGTGCATGCGCGGCCAGGCCGGGGGTCAAAATAATAATTATACGCGGACGCGGCTGCGCGCTTCATTAAAGCGACGAGTGGCGAAATTCTATTTACGTCGCGCGGAGACGCGCGCGCGATTTATCGTCCTGTCGCGGCGTACATGTGTATAGTGTGCCAGGGTCGTCGGAACCTGGCGAAAAACGTTCGCGAGGCTAATTAATAAGTATTAGGTCTGGCGAGGGTATCGTTTTAAAAAAAAATTTCTTTTGTATTTACTAGTGGCTGTGGTTGTAGTTTGTATACTGAATAAAGTGTGGTAGAAATTGCCATAATATTTCAGAAAGCTACCAGAGACTGTAAAAACCCAAAAAATTATCATATTTCACAGGGAATTTTAAAGTAAGGTATAATGTATATCTAATGAAAATTGCGAAATATGGTAAATATTTTGTGGTTTTACAGTCTGTAGTGTCAGTAAGAAATAAATTTTTTTATATACGATCTTATACAAGGTACTTGTATATCTTATACAAGGTACTTCAACGACTAAGTTACAAGTTGCAATACATTGTATTATTAATAATATTAAGTAATAAATAATAACAAGAACATATATTCAAAGGAAAGGGCGTGATATATTCTTTTAAAGTAACCACGAAGAAGAGCTAACTATAAAGAATAGTTCATGAAATATGTAAATATTCAAAGTCGGTCATTTGGCCCAGATACTTAAACGTATTTTAAAGAGTGTCTCTGTTCATAAACAACAAGGTGACCCGCAGTAATTGAATACAATATTAGTCTATTTATTCGGACTTTGCTGCGGGATTTTATAATCTAATATTATATATTATGATTATGAAAATTAACTTTAAATAAACATTTTTAACGATTAATAAAATAAAATTCTTGAAATGTAAGTTTTAGGAAATCAAAATTTCAATAAACAAACAATAAATACATTTACAATGTTTAATGTTCAATATTACAGTAACAGATAGCAACGTGTTAGGGACGCCAAACAAGTAGCCCGTTCAAGTGCGCCGCGCGTTCGATTTAAAGTGTTCGTTCGATTTATGTTCATTACTTATATGTAAATTATGTTCAAATGCGAATGATCAAAACACACTCCATTGGCTGCGAAAGTTTTCGGAGTCTTTCCTATTTGCATTGAGTGAACTTAGTTCGCACTAAGCGAAGGAGCGGGTGACTTCTTATGCCAATTGGCGACCACAGCGGAAGTTACGTGATTGTTGCGCGTACGTCAATTATTTTATAAATTTTCGGCGACGAAGCTTTCTTATATTCAAAAAAATTTTGCTGACAATTTAGCATAGTGTAAATACCCAACATTTTATAATTTTTCAACATACCTACGTATTCATGTGATATTATTATATGATTGCAAAAGTGATTTATATAAGGGAATAAACCTAATTACTAATTAATCTTTTACAACTTTAAAATTAATATTTTCCGCTGCTAAGAAGATTGTAATCGCTCAAGTGAATACTTAATAAGGTTCTCTCGTCAACCGAGAATCCATCTACGCAGGCTTTTCTAAACTCATTTATATTTTACAACATCTATCTTTATTAATATAAATTTAAATACTTAAACTCAAAATGTAGCTCATCGCGTTCAGTGAAAAAATATATATATGAGCAATTCTTTAAAACCTTTAACTTTTACAATACTGTAAAATATCTATAGTTCTCAGATATTTAGCTATCTAAGTCAAGTAAATATTTATAATATCCGCTTCTGGTAACATATTCCACTACATGAAACTATTTTTTAAACAAGGATAAGTTAATGGGACATCGGAAACGCCCTAACATTTTAGACATTTCCCCGACTACTGGAAACAATTTTTAACTTTTAAACGTCGTTAAAAAAAAAACTTTTTTCTAAATGCTATACCAATATTTTTAGGCTATCATCTCTTGATAAGTTTTCGGAAAATGTGATCCAATACGATGTGCCCACTATTAACAAAAATATGTAGAGCATTATCTTCGCAACGCTACATTTTTATAAAAATTGAAATTTAATTCTATTTGTCCGTTATAAAAAAAAAACTTTATTGTTTTTATAATTTTCGAGGGTGAAATTGTTCGACTTAAAAAGAGGAACAACATGTGACCTCGATCATAAATATGCCACTTATAGCAATTGAATTGTGGTCTTCTAAAGACACACTGTTTATGGGTGTAGTCCGTTATTACGGCGATCACGGCGCCGTGTGATCGACAACGGAATAGTTTTGGAACGTTTCGTAATGTACGTAAATCATTTCGGAACGTTCCGAAATATTTTCATTTAGCCCATTTTCGACCATTTTCTTCTTCAATTATAACCCTATTAAGGGAACTCATCGATGATTTATTTAAAGAAGAAAATAGGCTTTGCCCATTTTCTTCTTAAGAGACTAGGAATAGCCCGTTCTCTTAAAAGTGTTATAATTGAAGCCCATTTTCTTCTTTAATTATAACACTATTAAGGGAACTTATCGGTGTTTTATTTAAAGAAGAGAACGGACAGCGAAAAAGCCGCCGCTCGTTCTCCTAAAAGTGTTATAATTAAAGAAGAAAATGGGCAAAGTCGCCGCCTGTTCTCTTAATAGTGTTATAATTGAAGAAGAAAATGGAAGAAAATTGAAGGAAACTTATCGGAGCTTATCGCCCATTTTCTTCTTCAATTATAACACTATTAAGGGAACTTATCAGAGCTTATCGACCATTTTCTTCTTCAATTACAACACTATTAAGGGAACTTATCGGTGTTTTCTTCTTAAGGGGATGTGAGTACCGACGTTATTTTTCAAACGAGCATAACTCACGCAAATATCAATAGAATTATCCAGAAAAAAATCTGCATATAGTATTTGCGTGTACGGAGCGCTTGACAGACGTCTTTTTCCAAAAAAATGATGAGAATTTATTTAATTAAATAAAAACCGTACTGTCGGTAAGTAGGAATCTACAATTGACCTACTTTTCAAACGAGCATAACTCACGCAAATATCAATAGAATTATCCAGAAAAAAATCTGCATATAGTGTTTGCGTGTACGGAGCGCTTGACAGCCGTCTTTTTCCAAATCAATGTTTGAATGTTGATTAAAAAAAATATTGAAATTAGGGTTGCACATCCCCTTAAGAGACTACGAAGAGAATGGGCAGCAGCAAAGCCTCTCTTAAGAGTGTTATAATTGAAGAAGAAGATGGGTTTTGCCCAAACACCGATACGTTCTCTTAACATGGTTATCATTTTCTTTATAATGTTCTTTATAATGGGCTTTGCCGCTGCCTGTCCTCTCGTATTTAGAACGGCGCAAGCAACGGCGTGATTTGTTAAAAATCGATAAAGTTAAAAATACTTTTCTTTTTGGTAAAAACATATTTTTTTATGAACTATTACAACGCGTTCGAGTTTTTTATTCGAATTTTGAATTTAAATTTCCAAAAATTAATTTCGGAACGCTCCGTTTTATATTTGCCGGCAAAAGGTATCGGAACGTTCCGAAATCAGTTGTCGGCAACAACGCGGTGGTAAGATGGCATGCCGTATATCGGAACGGCGCGACCGTCGGCGCCGTAATAACGGACTACACCCTATGTGTGCCTTACTTCGGCATACATAAACAACGGTAAATAGATCTAATCTGAGTATTGATCATTTTTCTACACACACATTTTCTTGAACTAATTCTCGGTATGTCTAACGAAATTCAAATTTATTTTCAAAATAATTGTTTTTTTCAACATGTACATGAAAAAGGCCCTTTTCCTGCATAGAAAAGTGAATGGAAAATCGAGCATTTTGAGGGTCTAGGGAGGCCTCCCGCAGTAGCTAGAGGAAAAGTAGTAGCGGGAGGAAGAGAACCTAGTCTCCCGTTATGACGGCTCGATGTACCCATCCACTTTCTATGCAAAGAAGATCCTATTCCTGCACTTGTTAAAAAAAGTAATATGTGTAACAAGGAAGCAATTCACTTTTTCAGACTCGGATGATGATTTTGGGCACTCGTGTATCACTCGTGCTCATTTATCATCCTCGCTAAAAAAAGTCAGTTGCACAATGTTATACTATTACATGCATTCGTTGACGCTTACTCGCACGTGCATAAGCATACAGTACAAAGAAACTATATTCAAAAATAAGGAGCACCCCCTTTTTATTGTCATTTGGGGTACCTATAACAGAAAAAAATTAGTTTCGTGAATGTGCCTCAACATTGAATTTTGAAATTTGTTTTAAGTTAAAATTTAAAAGTTTTGGAGAAATACTCATATATGTAATTATTTTAAATAATATTTTCCCAACCACTTTATTGTTCATCAACAAAACTTTTCTCTACAGTTTGATGTACGCGCATTTAATTTTTAATGCTTTGTAAACTCGAGCGAATTCATTTTTCTCCCGTCTCTCTTTTTTTTCGCCGTGGGAACAATCGCGCACAAATGCATCCGCAAAGTTGTTGTCACGGCAAAGCATCTCTCTTCAGTTTGGGCGCGAGCGCAAAAGCTTTTTTTCCAGTCTGTAATGTATATTAGGTAGGTTACTCACGTTTTTGCCTCAGTTACTCGCAAACTTTGCCACGACACGTGTGTCACGTAGTTTCCGCGTCTGTTCCTTACTCGCCTCTCGTGCGTGTGTTACACACACGTACACGGTGAGCGTTTTAAAGCAAATGGGAGCGAGTTTAACAAAATTACTTTTTCTCGGATAAAAATAAATTTTTGTTTGTATATTTTTCTGCAGGACTAACGTCAAATACAAAAACGAAAAAGGATTAAGCTTTGTTGTTTCGCAATATTTCCGTGATTGAAAAATAACGCAACTGAACAGTGAAACACATGAAAAACGAGCATTTTAATTTTTCACTGTAAGCACAGAAAGATAACTCACTATATAGCTTTGCGTTTTCCCAAAAAATTGAAAAAAAATTCCCGAAATAACCTATACCCAAATAGAGAAAACACGCGATTCCTTTCCCCTTTTGTTTACCATCGACCGGATTCCGCCCTGGAAAAATTAAATTATACCTCGACCCTGTACACTCTGCGCGATAATTTTCGACAATGGCTCTTTGTCTTCGGCTTGCGCATTTTTTTTTATCTCCGCCTAGTATTACAAATCCGCTCGTAGATTGCACTCTCCTACCCCCGAAGTAGAAATTTCTGATTATGTCACGCTACTGCAAGCGCGGTGATTCGCCGTGTATATATCGAACGTTCGCTTTTGTTTATTTGCTAAACAAATACGCGGGAAAGTACAACAAGGCCAAATTGAATCCTGCGAGCGTGTAATTTACAACGACTAGACGAGCACACCAGTGCGCAGGAGGGAGAGAGAGAGATTGCGAGAAGTCTTATCGTCTATACACTCGGAAAATCAGTTACTTCGCGCAAACAGGAATATCCATTTGTCAGTGTTCTACTTACAGCGAAAATCCACTTACCGTAAGTATAGACGTAATCTCAGTACTACGAAGCCGTCGCGCGGTTTCTTTTTCAAAAACGAAAAGGACGTTGTCGTTTTGAGGTATTCTTTCGTACCTCGATAAGTATAAGTTATTTTTGTTTGAATTCGGTTACTACGCGTTATTTTACGGAGCGAAGAACGTGCATTGAAAGAATTACTCTGTTCTTGCTTACATTTTGAATTAAATTCTCCCTTTCTCCGAGGGTATAATTTAATTTTCAAAGACCACTGTAAAGTAGAGAATGCAAACGATACTGCAACAATACCCTTGTACATGAAACAGTACTAACCCCGTTAAACTTACAAATATTTTCCATTTTCTTTTTTCAACGAAAACCTTTCCAAATCCCTGCATTTAATTACGCCCGAATGCGCAAACCACAACCCCCTCCACAGAACTATAATTACCAGGGAAACCCCCGGCGCATCTCGCGTCAAAATTATATACCCTTCCCCCTGGGTGCCTACAAATAACCGATTTTTAAACCGCAATACAACAGGCGCACATCGCGCACGCGAATTCTGCATATTCATGCGAACGAGCGAGCAAGCAAATATGCGCGCGCGAAACGCAGCCGTTGGTTTAGATTAAACGGTCGACGGAGCGGCAGGGGGGGAGAGGGGGAGTAAGAAAGATCCGTTGCAGAGTAAAGGTTCAGAGGAAGCTGCGCGTGGCGCTCTCGCATCGCGCATTCTACTGTTTATTAGATTGACGGCCGATGGGCTGCGCGGAAAGAGAGAGAGGGAGAGAGAGAGAGAGAGAGAGAGAGAGAGAGAGAGAGAGAGAGAGAGAGCCCCTCCGGTTGTGCAAGAAACCTCGTAACTTGCGAAATTGCGAGGAATCGTAGATTGAGGAGCAACAAGGGTTGTATCGGGGAACGTGGATGATTGTTTCGCGGTGGCGGGATTTCTCTTTTTGTTCGTCGTTTCAATTTTTTGATAAATAATTTGTTAATTAGAGTGCGTTACGGTGGAGGATGGCGGTGAATTGTGAAATGTTGGCATTTGATCAAATAGATTTTCGGCGATATTTTAATGTTAGTTTTTAAGGCGATGTGAACCTCAAAATCAACCCAATTTCATTATTTAATTAATAAACATTCGAACGTTTATTTGGAAAAACAATTCTGTCAGGCGCTCCGTGTATGTAAATACTATGCTCAGATTTTTTTTTGTGCGATTCTATCAGCATTTCCATGAGATACGCTCGTTTTAAAACTGGCAAAATTCGAAGTATTACAGATCCCTACTTATCGACATTGCGGCTTTTATTTAATTAAATAAATTCTGAGTAGATTTTTGGAAAAACAGCTCTGTCAGGCGCTCCGTATATATAAATACTATACTCAATTTTTTTTTTAGTAATTCTATTATTATTTGCAAAAGATATATATGTTCTAAAATTTGTCGGTAAGTACACATTACCTTAAAGAGAAACTGTTACTAAAGAAAATTAAAGAAATTGAAATCTTAGTTGAAAGTGTATCCTTATCTTGAACAATTTTTCACATGCTACAAGTCTTTTACAAAAGTTTTCCTTTCCTGAATATTATTTAGTCACGAACGTCGAATTACATTGCTCGCTAATGTCGCTTTATAACACGAGTAAGAGAAGAGAAATACGTACTTCCGGCAAAAAGTAATTTCAAAATCTACCTGACGATAACATTATAACTTCTTCGTATTTGATTCGATGCATACAATCATATGATAATATTCAGTATTAAAATTACATAAATATTAAAATTCATTGCTGAAGCGGAGATACCTATACTATTCCAGACAGCGATCGACTTACGTGGCTATTAAAATTGAAAACTCCTCTATTTCACATTCAGAGAAAAGATGTCAATCTCAAATATACGCCAGATTTACACCTCCTCTACATCACTCAACATCCCTTGTCATCGTAAACCCTTCTAAATCCCCACCATACCTCTAATCTCACCCCCTTATCAGTCCACCTTCCCCTGCAGCTGCCCCGATTACACCTCTCCCCGCGCCCGCCTTTCCAACTTACCTTCTCGCTCATCCCCTCGCGATCGGGCCCGAGCGAGCGGTCCATCCGGATCTGCAACCGCTGCCTCTCGCAGTAACCATCCCGGTAATCCCTCAACGTGTACGGCCGAAAACCTCCTCCTCCTTCTCCTTCGCCCTCGAGCAGTCGACGATAGAAACCAGCAGCGGCGCTTTCATCATCATCCCGCGGGATCGGCTCGCACCCGTCGCCGTCGTCGTCATCCGGCTGTTCTTCGAGAACTCGCCGACACTCCACCTCCGCCTTCTCGCCGCAAATCGACAGGCCCTCCGGGGACCGTACCTCCTGCTCGACACCTGCGCGGTACACACACTCACACGCACACATATATACACAATAAACCTCTCGGCCGTTCCTTATACATCCCGACGCGTGCACTATATACGTGCTTTTCTTGGAAGAGGAAGGGGATGGGGGGATAAATATTGACTCGCCGCGATGGCAAAATGCAATCACACTGGACGTGCCGCGCCGCGAGTGCGGAAAGTATATAAGCAAGTGTGTAGCGTGCGTATGCATACGCGTGCGCGCGTGTGTGTGTGCGTGTGGATGTGTCCGTTATTGATTTTGCGAGTTGTCGGGCTTTTATTAATGAAACTTAGGAGTGCTTTTGAAGGGTCAGGTTTCATGTCGATACGAGAGAGGGATAGAGAGAGAGAGCAGGGGAGATGCGAGTGCTGATATTGTTGTGATAAAGCGGATGTTTTTACAGTGTTCAAAAGTCGCGTGAAAAGTTTCGTTGCTTGGTTTGCCTATACGATACGGGTGTTTTTATCCATGGTATAAAAATCCACTCTATTAAAAATGGGCATGTGAGTGATGATTGGTTTCTGGATTAAAGTGAACCGCTTTTTTTCAATCAATTTGTCGCATTTTGTAGAGTGACAGTAACATCGAAATATTTGTATTAAATTTTCAGACTCATTTGATATTATTATATTCATAAAAAATGTATAATCGTAACTGATAGTTTAACAGAATACATATAAACAACACTTCATGGTCAATCTTCGTCATCATAAATCGTTCATTACTAGGTTTTTAATGACTTATTCATTGGCTAGTCAATTTGATTAACTTCAAAATATAGAATTAATTTGAGAATTGTACACAGAAGTAAATTCCAGATATTTGTATTGAAATTTTTCCTTACCATAACCAAAGTTTATGGTACAGAAACTGAAATTTAATACAATTACACCTCGATGAATGCTAATTCTTACATTTTAATGAAATAATTCCATTTGTTTTATTCGTCCTAAATATCAATAAAAAGTTCCATTAAGAAGCTGATTTGATTCATTTTTTAAGTTAAAATGTATCTTTCTTCGTTTCTAATGATTTTTTTTTTCATAATTTAGTATTTTTTTTTCAATGATAGTTTTCGAAAGCTATGAATGTTGGCTGAACGTTTGTCAGGTAGTACAAACATTTTGGAGAACATTTCAGTATCAACTATTTTGTAATACGTAAATAAATACGGCAGAATTACGATTTTCAATAAGAACCCATGTTAATCCGCTAAAAATAAATACTGAAAAAACTGATAAAAAAAAATATATAAATATTCTTCAGAGTACTAAACACGACACTAAACGTTTTTTAATTGAGGTTGCTGAATTCATTTCTGAAAAAAAAATTTTAATAATGATCGTTTATACGTGACGTCTTACGAGAGCCTGTGGTTTCGAAGGGTAATATATGGGAAAATCTCCTGAACTTTTGACTTTTTGTGCCCTTTTTTTAATTTATTGCTGCTATTAATTTAGCGTGCGAAGCACATAAACGAGACAGGGTGGAAAATCCTCATTTTCAACCTAGAAAACCAGTCCTGTAATTCATATTGGTGTGCCGCACACGCTAAATTCTGAGCATGTAAGCAACTGTCTAAAAATATCCACGTTCCCAAATCATAGCGATTAGTTATCCAGTTTTACTAGCTATTTTCTAATTTCTTGGCCATTTCATATAGATAAATTTCTACCAGGGTAAACAGACATCAAAAGTCGAGTTTCACGCCCAGGGGTTCAAAAAATAACACTGAGAGAAGAATATTGTTATAGTTAACATATTTATCTATTTGATTAGAATTGCAATATTGTAACTGTTACAATATCGTATATTTGAATAGGGAAGATTTTGACGGTCAAACCCAATATAGTAACTGTTACAATATCAATGTTTACCAGTAACATATGGTATATTAACTGTTACAATGCCTATATTTGATCATATTTAAACGTACGCATATTAACAGTTACAATGCCATATTAACAGTAAACAAATCCTTCTCTCAGTGTAGTATACTCACGCCCTCGCTTCGCCTTGTTACATAATATACTATTTTCGCTCTTTGACTCATAATACTTCAGTAATTAACGCTAAGATTTGAACGAAAATTTTTTACTTAATAGAATGCCACAATTATTTAACACTTCAAAATATACATTCAGAATCTGTGACACTGATAAATAAATTAATGAACACAAAAAAGAAACAATTAACCTCACAAAATAAATCAAATCAGCTTCTTGGTGGGACTTTTATTGATAATTAGGATGAAAAAAATTGTTTAATTTGAACGTATCCTAATGATTATTTGGTGGAAGTTTATTTATGCAACCTGTTTAATGAAGTATACTTTGTGAATAAACAAACATTGGGAAGTGTACTCATTTTGATTAGTATAGCTGGTAGAGAATTAATCTACTTAAGAGAAAAGTAGCATACTTAAATACCAAAATGATCGGTGTTATGAGAGCAGTCGGGCCGTATTACCTATAACAGTGAGCTTATTGAATTCTTAAGTGTTACAATTTATTATTGTCACCTCGATTCAAGCATTAATTAATTAATTTAAGCATAAATTTTAATATAGTTCCTTGAAATTCTGAAATGTTAATATTTAATAGTTTATTATGAAGATCAAACAGTCAAGTACTAAAAAAACATTTGAACATAAGTTTATTTAACAGAAAAAGCAATGGAATCACTTCAACAATAAATATTATGCCAGCTGTTTTCACACTGTAAATAATATTTATCCTATAGTGAACGCCCCATTAACCGTGAATTGTGACGAATAAATGCGCAAATAAAATGCGAATAGGCATAATTTATCGGCAAAGAAATTCCGATGGCGCGGGGAGGGGAGCTGGAGGGAAATTGCGATTCTCGCCACGGGAAATTCTCTTTGCGCCGGCAAATGCACAGTGGAAATGCTCGTCAAAAGAGTTTTATCATCGAATCTGCCACTCTCTGCCCCCCCCCCCCCTCTCTCACTCTCTCGGCCTCTCTCACACACTCTCCCTCTCTCTCTCTCTCTCTCTCTCTCTCTCTGAACGCCATGTGGCAATGCAGGTCACAGCTTTTATCCAAATTAAACTTTTGCTTCTAAATTAATATGTTCTATTTAATTTGAGTTTAATTCACGAGGACGCAAAAACCTCGACGTTGCTTTTTCAACGACGTATGATATATTAATGAAAAGCAAATTTGCCATTCGCCGAAGTGCCCCTGCTTTCAAAGGGACTTTTACTAATAAAAAGAGCGTTGAAACAAATCAATGAGCGAATATTTTAATTTTGTGTAATAATAAAAATCCTTAAAGCGTGGTTGCGAGTGGTGCTTTGTGAATTTTTCATCGTAGAGGAAACGGAAAAGGAAATTGTAACTGAATATTTCATGCATTATGAATACATAGAGAGTATTCGGATTATTTTATTAAAACAACTTTCATAATAAATTTCACATTTTTCCGAATAAATCAAAAATTGAATTTCTCCAACCTACAATTTCGAAAAATTACACATAAACCAAAAAAAATATAAAATTTCTCGTGCGTAAATAAATGAGCTCGGGTGGAATAAAGCAATACCGGCAAACAATTCGTGAACTAGACACGGAGAATTTTATGGAAACTAGTTCGCGGCATTGGCCGCGAGGCCAATTTAGCGAAAAACAATTATCGTTAAAAGTGAAAACCACTCTCGCGCGAGAGCCTGTCGCTATACCGATGACCGACTTCGATAGTGCAGGCAACAATAATTGCGTCCAGCAGCCTCGATAATAACCTAAGTACGCTGAAATCTTCTCCCGCCGCGTCTGCTCACCATATAACTTTTTTTTTTAAATTAAACTTGTAATGCTTTAAGACGCGCGCAGCCCAGATCCACGTAACTCGTTACCTCCCCTCTTCCTCTCTCTTTTTTTTTAACGGTGAGATATTTTCTGGCTCGGTTAATCGTTTTATGTGCGCATCCGTGACTAAAACGCTTTGTTCATACTGTGGGGCACAAACTAAACTGGAATATTGATGGAAGTAGCCTCCGCCCTCGGCAAAAAAAAAGTTATTAACCCAGCTGCAATATTCACCGAGCCATTTTATTTAATTTTTCGCTGATGGTGTCTCTCGCCCGAAAACTAACTTTTGTCGGGAAAAATATTGAAAAAAAAAACTTGTTTTAATCACTTTACCCAAAAATAAAACAATGCTCGAGAAATTTTCTGTGAAAAACCCACTGATACTGTAATGCTTGTTCACGCTGTTATTGCTAAAAATTATTTCACTCGTTTAATATATTAAACTAGTGAACAAAAAATGAAAAACATATATTTGCTTTTTAGTATATAGGAATCGTAAAAATGTTTGTTTGTAAAATATACACAAACAATAGTTGTACAATAGGAATAATATGAAGGAGTGATTCTAGTATCCGGGAAACGGGTTTCGCTGTCACTTTGCAAAGCGGTTTCTGGTACCCAAAAATGGATCCTTTAGTTTAATCTCGCAAGCTCTTTTTTCCAAGATATGAGAAAAAATAGGTAATTTTCTAATGAAAATTACCGCAATTTCATTTTGTTATAGCTCCGTTGATACTTGCACTGCATAAATTTAAAAGAAAAGTAAATGAAAGTAGACAGAAGACCTTTAATTAGCTCTTTTCCGCGTATCAAAATATTAATTTGGCTCAGAGTTATAGAACATCAAAGTTACAGTTAAAACATGGAGAAAAATGAAAGCATTTTAATGGTTACCAGGAAACCCCTTCTTAGTTCTCGCGATCAATGTATTATTGCAATTGGGATATTATAAGCTTTAAAAATCAAAAATCAAAGCAAAATTGTGAACTCTGCATTTTTAACAATCGTCAATACGGCGAAATTAGTGCATTTTCACTGATTTAAAAAAAAAATAGTGCCGAGTTCACAATTTTGCTTTGATTTTTTATTTTTAAAGCTTATAATATTCCAATTGCAATAATACATTGATCGCGAGAACTGAAAATTGATCAATTGCTTTACATAATTATATTTATCGCAGTTTAAACGTGAAAAACTAACTTTTGGCAGGGACCTTACGGCCAATACAACCTTAACCGCCACACTTCCATATCCACCTAGTCATACCACAAACAGACCAGACAATAAACCTCACCACACCAAAACTCCAAAACCTTCCTCCCTTCCTCTCCCACTCTCTTCCTACGAACCATCGTCTCACCGGATCTCCGACTGTGCAACTCCACGTAAGACGCCGGCCGCTTATTCTTCCCTCCGCTGCTTCCAGGAAGAACCTTTTTCTCGGCGGATCGACGCGGCGGCGCGCTCGGAATCCGCGGCTCGCCGGTGATGCGCCTTTTCGAGTTTTCCGCCAGACGGGGACAGCGACTCGACGAGTCGTCGGCAATTACCGCATTCCTCGTGGCTGCTGCGGTTTCATTAGAGCGCCGATGATGCGAAAACTGCAGTTGTTGTCGATCCCCGGCCGGTTTTTGAGATCGCGCGCTGGCAGCTTAAAGGGAGAAGAAGGCCAATGTGCGTTGATAGAGGGACAGGTTTTATTTTGGAGTATTAGTCGTAATAGCGGAACAGAATAGTTCGGTGAAGTATTTCGGATATTAGCAACGAATTTCGTTGGGTAGCGGTAAAGGTTGATTGGAAATTTCGAGTATGCCAAATGCGGTGGGCTCGAGGTTTGAACTAAAAATCAATTTTGCAAGCGTCGTAATTAGGGGGTTAAGGAGACAGGCATTTAGTTCAGCGGATACTGCATTAATGTAATTTGTACAAAGTAAGGTTATTAAAGGGAAATTTGAACGCACTGCGAAAATTGCCGCTGCATATCACGAGTGTCTCCTGAATTTTTAAAGCTTCATCTTCCAAAGAGTCCAGCGAATACGCAGACATAGCTACGGCAAATATTTAATTAAAAAATTCTTCGCAATAAAAGTAGCTCGTGGTGAATCATAATGTCCACAGTTGAGTTGACCAGCGCACTGAAGTTGGCGATTATCAAGGAATATTTATATCTATACACGCGGGGACCGAATGTAATGTTACCCCGCTATACTTAGATTGCGTGATAAAGTTTGCGGATGGACATAATATGTCAATATTTCTACAACTTCAAAAATTACTTTTATTTTAATATAAAAACACAACTATCATATTTAACACATACGTAATTACAAAACGTTTTCTTTTATAGTCTGAATACATATATCAATACATATATCTTTGTACCATCGTTCGCAAAAGTTTAAGTTTAATTACACTCTTTAAGAAAAATAGTATGGAGCTGTATTACAATCTTTTTATATAACGCACGAATTTTCCTAACCTACCTACGACTAAAGTAATTTAAAATTATTATTATATTAAAATATATAGCATAATAAAAACATAAAAAAGGTAATAAAGTTTACATATAAAATGAGTTAGTCTGTCATTTTTCTGCTTGGTATATCAACGAAGGGAATTACGAGGGAGATTATGACATGATTCTATGACAGTGACAGCATAAATAAGATTATTTTTAAATAGGCGATGTTCGATGACTTTTCAGCTGCAAAAGTTGCAAAAGTATTCTAATAATTATTGGTTTATGTCGTTGCTGATTTGTCTTCTTCGTTTAGCTTCCTGATTATCTGCATCTCTACACGTCGAGTCCTGCAAACGAAAATTATAAGTATATTAATCAAATCTATAATCAATAATCTCAATATTACGTAATCCAATATCACCCAGTCTATTATCAATAATTATAATATATTGTATAATATTGAATCTCATCGGAACTACCATCAATAAATAGTCATTATCGTATTACAAATCAAGTGAACAGAGAAGTATTACATTTAAGAACTTAGGAAACTGTAACGTGAACGTTGAAACTCCATAAGACAAAATATTTTAACCGCACTATTTACAACCCTTTCCCGTTACTGAGCAAGCATCAGCTAATTTAACAACATGTATTCACACACAGACCACGCGATATAATGCTAATTTCGTTTACCTTTCGAGCGCCTCCTCGCGTTCACGCTCTTCCTTGCGGCTCTGCAGCACGCGGTAGGCGATGCAAATGACGATTAATAATATGGGCACGAGGCAGGCCAAAACAATGCCCGAGGCCATGCCCGCCTGACGCGAGCTGAATTCCTGCTGACCTGATGAAAATTTTTCGCCGTTGTCGGCGCATCGTAAGTTACATACATACACACACACATACACACACACACACACACACACACACACACACACACACATATATACATAACGATGCATATATTGTGGTTAAAAAAAAATGCGAGGACATAAAGGAGGGTGAGGAATGAAAATTTCACAAAACACAAAGTCGAGCGGAAATTTCCATTCCACACACTTCTAGAGTAACTCTGTAAGCAAAAAGACGCGCACGTTCGGCGTCGATAATGATAATTATCGCAGTAAGAGAAGCGCGTGGAATAGAAATTTTCTGCTCGGCTCAACTTTCTCACATATATATATATATGTACGAGTATATATTATGTACAAAATTTATTACAACAATAAAAAAGAAAACTAGAAGGTACATAAAACGCAAGTTGACGATGATGCTCCTCTCTCGTTGCTATAACAGTACAGTTATAACGAAGAAGAAATAATGTAGCACAGAGCGTGTTTTTCTATTCCACGGTCTTCTATGTATAAGGTGCTTGTGCAATCTTTGGGCGTTTACGGTCGCCACACCTACAGCAGCGGGCATGGTGTGGTTTGTGCACATAAGAATTATGCACATATTTATTGTGGACACTTTAGCATTGGTGTATATCTATATCTATGTGTATACTCCAATGCTAAAGTGTGCACAATAAATATGTGCATAATTCTTATGTGCACAAACCACACCATGCCCAGCAGCGTCGGGTTACATTGCCCAATAGATTCAGGCAATACGTTTACGTGTGTGTGTGTGTGTGTGGTGTGTGGTGTGTGTGTGTGTGTGTGTGTGTGTGTGTGTGTGTGTGTGTGTGTGTGTGTGTGTGTGTGTGTGCGCGCGCTGTACAAAGAGGAGATAAAAAAAGTTTGCCATCGCGCGCCCGCCGCGGTTTATCGGGGCCAGATGCAGCGAGGGACTACTTATATCTTTTCGGCTAGCAATCAGCGCGCGCGATGAGTGTAAACATAACGGGTGATATGTGTGTATATATATGTATATATAGCGGAGTACAGTGATTATTATCTCATGTCTAATCTAAAAAAGCATAAAAAATAACTATAAGCTACGATTATTTTATTCTACATTATGCGAAAAGAAAACTAAACGATCCTTACAATCTAACCTTGGCAGCATGAATCGATACATCTCTCTCTCCCTCTCGCTTTCTCTCTCTCTCTCTCTCCCTCTCTCTCTCTCTCTCTCTCGCTCTCTCTTACATTAATAACGAAATCCATCAACGGGTAATCCTCGAGCACCAGGACTCTCGCTTAATAGAAATCCCATCGTCCTTTGGCTAAGATATATAAGCAAGTATCTCAGGGGACCGATCCGCCCGCTGCATCACTACACACTATATATACACACACCACACACACACACACACACACACACACACACACACACACACACACACACACACACACACACACACACACAGACACACGCGCGCGCGTGCATGTCTGTGTGTATATATATATATAAGGGGGACGGACTCTATCAAACGTCGCTCTGTTTGGCGATTTGCGGGAGGGGCGGTGGCACGGGAGGGGCGACCGCTAGGGGAGGTTTGCGGCCGGAGCTGGTCGATGCCGGGCTGATGTCCGCCGGCTCCTTTAGGCTGAGGTCCCAGTCCTTGTCCTCGAACTCGATGTCCGGCTTCCCGGGCAGCGGCTCGTGCGTCCTGTACACCGCATCGTACTTCCGGCGCTTCTTAGCCGACGACAGGGAGTCGGTCGAGTCGCTGAGAGGTGAGGTCGTGCGAGGTTTTGGCGAGAAACGCCAGGAGGATTTGCCCGAGGCGTCGGATTTAGCTTCCATCTTCTGGCGGACAAGGGCGACGATCAGGCCCACGGCGATCAAAGCCGGCAGGAGGACGGCCACGATTATGCCCATCGTCGTCCATGCCGTACGCTGGGCGTACTCCACTTGGCCTGTGTATTTGTGTTAGATATTGGGGGCAGTTCGTTTCGGGGGTGTAAGCACCGACAGGAGTTGCGATAATTATCATTATTTGCTTGAGAGAGTAACGAAAATGTGTGCAGATATTGTGACTTTTGTAACGAGGCTTTTTCGTTGTTTCCGATATGGCTGTTGAATGTTTTAATAGGCTTTTGCTTGGTGTAAAATGTTTAATGAGTGTATATACATACTAAGTAATGGGAGAAAATGGAGTTATAAGGCTGTAACTTTATATTGTAATCGTTTCAGAATTCTGGTGATTGACAGATGTTATAGTAATATAGCTCATGCATTGCTGCAAAGTGGAATATGCTGTACAATATCGCGAAAACAATTTTCTAATTAATTGTACCGAAACATTTCCTGTCACGTTACAGCGAAATGATACTGCACTTTATAGTAGTTTTATAGCCACCATTGCTTTTTCTAGGCGTAAAAGTAATAAAAAGAAATGATAAAAAAAATCGATATTCTATAATAATTTCATCATCCATAGTAGTCTATCATAAAAACGAAAACATCAATACGCACAGAAAGAATACATATACAACACGTTAAGAAAGAACACGACATTTAATAAAAATCTACGTAAAGGATGCACGTACGTAACCTGGGCCGTAAAAATGAGTAACACGACAGTGTATTGTATAAAAGTACTTGTTCGAGCGTCAGTCTTTAATACTAGTTAGTTTTTATGGCGACATTAATGGATAGCAGTAAATTGGTGATATATCACACGTCTGACCGAAGCCCGCAGTTTCTACTTCGACTTGCGCGCACTCGTATACACACTCTGAACGTAAATCAGGAAAGTTTGAACTGCAATTAAGTAGTTTTCTTTTATTTCTTTTTTTTCAATTTTTCATCAAAATCGACCGCCAAACTTCACCCGCCGTATTTCACTGTTTACGTATCCGCAGTCGCGGAGAGCGATGCAGAAAAGTCCTCATCATCGGCATACATTTTCGACCTCGCCTAAATTAACTATACCTCAATCAATTAATCAATCAATTGATATGCTTATCGAAAGCATATATATAGGAGACAAACTTACGGAGACACTCGGTGTAGCCAAACTCGGGCAGGTCCCAGCGTCCCTCGGGCGTGCAGGTCCGCCTCTGGTCACCGATGAGCACAAAGTCCTGGTTGCACTCGAACGTCACCTTGGTACCCGGCACGAAGAGGAAGTTGCTCTTGCGGCCGAACCGCGGCGTTTCCAGTATACCGCACGACACAACTGACGTGCACACACACATTGTTGTTCGTTAATCTTATAGTATAGTATATATTCGTAAATAAATATATATGAATATAAAAGGGATACTCACTGCGCTTCGAATTGACGGACTTTATCTGAGTGTACGAGTCGTAGTAATTCTTGGTGAAGTGGGCCAGATCGCGATTGAGGGTGAGCGCGTAGTCGTACTGGCACTGATAGCAGTCGCCGCAGAGGTCGTGCGCCCGAATTATGTCGACCGATCTGCGAAAAGCCAAAGCGGACGTTGCTTAATTAGCTTGTTTATCGCGCGCATTCGATATATATAATTCGGCTTTTAAAATGTGACGTTTTGAAAGTGGATGGGTATATAGGCAAATCCACAGAACTTTTAACTTTTGATTTTCAATTTTTTTGTTTCAAAAAACTCAGCTAAAATAAAAATTTATCCTTTTTAAACACCTTATTATACTTAAATATGATCTATACAAAGTGCATGTAGAGGTATGGAGTTCATAGTAAATTTCATAAACTGTTTATGAATGTTAAAAGATAGTAATTTGTCTAAATTTGATATGTAACTCCCTCATTTCTTTTTATTCTTATGGATGCTGCACACGTGGCCCACAATCTATCGTTAAAATTTCACCAGAAAAAGTGAGTCAATACATACATTTAACGTGGTTCTCCTTGGACTCCCTAGTCAAAGCAGTGCTAAATGTAGTAATTACCTAAAATTTAAATAACCATAGTGTAATGTGATTTATTTATTTAAAATGATAGAGATAGTCAATGTATGATAAATAAAGTGTATTTATAACATGACTAAAATAACTTTTTTCACAAAATGGCGATATTCTAGAAACTAGATATTGTCACTATAAATAATTGTTGATAAATCACTGGAATCTTTTTTGTTTCTCAACCGATTTTAGTTTTCAATGTCTCATTTTGCTCCTTAAGAAATTTCATGGGGACTTGCCGAAGGAAAAATTAAAAATTATTCAAAACTCAGAAAGTTATAGCCAATTAAAAAAATGTTTTGTTTTAACGACTTACATGAATTTATGAACAATTATCTATAACTTTCTGAATTTTGAATAATTTTTCATTTTTCCTTCGGCGAGTCACCATGAAATTTCTCAAGGAGCAAATTGAGACCTTGAAAACTAAAATCGGTAGAGAAACAAAAAAGATTCCAGTGATTTATCAACAATTATTTGTAGTGACGATATCTAGTTTCTAGAAAATCGTCATTTTGTGAAAAAAGTTATTTTAGTCATGTTAAAAACGCTTTATTTATAATACATGGACTATCTCTATCATTTTAAATAAATAAATCACATTACAACTATGGTTTTTTTACATTTTAGGTAATTTCTACATTTAGCACTGCTTTGACTAGGGAGTCCGAGGAACATCAGCTTTACGCTCATTTGTGTGCCTTCCTTCTAAAAAAAGATATGTACATATAAAAATGTGTGACTCGTTTTTACTCAAATTTAATTTTTTGCTTATTTGTTAATGTGACAGTCACAGCCTTCACAAAAATTATATTTATAGTCAGCACTCTTGTAATAGTCCAAATAAGGAAGATTTTAAGATCCGACCCGTTAATGTGCTCCCAATATTAGCCTACAGAGGGTACTTTAAATATGACCATGCAAAGCGTGACAAATATTAAAATTTTACTTTTTGTTTGTCACAACTGAAATTTTGTTTATATTGAATGAAATGTAATTGTGATTTGTTTATTTTTTTATATAAGACTTAAAAACCAGAAGGCCGTTGTTATTAATCATGTGGTTTTCATTAAATGCAACTAAGAATTTTCATTAAGGTAATGTGTACTTACCGACAAATTTTAGAATGTATATTTCTTTTGCAAATAATAATAGAATTACTAACAAAAAAAATTGAGTGTAGTATTTACATATACGGAGCGCCTGAAAGAGCTGTTTTTCCAAAAATTTACTCAGAATTTATTTAATTAAATAAAAGCCGCAATGCCGATAAGTAGGGATCTGAATACTTCGAATTTTGCCAGTTTTAAAAAGTGTTTATCTCATGGAAATGCTGATAGAATCGCACAAAAAAACTGAGCATAGTATTTACATACACGGAGCGCCTGAAATAATTGCTTTTCCAAATAAACGTTCGAATGTTTATTAATTAAGTAATGAAATTGGGTTGATTTTGAGGTTCACATCGCCTTAAATGAGTATTATATTACTTAGGGATTCCATTATGTGGGAAATAAGTTTTCAAACATTATCTTCACAAAAAATTTTGTTCATATGTATATAAGTAACACGTGGGTCACATGTGGCCATCGTGCCGGTACCAAATATAGGCCATACTATTTTCCATATAGTACACATGTATAAAAAAATATTAAAAAAAAAAAAATATGGGACACATATGGGCGTTATCTAGGTTTATATAAAAAAATAATATCTACGTATATATATTCTATGTACGTGTATAGAATACACAATATATGTGTATTATACATTGAATGTAAATATATTTATATTAATTAAAGAAAAGATATGCCTTTATTTAAATTATTTTATTAAGGCCATGTGAAACCGTGAATTTCAAAATTTTTTAAATCAACATTCAAGCGTTTATTCGGAAAAAAAATTCGTCAAGCGCTCCGTACACATAAACACTATATTCAGGAATTTTTTTTAGTGATTCTATTAGATTTTCGTTAGCTATGCTCGTTTGCAAAGTAGGCCGATTGCAGATTCCTACTTACCGACAGTAAGGTTTTTATTTAATTAAATAAATACTCATCATTTTTTTGGAAAAACACGTTCATCAAGCGCTCCGTATATGTTAATACTATACTCAGATTTTTTTTGGATGATTCCATTGGTATTTTCATGAGATGTACTCGTTTAACAATTATGTCGGTATTTAACATCATCTTAATACTTTTATTATTGAGCCTATAACCTCTACGGCCCACCATAAAAAATTGTCACAGTGATGAATTGTGGTTTCCGAAAGATATACAAATATGTATAATACAAAGTTATATTACTGTGCTTCTACTTTTTTTTTATTATACCAAAATCAAAAGTTAAAAGTTCTGTGAATTTGCCCATATTTGTTTCTCATTATGTATTTTTAATGCGCTGGCATTTTCGGTTTGGAGAATCCAAATCGCGGTTGTTTAATTAATCTCAAGCACAAACAAGTATATATACGCGAGGGCGCACGCAATAATACATTAGGTGTTATATTTGTCCACCAATTGTTGAAAAATTAATGAAAATTTTTTAAAAATTTTTGCGATGAACTTTTGACCTAACCTAATAACATTCTACTTGGGTATAATTACTTTAAAAGAATTTTCATCCCGATAAAATTTTCAATACTTCTATAAGGTGCTTGACCTACTTTTCCCGCTGTAATAAATGTTACGTCGGAAATTGATATTTAATAAATCTAATGTAAAGCATTGATGAAGTAAAATTTTTCATTAAAAATCGCTGCTACTCGACGAAAAATCCTATAAATATGGTAAATATTGACACGAGAAAAATAATTTTCACTAAAATTACCAAAGAAGCCGTTTAAATTTCCACTGAGAAACTTTTTTTCTCTACCACCTACAAAAAAGAAGTAACCAAACTGTACCTATTCGGCGGCAGAATATCTTCGGGTATCCGCCTCCATTCGGGCTCGAACGTCCGATTGGCGTAGTAACTCGCCGATCTCGCGTTCTCGCGGTTGAACAGAGGCTCGCCCTTCTTGTCGTCGGTACGATCCTCCAGTAGCCAGTTGATCGCGAAGTCCTTGTGCACGGCCTCGAAGTTGTTGAGGTTGCTCACCGCCGATATCGTGCCGTCCGGGTTCGCCAGGTCGTCCAGGATGTCGTGGCTCCAGTTGCCAAGGAGTCCGCGCGTTTTGTTCTGTTTAGAGGGTGGTGGGGTAGGGAAATTGTTTGCATGAGAGAATGTGTCGATTTAATTGGTTTTAGATTTTATTGGTTTAGATTGGAATGATTGCAGTTGTATACTAATGGTAGTAAGGCGAAAGACAGTGAATGAAAATCAGATAGTTCATGAAAATCATAATGTACAAACAATAGAACATTTCCTTATTTCTTTTTTTTAAGCATTTATGAAAAAAATAAAAAATTCAATTTAACCATAATAAGGTATTGCGTTTTTTTCTTAACAATTGTACTAATACAATTTACTAATGATCGAACGAAGAGTACTTTGTGTACATATCAAATCAATCAAACGTAAAAAACAAAGATCGACTTGTACACCACACGCGACAACTTGATGATTGTATACTACCCGACCAAAAAAAAGTTTTATGGCCAATGTGTTCCTCATAGTATGGGCAATATATGGGCCATACTCACCACATGTGGACGATATGAAGGTAATAAGTGGCCACGGCGCCGGAGCCAAAACCATGCTATTTTCCATATAACGCGCATATCAGTCCCATGTTTTGTTTTTTTAAAGTGTGGGACAGACTCGCTTTGCTCGGGCGAAAAAGTGACACTCGTGCAAGAATCACTTTTACCGCACTAGTATCGAAAAGTACTATTATAGTATGGTACAGATTTGAGTATTATATGGGTAATAGTAAAGAAATAGCCAATATTTGGCTCCGGGGCCGCACAGTGTTCTATTTTGAAAAAAAATGGACAAAATGAAATATCTCGCGAACGGATATCGATAGCCGGATGAATCCAACTGCATTTTAAAGTTGAAGTAATATACAATAAAGGAAAAATAGTCCAGTACTGATCATTTGACCCTGTGACCTTGGAAATGAAAAATGAAAGTCGAATAAATAACGTATTTTCGGCTTTTTCATTGTAGACTTTCTGGCTATCAATATTTCGATAAAAAAAATATGTACTCCTGTAGTGTTTGATGCAAGGAATCCGAATTTGATGTCAGAATTATCCTATCGCACACCAATTTGTTTTTAAAGCTGAAAACTCCATAATTGTATTTATGTACCCATGTATTTTGATTCGCTGAATCCGAATTTGAAGTCGAAATTACTCAATAATGCTCCATTTTTTCAGGGTGAATTTTTCGTATTTTTTATGGAGTTTTCAGATTTAAAAGCAAATTGATGTGCGATAGGACAATTCTGACATCAAATTCGGATTCCTTGCATCAAACACTACAGGACTACATATTTTTTTGATCGAAAAAATTGATAGCCAGAAAGTCTACAATGAAAAAGCCGAAAATACGTTATTTATTCGACTTTCATTTTTCATTTCCAAGGTCACAGGGTCAAACGATCAGTACTGGACTATTTTTCCTTTAATGTATATTACTTTAACTTTAAAATGCAGTTGGATTCATCCGGCTATCGATATCCGTTCGCGAGATATTTCATTTTGTCCATTTTTTTTCAAAATAGAACACTGTGGGCCGTGGCTACACATGATCCACATATTGCCCATATATATCATTTTTTTTACAATTTTTCTTTGTACGCGGGTATACACCAGAAAAATACTTGTTTTTTTTTTCAATTTCAAAGAGTTTGAAAAAACATCGTTCTTCCATCAAAAATTTCTATATTTTTCAAACTCCACGATCCCACAGCCATTCTCACCATGTACGACCAGGGCAGATAGACCCTCGCGGTCATGAAGCCCTGGTTCTCGACGACCTCGACTCCGGCGCCGGTGTCGAACATTATGACGACCTCGCTCTGATTGAGAATGTAGGTGGGCGTGTAGACAACGACGCCGGCGAAGTGCTGGAACTTGAGGGAGCTGCGGTCGAAGTAGACCCTCTTGGCGTCGGCGAAGACGTCCAGGCGGTAGCGCCACTGAGCATGGGTCGGCCGCAGCCTGACCTCGATAACCGCCGAATTATTTCCCCTCGCTGCGGAATAGGTGAGAAACAAATTATCAAACGTATATTCTTGCGAACACGCGCTTTTTACCTTTTCTTTTATTTTCTCTTTTTCTCTAACCCCCTGTACTGCTGGGTCTGCTCTGGACTACTTATTCGGAGCGAAGGGGAAAGGCTCTTACGCGGAAAAAGCCGTTTAATTAGCTTTTTAATTAGCTCATTATCTTTTGCGAGAGAGGGAGAGGGCGGTTGGACGCTCGAGTAAGAAAAAAAATTCATTTGCATTTTGAGAAATGAATTTCGAGCGAACACGGCGCGGTTGTAGATTGAAAATTCTTATTTTGCATATATATTTATTTTTAGATGGACTGGGTGTACGGCTGTTTACGCGTTTCATTGAGAGTAATAGAACTAGAGATAATTGAAATATGACGTCGGGTCAATGGTCTCTTATAAGTATACTTAAAGCGATAAAATCTTCCACGGTGCGACGAAGATGTCACTTATCGTGTACTCAATGTATGTGACTTCTATCAATTTATTCGAAATTCGATATCGAAATTAATATTAATTTGTCACAACACAGATACATCAAAGGCCGCGGCAGATATAAGGCACCTACAAACGTGACACACAGACTTGTAGGCAGCCGTACACTTTATACGTTGAATTGGCAATTGAATGTCTTTCATCTTTTGAAATATAGGTAACGCGTACTTATTATATATTAACTACCTAATTTCATTAACAATATTTCAAGTAAAAATCTAAACTAAAAAGACTTTCTAACAAAAGACTTTCGTATTTAAAAGTTATAGAAAAGTTTCAACGTTAACACACAGCATTCCTTACTGTTTATATTTTTTTTTCTTTCTGTCTTTCCCCACCCAATACCGTTCTTCAGTTAGAATCTACGAAAATCAGCTTAGCTGGTGTTTAGCGTGGAGAAAGATTGTGCCAGTGCGCATGCGCTACAAATGTTAACTTTGCGTGCATCTATATCCGCGCGCTTTGAAATAAGTTTGAATATATGTTTCTGAAAAAGTTCTGATATATCTCAAAAGAAACTTGTTCCAAAAGTCAAAGTTTCACAGGATAAGCTTATAGTGGAAATAATGTCGGTACTATATTATGCCCAAGCGTGGCAAATTATGCAGAAATGTGCAAAACTGTGCCCAAGTACCTACATTTCGGACATTTTGCACTGGACAACGTTTGGAATACTTTTGCACACTTTAGCACAGTTTCACACAGATTGACATACTTCAGCACTCTATGGCCCAAAAATATTTTCCACTAGGGAGTCTCTCCTTTAATTCTATAAAAGTGTTATTAAAAAAAATAGTAACATCCAATTAGAAGTAGCCAAGTAATATTTAAAGATCATATTGCCACATTATCATTATTAGGTAATATAACTTTGCTTTTTATTTATTAGCAAAATAAAAATATATATTAAAAACGCTGTCTTGGATAGTATAATGAATATAAAGCAAAACCATATTCCTATTAATATAATGTAACGATAATATCTTCAATTATTACTTGTCTATTTCCAATCATACGTTCCACCATTTTTGCTTTCCAAGACATTTTTATTACTTCAATGAAAAGCAACTAAATCGACAGTTTCCATTAAACAAATCGAAACTTTCCACCAAGAAGTGAATTCCAGCACTCACCTGCGATAGCAGTCAACTGCGTGGCCTTGACCTCCCCATAAAAGTTATCAGGCATCTGTTCGAACCTCGCCTGAATGTCCAGCTTATCCTTCTGATCGTTAACCCTCGTCAGCACGAACTCGCCCTTCCCGTTGAACGTATACTCCAACCCGTCGAACGTCGCCACGTGAGGGTCACCGAAAACAGCGCCGATCGTCGGCGACTGGTAGGCAATGCAATCCTGCGAGGGTCTACGCTCGAACCTGTAGGTCTCGCAGCCCACGGCCTGCTCTTCCTGCCAGAGGCAGCAGGTGTACATGGGCACCATGTCGTGGAACCAGTGGGACAGGGTCGGCACCTTGTTGGCCTCGTTCCAGGGCAGGTAGCCCAGATTGTGTGAGCGGTGGGGACGCGAGCCCCATTGTTGGTCGTAGGTCAACATCAGCATGCTGTTCTTGTCGTAGCAGCATTGCTGCTCCGAACCGTCGAGGCTGAAATAAGATGAGACATTTTTTTTACCTAAAAGGTGACACGTTGCATTTGGGAAGAAAGTCGATTACACGATAGGTTCAGATGCAGAGCAGAGGAATTCGTTAATATTATTAACATCAGCTAGCGCGCAGCTGTACAAACGGAGCAACCGCTATTTTCGACTGTGCCAGATATGTATTAAACGTTTGCATAACTGCTATGGAGCATATACGAAGCATGGATAATATGCGACACACTCACTTTGGCGCTCCGGTGGTCACGCAATGAATCGCCCCCTTGTTGTAGTAACAATCCGGATTCGCGTCCTTGTCACAGTGGGGATCGGGCCGGAACCTGCCCTTGTCCGTGAGTGCGTGCTCGAGGGTGCAGGGACAGAGCGACACCTCGGCGGCGAAGTTCTTGAGGTAGCGGTCGTGCATGATCCACTTGTCGCAGAGGTACTGGGGCCACTTGTTGCCGTACATGCGCTCCCATTGCGGGCCGAAGTACCAACCGAGCGGGATCGGCCGGCTCCAGAGCAGACTGGAAAAAAATCGGTTTGTGGATTTTCCGTGCGTTAAGTGGATTTTCCAGTGCATGAAGTAAAAAAATGAATATTATATGTCCAAAATGTTCAACGAAAGTTGATTGAATTCTGCTAAATGTCAGAGAGTTCAAAAGATATGGGAATATGCAATCAACCTTTTATTTCAACTGAAATATATAACAGTTTTTTCCATCAATGCAAGCTGTCGTTCAAAAAAAAAAAATACTTACGGAGTAATTTCCAAGCCCGAATACTGTGACGGATTGGTCAGATTGATCTGCAGAAAGCCAAACTGCATGTCGTTCGTGTACTGATCAAAGCGGCTCTTGAAATTCGCCGGCGATATAACGTACGAGCCAGAGTTGGCAGTGTTCTCCTGCGGAGAGAGAAAGAGGCAAAAATTGCATGAATAATAGAAACAAAACAAAATCGCCCGTCCGCGTATCACTGTATTGAAAAATGTGGAAAGTAGGAGCGCGTCGCGCGAAGTACTAACGAACCTCGATCATGTTTATGAATTCGAGCTCGGGCCTGATGGTCGTCTCGCGGTAGCCCCAGAGCGATATCTGCACCACGGCGTTGAGATTACTCGTCAAGTTGTAGGCGCTCCAGGTGATCTTTATCTCGGCTGGGTCGCGCTCGTGAACGGCGCGGGTGGAGAAGAAGATCTTCTCCTCAGCGGTGGCTGGCGTCTCTGTGAAACGGTCAATCGAGAGCAGATAAATAGTAGGTTTATGAGGTTTTACCATATTGAACGTTGAATGTATATTGTATATCGACGCCTCTTACGAAGACTAGCATACTTTTTGATGTTCTCACGAAGACTAGCACATTTCACAAAACTGCAACGAAAACGCCGAAAACTAGCATAAGTTTCGACTTTGAAATGTATTAGTCTTCACCGCAAACGCTGAAATGGACTAGTGTTCGTGGGAAACTGAATCTTGCTAGTTTTCGTAAGGGGCGTGGATATATTCTTGTGGTAGTAACTTTTTCAGGTCATAGGTGCCGATGGTGCGAAAATATGAACTTTAGTTATTTTATATTTTAAATTTTCTTCGGTAGAACAAATATAATCAGAACAAATCTAATCGAGAAATAGCTGCTAAGGAATAACTTAGTATTACGTAGAAAACAATTCCAAATTTCTTCACAATATAAAAGGCAACAATAATAGAGTCAAAATACTGCACTGATTATAAACTAATACTAGCCAGTTCAAGCGCTCTGCGCGCGCTCTTCGCTTCACCTCTTAGGGAGAATGTATATAAGCGCTGCGCTACGCTGAGCTACGCAGCGCTTATGTACATTCTCCCTAAGAGGTGAAGCGAAGACAATTAATATTGAAATATTATGAATCTAAAATTCAGTTTATTTTTTAACATACACAAATTCATCTAATATTTTCTATTAAAACTTGAATTGTATTTATATTTATTTTAGTTTATTCCTAAAATACAAAAATTTCGAGGTTAGAAATTTAACCGTATTCAGAACAGTTTTCATAGTCCTTCATTATTAACTACAGACAAAGTAATAATACTTTTTTGTTATACAATGTTAAACTTTAAATCATTAATACAATTTATAACTTATATCTTTAGTTTAAATATTTCATATAATTTCAAATTATATGGGTTTTATTTGGACGAATCAGTTAAGACCTTAAGCTAATAGCTAAATCACTGTAGATCAATCACGGGTTCCATTTAAACGGACTTGACCAATCGCAAAGGTTTTATTTCGTCTTCACATTTCCGTCATCATTCTTTTAAGAGAGATTAATGAACCCAATAAAAAGCTATCTCAAGAAGCCCGTATTTATACTTTAATTTTTAATGCATCCGCACTGAGTTTTCCTATGAAGTACCTTCATATTACCTTGTAACATCTTAAAATTGTATATTTCGCAATAAACAACAAATAAAATCTCTGTTAACGAGTTATGTAATTGTAATAAATGTTCACCTGAAGAGGCTAGAAAAGCAGACTAGCGAAACGTTGTGATTTTAGAATGAAACTTTGAGTTGTGATTTTTTACATCCTGGGTTGACCCTCACCATCGTTTCTTAATATTTTCAACAAATAAAATCACCTAAAAGTTACTCGAAATTTTTCTACGAAAAATCATTGGCAGTATATAAACAGACGACTACGGTAAGACACACAATCTCAGCTATAACTTTACTGAAAAAAAGCACTAAACCTCCTCCCCATTTTTCTAATTTCATATCTACTACAAACCTCCCTTTCCACCTCAACCTCCAAAACCACAAACAACGACACTCACCGACAAAGTACTTGCCCTTCCAGTTATAAGTGCCGCTGTTGATCGCCACGGCGAACCTGATATAGCCCTCCGCCTTGACATACGGCTGAATGCAGATGGCCCGGTTACGGTCGATCACCGTACCAACCACTACCTCCGTGTCGAAGCGGCAGCGGATCTTGTCGAGGGGCTCGAAGCACGGGCCCGTGATGTTGACGACAGTGCCGCCGAGCATGTTGCCGCTCTCCGGGGCGAACATTATGTCGAGGTTCGTGCCCGCTGCGAGAAAAGGGTTTTTCGGTTATGGTGTGATTTTTTATGGTTATTGAGAGCTCAGAGGTTTTTCTCTTCCATTCGTGTGAAATATTAGATTGATTAAGGAGAAATACATTCTATGAGCTCATGAGTGATAGCAGGAATGATTATTCTAGTTTAAAAAAGAAATTTAGTTGACACTATTTGGAGACTATCTATTTAACTGATATATATGCATGATGTAGAAATTTGTGCAATTTTGATGTTTCTAAAAGGTGTGAACAAAGGGTTGGTTAAGTATGTAACTTCGAAGCAGTCAATGAATTAAATTATATAGATATGTGCTGCATCTGGGCAGACGTAATTAAATTTTAAAAAATGTATCTTGTATTGCATTATTCATTCTCGTGATAGTAATCAATGCCACGTTCCAAATACTATCTTTATTCAAAACACACAGAGTTGTTTGTATATCCACCAGGAAACGTCAATAACAGAACTATACTAATAAATCTTTATAAAGCATTTTAATTATGTAAAGAAACTCAAAGAATTTTCCGACTGTCTACCCTTCCGACTTTCCTCGTTATAACTAAAAAGCACAGCGAGCATCCTTACATATATCCTTGTTGCAGTTCCCAACCATGATCTTCTCGTCGATGCGGAATATATGCCTGCCGGGGAACCCATTCGTCCATCCTCTGCCGGTGAGATCGCGCAGCGTCGACGCCTGCGAGTACGGCTTGTACTCGAACGCCTGCGTTCCATTTCCGCCGTTGAATCCGACCTACGCGCGCAGCAGAAGCAAAGTGAAGAAAGAGAAAAAAAATACAGCGCAGCTTTCACGTTTTTACGACGCTTTTGCAATCATTAGTTCACATCTCCGCCTACATGCTTTATTTCAATCGCCGCGTGCAAGAGTAAATTATTAGATTTATTCGCGCTGAAGGAAGGATTTTATGGGGGATATAGGACTGGATATTGCATTTTTCATCTGGATATAGTTGCTACGAGTGGATAGGTTGGATTAATATGACGCGGGAGGAATTAAGTATTTAAGAAGGTATGTACACGTACGAGATTGAGAGAGGGATAGATGTTATCCATTATGTACCTTCTATATAAATAAAGAAGGAGATTATGTATTTTCTTCTTTTTTTCGTATGAAAAATTTATTACTTTACTTTTACGGTAATTGATGGAGCGATCCTTTTTGTTTGGACGAAAATAATATCAGAGGGCGAGATTACACGTCAAATTTCTGTCAATTAATGAATCGCTCGAACTTTCGCGCGCGCGCGTGTGGCAACCGTCGCGCGCACAATCAATACTCATATCGACGTCCAACTTTTGATGGCGAAATAATGAATCAATTGAGGTTCCGAGTTTTTTAGACGGAGAGTGCAAGAGAATGAGAGAGAGGGGGGATGGGGTGAAAAGCGAACCCAAATTAACGCTTAATAGATCGTTTTTTAAATGAACGTAAATTCCTTCAAATGGGATAAAACCTGAATGATTCATTTTTATTAAATTGTACTTAAATCAAAAATGTATTTACGGTATTGGAAAAAGAATTTATACGTTTTATATGTGAAAAGAAATTGTTTTTAGAAATAAGTATAGTATATTACGCCCCTAGGGAGCAAAAGTAAAGAATGTCCCAGATCGCATGTAAATTGTCACCCGAGCTGAAGGCGAGGGTGACAAACATGCGATCTGAGGCATTCTTTATTTGCTCCCGTGGTGCGTATACGATTTTTTTGCCTGGCGAGGCCGAAAATACAACCTTCGCGATCGGGCACCGGGAGCAAAAGTGGCACTTTCGGCCCGCTAGGCAAAAGAATCCTTATTTTAAAGGAGTAAAAGTGTCGCGATCCCTTTTTAATAGACACGCCTCTCTTGAAATACTTCGTTCTCAATGAACAATTAAAACATTCGAGCTTGGAGAAAATTTTTCAATTTTCCCTTTATAGAAGCATCCTTTAACTTAAAAAGCTTTATGCAACTCGGCATCAACAACTCATTAATATTACTTTATATACTATAAAAAAACGTCTATAACGAGGCATTTTATTTTACCCACCCGCCAACCTCCCTTAAAAACCATTTCAAGTCAAATCCCCCCCGAAAGCTGCAATCTCGGCAAAACTCCGTATAGGTATAATACCTATATATGTACTCACCAGCGCCGGAGTCCCGCCCTCACCGACGGTCGTGTCGCCGCCCGCCTCCGTGTGGCTCGTCCACTGCAGGTCGAGGTAGTTGGTGATCGCATACGTGTAGACCTCGTCCGTGGCGAGGACCAGCTGGAACGTGTTGGTCTTGAACAGCGAGACGTCGATGCCGCCGGCGAAGGACATGTTCTTCCACGTGACGATCACCGCGTGCTTGGGGAAGAACGTGTCGGCGCCGATCACGCCCTCGCGGATGTCCCAAGTCAGCCGCTCGCGCATCTCCACGCCGAATTGGTCGGTGCGCTTTTGCAGATCGCGCTCCATTCTGCGGGAAACATCGACGGTGTAAGTTTGAGAATCGGTGGGAGGTGGGTCGGGGCTTAATCTCTATATATTCGAGCTAAAATTATTTCAATGAAAATTCATCCGGTTTTTTAATAGTTATAAGCGTATTTTTTTTTTTTTTTTTTTTTTTTAATAATACACGTGTTTCTATATGTTATAGAGAATGTCATTTTGTTTTCGTGGATGAAAAACTGACGGGTGACAATATTTCTCTTTTAACACGCGAGATATATCGTGAATTCAATCTGTAACTAAAATGTTATCGTACTTTGATGAAAAAAAAAAAAACGAAAAAAAATAATTATTAGTGAATAAACGAGAGAAATAGATTGAAACGAATGAAAACTAAAAAACTCAAATCTCGAACAAAATCATTCATATCCATACCCAGAGAAAATTCTTGTAAACGTTACGATAAAAGTATCAGACCGTATGGTGCAATGATGGCACAAACATAAAATATAGTAACCGTTGTGAGTCTAAACATAACTAACCTTATGAAAAATAGCAAATGATGACATATTTTTTACTATATTTATAAATTAGAATACAAATACTATAAATTTTCTGTAAAAATTACTAGAACATCTTGTTATTTTAAGTATTAGTGACTTATCATAACATCTTTTAAATAATATTGTGTATAGGTTTCCGAAAAACACTGTAAATTTAACAAGATTTCTAATCACTAGGTATATGTCAAACAGTTATTTCTATCATACATTTTTCTCTCGGTGCAATACAACCGCCTTTGCCCTTCACACATATCACATCGCATACATAGCGCATGATTCACACAAAATATATATCTCTCAGCGCGCATTACTCATTATACCCACGCGCGAGTTTTCAGCGAAAACGTTCTACTCACCGGAAATAGACGCCGGGCCTGCGCTGATCGATATCGGTGGGCTTCATCTGACCAATTCTGCATTTACTGAAGAAGGGCCCGATGAAGGCCGGGTCTTTCATTTTCGGCCAATCCTTGATGGGAAAGTTCAGTGGGTAGGTGTAGTGATCGGGCGGATCGCTGAACTCCAGGTAGCCGTTCATCGAGACCTAAGCATGAGTCATGGGGAGAGATTAATAGTGGTGGTGTGGTTGCCTTTGTAGATGCAATAATTGTTGGTGTACACTCGGAGCATAGTTTAAAAACGAGGAAAATATCGTAATACTTAATATAATCAAGCCATTTCAAGAAATCAATGGCCTAATGCTCGTTATTTGCGCCTTGATCATCAATTAAGCACACGGCGGTGATAAATAAACTATTTTAAAATTCCACGAAAATTGCATTAGCCATTGTTATGATAAACTTGTTACGAAAATGCTGTTAATATCATAAGGATACTTTAAAACGATAAATTTAAAATAAGTTTAGTTTAGACTTTGCAACATAACTAAATTAGTACCAACAAAAGTATTATAAATAAATTATCTATAACTAATGATTCCCTCGAGCCTAATCAAACGGTAAACATCTTCTCCAATCATTTGCCCGGGTATGCGCCAAAATTATCATCAGAAAACAGCGAATATCGGTGACTAACGCGTGTGTAATTGTATCGGAAGCCGAAGAACGGCAGCTGGAAGTTGAAGTTCTTGTGTATCTGAGGCATCGAGTTGTGAATGTCCGTCTGGTAATCCCCGTTGTTGCTGGTGTCACCGCCCTTGTCGAAGAACCAGTACATGAACTTGGACCTGATCTCCTTCAGCCTCGCCTCCGTCATCACGTAATTGGGCGTCATTTGATCGGACCGCGGGGCATATCTATCCGCCTCCGGTTCATCCGAGTCTGCAAAATTTTAATTCGCCCAACCGCCCCGCATTTCTCTATTATAATATACGTTAACACTCGCGCGCGCAGAGCCGCTTAATCGAGCGCAATTTTATGATAAATTAAAATTAAAATCTTATCAAGAAGTTCTTAATGAAGTTGGACTTTGCATAATAATGGCGGAGCTCAGCGGTATGAGTGTGGTAGCAAAAGTTCCGGTAAGGCTTTAAGGACGCTCTTGCATGAAAATTTACGAACTGGGATATGACATTTTCAATAGTTCAAGATGTGCCAAATCTTGTGGTACTTTTATTTTTCCCTATAACCGTGGAAAATTTTGAGAAATTAACGTTTGAAGTTATCATCTTTTACATGCACTCTTATGGGACGGCGGGAAAAAATAGGTTAAGTCGAGTATTTCTGAAAAGGGATCAAATTTTTGACCAGTAAAAAACATATGGCGTAAAGATTGCGGCTTCCCCTTTCAAACCACACCTTGTAAATTGTACGTAGCCGTGGGAAATTTCCTTTAATTCATGATTATGAACACAAATAGCAGACGACGTGCACGAGAGCGAGAGAGACAGAACGATGTGTTTGGTATAGTTTGTGCTCTCGCTGAGCGCACAAACTGTATTGTCGTGCAAGAGCGTCCTTAAGCAATCGGCCGGTCATTAAAAAACTTGGTGGCTGTGCGGTCTGCGCGCTCTGTGCGTGATATTGGCTTTATGTATTATGTTATAGTCGAGAAGGTGACGTGGTAATGGGGGATAATCGGAAGTGTGAATGTTATTGCTCACGCTGAGGATGGCGCGATGATATATTAAACATCTGCGGGGAACGTTGTACGAGTTTGTGGCTAAGTTATTTATTTCTTTCAATAAGATAAGCAATACCGAGTCTTTTTTATAGCTATGGGGAATAAATTCGTTAACAATTGGACGAAAAAATTTATTTTTATTATACATTGGAATTGCCAGAGCTATTGGAAAGGTTTTATTATTTCTTATTAAAACGCACGTTATTATTTTAGTACAGTGCAGTGTGGATTTGAGTCAACCCGTGCTTGTTTTCTCGAGATAACACTGTTTTTAGTATGAATGAGGAATTCGTGTCACGCGCATATCTCGAGATTTCAAATTTTAAGGTATGTTATGTACAGTTATATACGTGCACGTGCAGTGCTTTCTAAAATAATAAATACAAGATAAATTTACAATTGTTACTAAAATGGTGATGTTTTATTCAGCTTATAAAATCATGTATTTAATGTACATTAAAGTTAATTTATTTAATAAATAATGAAGAGAGGTTTCAACGATTTTGATGTAAAGCATTTATTTTATGGTTAAGTGAATGTCGTTAAGAATGCAACGCGGATAAATATTTCATTTTATTAATTGTTTAATTTTATTTTAAGCGGCTGACTAGTAGAATGTTCTACTACAAAATTAAGGTTGTATTGGCTATACGATCCAAGCGCGAATCAGCATTACTATAAAGATTATCCATAATTAATTATCAAACCGTATTTATCACAAAACCGAAAATCGGACGAAAATTTTTGAAGTACTTCGACTTTCAAAAATCGTATGTATCTTAATAAATTTTTATTCAAAATAATAACGCAGCTTAAAATTTTATTCAATTCTTGTTTTGTTGGTCTATACTGTTCGGAGAAAAATTCCTAACAGATCGCGGAACTCAGAAATATAAAATATTTTTTCTGTTTAAAATAATTAACTATTTTCAAAAGTACAGACAACTTAAAAAGTGAGCTCTTTTTTTGGAAAACCTAAGTTTAGTAATTAGTCAAGACATATATTTTATTTCTGAGTTCCGGGATCTGTTAGGAATTCTTCTCTGAACAACATAAGACCAAAATAATAAGAATTGAATAAAATTTGAAGATGCGGTATTATTTTGAATGAAATCGAAAATGTATCAAGACATATGATTTTTAAAAGTCGAAGTACACAGAGGAAAGAAAATCTTTACATCTAACCAGTCATTACTTTAAAAATTACAAGCAAGTAGTATTGGCCACAAAACCCAAATTATGTAAATATTATAAAATATTTCATATCATTAACTTCTCCTCGTTTTAATAGAAAATATCCGTTTTCTCATATTTAATTCACATTTCTTAATAGTTAAGAAATATGATTTCACCGCGTTATTGAAATAAATTTACTCGATTGTTCGCAATAACTATGGGGAATCGAAATAATTTTAATAAAATTATTTTAAAATAAATAGCGTTTAATAACAGAATATTTAGTTTAAAGGAAGAAAAGCTGCATCAAATCTATATGGGGCCTTTATTATATATCAGGAGGTTTTTCGAACCTCTGATTTCGATTTTAAGATCTATTTTAGTGTACAATGCAACGCGCATGCGCAGTAGACGATTTTTGTGCAAATTAAAGCCTTTAGCGCTAATCTAAGGGTACCTAGGGGGTTTTTCGAGTTGCCGAGCTCGTTTCCGAGGTCTATTTAAGGTTCTTACCCAAGAAAACGATCGTTAAAAAAGTATTGTGTATAAGCTATTGCTCAAATATTATATTACAAGTGATAGTAAAATCCAAAAGTAGGTTGCTTTAAGTAACAGAAAAATTTTTCAAATATAAATTATATACATTAAAGCCTAAAAGTTGGTAAATATGGAAAAATATCACAAAAAGTCATGAATTATTTTTGTTTTTTATTCGATTTTTTTATTCAAAACACTATTTTGTTTCTGAAACGTTCCTCGATAAATTCACCGCATGAAATTGTCAACAAATCATTTTACACAAAGTTAGAGCTATTAGTTGCTAAGTTTTTGTAATTTTTTTTAAACAAATTTCTCTAACTTTGTGTAAAATGATTTGTTGATAATTTCATGCGGTGAATTTATCGAGGAACGCTTGAGAAACAAAATAGCGTTTTTAATAAAAAAAATCGAATAAAAAACAAAAATAATTCATGACTTTTTGTGATATTTTTCCTTATTTAGCAAATTTTAGGCTTTAATGTACATAATTTATATTTGAAAAATTTTTTCTGTTACTTAAAGCAACCTACTTTTGGATTTTACTATCACTTGTAATATAATATTTGAGCAATAGATTATATAGAATACTTTTTTAACGATCGTTTTCTTGGGTAAGAACTACCTTAAGTGTATGACTGCACGCGCAGTGGGTTTTTCGATCTGCTCAACTGGATTTTTAGGTCTATTTAAGAGTGTGACAGTACGCGCTTGCCCAGGAGATAATTATTGCGCAAATCAAACCCTTTAGCCAGAATCTGAAGGTATCGGGGGAGGCGGGGGAGATTGAGTCGCTGAACTGGATTTCTGAACTGAGAAAAATGATATAATAAAAATTACTATAATACATAGTAACGTCAAGACATACTTGCAATATCAAAATAATTATACGATGTTATTATAGTAATAATTCCTATATGTTCAATAATTTTTACTATATACATAGCAATTTTTACTACAATACAATAAAACATAGTAATTATTTTGATATTGCAAGTATGTCTCGACATTACTATCTATTATAGTAATTTTTATTATATCATTTTTAGATTTTTAGATTTACGCAAAAATCGTCTCCAGGGTATGCGCGTGTAGTCATATACTTGAAGAGACCTCAGAATCGAACTCATCGAGACGAAAAATTCCGGTACTCCAAAATTCGCGTTAAAGGCTATCATTTGCTCAAAAATCATCTCTTGGACAAGCGCGTGTAGTCACATACTTTAACCCTTTGTTGCACGGTGTTACGTATATGTCACACCTTTCTGTACATCAATTAATGACTCCTAAATTTTAGTTTTGAGGTTTTTTTTCATGAAATAAGCCATTTGTAAGTCTAGATATGTTACTTTATCTATGAGATAAATTTGTAACAATAATATTTCATTGACTTTTTGTTATCAACAAATCAAGTTAAAAAAGTGTAACTTTTTTCATAAAAAAATCGGTTTTGAAGAAATTTGACCATGAAGATATATAAAAAAATACATATTCTTATGTTTTTTGGGTCACTGATAACGAATCCGTCATCAGTTTTTCAAAATCCAAAATGGCGGATAAAAATATCAAAAAATTTATAAAACCTTGTAAAAATTTGTATCTTTATATTTTTTGGGTCGCTGATCACGAATCCCCAATCAGTTTTTGACATGGCATATCCAATATACGGGACCTACAATTTATATACGTAAAATTTTAAAATATCAAATAATAATAAAATCTGTCCGTCATATTGGATCCGCCATTTTGAATTTTGAGAAACTGATAGCGGATTCGTAATCAGCACCCTCAAAAATCCTTAATAAGTAGGATCTCAGTAAAAATAATGTTGTAAAAGAAACGCGCAACAAAGGGTTAGTAGACCTCGGAAACGAGTTCAGCGACTCAAAGAAACTCCTAGGCACCCTAAGATTCGCACTGAAACCTTTGATTTACGCAAAAATCGTCCCCTGGGCATGCACGTTACATTATACACTAAAATAAATTTCAAAATCTAAATCAACGGGTCGAAAAACACCCTGAATGACGTCGGATAAAAATTATATATGTAAAAAAATATAGTTTACGTAATTTTTTATAATTAAAAAAAGATTATTTACTATTAAAAAACGTGTCTTAATAGTAAAGAATCCATAACTTTAATATATGATAACTTCTCAAACGAATCATTTCTTAACCGTTAATGAATTGGTTTAAATAAATAAATAAATACAAAAATAAATAAATAAATAAATAAAAAATTTTAAGTACACCGAACCTATGTACAGGTAGCTATGTCTACCTCTGTAGGATGTTTGCTGCTTCAGACATACTATGTCCTGAAGTAAGCAATAACATGTAATACAACATGTACTACTCTGGTTTAAATAAATAAATAAACTATAAATGAACATTCATTTGTCCGTATCCAAACGTCCGTTCGTTAATAGTTAATGACGCGTCTTAACAGTAAAAATTTTCTTTTCTGTTATACTTCCAAAATTTTCGTACGATTTTTGGTTTTGAGGGTTTAAACTCTTTGCCTGGTGTACCGTGATAAAGCTGTCACTCCAAAATAAGTAAAAAAGCGTTCATAGTAAATTATTGATATTTTAAGTAGTGGACTAACTTTTTACGTGGATTATATAGCCAATACAATTACCTTAAGAGCATCTATGCATATTTTACGAATTATTGTATAATCTCTCTATCTAAACGACGTATTTTACACACATTCATATTATATGAAAGTGCTGAAAAACAATGAATCTCACGATCAATATAGTCATAGTTTCTTCTGTTCCGACGAAATCCACAATTGAAGGCCTGGAAAGAGAAAGGGGACATAGCCCATTCAGTTAACACACGTTATCTCCCCTTTCTCTTTCCGAGCCCTCAATTTTTCAAACCGCGGCACAGTCAACAAAATTCAAAGGCATATCTAAAGCACGCACCGCATCATTGCGAACCTCCTCAGCGCCATTGGAAATTCAAATTCGATCAATCTCAAAACATCAATTCTCTCGACGCACATTCATACATAGAATGATAGAAGCGACCGTAATAGGATTCCCCGATAAAAGCACGTCGGGCAGTTTTCCGCGACCCAACGACATCTACACGTGTCTCGTCGAAAGTCGCCGCGACGCGACGATCGCAACATGGTAAAAACACGCTGGATCACGAATAAAATGTATGGTGGAGGTTGAAATATCAAACGAAAAGTTTTTCCAATGTATGATTGATGGTACACGCTTGTATATATAGTCTATAGGTAAATATGGGATGATTTAATGTTCCGGCCGCCAATTATTTCATAAAAGCAAAATTTGGAAGCCAATTAATTTCATGCGCGTATATACTTCGTTATCCGTTCTGGCCCATTAGACCCGAGAGCGGAATAAAATCGCGCGGATATTACAAAATATTATATTTCGGTTAATTAAACTTTTTTACTTTCTACTTTAATTAATTCGCATTTTAAAGGCCAATTGTTTTTTTAACGAAATTTTTTCTTTTAATAACAAATGCGTAATGGTTTTACCGGAATCATTAATCTTGAAATTAAATTGAAACTTCGATCCTTAAGTCTTATAAATTATATTATTTTAAATCTATTATAAGCTTCGGATACATTACTCCTCGTTGTACCTGCAATCTACAGAACTGAAATAAAATTCAAACCGATAAAAGGCTATAATCAAAACAATATTACTATCACCGTATACCGAAAATAATCCGCAAACCCACATTCGAATCCCCCCCCATTCCCACATTGTCACAATACACACAAATCATCGAAACCTAAAATAAAATGCTCGTAATTACTACACCTCGCTAACAATATTCTCAATGACTAATCTTTTGCGGCTTGTAGTGGATTCGGAATTACGATGATTCATACTTCGGAGCCAGTAACTGATAAACTCGGCGTATCAATGATAGAGCCGCGTGATAAAGAAAAAGCGCGATGCGGGCCGCGTCGGACGTGTGTAGCATGGCTGACGCACCGCAAACAGTCGGCCCCATGATTAAGCAGGTGCAGCGCGAGCCCTATGAGCCTTCTTTTTTTTAATATGATTTCGTGGGAGTTGTTAGAATGTGGTTTAGTGTGAGGTGGTCATGAGTAATTGTAGAATTGAATGGTGTATCGAGAGCGAAATGATTAATGCCGCAAGAAGAAAAATTTTGTAGTATTAAAACTACTATACTTTTGATATAAGTAAACGTGGGACAGACATATTTCCTCGTGAAAATTACTATATAGAATTACAGTAAAAATAGCTTTTTTTATAGTAAAAATTACAGAATAATAGTAATTTTTACTCCAAAATTGTTCTTCAACTAGTATAGCTTGATCATTCCTTCGTAATTGACTCAACCTCAGTCAACATAATCATATAGTCAAGAAAATCCGGCAAATAGACTAAATCAACTCGACACAATTTCTAATTTCATTTACAGCTCGTATACACCAAGATAGACCACCGTGAAAATAATCGTGCTGTAAGCCGCTCAAACATCGCCGCCGCGCAGAGATAAACACTGGGAGCAGCACTACGGGCGCAACAACGCCTCCAATCTACGCCTCTTGTATATCGCGTTCTGGAATACTTTGGCGAGATAAGGGATAAAAGGGTACTAATGCGTACGTGTCTCGCGGCCGCTGACAAGATACACACCTACTCTCTCCGTGTGGCACATACCTATATCATGCGGCGGCGCGACAGGGCGCGCTTCCGAACTTTCGCGTTTGTATATGCGGGTGTATAATTGAAAAGCGCGGCGTGCAGTGAGCTGCTGCGGCCCTCGAGGGAAAGAGAGAGATAAGGATGAGGGTGGGTGCGAGTGCATATAATGGTAGGCTTTACTTTTTGCGAAGCGATTATATATCTGCCGAAAAAGTAGATGTGTACAGGAGTATGTATTTTAAAGCGGAGAAGTAGAGATTACATATGTGTAGTAGCGTCGGAATTTCGAAATAAATTAGTTATTAGTCGACAGGTGAAAGAAAGGTGAGAGCATGGTGCCTGTATAAATTACAGCCGACGAGGCGCGGCGTCTAAGCTATTCACACTCTCTTCGAATGTACAAGTATTCGACGATAAGCCTGCGTGCACGATAAGACGCATGTGTGCGTGGTGCGCGTCTATCTCGTCACTTCCTTTACCGTATCTCACGTATTTGCCGCTGGCCGCGTCGTCATCCGCGCCGAGCCTGGGCGACAAACCTTTGTCCGGCAGGTCCGAGGAGCCGCCGGCCGAGCTGGTCACCTCGACGTCCAGGAGCTTGTCCACCGCGTCCTCGGCCACCACTGGCACACCGGCTACGTCCTCCGCGTTCTCGTCTTTGTTGAGATCGTCGAGCTCACCGGTACCCGATCCTTGCTCGCCGGCCCCGTTCAGCCCGAACGCGCTTTCGAAGGCATCGCGAGGCGACGACGATTGCGAGGACACACTGGCCGAGTAGACGACGAGGAGGAAGAGCGCGAGGGACGCCCTTCGCGGACGCATCTTCGTTGCACAATCGCGCAGTAATAATTTGTAACGACCGTATGATGGTGTATATATGACGTGCGATGTTCACTTTGGGGGGATGCTGTTACGGTATTCCCATTCGCGAATTACGCACTTGCACGATCGTTATGCTGTAGACAGTCGCGCTTGCGCGCGCGTAAGTATCCGATCGATATTATGTATATATATGTAGGTGTACGCACAGGTGAACGCCGCGGGCGAACTGAGAACATCGGCAGCGGGAATCCGGGCGAGGTGCGGGCTTGGGCTCGCGAGTGCGTGCGATAAGGAGAGATAGGAAAGATAAGAGGAACGGATCGGTGCGTATATGCTTATCTCTATATGTAGCGCGTATAGGTGCGAGGTGTGTGAAGCAATATAGGAAAAACGAGAGAGAAGTGCCTTTGGTGACCCAATTTTCAGTGGGATGGTGAGAGGAGAGAATTGAAAAAAAAAAAAGAAAGAGCGACGCGGTGTGGTCTGGTTGTAATAAAACGCCAGAAGCGGGTTGTTTTTTTTTTTCTTTTTTATAGATCATACCAAAAACATCTTCTTTATTACACCTTTACAATAGATCACGTATCATCATAAAAACAGAAATTCAAAGAATAATGTGTTGTAGTAGCTTCGTTGGCGTTGAGCGTCGAAAATAAAAGTGTAGAAAAAAAAATAGTAATAATAATAATCGTAATGATAATAGTCGTTTTTTCGTTTCAGCTCCAGCAACGTGAAGAAGAATCACAGTTTATTTGGGCTTGACAAAAACATTAGTAAATTGAATATGCCTTGTGTACGGGTTCCTAGGGAGTCTTCAATGATAAAATCTCTAGCGTGATAAGGGAAACAAAAAGTAATAATGAAATGAAAAGGTTTCTTCGGCCGATTCCAAAAGGTATCTGTATATATATTCACAATATTGCTTCTCACGAAGAAAAAAAGAATGGCATGTATGAATGCACACGACCTTCTAACTCGATAAAAGTCGACGAGAAAAAAGAAAACAGTATCAACAGTAGGCGGAAATAAAGTTAGTTAAAAACACGCCTCTCGCTTCTCAAAAAGTGGGCGGGTGGACAATGACAGTTAGTTTCTTCACTAAGGTTCACAATTGATTGAAATTTCATAGACAATTTTTATGTTACTATAAAATTCTTTACTCTTTTTTTTATAGTTAGATTTTTTTTTTTTCAATCGAAGAATCTGTATATGATAAAATTAAAAAGAATCAAAATTGAAAAATCCATAAATTATACAGAATCTACACGCGTACGAATCTAAACTGGATTTCTTAATTAAGTCTGCAGACGAATTATTCACAAAGAAATCATCTCTGATGAAAGCGATGATTTTTATTCCAATTACGAAGATGATGAATTATCTCCATTGCTATCGAGGTATCCTCCAGAGCCATTTACAACGAAAGATGTCCCCAGTCCGTACAGGTGACCACAGTACTTGGCATCATCAATGTTATCCTCAAAGAACATCTGATGAAATATTATTAATTAATATATGAATCGAAATTTTGTCAACTTTTCATAATACAAGTTTTATTCAGAAATACAAATTTAGAAAAAAATATTCAGAAAAATTTCTTTTTCAGTTTACTCATTCAACAAATTTCAACATTTGAGTTATCCTAAATAATTTTTTGAATAATTTAATTAAAAATACCTCTCTCATTTTGAAAAAGACCATTCCAGTTAAAAGTGAGTCTGAACCAGCTTGATGTTGAGGTCCAACTCTTTGTAATTCAAGTTGTTCTGCTACTTCCTGTAATCCTCCTTTCAAATTTTTACAGGACTTCATAAGGTACTAAAAATTTGTATTACGAATGATTAATTTGAGGGGTATTTATATTGAATGATGATATATAGAATAATCAACTAATAATATTCAAAATACATACTTTAACGTCGTAAATCGTTGGGAAGTATATCCTTAGGAGTTCGAAAAATTCACTTTCTTCTTGTGGTAGATTTTGGTCAGTTAAAAGTTTCAGTAAATAACCAAAGTCATATCCTGAGTGAAAGGATAACCATTTGATGTCATCCACAAGTACAATTCCTGATGTCATTAACAACTCTGCAAAATCCAATGGGTCAATGCCTTCTTCTTCGTGCTTTTTAAACTGTATCCCACTGTTTTGTAACATATCTATGCTATCCTGAGCGTACATATCCTCTCTATAAAGTTATAAAAAGTATATTATATTTCAGATGTCAAATAAACTTTTCTCCGTACGTGAACGTAAAGTTGTATTTTGGGAACTTGTATCCATAAAGTAAAAATACAACTTTACGACTTCGAAATAGGCCGTAAAGTACATAATACTTTATGGAAACTTGTGACGAAAAGTAATGTTCGCTCCATGGTCATAAAATGCAACTTTACGGCCTAGAACCTAAAACTACTATTAGTTATTTAAAATTAGGAATTACGTACTGTAAGTTAAACTTAAAATTAAATTGCCATGTTGTGTATCCAGCTGGTGTGTTTCCTTGGTCATCAAGAAATGTGAGACCAAGTTGTATAATCCTTAGGAGATCTACGTTGCAGCGGAGCAGCTGATATTGATAATCTGCACTTGTTCTGAATTCACCTGTTATACATTCATGTTATGTATAAAATGTTTATTGTTAAAAAATACACTGTATATATCGTATATTACTGCACTGTATAATGAGCAAAAAACTATATCATACTATGTTACAATTTAAAATCATATTACCAATTGGTCTTGCGACGACTCCGGGAAACTCTGTATCCATTGCAATATATTGATATTGTTGCACAACTTGACGGATGGTGCGAAACTCCTCTTCCAAATTGTGGGCCCAAACATCTCGGATCCCACATTCTTCATTACTGGGCATATTACCCCCACCCTTTTGCCCCAAAGGGTTCGCACCTCCTGTAATAAATGATGAATTGAATTAAGCAAAGCAAAATGCCATTAAGATAATTATCCCATTCGAGTTGTGATGTTTAAATATATCTCTGTATCAAGAAAACGTTAGAAATTTAGATTGAAATCATATTTTTGTAAAATTAAAAAAATGTTATGATTTTACTTTTGATATATTTCTCAAAAAGAGTATGTATGTAAGATTCTTTCTTTTTATGCATGGACTACTATAGAACCTTCAATGAAAAGAGCAATCCTTTTTAACTCGCGTAACAAGCACACCTTCTCTTGAACCGACAGTGACAGGACATTTTGAAGAAGCATCAAAGACTAGCGTTATCTTTTTGAGAAGTTCTCTACGTGCTTACAGTACATACAAAGCAGTGCAAATCTTCGCGAATTTCTTGGGAATCCTGAAAATATGGATGGAACACAGTGTTTTCGAACTTTGTTATGAAAACCAAGAAACTGCTTTGTTGCTTAACCAAATCATTGCGAATTCTCATAATATAATTGTAACAATAATAAAAATATGGACAGATAATTATTACCTGTGGCAGAGGGCATAGGAGTGTTTTTTTTTTTGTTACAGTTTGACGAGAGGTAATCCAATCCTACAGTTGTCCCTTCGTCACTGTTTACCAAGCCGCTCACATCACTGCAAATAAAAACGATGAATTATATCGTATACGTATATTTTACAGCTCGATAGAGTCGCAAAGTCAGAATATAATCTGAAAGGTAAGGTGAGACAACGGCTCTTATCTATATACACAAAACAGGCAAAATTAAAAATACTACTTTCGAGGTTAAGTTTAAGACGACGCTCGGAACACATCGATTTTCACTACGCGGCCGCAATATCAGCCGAGTCAATCTCGAATTTCGAAAAAGAGAGCTGTGTAACGCCGAAAAAACGTCGGCTTAACGAATTAAATTGAAAGGTTATGTTGACTTACTAAGGTCTTTAATCGATGCGAAGCTTTTGGAAAGCACAGACAGTGTAGACACCGAGTTACTGACATTAATGTAGAGGTTATACTGGGCTATATAGCACTAGCGAGAAAGAGCGAAAGAGAGAGTGAGAGCTGTGAGCGAGAGAGACAGCGATACTAGTCAGAGTTCCCCAATAAGAAGCAAAGCAGGTTTCCAAATGCAGAGCGCAGCGGCCGAGCTGTCAAAAGCACTATCGCGCGCGTCGCTAAAAAGAACTAGACACGCACGCGCACGAGCGTGGGGCTTGTGATTGTTCTATTTTAAAAGCCGGCAACAATGACTACGCGCCCGCTGAAAGTTCGGCGCATGAGCTTGCAACTTTGTTTCTTGAGCATTTTTGAGAATTTATAAATAAACGCTGCTTGAAATGCAGATGCGACGAGGCTAAACTAGGGAGTTTTCTCAAAAATGGTAAGGTATAGTGTACCGAGCGAGACGGTTATTTTTCAAAAATAGCTCTTTATACGGAAATGTATACAATTATACGTCATAAAACGATAATGTTGACAGATTCGTTTAACAATTCATACGGGGGTGTCATATTCGTACCATTACCGACCGAGCAATTCACACAGTTTCAAGCTGATTAAAAATAAAATACGTCGAATCACAAAAAATCAAGAGAACACTCTTCTGTATTTTTTAACGTTCTATCATCCAGTCAAAGTTTGGAGTCGAAATATCAAGTCATTTTTGCAAAAACTTTGAACAAAGCGAAATTTAATTTCGTTCAAAGTTTTTGCAGAAATGACTTGATATTTCGACTCCAAACTTTGACTGAATGATAGAACGTTAAAAAACACAGAAGAGTGTTCTCTTGATTTTTTGTGATTCGACGTATTTTATTTTTAATCAGCTTGAAACTGTGTGAATTGCTCGGTCGGTAATGGTACGAGTATGGCATCCCCTTAAGATAAACAATCGTGTGTAGATTATTAGGTAAGTAATGTATTATCCGATGTTGATATACAAATATAAACGTATATATCGACAACTGCGCCGAAGAGATTCCTACTCAACCATCACACGAAATCAGTTGCCCAGATGTCCCTATTTATAGATGGCGCAAGCTAGTAGGTTCGAGAATATGAATCGTAACAATGTTCTATGTGATTAAGGACGTTTTCCGGCTCAACTTCATCAATATCGCAAAAATTCCGATCTAAAAATATTATTTATGATGGAAACCCTTCATGAGTCTCTATACACTACTCTAAAAATAATAAAAAATGACGGTGTAAGAAAAAAGGTGCCAATACGATATTTGAAATAAATACCACTTACACGGTGTGACTATATATAGATATACAAATAACATGGTAGTTTTTCTTTATGTCGCTATGTCTCTGAAATTAATACCGCTTGCCATATTGAAAATTATACCATATTATTCCTCTCGATTTCTAGTTTTATATCCCACGGTTGAAAAAAAATCACAAAGAAAACTTTTTTTTTTACAGTAAATTAAAAGGTATTTTTCCAACGAGCTAGCTTAGATATAGGGATCCCATGTTAACGCTGACATTTTGAAATCAAATATTTTTATTTTGAATACCGCTTTGTATGTACTAAGGACTAAAAATCAAACATTTTCTTCAAGTTTTACGAAAATCACAAGAAAATCGTTTTCTCGGAGAACGTCCTTAATTGCAACTAATACGCTTTTCCATGACGAACCTTCGAAAACAAAATAATATTTACTTGGTAATATTTGTTATGAATACTTAATAATTATAATATCAAAATGCTCTTGTATATTTTAATGCCATAAAACTAATAATATTAGTAATTTGTTATAAATCCTTAATCGTTAAAAAATGAACAATAATTTCTTAACAGTTATGAACTTCTGAAAAATAATGCCACAAAAAGAAACCCAGGAGCTGCCAAGTATCGAAATTAGGTCGAGCCTGTAAAATTCCAAAGTAATTATAAAGAGCTCGCTCTATGAAATTACTAAATATAGTAAATGGGGAAAAGTTTCCGTTCTACTTGATGCGACGCGAGCGCACGCGCAAAGGGCGCATCCCTTTACAAAGGGACACAGAGTCGAGACACGACGCGACGTTGCGGAGCGTCTTGAAACTTGGCGCTGATTGACTTGTTAATTAAAGTATACGCTAAAAATTCATTCTACCTGGTATCACAATCCCGACAATATATATAAGATGCTGAATGGCTTTGAAGAAACAAACGTTGACAATGGACGAGAACAAGGCACTTGCACTAATTAAAGGAAGACGTTAATTAGTTAGAGTGAGATTTTTATGAGGTTTCCCTAGTGGTCGATTTCTATACATTTATTATTTCTGTATTGCATCTTTTCAATTAGTATATAATATATGTATTCTTAAAATGCGTATTTTTTCAACAACTCATACCTCTCACCATCGCTCAAACAACAACAACAAAATCGTTTGCCCACGCAAAGCGACTACTTTACCGCAAGTAAACACCATCAACTCTCCTCTGAGAATCACGCGCTTCCGTCTCGCCCCATCCCCAGATACAACCTCTAAAGACTCCTCGAGTACACACACATACACACCTATATATACGGCTGCAGCCTCGAGTTAACGGTCAAGCTAATTCCCTCTCGTCTAATGACTCCTCGAGTCCGAGGGACGAGAGACGGAGGCGGAAGATTCCGCCGAATTGTTTCGCACTATGCGAACTGCGCTAACTATTCTGCCGACCGAACTATTGGCAGTCCGCGGCGAATTCTGCTTGAGATTTTGCACAGCAATATGTGCTAGCTGCGACTCTCAAGTGGCGATGTCTTGCCGAAAATTAGGTACAGTATGCGGATTATTCATGGTTATATGTACCTTAATGGATGGAAATAAGTACTTCGAGTTTAGATGTGCTTTTGAATTTTTCGGGAAGTCTTGACGTTGAAGTAGCTGTACCTCGAAATATCAACTGTAATTAAATTTTCAATTAATTACTGTAGATCAGCGTTTGGTTCTGTATCGCAGGTCATAATCTTTGGTGTGTGTGTGTGTGTGTGTGTGTGTGTGTGTGTGTGTGTGTGTGTGTGTGTGTGTGTGTGTGTGTGTGTGTGTGTGTGTGTGTGTGTGTGTGTGTGTGTGTGTGTGTGTGTGTGTGTGTGTGTGTGTGTGTGTGTGTGTGTGTGTGTGTGTGTGTGTGTGTGTGTGTGTGTATATATATATATATATATATATATATATATACAGCTATCTTATAAATTTATAAAAAGAATGTAAATTATGTGAATGGTATAAATACTTAAACTTATTGAATCAAGCGCTAACCTTTAGTTGAATGTTGCTCACATTCCCACTTATCGTTGCATTTTTATAATTTTGTGAATTTCATCTATATAAAAACATTCAAATAACGACACAATCATTCATATATATCTCTTCTGATACCACTCTGGCACCATTGCCATTTCGGTATCGATTACCCATAAACCCCATCATAACGACACTCAAACAATCGAACACGCACAAGTATAACGCACGGCGCGCGCGTGGCCGCGTGGCCCTTTTATTACCGAGTCCAACCCCCATATAAAAAAAACACATCCCATCGCGGCGGCGCCGCTCTTCTCTTAATCAAATCATAATGGAACGCTGTCCAATCGCCGCCTCCTTCGGCCCTCGTCGACCCGAACAACTTATTGGGGCGATAAATTTTACAGCACTCTAAAGAGGACCTACACCGATGGCTCGCGTACACATACACACACCCGTGCGCACACGCTAGTGAGTAATTCGGGTAATCCCCGCGCGGCAAGCCCTTAAACCCAAATTCCTTCCCCTTCTCGTAATAATAACACACCCTCTCTCTCTCGGCTTTTATCGCTCCGTCCGCAATAATCGGTCTTAATCAGCGCTCGATCATGTCCCCCACTCGTGCGTAGGGTCCTCGAGACAACTCAGTTCTCGCGAAGAATCTTCCAACTTCCCGATCATCGGCTTTTGAAGTTCATCAAGGCGGTATATATTAGACGATTATTAATCATGAGCTCGTTAATTCATCGGCCTATATACACTGTATATATAATGCAACACACGATAAAGAAGAGAGAGAGAGTGTGTGTGTATAGGTGTGACGTGATAAATGTATTTTGCAAACGAATGATTACAGTGTTTTCGACGGGGATATTATAATTGACGATGACGACGAGGCGTGATTTACGCGGTATTAATTTGCAAGAGAGGGAGAGAGAGAGAACACGCGCGCATGTGCAGCGCACGCGGGGTGTATTATTACGGAGATGCTATCTTTTTACACTAGCGAGTGGGTTCCATTATCCGCGGAGATTCTAATTAAATTTTTCGAGAGTATTGCGCATATCGTCTAATCGATTGTATGCGAAATAATCTTTATATTCCGCGTATATTATGACGTATAAACTTTAACAATTAAGGAGTGCCGTACCTCAATCCAACGGAGAGTCGATTTGCATTCGAGAATATACTTTCGTAGAAAAGACTAAATACTACGATGCAACAATTCCTGTATTGACGTTATGTCAAGTAAACAATTTAAGAAGTGCTTAGATCAATAGCGCGCGTATACATAAACAGCAGGAGCAGCGCGCAGCGCGTGCGAACTTGTTCGTTGTTCTTACTCGTGCTCGGTGTGTGACTTGGCTGTATTTGGCGCGACTTACAATCAAATTTAAAACTACTTCTATGCCGTGTCGCTGTTTCATGAATTTTAAACGTCCCGAGAGCTTATTTGTCATTGACTGGCAATATTTGACAAAAAATTTTGCACGTTGTTATTTCTATTATATTCAACTTCCCGGATTTCTAATACCTTTGAGAAAATTCAGATTTACATCTCGCCTGTATTGTTTAAAAGCACGATGAAAATTTTGTATTAGCAAAACTATATACAGTTTCGCTATTAGAATACCTGAATCGTTATTTTATATGAAAATTTAGCGGCCGTCAATGTAACGCTTATACCGCGCTCTCTCCTATAATAGGGGACCGGCTCATAAAAGGCACGAAGCACTTATTAGTTCTAAAATCCGTCAAATCCATTTCCATAACGTTGACGACCGAGCAACAAAAAGCATATACTAATTGCGTTAGCTCTGCCTGTGAAAAGTAGACAATTCAGTGAATATTTTACAAAAAAAAGTTCAAAAAATTTTTAATCGGTTTATCGCAAAAAAAAAATTTAATATACAGCCGGTATAATGGTCCGCGTTAAAACTTTAACGACCATTTACTGATGTGATTCTCTCCAACACGTGGATAGGTGATTCGAACTTTGCACATAGGAAATCAGGTTGTTAAAGAGATCCAGATTTGAGCTATATACGTGTTAACGACTATCACGCAGTAAAGCAAGTTCGCGTTTATACGGCCAAAGCGAGTGTGTGTGTGTGAGTGTGTGTGTGTGTGTGCGTGTATGTGTGTGTGCGTGTGTGTATGCGTGCGTGTGTGTGTGTGCGTGTGTGCGTGTTGTGTGTGTCTGTGTGTGTGTGTGTGTGTGTGTGTAAGTGTGTATGCGTGCGTGTGCGTGTGTGCGTGTTGTATGTGTCTGTGTGTGTGTGTAAGTGTGTATGCGTGCGTGTGCGTGTGTGCGTGTTGTATGTGTCTGTGTGTGTGTGTGTGTGTAAGTGTGTGTGCGTGCGTGTGTGTGTGTGTTGTGTGTGTGTCTGTGTGTGTATGTGTGATAATATTGTAAATTACATATACAAGAAAAAAAACGTGTAACGTAGACTGACGCGCTTTGCCAATAGTTTTCCGCAATTTCGTTCATTAACTTCGCCGTGATATTTATTCAGAAATAATTCCTCTACTGTTTATTTGCGCTCAAGACCGGAATATATAAATTTAACCAAGCATTAAACATTGGCTTTTCAGACGCGTGTTCATTTTCGCCTGAGCAGAATTTATGTGTAATATTAAAGTGCGATATTATACCTTCCGCCTCCACTGTTGAAAAGTGGAGCATGGGGCTTTTAAAGGGGGAAATGGACGATTTATTAAATTTGTTCGTTACTTCTGTTCGTTATAGGTTGGTTACATATTTGAAAGGTTTCGGGAGAAATTTTTTCAAAAATTCAGTTAATGCGCGCTAGGTGATATTTTGAGCAATGTAAATATTTAGTAACTTTCATGGCGTGAAATGATTAATGGTTGGTATAAAACTATCGTAAAATATAGTAGCGTTTTACCAAGGCTATCATTTAAAATGTGTGTTATATAATATAATAACTCATTAAAGGGAAGTATGACGTTGAATTGGTTATCACAAATTAGTTTCATTTATAAACATTCCTGTTTGTAGCAGGAAATTAGCTATAAATATTACGATGAACAATTTATAATTGAGCAATGCTTGAAAAATTTCAAAACGTACTTCGTCGCTGTTACAACATTATGATGAGAAGAAAAGTCTCATCATCATACCACTAAATATAGTATTACCTATATCTATACAATTGTACACGGATAGAATTTTTCAGGAAAAATTACCGTGAAATTCACGGGAATCAGAGAACAACCGAAGTCTCTGGGAATTTTGACCGTTGTCAGGGTAATTTTTACTAACCTTCCCTACAAATTTTCCTTTACACTCAGAGAAAATTTGTAGGGAAGGTTAGTAAAAATTACCGTGACAACAGTAAAAATTCCCAGAGAATTCGGAGTTCCCTGATTGCTGTGAATTTCACGGTAATTTTTCCTGAAAAATTCTATCTGTGTAACATTTTTTAACTTTTAAAAAATGATTTCAAGATAATTGAGAAAGTATATCTAAAATTGCAGGAGAGTTAACTACGCAAGCTGCATTCACCCTAACGCAACGATTACAATCCCAACATTCCAAAGAATCCCTAACAGCCCGAGAATTTACAAAAGTAACAAACAATTCAACTTGTCGGTGTGCTGCAAGCCACGCGCACACTGCACCCTTCGTTCCCTCGCTGCAGTCGCGACTAAAATTGGGTAGCTTCCCTTGGCGCGAAGCCGAACTTATACGAGCGTGTTGCAAAGTTATTGTTCCAAACAACACGCTGTTAAAGATACAATCTGGCAAGTGCTCTCCGCGGCGGGAGTTGAGAACTTTATCCGAAGCGATAATATATATATATATATATATTTGGTTTGTAAATATATATATATATATATATATATATATATATATATATATATATATATTATTTATTTTCAACCCCAACTACTATACATATTTCGAGTATAACTCGTGCGGCGAACCGCGTCACAGGAAGTCATTATATACACACACCGAAACGGATCGCCGCGATGATATCTTCGGTTTGTAAATTAAATTTTCTAAAACTCTTAATATAGCGTGTGAAAACTTTGCAGGTATATACCAAATACACATAGTTTACCCAGATCCCTTCTCGCGGCTTCCACACAGTGCGTGTTTCGCATTACAAACATGCAGTCCGGCGTATTATCCGTGCGTATATACATATATACTTGCAGTACGTGTATTTGAACAGAGCGGAACTTTAATGAACTCAATCTCTATGGGCCGCGCCCCAGCACCTCGGCCCGCGGTAATTTTGACGGACGTTTCCGCGCTAAACTGCCGGAGATCACGCGAATTTCAAACTCTCTCGCGTACTGTATATTCTACTACCTTTTTTCCATTATTCCTTAGCCTCATATTTTACAATTTCATGTGGCTTCGAACTACGCTCGCGCGATCGTACGAAATTGACTTTTATGAATTTTACGTTCGCAAAAGACTATGTGTACGTGCGCGGCTTTGCTAATATTTCAAATCCAATAAGGTGGGGGCTAATTAAAATGAAACGATGGGGATTGTATACGGTCAATTCGCGAGGCAGCAATTGTGCGATTTACGAATGATTTCGCGGGAAAGCACTTGTGCGTATTTGTAGATTATTTGATATAATGAATTGTATAATGGGTAAATGTTGCATAAATTATGAACTTAAACGTGATGATGAAGAGGTATATTAATTTTGTTATATTTGAAATCAGGTAATTCTAGGTAATTCGAAAACGCAATTCCTCGGATCCACTAAATTATGCATATAAGTTGCTAACAAATGTGAAGAATATAGTGTTACGTATAGATACACGTACGAATATGAAAGAACGAAATAAGCAGGGCGTCCGATTACAATATGACGCCGATTAGCAGAAAACCGAGTTGTGACGACCGTGGCTTGTTAGTTGTGTTTCTGACTCGCGAGTTGACGGCTCTGGTTCATTCCCAGGGTACGTCACTTTTTATTATTACTAGCGTTAATTTAGCGCGCTACGCGCGTCCTCTCTTCGCTGTTTCCCGATTTCTTTCGAGTTTCGAGATCGATTCGAGATTTCGAGACACCACGCAAAAACGCTCGAAAACCGAACGAATCTCGATCGCTCAATTTATATTGAGGAAAAGTTGCGATAGCTCACTCGTAACAATGGCTTATACATTATTTCAAAATTTTCCGAATCATCTGCAGTTAGCAAATTTTTTAAATTTGGCTCGGCAAGGCTAATTTTATTTTTGAAGTGACCATCATTTTTCTTTCTAGTAACAGAGAGATTCTATTTTAATGTAAATTTTATAATTTTTTGTCTACATATTTTGACTTAAAAAAACGAAAAACTTTATGCATTAAATTGGCCTAATAAACTAGACATGACGAAACATAGTCAAAGCGCTCTTACGTACATTTTGGCTTCGTGTAAAGTTAATATATCACTTTTAGGGTGTTCTCAATTTTTGTTATCCATAAAAGATGTACAGTATTTTGATGTTTCTTCAATAGTGTGTTCTAAACACGCTTGCAGAAACGTACAACAAATTTTCGGTTTAAATACCCGAATTGCCTAATATTAGGCTATTGCTATAATAATTAATTATACCTTGAAACTTGAAAAACAGGATAAACAAAAACAATGAAACTTGTAAAACTAAAAAGAAAATAAATTGAAAAATGGATTACTTTTACAACACACTTGAATATAGTACATTACGGTACAAGTGACGAAAGTTGAAGTTCCGCCACTGCGTGAAGTTCATATCACGCAGTGGCGGGCCTTGAAGTTTCGTCTCGTGTACCGTATACTATTTTTCTTGATGTCCGGTGGAAAGTACGTTTGCCACTGACAATGATAACGCACCCGACGGGCTCGAGAGCATTGAGTTCGATGCCCGCCCCCGACATTTGCGGCACGAGCGCAGCGAGTGCTGCTGGTCGGGGGGGCGGGCATCGAAAACATCGTGTGCATAATTTTAATAAGTGAATTTTACTGAAGATCATGTAAAATATTTTTATTTTACGTGCAATTGTTACAATTGTTACACGTACAATTACTAAACATGCGGTACTTTTGCTCCATTTGCAGCAACAAAGTCAACTACTTTATTTGTATCTGAAAAAATAAATGATCACTCAAGAAGAAATTCTCACAAAAAGTGCGACATTATTAACGAACAATCTTTTATCCATTTCACAAATTAAAGCAATATAAATCACTTGTATACCCGATGGGCCGCATTGATTCTGACAATGCATACCCCGTTAGTGACTGTCACACATAATATTTAAATCGTTAACATACCTCGAAAATGATATGAACATTCAAAAGGTTATGTGTGAGTGCCACTAACGGGACATGCATTGCTAGAATCAATGTCCATCGGGTGTACCTTGATGGTCAGAAGTGACAGTTTTTGTTGTAAATATAGGTTAATGACTTTGAATATGTTGACAAAACCTCTAAAATAATCTATTAATAAAGTCTACAGTTGCCTAGTTACCAACTCAGAATCAATGGTTAAATGTCCTTCTTTCGCCATCGAAAACAATGGCGAAACCACGTACTTTTCACCAGGGCATCAAGAAAAAAGATTTTTTCGATACTCATGCGCAAACCTCGATTTTGCACACGCTTGACAAAAAACGTGTACTCAAAATCTAGCTTTCCACACATCGTATCAAAAAATACTGTACGCTACATGTTTGGAAAAGAGATTCTCGTCTCGTGTACCTTTCCACCCTCGCTTCGCTCGGGTGTAAACGTCACGCGAGGCGAAAATCTGCTTTCCCACACTGGTGGCGTAATGTACTATTTTCTGTTGTTACGATCTTATTTTAAAAACTATATAATATTAATATACTATAATGTTTAGCCTTATCAATAAATCAAAAGTTACCGCACAGCAAGAACATCATGTATACCCTCGATCCAGTAACTATAAGTACCTCACCACACGAAAAAAGAAAGGAAAACTATAGAACAACGAATCACCTACATAGAAAGACATTACATATCCAATAAACCAATTCCGATTACGCACGTACCACATCAGCCACGCGCATCCTCGCTGGCTTTTTCGATTTCCCCTCGCTCGCTTGCACTCTTTGACCTTTGGAAAAGTTTCTTTTTCCGCGCGGCGAGAGAAAAATATGCGTCCGCCAACTAGGCTATAGTACGGCATATAGCACCTCGCTGCACGCTTGCTCCACACACACACACACACACACACACACACACACACACACACACACACAGAGAAAGAGGTGGGGGGAGGGAGAGAGAGAGAGAGAGACAGAGAGAGAGAGAGAGAGAGAGAGAGAGAGAGAGAGGAGTTGGAGAAAATCGAAATTGGAAATCGTAATTGCGGGCGAGTTGCGCTCTACCGTGCGGTTGCGCGCGGCCTACACACATATCCATCTCCGCAACGTCTCTACGTGCATTATGCACAGATATATACGTATATACGTACATATATGTATATACTACGTATAGTATATACGCAGACACACATATATGCGCGCGTGGCGATGGTAACGGTTCGAAACTCGCGACTCGCCGCGAACTTGGGCTATGCAGGTCAATGTATTCCGCGGGCAATCATTGCGACGTCTTGTTGTATGTAAATGGAATCCACGCGATCTATTCCTATATACCAGCGCTTTCCGCTCTCTCTCTCTCTCTCTCTCTCTCTCTCTCTGTCTCTCTCTCTCTGCCTCGTTACATCGCTGACGATTTTTTCCTCCCAACCTTGCACGCAACAGAGTACACGAGAGAGGGAGAGAGAGAGAGAAATACATTCACGCAAAGTCTCTATAGCTATACAGCCGGGCAAAACACGGGACAAAACTGCGGGTGCACAAAACAAACTCCGCGGGATTACTGTACTTTTGGCCCGAGCGATTTGCACGGGATTAATTGAGCGAAGGAAATCCGGAACGGGACAAATATTCGGCTGTATTTACCGTATCCTCTATGCCGAGCTTTATAAATATAGCCGATTAATGCAAACACGCGCGCGAGAGGATGATGTTTAAGTAGACTTGTTTGCCGAATTGCTGTAGCAGCGGTAGCAATAGCCCTACGGACATCCCGCGCGAATATTATCCGAGGACGCTAAATGCCGCTAATGACGGGCGCGAGAAGGGTTTGTTTGATCGGTGCTGCGCGGCTAAAAAGAGATGGATATGGATGTGTTTAAAGGCTTCGCATGCGTACGTGTAGGTGTATATTTTTCGTGATTTGTGCGCTGCAGCGGCTTTGTGTGTGTGTGAGAGAGAAAGAGAGAGAGTGAGAGAGAGTGCATGCTATGCTAGCTCTATGCTAGAGGGGTTATTGTATAATATATAGAGACATGTGTGTGTAGTGGGTGGTGTAGGTTGGAGAGTGAAGACGGTTTGTGTGATTTTAGTGTAACGTCGTTTTTGTAGGTGAGGTTAAATTCGTGGAAAGTAGTGGGGGAGCGGGTATTGAGGAATGATAAGGAGTTGAATTTAAATTAAAATAACGTGTGCGGTGAACACTCGACGATTGTTCGTATATTTTGTCATTGATATTTAAAATTGAATGAATGAGGGTTTCGTGAATAAGTATATAATTCTTTAGTAATGGGAGAAACATATAAATAAAAAAATAGTATATAACATTGTATATATATACAACATTGCCTCAGTATTACTCTGCCAGATTCGGCAATATTCCCTAATGGTTAATTAACATTTGTGCAACGCCTGTAGGCAATATTGCTTCAAACTATGATTTCCGTTTTTTATTGCAAATTTTTTAGTTTAAATTATTCATTTTAACACTGAAACAATATTGCTACAATGTTGTGTGCAATATTTCTGCAAGGTTAAACAATATTATCCAGAGTTGAATTTTTTTTAATAAAAAACGAGACACACGTATGAAAATGCCCCTTTGGTACCATCCGAATGAAACCTCCCAAAGTGGGCATCTCTGTACGCAATACGTATAAGTTTTATTTTTAATTTATTTATTTAGTTAAAATAATACACGGAGAAAAATGTTTGAGTAAAAATTACTATACTGTATTGAAACCGGGGGACAGACTCGCATTATCAAAAAAATTAGTATACTTTCTAGTAAAAATTACTATATTTCTAGTAATTTTTACTACATTTATAACAATTTTTACTAGAAAGTATAGTAATTTTTTTGATAATTTGAGTCTGTCCCCCGGTTTCAATACAGTATAGTAATTTTTACTCAACCATTTCTCTCCGTGTATATACGAGCAAAACACCCTTTACAAGAATGGTTAGAAAATTAAAGTAGGTAATAAAGTGAGGTGTTTACAAAGTTAGTAAATGTGGTTGTTAACCTTTTAACTACGGGGAAATTTTAGATGAAATTGACCTCTTATTAGAAGCGAAATTTGTAAATAAGTTCCGTGAATTCCTTACGTGGAGTCCCCGACCTGACTACTGGTCGATATTTCGACCACTCTCGCCATCAAAAGGTTAATGATTTTAGTCTAGCTTTGAAAATTGATATAGAAACCTTATTTCTAATAGCAGACGAAAGGAGGTTCAAGGACCCTTTCGTAGAACCCTATATTGGTGTGGTGAGTTTTCTCATTCAATACCCTACATGCAAATTATAAGTCATATGTCTCTCATTAAATGAGTCAGTAAGCGGTTTTCAGTAATTTGTAATAAAATTAACTTTGACCAAGGTTGATCAACCTTCCAGCAATATTGCAGATAACATTGCAGCCATATCGTTACAATGTTATAATGAATAATTCGAACTATACTTCGAAATCATCGTTTCAGGCAATATTGCCAATAGGTTTGCATCAATCTGGAAAATCTGACAAAGTTACATTGAGGCAATGTTGTATAAATATTCAATGTTATATCGGTAATATATCAATATAGAATTTAAGCTATAGATTTTAGTGTAAAAATGCTAGTTTTCATTTGTTTGGCTTCACATTGTCAAAAAGATTAATTCGTGTAATCGACAATTAATAATCGTACTAAATTTGTTGTTACTACAAATTGCAAAATTTTTCGAGCAAAAGTGAGTTAATTTTTTGAGGGAGAAAATCTACTCTTATGGAGCGTCTACATTCGGCATGTTCCACCTTGCTGCATATGCGCCTTGCGTCAAGCCAAAAAAAAAAATCTTTGTCCGATATCTTGCATACTTGTTATCCATGGCAGAAGATTAACATATTGAACTTCTGTCATGGGTCATAAGTATGCTAGATACCGGACAACGATTTTTTTTTTTGGCTTGGCGCAAAGCGCATGCAGCAAGGTGCAACATGTCGAATGTAGACGCTCCATTAAAAAACCGATGGCCGAATGTTGTGAAGCATTTAAAGATTGATTTTGGTTGGTTTGTAAGGAATAGGCGTGAAAATTCGCTAGTTCCGCTACATTTGAATTTTTGAAATATTTCTTTTAGTTGTTCTGACGATTTATTTTTTATCCATTTGAACGAACTTAAACACGTATTATTTGTGATTGTTGGTGCTGACACTTCGCTTTGGTGGCTCTATGGCATTCAACGTATAAAACTGGAATAAAAAAAGATATAAAAACAGTGATCAGAATAGGAAACATATGATATCGGCGTCTTACTTTTCGGCATTTTGTAATATTTCAGTGAGTGAATTTATCTCATATAGTGGCTTATCGTACAGTCTATGCGAATACGACAGTTATAATATTGCTCCAAATGCTTCTGTGTTTACATTCTACGTCGCGAAGTGTCTCGTCATAGTACATTGAAATATCAACGACTACTATTTAAACCACGTCAGCTTGCATTTGTCGAATTCGTTAATCTCTATTTCAGAATTTAAAAATGGATGATTCAACTAACGAAAACTCCTCTGTTAATGTCACCTTATGGAGGAGATATACTAATAGCTTCAAATGCTCCAATAGCGATTGCAGTTTAACCAGTGGTAAACTTTATTCATGATACTATTGCTCTAATAGTTTTCACACTAAATGTGGTAGGGAAGCTGGATGCATAATTAATTTTGATGACAAGAAGAATATCACGAATTTATCATGCTATTATTGTGCTCAAAAATTTTTATCAGCATCTGCATCGAGCGATTTAAAAGCGGTTCTTGATAGCTCTACTAATTCTTATAATGATCCGGAGAATTCTGGTATTAAGCAAATCCTAGTAAAATTATTGAAAAAGTTTAGTTCAATAGAAGTAAAATTGAATAACATAAATGAGATGCTTCGTCCGATACATAAGTCAGTTCAGGAATACGCCATAAAACTTGTTAATCATGAATCGATAATTACTGAATTGGAATCAAAAGTCTTATCATTAAATAATCAACTCGATCAAGAAAATTCAAATTTTACTCATTCTTGCTCCTCTAATCTTGATTGTATGATAGAGGAAAGAAACGAGAGAGCGAATAAGTCTGCTAATATAATTCTTTATAATCTCGTCGAAACTCTACGAACGTATAACTTGTCCATTAAGGAAGTCATGATAAGAAAATGATAAGAAAAGTATACACACTATCCTGTCAGTATTTGGAAGTGCAATAAATATTGAATCAGTACATAGAATCGGTAAATTTAAAGTTGATTCTTGTCGTTCTGTTTGTGTAAGACTTAACTCTAAAGCTGAGGTATCTTATACTCTAAGTAATAGGGACATGCTTCAGAATAAAATAAATATTTCAGGAGATTTTACTAAACAACAGCGTTTACAATATAACAACTTGATACAAGCTCGTGATAAACACAACAAAGATAATCCAGATAATAAAAAGAAAATAGTATTTTCTTACTCTGTATCAAAATTAGTTGATGCCGTAATTAATAAAAAACACAATACTCTAAGAAGTCAAAAAACTAATTTTCTATTACCAAAACGTGCGAAGCATTAATAATACGAGATTCCACTCGAGAGGAAGCGGTACTTTGATTGCAGTTCGATCTAATTTAAAATCATCTAGATGCGACATAAATAATACTGCAGTTGAGCACTTATTTATAAAACTAGATTTATCATGGGAATCTATAATCATTGGTGCTACGTATATAAGTCCAGAGGAACTCAAGATCCGGCCGGACCAAATTATTGATCATGTTTCAACCGTAAACCACCTTATAGATTAGAATTCCGACTGTAACTTGGCTTTAAACTATAACCTCCGCAATATTAAATGGACGGCTGAACCATAACTCGGGTTCTTTAAAATAAATTCAGTCGAGAAATGTATTGTGGATGCAGCCACTTGTATCAAAGAATGTGCGTCTGCTTACAGTCTTTACCAACAGTTTCCAACCCATGTGCAGAAGAATTACACCCTGGATTTGTTACTATCTGAATCAAATTTGAGGCGATGGATTCGACGGATATATTAGTGAGTGTTGACCCACATAATTCCCCAAAATTCTTTAAAGTTACTACAGCCTGCGATAAAACGTTGTGTTATGACAGCGTGCGATATGACTTTAAGCGTGCAAACTGGACCAATATCTGTAATCACCTAAATCTCATTAATTAGCCTGATCTATTCAACTCTAGTGATGATAATGAAAACGTTTCCAAATTTTATGATGTTTTTTTTACAGCAATTAAAGCCAACGTTCCAATGTCGAGATCATATAGTTCATCTTTTCCTAAATGGTTCTCACCAGAGTTGATAGATCTAATTTAAAAAAAAAAAGAAATCGCATAAGCATTGGAAAATATTTAATTGTTTATGCAATTACATAGAATTCAAAAGACTTCGCGCCAAATGCATTAGATTGTCTAAAGTTAATTATGCGTCATATATGGATGGTATAGAAACTAATTTAAATAAGAACTTCAAAACTTTTTGGAGTTATGTAAACAGCTACCGTAAATCTAATGATCTCCCGATAAACATGTTTCTAGCTAATGACCGTGGTAGTAGTAACCAGGATACAGCTAAATTATTTGCGAAATTTTTTAAATCAACTTTTAATTGCAAAACGGTCGATTCGGTTGATCCTGACGACTCTCAATCTGTTTGCGACAAGTTAGTTATTTCGGCGATTGATGTTGTAACAGCTATAAACAAGTTAAAAAATAATTTCTCATGTGGCCCTGATGGTATACCATCTACGCTGTTAAAAAACTGCTATAGTTCCCTTGCGTTTCCTTTAAGTGAGTTATTTAATACTTTATCAACTGAAATATTCCCAGATGATTGAAAAAAGTCTTATATTACACCAATTTTTAAGGAAGGTTCTCGTAAAGATATTTCAAATTATAAGCCAATTTCTATATTAAATTATTTTGCGAAATTATACGATGCTTTAGTGGCTGAATACCTTAACGATTTTTTGTTTTCACATATTATCTCTGAACAGAATGGTTTTATTAAAAATCGATCAACAATTACTAATTTACTGTTATTTCATAACTACATTACTATGGGTCTGGAACATAATGATCAAATTGATGCTATATACTTAGACTATCGAAAAACGTTTGATTCAATCAATCACAAACGTCTGCTAAGCAAGTTACATAATTTTGGTATACGTAGCTCGCTACTGCGATGGTTTACTTCTTATCTCAATGATAGAACTTGCCAAGTCAGAATTAAAAATGCAATTTTGTCATCATTTTCCATAACCTTTTCAGGCATTCCTCAGCTAGGGCTCACACATTGGACCGATTCCTTTTATTTCTTTTATAAATGATATTTCAAGTGCCTTGATAGATTGTAGATTTTTATTGTATGCCGATGGCTTAAAAATTTTTACTCAAATAACCTCAGACAACGATGCTCAAAGTTTACAAGTAGCGCTTAACGAAGTAGTCAAGTGGTCATCTCAAAATGGGTTTGAATTGAATATAGTCAAATGCAATATGACATCTTTCTGCAGAGGTTCTTCTTGTTTTTCTTATGATTACTTAGTCGGTAGTCTTAAGCTAAATAAAGTTAACTTCATTAAGGACTTGGAGTTATCTTCAATGATCAATTATCTTTTCGCAAACATATTGAGATGGCTACTTCAAAAGCATTTAAAATGCTATGTTTTATATTTAGGAAAACAACATCGTTCAAGAATGCGTCTTCTTAACGTTATATAGAAGTTTAGTCTTGCCTAATTTATTATATGGATCTTTGATCTGGTCTCCCTATCAGGAATATCTTACGATGATACTGGAATTGGTTCAACATAAGTTCTTGCGACATTTATCTTATAAATTTTTTGTGCCAATGAGTAGATTCGACCATAATTATAGTTCGATATCGAAACAAGTTGGTTTATTTACAATCAAATCTACTTATTGTTTTAATGAAGCCGTTTTTATGTACAAATTTTTAACCTCTACTGTTAAGCACCCAGCCGTAGCAAATTTATTTATATTAAGAGTGCAACTGTACTCAGTTAGGTACTTTAGAGAATTAAAAGAGGAAAAGTGTGTACTTATATCTACTTTTAACTGCCCCACTTTTAGGTTGCGTAGAAATTAGAATTCATTAATAATTAATCTATCTGAAATTACATCAATATCGAAGTTAAAATGTTGTTAAGCCGCTATTACTACAATGTATTAAGACGACTGTAATAAATTTTCTTTTAATCATGTACTTAAGGGTTTATACCCGTAAACGTATCTAAAAATAAGAACTAAAATAAAATAAAAATATTAATTTTGTCACGCTTTGAAAAATTATCTGATTATCCTATCATTTTAACTAATTAAAATGAAATCATAATGAAAACTTATATAAACAAAATAATACGTTCATTTTTTGCACTGAGGGCTTCAATTTAAATTGAACAAATAACTGAAATAATCGAAAAATGAATAAAGATTTTTTTCACAAATTACAATCATAGTAGAATAATAATTTCAAATAATTTTACACAGGCATACAACAAACCCATCTAATTACTTGGTCAATAATTAGAACACTTGACACTTTCTCTTTCATTAAAAAAAAAAAAAAAATCAACCAAAAACCTCTATATTCCGTCCCGAATTTTTTTCACAATCGTTATAAACATATAAATTCCACCCCCCCTCCCCACCCCCTCATCCAACACAACACTCGCTCTTTCTGCGCCTTTTCTTCCAATTATATGCCAACACAGCAAACACCGCGACCAATTAACTGAGAACTCGTGTTCTTGCGTATATAGCTCTATTCCTCAGCTTGCGCATGTATCACGTGCAAAACCCTTAACTTTGCCCTCGCCGAGCGGCTTTTGCGCTAAAAGCATGTACGATAAACGCTCGATCGTCCTCACTTCCTCGTGAATACACGCGTATATCTATATATGTACTGTCCCTCTCATGCGCGCGTTTTCATTAGTTTAATGTTAGTGCTGATAAGTTTATGGGCACGTGAGGGCGAAGTCAAACAACGCCCCAATTAAGCGTAATTACCGATAATACGCAGAGCGCGCGCAGACACATCCGGCGTAAGTAGTTCGTTATGTTTCACTAGGGTGTGTTTTCTAAAAATGAACATGTGAAAAAACTGGTGCGAATAAGTGAAAAAATTGACTAATTCTTTAGTGAATATTCACTTATTACGCATAGCAAAAATTGTATTCCACTACTTAAATAAGTGAATATTCACTAAAGAATTAGTCAATTTTTTCACTTATTTGCACCAGTCAACGACTTTTCACATGTTCATTTTTAGAGAGTGTAGTGTGTATGTATGTATCTATACATTTTCGTGCGTTACGCGTGTACATATATGTATATGTCTAGGAAGAGGCGCAAGGCAAGCGTGGGATCATTTCGTTTACGCGTGGCTGTGTTGGCTTGCAATTAGGTGACTTGATAATAGCTGGCGCGAGGATTTGCTAAGAGGGTAATGGATGAGCTTTGGATGGCTTGAGAAGGAAAGGAGATTTCGTGGGGATTGGAATGATTGGGTTTTGATGCTTGAATAATATCGTCTATAATTTACTTGATGATTTAAAATATAAATATGTCTCTATGCGAGGAAAAAGAGAGAATTTTGACAGGGTATTGAAAAAGAAGATCTATTCTGAGTATAGAATATAGTAATATATATGGGATCCTGTGAGGGCCAATACGTAGAAAAAAAAAAAAACACAATTGTAGCTTGTGCGACGTTTCGTCAGCTTGATTACTGACCTCTTCAGGCTTTATTAAAACATATACAAAATGGTTAGAATTTATTTTACAATTAAACAGAGATAATAAATTAACAATAATAATTAGACAAGGCTTACCACAACAAAAAATCTATGCTAATAAAAGATGACTTTATTAGCAACGTCGAACGAATAAGGTCAATGTTGTGGGAAACCGTACACATCTCTACTTATATATATATATATATATATATATATATATATATATATATATATATGAGTCAGTTTGTTTACATATATAAAGTCATAATAGAAAGTTAAAGAGCGATTTGTATACATTATTTAAATTTTGTGTATCCTCTGTTTTGTTAACTGTATTTTTTGTACTATTGATGTAAATCATTTCTGAAATTTTTCGTTTTTTGTAATCAACTTCTTTATCCAATATTTGTGTATTCTCCCAATCTATAATGTGGGAGTTGTTTTGAGCATGTACAGCTATCATGGATTTGTCTTTCTTATCTTTTTCATGTTCTTTGATTCGAATTTTTAAAGCTCTTTTAGTTTCTCCCACATATGTAGCCATGTCCCACATATGTATAAAAAGATAAGAAAGACAAATCCATGATAGCTGTACATGCTCAAAACAACTCCCACATTATAGATTGGGAGAATACACAAATATTGGATAAAGAAGTTGATTACAAAAAACAAAAAATTCCAGAAATGATTTACATCAATAGTACAAAAAATACAGTTAACAAAACAGAGGATACACAAAATTTAAATAATGTATAAAAATCGCTCTTTAACTTTCTATTATGACTTTATATATGTAAACAAACTGACTCGTATATATATAAGTAGAGATGTGTACGGTTTCCCACAACATTGACTTTATTCGTTCGACGTTGCTAATAAAGTCATCTTTTATTAGCATAGATTTTTTGTTGTGGTGAGCCTGGTCTAATTATTATTGTTAATTTATTATCTCTGTTTAATTGTAAAATAAATTCTAACCATTCTGTATATGTTTTAATAAAGCCTGAAGAGGTCAGTAATCAAGCTGACGAAACGTCGCACAAGCTACAATTGTGTTTTTTTTTTTTCTACGTATTGGCCCTCACAGGATCCCATATATATTACTATATTCCACATCAACAATGCAGGGTGCCTCTATCAACTTTTATTCTGAGTATAGTTACATCATAGGTGCCATTTCAGAGATAATATTTTTGTTTTTTATGGTAATTTCATCATCTATTATTGAATATCCTGGAATCTCTTTCTCTATAAGATATTGATTGTCGTCAATGCGCTCAGCAGTTCAATTATTTTTAAATAGTCTTTGTTTATAAATAACTATTTCGAAATATTTGCATAAAGCCCTTTTGGCATTTAGCGTTGCCAATTTGAATTTGAAGAAATATTTCATCTTTGAAACGGTATCATAATTATAATCTTTTTCAGAATATGCTTGAAATAATTCCGTTTTCTTCCTCCTTCCGATACCTTGTATATTCAAACTAATAATTTGAATAGTTTATATTTCTTAATAAACAGGCACTTCACGTATCAACTTCCGATTCCATCAAACTCCAATGACAATATTCAAAACTTTATCAAGCTCCAAAATATCAATGCCACTCGCCGATATACGCGGCGATATTTAAAGACGAAAAGTAACGGTCGGAACTTTTGTTATTTAACTTTCGCGCTCGCACACATATAGGTGTCTCGATTTTTCCGCGCTCGTCATGCGGCCGCATGAAAGATTCGTGGCCCGCGTGCTTTACCTCATGCAAATAACAGAATAGAGAGAGAGAGAGAGAGAGACCGCGAGTGTTACGCAAATACGAATAAAATTGAGAAATAAAGGTATTCCAGGACCTACGATCTCCGTGTGTGCACTCCGCCGTGAATTTAAAACGATGTATTACGATGACGTGCATTAGGTGTACTCTCTGACGGCCGACTTAAAATAATAAAAATTTCGCATGCTATGGGAGGGGGGACGGAAGTTCAAAATGTCGTTTGGGCGAAAGAATTCGCGGGGGCTCGGTTGTTTCCAAGTCAGGTATGGAGGTTTAAGTATTCCGCAAGTTGTGTTTTCTATTTTCAAGAGCTATTTTTGTATGGTGAGAAATATGAACAGTTTTTTACCATCAATGAAACGCTTTTTTTGACCATTATCGAACATTTATTGGCGTGAAAAATATCGTGCAATCGAAACAAGCTATTTTTTAGCTCGTTTTAAGCTAATATTAATATTTTAAGCTAATGGAACTGGCAAAGACATGACGCCAGCACACCATTCTTATTATTAATTTATTAATATTAAGAAAAATCCCAGTAATAGCCCTACTTTAAAAAATTACATGATTAATAGCATGATTAATAAGAGGATCAATAGCATGATTAATAGCACGATTAATAGCATGATTAATAGCGCGATTAATAGCATGATTTGTAGCATGATTTATAGCGTGATTAATAGCGTGCCAAATAACATGATTTTATTTACCAGATTTGGCATGCTATAAATCACGCTATTAATCATGCTGAAAATCATGCTATTAATCACGCTATGAATCATGCTATAAATCATGCTATTAATCTCACTATTAGCCATGTTGTAAATCAAGTTATTAATCACGCTATTAATCATGCTATTAATGAAGCTAATTATCACGCTATTAATCAGATGATTTTCTTCAGTAGCGAGGTTATTTACTATGGCGAGATCGAAAGATACAAAACCAGATGGCAAAATTAATATTTTATAAATATCTTCTGAAACAGTGTGTAAACAAAATTGTTTACCATTATGTATTTTTAATGTCGTGATAAAGATTTTGTTGCAAGTAAATATTTTTATGTACAAGAGCAAATTACAACAGAAATTAAGTAAGTTAAAATATTTTGAGGTTATGGTCATTCCATTAAATGGGAGAGGATTCTCGCAAGAAGCGTTTCATCACAATCTACATAAACTAGTCATTTTTCAGTTATTTACTGACCATTTTCAATAGAGTCATTTTTATCACGAGGTGTATCAAGTCAAAATCAAATGTATTTTCTGATCAAAATCTATACTAAACACTTCAAAGCATACACTTTAAAACTTACACCTCTACCTACATCGACAGGCCGAATCGCACCAGCAGTGCGCTCTTATCACACATCTCATGTACACTTTCCGAACAAAAAAATTTTCCATTTCCACCCTATCACCATACATCCATGCTCTATGCTGTCCTTGAGCGTAAAAGAAAAATTTTCGCCTTGTCAGTATGCAGGCGGAGCAAAAGTCTCTTACTGCGCAAGCGAGGGAAGCGCTAGGCGCGGCTCGCGGTTACCCGATAAGGCGGATAGAATTTCCCCTACTCCCTCCTTCACTACGGCGGAAACGGATCAAATCAAAACATGTATATTATCGGGATATTTATTTGGCGTGGGGAATGAAGCGAGAGAGAGGGAGAGAGAGAGAGAGAGAGAGAGAGAGAGAGAGAGAGAGAGAGAGAGAGAGAGAGAGAAATTTGAGATAAGAGGAAGGCGACATGCTGTCTAAAGGAACAGGGTGCGAATGTGTCTTTATTGGAGTCGGAGAAGATGGTTCCCTTTGAGATAGAAATTCTAGTATTCCGTATAAGTCGAGACAAGGTTTGTTAGTTATGCATTGTTTTCTTCTTCTGAAAGTGTGGATATGATATTTTCTTTCTCAAACAGAAAGCTTTGTAACGATGAAAATCTTCGAATCTCAGATTTTGATCAATTTCGGTGTTTTTGAGGTTCTTCAGTCAGAATAATAGGTTTTTAAGAAAATGTGTGTGTGTGTGTGTGTGGATGTGTGTGTGAGTATGTGTGTGAGTGTGTGTGTGAGTGTGTGTGTGTGAGTGTGTGTGTGTGTGTGTGTGTGTGTGTGTGTGTGTGTGAGTATGTGTGTGAGTGTGTGTGTGTGAGTGTGTGTGTGTGGGTGTGTGTGTGTGTGTGTGCGTGTGTGTGTGTGTGTGTGTGTGTGTGTGTGTGTCCAAATTTTGTCTGCAGCATAACTCTTGAACGGATGGACACAATGAGCTGAATTTTCGCATGCATCTTATGTATGTCTTAACTTAGAACTGATTAAATTTTGGAGTCAAATGGATGATTTTAAGGTCCAATTTGAGGTACCAATTTTGCAAAAAACTTTTTTTCAAAAGTAATTTTTTTTATTTGTTCTAAGATATGCAAAATGGAGACCTATATTTTTAAAGTAAATTTGATTTCCTTCTAAATTATGTATTTTAAAACTGCTCATGAGTTATTTTTGACTTAAAAATACGGATTTGAAAAAGTAGCTACGTTTTAGAAAAATTAACTAATTTTATGAATTATAAATAACTTTTTCGGCAATACATCTCAAAGATGAATGTAATACACACACACAGATTCTTGTAATACGCTTAATTCCCTCTCTATTAATGTTTTTTAAAACGATTTTAACGTTTTTTAAAGTTGAGAATACTGATTTGAAGATTGTATTAAGAATATATACACATATCATAATTGATCATATTGCAATTTTGAACATATTAAGAATATAAACACTGATCATAATTTTCTTACTGATGATTATGTCAATCTACACTCAGAATAAATTGTCCTGCATCAAAGAGAATCTGCCTGTATAGCAGGAGGACGTTCTGTTAACATTAATCCTACCGTATGGTTATACATATATCAAAATGTAACCTTACCGAAACCTTACGACGATTTCCATTCGCCTATACAAAATCAACGTTCTCGCTAGACACTGTGAAACTAATGGAAAATACAATTTCCAAGCCATTAGCACCATTATATTCCCCGAGCTCGCGAACGCGCGCACGATTTCCCAAAACGCATCATCATTACCGACCGCCACCACACCGCAATCCCACGATTTTTCCCCCCTCCACCCTCACGCCGCAGCACTAACAGTTCCTCTAACTCGGCAAAAACACCTAGTAAGCGCGCTCCGCGACCGCTAAACAAACTCCTAACGACAATCCCATCAGTCTTCCTCTCTCTCTCGCGCGCGCTGCAACAAGTCATCGCTGCGTCTCGTCGGGGATTCCGCGAGCGCGCGGAGCGCGCTAAATTGGGCTACGAGGCCTGAATTTAACGAATAATTTCCACGCGCGTGTACACAGACCCGTTAAAGCCGCGCGCTGTAATTGCCCGTACTGCTGCTGTACAGTTATAACGGGGCGCCGCGCTAAATCCCCCTTTGACACTTTTTCGTATTACAGCAGGATAGAGCTCCTCTCCTCGCTATTTTTCCGTACCCCCCCTCCCCCGAAGACGGAGCTAGAAAAATGTTTGATTTTCCATTCCTCCGACGACGTCTCGCTTTGTAGAAAGCGCCAGGAGAGAGAGAGAGAGAGAGAGAGAGAGAGAGAGAGAGAGAGAGAGAGAGAGAGGATCAGGAATTCTTGGGTCCCGCGGGTCTGCTTCATATTTGATCAGCCACTCGAAAAGTGCATGCATGCGTCGTCTCTCTTCCCTTCGTACGTCCGTCTGTCTGTCGGCTGCTCTTACTGAGAAAAAGTGTAAGTAGATCAAAGGCGCAGAGACGCGGGGAAATACTGCTGCGCGCTACTTAGGACGGGCCCCGGGTGCAGACACGCGAAAACGCGCGAGTGCGCCGCTTTCACATGCAAATGCATTCCGTATTTAGCAAAAAATTGAATTAACAAAGTACGAGGATCCGAGCTCAAAGGTACTTTGTCCGTGTGTCTGGAGGCTTTTTTAATTTGTTTTTTTTTTCTCGGAGAAGCGAGCCTCGCTTTGGTCTGAGGAGCCGATCGAGGAATTCCGAAACGGTCGATTATACGTAGGAGCTTTTTTGCGTGCGCCGAAGTATAATGGATTTCACGTGGAAGCAGGGAAGGGATCATTGCGGATGCTAATGATTCGAGGTATATACGCACGCCAAAAGTTTTAATAGGCGAAATTGAGATTACATTAGTTCGGTGGGAATAATAACGGTAATGTCAGTGGCATTTTTTAAAAGCGTTTTGCTGTAATAAGTTCGTGCCAGCTATGGAATGTTCTGAATAAATCTGTTATTTTTGCGAGGGAATTTTTTTTCCAAATTTTATTATCTAATATTAGATCACGTCACTCTTCGCCGCGGCGGGTAGAAAGAGCGAGAGCGATGCAGATTTTCGTCGACTTTTTGCAAGGTATATTTACATTTTCATTCACAAAGTCGCAGGAAGAATGTTGCCTTTTAGCCGATAATATCTTTAGAGCGTACGTCTCTGGAATTTTTACTTTGATAGAAATTCTAGTATGCATCTTTTGAAGTCACCAACAAAATGACATCGTTCGCTAATCATCTTTTTTCTTTCCTGAAAAAAATGTTGATGTGAGCGAAGTTATTTTCTGATTTATATATTTTTGGAAGTATATGTTTACAGAGAGATGGGATTCTTTATGAAGACTCTAAATTAAATTTAATTAATATGACGAAATGACCTATAGATAATAAAACATTGTGACGGCATTGTAACAATATTATTGTAGCAATATTAATATTAATTTATTTCTCACTTACGTAACAATCGTCACAATATTGCATAGATTAAAAATCAAACCTTAGAAACGATGAAAAAACGGAATGAATGTTTTGTGACAATAACGTCCTAAGAACTATGTCAATATTTTGTAATAATTACCTATAAAATGTTATTCAATTTTGCCAGTATTTTAAAATAATATTTTCACAATATTGAATAAAGATCAAGTAGTGCTTTATGGGATAGAAGAAAGGAATATCTTTGCTATGAATAAATGTTCTTGAACATTCGCGAACGAATTCTAGGTACTTATTCGAAATGAAGAAAGATAATTTTTATATATTAAGAATACACGATTCATTAAATATGATGTTTTTTCTGCTTCAACGTCCTTTTATCTTAAAATGTGAAAAAGTATGCATAATTTAATTCCTTCTCCGGATGCAGTCGTAAAATATCGAAGATATGAGTCTTAAGATAAAACCTATTCAGATAAAAAAAAAAAGATGATATCACTCTAAAGTGATTAACTTATCTTAAAAGATAATTTTTCTTTTAATTATTTTAATATCTTTTAATTTTTCTTTTAATTTTTCTTAATATAATTTCTGCAAAAATTCACATAAAGTTTCACATTTTTTAAAAATACCACATTTCCATTGCCTACATCGCGAAATGTTTATCTGATTCCTTTTTCCAACCCTCCTCGCTAATCCATACCTCCACGAAAAATCAAAACTTTTAATTTCCTAAAAAGTATCTCGTGCCTCAATACATACACGCGCTTGCACACCTCTGCCACGAGAATCCTGAACCACGACAAACACAGTGCGTACCTACGTCTCGTCGATCAAAATGCCATTCTATCCACGCATCCCTTTCGCTCCCCCCTCGCCTTTCCTCTTATATTATTGCTTCCGATCGGATGCCCCGCACGTATTTAATATTCTTACTCCGGCATAAACAAATTCCGTATACCTACATATACCGCTACGCAATTAACGCCGCCGCGGCTCGCGTCTTGGCCTCGTAAAAAGCATTCGTATGCCGGGTACGCGCGGAGCGCGCGCATTATCGATTTTCTCGCCTGCGTGGCGGCATAATTTCGCCCTGAATTCGACGTAGCAGCAGCGGTAGCGAGAAATCCGGCGTAAGGCTTTCGGAAAGGCATCTCTCGCCGCGATGTCAACTATGCGCGCGCGGCGCGGTATCTGTATACATATGTAGTGGGTACGCAGTGAGCTCGTTGCGGTGGTTCCTGTAGTGTATACATATATGTCGATCGATCGGATGAGGAAAATTTCTTTTTTAGGTTCGATTGAGCTAATGTCGGTCTGATAAGGTTGAAGATTGGCGATCGTTGTAAAAGTGTAAAAAGTGAATAACTATTCTTTATTTATTATAAGTTATTGCATGCCCTCACTTGTAATGTTAACACGGCGAGATATCTGTTACTGTCACGTAATTTATCATTTAAAGAAAGCTAATTAATACTGTCACTTAAGTACTATCAGATATAATACATATAACATAGTTCCGTATATTAAAATTCCATAATATTATATGATATATACGAGATTGAACTTGTTTTATAAATTCTTCAAAAATATCAATTTCTGGTACCTAATATGTTTTCAAATAATGCAGATTTCGGGCTTATCATATTCGTATTTCTAATAATTTCCTTTTAAATTTGCCATTACCTATAGTAATATGTAAGAATATATTAAAATAGAATAAAAAATGGGGCACCTATTTCAAAGAATGAATAGCACGGTCGACTTCTAGACTTCTTCTATACTTGCCTTCGGAGCGCTTCCGCGCTTATTGATTTAGTTTGTAAGTTTTTCTATGTACCAGAGCTACACACAGGCAATACTATTTGCCTTGGTAGGATTTACTTACTTATGTAAATATATAATAACGTAAATGTAAAAATTTTCTGTAAATAAATAAATAAATAAATAAATAAATAAATAAATGAATGAATGAATGAATGAATGAATGAATGAATGAATATTCACTTTTTAAAGTTTAATTTAGCTACCCAATGTTACATAAAAGCACAATCATAATATTTTCAATCAAGAACTCAAAAAATAAATTTAAATACAAAATACAATACATATAAATCTGTGATGGAACTCCGACACCATCTTAAAGTAGTTCTCTAAGGACACGTTAGTCACTGCAGTGATCACGAAACAATAAGTATTATGTAACATTTTAGTTAGTCAAATCATGTGTGAAAAAATTATTTATAAACTTATATCATTTTTTAAGTAAAAGGGTTATGTAAACATAAAGTAGAAAATAAATAATTTCTAATTGCATTAACTCATGATCCACATAGTAGCGCGAAATAGGTCAGAAAAACGACAATTTTCCATTCTTAACAATAAATACCTTTTTAAAAATGTCGGCTTGATACATATTTTTTGTACTTATAGGAAAAAGCAGAATTTCATCTTCAATAACATACTTATTTATTTTTGAAAACCCACCTTTAAAGTAACACTTAAAGTAAAACTTTATTACTTTCTATCACAATTGATATGATTTCTATTAACTGCCGTGTAAAAATGACTAATTTCAATAATTTTTTTCTCAAAAAATAGGTCGGCAACCTATATTTTAAAAAATAGAGAAAAATTCTTTAGATTTTAAAGAAGACGCTAGAATAATTTTGTTACTTTCGAAACCCACTTTTTGATATATTAGAGAAGTACCTTAACTAATCCACTCAAAAACACCATTTTTATACAAAACACAACTAACCAGCAAGATAAGAAAATTTTTATACAAACAATAATCGCGATTATATAAATTTCGCAATCTTTTTAAAATTAAAAAAAAAACGCGTTGTCTGAAACCTGGAAAATGCGTCAGCACAGCATCCACTCCAATCTCTAGAATTCAATCATCCAGATCCCCGACGTCTTCCGATACCTAAATCACTTCAGCAGCCGCGGCATCGACCCAAACGTCATTTCCTCTCTTCCCTCAAAGACATCTATATACACGCATACACCCACACACACACACACACCTCAGCAGCGGCAAAAAGACAGCGCAGCCGCCGCGATACAACCCGTGAAATCGAAAGGAAGGAAGCGCTCCGCAACTACCCCTCTATATACATACCATCTCTTTAGCACCTATACTCTCTCCCCCTCGCACACACACACCACGCGCTGATTTACTGCATCCTCACTCACACACTCTCTCTCTCTCTCTCTCTCTCCACACGAGAGAGATTGTGCTGAGTCCGCGCAGTGGTGGTGATTTGCATCGGAGAGCCCCGAGAAGCGGGCGGCTAATTAACGGCCTCCGCTCGCTCGTAAACGTGCAAACACGTACATATGCGTCCTTGAAATTCGATTGTTTTCAGCGGCGCCGTCGCCTCATGCTGGATGCGGTCTCGTCGCGAGGCAGTTCGCGCGTTTGATCGGAGTGAGTAGATACGACTGGCGTTTATGTCATACTTTACGCGCTCTCGTCGGCACCAGCTCGATGCCGTATTTATGAGTGCGCGAGAGCTATGCGGTGTATATGTGCTGGAAGACTGATTGTGTGCTGCTGCATATAGTGAGGTAGTGGGATGGTTCTTTTTTCGGGAGCGAAATAAGAGAGAGAGAGAGAGAGTGCGGTGAGGTCGTTAGTAGGTGGTTTCAAGGGAGAGAGTTAGCGGGAGATGTGCAGGTGCTCGAAGTTAGGTAATGTTTTTAAGGGAAATTTCAGTTGGCGCTGTCTATATATTGGTGAACTGCCTCGTGTTTCGAGTATACGTGGGAGATGGTTGGTTGACGATCATTGTATTGTATTTTTGGGTTAAAATACAAAGTAGAAAATATCAAAAGCTATAAGCAATTACATAATATAAGCGCACTGTTATGGAATATATATTTCCTGATCATTCCGAATGAAAAAATAAATAAATAAAAAGGCAAAATAGGCGTCAACGATCAAAATGAAAAAAAAAGAAAGCAAATTATTAAAAATTCACATTTTTATACACAAGGTGTTTCCACTTTGTTATAGCACCTCTACTATCTTGTTAAGCTTCATTATAATTCTTCGCGTAACGAGCAAACAAAAAAAAAACAACAGTAAAGCAACATAACATCAAGCGATATATACTGTACACGACTTCTTAAACTTAATAACGTATACACGCCGTATCCATCAAAACTCCCCTCTCCGTAAACCGGCACAACGACGCAGCCATTAATATATAACGCTTAATTTAACAAAATGATCCCGCGCAATCTCGAGCGCAAGTCCGCTCTCGCTCGCGTGTAATATAAACCGTGCACGGGGGAAGGGGGATCGCATTACATTTATCGACTCCTTACAACTCTTCGAGACTGTCACTCTCATTTCCCGTTCCGCGTCAGCAACAAACCGCGTCAACCATAAAAAAAACCCTCAACTCTTCTCCACCGCAGCCCTTTAATAAAAAAAAAAGTGAACAAAAAACGACGCAAGTCGGGCAAAGCCGACGTTTGTTTCACGGCTTTCTTAACATCGCTCTTGATGCACCCGAACTCCGCTCAGCGAGCTGCATACACACACATACACACACACACACACACACACACACACACACACACACACACACACACACACACACACACACAAAACCTTCCACGCGAAAAATCCGCCACTTTCGAATTTCGCGGAAAAGAAGGCGGATGGATGGATGAATGTTATATATGTTATACGTTGCGCGCGCGTTGGGCGTTAGGTATCGGATTGTGCCGCCCGATTAGATTCTCCACGGCGCGCGACGACGACTAATAAGCCTCGGGCTTATATATATATATATATATATGTATGGGAAAGCGAGACGGTTGTGAGGGCGTCGGATTTCGCGCGCGCAAATCTCCTCGCTAATCCAGTTCTCTCTAGCTGCCATAGTGGCGGTGGTGGAGAAGGAGGATCGTCTTACGGAGAGCGCTAAGGCGATTCCGGCATTATCACGCTCCGGCACTCGCCACTCCACCACCGCCGTTCGCCGAAAATATTCCTGCGGTGCGGTGCTGCGAGCTCGCGCTGTGTTATGATTGCGAGACCTATATTATACAATACAATGTGCAGTGTGTGTGTGTGTGTGTGTGTGAGTGTGTGTGTGTGTGTGTGTGTGGCGGTGTGCGTGTGTGTGTGTGTGTGTGTGTGTGGGTATGTGTGTGTGTGCTTAGACTGCGCTGATGTCTTTAATTAAGTCCGCATTGTGGGCCCTTGTGAATACATCAACCCTGAGAGATCCAGATATACATTATACGTACACTATATATACCTCTTAAGAGAGTGAGAGAGAGAGAGAGATTTATCAGCGCTGCAAACGAGGTCGCGCGCGCGGCTGCACAAAGGCGAGTGTCTTTGCTTGCGCCGTTTCAATTTCTAGCTATAAGAGGGAGACTGCTGATTGACTTATCGGCGGGCGCTGCAACGGGATCGTAATTTCCTCGGCTGCTTCGCAAGAGCGTGAGAGAGGGGAGAGTTTTTTCGCGCTGTAGAGTGATAGGTGATGCGGGGCGAGAGAGAGAGAGAGAGAGAGGTTTCCGAATAAATATTTGAAGAAAGAGGTGTAGATTGGTGTTGGGTGGGCTGCTGGTGATGCAGGTTTGTTGTTGTTATATTCTTGCGCACTTCGGTGTGGGATTGTTTTTTTAGTGGTGGGGTACGATTGTTTGGGGAGGAGATAAATGGCGGTTTTTTTGTGATCGGAGTGTGATTAGTGTGTGTTTTTCTTGTGACACTTTATTTTTTAGTGAGCCATTTTTTGTTGGATTGTTATAACTAGAGACGTATCCTGTAAGAAAAAAATCAGCATGATAACATCCATGCTCGGCGATTTAGTGACCTGCTTCGACTGTTTAATGTTTAATAAAATACAATTAATTTTTGTATATTGAAGTTGTTTTTGTCTTCGATCTGATCTGGGGCCAAGGTGTTAATTAAATAAAACTATTGTTTTTTATTTAAAAAATTGCAACGTTTCGTCGACCTGTATTGTCGACCTCTTCAGGCACTTTATTACCTATTTATACAAAGATAATTTTACAATATTAGTTGAATATTATAACTACAAAAAACAAAAAGCACAAACAACTAGGGAAAATACTCGCTTAAATTACCTTGTGGATTCAAACTGACAAGTTTGAATGGTATAGATGTGTATCGAGCCGTTAAAGTCTAATCAAAACATAAGAAAAGATCGTTGAACTTTCAACCAAAACATATAAGCAAAGAGCAGTGAACTTTGACTTATTTAGATATTAATAATTTCATTGTATACGTTGCTTAGCATTTGTGTATCTTCTTTATCATTTATAGTATTTCTAATATTTCTTTGAATATGTATCATCTCAGACACTAACCATTTTTTATAATTACTCTTGATATTTAGTATTTGTACATTTTCCCAATCAAATTCATGTGTAAATTTAATTTCATGTTGTGGAATAATCGTTCCTTGATTTTTGTTGTTCTTATGCTCTTTTTGTTTGGCCTATGCAAATTGCAGGACAATCTTTAAATGAAATTTTGCAAACAACGCCTGTATTATCTAGTTTTCCAGTGTTATCTTTACCTCGCTTAATGATATTGTTGAGTATTTCTATAACTGTTGGAACTAGTTTTATGTTAAATTTGTTCTTTAAACTTATTGAACATTTCTTTATAGAAAATGTTGATGTGAGGTAGTGGAATTACTATTAAAGGATTATGTGAAGTAGTCTTATTTGTATTATTCTTATTATTGTATTTTATAGAATTAATTTTGGTTTTGATACATTTTTCAAAAAATAATTTTGGATAATTATTGTTCAATAAGATTTGTTTGACAATATTAATATTTTTAGTGTGAAATTTTTTGTTTGAAAGGGCTCTGTCGATTAAACTAAAAATAATTTTTCTTTTTTGTTGAATCGACGAAACGTCGCACTTCTTTAAATAAAACAATTAGTTTTATTTAATTAACACCTTGGCCCCATAGATCAGATCGAAGACAAAAATAATTCAATTTACATATTTCTACAATGGAGGGGGAAACCAATGCATCACAATTAATAATCCATTTTTGTTGTACGAATATGAAATATTTTCTGCAAGAATTTCCGCAGAATTTTCCTCTGGCCGAAAACTTGGTAGAAAATTCTTGTAGAAACGCCTGCAGAAGTTTCCTGCAGATTTTTTTCCTACGGAGTATAGATGCACATCCCTTTACCATGCGGAAAATATGTTCCTTCCTAAATCTTAAGACAAAAAACTTCGTAATAATCGTTTGCAAAAATCAGTATCATCTCAGTAGCAACTTAAAAAATAATAAAATTAAATATTCTTTACTAGATATCAACGATATTATTTTTAAGAAAAGCTGAATGACAATGTAAATGAAGTATGAATGTTCGTACTTCGTACATGATATCTTAAAAATTAATATTTTCCCAAAAAAATGTTTGTCTGAAGCAAATAATAATCACCTCGCCCCAATCATCATTTAATTAGAAAACTACTTTGTACGGTCAAACCAAATAACGTTTTTGTACCGCATGAATAATTCAATTATGCTTTTAACTATTAAAAGCATAGATCGGCATTATTCATCCGCAAATTTTTTTCGAATACTTCAGTAAATATTTGATGCGATTAATTAATTTTGATGAATATATTAAGAAACATGTTTTGCATAAACACTGGGCCTTTAGAAGTGTTTTAAAAAAATATTCGAAAAAATTATCCGTCGAATATTTTTTCGCATAATTTATTATTATTTTTATTCGGTAATCATCGATAATTATTCGACGCATATTTTTTTTCGAATAATCAATTATTCGATTAATTATTCAACGTATAATTTTTTCGAATATTTTTTCAAAACACTTCTAAAGGCCCAGTTTTTATGCGAAACATGTTTATTCATCAAAATTAATTCATTGCATCAAATTTTTACTGAAGTATTCGAACAAAATTTGCGGACGAATAATGCGCCGATCTCTGATTAAAAGTACCACACACGAAATTAAACTAATTCATTAGCCGAACCATTTGTCCTCAAACATAATAATATACCTAATTCCATTCCGACAAAACTCCCTCGCTCCACACACACTCTAGAATCATAACAGCACTGTACCAATATGCAATACATAATTTTTAGCGTACAACGCTCGTCACACACACACACACACACACACACACACACACACACACACACACACACACATATATATATATATATATATATATATATACACACACGAATAGCGCACTCAATTCGTCGGGCAATCAACGCGGCCATGTATTTATTTATCAATTTTCATTGCGACCAATCATCGAAGCAGCGGTGCCGCTGCGTGTGACAGGAAATTAAACAACAATACCGATCGCGCCTACCACTATGTAAGTTGAACCCATGGAACGCTTTGAATGAAATTCGACATTCGCGTTTAATCCGAAATATCACGCCCATCCACAGAGAGAGTGAGAGAGAGAGAGAGGAACGTACATGAATTGAAAGGTAATAAGCCCGCTGGCAAAGAGCGCACGAAAAATCGCAGATTTTATACAGCCGCGCGCGCAGCGACGATTATTTCCCGCTGCACCGGCGTCGACTTTTATACGCTCACGTATAACGCGCATGCTGAGAGGTAGCAATAACCCGCCGCCCGCCGTAAAGGCATGCCTTGCTGCTATATATGCGAGCGCGAGTACTTTTACGCACTCGAGCCGGAAAAAAGCCGCCGCGATTTTTCGTCGTCGCCGCCATCGTCGCGCTAATGGCTTCTCACTGTGAGACAGAGTGAGTCAGTGAGAGAGATCAAGTGCGCGCTGCCTTTTACCCCATGCGCACGCGGTACTTGCATGGCTGTGCGTATATGTACGCAAATACCGATTATGCACGAATGGTTGATAACGCGAGCGATGAGCCTGTCCGTGTGTGTATAATGTCTTTGGGAAGCGCGGAGGGTGTTTAATTATTATCATGGAAGGGAGAAATGCATTCGCGAATGAATTTTTGATCGCGGTTGTTTAGCCGCGTATCATGTTTATGTGTGCGCGCGCACGCAGTTTCTGGCAGAATAATGGCAAATGAGCGGCATGGATTATTTATGGGGGGCTAAAAATCGGGGTAATGCGAGTGATGGGCGGTTTATGAAGGATATTGATGGAATAATATTGGCAATAGACGGATGCGCGCATTGTGTTCATAATTTAGAGGGTTTCAAATACTTTTTGATCTCCTGTTTTGAAATACTATAACGTTCTTTGAAAGCATGTGACATGCGGAAATTTTGATGTTATCATGGTAAAACATAAAAAATAGAATATTACTTTGTTCTTTCACTTATTTGTCCCAAATGGTGAAAGCTACGGTGTTCTTCTCTTTGTAAATGAATATTCATAAATAAATATCTTGAATAAAAACCAAACGGTTGGCAAAATAAGGATCGTTTTGTGATAGTAAAAAAATGGACGTAAGACGAACCACATTTTGGTGTAATAGATTTTATTTCGCCAACGTTCCGGGCATTTTTGTGTGCCCCCCTCTTCAGGGCTACAAGTATAAATTAATTAACATATATATTAAGCAAAACTACCCTGGTAGAAAATTAACCATAAGTCGGCCAGAATATGCTTAACCAGCATATGGCTTAGGCATATTCTGGCCAACTTATGATTAATTTTCTACCAGGGTAACTTACTGCCATCTTCCTATATTCGTTTATTTCAATTCGCAATACTTCCCTTGAACCTTACGTCGCTCGTCAGTATTGATCCACGGATAGTAAAATTATCATAATGCCAACGAGGATTCCTTGGACCGAAATAGGTACGCAGGAACAGCTCTGCTTCCCCCCACCACTCGCCCACCAGCTCACCTGTACAGCTTTGATACGAGCAGGTGAGGCTCCACCCACTTTCTAGAATCTTCTACCCCCCACTATTTGCAATGGCGTCATCGAATAAAAATTATCTGTATTTTTATTGTAACATTTTTGTATGCAAGCCGTTGAAATTGTTATTTACTAGACAAGCCACGGCGTGCGGGGCGGCGGCGGCGGAGGTAGCGCTCGTGATCGAACGAGAGTCTAGCCTCGGAGCATCTCCCGCTGAGCACACGTGTGGAGCCGTAGCCACAGACGTGTGCCGCTGAATCTGAGCGTGACCCCTCCCACTACCGCTTTTCTAGATTTTCCGAGGGGGCATAGTGCTCAAGCGGAAACGGCTGAGCCAAAGATAGTCGCAAACAGCTTATTTTCAAATCAGACCCTATACGTGTTTTCACACCGTCAAGTGTGTAACATCGATATACCTACAGGCTTTTTTTTTCTTCTAACATAAACTGTTTCATTAATACTTGTCACGTGTGCGGACAACATCCGTTCCAGTGCTGTCGGTGGAAATTTCAAAATTACTACCGTTTCTTTACTTAATATAAAACAGAGATTTTAATAAATTTATCGACAACGTAAAAACGTTCGTATTACACATTGTTCATCGCTCTCCTATATGTAATAAACGTATAGATGTTCGAATGTTCGTTGACGATCCTAGACGAACCATTGGGTATGTTTTAGATTCTGATGGCATGCGTCCACCTCACTTATATCGTTGTCCATTGGTTTTGCTTAATATATGTTAATTAATTTGTAGCCCTAAAGAGGAGAGCACATAAAAACTCCCGAAACGTTGGCGAAATAAAATCTATTTCACCAAAATTTGGTTCGTCCTACGTTCATTTTATCCGTGCTATGTCAACACGGATTTAATACTTTAAGGATTTTTCGGACTTTTGAGGACATCCTCAAAATTCCTTCGATATGAAACGGTACTTTTGAGGATTTATATTAATACCTTCAACGCAGAGAGGGAGTTATTTCTTTAGTCAAGCATATACGAACTCTGGAGAAAAAAACTATAGATCCTCAAAAGTACCGGTTTCCGCAATGTGTGTGTGTGTGTGTGTGTGTGTATAGTAACAAATACATTTGTCATTAAATTTTTTATATAACATTTCGTGACTGAATATCTGAAATCATACTATAATATCGAAATAATAATTTTTACAAACTAAATGAAATAATAATACTTTATACTACGTTAAAGTATGGCTTTACATATTGAATCATCAAATATTTTTTTACATGTAAAATTTCATCAAAAATGCATATTATGTTACTATTTGAAATTGTTTTATGCTATCTAATTAATATTCTCAGTATTTTGAAATGTGAAATTCATCTAAAATCACGAATTCCAGTACACCTGCGCTATTCAACTCGCCTGAAATATGATCATCGTCAGAGTCATTATCCTTCTTGAAACTAAATTTTCATGCTAGTCATATTTTAGATGAAAATTAATTTAATTGAGTCGAATTACCATAATTTCAGTTTTAGTCGGAAATTAATTAGTCAGGTAATTCACGTGGGAATCACTGATATAGAGACATATCATCTTTCACGAACTCCAGCGCGTGAATTATTAAAAAAGCTTTATATAATAAACCTTGTGTGACAATACTCGATGAGAGAATACCTTTTATTTAATTAGAAAAACAATTCTACAAACAGTATGTAGAAAAACAACAATATTCAATAATTATAATTTTCGAAAATCAAAATGAAATAGTAACTTAACCAAATTCTGTCTAGTATAGCGAATACACTAAACTTTAGCTGCTATTATTTGCTTATTTCATAAATTAGAAATGAAGTCACATACCTTCAAACATACGCGTAAAGTGTGAATAAAAGTTCATTTTTATAATTGAAATAATCCCAGTATAATGAATAGCATATCAAAATATATACAAGCAAGGCAAATAGGAGAATCCTTTGTAATGCTTTACGAGTACATATTATCCGAAATATTTACAAGTTTTTTTTAGCGTATAATTTTTTTCATCTACTCATGCCATCGTAAATTTGTTACTAGTAATTTTGTTAAGAAAAAAAAATATTTTAGAATTCGTGGTAACGAATATTTTCTTAACCCTCAAACTTATTTTATATTTTACTTTTTTTACGATCTACAAAATGTAACGCATTCATCTTAGCAAATAAAACACGCAGAACCTTGCGCCTAAAATGAATCTAATTAAGCATCCCCTACAGCACAAACAGCAAAGAAACTTCAATACCAACGGAGTCAATCTAAACCTACCGCTTCACTAAGTCTCAATAGCATTGTTATTAATCTCCGATCCTCTCACGAGACGTTCTCCGATCACCCCCCCCCCTCTTTCTCCTTCTCTCCCTCCGTCTTCTCCTAGCCCTCTAAATCAGCGGAAAGTGCATCGGGACCTCGCTACACCTTGGAAAAAAAAGCCTTAGCTCAGGCCGGGATGTCTGGTGATCAGCCCTCGATACATCAGCCGCCGCCGGCCTAAAGAGAGCGAGCAAGAGAGAAGATTACGCGGCGGTAAAAAGCTCGCGAACATCTGCGAGCGGGGCTGCAGAGAGGGAGTTAAGTAATTTGTCGCTGCGGATGCCTCGGCGCGATCCATCACGGCGTGTGCCGCGCCCTCAGGGCGAATTTACGATGTAATAAGCTCAGCGCGAATATCTACGATTGCCCGAGGAGTTTTTTTTCTGTGCGTCTTTGGCGAGGATATGGATGGTTCGGAAGAGGGGATTGAGAAACGAATTTGGAGTGTCGATGGTTCTGTGATTTTTGGGAAAGAAGCGAGTTGCTTTCGGGAATGAAGGGAGAGGATTTGAGAGGGTTGCGAGTTTATCGGGCCGGCGGTGATTTGTCAATGCTGATTCCGGGATAGCGGGGCGGCTTTGCTGTGACGACAGGTTTTTGAGTAACTGCGTCAGCATTGTGCGCTGGGATTGGCATTTATATTCATACGTATAAGATTTTAAATAAGATATTATAGAAAATGAGCTTTTCGTAGGTTTGCGAATATATAAAAAAAAATAGGTGTGAACATTCAAAGTATAATCCACAATTGTACACAGAAATTTCGTGACTAAGTATTTTTTTAATTGAAAAAACGATAAAAATTCATAATAATTCATAAAATTAAGAAAAAAAAGTAGTTTTTTCAATTAAAAAAATGCTCCGTCACGAATATTTTCAATTCCAGAGCTTCGTGTCATAGGTACATGTTTTCCAAGTAATTTTCGACTTGTCTCGTCAAAATCCATCGAGTGGCTGCAAAGAAAACTTGCACACCAGTTGATTTTTTAAAAATGACATAATTCTGCATAAAGTGGGTTTAGAGACCTATCTCCTGAGATTTTGTATTAGAAATAAGTTATATTAGTAATACATACACTTTGTTTTATAGTAATTATATTTTAATTAATTATTTCAGATAATTTTGGCCTTAGAAGCCATTAGGTAGAAGACCACCTTACATACAATCAGTCATCATATCAATTAGTCAATTGACGACGGTAATTTTTTGTAATCAAATTATTATTCAAATTATTATAATTAGTATTTTGATGCATGTTTGACAATATTTAGATCACAAATAAAAATAAATAAAATCCTCCTACATTAATAATATTGTTTGTATTATATATATTATACAATATTTTGATAGATTATGAAAACGCTATAACCATGGAAGTTAAAAAAGGAGAAGTAGAAGCAATTTCTCTAACGGAACTAACAATACCCGATGATGAAGTCCTTGTCGCACTTCAATTTCTTCTTACCTACCACGACGATCATTATATAATACGATTGCAATTGGTCTCAAGATGGCTTACTTACGTAGAAGGAGATCTATGGCGTGCAAATTATCATTATTATGATACTGCTGAAGCAAAGTAAGTATTACAATTTAAGTTCAAGTATTACCGGGTTTTAACATTACTAAAATTTCAACCTCATTTAAATTTAAATTGAGAAGCAGTTTTAAGCAGTTAACCTTTAGCAAAATTAGACTAATCAAGTCGGGAATAAAAATCTATCAATTAGCCTTCAATTCGAGATAGTTTTCTCTATAGAATAAATTCATTAACCACATTTACTTATGCAACACATATTTTCTTTTCTAGTCGAAAAATGAACTTATCGAATTACAACAAATTAAAACCACTAGTGGAATCGAAAAATGACGAATATATAAGTCTGGTCGACGACAAGAGGAGAATCGTATATCCCTCTGCCCAGGGCACTGACGTCATCCCAAAACCTCGTCAGCCACTCAGCGGAGCAGGACTCATGTTCAGAGGAAATGATCAATTAGGCGGCTTCCTCGGGCTCAAACTGTTTACGTTCAGCGAAGTGCAACATCTTAAGGACGATGATCTCGAATTGTCACCGTCCGACACTATACTATTAAAAGATCCGAAAGACTGTCGGGATTGAAAAATGTTAGCGCATTCCGTAGTCAAAAAATTTTAAATTCAATAGTGAAAATTTTTGTCTTGGCCTATATTTACATGTATTTTCACTGCTTATCTCGAAACTATTATAATTCCGGAATAAGTTATTGTTTTTTGTATATTGAAAAAAAAATAAAAAATCTTGGAATCTTCTTTTTAGAAGTCTTACTCAAATGTACACCTTGGCAGATTTAAAATACATAAACCTAAAATTTTTAGTTACCTTATATTAAATGTTCAATCGCACTGTTGCACCAGGCATTTGATTGTATTAATTTTGTACTGAAAAAGTTATATAATTCTTACAAATAAACTCAACGTTCCAGCTTTCCGTAATTTTATTTTCGATTTTGAAATAGAATATATTTATATTGTAAAACTTTTTTAAGCCGAAATTTACTTTTCAAAGGAAGCCTTTTTTCATTATTGACATGTAAAATTTAAAGTCATCTATAATTCAAGTTTATTAGAAGAATAGAATAGATGATTATTTATTTATGTAATACAAAATTTCGCTGCCAATTCATTGGCACGTAGCTTCCTCCAAATTAATTTATCGTTCCTATATGTATAGTATACATTTTAAATATAAAATATGTTTATTCATTATACTTTTTTTTCAATGATTTAATAATTGAGTAATATTTAAAAAATTGCATATTGCTTCCTCCTAGAGGAAGCTTTGTGATAGTAATTTTTTGAGTTGTTGTAAAAACATGTTATAATTGTTTTCCGAGGTGTTAGGAATAAAAATACACGGTTTTTGTGAGATGCTGTATGGATGTGCGTCCGTGCATGCATACGTGCGTGCGTGTGTGTGTGTGTGAGTGTGTGTGTGTATGTGTGTGTGTGTGTACGCCTGGATCTCAGCTTCTACTAGGTCAATTTTAACCGGACAACTCTCATTTCTTTTGCTTTTCTTTGTGTGATTGCGTGTCAAAAATCTACTTTTTTATTGGGCCTATGCGTTTTTGTTTTATTTCGAATTTCGATTTTCTCAAAATTTATTCTTGTTTTTTTTTTTAATGATAGGATCGAGCTATTTTAATCGGATGGGTAGTATTCGAAAGAGAATTAAAATACATATATTTTCGAAAAAAAGTTTTTCTAGATTACGGTTTCTTTGTATTAACAAAAACGTGTTTCTTTTAAAGTTTATAACTCCTAAACTAAACGGTCAATTTTTTTTGAGAAAAATCATGATAATGCAAACTATAAATACCTTTATAGCACTGTGAGACCTAAGCCCGCACTTAGGTCACGCCTATCCCTGTAGTACTAAGTAGTACTTTCTTGCACTGTGTTTATCGCACTCGCTATGCTCGTGCGCTAACTTCACGGTGCAAAGAAGGACTACTTAGGGCACGGATAGGCGTGACAGCTGGCCTAGAGCAGGCAGTGATATAAAGTTCAATACGATACTTGTGACCTCTGCACTCTGCATGGCGAGGTTTAAAAGAAAGCAAATAAAATATTATGTAAACACAAATATCAGTGGCAGCTAATAAAAACATTTACATAACTTTGTAAAGGCAAAATGAGTGTATATATAATTATATGCTCGTGAACTATAAACGTTTAAACTTTAAAATATTTATCTCAAAATTGAGTGAGGGTAATTCTTACTATATTCACTTCAAATCGCGATTATTCGAAAAATAAGCGTATCTGACTAATTTCATGTTTCTCCAGAGCTCGCTGTAAATTAACCTCAATAAAAAACTAAAGCAAAACTAAACTAAACTATTAACATATGGGTTATTCTGCCATAACTACCCCAGATGGCGTCCAGAGCTTACATAAAGATGTGCGAATAAAAATAAATGTTTCACAGGCTCTAAAGTATATATAATGACGTTGACTTTCTTGGAAGATCTACAGAAAGCATTTTTTAACTGTCTGTTAAAAAAAATCAATAAAATAGAGTCAAAATGTCAGTTCCGTCCCTTGTCCTAAACAAGATTTTCAATATGAAACGTTGTGCCACGTGAAAATCAAGCAAAGAAGCCAAATTCCCACATACACATTATAAATTGCAGGGTTTTTAATATATGTTTCCATTATTTTCAAGGTCAAATTCAACAAACTAATATTAAATCACTATTATAGATACTTTTTGTCCAGCGATTTGCATGAAAATGTTGATAATAGCATTAATTGCTTTGAAAACAGCGCTACTTGGCTCCACAACGCCATCTAGCGGTCGATTCCTCCAGCGCGAGCACACGGACGAATGATGGAAGCGGCAAAGCCGTTCAAAATTAGAAAATCCCAAATATTTTAGTCAATTCCGTCCCCCGTGTAATCCGTTGTTTAGATTATGTTTAATGGTAAGTAAAATGCATTTTTTATAGTATTTGGTGGATATAAGAACTACCTACGCGGAGAATAGGTAATATTGAGTATACGCGACGTAAGAGCTTTTTAAACTTAAAAATGTCAGTTCCGTCCCTGTCAGTTCCGTCCCATAAAAGATTAAAATTCATTATTAAATGTTAAAAACTTTTGTAATTGAACTGAAATCTTTGGTGTTCGGACTTTTTTATTTCTTATAATAAAGCTGATAGTTCGCCTAGTTAAGCTCCAAAACATAATAGAGTGCGTGAAAAAATTCTTTTTCCGAAATTCGACAAAAAGTATAATTATATATTTTATTATCAATATATCCACTTTGCAGTTAACGCAGAGGGTGTGATTACATTAGAGAGTAAGCTCGTCTACCATTCTACCAACCTTTGTTTCAGATCAATTAGTACATTTTTGTTTTATTTCAGATAATTTTTCAAATAATAATTTTGTTTTTTGTAAAATGATACTTTTTAAAAACTACATTTAATTCAATCTTCAATATCATACATTATTACATTTGATTTTAATATCGTATATTGCTGGCATTTGGAGGTTAGGTAGTATAGTGTACAATCAACGCAGAAGTGTACTGCAGTGCCACACATATGACAATGATCAATGCTGCCGTCAGCCGTCCGCACTGGTCACTGCGCGGTACCTGCTTCAACAGACAAGAAAGAAGTAACCCAGCTTTCCTTAGTGCAACGCCTTGAGACTGTAGTCAGCTGTCGTGTTATTGTAATATGGTGATTTGGCTCGATACAATATTCATATAAAAATACTCATACAAAAATCTTAAACTATGTTCATTTACTAGAGTACTACTAAACGCATACACAACAGTATGAAACTTAGCCTTCAAATATCTTCTATACCATCCTACGCATAGTTGAACATGCTACGTAGTATTTTTTGTATTTATTTAAAGCTGAAGACGGAATTAATTTATTATTTCATTTTATCTTTTCAACTACACTATACTCAATTCTAATCATTGTCAAACCAATTCCGCATAGAATTATGTCGAGACTATATCGGGTCTTGGGCTGGTCACCGTCGCTTCAAGTCTACGGAAGCGGAGATCGCCGGAGGCTCGCGCGGTCTCCGCTCCCATAGAATCGCGCGCGCTATGGTACGAGGGCTACTGCCTGATGATGTTTTGATTTGTATCGCTTACTACACACATGGCAAAGGATAAATATAATCAACGAAAAATGTCTGCCTATTTCGCGAATCCTAACCTCAATAATCATTTCAACCTTTATAAATGAGAACTTAGTTCTGATATGCGAGAGGTATTGAAAGATTTGTTGCAATCGTTCTAGATACTGGAAGTGTATGAAATTTAGACTTCAACTGTTTTTTCCATCCTATGTGTGGTTTAAATGTAATTGATTTGCGAGAGATATAGAAAGATTTTTTGTCGCAATCGTTCTAGATACTGGAAGTGTATGAAATTTAGACTTCAACTGTTTTTTTCAATCCTATGCATGGTTCAAATGTGATACATAGTATTTCATTACTTTATTTATTTCATTTAAAGCTGTAAGCCGAATAAATTTATTATCTTTTTTTATCTTTAACTAAGCAATGAATTGTAATTTTTGATTTGGGATGAAACCTAATTTCTTCCATTTTACAGAGTATCAGAGCTGCGGGCGGAAAATCACACTTTCCGCCGGCGGGACCAAGTAACTTTTTTGCCTGCTATTTAGAAAAATAGTATATTACTCAATTAGGGAGGCAAAGAGTTGACCAGTTCAGAGCATGCGTAAATCGCCACCCGAGCCGAAGGCAAAGGAGGCAAACATGTGCTCTGGGGTGGACCTCTTTATCCCCGTGTTGCGTACCATTTTTCACCATACCTGGGCCAAAAATACCACACTGGCATTTTTGAGCCACGAGCGAAAGTGGTACTTTCGGCCAGAGTATGATAAAGAAGCACTTTCTCAAAATACCAAAAAAAGATAAAGTTTAAATAACAATAAAAACTTTGGAAAGTGAATTTAAATAAAGTAATGAAACTGAGACAGATATTATTATAAAGAAATAAGCAACAAATATTTTTTCTGTTTATTTATTACTTATTCAGCGCGTACTAGTATGGCAGATTGTATGCTGATGTGCCTCTAAATATTTTGAATTATTTTGAAATAAATGCGCGTTTTTTTATCAAAAATTTGATATTTGATTGCTTACATAATCCTCTTGATCGAAAACGAGAGTGCTCGAATAGGATTTTTACAGAAAGGAAAACGGCTCGTGAAAGGTAAAGAGATTTAGTTGTCAGTTCACGTGTGCTCATATAACAACGTAGCAGCCAGCAACGATTCGACGAATCCCTCCAGGAAGCTGTTCATCTATTTTCTGCAAATCGTAGTGACTTAATATTTTCTGCATGATCCATGCTGCACGCGCTTGGTGCAAGTCCCTTTATAAATTTGTTGCCGTTTCCTCAACTGGTGAGTAACATTCCAATATTTGGTAGTTTTCTATTGTTACTTCAGCCGTCTACAGCGCTGTAAGCCACCCGGCTTGCAGTGCTGTAAATGGCTTGGTCGACTTATCTGTAGATGCGTTTCCAAGTATGGTTATTGGTATGGTGAGTGAACTTCCCATTTTCGAAATGAATAATGATATATGGCTTATCAATTAACTACTACAACAAAATTGACTTTTTGTGGTTATAGTGAACTTGGCATAATTCTTACACGCTTCTAGATTTATTACTCAGCCATGCGATCTTAAAGTATGCGTATTGCAAACCTGCCTGTTATAGCAGGCCTATATGATCTTTAGATCATACGAACACACTCACACTATACTGGATTTCAGGTTTTCTTAGAGAAAAATTTGCTAAATCTGACAGGGGGCTTTACATTCTAGAAGCAGCATCAATTTTCTATTAAAGTAATGCTCATCTGTTGTAATTTTTTTCCAGAAGCAGCAGCAACTGCAACAGCAGCAACATGAGCTCAGGTACATCGATCAAGTGTGGGGCCATTGGAAATGGCACGGTGGATAAGATCTGTGTTAGGATAAGACATAAATTATAAGTGAGTAACATGCTGTGCGTGTAGAAATAAATTTGAGTCACACACATAAGTAAATTAAACTTCAAATATATTGTATAACTTTAATATTCGCATCATAGTTACAGAGTGGGTTTACAAAAATAACTTCTTCTAAATATAATATATAAGTTTTAATAATTCAAACATGTTCAATAATCTAGTTAATAAATTACTTTAATTCATTTTACTTATAAAAGTTACTAACTAATATAACAATTTAAGTATTTGCATTTTCAATAACAAGCTGAGTTTATATAAGGTGTATGTTTTAATGATTCTAAATAGTGAGTATTATCTAAGTAGTGTGTACGCATTAATAATTGAGTAATAATTGTGTTTCTTCATTAAGTAACAATCTCTCACTAGAGATAACTAACTTAGTGAGATATGAGTGTGTGCCTGGCAGTAAGATGAGTTTGGTCGTTTGTGAATTACTTGAGTTTCTTCAAAACACTTTCCCCTCGGCTCACGTACAATGAGGCTGATGTGAAAGAAAATAGCACGCAAATATAATTGATCTGCTGCCTATGAGTGTAACCAAAATTAAATGCTCATGTATCACCGGTGCCAACACGTGGTTCGTAACATAACCTCGTGTGGTGTGAGTGTTGTTACCTGGCAGCAGATGTGATTGAATTAATCCTTGATGCCGTGAGTCGATGTCTGAGCGATGGTAAAAGTGCCGATGAGTGTTCCAATGTTGTTGAGTAGAGCCAGTGAAGAAGTTGAGTGGGTCCAATGAATTTCTCTAGTAGTTGCCGAAACCGGTGTTGCCTCGTGGCGAGCTAGATGCAGAGAGAGCGAAGTCTTGAACCACTTCCTTCTTCTCGGTCTTGAGCTTGTTACTTCGCGACTCAAATTAACACCTCTCTCACATTTGCATGTGAGTGAGACCGAGATATCGCGCATATACCTCATTAGTCAGTATAGCGTCTCAGCTGTTCCGCCGAGACACCACGAGGTGCTGCCACTCCGCGGCGACGCAGTGAGTAGAGTCGTTCCACAAGAACGCGCGGAAATTCAAATTTGCTGAATTCTCAAACAATCTGCATGCTGATCTTCTACATAACATACAGCTTTCCTAGACAATATATACCCATGGTGTAAGTGTGCTTTCTCTCTTTTGGACGTATTTGTTTAAACATTCCCGCTTCGCTGTATACATACACATGGAGGCACACTCATAAATTTGTCTCTTTGCCTTTTTGGAACATTGGTAAAATAACTTGTAAAAATAACAGAAATAGTAAAAATAGCGCTTTTAAAGTCACACTTAAACTTCCATTAAATTTGATTTTGCTATTCTCTTTTACTGCCACTGTTGTCATTTCTGTATGTATAGTACAAAAACATATTTAAGCTTTAAAAGACTAGGATTATAAAAATAATGTATAATATATTTAATGATAATTCTGTTTTTAGATTTGATGACTACTTGACACCAATGGATGTTCATGGCATCCCCGTAAGTCTAGGTTTATAGGATGTAGCAGGTCAAGAAAATTATGACAGGTTTCGATCACTAGCTTATCCACAGATAGATATGTTTCTTATCTGTATTTTTGTGACAAGCCCTTCTTGATTTGAAAATGTTACCAGTAAGTGGTATCCAGAAATAAAGCATCACTGTCTAGATGCTTCAAAGACTAACTGCCTTGCTGAAGAAGGACTCAGTGCTATTAAACGTAAATGGCCCGAAATTAGCTAATAAGATAAATAACAGTTAGATCACAAAAATAAATTAAGTCTTATTTGATTAATAATTAAAAGATAAATGATTCTTATTGTATACGATTAAGCGTACACGCGAATTTATTTTATCAGGGTTTGTCAGCGAGAAGAAATACCCTTATAAAAATATCCTATAAAAAATCCTGTAGGAAATGCTATAGAAAATCCTGTAGGCATTCCGTAGAAATCCTATAGGAATCCTATAGGATACTCTATAGGCAGTCCTATATGAAATTCTATATAGGAAGTTCTATAGGAAATCCTATGTGAATTTCGAGCTTTTCCTGTAGAAAATCCTATAGGAAATCCTATAGGAAATTCTGTAGGTAATTCTGTAGGAAAAACTGCAGACAATTTTACATGGAAAATCCTGCAGGGAATTCTGGAGTATTTTCGTGAAAACAGTTTATAGAGGTTTAGCATCTTATTTAGCGCTGTAACATCGCACAGCAAAATCAGTGGCAAACAGTCCTAGGTAAGGAGTTGCACCTAGGGACTGCCGTGCACGACTGCCGGCGCTTACCGATTAAGCCCAATGAGCTCAGATATCAAAATCAAGGTAATCCTTGTCACATTGACTCTCCGTAAAGTCGTTCAAACGGTTGAATCTCATGGCTTTACATACCCTCGCGGTTCCAATGTGTTTATGAGAGTCCCGACTGCTGCGCCCCACAGCGGCATAGCAGCGAACATACATAAACGAGGCTCTGGAGAAGCAAGCTTCTACCGCATGCCGCAGCGCAGCGCAGCAGTCGGGACTCTCATAAACACATTGGAACCGCGAGGGTATGTAAAGCCATGAGATTCAACCGGAGAGTCAATGTGACAAGGATTACCTTGATTTTGATATCTGAGCTCATTGGGCTTAATCGGTAAGCGCCGGCAGTCGTGCACGGCAGTCCCTAGGTGCAACCCCTTACCTAGGACTGTTTGCCACTGATTTTGCTGTGCGATGTTACAGCGCTAAATAAGATGCTAAACCTCTTAAACTGTTTTCACGAAAATACTCCAGAATTCCCTGCAGGATTTTCCATGTAAAATTGTCTGCAGTTTTTCCTACAGAATTACCTACAGAATTTCCTATAGGATTTCCTATAGGATTTCCTACAGGAAAAGCGCGAAATTCACATAGGATTTCCTATAGAACTTCCTATATAGAATTTCATATAGGACTGCCTATAGAGTATCCTATAGGATTCCTATAGGATTTCTACGGAATGCCTACAGGATTTTCTATAGCATTTCCTACAGGATTTTCTATAGGATATTTTTATAAGGGATAAATAGAAATTTAAGAGTTTTTGTACCAACCGTTCCCAAAGGTAAGGTTGATGCAAAAATATGATGTGAGCGTGAAATGTATATTTGAGCACGTAAGCAAAGTGGTGCAGCAAATAATATGAGAGCTTCTCGTATTATTGGCAAAAGCAAATGTAATAGCAATTGAGCAATAAGCAAAGCAAAGTGTAAGTGTAAGTAAAGCAGTGTATAAGTGTAGGCAAAGTATATGAGTAGTAGTGAGTAGGCAAATAATATCGTAATAATGGGTAGCCAAGTGCGTGTCACAAGCCTCTATATGTACACTCGGAATGATATTTTAAGTAGCGCGTTGGCGCTTGCCTGGCGCTCGCCATCTAGCGGCTTGCTCGGATACTACAATCCCGAACATACTGCCTGCCTTCGTCTATGTAGGGGATAAACAGAAACAGTTTAACGGAAGTAAGCTGAGATCTGAGAACTACGATTGAACTGCTGCAATCGGAGACTTAGAGGTATTAAGTTTGGCAATAGGACCGCTAATAATCCACCAAAGATTGTGCGTTGTGCCATTGGAGTACCAGGAAGTCCTTTGACCAGTCCATCAAGCAAAATGTCTGGGAAGACGTCAGCACCAAGTAGAATATCAATTTCAGCAGGAGTTTCCCTGAAATCGTCCGCTAATTCTAATTCCTTCAAATGGGACCAGCATTCTTTAATGTATGGCATCTTTGCGAGTATTTAGTAATAAAGGGAAGTACTAGTGCGTTTAATTGCAAATGTGTTTTGTGGTTGAATGCGGACGTAAGTTGCAAAGTTGTGTGGCCCTTAGCCGGGATGTGGGAGTAGCCCCCAATACTACTTAACGGCACAGTAGCGGCAGCGTATGATTGTTGAAGCTTCGTTAATAACACCTCAGATACAAAGGAACTTTGGGATCCAGAATCTATCATAGCTCGAGCAGTATGCATTCTGTCATCAGCACCGCGGAGTTTCACCAACGAGGTAGCCAGAAGAGCAGGTTCTACGCTGGAGCTTTGGGCTACTAAACTTAGTTGTAGCTCAGTGTTAGTAGAAAAGGAAGGACTAGTATTAAAGTTGATAGAGGCACCCTCCATTGTTAATGTGAAAAATAGTAATATATATGGGATCCTGTGAGGGCCAATACGTAGAAAGAAAACACAATTGTAGCTTGTGCGACGTTTCGTCAGCTTGATTACTGACCTCTTCAGGCTTTATTAAAAAAATATACAAAATGGTTAGAATTTATTTTACAATTAAACAGAGATAATAAATTAACACTAACAATTATACCAGGCTTACCACAACAAAAAATGTATGCTAATAAAAGATGACTTTATTAGCAACGTCGAACAAATAAAGTCAATGTTGTGGGAAACCGTACACATCTCTACTTATATATATATACGAGTCAGTTTGTTTACATATATAAAGTCATAATAGAAAGTTAAAGAGCGATTTGTATACATTATTTAAATTTTGTGTATCCTCTGTTTTGTTAACTGTATTTTTTGTACTATTGATGTAAATCATTTCTGAAATTTTTCGTTTTTTGTAATCAACTTCTTTATCCAATATTTGTGTATTCTCCCAATCTATAATGTGGGAGTTGTTTTGAGCATGTACAGCTATCATGGATTTGTCTTTCTTATCTTTTTCATGTTCTTTGATTCGAATTTTTAATGGTCTTTTAGTTTCTCCAACATATGTAGCAGGACGGGTCTTGCAGTTGATCTTATATACAACACCACACGTATTCATTTTTTCAAGTTTATCCTTCCCAAGCTTAATAACGTTATTAAGTTTTTTATTGATGAGTGGCACCGTACGTATATTGTGTTTGGAAAGAATTCTACTACATTTATGAAAAAATTCTTCTTGGAATGGAATAGAAACAATAGGTTGGAGATCCCTGTTGGACGATGTCGTTTTGTTGGAGTATTTTATTTTGCGAAGTCTGTTGTGAATGCAATTGTCTATGAATGTTTTAGGATAGTCATTTAAGAACAGTATTTGTCTAATTTTACGAATGTTAATATTATGGAATTCTTCATTAGATAACAGAATCGCTCTATCCACTAAGTTAGAAATAATATTTCTTTTTTGGAAGGAAGGACTAGTGAAAGTGACATGATTATGAATTGTTCCAGTGGTAGACACATGAGCACTTGTATTTGTAGATTCGTGTAGCAGAGTATGGTGTTGACTGTTGCATACGTTGCACCTCCTTTCGGACTGACATCTACTGATCAGGTGAACTCCTAGACAATTGGCGCATAGTTTCTTTTTGTTCACAAAGTCTTTCCGTTCGCTCACTGCTTTGACTTTAAAGGCATCGCAACGAGTAATAAAATGCTCAGCAGAACAAAAGGCACACTTGTCTTTAGTGAAAGAATGTACATGAGTGTTTGTGGAGTACTTGCCTTGTCCTTTTATTAGTTTTGATTCTTCCAACATAGTTTCTAGCATAGTGATGCGTTGATGTAAAAAGTTTTGAAGTGCTTCAAATGTAGGAACAGTAGTGGACTTACTGATTTTCGTTCTCCATTCGCGAACGGTGTGACTGTCGAGCTTACGCACAGCGATCGGAACCAACAAATCGTCCCAATGTTGAGTAGGCCGTCCAAGAATATTTAAGACAGATAAGGCACTTCTCGGTCCATTGACTATTCTTTTTAGTGCATAGGACCATTCCGAGTTTGCTGGAGGCACGTCAAGCAAATTATTGATATAGGCGGCGACTAATCGAGGTTTATTAGTAAAGTGATTCTCCAGTAGTTTCCGTGCGATATCGAAATTTGCTTCAATCACCTAAACGTTCTTTAGTAAGTCGGCCGCTTCGCCTTGTACATGTATTTTAAGTTGTAGTTTTTCCACGTTAGACAGTCTCTTCTCAGAGATGACCGTGGCCTTAAAAAGATCACGAAATTTCAACCAGTCTTGGAAATATCCAGAAAAAGTAGGCACAGTAACTTCTGGTAGTTTGCGATGATGTGAAAGCTGTGGGGCATCAGTGGCAACCGGTTGAAAGTGTTTGAGCACAGAAGATATTGAAGCAGCAGATTTTAAGTAGCCTTCTTCTGCTAAGGCATAGTAACCATTGACAAAATAGTCATGCGTCGCAGTAGCTTCAAATTTCAAAGACAGTAATTTCAAATGATTTTCTTCATAAATATTCCAATTTTGGCGCAACCAAGCCAGACGTGTATGTACGATTTCCAAAGTAATATTATTCTTGTCTGACTTTGTCAAGTTAGTGTATGCGTTGGCGATGAGAGTTGATAACTCATGTTGTCTTGCAACTAATTGATCTATAGTTAAATTAGCCATATTAAACAATGGGACTGATCTTTGAAGTGTAATGATTGATGGTGTGGTGTCTCCGGCCGCCGTGGAGAATGGCACAGACAAGAGATCAGTCACACGATAGGTTTCGTTAGGAGGTCGTAAATCTCCAACGAGCTTACTTGCCAAAGATCGTAAATCTCTGGCAATAGATGAAACCACTCAAAGATTCTTACTAGATTGCTTTACAAGTATTTTCTCTCGGTTGACAACACTATCCGGCCCGAAGGACCAAAAATGTATACGATTAAACGTATATGAGAATTTATATTATCAGGGTTTGTCAGCGAGAAGAAATAAATAGAAATTTAAGAGTTTTTGTACCAACCGTTCCCAAAGGTAAGGTTGATGCAAGAATATGATGTGAGCGTAAAATGTATATTTGAGGACGTAAGCTAAGTGGTACAACAAATAATACGAGAGTTTCTCGTATTATTGGCAAAAGCAAATGTAATAGCAATTAAGCAATAAGCAAAGCAAAGTGTGAGTGTAAGTAAATCAGTGTATAAGTGTAGGCAAAGCCAAATAATGATTGGCGAGTAGTGGTAAGTAGTAGTGAGTAGACAAATAATATCGTAATAATGGGTAGCCGAGTGCTTGACACAAGCCTCTATATGTACACTGGGAATGATGTTTTAAGTAGCGCATTGGCGCTTGCCTGGCGCTCGCCATCTAGCGGCTCGCTCGGATACTACAATCCCGAACACTTATATTTGTAATAATTATTTAAATGGCATACTATTTTAGATTCGAGCTGTTTTAAGTACGTGAAGTATTCTGCTTTGACAACATCATTTGAAGTAGGTGTTTGATGAAGTTGTGCATGCAGCACTTAGATCTGAACCCCAAAAACATAGACACCGGAGGTGTAGCTTGCTATAAATGAAATAGTTGGATTCTACTCTAGTGGGAACTATTTACAAAGCACAAGATAGTGCGGGTAATGATATATTCTAATTAAGAACCGCGATCGTTCGCAGAAAAATCAGCGCTCGAAATACACTACGCTACGACCTATGATCAAATGAGACATCCCGGTTCAGACTGTCCCGCCAATTGTTAAGCATAAGTCAGTCTTCAGTCATAAAAAGAGAAGGAGCGTTGATGAATAGAACGAGAGAAAGCAGCAGGACAGGGCTCTTTCTCTTCGGCGGCCGCCCGATTCAAAACATCATTTGCATCACCACAAGCAACCTTCTGGCAGCAGCAGCAGCAGTAGTTGCAAAATTACCGTAAAAGCATTATACTTAACAAGCACTAACTCATCTCGCTTGAGCACGAAGAAGCCTCCAGCCCTCCACATTACAATCGCCATCACTTGCAACAGGACATCAAGACGTCCTCTCCAGTAATACTCTAAAGGTCATCTCAAACTCAATGTCAGTCAGACGGCCTTAACAATTGCTGTAGAAACCATATGTCCTCCAAGGCAGCAGCAGTAGCAGCGGTAACCAAATGACGTCAGTAAACGAACAGTGACGTAACGAGGTAAGACGACAAGAGGCCATAACACATGACGGAATATGACAACCCGGTGCTGCCCACCCAGTTGTCAAGCATTAGTCACTCTTCAGTCCTGAAAATACTACCACACCCGTGCCACTGTCGGAGAAGTCTTCACAGATGCAAAAGCTGAATCAGAAACAGAGAACGTCGTCTACTATGCCCAAATTTGATATGCCGCTCTTCTCAAACCCCAGCTCTATGCAATCAACCAGCAGCACAGAGCAGACTTCTTCGTCATAAATGCAAATACATAACAGGCTCTCGAACTGCGCTCGCTTTGATCGAACATGACAACAAGCAGCAGATTATGGAGACCCAAGCCTGTAGATTTGTCTCGAGCTTTAGAAGTGGCCGTTTTGACTAGTAACAATCGCATATGTCCACTACGACTACAGCAACAGTCAGTACCGAGTCCAAGAAGATGTCTGAATACCGCAGTAAGAGCGAAAAGAAGAAGGAAAATACGAAGCACAAGGACAAGGAAAAGTCCAAGGATAAGTACAAGAATAAACACAACAACAAGAACAATAAGAAAAAAAAGTACCGCGATAAGACTGACAACAGCAAAGATCATAAGACTGAAGAAGGCGACAGCGCGAGCAGCGGTCCCTCTGGCGGCCCCTTCTCTTCCCTGCCTCTCACCAGCTTCCCCCTCTCTCTTGCTCTAACACATATACGTGCAGCAGTCGACCGGTGCTCTACCGCGCACTCGCTTCGAGAATGATGACGTCGAAAGTACTATTTCTGGTCTGTTCTGGTTGCTGCATCGATCGCAGAAGATCTGCTGCTGTCCACAATGTCTGCGAGGAGATCTTTGTCGAGTTCCCGCCGCCGCTGATCTATATCTACAGCTGCCCGATTTGGAGTTATGTTTCTCTTGTATACATGTAGGTGAGATCAGTGTATTTACATTTATCCATCTTTGCTGTTGTCTTATGTTTCTTTATTTATAGTTGTGCTACGATGGAGCTGTCTATAAGCCGGGAAAGCTGTTTGTATCTATTCTGCCAAACACTGTGACTTCTTCTAGATCCCTGCTACAACGCTATTGATGTTGTTCAAGCACTTTAATAATCTAATTGTAGACCATTCCATTGGCAAGTACTATTTCAAGCTGTTACTGCTATCGCTGGTTACTATACTACTTTCTTTATTCTAGATGTGACTAGGTGGCTTCCAGATCCATCTGAAGCTTGGTCGACTTATACACATGTGTTCCAAGGGCGACGCTTGGTATAGTAAGTATCGTTCCAATGATTCATGATTCATTATTCAAAAATCTGTATCTAATTTCTTTGTTGGAGTTGTAGTTTTAGGTGATACACACAAGAGAGAGAGAGAGAGAGAGAGAGAGAGAGAGAGAGAGAGAGAGAGAGAGACTGCTGCAAGAAATAGGCAACCTACAGAAGGTTCGCATGCTCTCTGATATCATTTTACGGTGTGTATAAAAATACCAGTAAGTTTCTGCGTACAGGTTTTCTGATCGACAGCTCTATTTCTATAGGTCAATTTTACTCAAATAAAAATATGTATTGTAATAAAAAAATATGATGTTACAATCTACGCACCACAGTCTGGCAAATACTCTGTCATCTTTATAATTAAATTAATCGTCCAAGTGTCAAATTTTTTTTCTGTGTAATTCTTATGTGATTTATAGGCAGTCTTGTTATTAAGATTTGGTCTCTTCTTGGAAAATTTAAGGCTACATTACGATCTTGAACGTATTTTTTGATTCTATGTAGTTGACTGGTATATAGGTTGCCCGTTCGTTCTTAATTTTGTAGGTTTGTTTTAGAAAATTATTATTCGTTATTTATATTGTTTATCGATTTGATACTTCCAAAATCGAATTTGAAGTAGCACAATATAAATTGACCATCAATACGTAACATATTACATTCTCATAATACATGGCGAATAAATAGTTGTATGTGTATAATTATGTAGTTAGTGCATGCATTGTTTGTTTAACTTAAAGGAGTGTATCTCAGATCCGGGTCATGGATCCTCACCAGCTCGCAGGATATTTCTTCTTTTGCCTAAAAATGAAAGCCTGTGCGATACTAGACCCTAACGCTTTGAGAATTCTGAGATACAAGCCCTTGAATTATTTAAAAATTGAATTGTATTTTCCACTAAAATTACAGTTTTGACGGGTGAACCTTCCTCTAATACCTACAAACAAGCATACAGACATGATTACTTGCTTGATTGTGGTATCACATGGTAAAATGTATAAAAATTTCTAATGAAAGTATCCTTAATTATTTTAGATTACTGTTTGGGAATTCAGTTAATTTGAATTCCCGCGGTTAATCTCAGCCACGGAGCGGCAGCACCTCGCGGCGTCTCGGCGGAACAGCTTAGACGCCACACTGACTAATGAGGTATATGCGCGATATCTCGGTCTTTGATCGCCCTCTCAAATGCGATTGTGAGATAGGTGTTAATTTGAGTCGCGAAGTGACAAACTCAAGACCGAAAAGAAGGAAGTCGTTCATGGCCTCTCTCTCTCTGCTATCGGATCGGCACGAGGCGAGAAAGAAGACGGAAGTGCTCATTCATTCTAGTCTTAGTCAGGACGGCGTGCTCGCCACGAGGCCGCATGGCCGACTCACACGGCATTCTCGCTCACTCTGGTCAAACTCTCTCTCTGAAACGGTCGGCCTCGTGAAGAACATCAGTGTGCACGTTCGGAAACTCTCACACGGAATCTCTCAGGCAGCAGTGTCTCTCACACGGAACTTCTCACACGGCGGTGACGCCCATACGGCATGTCCTCGTGTAGCAGTGCTGCTCGCCCGGCGTCTCATCACATGGCATTTCTCACCGGCTCGCTGCATCTAGTTGGCCATGAGGCGGCCGAGGCACCTCTCAACAACCACTACGCAACACTCAACTGCTGCTTTCTCAACTATGGTTTTCATCTGGCTGCCCTCCTCGGCTGGTCGCATCCTCGCACTCATCTCAACGGCTTCCTCATGTGATCATCTCAACTTACGGCGTTACTCACCTGTACATCATAGTTGCGGAGTCACCATCATAGGACCAACTCATAAGCGTAGGCGATTAATATAATCGCTACGTGCGAGAAGTGACTCTCCACAGGTATACTGTCAATAATTTAGAGCTACTCAAACGGCACCTTCTCACCGGCGCTCGATGCCTCGAGCGCACCACGAGGCAACATCTCACGCGGCTTCTGCTGCATTTTGGCGGCGGTTCTCAGCAAGGAAACTTCACTGGCTCTCCTTAAATGGATCTGCTTACTGGCCTTTCTCATCTGGCGCAACTCACCTGCTTCTGTGCATCGCAATCGGCTTTTTCTCACACCTTCCGGATTAATATAATCACTGCGAAGCCAGGTAACCTCTCACACATGCACAGCCATTTTGATACACGTAAGCAGTGATACAATATGAATGTACTCTGCACATGCGATGTTCGGTAACTCTCAGATCAAGTTAATCAATAATATTAACTGTGATCATCTTTGCAAGCAGTGCCTTCACTGGACGGGGATTTCTCAGCATAACTTAACTTTCTCTGCAAAACTCATACACTCAAATTGTACTACTCACATACACTTATACAGAATTATGAAACAGGCATACACCACACCAATTTATTGTAACAGTTACACACACATTTTGTTCAATTTTATACCTTTTATCGAAATTTGTAATAGTAATTTATATTTTATAGTTATTGTGAATATATTGTTTTGTGTTGTAATGAAAATGATGGGATCGTGGGCTGGGCTGATAAAATGAAGGCGTTTCGTGTGGAGAAAGACTGATTTATTCGGTGTGCCGTCGTGCCTCGTGGCGTACAAGTGTGCTGCTGCTCTCTCTCTTCGCCGTCGCGTGATGAACTGAGGAGCCGGCCGGCGCTACGAAGTGCCGTCGGCGTGTCTTTGTTGAAGGAGGGGCGGTGAGAGAGGACCGCGTGGAGAGCGCTGATTGGCTGCGCTCTTGCTCGAGCCGTATATTGCCTTATAAGGCGTGATGACGTCAGCGTCTCCTCTGTTTGAGGCGTTGGATCGCCAACATTCCGCCCACCTTCGCCAGACTGGCGAACGGACCTCAGGTGGAAGGCTGGAGGAGAACGACCTTGGTGATGGGGCGACGAAGAGTTGTGTTAGCGGTGCGAAGATCCACCACGCGGGAGATACCATCCTTCCCGGGATGGATGGCGATGACACGGGCCAGCGGCCACTTGGCTGGCGGAGTGAGCTCATTTCTTACGAGCACGAGTTCGCCCACCGCTATAGGAACCTGCTGTTGCCTCCACTTTTGACGGACCTGAAGAGAAGTGAGATATTCCTTCGACCATCGATGCCAGAAATGTTGGGCCAGCTGGCTAATTAGGAGCCAACGCTTTCCAGGTGTGATGTTGACTTCCTTGACATCTTCTTCCGGAACTAAAAATGATGAGCGTTGTATAAGAAAATGTGAAGGTGATAGGAAATCAAGGTCAGTTGGATCGTCGGTGAGAGCAGTTAAAGGTCTCGAGTTGAGGCAGGCCTCGACCCGGCACATGAGTGTGGCGAGTTCAGAAAAGGTGAGAACTTGCTCTCCAATGACTCGACGCAGATGATGTTTCGCTGACTTAACTGCTGCTTCCCAAATACCTCCAAAATGGGGTGCACTTGGAGGGTTGAAAATCCAAGACGTGCCTTCCTTGGCAAGAGAATTTACAATTTGAGTTGAGTAAGAAGCAGAAGAGCTAACCATCTGTTTTAACAGAGCATCTGCACCTACGAAGTTCGTACCTTGGTCAGAGTATAGGTTTTTGCAATGACCTCTACGAGCGGTGAATCGGTGGAAAGCAGCGATGAACGCTTCACTAGTGTAGTCCTCAACTACCTCGATGTGTACAGCTCGTGTAGCCATGCAGACAAAAATCGCAATATAACCTTTCATGGTTCCCTTTCCCCTAGTCTTAGTGAGACGAAGCTGAATGGGGCCGGCGTAATCGACACCAGAGCCCTCCAAAGGCGGGGAAGGGCGTACTCGAGCCTTTGGCAACTCACCCATTAGTTGAGTTGGCACACGGGCGGCATGGCGTGAGCATGCTAGATAAGTTCTGATGACTTTCTTGACTGCGGATCGACCTTTCACTATCCAGTACTGACGTCTGAGTGTTGCAAGGGTTAATTGAACATCACCATGAAGAGTGCACTGATGAGCATCTCTTATTAATAAAGTTGTAAAGTGACAATCAGCTGGAAGGATAAGGGGATGCTTAGCATCTTCTCCGAGAAGTGAGTGAGAAAGACGACCGCCCACCCTGAGTAAATGATCTTGAATCAAGGGGTTTAGCGATAACAAAGGGCTTTTAGCCGAAAGTTTACCTTGCCTAACTAATTGTTGAAGTTCAGCCTTAAAGTAAGCAGTTTGAATTAGGTGGATCAAACAAAGTTTGGTGTTTCCAATCTCACTAGCACTAATCTCCTCAGAAGTCGGAGTGTGATGGCGTAGTAGGGATTGAAAGACAGAAGGAATACTAACGCCTAAATTAAACGACGTCGTACGCTCTATTTTCGAGCTGACTCGATTAATGAATCGAAAGCAGTAAGACGCTATTCGTAATAATTTATCTAATGAAGAGTACTCACTAATAAGACTCCAAACTTCTGGAGTACTCTCCACCGAATTTGGAGTGTTCTTACTAGCGACTAGAGTATAACTAGTCTGAAGATTGAGGCTATTCACGTTGAAATTGAGCTCGTCATGAGACCTCGACCAAGGTTCATGATTATCTGAGAGCCAGCCGGGGCCTTGCCACCATAAGCGATGCGAAGCTAGTTTTGAAGGCTCAATTCCTCGAGATATGACATCGGCGGGGTTATCAGCAGAACGCACATGATGCCAATATGCGTCAGGTAATAGAGTGTGAATTTCCGAACACCTGTTAGCTACAAATACACCCCATCTTGACGGGTGGTCTTTCAGCCAAAATAGTACGTCTGCTGAGTCTGACCATAGATGAATACTCTCAACCTTAATGGGAAATGATTCGACAAAAGTTTTCACCAGACGAGCAAGTAGCAACGCAGCGCAAAGTTCTAAGCGAGGTATGCTTAGTGTTTTAAGCGGAGCTACTCGCGTCTTAGCCACTTGAAGGGTGACGATCGCTTCTTGTGTCTGTATTAAGCGCAGATAGACTACAGCACCATATGCAAACTTAGATGCGTCTGCGAATCCGTGGATTTCAAGAAGTTCGCATTGTGGCGTGTATCCACTCCAGCGAGGGATTTTAATCTGACTAATAGAATGAAGATCTTGCAACCAAGTCTACCACCGATTTGAGATATCGATAGGAAGTTCCTCATCCCAGCCAACTTTAAGTAGCCATAAGGATTGCATGATGATTTTAGCGGTAATGACTATGGGGGCCAACCACCCCATAGGATCAAAAAGACGAGCTATTCTTGAAAGAACAGAGCGTTTCGAGAAGGGCAATTCGATTGGCTCTTCTACGATGTGAAAGCTAAAGCAATCAGTATTAGGATGCCAGCCTATACCTAAAATTGGTACAGATATATCTGAGGCAAATAATGTAATGGAATCTGCAGCTAACATGTTCGAGGGTAGATAAGAGAGAACTTCAGTATTATATGATGTCCATTTTCGAAGATTGAGATGACCTTGTTTAAAGAATTGAATTAACTCATCTTGTTTTTTCCAAGCCTCGTCCAATGAATGTGCACCTGAAAGCACATTATCAGAATACATTTCTGTGCGAACAGCTTCAGCTGCGATCGGAAAAGTTTTACCATAGTCTTCTGCTAATCTCAGAAGAGTTCGTATGGCTAGAAATGGCGAACAGGCCAAACCATACGTCACTGTGGTCAATCGATAGGTTTGAATGGGTTCACTCTTGTCAAAACGCCATAAAATCGACTGAAAGGGTTGATCACATTGTTCGACACCGATCTGCCTGAACATTTTCTCCACGTCAGCTGATAGAGCGATCTTATACCGGCACCAGGCACAGATCAAAGCGACGGGACTTTGAAGAAGATTAGGTCCAATGTGAAGAAGATCATTGACCGAAACACCTGATTTAGACTTACTTGAGCCATTAAATACTGTACGTAACTTGGTTGTCGTACTGGTTTCTTTCCACACACCGTGATGTGGTAAGAAGGCTTGAGACTTGTTAGAAGATGGATAAAATTTTGTGGAGAGTGACATATGACCAAGGTCAATGTACTCTTTCATGAAATCATTATAAGTTATTTTGAGTGTTTCGTCCTTGGCGAAGTTTGCTTCGAGACGATTGAGTGCGCGTAATGCAGCAGAATGAGAGCTCTCGAGATGAGCAGATCTCAACTGGTCTCGACTTTTCCAGGGTAGGCTTACTATATATTGCCCTGTTTCATCTTGACGAGCTGTTTTTTGATAGAAGTCCTCGCATGCTTGTTCGTCAGGCGAGTAAGATTTTTTGTCGACAGGTATTTTCTCCGCCCTCCAAAAATCTTGTACGAGCTCCAATAGTTTGGCTTCTTGCTCGCAGTTGTTCGAACAATGAAGAGATATTGAGTCTAGCCCTATTTCTGGCGTTGAAGAAGAGAGATTACCTGTCAAGAGCCATCCAAGTTTGGAACTAAGTGCTATCGGCTGAAGACTTTGGCCCTTAACTATTTGATTTTCAATGATTTGCGCATAAGCGCTTGCACCGACTAGAATATCGATACGTGAAGGTTCGAGATACTTGGGGTCAGCTAGTTGCAGCCCTCTTAAGTATTCGAAATTTGTATTACCCCCTACGACGGGAGGCTTATACGATGAGAGTTTTGGCAAAACAATGCCATCAACTTCCAAGGAGAAAGTTGAATCGAAATGCGGTTGTATAGTAAGACGAGCTACTTTAGAAGAAACAGCAGCTGTCTTTTCACCTATACCTTGGATGTGCGTATGACTGGTTCTACAATTTAGAGATAACAAGTTACACATAGCTTGTGTAACAAGTGAGATTTGAGATCCGGGGTCAATAAGTGCACGAACTAGAATTTTGGTTCCGTTAGGACCAAGGGCGTTAACCCTAGCGGTAGCTAAAAGTATTCCTGTACATTTAGTACTTTCTCCACTATTGAGGGAGACTGCTTGAGAAGCAGGTTTATCATCAACTTTTGTGATGAAAGCTTGAGAAGCAGGTTTGTCATCAACTTTTGTGATGACGAAATTGCCACAGTTGGGGCTAGAGGTGCTGGTCGCTGAGTCAATCTGATCAGTCTGCAATGAACTGATTGCTTGATTGTTGTCAGAGTGCACCATGGTGTGATGCTTAGCTTTACAAGCAAAGCATCGGTACGTGGAAGTACAATTTTTAACGTTGTGCTTCCCTAGACAATTGAAACAAAGGTTTGAAGATTTAATTAATTCCTTTCGTTCAGGAACCGTTTTATTGATAAATCGTTCACATCTATTTGTGAAATGAGATTGATTGCAAAAAGAACATTTCTTTTTTGAGGGATTCGTCGGAGAAGTCTGATGAGAATAAACCGACTGAGCATTATCTTGCTCTGATTTTCGAGATTTTGTATTAGGTGATTGTGCTTTTGAATTATTGTTCGCAGAAGATTTAGTACCTGCCTCGATAGCCTCCAGAGTGAGGGTTTGACTACGAAGAAAGGCTTGAAGTTGTTCCATGGTCGGTGGATCAACACTATCACCAAGATGCCTTTCCCATTCTTTACGCGTATTTAAATCAAGACGATTCAATGTAAAATGAACAATTAAATCATTACCTAACGAAGCCGCTCTATTTAGAGAGGTCAGACTAGCGATGGGATTGAAAATTTCCCTATAAATCCGTTTGATTTCCGATGAAATATCTGACTTCATAGATTTGACTGCGAAGATTTCCGAGATATGAGAACTAACAATACGACCTTGATTTTCGTAATACTCGGTTAGAGTTGTCCATGCACGTTCATAATTATCACCAGCAATGGGAAGAGATTTAATTTTCTCAAGTGCTTCACCCGTAAGGTGAGTGCGAAGATAATGCAATTTAAGAACAGGCGTTAAGTCTTCACGTCGATGTATGACTGAACGAAAGACGTCTCTAAAATTCTTCCAATCCGAGAATTTCCCCGAAAACTTTGGTAAATCTACTTTCGGCAACGATTGAAACGAAACGTTCGTAGATCGAGCAGTGCTTGCAGGCACTGGCTCAGCAGTCGAATTAGAAGATCCTTGAGCAGCATCTCTAGTTTCAAAAGTTTCTAAGTAATCAAGAAAGTCTCCTCTGCGGAGGTAAAAACTATCCTCAACCAGATCAAAGAGATTAGTTGTAAAATAGGCATGATCTTGATCAATATCCTCAACGAGCATAAGTTTCTCGTGATTTACCCGAAACGACGTAAAATTAGTTTCAAGTCCGGTTAGACATGATTTTGCATAACCTTTCGTCATATTATCTTTACCCTTAGATTTGAAATTTTTAAAGGAGTTTGTAATTTTAGCTTGGAGTGCCATCTGCTTAGCATGAAACGCCTCCATTTTGAGATCAAGTTAATTTGACTATCAACGAAATTGACTACTTAAACTTTGGTAGTAAACTATTCTTAACCACTCGAGAGTAGAGAAGAAATAGTTAGAGTAATTACATCTAAGTCTTAACCTAGCTTATAATACTTATGCGTTTATGAACGTGACGATGCGCTTGAGGATGCAACGAGGGGTCCGACTGCTAACGTTCCCGCGATGAATCAGCTGATGATCCACAATGTTGACTGCTTAAAGATGAAGTTACTGCAGGCGTTGTATTCAGCTATCCTTGCAGCGTAGTCAGCAGCTGAATCAGGAATACATCCAGATGTGATCCAGCAGTCGAAGTTGCAGTCAAGACAAAGTAACAGCAGACAGCAATAAAACTGCAAGGTCAAGTAACATAAGTGTTTGCTAAGACGAAAATTGCAATCAATTTTCTCAAGACTAGCTAAATATTACAATTAAATTTATAATAAACTCAAACACAATTAACTTGTACTAATCTCACATTAAATTTACTCAATTTTGATTAAAGTAATCTTGTCTAAATAGAGATCATTAAATTTTCATTAAATGGAAAAAATGCACTAGTTTGACTAGACAATAGTTGCAAATTTTTAAAAATAAACAAATTGGAACGATACGTGTGTCCAAGTATTAGGACTAAGCATCCGAGCACAATCGTATCGATGTTAGATGCGAAGATGATGGACTCGCCCGAGGACAGCTCCGATCCGTTGATGCGCGCCCCCTATGGCGAATATTGGACTCGTCCGCCTCCTGATCCTTGACGATGACGTATGCGATTTCCCGGACGTAGCGCGTCCTGATTGTCGTCTTCTTGTAGACGACCCTCCTTCCCTCGTGGAAAGCTCACTATATGTACGGCGAGTACGAGCTCGATGCAGTGAAAGCGAGCCAGCTCCACGTGGGTAGTCCTTGTTTCGATGTGTGTGGGCCCTGTAGCGTGTACGCTGCACGCGGGTACCCCGTGTATTGAATGATGTGGACCCCGTAGCGCGCCGACACGTGGGTGACTCCTGGCTTGACTTGCGTGAGCCCCATAGCGCGTAGGCTCCACGCGGGTACTCCTTGATTTGGCTGGTGTGGACCCCGTGCGTGTACGCTGCACGCGGGTGATCCGTTTCTTGTATGATGTGGACCCCTTACGTGTACAATGCACGCTGGTTGTCCGTTTTAGAAATTCTGTGGACCCCGAGCGTGTACAATGCACGCTGGTTGTCCGGGTCTTGATATCTGCCGGTCACCGTACGAACGCGGTGGCTCGAGAGCTGGCTTTACAGCGCACGCTCTTGGCTACAAGACAAGATGGCTGCCGGTCAACGTACGAACGCGATGACTCTAGAGCTGGCTTTACAGCGCACGCTCTTGGCAACGTCTTGGAGTCGATAGCGACGCACTCCAAGGCGTTTTCAGAAATGGGGAAAATAGCAATTGAATGTGCTATTTCCCCTAGGAAGCCTTAGAAGGTAGCTTCCGAGTACACACGACGGCGAATTAACGAAAGAGAGAGAGACAGTAACGTACGCGCGAAGTCGGCATGCTAGAGCACGCAACTGTTACGGCACTCACGGCCACGAACACTTTGATGCGTACCTGAAAGAAGAGTTGCTATCTCTACGCCACTCAAGAGTGGACGTAGAAGATAGGAGAAGTTTCTTCTTCTGGTGTGGCCATGGCGATGTCCTCCCACGATCCGGCTCGAAGGACCAAATGTTTTGTGTTGTAATCAAAATGATGGGATCGTGGACTGGGCTGATAAAATGAAGGCATTTCGTGTGGAGAAAGACTGATTTATTCGGTGTACCGTCGTGCCTCGTGGCGTACAAGTGTGCTGCTGCTCTCTCTCCGCCGTCGCGTGATGAACTGAGGAGCCGGCCGGCGCTACGAAGTGCCGTCGGCGTGTCTTTGTTGAAGGAGGGGCGGTGAGAGAGGACCGCGTGGAGAGCGCTGATTGGCTGCGCTCTTGCTCGAGCCGTATATTGCCTTATAAGGCGTGATGACGTAAGCGTCTCCTCTGTTTAAGGCGTTGGATCGCCAACATATATTATAGTTTTAATTTACTAAATTGTTTTGGCTCAATTTATTTTGTAAACACCCACAGCATGTCCTCATTATAAATTATGGCATTCTCAAACAGATTACCTTATTTGATGACGTAAAAGCCCTTAAATTGCTTATTTGGCAATAAAGCCTTGCATTTATACCTGTAAATAAGCATTCAGATATATTACTATCACTTAACTTATGGTTTTATATGGTAAAATATATTATAATTTTTCACAAAAATACTATTGTTAAATTTACATTACCTTGTTTGAAGTTATACAATGCCTTCTTTCCCAATATTTCTCATTTAAATTGCAATATAAGTAATTGTCGCCTTGGAGGCCTTTGTCGCTTTGAAGGCATTATATGACTTCAAACAAGGTAATATAAATTTAACAATAATAGTTTTGTAAAACCGTAAATTAAGTGATAATAATGTCTGAATGCTTATTTACAGGTGTAAATACAAGGTTTTATCGCCAAATAAGCAATTTAAGGGTTTTTACGTCATCAAATAAGATAATGTAAAATAATTAAGGATACTTTCATTAGAGATTTTTATACATTTTACCATGTGATACCATAATCAAGCTAGTAATCATGTCTGTGTGCTTGTTTATAGGTATTAGAGGAAGGTTCATCCGTCGAAACTGTAATTTTAGTGGAAAATACTTTTGAATTTTTAAATAATTTAAGGGTTTGTATCTCAGAATCCTCAAAGCGTTAGGGTCTAGTATCGCACAGGCTTTCATTTTTAGGTAAAAGAAGAAAGATCCTGCCAGCTGGTGAGGATCCATGACCCGGATCTGAGATACACTCCTTGTTAGTACTTTTATGTAATAGCGAAAATTGGTATTATGCTAAATGTATTAAAATAATGCCTAAAGTTTTATAATGATTATATTGCAAATAAAAGCATACACGATACAAGAAGAAAATTGTTTGCATGAATAACAATTTGGAGAAATAGATTATATAATATATCTAAAATGAACATAATATAAATGCTAAAATGAATAGCATATAACCGGTATCTAAAATTGATACTTTAGATAATACAATGTCATGATACATAATAAATGATAGTAGTAGTAGTAGTATAGTAGTATTATATAATTGTGTAGTTAGTGCATGCATTGTAATTTATTTAACTTACTATTTTATGTATAAAAAAATGACAATATGCTTTTGTAATACATAAAATAAATAAAATGTATTAAAGATTTTTATAATACGTGACAAGTATAAGTCAAGTACTAAAAACAGAACATTTTTAGTATAATGAGTATCATACAAATTGTAAAAAGAATAGCATATGCTTGGTATCTAAAAGTGACATCTAAAAGCTTTATAGCTGGCCATGTTATATTTTATAGATGCATGATAAATGAATGGTTAGTTTAGTAGGTGCATTTATTTAATTTACATAGTACTTTTATGCACTAGCAAAATGTAACAATATACTAACAAGGAGAGGGTTTCAGCTGCGGGAAACGGATTTTAACGGGCATTGGAGAGTCGACTTCCGGTACCTAAAAATTAAGCCCACTGCTCACATTTCCGTCAAATGGGCCCTTTTTCTTGAGATATGGGCAATTTAATTTCAAATATCGTCTATTTCGTCAAAAAATGATGTCTCTTCTATTGACTGCCACGTTGCGAGTATTTAAGATACGAAAACGAGGAAGAAAAATTATGAAAGTAGATAGTAAAAGCTAAAATTTAAGCCCCGATTCATTAAAAAATATTGATTTTTCAGAAAGTTACAAGCAATCAAAGATAGGGTACGAAAATGGTTAAAAATTTGTCTTCATTTTAACGCATTAAATGGATCGTATTTTTATCTATAGGTGTGACCTAAGCCCGCACCTATCCGTGACTAAAGTAGTTCTTTTTGCACCGTGTTTATCACAGTCGCTACGCTCGTGCACTAACCTCACGGTGCAAGAAAGGACTACTTTGGGCACGGATAGACGTGACAGCGGGCTTAGGGCAGGCAGTGCTATAAAACACTGTGTGATACTCGTGACTTAGTGGCTCTTTATTGCACGGGGTTTAGCGCCCTCGCTGCGCTCGAGCACTAACCTCACGCCGTGCAAAAAGAGCCACTTTATGACTTTAGTCACACATATCGTAATATACTATTATTAAAGGGCGCGGCAGCGAGTTATAAGGAACGAAGTGACGGACGAGCGAGCGGGGCGAAGGCGCACCCTTTATTCTTTGGGTTGGATCTCTAACCTTACCTTTTTTTTATTCTATATTACAATGTGATCAACACACTTTAAACCATAATGCATACCATTAACTGTGCCAGCTACTGTTAGATATGTGTACTAAGATTACTCAGATTTATAACATCCCCAACGCCATCTACTTCTAAGTGTAGAAAAGTTGATTGGTACTGTTTACCTACTATAGACCCGAAATGATTTTCATTCAGTATCACATAGCCTTAAAGATACAGGTATACACAAGGAAAAAAACCGCTGCCAATTCATAGGCAGTTGGCTTCCTCAAACTAATGTATTAATTCTAGGCAAGGAATTTATAACTTTATATTTATAATTTATAATTTATATTTTAATGTCGACAGAATTTTCTTTTAAACTGTAGATATTTTCAAAATGAAAACTTCATCCCTGAAATTCGAGAAATTGATTTTAAAAAATAAGAAATCGACATAAAACAAAAACTAACCTCAAAATCATACATTATTTCTGTTAGTCAACACTAAAAAACAAAAAAAAGAATCTATGAATATCAATGTACAAAACGCATCATGATATTTACCTCAAAGTTATGTGGAAAATAAAAATTATTTTTAAGGATAAATATAAAAGATATTCTAATGGCATGTGTTACATGAGTGGAGTGGTTCGAATTTTTTTCCGTGCCTATTGAACGCGAGGTTCAATAGGTGCGAATGAAATAATATATGAGATGTTAAAGGTTTATACGTTTATTGCTGATTACTTAAATCGAGAGAAAAGTATCCTCAGTGCCGTCACGCGGCTGGAGACTCTTGACTGGTCCGACGTGGGACTGCGGGCTGGCGTGAAGGCGTCGTCGGAAGGTCGTTCCTGGCTCATCCGTGCTCTCTCTCTGTACGTATTCAGCGTTTCGTACCCTCTCGTTCTGAGTCGTTCCGGGTACTCCCTCTACTCTTCGTTCCTCTATCGTTCGGTCGTATTCCTGTTGATAGGTGGGCGATAATCCTGCTGCAACTGTTGACCCGGGTTGTCAGCACTTTTCTGGAGTATCGAAACGACGTTGCGTGCGTCGTTCCTCTACACTGCATACTTCACCCCTAACACATAATATAATTATTTTATGCAGCTGCTCTCGATTCGTATAGAAGTCGGTGCCATGGGAGTTAATCTAATCTGACTATACCGGGAATCCTGCAATCTGAAAACCCATTAACAAATGTCGAGTTCACGGTTCAATTTAACTTTACCGTATGTCGGAAACGTGATATACTCGAGATAGCTAGTCAAAACTTTGTTATAATATAATTATAAAATATAATAAAAATTAAAAATAAAGTATTATGTGTTATCAAGTTTTTTAATTCAGAATTTGAAAAATCACAAAAACTCTTGAAATTTAACAATTAAAAGTAGTTTTTCAATTTAATAAATTACTCAATCAAAAAATTTTAATATTTTCAACTCTTTGACCCATAACTGCATGAATTTCAAGTAATTTCGGCTCCATCCCATGAAAATTCGTCAAATATTAGCTTCAGCAAGTTACAACAGATCCAAAATTTTAGAATCTGACAATGAGTAAAATAGATCTAGAGATTATGTCTTGAGCGATTTTATCAGAAATTGTGCCTACTTTTAGTATATAGTTAGTATATATAAATAATTTTACTTTAAAATAAAATTTTTTTAGGTGATTCTGGCCTCGAAGGTTAAAGATTTTAGCCACGAATATAAAATTTTGGTAAAATTTTGCACAAATATTGTTTATACTATATATTAAATTTTCTGTAAATTTGAAGTCAGTGAGAAGTAGGGTAAGTGTGCCAGTTACTGTGCCCGCTTCAGTTACTGTGCCCTTAAATCATTTTCATTTATAGTAGAGTATAATCATATTTAATCATAAATATCTAAATTTTTATATACTGTTCAATTCATGCTTTTTATTGTTAAACCCACAGTATGATTTAATTATTCTTATAATATATTTAAAATAATTTATTAAATTTCTCATCGCGATTCCTATGATTTTCTTATCGAAACGCTTAAGAATATGCCTATACAAAAGTGATTGAAAAACTATAAAAATAACATTTTTCATAATAAAAAAATACACTTAATGTTTATAAAACCCATCTACTTGACAAAAGAACAATAAAAAAGTAGTTTTGATTAATATTATTGTTTAATTTAATATAATCCAGTAACTAAAACGAATTTTCGGCATGTTTCTATTACTGTGCACAGTAACTGGACAAGTTTTCATGAATGTATTTAGTTAATGTACCCCCTCGCGGTAGGCTACGCTAACCTTACTTTCTCATGCTTCGCCACCTGTGCAAGTCAACTTCGACGTTCGTTGCTTACCCACAGAGCAAATAAATCAGTTTTTAATATATTTAAAAATAATATATTTTATTTCCATCTTTATTCTATTTTCTTCTATAATAAGTAAGTACTTCTATACGTGGCCGAATCCATTTCAAATCAGGTGGACCGCGTATGCCTACGTCACCGATCATTTTGGAATTAAAGTATTCATGTTCTTCTCCAAAAATTATTTGACCCGTATATTTTTATTTTTTTGTTGCATCAAAATTTCATGCGTTCAGCAATGGCAAAAAATTCCGAGAAAAACCTTACTTAGAAAAAAATGTTTTCAATGTAATTTTCAAACCTCTACTGCTTCACCAGTTTTTTAAGCTTTTTAGCGAGTAACACATAATTTCACTAAGGTTTGAGCCCTCTTTCACGTTCTTTATGTTATTTAAAAAAAAAATAAAAAATGCACGAGTTATGTACTTTTTACTGAAAAATGCACTTTTTAGAAAAGTGCACTTTTTAGAAAAGTGCATTTTTCTCAAAAACACCATTTTTTTTGCTCAATTTTTTTTGTCCTGATAGAGGACCTAAATACCTATCTAGACGTATTTGTGAAATTCCCGACCCGTGCCCAGGAATAGCGATCATTAATGAGATAATACACAAACAAATTTTTCACGCTTAACCCTTACATATAGTCAATGGTATAACAGTCAATATAAAGGTTTTTATCTTTGTGCGTAAGCAATATACAAGTACACATAGTATCTGTTGTATTTTTTATTTTTGTCTTTTAGATTTTTTATTTTTATATCTACCTTTCTTTTTCTGCTTCATTGTTCTTACTTCAGTAAGGGGACAATCAGCGGTCTTTGCTGTTAAACAATGTACTTTATCATTGCACGTTTCTTTAATCCATAAATGAGTTTTTTGAATTCCAAGATACTTAGGAGTAGCAAGCCAATCAACATTTTTTACTTTTCTAAACTCTTCTACGTCAACGTCTTGTAAATGTATTATTTTAATTGCATCTGTATATTTTTGAACGTGCTCTACAAAATCATTAGCATTTTGAATGGATTTTTCATGGGGATCTCGAAGATTATGCGAAGTAGCATAATGCTTTATAAGTCCATCGACACCATCTACAGCTCCTTTGCCGTGCCCAGTAGCAGAGAACAACCATTTTATATCAAACGGTGCTCGTTTTAATTCATATAACTGAAAGCGATTTTTAAAGTGGCTATAGTGGCACCGTCTGATACAATGGTAATTTTTGTTATTGAAAGACAACAATTGTCTTTCAAGTAGGTTATAATGTTTTCTACTGATAGCAAAGTATACGTTCAAATCATTGAGTTAATGATCAAATTTCTATTTTCACAGCAGTGTCTTTTCAAGGGGATTCAACACGAAGTTACACAGTCATAAACAATGAAAACATGATTCAGCGTATGCTTTGCTCGCAGTAGCAAACATTATAACCTACCTGAAAGACAATTGTTGTCATTCAATAACAAAAATTACCATTGTATCAGAAGGCGCCGCTATAGCCACTTTAAAATTGGCTTTCAATTAAACGAATTAAAACGAGCACCATTTGATATAAAATGGTTGTTCTCTGCTACTGAACATGGCAAAGAAGCTGTAGATGGTGTGAGTGGATTTATAAAGCATTATGCTACTTCACATAATCTTCGAGAGTCCCATGAAAAATCCATTCAAAATGCTAATGATTTTGTAGAGCACGTTCAAAAATATACAGATGCAATTAAAATAATACATTTACAAGACGTTGACGTAGAAGAGTTTAGAAAAGTAAAACATGTTGATTGGCTTGCTACTCCTAAGTATCCTGGAATTCAAAAAACTCATTTATGGATTAAAGAAACGTGCAATGATAAAGTACATTGTTTAACAGCAAAGACCGCTGATTGTCCCCTTACTGAAGTAAGAACAATGAAGCAGAAAAAGAAAGGTAGATATAAAAATAAAAAATCTAAAACACAAAAATAAAAAATACAACAGATACTATGTGTACTTGTATATTGCTTACGCACAAAGATAAAAACCTTTATATTGACTGTTATACCATTGACTATATGTAAGGGTTAAGCGTGAAAAATTTTGTTTGTGTATTATCTCATTAATGATCGCTATTCCTGGGCACGGGTCGGGAATTTCATAAATACGTCTAGATAGGTATTTAGGTCCTCTATCAGGACAAAAAAAAATTGAGCAAAAAAAAATGGTGTTTTTGAGAAAAATGCACTTTTCTAAAAAGTGCATTTTTCAGTAAAAAGTACATAACTCGTGCATTTTTTATTTTTTTTTTTTAATAACATAAAGAACGTGAAAGAGGGCTCAAACCTTAGTGAAATTATGTGTTACACGCTAAAAAGCTTAAAAAACTGGTGAAGCAGTAGCGGTTTGAAAATTACATTGAAAAAATTTTTTTCTAAGTAAGGTTTTTCTCGGAATTTTTTGCTATTGCTGAACGCATGAAATTTTGATGCAACAAAAAAATAAAAATATACGGGTCAAATAATTTTTGGAGAAGAACATGAATACTTTAATTCCAAAATAATCGGTGACATAGGCATACGCGGTCCACCTGATTTGAAATGGATTTGGCCACGTAGTAAATCATAGCCCTGCTGGAAATCATCCATTTCTCTCCCATTTTATGAAAGCCAAGTTGAGTGAAAACACTATAGAAAAGGTTCGAAAAATCGTTTCACCAATGGGAGAGAAATGGATGATTTCCAGCAGGGAGTCTACTAAATATAATTAAAAAAAACAAATTTCATGTTTAAATATATTTTATAAGTTTATGCAGATGCAGATGAGTGAGAAAAAAGACACAGGATTAAATACAGTGTCCAGAATCTAAGGCACAGTAATTAAAACACTGTACAGTAAGTGACACATAGTAATTAAAACAATGTACACTAACTGACACACAGTAATTAAAACAATGTACACTAACTGACACACAGTAACTAAATTAATGATACAGTAACTGATGCAAAGGCTTATGCTGTTATTTTATTTAATTATTTAATATTCCTTACATAATATTGTATTAAAAAGGTGTTTATTCTACTCACAGAATATATAATTATTATATAAAGGTCTTAAGATGATCAAAAATTGAAAAAAAAAAATAGTAATTGATTAAATACTACGGATATCGCCTTAAGGGGCACAGTAACTGGCACACTTACCCTAGCTCAGAAATTTAAAAACCAATCCTGTTGCCGATTTTCAAGAAGAAGAGAATGAGCTTGTCCGATGAAAATCAGTGAAATGGTTCTCGAGATATTGAGAGTTTACACACACACACACACACACACACACACACACACACACACACACACACACACACACACACACGTACGCGCACACACACACACACACGTACGCACGCACGCACACACGCACGCCCACACCCACACGCGCATGCGCATTTAACCACATTTCCTTGGCGCGCCTGTAAAAAATACGACGGAGGGGAGTGGAAAGGGAGAAGCTGCGATTGGTTTAAATCGCCAGACGAGCCTCGTCGGCCGGCCCGCAAATTACAGACTCTCTTTCTCTCTCTCTTTCTCTCTCATCCCCACATATGTGTGTACGTATACCTGAGCGCGCGCAGCGGGTTTATATCGGTTGGTGCGATCAAGGGGCCCGCAGCCGCGCTCGCGCGCTCTTATAAAAACAATTCAGATTTATACCTGCGCTTATCGGCCGTGCTGGCGCGCGCGCTGGCGAAAGTTATCTCTCTTCCTCCCTCTACTAGAAAAGCCTCGCACACACACGTGTGTGTGGATATTATATGTACATATCGAGGTACGTATTTGTATATATGTGTGTGTGAAGTGAGGCAGGAGGAGCCGCGAACAAAGGAGATCGCCCGGTCTTTTTCCAGATTTGAGATTTCCGCGCATAACCAACCCGCGAATGCATTCGCGTCTCTCTCTCTCTCTCTCCTTCTCTCTTATTATCGTACCCGCGAGTTTCGCCGCGGCTAACGGTTTCGCGGCTATTCTTTCGCTCGCGGATGGACAGACGCGCGCGCGGGGCAAACTTTCAAAACTTACCCATAAATCACGAAGCGGGAAGAACTGCCCATTCAAATCTATAATGCGCCTCCTCGTGACGGCCGACGCGCATCTATACACTCTCTTATATATATTGTGTATTTCATTTCGTCGATATGTGGGTTAAACGCCCCGGCGCGCGAGCTGAGAGAGCTTATCGTACGTATAATATATATATATATATATATATATATGAGAGTCTTGTGCCCCCCACCTCATTTTCATAAATTTGCGCGCCTTCCTCGTAAATTCGATGTCCTTTTTTGTGCGCGCACGACTCGAGTATCGTTATTCCGCTGTTATTGATTGTCTCGGTGCAGCGGTTCTGCGATGCATAGGAGGAGTCGAATCGTAGATAGTTATAGTGCGTTGCGTAAAAATGGGGTTTGGAGAAAGTTGGTTATAGGTGGTTTTCGAGAGGGAACGGACAATGCCGAGTTTAGAACGTAAATCAAAAGATTATGCAAGCTTATAAAGAGTCTTAAGTAGGTATAATAGCCTCGATAATGGCATACTATCGCAATGGTATCTTTGTAAAGATGTGCTGAATTTTATATATTTTTAGGTTCCACTTGCGTGGGCACATCGAAGATTGAGAAGATGACAATATTGCTTATGAATTTCCATGGGGTAATATACCGATGAGTCTCATTTAATTTTTGAAATGAAGATTGGATATGTTTTACTTTCAAAATGTGAAGAAAATGAATGTAAAATATCAAGAACAAAGGTATAAAATTAAAGAATCACTATTCACATCAGCTTTTGCGCTGCACATTTTAGATACTGTGATGAGAAGTGAATACATTTATGACATTTCAAAATAGTTACTTAAATAATTTATGATTAAAAAGGGATTTTCATTTTTTCAGTAACTATGATGGGATATTGTAATATTTACATACAGTTACACTGCTCTCTAAATTTTTTTCAGTGCAAAGTCGGGGACTGTTACAAAATAGTGATTTCATACATTTTTCAATGAAAATCCAAAATTACTATTTCGAAAGAGCATATACAGTGAAAAATAGTTTATATCACTTATTTTGTTTCAATATCCGACTTAGCACTGAAAAAAATTTGGAGATTATATGTTGCAGAAGCACTTAAGAAAGAAACTTAAAGTCGATCTGCAAGATTCCATCGGCACAACTCATAATCTACTTAGAAAATGCATATATGTTACACGAAAACAACTCACCTTCGTTGACTCACCTTCTCCGAACACAGGCTCCTTCATTCCTTTCTCAAAGCCGTATCCTTTTCTCCGATGAATCTCCAACGACCGCATCATTACTCATCAATCGCCGCGACTCTCCTCCTTTTATTTTACCAACCAAAGCCAAACTATATGCCCAAAAAGAAAGAGAAAGGTAGATTATCGGTAATTCGAGTACCCTTGCCCTTTAAATCCCCACCTTTTTACAAGATCCCGCGAAACCGCATGATAAATTTAGAGATAAACGAATAAAGAGCGTCGCGGGTCGCCAAGAACGCTCACGCGAGTCAGTACGAGGGGATACAAATTACGCGGACACGTCGTGAATTTTCACGGCGCGCGCACGCATTTGCCGCGCGCGCGTCGTAAATTTTTAGGGGACCGCGCTGCACATGCAGTAACTATAAATTGCAAAGTGCAGGCGCGCAGCAGTCGAACTCGAACGCTTCGTTATCGACCGCGGACGATCGGTAAGGAAGACGTTCCAGGTGCGCAGAGAGCAGTAGTCACGCGCGAGGAGAGGCTTTCTTTAACTGGAATTTAAAGTTGCACGGCGGGGGAGGTAAGTTTGGAGAAAGGGTTTTGCCGTTTCTGGGTCTTTGGGAGGATGTGGGTGAAAGCGGGTGTAATTGAGAAGTAACTTGGAGAGAATTGTTTTTTGCGCGGAGGAATGGAAAAGTACAGTGCTATATGCAGAATTTAGTGATTTTTCTTTTTGCATATAAGTATAAGGTAAGATAAATGTTGTTCAATCTAAAATGTTATTACATAGTATACGAAAACTTTCTAATTCTAAACCTGGAAGAAATTTCGTGAAAATGCGTTGAAAAATAGCCAAAATTTGAATGTCTACTTTTAGTTTCAAATTTGAACTGACATAAGATTTAAAAAGATAAATTTTAAATTCTGAATAAAGAAAATGAATGCTTACTTTTTCTAGTTTCATTCTTAATTCCAGAATTATCTAGTTAAAATGATTGACGTTCAAGTATAAGAGGCTATATGTTTAACGAATTTTTCAAATATAGCACTAAAAATGCCTTACTAACTCGACTTCTTCAAAGCGTTCAACCGTGCGACTGCAGCTTTCATCATTGTGACCTGCAGGTGGTGGCTAGTAATCATGATCGAGAAAAATAAAATTCTCATTTACTGCAACAAAAAAGTATAGCCAAGGAAATAACTGCATAATCCGTATTACACGGCAAAGCTTTAATTTATCGACACAATATCCCTCCCCCCTCCCCCTAAAATTTAATTTGCAATATATCAGTGACTTATACTGCAAACTTTGGCCCCTTGATACAGGGTCGATTTCCTCGCAATAAATTTTTTTCATCTTCAACCACAACAACAGCGTCTTCTTCCCGTGTTTAAAGCCCTCTGAGTTTCTCCTTTCACGAGGCAATGCCATTACCCTGAAAATCGAAGAAAGTGCGCAAAAAAAAGAACAAGGGCCGTCGAAGCGCCCGAGGTAAAAAGAGCGAACGATCGTATATAAGAGACTATAACTCAATATATACAAATAACAGGAAACGTGACGAGAAACAAGAGAAACGCATAACCGCGGGACGACTCGCGTAAATGTATATATGTACATATCTATACATATATACAGACTACGGGATAACTCGCTTTGCGATTGAAAATACGTTTATTCCCCGATGCGTCTATGTCCACTCGGCTGCGGAGGCAACCGAGCAAGACATCAAAGTCCTCGTCCGGCTTTTCCGGATCTTATACGCATGCATGTATGCACACACACACACATACACACACACACACACACACACACACACACACACACACACACACACACACACACACACACACACACACACACACACACATGTTCGTCGCAATTTTCTCATTTACATATTTTTGCAGAGCGCGTACAAGCACGAATTCGTCGTTGTTTATGGTTCGAGAGGGTTTATCTTATATATATGCGCAGAGGCCGTGCGCAATTTTTGCGGCCGCCAGGCAGGAGTATATAAGTGTGTATAACGCGGTAAAATTTATCGCGTCGTCGCGGTAATAAGTTTACGGTGCGGTGACGCGCGCGTGTGCGCGGCGCGTCGCTTCCTCGCAGTTTGTCCATCCTTTTTTTTTTACGAGGATTCGCAAAGTGGAGCATTTGTTTCTAGGAGAAAATATTTTTGCTTATTGTTTCTTTTTTTTAATTGATAGTAGAATTAATCGTGCAAAATATTCTTTCTTATTAAGGTAATACATATCTGTTACACTTTTTATTATAATTTACTTGTTGATTTTAACAATATGTTAATTGTCTTTTTGATAAATTTTACCTAAAGAGGTCAGCAGACCAAGCTGACGAAACATCGTTAAAATTTGAGTAAAAAAATTTTTTTTTCTTTTTTTTTAAATACCTTACATTGAGAAAGAAGGCGTTAGTACTGTTAACTATATGGCATAGTAAAACTGAATATTATGGCCTTAACTATGCTTTTTTATAAAATGAACTATAATATATTAATAATAAATATATTCATATAATTCAAACGATTATAAATTATAGTAACCGAGTTATTGTACATTTAACTAAATTTTTAGTAATCTTTACTATATTTATTTAGTATAACATAATATTTCCTTTCGAATTCCTTTAATATTTTGCTATATAATATAATAGTATACCCAATATAGTACATGTCGACACGAGTGGGGAAGCCACACCACCTAAATAATCGACTTACGCACTAGTTTCGAACGGTATTTTATACCACGAGCGCTGAAAAATCATATCAAAGTTGTGATTTTGAGGTTAGAGTGGTATAAAAATATTTATAGCTACTAGCAAGTTAGAGCGCGCTGCGCGCGCTCTTCATTTGTCTTGATTCTATACCTATAGAATTAATATTGAAATATTATGAATTTAAAATTTATTTTCCTTTTTAACATCCGCAAATTTATCCACTATTTTTTTATTCAAACTTGGATTGTATTTATTTTAGTTTATTCCTACAATACACAAATTTGGAGGTTAGAAATTTAACTGTAATCAGAACAGTATTCATAGTCCTTCATTGTTAACTACAGATAAAATTTTAATACTTTTTTGTAATACAAAACCAAATTTTAAATCATTAAGAGGGTGTGGTACTCATGTACTCTATTTTACCGGCAGAACACGGTAAATTCTATATTATTAAAATAAATATATCGAATTACGTCTTATAAAGAGATAGTTGCCCTGCGCAATGTAATAATCTATCAGCCTACGCAGTTTTGAGCCCAAATATCTACGGCACCCTAAAAAATTTTGCGAAAGAAATTTCGGTTATTTTTGTTCGCAAAATTTTTTAGGGTGCCGTTGACATTTGAGCTCAAAACTGCGTAGGCTGATAGATTATTACATTGCGCAGGGCAACTATCTCTTTATAAGACGTAATTCGATATATTTATTTTAATAATATAGAATTTGCCGAGTTCTGCCGGTAAAACAGAGTGCATGAGTACCACACCCCCTTAATACTATTTATAATTTGTATTTTTAGTTTAAATATTTCATAATTCTAAACTGTGGGTTTTATTTGGATCAATCAGCTAAGACCTTAAACGAAAAGCTAACGTCACCATCGACTAATCACGGGCTCCTTTTAAACGGGCTTGACCAATTGCAAAGGTTTTATTTCAGCTTCACATTTCTGTCATCATTCTTTTAAGAGAGCTTATCTTCATCATAATTTTGTTGTTTGTATCACTATAAAATATAGTTGTAGACAAATATCACTATAAAAATATACTATATTTTTTCTCAATATAGCCTCCGTTAGATCCAAAAAATATATTTGCTTAAAATATTCTTTCGTCAATCATTTTTTTGACGAGCGGATTGTTTCCCGCATAACATTTCTGACTTGAAATACAAATTTATTAATCCTGAAGAGGGATATAGGACTATTAAATGTCCGAAACATTGACGAATTAAAATAATAGTGTTTTGTTATTTCTAAAACGTTTTTTTAAATAATAAACATCCAACTGGTAGTACCAAGGCCATCAGCTTCAATATCCAAGACTTCCGTCAATCATCTTTATAATCGATACGTACGATAGCGGATTCCAAGTTGACTGTTAAAGCCTTTGGTATAAGGTTGTAAGCAGCGTTGGTTTATCCAAAAGTCTACGCTTATAGTTCACGACTGTAGACGAGTGCCGCCACGTCATATCATTGAAACTGATGCGCGAGTATGAATAAAATTTGAAATTTTGTCGAATGAGCTATTCATAAATATGTAGGAAGTGGTGCGGTCATGGAATGAGAGACGTTCTTCCTACTTAATATAAGTTTATTGACTATCTCTCCGGCGTGACTGACTAGTACAGTGATCAGTGCGGAACTAAGCGGCGGCGTCGACGGCGCTCGCTCGCAACATGGCATGCTCTCTCTCTCCCCGACACTATATAGTACCGCCACCTATCGGTAAAAATGAGTATCATTTTTTATGAATGTAAAGGGTAAGAGTTGGTTGGAGAGAGAGATTACAAAAGAAAAAGAGAGTACAGTCAGTGCGCAGAGAGTTATAACATTTTTACCGTAGGTAACGAGATTACATGTTTTCAGAAAAATGAGCACAGCTTACGATCTAGAATCACAGGAAAATGATTGTACAAGTATTTGCTTATAATAGGAACAATACCGATTTTTGTTTGATCTGACTCCATAAGATTAGTGTAGTACAAACCCTACGAGTCTGAGATCTGTGAGGCGCATGTAACGTCTGAGTTACTTGTGATTGACTTAAGCTTAATTACTAACGAAACGTATTTACAGGGCACATTTACATGAGGTCGCGTAGTGCGGTATAAAGGGATGACACGGGTTTGGCTACTGCACCCCCTCGCAAAGTGAGCAAATCCTCTACGCAAAACGAGTCTACTCGGTTTTTTTTGTTTCGTCTGAGGATGTTAGAAACGAACTTTACTCGCTTCGGTTTGGGTGAAGGAGGTTGAGTGGGAGGGACGAGCTGAGTTGTATGTCCGTTAGTGGAAGGAGTGAGAGGTGGCCTAACTGACGTTGGTGGCTGCGAAGGCTTGAGAATGCCAGTAGGTTTTGGGGGATCATGTACGGGAATAGGAGCAGGAGGAGTGAACGGTTCAGGAGCGTCGTCCTTAGCGCCGTCAGGATCCTCTTGCAAAATAAACGCAGGTTTTAAGCGCTCGATACTTACAGTCCTGGTCCTGCCGTCCACGTCTATTGTAAAGATGTGGTTATCTCTGTCGCGCGAAATGACCTTGTGTGGGCCCGTATAAGGTTGTGTTAAAGCCGGTCTGATAGGCTTTTCTTGTAACCAGACGTGGGTGCATATGTCTAAACCTTGATGAAGAAAGGGTCTGATTGCAGTTTTATGGCTGACTGGAACCGGTCTCAGTTGTTGCATGAATTCGCGAAATTCGTTGTAGAAGGAGCGAACGTCAGGCTCTTCTGCTGTGAAAGGTGAGAAGTCGCCAGGGATTCTCATTGCTTTGCCGAAAACTAAGTCGGCTGGACTGGCCTCTGTGTCTAGGCGGATATGCGTGCGTAATCCTAGCATAACCGTAGGCAACAGAGAGAGCCACTCCTGGTTATTGCCGTGACATATGAGGGCTGTTTTGATGTCCCTGTGGAGGCGTTCCACCATGCCGTTGGAGACAGGGTGATATGAGGTAGTCCTGACTCTATTGATGCCTAAGATCGATGAAAGTTCTGCGAAGAGTCTGGATTCGAATTGGGCGCCCTGATCCGTCGTGATTGTGGTTGATGCGCCATAACGGCAAATCCAGTTGCTGTAGAAAGCACGAGCCACTGTGGGTGCTGTGGTATTTGGGCTTGGGATTGCCTCAGGCCATCTCGAGTAACGATCGATAATGGTGAGGACGTGAGTATAACCCTGGCTGTTGACGGAAGGTCCAACGAGGTCATATAATATCCAAGTGCAAGTGCAAGTGGTCGAATCTTGCATCTGGAGTAACAAAGTGCTTGGGCAAAAACTTGTTTTGCCTTGTGACTTTTGATTGTTGACAAGCGGCACACGTTTTGCACCATACAGCGATAACGCGGCTCATGTTCGGCCAGACGTATTGCTGGTGGATGAGACGAGTTGAGACCTTCGCTCCAGGATGAGACAGTGAGTGAAAACTATCGAAGACTATTCTACGCAATTTTCCCGGCACATAAGCCCGTATGGAGTCTTGATAGAAGTCGCAGTAGAAAGGTGTATGATCCGGGCCTCATGTAAGCCTGCGGAGCTTAAGAGGGTGATCCGGGGTACTTAGGATTTCCTTGAGCTGTTCATCGTTCGCTTGTTGTTGACTCAGCTGTGTTGGATCGAAGAATGTCGGGAGTCTGAAAGCGTTTATGTTTGCCAAGATTTTCCTGACTTGTTGGTCAGCTAGCAATTCGGGATCGCTCCAGTCGAAGAGTGTAGGGGAAGTGAAAGTATTGATTCTGGATAGAGCATCCGCAACATCATTCTCTTCACCTGGAATATAGGAAATCTCCGTGTTGAACTGAGCGATGTAGGACAATCTGCGTGAGCGAATGGCTGGCATTTTGTCCGAGTTTTGCTGTAGAGCATAGATCAGTGGTTTGTGATCTGTGTAGATTTTGAATTCCACGCCTTCTAAGTAGTAGTGGAAATGGCGGATAGCTTCATAGATAGCCGTGAATTCGCTGTCGTAAGTGGAGTATTTCTTTTGCGCATGTGTGAAGAGCTGCGAAAAGAATCCTAAGGGTTGCCAAATATCGCCGGAGCGTTGCTCGAGGGCTGCTCCCATTTTAGAGTCTGAAGCATCCGTCTTGAGGCGCAACTCTGCATTTTCTTTCGGAAAGGCGAAGAACGTGAGCTCGCTTCGCTCGGGCGACAAACAATACCCGTGCAAAAATTACTGGCTTTCACATGTGTTGCGTTTACTATTTTTTATAACTGAGCGCGTGAAACTCTACGTTAAATATCTGTTCAGCGTGCGTAAAGTTTCCGGATTTCTTTCACGAGTACATGAAGAACTCACTTAACGCACTACTTCACGCACCGAGTGCGTAAAGTAAACACTTTATGCACTAGTGAAAAAAGAGGGTACTTTACGGACGCTAAACAGGTATCTAAAGTCGAGTTTTACGCACTCAGTTATAAAAAATAATTTTTTTCTCGGAAACAAATCAACAAAACCTCTTTAAATTTCAACACAATGTTGTATTCGATAAGTGTAATAATTGGTAAAAATTTTGGGTCAGTCAATCGAATATTTTTTTCAAAAATGCAATTATAAGAAATTTATAAAAAATTTTTAACCTCAAATATCTTTGGTTAAGGTGGCTCATGCGTTTGGTATCAAGTCGTGGCCCCGTAAGGGGCTTCTTTATTATTGCCAAATTAAGTTAACGTATTTTACGTAAATTTATTGTAAATAACTTCTAAATGTTCAAACAAAAAAAAGATTTTATAAATAAGTAAAAACTTTGCTAATTTGTCGCTACATTTATATGACTGGTCGCAGTGCGCATGCGCAGTATCACATTTGTAACATTTATTGCGTTAATATCTTTTTTGTTTGGTCGTTAACCTATAATTCTGATCATATCATTAGATTCTTTACAAAAAAATCTTTAATTTCATATATTGTACATTAAAAACTGCTTTTTTACAAGTTACTACGAAGCAATAAACTGTTCATTCCCATAAGGTTATGTGTTAAACGTACCTATTTATAAACTCAGTTTTTTCGATAATTTGGTCGTTGACCTACAATTTTCTTAGTACAGATCGAAAGTTTAATGTCTAAAGAACATATTTCTTAAGTTTAAGATGTATCTGCTTTTTTATAAGACTAGCTACTTTTAGCGCGCTTCGCGCGTATCATTTATCTCTTTGTTTTGTTTTTGAGGTTATGAACATGATCAAGTTTCATTTTAAAAGTTTGTTTTAAATAGTTTAAATTATACGATAATAACGTAAGTCTCATAAATAAAATCATGAAATTTTTCTTATACTATTCAGTTTTAAATATTCAAAGTCAAGAATCCAATCTTCAAAATTCAAACATACTCGATTTTGGCGCTTATTCTATGTAGACCAATCAAATGAGCCAGCAACAACCAATCAAAACAGTCTTATTGTGATGACAGTTTCCTCCACCACTTTTTTAAGAGAGGATACTCGATTTTGGCGCTTATTCTATGTAGACCAATGAAATGAGCCAGCAACAACCAATCAAAACAGTCTTATTGTGATGACAGATTTCCTCCATCACTTTTTTAAGAGAGGAAAATCGCATGAGCCACCTTAAAACAGTCAGATTTTTTTGGGCAAAGAACTGAATCCTTAGATATAAAAAAGCTAATTCTCTGCCAAATTTCAGAACGATTTGAGGAAACTACGGACCAATGGATTGGCAGCGGTTTTTTTTATTAAGATGGTATAAGAAATGATAAAATCAACAATCAACCATATTTTATTGAAACTAAAAGAAGAGGATGACGAACATTAGAAGTATAATTTCAATTTTTATAATATGTACACAACTATTTATAGTAAAGATACACAATTATTGAATAATAATATATTTATAATGTAAAAAATGGAGTTATTAGATAGCAATTTTTTAATTTTATATTTTAAAATATTTTTTTTAAATATTAATGAATTATTGAATCATTGAAAAAAAAGTATAATGAATATACATATAGAAACGATGCATTAATTTGGAGGAAGCTACGTGCCAATGAATTGGCAGCGGTTTTTTTACTCGAAATAAAAAACTAATTTTAAATTTAAAAAAAAAATGCAGAATGAATCAAATGTTATATAATTGAATATTTGATTCCTTTCTTCAATAATTTTGTGATAAGAAATATTTAAAAAACGTGATAATATTTTCATTAAAATGTTGCTATTAAAATTTTCATTATTAGCATTTTAAGTTGACAAACTAAGTTTAAGAAACTTAATCGCAATTTTTTAACAATTTACTTCAAAATATACCTTTGTAAAGGGGGTAAAGCATTTATTAGTTCAGCGTTGGTTTATCCAAAAGTCTACGCTCATAGTTCATGACGAATGGAGCCACAACTTGACATACAGCTTACCGTAAGCTCATTCGACAAAATTTCAAATTTTATTCATATTCGCGCATGAGTTTCAATGATATGACGTTGTGGCGCCACTCGTCTACAGTCATTAACTATGAGCGCAGACTTTTGGATAAACCAACGCTGGTTGTAAGTATTTTTTCAACGACAAAATATACGTTTCAACGATTATTTACTAAGCTTTAATTTTTTTTTCTTACTGTAATTATTTTTATTTTACAGCAAACCCTTTCTCGATGAAACCAAGTTTTTAAATTATTTCATCACGCACGAGCCGCTGTTAAATCTCATTCCTTATGCCAAACCAAAATTAAGAAAAAAAAAATACATCTCAAACGCAGAATTGACCTCTCACTCGCGCACAATGCACCTTAATTGCGCAAAAAGACATCACTCGCTATATTTCTCATTTGGTATTAAAAAAAGGCAAGAAAAGGCCACAATGGACCGATAATATCCCCGTCCAGATCTTATCACAACACTCGCGGTCACGAGCGAGCGCCTCGCCCCTTTATTTTTCCATAACGGTTCTTCCTCGGCAGACACCGCGCGCCGATTCATCGTCTCTTTCTCAACTTTCACCGGAGAAGCGCGCGCACGAATGCGCGCAAAATTAGAGCTTATTCACTCCTGCACATGCGTGCGTCCGAGTTATATATCGACTGTGGAGCCGTTGCTTGACAGCTTTTATAAGTTCTTGCGCATATGCAGATGATTCCGCTGCATCGACAGGCCGAAGGTGATATTGAATTTCCGTGTATACGTAACGGCAGGCGTGTATAAATACTTTTCAACAGAGAATAATGCCGCATTATAATAATAATAATAAATTTTTAAACATATACATCACACACAGACACATGCGCGCACGTGCTGTATGTCACTATATGACGCGCGTCGCGTATTGCGCTGCTTTGTGTGTAGAAAAAAGCGTATACATGCACGCACGCGAGGGAAGGAAGAAAGGAAGGTAGAAATAAAGAAAAAAACAATAAAGCTCACCGCACTGGCTTGCGCAACGCGTATGACAATAATGTGCTTGCGAGCGCGGGGAATCGTATCGCGAAGCGAATGAAGCCCGACGTCAGAGCGACGTTTCCGTCCTTGCCGTGCGGTGATACGCGCGCCGCAACTTTCGTGTAGTATGTATAATATACACGAGCGTATATGTGGAGAAATTTTCTCGCTAATATAGTCTCGACAATTGTACGCGAGCGGGAGAGTCTGTCTTTTATTTCCATGCGTCAGAGAGGGAGAGGTGATGTGTACATATATATTACGTATTTTGACGCGGAGAAGGGAAAGTTCGCCGGACGCGGAGCGCGCGTGAAAACGAATGTTTTTGGGGGGAAATTTTTCAAGCGGGATAGGTCGTAGGGCGGCAACATTTGACGCTTGCTATACGTATAATATAATATGCGGAATTTTAATATTCATACACGCGCGTTAAATTTTACAATGCGCGTGTAAGCGAAAATTACGACGGATGAATTAAAACTATAACGATATTAAAATTTATAATATAAGTACGTGTATATCACAATTTTGCGATTTCATTAAACTCGTTAAACGCGCTTGTTAATGAAATTCCCGATGTTGTTGTTGTTAAATATTCAGCATATAATATACACTCCCGCGTCAATAAATTCGTTGCATTGTTTGCTCGCGAGATTATTTCGTTTTCATCGAAATTGAATAAATCGAACACATTTTAATTTTCCAACTTATTGTATATACCGAACACTCGATAGTTTGTCTACACCGCGAACCTGCGCGAATTGAATAATTTTTTTTTCTCCTTCACAAGCACACTTCAGACACACAGCGCGAACTCTCTCACAGCGGAAAACGATATATTGGCTCATCGAGTACCGTGGAGAGAGACTCTTCTCGTGCCTCTCTCACGTCGCGCCTCACTTTCACTCGCCACTCGTGTATTTATATTTTCCATATTTATAAACCTCGCTCGCAAAAGTATAGTTACCGCGTCATAATTAACTAAGCAACGCTGCTGTACGATGTTATTATGTAGCCGCATAGGCATGAAACTCGCGAGGGTTAATGAATGAAGTATAAAAAAGAAAAAGAACGGGCTGGAGTTGAATTAAAAGTGACGCTGAAAAGAGAGAGAGAAAAAAAAGCGCGAGCGAGGAAACAGTATACAGTAGTACGCAAGGCCTCTAATGAAAACGTTTGCTCCTTTTGTTTCCATTGAAATATCTCTGCGCGTATATGTATATATGCATATATATACACACGAGCGTACATAACGCGCGAAATCATCCCGCTTTTTACTCGGGAAATTTAATAACCTCCCCACCGGCGTAATACGCGTTTTTATTTCGTATTTTAACACGTCTTTTTTTTTTGCCCCCGCGCCGAGCGATAAAGCGCGGACGGAACGGAGCTCGCGCGCAAATCGAGAAGCTCTCGAATGATATGCTCGCGTCGAGGCTCGATTCAATTCTGTATACGCGCGATTCGTTATTGAAGCGCGGATTTTTTTGATACTATGATATTTCCAGATTGTGTTCTGAAAAATCCGTGCATTTTTCAGGATCAGGTTTTAACGCGACTTTCAACAGGTCTTTTGTAAATGTTGAGAGTATGTAATTCTTTCGGTTCGATTGTCTCTTGCTACTGACCTACATGTAAAGTGTAAATACTGTAAAGAAATGTTGCGTAAACGCTGATTTCGCAATTACTGCAGCAGGTTTTCTCATTCTCAACGTTTTAGTAAATTATATGTTTGTTTAGAAGTACACGAGAAAGCAAGTAATAGATACTTATGCCTAATGATCATTTTATGATATCGAACTGATAATTACTGCGTACTAATTGACGTTTACATTTCATTTTATTGCTATTGCCGTACTACTGGCAACCCTACTTCCATCCCAATAACTATCTCTATTATCACTTTATTACCTCGTAAGTCTATAATTTTCACCTCTCGACTATTTCCATTTTAATCCATGCAACACTTTTATGCGTGCCGTCAAATTTCCCAGAACAACAACAACAACAACGGCACAACCATCAATCTCAGTCCTCCCAAACCGACCGCCGAGCGAATCTAATCCCATATCTCAACCGACCTCCTCATCCAATCCTGCAATCCTCCTCGAACCCGGCGCGCGCGCGTGCGCACTACTTTCACAATGCCGATAATTGGCAAGTATATCCCTACCTTCTCTATACCTTCTGACCCGCATTCCCCATAAACCCCGATTTTTACAAACCGCCGGCGCGGCGAAGACAGCGGGAGAAACGTATTCCTTCCGCGCTCGGGAGTCACGAAGCCGGTAAATTAATCGCGCGGCAAAAAGGAGAGAGAGAGAGAGAGAGAGAGAGAGAGAGAGAGAGAGAGAGAGAGAGAGAGAGAGAGAGAGAGAGAAGTAGGCGCACGAGCGCGAACGGGTATGAATATTGATGAAGCAGGGATCAAGTGCACGTGGCGCGTCGTCGTCGTCGTCGTGATCGATTCCCTACGTGCGCCCGACTTTCTCTCTCTTAAGAGAGAGAGAGAGAGAGAGAGAGAAAGAGAGGTTCTTGGCGAGACGATGAGTTTTTCGGGCTCTCTGACGCTGACTCGCCGTGGATTAGTTAGGAGGGAAACGTCGAGAGGTTGAGATGAAGGTTTTGTAAATATTGAATATCGTGGATGGGATTTTTAGGTGAGGCCGGTGGATTTAGTAATGATCGGTGATGATATCTTTTTGAAGATTTGGAAGAACTTCGCTCCTCGAATTTTTTTTTTTTTTTTTTTTGTTAATTGGGTTAAATGGTTTATCTAGCGTGAGAAATAAATTATACGATCGGTTTAGGTACTTCTATAATGTTCACTCGTAAGTTTTCTTCCTTTCATGAAAATGATTATTAGCTCTATAAAAGTAGCGTTTATTTACTACTCGAACATATAGCTAAAAACAGCGAACTATACGTTTCCTGGCAGAGATACAAATAGGTAACTGTTTTATTTATTTTACATGTGCGTTCTTCAAATGATGGGTATATAAGTATAGTTAGAAGCCTCGTTGATACAAGTTAATTTATCAATACCTTGGTATCCCGTAACAAATGTACATAGATATGTCAATACATATTACGTTATTATAGGTGATATTTAACGACTGTTTGAAAACCATGGAGTATAAGTCTGTGGCTTCCACGAATAACCACTTATCTTCACTTTTCATTATTTCGAGTAAATTCAGTTTTTAGTTTCGCATCGGTGTTCTAAATCAAGACAAATGAGATTGAATACAACACTGCATCTATGGATACTAATGAATACTAATCTAAATAACATATTTTTTATCATAGTAACTAGACCAAATAGCGTTCATGTCTTAAAAAACGACTTTCACTTACGTGGTTATTCCGGGAATAAACCAAAATTGCAGTGGAGTTATGTGGGTTTTCCCGTCTCAATGGTAATTATATATTGTTTTTTTGGCAACTACGTGATAAATATGAACTATCGCTCACGGGAGCTTGTAAGGTACTCTTTCTAATACACACTGAGAGAAGAATATTGTTGCTGTTAACATATTTATCTATATGAAATACAACTATTTGACATATTTAAGGATAAAATGTGATATTGTAATAGTTACAATATCTACACTGAAAAAAAGGTATTGAGCTTACAGCAATACCGAGTTCACAATACCGGATGATGTTGTAAGAAAAATATTGGAAGTCACAAGAGACAAATGTTAAGTTATATTTACAAAATAAGGGATTGCTCTCACAGGCTAAACTGAGTTTAGTTGTGAGAGCAATACCCGTGCTTCAAATTGACAAAAGTTATGGTTGACACACAAATACTTTTGGTTCCTATAGCCATACGCATAGCTATGGATACCACGCATGACAATGGAGATAACCTTTAACTATTTCCTTGATTTATTTTGAATTGTACTTATATTAAAGTTATAAGCCTCACCATGAGTAAACTTCATTTAAAAACAAGTTTAAGATTAAAATAAAAAATATTTTATGTCCATAAGTAGTTTCACAGTAAGATGTTATCGTGAGATTCGGTACACTGAATCTTTCCAGGGCCGAAACCACAGTACAGCAATACGAGTATAGTTGTCACAGCTATACCGTATCCGTATAGGCCGGACATCAATACTTTTATTGCTGTAAGAGCAAGAATATTGTTATATTTCATATACTTTTTTTTCAGTGTATATTAACTAAGAGACATATTCAGATTTGAAAGAAGCTGATGGTAGAAGTTCTTGTAAATTGTAATTTTTGAATCTAATAGCCAATTTTCTACCAGGATGATGTTGTTATATAACAAAAAGGTTTGAAAAAGAAACTCCATTTAGTTTTTTACACCAACGTTTCGGACATTTTTATTGTTTATGTCCCTCATCAGGATGAACACTAACAATGTCTGAAACGTTGGAGTAAAAAATAAATAATGTTTTTATTTCAAACGTTTTTGTTATAAAACAACATCATCCTGGTAAAAGATTGGCCATTAGATTCAAAAACTACTATAATAAGCATATCGTAACTATTACGATATCAATTTTCTCAGGTAACATATTGAAATTGTTTATGAGAACATGGTAACTTAACTATTAACATGGCATTATAACTGTTACAATGCCTATATTTGGTCATATTTAAACATATGCATGTTAACAGTTACAATGCCATGTTAACAGTAAACAAATCCTTTTCTCAGTGCACCCAGCTTGCTATGGGTACACTTATAAGAATAAGGAACGTCAGTCTCTCTTATTGGAAAAGTGGAGTTGTATCGTTTTTCCAGGATATTGGATGAGAAAAAGTGGATTTATATGGTTTTTATTCTTAAAAGACTTAAAAGGGATTTATTCTTAAAAAATTGAGATACGTGGTTATTCCAGGAAAATGTTGAAAAAAATGGAGTTGTAGCGTTTTTCCTTTTGTTGATTCAAGACAACGAGTGCACTTTCGTAATTTCGCAGATAGGGCATAAAACCTATTTTAAAAAACACTTCACTTACGTGGTTTTTCCAGGAAGCCACAGAAACATACCTCCATTGAATACGTCGATTCTCTTCACAAAAAAACCGTATAAAAAACAACGAAACTGCATTAAACCCCACCGAACAACTGAAAACTCCCTCTTTCACCACCCCACACTTTTCCATTCAGCCTAACATGCGCCTCCGATCGCTGACCACCATCATCCCCGACGCACAACGATGAGGACAATCAGGTTCGTCCTCTGCATGTGGCAGCAGCAGCAGCAGCAGCAGCGTCGAATTTCGCGCGCGTCGTCGTCCGTGGAATAGAAGGGGGGAAGGGGGTGGATGGTATAGTTATACATCCGTGTTATTGGATTGCCGCCTCGAGGCGGAAACGGAGCAATTAGTTCTGCACACGCGCGGCATTTAATCGACGAGCTCGAGTCTACTCTCTCGTGTCTATGCTCTCGATTGCGCGCGCGCGTGTCGCTCTCTCACTCTCCCGTGTAGTGATCTCCTTGTCGGTATAGTGATGCTGGACCGGCGATGCTGGTAGGATGATTTTTCGAGGGAATTATAAAAATTATATTGTTGGACGTTTTTGTAGGTCGCGAGGAGTAATTCGGGTGGTCTTTGGTGTGGAAAAAGCCTTTCGTTGCGAAAGAATAACGATTCGTTGTCGTTCACAGCTGTGTATATATACCTTTGAAACAGTTCTCCGTCGAAGTACATATATAACTCTCCCGTGTAGTGATCTCCTTGTCGGTATAGTGATGCTGGACCGGCGATGCTGGTAGGATGATTTTTCGAGGGAATTATAAAAATTATATTGTTGGACGTTTTTGTAGGTCGCGAGGAGTAATTCGGGTGGTCTTTGGTGTGGAAAAAGCCTTTCGTTGCGAAAGAATAACGATTCGTTGTCGTTCACAGCTGTGTATATATACCTTTGAAACAGTTCTCCGTCGAAGTACATATATAACGTGAAACATATAACGTGAAAAATACGCAGTTGGAGGGAGAGGTGCGATAATATCCCTTTTAGAACCCGAGTAAAAAGGGACCATTCAGAGCATTAGCAAAATCTTTTTTTTCCGCCACCAAAGTGCCACTCTGCAGCAATTTAGCCCCGCGTCTAAAGATCCTTCCCCTCTTAGTGCCTCCTCCCAACCACACTCAATAAAAGAAAAAAAAGAAAAATTCTCTCCTGAAAATCGCTCGTGACCTCGCAACCGCGAACTAAATAACTCCATCCGCCCACCAAAAAAAGCTCCCGCAACCACCACCGCACACGGCGCTCTCAATTTTTCGCAATCCCCGCCGCTCGCTCCAAGCGAACGCGAGAGTTTTGATTTCGGCCCTTTTTCGTCCCGGCCCGCATCCACCACCCCCGCCATCCATCGTCCGTAATTTCAGGCCGTACGTTTTTCCCCGCACCGCGACACGTACACCATCCAGCCTCAGCGTGAGCGATACTAAATCAGATTGAAATGTCAGAGCGTCACACCGCAGTAAATTTCGGTTGTTTCGCCCGCCCAGGGAATACATCAGCCGGCCGTGCAACGTGCCAGCCAGCCGGTTGTAGCCTATCTAGCCCGGGGATGCGAGTCCCAGACGTCTTGCCGGGATATTACCTATTTTCTGCTCGCCTAACCCTAATAGAATCGCTCGCCTCTCTCCCTCTCTCTGTGTATTTGTGGGCATATATACAGAGTATATCGGACGAGAGAAACGGAAGGCTGCTGCGCTTTATATTTATGGAGCGCTTCTTCTTTGCCGCGACGAGGAAGAAAGTTTTCTTGGGCGGGGTGGGTGAAAAAGGACGAAAGGAAGAGAGATAGAGGGAGAGAGAGAAGGAGATATAGACGGGCTACTGCTAATTAGCCGGCTATTGAATTGCAAAAGTGCAAGTGTAGTGGAGGGTAGAGCATTCGGGGAAAACGGCACAGCGTTCGTGCGCACTTATATTCGCGGCCAAGTTTTAATTACGATGAGCCGAGGCAGCCGACGCCTTTTTAGAGTTATAATCATCCGCCGCGGTGAAAAAGAAAGCCGTCGCGTCGTCCTTCGCGGACTGAATCAAGAAAGGACGTTAAAAGGACCGCGGCGGCGGCGGCTGAGAGTTTCGTGTGCATGTATAGATAGTTCGCGCGCTTTGGAAACTAAAACTCGAATATAACGAGCGACCAGAGGAAGGAGGGTATATACATATATATCTGGTCCGCAAGTTTGCCGAGCGCGGATTGGAATATTTCGTCGGACTTTTACGAAAGTTTCGTATTAAAATCCAGATACGCCGAGCGCACTTGTTGCCCCAGCGTGGATGGAGGAAAAATGGGATCTGCGCGAGGAGCGAGGAGAATGAAATCTGTTTGGGATTAAGTTTTTTGTCAAAAGTTGGCGAATGATTGGTGAGGTGCATTGTGGGTGTTGGGTTAACGTTTTTTTCTTTTTTTTAACCGTGGGTGGGAGTGTGTATAAGGTGTAATTTTTCAATGGTTAAGGTGACGTTTTTGTGTATAAATTAAATAAATTTGTTTTACAGAGCTTGGTAAATATACTTTAACGTTTTGTCTCGGTTCAAAATGAACCCTTTAAATTTAAATTGAGAAGCGAAGATTATTGCCCTTTTAACAAGTTATATTAATATTAATCGTAGGAAGATATTTTTTGCATATACACATGTTTTCCATAAATTAAAAACAAAATATTCAACTTTCCCACCAAATCATCCAAAAAAATTACCCCTTGAAATATTCCAACCCACCCTGACGCTTATCGACACATCCGCTCTCAAAACTCATGGCGTCGCTTTAATCAACTTCGACAGAGTTATTTATGCACACGCGTACCGCGTACGCGGGGCCGAAGTTCATTAAAACGGGCGTCGACACGCTTTCCAATAACGCGCACGCGCAGGGTGACGATGACGAAGAATTTGAAATGCGCGCGCTGATAATTTCACCCACGATATTCAGAGTCGAATATTTTCGCGCCTCCTAGACGCACACGCCCCGTCTAGGGGCATACTTCCGGCATAGTCAAAAAGACGCAGTGACGTGTCACTATCTACACTTTCCTGTTTTATGCTACTAATTGAATGTACGGATTTAAATTAAACGCGCATTATAATTGCCGACGGCGCGCGCGTTGTGTTGAACATTATTACAACCAATTTCGTTAATTAACGCGACGCGCGTCGTCGTCGTCGACGTTGTTGTTTTGTCTGGATATAACGAAAAACACTTGCCTCTTCATTATCGCTCGCGCGCACGTACTGTCTCGCCTCTCTTTTTCTTTTTACGTAACATTTGAAATTCGGGCGGCGATGATTTAATGGTCATTGAAAAGGTACTCTTTTAATGTAATAATTGGGATTAATCGGGGCTTTCGCAAGAGGGCCGCGGGAATTCGTGCGCGATATAGTTGATCATTTTATTTTCGCCATCGGTCGCGTTGTAATTACTTTTTCACACCTGTTATTAATTCTGGTGGAATTATAAGTATAATAATGTCGGTGGGATAAGAAAAATGAATAAAGAAATTTTTTAATGGTCGATTGTGTAACACCCTACGTATAAATATAATAAAGATACGACGTATTGATGAAAAATCAGTATTTAGTTGTAATTAAGGTATGAAAACGAAAATACTTTGAATAATTTTCAATAACCAGGGGTGGGAGGGAAAGGCAATTTTTAGACGATTTACTATATGAAACTGAAGTCAATCAAGGAAATTTATTTAGTTCAACACGCAGTATTGCACATTATGCTGGATTTCGAAACTTTGAATCACAAATCACAACCTATATGATGTCATGTTCATTTTCAAATTACTTACGCTTCATTGCGTGCAATTTAAAAACAAAATCTTATACTTATTCTATTAAAGATACAGGTATACACAAAGAAAAGAAACCGCTACCAATTTATAGGCAGTTGGCTTCCCCAAACTAATATATTAATTCTATGTGAGGAATTTATAACTTTATTGTTGAAAAATGTGATACATATATATTGTACCAGTGTAACTACTATTTGTCGCCGATTCTGCCGAGAGTAGACGCACGCATGTATGTCTCCCGTCCTCAGTATGTGCATGAGTATAGTTCGCGCTGCTCTCCCTCTCTATCACGGAAAGAAATTTGGAGTCGCTACAACTCCGAGAAAACCGAAGGTCGCTGAATATAAGCCATGGCGAATTGAACTCTAGATTGGATATCGACGGCTGAGCGGAACAAGGTTGTATCTCACCGCGCGGATGAAGAACATCGTAATCACACCGCGCGGACGAAGAACATCGTATCTTACCGCGCGGATGAAGAACGTCATATGTCACCGCGCGGATGAAGAATGTCGTATCTCGGTGCTCTTGCGGCCAGTACATGGCCAGTATACGTCGAGATACGATGTTTTTCATTCGCGCGATAAGATACAATGTTCTTCGACCGCGCACCGAGATACGACCTTGCTCCGCTCAGCCGTCGATATGCAGAGCCTCGGAGTTTTTCGGACATACCATAACTCGGCGTTGAAAGTGTGAGAGTTCCAACTTGGAGATTAGTGCGATACAGCCATTGGGCCAGCGGCTTTCCCCTCCAGCACGCGGCAGCCAACCACCGCGCGCGCTTCGTATCCCCAACTCCGCCCCACTACACCGATCTCCAAGTTGGAACTCTCCCACTTTCAACGTCGAGTTACGATATCCCTTATATAAATTGAGCATTCGAGATAATCTATTTTGCCCTCGAACGATTTCGAAATCTCGAATAATCGAATCCGTCTCGAATCTCGAAAGGAAAGAAACAAAAGACGAAACAGTGGCGCGCGTAGCGCGCTGATTAACGCTAGTCCCTTATATAAATTGAGCATTCGAGATAATCTATTTTGCCCTCGAACGATCTCGAAATCTCGAATAATCGAATCCGTCTCGAATCTCTAAAGGAGAGAAGCAAAAGACGAAACAGTGGCGCGCGTAGCGCGCTGATTAACGCTAGTATCCGAGAAATTTGACGTTCTGTACGTCCAAGCCTACGAGCGGGCACTCCAATTCAGCACTAAGTAAATGCGAAACTTAATATCTACAAACACCGACACTTTCTGACATCATAGAAGTCTAACGATGGAGTACTTTAAACGCCAAATTTCCGTGTACCGCTGTACGCCAAAAGATGAGCACCGCGCGCGTAGCGCGATGAAGCGTTGTATAATAGTTCAATAAACCAGTCTTTATATTATTATTGATTCTCTGTCTTTATCACTATATACTGATCCACATCGCAACATTTATATTTATAATTTATAATTTATACAATATTTTAATGCCGAAAGAATTTTCTTTTAAACTGTGGATATTTTCAAAATGAAAACTTCATCCCTGAAAATCGAGAAATTGATTTTAAAAAATAAAAAAATCGACATAAAAGAAAAACTAACCTCAAAATCATACATTATTTCTGTTAGTCAACATTAAAAAAAAAAAAAAATCTATGAATATCACTATACAAAACGCATCATGATATTTACCTCAAAGTTATGTGGAAAATAAAAATTATTTTTAACGATAAATATAAAAGATATTGTAATGGCATGTGTTACACGGGTAGAGTGGTTCGAATTTTTTTCCGTACCTAAATAATTCCGTACGAAATAATATACGAAGTGTTAAAGGTTTATACGTTTATTGCTGACTTTTTAAACCAGAGCGAGACAGAAGTATACCGTGACGCGACTGGAGACTCGATTTTGTCTGGTCCGACGTGGGACTGCGGGCTGGCGTGAAGGCGTCGTCGGAAGGTCATTCCTGGCTTGTCCTTACTCTCTCTTATATCTTCGGCGTTTCGTACCCTCTCGTTCTGAGTTGTTCCGGGTACTCTCTCTACTCTTCGTTCCCCTATCGTTCGGTCGTATTCCTGTTGATAGGTGGGCGATAATCCTGCTGTAACTGTTGACCCGAGTTGTCAGCACTTATCTGGTGTGTCGAAACGACGTTACGTGCGTAATTCCTCTACACTGCATACTTCACCCGATATTCACCCGTAACACATGATATAATTGTTTTATTCAGCTGCTCTCGATTCGTATAGAAGTCGGTGCCATGGGAGTCAATCTAATCTGACTATACTGGAAATACTGGACCTGCAATCTGAAAATCCATTAACAAATGTCGAGTTCACGGTTCAATTTAACTTTACCGCATGTCGGAAACATGAAATAATCAAGGTAACTAGTCAGAACTTTGTTATAATACAATTATGAAATATAATAAAATTTAAAAATAAAGTATTATGTGTTATCAAGTTTTTTAATTCAGTATTTGAAAAATCACAAAAAATCACAAAAACTCTTAAAATTTAGCAATTCAAAGTGGTTTTCCAATTTAATAAATTATTTAATCAAAAAATTTTAATATTTGCAACTCTTTGGCCCATAACTGCATGAATTTCAAGTAATTTCGGCCCCGTTCCATGAAAACCCTGTTAAAAAGAATCATATGACAATCACTTGATGAATCACGCCAAAAAGTCAATTGATTTTTATATGATTGTCATATGATTGTCATATGATTCTCATGTGACTCTCATGTCCCCAATTTATTAAATATATATTGAAATAATTTTGTATAATTAGTCAATAGAAAATTAGGGAAATAAAATCAATGGAAATGATTTATTTAAATCTACTATAATACAGAATTCAGGAGCGGCCGGTCTTAAAAACCAAGGTAAAGAATTTAACGGAAGCAAATGCTATAAAAGGCTTAAAGGTTAATGGAAATATCCAAAACAGACAGGTAAAAGCAGGAATTGGTCAAGTCATCATAAGCACATCCAACAAAACAAAATTTTGATACATGGAATACCATGAGGAAGGATGTTTAAAAAAACAACAACAAAAATAGTACATTTCGACACGGGGGGGAAGTCGATTATTTAGCTGGTGTGACTTTTGCACGAGCGAAGCGAGTGCGAAAAAGTCACACCACCTAAATAATCGACTTACGCACTAGTTTCGAACGGTATTTTATACCACGAGCGCCGAAAAATCATATCAAAGTTGTGATTTTGAGGTTAGAGTGGTATAAAAGACTGTTATGTGTATCTACTCTTTTCATTGTCCTTTTCCGATTATAGATATCTTAAAATTATTTTAGCCAGTAGGTAGATTGCTACATTCCAAAATATGATGTTCGTCATCTAAGAATTCGAATCCAGCACAATCCACAAAACGATAAATCCCAAATAACGAAACTCTCAACCTCACAACTTTAAAACCACCCAAATAACAATTATTAAAATCCCAAAATTATTCCGAAATTAATACAACACAACGATTAAAATCCACCTCCATTTACCATTACCCTCTCCCCCTCCCCTCCCATAAAGATTACCCCGAAAGCCGCTCCCTCGCCTAGACTATCATCCCCCGCGAGCTTGCCAGCCGCTTTTCATCCTCGCATTCATAGCCGTATCTCCGTATCTCCGTAGCTCTCTCTCTCTCTCTCTCTCTCTCTCTCATTCACTCACTCGGCCATATCTCACGATAATACAGAGCGACGCTCGCTCGCTCGCTACTACTGGCGCGGCTAAAGGGGATCGCGCAAGTGGAACAGGCGTTGCCGCAGCAGCAGCAGCGAGCGAGAGAGCGCAGCTGCCGACGAAATGGACGATTGTCGAGAATCATCGAGTCGAACGGGACGACAATGATCGATGGGGTAGGTAGGTGCGCGCTCATGCTGCTGCTGCTGCTGCTGCTGCCTCTCGAGGACAATGGCAATCTCCTCGCGGAGGTAAGACGCGCGCGCGCACACATACATCTCTCTCTCTCTCTCTCTTGCGCGCGCGCGCAGGCGGGCACTCGGCACTCCGCGGAAATTGCGCCGGGCTTCCCCCGGCTCGTTAAGCTAATTACCCGGAGTCGTCGCGAGAGCAGAGTATAGAGAGATGGAGGCTTTTATACGCGGCGTTGTGTCGTAATTAATAAAGGCGGAGGAATGGCAGCAAGGAGAGAGAAGAATTTCCCCGGTGCGTTGAAACGCGCTGGCTTTCGTTTAGCCGTGGCTGATATGATGAAGAAGGGGGTATGAGCGACGAGTCGATGGAGCCCTGTCTGCATGCGGAGGATATGGAGAAGTAATGTGATTTGGGGTATGGAAGAATGGGTGGTGGTGTTGTTGCGTTATAATGGAGAGGGAAAGAAATTTGGGTTGTCGAGATTGATGAACGTGATGTACGTCAGTTTTAGTTGTAAAGTGTCGTGTACGATGAAGCAAGCTGTTGTTCGTTTTCTAGAAGGAATTTCGATAAAATTTATTTCTAATTCAAATACAGCGAAAATGAAGTTTTTATTTAACCGTATAATCATTCGTGTATGTAACACGTAAAAGTATACAAAATTGTAAATTCCTAGCTTATCATGTATCGAAACCTATGTATACGCATCATTTTTATTCCGGAATCCTATATACTCACCCAGTCACATTCGCATTTTCCTCATCGTAAGCTCGATCTCTATATGATACACTTCGATAAATATATATCCTCCCGTATCGGGCATTAATTATCAGAAGATACACGTACTACTCTATACCGAAGGAAAATATACGCTCGCTCGGGATCATACCGAATGCGCATTTGAGCAGGAAAAACAACCGCAGATTCTTCCTCCGTTTTCTTTTCCTCCTCTTCCTCCATCTCCGCGGCGTATTTATTTATTCCGCGAGTACGATGTGCCCGGCCCTCGAAACTTTAGCATTACCATCGGTCGCGTCTGGTTTTGATTCCGCTCGGTCGATCAAATTTGCAGAGCGCGATATATGTAAATTTAATGAGGACGGCTCTCTCTGTGTGTCTGTACATGTGCGCGTACGTGTAACGCGATGGGGGGAGCGAGGAAAGAATGAATACAATTTTAAGAAATTCGGGATACGAGGAACTGGAGGGACGAAGTCAGTCGCTCCGATGCGTTCACTGAAACGTCGCGTAATGTATGTGTTTCAGAATTAAATGATTGAACTTTAATGATTGCCGCTTGTAAATTGGTAATTTATTGTTCACACCGCGCAGCATAAATTAATTTCGTGCGTTTTTCTGTTCGCGGAATTTCATTTATTTATGAATATATTGATATTTATTCCTCGTTAAACCAATGACTTGTGAATAAATATATAAATTTCATTTGATTATATACTTTTAGCAGAAAAATAAAATCAACCCAACCGTAAAAATTCACGTATAATACGAAATAACATTCATTATTATTCTCATTATCATTACACATCATCTCCTTGACATCTTGTTTTAGTATAAAGATCATTTTCCGCAATTACCCTGCACTATTCATAAGCTCCAGACATTTTGGATTACAGAAACTCAGGCTGCGTCCCGTTCCCGGCGAGTTCGCCTCTTAATTGAAATGCATGTGCAAATATTTAGCACGAGTCTCGCAGTCTATATATATCTCTCTCTTCTCTCTCAACCCCTTCAGAAACGCATCCCTCCAAGACGACGACGACGGCGTCTCGTAGGAGCCAATCAGCGCGGGGCGCGCGAAAACGAACTACGCTCGAGTGACGCGCGCGGCTGATTGGTCGCAGGTGTGCTCCCGATTATCGGGGCGTGCTACCCTCGGGTTACTGACCAGAGGGACACTTTGTCCCGACACGACAAAGTCCACGCGCAGGAGACGCCGGAAGCCGGAAGGAGCGCGAGCGTCGTTAATGGAAAGCCGCGCCCCGGGGAACTTCCAGCTTGCAGAAGCGAGAGCGGAGCTTTGTTGACTGAGGGAGGGAGGGGGGGGAGAAAAATCGCGAGCCTTTGTCAACGTTTGTGGCAAAGGATTGGTCGGGTGTGAATTTCATGGGGCGGATGGCGTTCGGTGTTTGTTTGTGATGCGCAGGTAGAGGAGTGATAGAGAGGTGGATATTTTTAAAGAGCTTGCGGATGGGCGAGTGAGTAGTGAAATTGAGAATCGATGGATATATTGGTTACTTTATTGAAACTTTATTTATGCCTGGACTAGTAGTTATAATTGTGGTGTGCTGTACATAATGCGTGATTACGTACTTGAAATACATTGTACGATACAAAATATATACGAGGATATTTTTTTTTCTCCACACTTAGAGGGTTCAAAAAATTAAAAAAAAAATTTGATGGCACACCTTCGCGACAAGTTTCTTCTCATTCTATAGGTCATAAAATATACGAAAAAACTCGTGAACATTAGAAAATGGTCTTGTAACACCGTTTTAGAAAAAAAAAATAAAACGTTTTTCTTATGGAAATTTAACATGGGAAAAATGGACGAAAAGTAGTCACTGATGATGAGCCAATAGTAAGCTTTTAAATGTGCCAACAAATATTCTACAAAAAAGCGTTTAAGTAGAAGAAAAGAGCTTTAATTTAAGCTAAAGATCGTTAAAATCGGTCGGTTCTGCGCAAAGTTACGTGCATTTGAAAATCGCGAAAATTTACCAAAAATGAACAATTTTTCCCGAATCCACGTAATTCAATAATTTTTGGTCATTTTTCGCGATTTTCAAATGCACGTAACTTTGCGCAGAACCGACCGATTTTAATGATCTTTATCTTAAATTAAAGCTCTTTTCTTCTACTTAAACGCTTTTTTGTGGAATATTTGTTGGCACATTAAAAAGCTTACTATTGACTCATCATCACCCTGGTAGAAAATAAACCAACTCGGATGGCTTATCTACTAACTGTTGGCCAATAATTTAGGCCAACGAATAAGAAAAATATTGACCAACGGTTAACCAACGGTTGGTGGACTATCAATCAATAATAAAACATTGAGTAACTCATAAAACAATAATAGAAATTAATAAGAAATATAGATATGTAAAAAGATTTTGATACATAAACAATAATAAAAATTATTGTAATGCATTAAAAAATATTTGAATGAAGTTGGGAGTAAATTTATTTGAAGGTTAAGTAGACAGCGTAGCACGTGGGCTATGCTCCGAAATTACTGTCCGCATCCCGCTTTCCGCAAGACAAGCACACATGCACATAAATACACATATATTACATACACACGAGTGCAATCGCAGGTTCATGTGTTATGTATAGGTAAAAGTATTTTCCGCCCTTTAACCTCAAAATGCCATCTTAAATGTCATTTTGCGGCCTCGGACGGAAAAATACGTTACTGAAACGTGGACGTAAGAGAATTTTTACCTCATGCGACGTTTTTCGGCCGAGCGAAGCGAGGTCCGAAATAATCCTCTTCCGCCCGCGTTAGTAATATACTATTAACTGCGCAGACTCATACGAGTCACGTGACGAGATTGCCGGGATCGCGTGGTTTTGCTTCACTGTAAAGGTCAGATGGTAACGGAGCACCGTGTAGAAAACGGAGCAATACGAGTACGAAGAATTTATGTAGGATACTTTCAAATTTTAAATGTAGAATACCTTTTATGTAGGATTCTTTCAAATTTTGAATATAGGATACTTTTAAATTTTAAAAAATGTAAGTATCCACCTGTACATGTCCTGACTTACGTCAAAAAGTCACGCACACTACACATTAACATGCCCTAACCTCAATTTGAACAAACAAAACTATACCCGTTACCGATTTAACCATATTTATCTGAAGAAAAATACTATTAATATGTGGGTTTTGATTATTCTATGAATAATACAAATTTTGAGAGTTTTATTTAAATAATAAGTTGTGTAAATGATTTTTATTTAAGATTTTTAATATTAAGCATTCATTGACCAAGCGCAAGGGTGATTCCGTGACGACATAAGCGGTATTTATCGCTAACTGTTGGTTAAAAGGTTGGCCAAATCCTTGCGATTTGGCGAACGGATGACGTACGGTTAGTTACAATTTCTACCAGGGCAGTGACTACTTTTCATCCATTTTTCCCATGTTAAATTTCCATAAGAAAAATGTTTTTTTTTTTCTAAAACGGTATCACAAAACCGTTTTCTAATGTTCACGAGTTTTTTCGTATATTTTATAACCTATAGAATGAGAAAAAACTTCAAATTTTTTTTTTAATTTTTTGAACCCTCTAAATGTTGACAACAAAAAACAACCTCATACATCAATTATCTCTTGTTGCTATTATGATTGACATTAAATATCATATTTAGCATTATTACAATTGTTTATATTTATTTAACAAATGTAAACTCAAATTACATTACATGCATTTCTGACACGCAGTTATCGATCGAGCTTATTGTAATTAGATTTACATCTTGGTGGTCGTATAAATGAACAAAGATTCTTCAATTCTCAATATTATCAAAAGTATAAAATAGAAAATGTTATTCCCACTTTTTCTACAATTGCTAAAACAAATAAAATACCGTCGAGACTGACGCATCAAAGTATTAAGTTATTTGTCTTAGCGACACTAAATTCTCGAAAGTAGTTTTAATTGTGTTTCTCTCGTGACACTAATCTGTTCAAAGAGTAAAACTTCTTAACCGAATTACAATTTCTTACTATACTAGTAAAATACTACTTTTATGTATGCACATAAAAGTTGTTTTCTAACTCGTATAACTTTTACCTCTCTCAAAATGTATAATTTAAATGAATTACGATAAAGCTTAAGCAGCTTGCGACAATTACAAATGAAAATAGGGGCTACAATCTTGTATATTTATGCTTCCCAAATCACCAACACCGCCGTTTCTCGCCTCTTCGCGACCTCTCCTCTCGTCATTCCCATTTAGCACAGCACCCACGGCATTCTGCCTGACAATGGCTTCTTTGCGCGGCACAACACCTGGATCAGGTGCTGGACCGACCGCGTTTTGCAGAGTCAGATCGATACCAACTGGATGCAGCACCAAAATGCTTCCCAGTTACATTTTACGAGCTGGGACTTGCAGCGGACCGGATGCGTTCTCCCCGAAACTAGTTACATTTTGCGCCGCAGCAGCACCCACCAAAATTTTGCACCGTATCGACTGTATCCTGTACACGGGGAGTGGCATCCCCGGCCGGACGTCCTTCTTTGTTCTGCAACTCGACGTGCACGTTCTGCAAAACAGAATTCCCATGTAGCACGGCACCGTTTTGGATGGCATCGCACGCGTACCGTATAGGACTCTCGCTGCATTGCGCGTGGCGTTGCTCACGTTTCGCGCGTTATGGCGTCGGTTTCGCGAGATATCTTCGGGTGCGATTTGCACCGACTTGCAGTCCCGCCATATGTCCATCACGTCCTTCTCGGAATTGAAAATGGACTTGAGCACCGGTCGGTCGGGGGGGGGGGGGGAGTCCAAAGTTTAGACGATCCACTTTAGAATTAAAGTGAACTCTAGACGTTCTCCATTCCGACATAAGCTACTGCAGATTGTGCAAAATTTCGAAATTCTAAATTACGAAAATCATATTTTCGAATGTGACAATTCACCTACTGTCCGAAACATCGAATTTCATTTATAGAATTTTAATAGGGATACAATAAAGATATTTCGAAATACATCATTAGAAACAAGTTATATTCGTTTTAAAATAGTATTGATGAAATTTGATGTTTTGGACAGTAGGTGAATTGTTATTTCGAAATTTAATTTCGAAATTTTGCACAATCTGCAGTAGCTTATGTCGGAATGGAGAACGTTTAGAGTTGACTTCAATTCTAAAATGGATCGTCTAAACTTTGGACCCCCTCCGGACGGTCGACTATGCTTTTCGTATCCTCGTAGTCCTTCAGCACGATGCCGAGACGATGGCCGTTGAAGAATTCCCGCACACGATTGGCGTGTTTATTATGTGCTTCAATGTGCGTCTGTATTTGAAGCCTCTCGGGCTGCATTATTGTTGGATGCCACAGGTTGGTTTTCTATTGTGAGAAATCAGTTGGGGGTATTTAAATTCTAATAGAGCTTTTGATTATGTCTTACCGACTCTCTGACGACGTCTAATTGATGATTTTTGGTTCCTCTTGTACGTGTTTTATCTTCCTTGCAGCACTTTTCTTCTCACCGTGCAAATTTTCGTTTAATCTCTTGCAAAAATTTGCTTAAAAAACACGCAAAAGTTGAAAGCGGATCGTACACGCCTACACAAAGGAACTCCGAAAAGGTGTTTCTAACGCGAGAGATCTGCTCGACTATATGAAGCTGCCAGAGCTCCCGAGGAACTGAAAGTTTTAAATTGTCCCAACCGCTTGGCATGATATATATAATGACTAGCGTTATATTAGCCAAATAGTTCTTCATTTCCCGCAGCTGTTTCATTTCGTACATTTCGCGTAATAACATACGAGTAGAGCATATTATGAAAATAAAGCTTTATCCATTGCACACCTGCTTTGACGTATATTAATTGAATGTATTAATATCAAACGAGAATGTAAATGTAAATATGGAGCTAGTATTTCTAGGCAATTCTTGATTGAAGTGTTTATAACAATAGAAATTCTATTCGAAACATTTCATTTTACAGAAATGTTGTGTACACAAGTAGCAAATTAATGTCATAATAGTTCATTTCGATATCGCACAAATCAAATTTTCATAAAATTTGCAAATTACTGAATTGACAAATAGTAATATTTAATATTGCAGAGCCATAATTCAAATTCGTTCAATATTATAAGTATAAGTTCTTGAATTATTTCCGAATAATTTTCAAACCAATTTACAAAACTGAATAACGGTTATTGCAATTCCCAGAACAATGCGTATTTACGCAATGTAATTGCATATCGATAAATATAATAAGTTTATATACACCAATTGTAATAAGTGTATTATTATTAACCGTTTCGCATCAATAATAATTATCACTGTCATTCCGGCAGTACGATTAAAATAGCAACAAAAAGCTGAAATTGCATATGAAATTATTAATAACATCGAGCTCGTGAATTGTTCCACCATATATTTATATAAATTTCATTCGTACTAAACCCTCGACTGCATTCATTTTTTTTTTTTTTTGACTCGCTCTCAACCATATCCCTATAATATTATACAATCTAACAGAATTATAAAGATTCCACGGTGTTGCGGCATTTAAAATTTATGGCAATTTAGCGACTCTTCTCTTCACAGTCGAAAAGATATTAAGCCAGGGCTGCTCGCATCCTGCGGCGTTTACGAGTAGAGCCGTAGAGTGCGCGAGACTGCCGCGGTATGCATACTGATACGACTTCCGCGCGCGCGCGCGTGCGAAAGTAGTTGGCTAGGTATGTATATATGTATATAGAACTGGTACCTACCCGCCGGCGCAAGATGGAAAAGTCGACTGCGGAATCTGTTGACTTTCGTCGCGAGAAAGAGATATAGAAGTGGCGCTCTACCGGCGGAGTAAAGTGCTAATCAAATTTATCGCGTTGTCTCCGAGTGCTTTTTTCGGTGGGCAGACGCGGGAGGATGTTTATGAGGTGGAGTGGATTGAGGTTGTCTTATTCGTTCAGTTTATTTTGGGTTGTTGAACGTGGATCTCATAACGTCCACTTATGAATGATTTAAATTAATTTGGATAATACGTACAGTGTGATAATTTAATCTTAATTTCTAAGAATAGAAATATACTTGAATTATGAGCGGTTGAAGTTATTAAAGTAAACAAAGAAAATAATGTGACAGTTTTAATTATGCATTCATAAATGTCTGTTTAACTATGGAAAAGGGGGTTTAACTTTGTAGATACAGTCTACCTTATATGTTTGACTAATGAGATAGAAAAATTTAAAATTAGTTGGTTCTGATAATTTTTTTTGCATGTGCAGAGTGGCACACAGAATCCATCATATAGAAAGTTATCCAAAATGAACTTAGTGAAAATGTTTTTAATAAATCCAGTACCCGTATGAAATGTTCTTCCTCCGAAAGATCTATTTATCCAATTTTTCGCTACGACGAAATCCACTTGTTTATATTTTACATATTGCCGATATAAAAAATATACATTTTTTGACACGCCGTGCGTAAAGTACTACTTTTTCGCACGTTTAGGTTTTCAAGCGTGTGCTAAAATAGCACTTTACGCGCGTTGTGTCAAATAATAATGTTCGATACTCGTATCTAAATTACTATTGTCCCCCCCCCCCCTTTACGAGGATTATGCGCATAAAAAATGAAATGGACAACGTTTTCTGATAAATGATTTATTTCACATAATCTTAGTGATCGGTGTGAATACAATTCACCATTGCCAAATCTTTCCCTCCGCTGTCGCTCTTTTATTTTTAACATTTGTTTTTTGCGCTGCGCGTTTGTTGTGCACACGACTTTCAGCCCAATCTCACTCTCATATTCTCTCTCTCTCTCTCTCTCTCTCTCTCTCTCTCTCTCTCTCTCTCTCTCTCTCTCTCTCTCTCTCACTCTCAAACTATTTCGTTTGCGAACCTTTGTTTTTTGCTATCCGCCGGTGAGAAAGCGTCTTTGCTTTCTCGTTCTGTATCCATCCAATTACGGATCTACAACGTTCGGGGAGGGAAAATGCGGCCACGGACGATCCTCTTCGATCGCCGCGTACGCGACATACACGTCCATTTCTCGACGTGTTAGGCTTTTTCACATAACGAATGTACAATTATATTGGTACGAGAACAACTATACTTTACAGTAAATTTTTCTATACTTATAGTAAATTTTCCTATATTTCTAGCAAAATTTCTTATAAAGTGTAGTAATTTTTTACGGGTTTTCACAGTCTGTAACAGCTTTCTCAGACAGTATAATAATTTTTACAAACCTTTCTCTCTCAGTGCGCTATTTGATGAGCGCGAGCCCTTTTCGTGAAAAACAAGCATTATTTTTGTCAACCCGCATTTAACTATTTTTATCACCACCAAAATTACCCCCCCTCCTCCCAGCCGAACTCTCGCAGTCACAGCGGAAGCAATCAATCGATTCGAGCCTCCCTATTAAACGCATGTGTGTCACCAGCTCTATACCTGCCCCCTCATTATCTCGGATTAGAAAGTGGCCCCTCCGCGCAATATAACCCTCTCAAAATTTCGAGTCCGCGAGATTTATGCGCGTCCCATAAAAAGCCCCCCCGTAAAGCCCTGTACTTAGGCGCGCTTTATATGACGAGCGAGTGAAAAGAAAGGCGATAAACGTCGCACTTTACGGCGTGCAATCCCATCGGCGCCCGAGACGTAATGAAGATGCCCTGCTCCTCCCGACACGTGTGTGTAAGTATAAATACTTTACGACCTTAATATATATATATTTTTTTTATTGTCACAGCTGCTATCGATCTGGCATTCTTCTCGTGTCCCTTCGAATTCCTCGTGCGACTTTTCACATATCAAAAAGAAAAGAAGGGGCACAGAAATGCTTCGTCTCTGGATATCTCTCGCGCTCGTAAAAAACGCGTGTCTTCTATATACTTCTCTTCCTCGGCGGCAGATTGCCAGGGGGAAGGCTGGCCGAGCGAGCGGAATTTAAAAGAGATCCATTATAAGTTCGCGCTCGCTCGCTCGCTTTCTTCGTCGTCTCTTCCATGGATTTCCATTAATGGTGATAATTGCGCGGGAGGTGTCCTCCCACGGCTAATTTTCATGATAATTAACTGGCGCGCTCGCGCTAAATCATTTCGCTTTGCGCGCGGGAGAGCACTTTTTGAATTTCCTCCCCGACGAACCCCCCGCGGGACTTGTAAATACGGGAGCGGAGATTGGAGAGTTGGCTGCTGGTTCTCGTTACAGTCCTTTTTTTGGTTTATCAAGAGATGACGCACAAAGAGGAAAGTTTAAAAGGAACGCTTGAAACTCGTGCGAAATTTGGGTATTGAATTTCAGTTGTGGGGAATCGTTGTCTGTTTTTAGAGGCAAAGGGATCAGCATAGCGTGGATTTATAATTGGAGTTTCTATAATAAAACTTTATAAAAGGGTGCGGAAAATGTTGCAGGATGGTATTAACGCATTAACGCGTGAATTTACAGGCGCGGCCGTTATATTTAGAATTATTATTGTAGAGATTTTACACGGTTGGCACATTTAGATATTCGCGCGCACGCGCAACAAGTTCTGAAACAAATGTGTATTAAAAGTTCAGTCGGCGTGCTTTTATTTTAAGCGCGAGCGAGCAAGAGAACGGGAGAGTAGAGATAGGGAGCTCACTGGCTCGAAAACCGTCACGCGTCGAGTAACTTTACGGGCAATCGAACTTACTCTCGCTCTCTCCGCGCGCTCAAGCTTCTCTCGACTTGAGAGGCTTTTCCAGACGTTAATATAAAATTGAAGAAGCTTTTCTCCGGCCTTTTTAAAATAAGTTATTATTTCCTTTTTTGTAGGCTTCGCGAACAAAATGTTTACGGTTGAGGTTTCATAATTGTTTGAAGGTAATGTTTATCGGTACATATTTTATATTACGAGAATGTTATATAATAATTATAGTATGAAGTTTTTGTGAAGAAAATATTGAAAAGTTTATAATCAGCTTTTCACTGTCGATTAATGAACTTTTTATACTTATTTTGTTTACGAATATGTAAATGACCAACATTTCACTATTTTATTTTTAGAAAATACAAGTTATTATTCTTAGATATATTGTTAGAGTAACGTACTATATATAACTTAAAAAAAAAAAATAGAAAAAAAATTGCGTAAGAAAACTTTTTTTTTTCTTGACAAATCCGCCACTCTGGTGCAAACAATATTAACTTTTATCAAGCAATTTTTCTCGTTTTATATAAACCCGACCGTTTCCCAACAAAAATTATAAAAATTACGAGGATTTCAATAACTTCCATTATTTTCAATACGCACCTTTTACGAAATAACAAATCCGCCACTCTGGTGCAAAAAAATATATTAACTTTTATGGAGCAAGTTTTCTCGTTCTATTTACACCCGACTCGGCATTAAATTCACAACGCTATTATTAAAACAAACAAAAATGGCCGACGTAAAAAACTGCATAAGCCGTTGAAACGAACGAACGGCCCTCGTAGAAATATAATCACTGCAAATCTCCAACCCTTATCCCTCCCCCCCTCCGACCCGCAAAACAAACCTTACAAAAACTCTCGCAAAAACTTTGCTTGTTTATTCGTTATTTATCTCGCCGCGTTTACCCATCCCGCGGGCCGTTTCGCCCGCGCGGGGGTAAAAGCTTCGGTCCGACGCGTTGACAAATCCGAGCAGATTAAAAAGCGTGCCAGCTCACCTTCCCCACTTAGCCAGCCGAGAAAATAACTCCAAATTACTCCGCTTATTTTCCTCATCAACGTTCCTTACTTAAGAAGGCTCGCCTTATACGCTCGCTCGCCCGGCACTACAATCCAACATACCGAACACTTCGCCGAGTGTCAGATTGAGCAAACAGCGCCCGTCCAAACAAGCGAAACAAGGACTCCCGCCTCAAACTTGCTCAGTCAGACGTAGACTACTACTGCAACTACAAGCCGCGGAAAAAGTAACTTCCTCCCTCGCTGCGCCCCGGCTTATCATCATCAAGCCGAGACTCTCTGGCGTTGAGCTTGCCGCTGCGGGAGGGCGAGGAGGGAACGACGCGCGATAGACACTCGAGAGCGAGAGTTGCGCGAAGTTAGACTTCCTTCCTCTGCCAGCCTCTCACGGACCATTGCTTTCGCGCGCCGCGTCAAGACATACACGCACGCGATGGGCCACTACTACCGCCGCTTCTCCCTATTATAGCGAAAACAAAGTCGTTATGGAGATACGCTTGTATCGACATCTGCTGCTACAGTTTCGCCGGCGGCTCTTCTTCGGAAAAGTGCTCGATTGTGCGCGCCGATTGTGTCTCTGGCTGCGTGTCTCCGCGGATGCGGAGAGAGAGAGATATATATCTGGGAGGAGACAATGTCTTGCGGCGTATTGAGCGAGGGAGGATGCGGAGCGAGCGCGCGAGAGGCTTTTAGTCCTGGACATGCTATACGCGATAATGGGCCTCGGTGTGTGCGCGTGCGTGGGCTGTATACAGGAGATGTGTGTGTATTATACGTGCTTGTACGTTTGGTTCCTAGGGAATGCATTGACGGAATGGCTATAATGCCGTATACGCCGCGGAATTTTCCTCAATTATATAGGATTGTCGTTATGGTAATGAGGCTTATGTGCGCTCGATTATGTACTGACGATGGAGAATTATCCGGTGTACAATGCGATGCAAAAATGGTACATACTCCTTAATTTCACGATTTCTGTCGAAGTTAACGAGACGATTAAACACATTCGTCGCTGCCGCGCGCTGCGCTCTATATATATACGAGCGCAAACATTGCGGCGCCCGAGGGACAAGATAAACGATGCCATTGGCAATATCCATTCGCCTATTAATTCCCAAAACTTATACTCGCGCGAGTTGAGAGAGAGGGAGGGAGACGTCAAGATAAAAGCCGCCTTTATATACTTTACCGTCACAACCGCAGCCGACGCGCAGCATTACACCGGAGTGTATTGTCTGACTGCTATGCCATTGTCTCTCTAAATTCCCATCCAGTTTCGTGTATTATACACACGCATATATACCCGGGGGCTCTTTCCGCGCAACGAAATTCAAAATTGCGAATTCTCATACGTATATACGCGCGATACAGTCGAAACTTCGCGGAAGTTCCTGACTTTTGTCCCGACATTATAGAGTTGGGAAATGTGCACCGCTTCCGCGAGCCCTCTAATATAGATACAAGTGCCCTATGAGTGTGCGCATCATATATGCTTATTTTGATAAGGTTTTATTTGAAGTTGAACTTTTCAATACGTCTGCGTCGAGCGCCTCAAAGCTCTCATTAATTAACCAGATATATATTATATATGCGTATGTGTGATACTCGCCGCAACCACACGAGAGAGAGAGAGAGAGAGAGAGAGAGAGAGAGAGAGAGAGTGGCATCACGTGAAAATAACGGTTATTAGCAGACCACGCGACTCGCTCTATGCGCAAACGCGCATATACACTCTGCATTAGTCCACACTCTAATCCAATTATATCCCGGAACCGTCAAAACAACTGCGCGACCGCAGCAGCAGCAGCAGCTTGTCCACTTTGGCTGCTCTCTCTCTGCAGCCTCCCGCGGCGTTATGCGACCACTCATTAATCTAATTGCATCGATGCAAATTTATTTCACTTTTGTATATTATATATAGTTTGTAGCTTGATGTGTTTATGTGTGAAATAACAGCGGCGGGGTCATGGGATAATCGGGATGAAACGCCACGACGGTATGACAGCAGTAGAGGTGGCGGCAGCAGCAGCAGAGACAAACATTGGCCGAGTACCGAGGTAAACAGCCGGCCGATCGTAAAATACCAATACGGAGGACGCGCGTATACATCGTAGTGACGCAGAGAGAGAGAGAGAGAGAGACAGAGAGAGAGAGAGAGAGAGAGAGAGAGAGAGAGAGAGAGAGAGAGAGAGAGAGAGCTTGTCTTGCGCATGCTGACGCTTGTATGGTGTGTATAGGGATGATGTGTCGGGTAGAGAGGCTGACGCAGAGGAGAGAGGAGGTGCAGGATTATTAGGATGGTTTTTGGACGACTGGGCTGATTTGTTGGTAAGGGGCGAGAGTTGTGTGTGGTGGGCGAGGGGAAGGTAAGTTGGCAGTGATGTAAGATGGGGATGAGGTGGAGATGAGGAGTATATACGATTCTAAGGCAGGGAAGATGCGGTAGGAAGAGGGTCGCCTCGTTTATTAGCTTTCGACGTTTGCGTCAGATTTGATATGCGCCTTTGATCGTCAATGGTTTTCTTTTATTTCTTCTTCGGTAAATAGAGTGATACTTATGGGCTATATGAAAGAAAAATATCGCAACGTTATTCGAGCGATGAAGAAAATTTCAATGTAAGGGGATGTAGGAACGTATACACCTAGAGAAAATTCTTGTAATTACGGTTACTATAAAAAGTACTGGACTGTATGGTGCAATAATGGCACAATCATTAAAAAAATAGCAAATGATGACGTGTTTCAACTATATTTTTGTGGCTACCCGGAAAAACCACGTAAATGACAAGTTTTTCAAAATAGGTTTTATGCCTTATTTCTTATCTTCAAACAATCCTCTATCACGTAATTGTGACAGAAATTACGAAAGTGTACTCGTTGTCTTCAATCGACATAAGGAAAAACACTATAATTCCATTTTTATTCAACATTTTCCCGAAATAATCACATATCTCTATTTTTTTAAGAATCACTCCCTGAAAAACCACATAATTCCACTTTTTTTTTTTCGAATAATTCCCGAAAAAAATATATAACTCCACTTTTTTTTCATCCAATATCCTGGAGAAACGATACAACTCCACTTTTCCAATAAGAGAGACAGACGTTCCTTATTTTTATAAGTGTACCCTGAGCAAGGTAGGTGTATTAGAAACTGTAGACACATTTACCCCTACAAGCTCTCGTGAGGGGTAGTTCATATTTATCATGTATAGTTACTGAAAAAAGAAATATAATTGCCATTGAGACCGGAAAACCCACGTAACTTCACTGACATTTTTATTTATTCCCGGAATAACCACATAAGTAAAAGTCGTTTTTTAAGACATGAACTCTATTTGGTCTAGTTACTATGGTAAATAATATGTGTTATTTAGATTACTTAATATTCATTAGTATTCATAGATGCAGTGTTGCGTTCAATCTCATTTGCCTTGATTTAAAACACCGATGCGAAACTAAAAACTCGATTTACTCGAAATAATGAAAAGTGGAGATAAGTGGTTATTCCTGGAAGCCACAGATTTATAAGTTAGAATACAAACACCATAAAATTTTTGCAAAAATTAATAGAAACTCTTATTATTTTAAATATTAGAGACATTTATAAAGAAAATCTTTTATAGCTATCTTTTAATATTATAATACAACTTTCCGAAAAACACTACTTATATCGACATTCTTCTACTTTTCATTATTGATTTCCAATTTTCATTTTTTATTTAGTTTTCTATGTCACCCACTGTTCTTTAACTTGCTATGAGCGCAGGTTCGGTACGATAATTTTGAAAGATTTTGAATAACGTGAAATCTGTAATCTCAACATCCCTTTATTTCGAAAAACACATCCTACACAACGTGTGCGTTCGCTCAGAGAATAAAAAACAATAAAGCCTTCAAGCAATATTTGACTACTGTAAAGTATAGATATGTAACAATTAGTATCAAGTAAAACGAAAAAAAAGTTTATTAATTAGAATATGAAATTGGCAATAATACAGTGTGGACTTTCAAGTGACTCGGACTCGGCGCTCTCCCGCACTATTGAAGCGTGTTTGCCCTTCCTCTTCCTCAGGCAGCAGCATATATATATACCAGGCGCTTAAAAAAACTACAGGCGACTGGCGCTGATTTTCCGTGTTCTTTTCATTACTTCACTAGGTTGTATTTCCAGGGCTCGTGTCACATCTTCCTACACACTCCAGCTGACAAAACGTTCTGTTTCAACGAAATATCAGATCAAGGATGACGGAGACATAATTATATCATTATACGCCGAGGGAACGATGATATCACAGAATGAGGGATATTGAAGAATGGTCGAGTTTCGAGTTACTCCCCTCCCGGAACGTCGCAAAGGCTACCGGAACGTTTCGATCTGCCTGACAATTACGGTCCTCGAGTGGTTATTCATATTATACATATGTGCAAATCCGCGGACTAGAGACAACAACTAGGGTACAAAAACGGAAAAAATTTTTTTTGAGGGCACACCTACCACATAAGGTTTTTTCGGTTCTTTGAGGGTCCCCCAACATGAAAATACTCGTGTACACTCATTATCCGTTGCCAAACTTTTTTGCCGACGAAATCAATTTTTCTTATGGAAATTTAACATGGGAAAAATGGACGAAAAGTAGTCATTGATGATTAACCAATAGCAAACTATTGAAGAGGCCAAACCAAATTTCACAAAAAAGCGATTAAAGCTGAAGAATAGAGCTTTAATTTGAGATGAGAATCGTTAAAATCGGTCGATTCTGTGCAAAGCTAAGTGAATTTGAAAATGGCGAATAATGACAAAAATGAGAGATATTTTTCAAACCCACGTAATTCTTCAAATTTTTGTCATTTTTCGCCATTTTCAACTTCACGTAGCTTTGCACAGAATCGATCGATTTTAACGATTCTCATCTCAAATTAAAGCTCTATTCTTCAACTTTAATCGCTTTTTTTGTGAAATTTGGTTTGACCTCTTCAATAGTTTGCTATTGGTTAATCATCAATGACTACTTTTCGTCCATTTTTCCCATGTTAAATTTCCATAAGAAAAATTGATTTCGTCGGCAAAAAAGTTTGGCAACGGATAATGAGTGTACACGAGTATTTTCATGTTGGGGAACCCCCAAAGAACCGAAAAAACCTTATGTGGTAGGTGTGCCCTCAAAAAAATTTTTTCCGTTTTTGTACCCCAGTTGTTGTCTGTAGTGCGCGGATTTGCACATATATAGAATGCGCGTCATTTTATTCTCATTCCCCCAAGCTGCGAGATAGTGCGTTAAGAAAATGTCAATTCTCTAATGAAAATGGCATATTCCGAAGTCGCAGCATGAACAAGCAGCGGATGCATCATACAATTTTCCGAATCTCGACCAACTGACGAACTTGAAAAGCATCACGATAAATCAGCCGCACCTCGTATATAGATACGATGACGAATGAATTCGCGAAAAATCATCGCAGCCCTCTCACGTGCGACAATATAATCATTCCCACTCACTCCTTACATGCGCGCGGGCATCGATCCTCCCCCACATGAACTTTCGGCTACGGACACTGTCCCTCCTCCTCCCACGCCCGCGCACACTTGGCATTCCGCTCGGGCCGACTCATATCCTTTTACGAGCGCGCGCCCGCTCTTCCTCCGCGGAGTTTGACGCAGAGGGCGACTTTGTAATGGATACCTTCGCGCGCGCTCGGGGAAGAAACTTTCCTCGACGACGACGACGCCGCGCGTGCGTGCGTGTGTAATTTTGTTTATGGCTGTGGCAATTGGCGCCGCGGCTTTATTTGCCGACGAGTGCAGCGCGGCCTGTTCTTTTTTTTTCTTCTCTCGCGAGTGATGGCGCGAGGCTCTCTTGTTAGCAATCGTTTGAAATTCAGAACGAGTGAAGACGTTGAACGTGGTGCGCGCGGATGTGAGGAAAGTCGGACGGGTTTTAAAAGGGTTTTAACGGCGCGCGGTAAAGGTATAGCGGTCGGGTGTGGATGCGAGAATGGGAGCGAGAGGATGCGGGTCAACTCGGTTGTACTGATGCGGTTAATGTGTAACGTGTGCTTTGAAACGTTGTGCCTTTTTTTAATAATTTGCTGTCTAAAGTTGTATTAGTGGCTTTTTCTCACTAATTCAACTTTAGAGAGTGGAATTTATCTTGGAGTTTTACTGCATAAATCGATCGAAGAGGCGATTAACAATGGTGGCAAAGGTTGATTTAATTATATTTTGGATATTTTTGGGGATCTTCGCGTACCTTACGCGTAGAATGGCCATTGTACTAAAATGTTTCCAATAGTCACGGCGCGGCACTGTGTCATCTCCGCGCGGTATTGAAAATTTTATTTCTTAGGTAGTAATATTTGTTGCGTACCAGCCACATATCACTAAAACCTTGAAGCTCTATTCATGTATGCATTTACGATGAAAACGATCCGACACGATATCATAAAATATGTAGAAAAATCGTAAATCGCGAACATTTTCTCAAACAAACCATTGCAACTTTCCATGTATTAATATCTAACAAGAGAAGCATTTGGTAACTGCTAGAAAGAAAAAATGAAGCACAGTGCCCTAATTAATCCGTATAACGTGACGGGCAATAAACGTGAATCGCTGTGTATTTAAAAATTCCACGATTCTTTTTACAGCCGATACACGACGGATACATAAAAGCGTACACACACACATATAAGCTGTACATTGTACGTGATGCCGTCGTACATATTACATGCTTTATATCGATACATCGGGTCGCCGCATTGAGCCCTTCTCACGCCACGGGCTGCAGAAAGAAAGCAAAGAAAAGCGCGGCCTCGTGTGGCCGAGCGTATATAAAAAAAAATCGATCACGCCCGCTGCGGCGTATTATTCCTAACTAGATCGCGGCCGCGTTGAAGAGCTCGATGGAAAAACAGCTTGTCTGCGCCTTCCGTAGTAAACCTTAGGATCAAGTTAGTAAATCCTCAAAGTTGAAATAGTCGATTTTAAATTATAACGGCGCTAATTGTAGTGTATTTTTATTAAAATTACGTATTTCATTATTACGATTTTCGTTTTCTTTTACACTATACACATTTTACCAACAACCAGTTCGTTGCACAAACTTTTTAATGGCTACGCCAGAAGCTCCCGTAAACGAATCACAAAGTCTATAAAAAAAAGAGGGCCAGTCGCCCGAAAATGACTTCATTTTTACCGTCAATAACCATAAAAAACCCATTAAAGAAAAGTCCATTTTTCGTTATTCCCGACCACCCCGCTGCAAAAAGGCCAAAATAATCCTCGCGCCCTAACAACACCCAATAAACCACATCCGCGTGCGCGCGTGTCAATTGGCTTTTTTCCCGATCTCACCTCGTCCCCCTTATCAACCACCTCCTCCTTCCTCAGCCTCTCTAAAAGTTATCTCCGCGGGGGTAGGGAACGGGCATCGAGGGCTTGCTTTACAAGCGGCCCGCGCGCGACTGCAGCGCTTTTCACTTTATTATTCATAAGTTTTTACGAGCCGCGCGCGCTCGGTGTAAGTTTTCAAGAAGTGAAAGAAGGAGAGTGCCGTTGTCGGGAGCGAGAGAGGAGAGCTTTATGGCCGTGTGCCGGGGCTATCTGCGCGCATTTATCTCGCGCGCTACTTTTTCTCCGCAACGAGGAGATTGCCGCCGCCGCCGTGGCGTTGTGTTTTAGCCGGGGGTGGAGTAATTATTTCGAGGCGCGCTGTAAAAGTAGGGGTTGTGACGCGACGCGTCGGAAAATTTTTTGAAGAGTGTGGGTGGGTGTGTGCGTGTGTGTAGCGCGCGCAAAACTGCGATTGAATATTGCTTTAAGAATATTTATTTCATTTACATGGCAATTGTGTATTGGATGTAGAAATTTCATCGAGAACGCGAAATTTTTCTCTGCATTGTGTACACTGAGAAAAATATTTTATCAAAATGTTTATATTTAACATGGCATTGTAACTATTAAAATATATATGTTAATAGTTACAATGGCATGTCAATAGTTAAAATACCATGTTAATATTAAACATATTCTTCTCTCAGTGTACTTTGAATTGGGAAAATAGTTCTATAATCATTGGATTAAAGAACATTGCTGCGGTTTATTTTGCTTGATTTTTTAATTTCATTTGCATGGAATTTGTGTATTTGATATAGAAATTTCATTGAAAATGCGAAATTTTTCTCTGCATTGTGTACTTCAAATTGCGAAAATATTCAATATTCAATCTTTGAATTGAAGAACAATGCTGCGATTTATTACGCTTCCGAAAGAATTGTTTTGCTTTGTGAACGCAAAGCTTTCGTAAAAAGCTGTAAAAACCATACCAAATCAATTTTAGTAGATAAAGACTGGATTCGGTCAGATATTAAATTTTATTGACGAATTTTTTGCGATCCCAAAAATAAAATTTTTCTAAATTCCATTTTATTATACGCTTAAAATAATGATATTAAATCTCCTTTGCGCAGTAAAATCTGCAACTAACGAAAAACTTTACATATTTCCTCGAAAATGAATTTCTTGGATCATGACTTTCAGTCTCAGGCAAGAGTGGTTTCAAAAAAGTCGAGTGATGCCTGGAAAAAAATTTGAAAATTTCTGCCAAAGGCGACGGTAAAAACGGCGTTCACGGCTGCCGAATAAAGTTAGTTTGAAACTGTTGAGTTTTGAATAATTCCATGCTTACGTATGAGATTTTCGAAAAAAAAAATCTCGTCATATGCTTTTTCTAAAACCCTTCTTATAAATTATTAAAAAGCGAATATGATTCGAGCGACAGGACGAATTGACGAGAACAGAGAATCTAAAAAATCTCGTTACCCGCGTCATCGAGTATTCACGAACACGCCCTCGGCCATCGATTCTTCCCCCCGAAGACTACGTTCTCTCTCTCTTCTTTTTTTACAGCCCCTCGTAAACCGGCGCGCCCATAAACAAGTACGAAGAACTCTCTCGAAACAACAAGAACAACACCAAAAATTACCTCGGAAACACGACCTCTTTGATGTTTTGTTTTTTTGTTAATCTCGCAGAAACGAATCACACGCACACACGCGACCCTCTTGCACCCAGCTCTTGCGCGATAACGCGAAGGAGGCTGGAAAAGGCAGTAGTAGCACAATGCAATTGATATGCAAAGCGTCGCGCGAGGAGGAGCGCAGCTGGCACAACAAAGTCCAGGATATTAGACGTCGCGCATAAACAGAGAGAGAGAGAGAGACGTTTTCTCTCTCTCGGCCGCCTCGGGCCCCGTGACAATTGCAAGGAGAACGCGCGCAAGACGCCTCGATATTCGCTATCCGTAAACAAGGAGAGATAGACGCCTGTGCGCGCGCGAGTGTGTTCTAATCAGTTGCCTCGAGAGCGGTGGGCAGGGTGGAGTGACCTCTTTTTCTCGGTGAACGACGCCAAGGGTTGGAATTGATCGGTTCTGCGGTGTGTGTGTGTGTGTGTGTGTGTGTGTGGCTGGGTAAAGGAGATGAGAGAAGAGCGCCTGTAGCAGACGCCGGACTTTGATGGGTGGGTAATCCGAAGGATGCGCTACGTGTTGGCTCGGAATTCAAAGCAGCAGTGGGGTCTTTTTGTAATACGAAATTGGTGGACGGCGCTGACTGGTTTTTTAACTGGAAATTTAAAATTTAAGAACTCAGGGTGGGTACAGTCGCGTATACTGGGGGGTTGTCGAATTATAGCGTATATAAGTGTAACGGTGAATAAGTTAAACTTGGATAACAATATTATGATCCGCTAAAAGATATAGTAAAATTTGGAAGAAAACGTGGATTTATTTGTTTTATTGCGATTTTTAATGCAAGTTAATCATTTTCTGTTTAGAGCACGAAATGCATTTTTCAGTTAATCCAAAATTTTTCTCCATTCCGAGAATTTTTCCAAAACGAATTTGTATTGACGGTAACTCTCACGGAAGCGGCATCAAATATGTAAGTCATGCCCCTTACTCATTTTCTATTCCTACAAACAAGAAGGACCCTTGAATTCTCTATCTTTTATTCAGATCAGCATCTTTTTTTAGGCCGGATCCCTTATATTAGATCAGCCGGTCATTTCAAGTTTCGCAATTTCGGTCACATAGATATTCATGAAAGATGAAGTTTCAACTTTTTCCGATAACTCGATTTTTTGAAATTGAAAAAGCTTCGGTGAAATTAGCAACCATGTAGAAACTTGGAATTAAAAATTATTAAATTTATAAAAATTTAGTTTAAATATAATTAAAATTATAATTAAATTAAAATTAAATTTTATAGAAATTAAAATTTTAGTTTAAATATTATAATTTATATTATAATTAAATTAAAATCAAAGATTAATATTATAATTAAATTAAAGTTTTGTTTTATTTTCATTTATCAGCAAGTTTAGGCGCGCTGCGTGGCTCTTTCATTACCTTCAAAATATTATAAATTTATGATTTATTTTACTTTTTAACATCCGCAAATTTATCCAATATTTTTTATGACTTTTTGTTGAAACTTGGAGTACATTTATTTTAGGTTATTCCTACAAAACAAAAATTTATCGGTTAGAAAATGTCTCTAATCGGAACGATATTTATAATCCTTCATGGTTTTAAGTTATTAATACTATATTTATGACTTATATTTTTAGTTTAAATATTTCATAATTCCAAACTTTGTATGTTTTATTTGAACCAACCAGCGGTAGTTATCACCTAAAACGATTTAATTCGATTTCTTTTTGAAACTTTCAGCAAAATTAATTTAGATAGTAATAAGTATAATCTTCAAAGTTGAGAGTGATTTACCGTTTACTTTCTGAGATATACTTGTTCAAAATTTGGCCTTTTTTTGCATAATTATTATTGCGGTTAATGGCGTTGACAAAAAAACATCGTTAATATGACAATATAAAATCAATCATATTAAAAAATTTTAATATAAAATCCATCGCTATAAATTAATTAGATTCAAAAAATGTTGAAACTTGGAACAAAACTAGTTCAAATATTGAAGAATCAGATATTTTAAATTGACAAAGATTTATCGCTTAGTTCAAAAGTTATGATCATTCAAAGTTTGAGGTTAGCCGAAACTTTGAAATGAATGTAATTTTATTTTCAAACAAATAGATCCGATGGTTGTAACTAGACCTATTATAGTTACTACTACTACTTCATAATAAGAAAAACTTTGTTACACATGTATACCACGTTCGTCAAATGTCGAACGTCGATGTTTTAACTTACCTAGTTGGGATATAACTAACTACCTTGAGGTAGTACCGTCAGTATAGAAATACCGTTCAGATTTTAATAAAACTTAATATATACTGGTAAATATTGGTCCAAAAGTGACTCAAACAAATTTTTATGGGGCTAGGGTAAATATGAACAAAGTTATTAGTATTTTCATTATCACGAATTTAACACGGTGTCTTATGACAAATCGCTCTTTTTGTAGTTACAATTAATTATTTTGTAAAAATTACCGTTGTTTTTATTGAGAATTTTTGTAGTAAGAGATAAATATTTGAAGAATATTTATCATTTTCGAAAACTATGATTAGGTAGATATACTTATTAAAAAAAAATTAATTGAAAGCAAAAAAGTCACATTTAACTTCAAAAAATAAGTCAAATCAGCTTCTGCATGGAACTTTTTATTAATAATTAGGACGAATAGAATTATTTAAGGCCAATGCACAATCATTATTTTGTGAATATTCATGTATGCAGCTTTACTTTCTTTAGCAAAGTATATCTCGTGAATAAACAAGAAATAAAAAGTGCGCTCATTTTGACTAGAAGCTAACGTCACCGTCAACCAATCACGGGCTCCTTTTACGAACTTGACCAATCGCAAAGGTTTTATTTCGGTTTCACATTTCCTTCATCATTGTTTTAAGACAAGATTTATTAGCCCTTTGCAAAAACATAGTAAAGTGTTATTTGATAATGTATGTAATCCAAAATCATAACAAATAATGTTTACACCACTCTAACCTCAAAATCATAACTTTAATATGATTATTCGGCTCTCGTGGTATAAAATACGGTACGACACTCACTTCGCTCGTGCGAAAAATGTCTCCTGCGGTAAATAATCACCTTCCACACCCGTATCGTAATGTACTATTTAATTTTTGTTTTTACTTACTATGTCAGTATTATCTAGTTTCTAAGTTTTTTGACTGTGATATCACAAATTAGGTTAAAACTTTGAGAAGACTGAAAATTAGTCGTTAACACTTAACAATTTCAATATTATATTGTACATTTTTCCATCTAATTATCTTATTATCATTTAACGAATTAAAACTAAATCATAGCGAAAAATAGCAGTCATAACTGCAAAAACAAAATAGTACGCGCGCGATGCGCGTTTGAACTTTTCTAGTTTCATATTATATTTTTTATTAAATTTACTATAGTATGCACGGATTCACGTAAATTTTCACGAATTCTTCTCAATTTCAAGATACGTATCCGAAACATTAATACTGCCGAATTTTCCACAATAAAAAAAGCCTATTTGAAAAATGTTCTATACTCGGAATGGGTTTAAAAACGGAGCGCATAACAATAATTTATTAAATTTACTATAGTATGCACCGATTAACAGCAATTTTCAGGAATTCTCAATTTCAGAATATTTGTTCGAAACTTTAATACTGCCGAATTTTCCGCAATAGAAATAAGCTGATTTGAAAAATGTTCTATACTCGAAATGACTTTAAAAAACGGAGCGCATAACAATAATACGCGTAATCTACTAATAAAAAATTATTTAAAGAAAGTATTTTAATCGGTAATTTAAATCGACAATAAAATAATCCAATCTTATCATGCAGAAAGTATTGCAGGATAACATAACTATAGGGTACTTTTTATTATTACACGCACAATGAAAGTACAATCAAAGGGCGCTGTAGCGAGTATAAGCGACGAAGTGACACGCGAGCGAAAGACGCAGCGTCCCACATACCTTTTCTAATCTGATCGTTCCTTTTAAATTCTGTTATTTATGCTACAATTTTTTTTTCAACAATAATTTTACACATGCATACTACATAATACATGATATATGATCGGAAAGTATTTCTCTTACTCGTGCATACGTTTTATCGTTACTAATTTTCATAACGTACAAAACGTAACAGCTGCCCTCAAAAAATTCCCTACATTATAACAATCACCAAATCCCAGGTATTTTAACCCATTGAACACCGTAGATTCCATAGAACCTCTTCATCACCCCAAAAACTCTTGTCGGCCATTGCGGACGCACACAGCCGAGATCCCGATCGCGACCGACGTGACCATTGCAGCTCTTGCCACTCCTCTGATCGTATATAGTCCCAGAGAGCCTCGATTCGGCCGCCACAATGATCGTCTTTTCTCTCTCTCTCTCTCTCTCTCTCTCTCTCTCTCTCTCTCTCTCTCTCTCACACACACACACACGCGCGCGCGCATGCACATGTATACGCCATGCACACGCACTCGCACACGTACACGCACACGCACACGCACACGCACACACACAGACTCACACAGACACTGAGGTTTACGGCTCGATCGGTCCAGCGTATACAAGGCGCCAAGGAGCTGCAAGGACCAAACGCGCCACCATTACATATTCAACGTGTCGGCATAGGTATACGCGCGTGTGTGTGTATGTGTATGTGCATCGGTGTTTTATTCGTAGAATAAGGATAGTTCATTCGGTTCTGATGGGGTGTAGTATATGAGCTGGTCGGAGTTATTACTGTATTATGCGTGTGTATCATGCTCGCATTATGCCGCTAATTAGTGCTTTGATGTGCGTATTATGAAATTACACACACACACACACATACACACACACACACACACACACACACACACACACACACACACACAGGCGCAGTCTATAATCTATTATACATAGGAATCGAGTAAGATCGTTGAATGCCAAAAAATCACATACAAATAGTACTTTACTTGACCCAAATAGATTTAAATCAGTAAACTTTTATGTCAAATTGCGATTGGTTTATACATATGAGACGTTTTACGTCAACTCTCCAAGCGCGACGCGGAATCGTGCCGGTTTCAACTCAATGCACCTAAAAAAAATGATGATCAGATGATTTCGATGTATTTTTTTGTAAGCTTTCTTATGGTGTTATCAGTTTTCCAAAATTGTTGTTTCAAAAGTGTTTGTTGAATGATATCTCTGAAAAATAAAAAAAAAACTTTCTAGAAAATGCCTATACCTATATAAAATTTCCTCTTCTATCGATCTAGGAAGTCAAAAAACATATTAAAAATGTAGTTTTTGAGGTATAGCACGTTTTATGTTTTTTCAAGGACAAATTAAGTAAATTTGGGAAAACTAATAACACCATCGGAAAGCTGAGAAGAAAATACATCGAAATTATCTTGATCATCATCTTTTTAGGTACTTTTTAGCCCTTTAAACACGAGCGGACGAAACAGCACGATTCCGCGCTCGCGAACCACACTTGGAGAGTTGATGTGAAACGCCTCATACGTATCTGATATTTTGGTGAAAGTCAAGGCATGTACAGGAAGCCGGGCCTGGACAGTTAACCTGACTTACTTCTTTTTTTATAATTTTCTTACGATTTTTTACACTCTCTGTATAGGTGCGGGGTTTTCTAATTTGGAAGTATCCAATGAAGTTTGGAATATTTAAGGTGGTCTTATACCTAATGGCTTCTCAAGCTAGAATTATCGGAAAAAAAAATTAAAATATAATTAATATAAAACAAAGTATATGTATTACTAATATAACGTACTTCTAATACAAAATTCTAAGAGATAAGTCTCTAAACCCATTTTATGCAAAATTATGTCATTTTAGAAAAATCAACTGGTGTGCAAGTTTTCTTGGCAGTCACTCAATCGATTTTGACGAGGCAAGTCGCAAATTACTTGGAAAACATGACACGAAGCTTACCTGTGGCACGAAGCTCTGGAATTAGAAAATTTCGTGATTAAGTATTTTTTTAATTGAAAAAAACTATAAAAATTCATAAAATTAAGAAAAAAAAGAATTTTTTTTTCAATTAAAAATATACCTATTTACGGATTTTTAAAATTCCAGAGCTTCGTGCCATAGGTATATGTTCTCCAAGTAATTTACGACTTGTCTCGTTAAAATCCATCGAGTGGCTGCTAAGAAAACTTGCACACCCGTTGATTTTTCTAAAATGTCATAATTCTGCATAAAGTGGGTTTAGAGACCTATCTCCTGGGATTTTGTATTAAAAATAAGTTATATTCTTAATACATATACTTTGTTTTACAGTAATTATACTTTAATTAATTGTTTCAGGTAATTTTGGCTTCAGGAGCCATTAGGTAGAAGACCACCTTAACAAGCATAAACAATTGATTTTCTGGCAACCGGTTAACATGTGACACTCCTTGTCACATGTTTGGACACAGCCATCCTGACCATACCGTATAATACACATGGCCTACATATAGTACATTTCGACACTGGTGCGGAAGGTGATGATTTATTACTTCGTATGACGTTTTTCACACGAGCGAAGCGAGTGCGAAAAGTCACACGAAGTAAATAATCAACTTCCGCACTCGTTTCGAACAGTATTTTATACCACGAGAGCCGAAAAATCATACCAAAGTTGTGATTTTGAGGTTAGAGTGGCATAAATATTATTACTCAGTCAAGAGTACCTATATGTGCACGCATTCTTACTGGCATCAATCCGGAGCACAACCGGAGTATTATGTTATATTTCATAACTTTAATAGTACATTATGTAACAAGGGACCAAAGTTGCAGATTATTCCCGCGGGTGAGTTCACTGTCCGTGCGAGCGTAGCGAAGCGAGGGCAGTAATCACCCAAAGGAATGATCGACTTTAGTCCCATGTTACATATAGTACTTTATTCCCATCGCCACTCTGGCTACTTCATAGATTTGAAAAGTTATTTTGTATTTATGTGTTATAATTTTATTAGTTTTAACCCAATTGACCATAAACGTAAAAAATTAGACTATGTTCTATGACCTATAGAACGAGAAAAAATTTATTGCGGAGATGTGCCTCCAAAGTTTTGTATACCACTCTAACCTTAAAATCATAATTTTAATAAGATTATTCGTCTCTCGTGGTATAAAATACTGTTCGAAACTGGTGCGTAAGAAGATTTTTAGCTCATGTTACTTTTCTCACTCGCTTCGCTCCTGCGGAAAACTTCACATGAGCTAAATAATCACCTTCCGCACCCGTGTCGAAATGTATACTATTTTTCAACTTTAAGTGTCGTTTTCCCGTAGAATTGCTCACATATGTTCTCGAATATGTCATGGCAAACTCGACGACATCGCCATCAGCATCACACCTCGGCTCCTCTCCAATCAACAATCGCGGCATTCATAAAAAATTCATCACGACAAATTGACTCGTCCGGCATTCGCGCGCCAAACTTTCCGCATTATTCGCTTTCGAAACTTTATAATTAGACGGCATCGTTTCGTCTCCACCCTCGCGAACTGAATTATCGCGTTATTTGCCTTTTTCCCTCGACTTTTCGAATTACACTGTGCGAAAGTTTGTTTTTATTCTCCGGCTTGTGATTGAAAAAGTATGGAATTTCTAATAAAAATTTCTAAAAAGAATTTCTAAGTAAAAAATGTATACTTATGTTGGCCTCAAAACGACTCAAAATGTTTTTTAAAGGTACACCTTTTGGACACGTTTTTTCTTTTTTCTTGTGTCACAAAGGATATGGGAAAAATCGCGTAGAATTAAGAACACATTCTTTTTAAAAGTTGAAATTTTTGAAGAAAATGGCAAAAAGCACTCTTTTAAGCCTCAGCCATTTAACCCAGAAACGTTCTACTCAAAATTTCAAAAAAGAAATTGAAACTAGAAAAAAGAGCTTTCATTTTATTTGCTGAAAATTAAAAAATGTTGAATCCTTCAAAAGTTATAAGAGTTTAAAGTTGAACGTCGAAAAGGTATAGAAATGCTCTCAAAGTTCAGGCTTCAACTTCAAACCCTTATAACTTTTGAATTAATCTACATTATTTAATTTTCACCAAAGAAAATGAAACCTCTTTCTTGTTAGTTTCAATTTCTTTTTTGAAACTTTGAGTATAACGTTTCTATGCTAAATGGCTGAGGTTTAAAGAAAAGGGCATTTTTGCCATTTTTCTTTAAAAATTTCAACATTGAAAAAATGTGTAACGAAGTCGTTTTTAATTGTACGTGATTGTTCCCGTATACTTTGCAGCATAAGAAAGAAGAAAAGAACGCGTCCGGAAGGTGTACCTTTAGCAAAAATTTGGACCAGTTTTGAGACAGCCGAAAGTGTAAATTTTTTGTGAATTGTCTCACATATGTATACACACACACAAACACACACCCACACACATGCGCCCGCGCGAGAAGGAAATGTTATATGGAAGTGGGTATAATCCGCGTTCTCGGACACGAGCCTCGGAAAACTTGAGCGCAGGCGAACGCGCGCGCATTGCAGCTAATACCTACCGAAGTTATAGTTTCCCTCGTGCGGCCTGCGTGCGCCTCGAGTTACTTACAGATCGACTTACGAGTCGGCCTGTTAGCGGATACTTCGACAGCCCGCGGCTCGCTTCCTTGGCACTGAAAATTATCGGGAAAAACAAATGAGTTGGGTGGGGAGAGTATGTTCTAAGGATTCGGAGCCGAGGGCAAGAGGGTCGTGCGTAAAAGCCCTATTATGAAGTGCGGCTTGTTAGCTGGATGGTCATTTCTACCCAATTTATTAGTTTTGCAATGAATTTTGCAAAGTGGAGGCTGCTTATGTAGGTTGATTAATTTGATTGATCGGGAATAAATAGCTTCATAATAAACGTAATTGTGGTTTTGTACATGTATGCGCAATAATCAATGGTATGCTTTGTGTAGTATATATAGCCGCATAAATGGACAACGGTGCAATTATTCGTTAGGGCAGTTATGTAGTAGTATCATTTTAACATCAATCATACACTGTTACATTAGCTTTGTATAGATAATTGATCCAATATTTCATGCTATTCACAAGTTCTGCCAGAAATAGACCGCTATAACCAAACAAAAAGCGTTAATTCATCCTTTTTAACACTCGCCAAAAAAATGAATGATACACACATGTACTTCACGCCTGATATTCCCCCGATAATTCTCACCGTAACAATGCCTACGTTTACGCCAACGCATCACACCTCCACACAAAAGTAAATCCTATTACCGGCACTCTCGCGTACGCGGTATTAATGCCTTAAGACCGAAATCTCGTATACGGTGAAAATTTTTCCCGTTTTGTTTCCCACCTCCTGAAAAAAGAAGAAGACGACAATTACATCCATTATCACCGGCAATCCATCACCTCTTCTTATTACTCTGATGATCTACGAGTCCAATATCACCGCGAGCCGATTGTGAGTTATCGGCGCGCTCTATCACAACAACCTTCACGTGGGCGACCATGAGAAAGAATCCGACGGGGCACGAAATTCGCCTCTCCCCCTCCCCTCCCAGACGCTCGGATAGATGGAAGTTAGCGCGGCGTATCCGCAGCACCGCCGCGGCGACTATTAATCAATCTTGGTCCGGCTACCACGTATACCGTACCACTGCAGCAGCAGCAGAGAGAAACTTTCCTGGAACTCATTTCCCTGATGCTCGCGCCGAGCTTTGCGTTATTCAAAGCGCGTTATGCGTCGGATCAGCCACGCGCGCGCGCGCATGTAGGTTCAGTGACGCGCGCTCGTAAATTTCCCGCGAAAAAGCCAAGCACGTGGCCGAACTTATCAAAGGATACGTGTGTACCAAGGGCCTGTTTTTCTCTTCATCCCTCTCTTGCCATCCATTTTTCACGCGGCGAGCAACAGCGTTTAGTTGTCGGAAAAGTTTTGGAAAATATGAAGTGTGTGCGTGAGTATAAAATAGTCCGCGGCGTGATGATAATGCGGGGTGGGTTTGATCGCGAAGGCGCAAGACGCACGTGATGTGCGGCTTGACGGAGGAAAGTTTTGAGCGATCGCCCCGCGCTCGAGTTTATGATGTGCTGTAAAAGTTTTTTGTATTACGGTGAGAGGTGGTGATTGGATATATAGGGTTCGGTTGGAATGCGCAGGAATGTTTTTAGTTTTTAATTTAATTTATTAGCGGGGGTGATATTGTGGGTCGGAATTAAAAGTATTCTATATTTAAATACGAGAAAAAGTCTTTTTTTTATGAAATTAGAACTGCGCAGCGCTGTAAATATTTTATGCCTGCTCTTTGCTCTTGAAATATAAAACTTCAGTTTATTGCTTTCACAAAAATCGTGCGTATGTTTGACACTAGAAAACAAATAAATTGAAAAAACTAGGGTCACTTCACTGATGAATGTATATGTCATGTGGTATTTTAAGTTATATGTATATAGAATATGTTTTGAATAAAAGTTTGAGAACGTACTGATCGTACTTTTGGACATTTTTCATATTTTTGACAGAAAAACAACAACCATGAAGAGAAATAAGGGGATGTTTTATATCGCATTAAAAACGTTGATTAAATACCGGACAAATGAACCTTTTTTCCGAAGTTTAAAGTCAGAGAACCGAAGTTTTACATAAACTTTACGTAAATGTCTCATTTTGATGACAGTAGATTCAAAAACCATAAATGTATTGCCCCATTGTAAATTTTATTAATCATAAAAGAGATTTATTCGATTCCTTGTAATTCTTCGTGAAAATAGTCGTATTACATGAAAATTCTTAGTAAATTTTAAATCATAATTTTGGCCTTTCTCAAATGACCATTGAGCGAAGAGCCTGATAATTATCCTCTCTGGGGCCGCGGCTATATCTCGGTCCGATCAATCGATTCAAGAGAGATCATGTTACGATAAGGAAAGAGACGGCCTATAGTGAACAAGAGCGATTCCAAAGGGATATTGAATAAATTGTTTTCCAGTTACGCGATGATAATCGAAAAATCGTCAAACTTCCTGACTTTCCAAGGGAGAACAAGTGATTATCTTTGTTCCCTAATTAAAGAAAAACGGCAATAAAGTTAATTGCCTTCAAATAATACTTGACTTCACGATTTACTAAAACAATCAAAAAAGAAGTCGCCAAAGAACCATAAAAAGTTTCAATTCAACCTGCGAGGTGCACGTCATACCCTCGTGAAACAACAATAACAAACCCATTTCATCCTACAAACCTTGCATATATATCACATCGCACGTGCACGCACCCCATTCTAATTACACCGTTCCACTTCCACTCGCGCATATCTCCCCACTCCATCTGCCTCCGCCCCCCGGCGACCTCAACACACCCTTGCCCTAAATATTCCAGCTCCCTTTACACCACCCGACCACTTTTATATCTACTTTCCCGCGCTAAATAACGCATCCTACCTCCCACCGCTCCTATTAAAATATTAAAGAAACTCCTCTCGACGTACACTCCATCGTCGCCTCATATATGCTATACACTCTCCTCTCCTGAGGCGCCTGCGGAGTCGCGCGCGTGTCGTGTGCACGCGCACGCCTCACGCCTGTGACGTGCGCGCGACGCGCGGGAGCTTATAATGAGCCGGTAATGAGGTATTTAGCATGGGCGGCCCGCCGGCGAAAGGCCGACGCGTGCACTGCGCTTTGTGATCGTTAGACACAAAGCGAGCCCCGAGCTAGAGTGAGAGAGAGAGAGAGAAGAGAGTGGCGTCGTCGTCGTCTATTGCGTTATACGCGCTGCCGGCACTTCGAGACGCAGGCAGCATAAGCTACTCTAGAGGAAAGTGCTTGAGATGGTGGGTGGAAGGAGGTGCGCTTCGATTCTTTGTATCAGAGAGTGTGAGTGGGGGGGCGTAATGGAGTTTAGCGTGTTGTGATGGGGAGGGATGCGAGGTTGGTGAGAAGGCATTTTTTCGTGGTGGCTGCATGATTCTTTTTGAGGATGTAGGGTGGGGTGTGTAATTTGTGCTTAAGAGAAGGGGTACCATTTTGAATTTGGAAAGTCACTAATGTGTAAGAAATATGAGAGGTGATTGTAAAAAATTAGAATTATTAAATGTAGTTCATGATCGATTACTTAATATAGATAACCTTCTTTATGGTATTTCTTACATCACGATCCATCTAATTTTGGGATATTTGTATAGCCAGCAATCCTCAAACATTTTTATGTAATTTTTTCTAAGAAGGTAATGAGTTAAGTCGATCTGACGGAGGCGAGGATTAGAAATAAAAAATTCAACGATTTCATTAGAAAAAGCAACGTTTCGTTGGCTTGGTCTGCCAACCTCTTCGGGCTACAATTTTTTATTAAACAGAAAAAAAACAATTAATACAATGTAATTAATAGAAACTAAAACACTCGCGTGATACAATAATTAATACCTTATAGACAAATTGATGGTACACCTATGGGTTCCCCGATATCGCCATTATTTGCAGATATTGTGATGGACGATTTGGAAACTGACTGTCTAAAAATTTTGAAAGAAAACCATGATATTCTTCCACTTTTTTATTTCCGCTACGTTGATGACACGATTATGTGTATCGACAAAAAACATATCAATACCGTAATAAATACGTTCAATTCCTATTATAACAAGTTACAATTTACTTATGAATTAGAACAGGACAAAAAAATCAATTTTCTAGATATTCTTTTAATCCACCATAATAATACGATTATCACAGATTGGTATAATAAACCCACTTCTTCCGGCAGACTTATTAATTATCATTCCTATCATCCACCACAACAGAAGATCAATATTGTGTACAACCTTGTTGACAGAGCAATTTTATTATCAAATAAAAAATTTCATAGGAAAAATCTAAATATTGTTACTACCTTACTCAAAAATAATAATTACCCTCGGAGATTCATCAAACAATATGCATACAAAAGATTTTACAAAATTAAATATGAGAACAACCAAAAAGACAATATTGTACAAAACGAATTTGTATCCCATATTTCATTACCGTTCAATGACATTTTTGAAAAAATTGTAACCATTCTCAAACCTTATAACTTCCGTGTTTTGCCTCTTGTTAATAAGAGTCTAAGTTCTGTAATAAAATTAAGTAAAGACCCTACAAAAAAGTGGGATAAGACCAACGTAGTTTATAAGTTCTTTTGTAAATCGTGTCCTGCGTCATATGTAGGAGAAACTAAACGTACAATAAAAATCAGAATTAACGAACATCAAAAAAATAACAACATAGAATCAGTAGTTCCACAACATAGGAATAAATTTCTCCATGATTTTGACTGAGACAATACTAAAATTCTAGATCAGGAAGCTAATTACAAAAAACGTATATTGTCAGAAATGATCCACATTAAGTGCAACAGTAATAACATAAATAAGAAAGAAGACGTTAAATTTTTAAATACGTCTTATTTTCCTTTATTGAGACTTTTAAATTAAATTTGTTGTCGTTTGATTTTTCTTTCTATACACTGAAAAAAAAGATTTGTTATTTCAACTAAATATTTAGTAAAATATTTAGTAAAGTTATCTTTAGTTAAATCAACTAAATATTTCTCTGAAACAACTACATAAAGAGTAAAATCAACTAAATTATTTAGTTAAAATAATAATTAGTAAATTTAATTAAACATTTAGTTACTTCAAATATGGTATGGTTGATTCAATTAAAAGGTTTCATTGAAAGAAATAAATTCGTTTTCTTGAAACAAGAAAATAACTTCAAATAAATGTTTATTGTTTTTAGCAAAATCAATTGGTAGAGTTAACGAAATATTTACTTAAATCAAATAACTGAAATATTGATGAACCCAATCTCTAAAAACAAATAAATGTTTGTTTGAAACAACTACATATTTGGTTGATTTAAACAATTAAAAACAAGGAAATATCTCCGACGCATTAACTAAACCATTCATTCCTTTAACAAATATTTTGTTAACTCAACTATTTATTTAGTAACTTCGACAGCATGATTTTGTTCAACTAGCTAAAGGATTTATTAAAGAATCGAATCCTAATTTACAAAATCTTTACTTGTTACTACTAACTATTTCATACATTCAAATAAATAAATTAGTTGAAGTGCCAATATCTGTATATCCAAATATGTTGTCATTCTTACTAAATACTTACTTGTTTTGAAGAAACCTTTTATTTAACCGACAAGATATTTAGTAACTGCAACTAACAGGTTTTGCAATATGAACAAAAGTGATTCGATAATTTTCTTCTCTCGTCAATCAAACGTTTCCTTGATTTGACTAAATATTTCTTAGAAGATACTAAATATTAATTAGATTTAACTAAATGTTTAGTTAAATAAGTACTATGACAATATAAAAGAATGTAGTTAATTTGACTACATATTTCTTGGTTTCAAATAAATCTTTTGTTAAAAGGAGTAATTGCGTGCTTCTATCTACAAAACTATTTCCTTACCCCAACAAAATATTGGTTAAAAAATTTCTCTCCCGATTTCTAAGTTACAATTAGTCAACTTAAATAAATGTTTGTTAGGTCTAACTAATAAATTAGTTGAAATGCCAATGTCTTTGTATCCAAATATGTTGTCATTCTTACTAAATGTTTACTTGTTTTAAACAAACATTTTATTAAGCCGACAAGATATTTAGTAACTGTAAGTAACAGGTTTTGCGATCTGAACGAAAATGATTCGCGATTTTCTTCTCTCGTCAATCAAACGTTTCCTTAATTTGACTAAATATTTCTTAGATTACAATAAATAACTATTAAATTTAACTAAATGTTTAGTTAAACAAGCACTATGACAATATAAAAGAATGTAGTTAATTTGACTACGTATTTTTTGGTTTCAAATAAATCTTTTGTTAAAAGGTGTAATTGCGTGCTTCTATCTACAAAACTATTTCCTCACACCAACAAAATATTGGTTAAAAAATTTGTCTCGCGATTACTAAGTTACAATTAGTCAACTCAAATAACTGTTTGTTAGGTCTGACTAATAAATTAGTTGAAATTCCAATGTCTTTGTATCCAAATATGTTGTCATTCTTATTAAATATTTACTTGTTTTAAATAAACATTTTATTAAGCCGACAAGATATTTAGTAACTGCAACTAACAGGTTTTGCAATCTGAACAAAAATGATTCGTCAATTTTCTTCCCTCGTCTATCAAACGTTTCCTTGATTTGACTAAATATTTCTTAGACGACAATAAATATTAATTAGATTTAACTAAATGTTTAGTTAAACAAGCACTATGAAAATATAAAAGAATGTAGTTAATTGGACTACATATTTCTTGGTTTCAAATAAATCTTTTGTTAAAAGGAGTAATTGCGTGCTTCTATCTACAAAACTATTTCCTCACCCCAACAAAATATTGGTTAAAAAATTTCTCTCCCGATTTCTAAGTTACAATTAGTCAACTTAAATAACTGTTTGTTAGGTTTGACTAATAAATTAGTTGAAATGCCAATGCCTTTGTAACCCAATATGTTGTCATTCATACTAAATGTTTACTTGTTTTAAACAAATATTTTATTAAGCCGACAGGATATTTAGTAACGGCAACTAACAGGTTTTGCAATCTGAACAAAAATGATTCGTCAATTTTCTTCCCTCATCAATCAATCGTTTCCTTGATTTGACTAAATATTTCGTAGATTACAATAAATAACTATTAAATTTAACTAAATGTTTAGTTAAAACCGCACTATGACAATATAAAAGTATGTAGTTGATTTGGCTACATATCTCTTTGTTTCAAATAAATCTTTGTTAAAAGGAGTAACTGCGTACTTCTATCTAGACAACTATTTCCTCACACCAACAAAATATTGGTTAAAAAATTTGTCTCGCGATTACTAAGTTACAATTAGTCAACTTAAATAACTGTTTGTTAGGTCTGACTAATAAATTAGTTGAAATGCCAATGTCTTTGTGTCCAAATATGTTGTCATTGTTACTAAATACTTAGTTGTTTTAAACAAACATTTTATTAAACCGACAAGATATTTAGTAACTGCAACTAACCGGTTTTGCAATCTGGACGAAAGTGATTCGATAATTTTCTTCTCTCGTCAATCAAACGTTTCCTTGATTTGACTAAATATTTTTTAGAAGATACTAAATATTAATTAGATTTAACTAAATGTTTAGTTAAATAAGCACTATGACAATATAAAAGAATGTAGTTAATTTGACTACATATTTCTTGGTTTCAAATAAATCTTTTGTTAAAAGGAGTAATTGCGTGCTTCTATCTACAAAACTATTTCCTTACCCCAACAAAATATTGGTTAAAAAATTTCTCTCCCGATTTCTAAGTTACAATTAGTCAACTTAAATAAATGTTTGTTAGGTCTAACTAATAAATTAATTGAAATGCCAATGTCTTTGTATCCAAATATGTTGTCATTCTTACTAAATGTTTACTTGTTTTAAACAAACATTTTATTAAGCCGACAAGATATTTAGTAACTGTAAGTAACAGGTTTTGCGATCTGAACGAAAATGATTCGCGATTTTCTTCTCTCGTCAATCAAACGTTTCCTTAATTTGACTAAATATTTCTTAGATTACAATAAATAACTATTAAATTTAACTAAATGTTTAGTTAAACAAGCACTATGACAATATAAAAGAATGTAGTTAATTTGACTACGTATTTTTTGGTTTCAAATAAATCTTTTGTTAAAAGGTGTAATTGCGTGCTTCTATCTACAAAACTATTTCCTCACACCAACAAAATATTGGTTAAAAAATTTGTCTCGCGATTACTAAGTTACAATTAGTCAACTCAAATAACTGTTTGTTAGGTCTGACTAATAAATTAGTTGAAATTCCAATGTCTTTGTATCCAAATATGTTGTCATTCTTATTAAATATTTACTTGTTTTAAATAAACATTTTATTAAGCCGACAGGATATTTAGTAACTGCAACTAACAGGTTTTGCAATCTGAACAAAAATGATTCATGAATTTTCTTCTCTCGTCAATCAAACGTTTCCCTGATTTGACTAAATATTTCTTAGACGACAATAAAGATTAATTAGATTTAACTAAATGTTTAGTTAAACAAGCACTATGACAATATAAAAGAATGTAGTTAATTTGACTACATATTTCTTTGTTTCAAATAAATCTTTGTTAAAAGGAGTAACTGCGTACTTCTATCTACAAAACTATTTCCTCACACCAACAAAATATTGGTTAAAAAATTTGTCTCGCGATTACTAAGTTACAATTAGTCAACTTAAATAAATGTTTGTTAGGTCTGACTAATAAATTATTTGAAATGCCAATGTCTTTGTATCCAAATATTTTGTCATTCTTACTAAATGTTTACTTGTTTTAAACAAACATTTTATTAAGCCGACAAGATATTTAGTAACTGTAACTAACAGGTTTTACAATCTAAAATGTTGATGCCGGTAAGGTAGAGATCGTGTCGGTACTTCACACGGCCTTTTATATTAAAGTTTACTAAATATTTCATAGTTTCAAATAAATCGTTAGTTACAAATGATGAGTTACACACATATTATTGAGTTTATAAATCATTAATTAAAATGTAATTAAGAATGTATATTAATTATAAGAATATAATTAATTATTAGATTGATGTGCGCGATATTTTACATTTACATGCAACTCTATACTTAGTTAAAATTGAAATTTTGTAGGGTACAAGCGTTGCGTAGCGTAGCGGTTAGAGCGTTAGCCTTGTAATCCGAGGGTCCCGAGTTCGATCCCACCTTAGGTCAAAAATTTTTTCTGCGTTTTTTTCTGTTAGATAATATGTAAATGCGAAACTGCGAGCGATAATTAATATAAATTAATGCGAATATGTAATAATAATTTGATTTAATATTAATAAAATTACTATATAATAACTATGCAGAATCCATATTAAGTTACAGGAGTTCAGGAAAAATCACCAACTTCAATGCGGATGGTTGTACGAAAAGGCTACAAGGAAGAAAAAACTTTTATTTCAAAATTATTAAAAAAAAAATTTTTATAATTTTTTTGAAATAATTAGCAAAATATTTTGTAAAATTGACTAAACAGTTAGTTGATTCAACAAATCATTTATTCATATTTATTAAATATTTCGTTAATCTAATGCAGCGGTTAGTTAGTATCATAAAATATTTCACTGTTTTAATTAAATGTTTAGTAATTACAAACAAGTATTTAGTCAACATAATTGAATAATTTATCAAACAAGATAAATTGTTAGTTAATACAATGAATCATTTAGTCAGTTTCACAAAATTATTTATTGCTCCAGGTAAATACTTAGTAATTTCAGTAAAATGTTTTGTCAAATTGATTAAGTATTTCATTGATCTTAATAATCTGTTAGTTCATCCAATGAATCGTTTAGTCAATTTCATAAAATATTTTGTTGCACCAGAAAAATATTTTGTAATTTCAAGAAAATTTATAGTCAAATTGATTAGGTATTTCGTTGTTCTTAATAACTAATTAGTTTGTGCAATGAATCGTTTAGTCAATTTTATAAACTATTTTGTTGCTTTAATTAAATATTTCATCATTTCAATACAATATTTTATAGAATTCATTTAATATTTTATCAATCTAAATAACCTGTTAGTTGATACAATGAATCGTTTAGTTAACTTCATAAAATATTTCTTTATTTTTAGTAAATATTTAGTTCATGTAACTAAATATTTTGTTATTTTAAATAACTAAATTAGCGGATTCAATATAATATTTAATTAGCAGGCTCTAATGAAATCATGTAGTTGTTTCAACTAAATATTTACTTGAAACTACCAATATTTTTTTTCAGTGTATGTATCTGCGTTTTGTTTGTAAACACAGACACCAACCCTTTACTGTGTATACTATAAATACTGACCAATCTCATGTTTTGCGTTAACATCGACTTCATGTGTACTACGTAGCACACGTTATAATTTAAGGTATTAATTATTGTATCACGCGAGTGTTTTAGTTTCTATTAATTACATTGTATTAATTGTTTTTTTCTGTTTAATAAAAAATTGTAGCCTGAAGAGGTTGGCAGACCAAGCCAACGAAACGTTGCTTTTTCTAATGAAATCGTTGAATTTTTTATTTCTAATCCTCGCCTCCGTCAGATCGACTTAACTCATTATCTTCTTAGAAAAAATTTGGGAGTGCGATATTTTACTCATATTCTACATTTTTATGTAATTTCTATTAATTTTGTAAATATTTAGAAATTACAACCTATTCTATGTATCTTACCGTAATAGTACATGTTTTCTTAGATTAGTATTTGTTAAACTATTAAAAAAAAATGTGTGGATCACTTCTAGTTACGGCTAGATTTTTGCTTCAGTTCTATCAATATTTTACAATGGTGTTTGAATATGTAAATTGTGGGATGTTTTGACATTTCATTTCAAATTTATTCATGGCATATTTAATCACGCTTGAACAAACGCCAAATGATAGTAAGGCCGTAATTGATCTAAAATTTATAATACCAATTGATATGATCCCTGCTGGAAATCGTCCATTTTTTGCCAATTTGTGAAACGATTTTTCTTCCATTTTCTAGCCATTTAATGGCGAGTTGACCGAAATCGATAGAAAATGGCTAGAAAATGGGAGAAAAATTGTTTCACAAATGGGAGAAAAATGGACAATTTTTACCAGGGAATAATCATTCAGAATCAAATACTCCATTAAATATAATTAAATGCATACTGTCAGGTTCATAATTAATTTACACGTAGAATGCAATTTATTTAATCCAGGAATAGATTTTAATAATCGCATAGCCTACCATTGTATTAGTTTATTTCAATTCCATATTCACTATGAATTTTTACTGTATATGATCAACGACGTTTGACATGAAACTAGCGTCTGAACAATGTTATTGAGAATTTTTATTGAGGGTGTAGTGTATTCGTACACCATAGATCCTTTCGAGCATCATAAATTTATTGATACACCGACGTTTCGGGAGTATAATTAACTCCCCTTATCAAGGCTAAACACAATGAACATACAAAAAATATTAAACATAACGGCAATTATAAAATTTCTTGTCACATTAAAGAAAAAACTTTCTTTTCCCTTACCATTCGAGGTGGTATATCAATTTACAAATTTATAAAGCGGCCATAGCGTGGACTCCGCGTGTCAAACAGTTTTTCTTTTTATAATAGATTTTTATTAAATCACCAACATTTGTAAAGCAATACCTGTATAATGAGAATATTTAGAAAATTAAATTGTACTAAAGAAAAAACCCAAAATAAGAAAAAAGGCATGAAAATTAAAAAAAAAAACTTACATGTTACAAATCAGTCATTTAGTCATAACGTCAAAAGCTGTTTTACCTAGGATGATGTAATCTCACTGTCCAAAAGAGACAATAAGAGTTACGGGCATCTCCTGGGCTATTTATACGGAATAAAGTAGTGGGGATAGAAATTTAGTAAGGAAATTGACTTAGTAACGCAGTGCCCACCAATGAAAAACTACTCTCTGCTGCGTAACCGACGAGAATTTATGAATTTGTTAGGTTTGTTACGAATGTTGGTTGATCTATTAACAATGTCGACTGTGGATTTATAACAATTTTTTAGTTTGATAGTATCAAACTGTCTATTCATATTATTATTGGTAATATAAATGTGTAACATCTCAGAAAATAATCTTTTATTCTTATAACTTTAGTGATCAGCGATATTGACCTTATTAAAATCTATTTTATGATTATAAAAGTTTGCATGTTCGGCTAAAGCCGACGTGGTGTCACCATTCTTAACACTACGCTTGTGTTCATTAATGCGTAATCGTAATTGTCTACCTGTCTGTCCAATATATGACATTTTACAATCAGCACAATTCACTTTGTAAACTACACCCCTTTTTTCAAACTTATCAACATTATCCTTACCTAATTTAATGTATTTAGAAAGTTTATTGCATGGTTTTTGTATAACCTTATAACTATTACGAGACAGAATTGATTTTAATTTGTAACTGAGATGTCTAACGTATGGAATAATGATGAGCGATTTTTTAGAATCATCTGCAGTAATCGAATCATTTATGTCAATTTGTAATTTTTTTGTAAAAGATAACCTACGTTGTATACCCTCGTTAATAAATTTTAACGGATAACCATTCTCAACAAGTAATTGTTTTACAATATTTAAATTTTGTACATGAAATCTACTGTGTGATAAATTAATAGCTTTATCAACCAAACCATAAACAATCGCTCTTTTTTGTGATAAAGGATGATGCGAATCAAAGTGATCGAATCTACCAGAATAAGTACTTTTTCTGTACCAATTTGAAATAATTTATTAATAAAAAATTGATAGATTTATTCTCTTCATTTTCCATCGTGAATTTCAAATGTTCATTAAACTCATTAAATTCACATAAACATCGATCTATATCATTTTCCTTAATAATCAATAGACAGTCATTAACATAACGTTTATAGAAAACAACACTATTTTTAACATTGAGACAATGAAGTTCTAAACATTCGAGAGCTAACTCTCCAAACCACGGACTAGAACAACCACCCATAGGAGCCCCATGAATTTGTTTGAAGTACTTGCCATCAAATTTAAAATATGTAGAAGACATAAGAAAAATAACACCATCAAGAAACTCTTGTAAACTTAAATTAATTCTGCACTTTAAATATTTCCATTTACGTCTGATCCCCGTAAGCACTAAATCAATATTTATGTTAGTAAATAATGAAACAACGTCAAAGGAAACTAATCTACAATTATCGGGTACGTTAATTTTTTAGACAGAATCTAATAATTCGTAACTATTTTTAAGTGAGGATTTAGGTTTCGGCAAATACTTTATAAAAAACGTAGAAATAGCTTTATCAAATTTATACGTTGGCGAGTTAACCGTCGAAACGATAATTCTGATTGGCAAATCTTTTTTATGGATCTTTATTAAGCCATATGCACGCGCTAAATCTGTATTGTTATTGTTTGTTTTCAAAATGTCAAAGCTAGAATCAAGGTCACAAACGCCACGATTAATCCACTTTTTTATTAATAAATCTACTGACTTTTTTAGAATGTTAAGTGGACTTTTGGAAAGTTGCTTATAATATTTATCATCCGAAAGAACTTCAAGGACTTTTTTATTATAATTTTCCTTGTCAATTGCAATCGTAACATTTCCCTTGTCAGCTTTAGTAAATAATATATTTTTGTTATCTTTAACAAATTTGGCAGTAGCTGAAATTTTACTCATAATAACTGCATCTGTATGTGACAAATGTAATTTCTTTTTTGCAAAGGAATTTACACAGTTAACTAACTCACCATGTAATTTATTAGATTCATCAGACACGACTGTAATATAACAATCCAAATTTTTAAGAATTTGAAAATATGTGCTCTGACTCGGATTGCATGTAAAATTAAAATTCTGCCCTAGCCTAACAATGTCCTGTATATGTTGTGGAATGTGATTTTCCGTTAGGTTTATAAACCATTTGTCATACCTATTGTTATCATTAATTAGTATTATCACCATTATCACCGATATTATTATTAAAGTTACACATTGTTAATACTTGACAGTTTCTTTGTGAGTTATCGTCCGCAGAACTCCGTTGGAAATTATCATAATGATAATCATAATTATATTTATCATAAAATAATTTGGAAAACTTTTTGTTGTGTACGTATTGCCATTTAAGTTTGATAGAACAGAGAGAATTCTTATAATGTTTGATAAAAGCTTTAACTATTTTTAAATTAGTAAATTTCTTAGTCATAACAAACAAATCATTCTTTTTCTTTTGCAATCTATTTATCTTTGAATAAAAATGAGTAATTTCCAATTTAAGCAATTTGTTCAAGACTAGATTTGTTAAGCTATTAAGTTTGTTTTTTGAAATATTACTATCCAAATTAATGTAACTAAAAGCTTTGGTAGTATTAACAATGTGTTTAGGAAAAACATCATATTTCTTACATTTGGATAAAAACTCTATATCACAGTTGATTTTTGTTATCGAATGTAAAATTTTTGAAAGTTGAATAAACGATTTTTTTGCGGTAATACTAATTGCGGTTTGTATAAAACGAAAAATAACTAAGTTATTAACCTGATCACTCTGTATGAGAGAGTATAATTCAGCATTGATATTCGCACGTGTCTTAGATGTCAAAATCCGCATAGATGTTTATATCTGCAGTTCATTGCCTCCTCTTCACAATTTGGCATCATAGTTCAGATCCAATGCCTATATATTCAAAAAGTTATTGCTCTCCCAAGCTGCTCGCGTTCAATGATAATTTTTATTGAGGGTAATTATGGAAAAAAGTTAATATATACTTATATACCTTCTCGCGGTTTTATACGTACGCGCCGTTGCTCATTTATATTTAAAGTTTTAATACACGCATTGCGATGCATAGATAGTCGCGAAAAATCTCCCGCTCTGCAATATTTATGCACACTTAAATGATTCGCTTAGCCGTAAAAAGAAACTTTACGAGTGAAAGTATAATCGTTAGGGCAGATCGTTCTTCTTTTTTTTTTAACCCCGCTGACGTGCGACCGGCGGAAATTTTTATTTTCTTTTTGTAAGGCGTAAAAAGGAACTTTTTGCAAATAAGGTCAAAGTTCGTGGTAATTTATTTATCAGGATCTTGAACTAGGTTGTAAAATATAGAGCTTTCGCAAATAACTTTGGACGCTGGCGTTTGATGAAGCGATGAAATTTTAAAGATGGCATGTAGAAATAAAATTTTCGGTAATAATACAGATAACACGTTAATTTCCTAATATGTCTTTCAAAGTCTTAGTTTTAAAAAGTTTCTAAATAAAAAGATTTAATCCACAATTTCATTTCATATTATATGTAATGAATATCCACATTTTATTGCACTTACGGTTCAATAATTATTATCACTTGTTTTCCACATCGAAACCAAAGATATTTCTGCAACTGATAATTTATTTCCAGTTCCAATGCAAGCAGACGAACCACTACAACCGCATGGAATCACCCGTGCACTCTCAAACCAAAAAACGACGACCTTCAATACCCCCCCATGCCCCCGCTCACCCTATAAATAATCACGCATACCCAGCTCAGCGCACTTATCATTCAGCCCCCTCCCCTCCCCTTTAAAAATATCCTCACCTCTCTACCCTTGGCATTCCCCCTTATCTCGTGCAATCATCACTGCGCATACGTTAAGTGCGTGCAGCGCGAATTTACTTTCGCGACCTTGCATACCGCGCACGCACGCAAGTGCCTTTATCCCCCCCCCCCCCCCCCCGAATAAAAAACGCCGAGGCCCGCGTGTTTTTCGGCATTCCGGTACGATAAATCTCTTACACGCACAAAGAGAGAGAGTGGGAGAGAGATAGAGTCGGAGGAGCTCGTAACTCAGTGAGCGCGGAGGAGGCGCAGTAAATCGCGCTGCCGAAAATCTCGCGTCAAAAAGTAATCTAATGCCCCGAAGGCCATTTGCCGAGCGCTGTCTATCGCCCAGCGATATATTTACCCTTTTACGTGTCTGCCGTGTCTGTACGTGTGCGTGTATATCGAACGCGCGTCGAGAGTTTGAAGAGCCTCTCGTGGTTTATGTCGCGGCTTTTTTTTGTCGCACCTGAAGGCGAGAGAGAGATGGAGTGTTTAGACTAATTCGTATTAATAGGGATTTTATGCGCCCGTGATAGGGACTTTTATTTATGGCCTCTTAATTGTAACAATACGGCGCTAAACGTTGCACCTATACACTTTCGCGTTATTGCTTCGATTATACGCGAAAATAACGAATGAAATCAGGCGAGCTGATTTATTGCGTAACCGCAACACGAGTATTATTAAAATGCATTTGCATATATAATTAAACGGGAACGAAAACCCTGCGTTATTGCGCGATATAACGGTCCTCTCATTTTCCGTACAAATTAATCGGATTTTTATTTCCTTCTTGATATTACAATTCATTGCGTTATATTCGAGCGCCTTTAATAATCATAGCTCTCTCTCTCTCTCTCTCTCTCTCTCTCTCTCTCTCTCTCTCTCTCTCTCTCTCTCTCTCTCTCTCTCTCTCTCTCTCTCTCACTCACGCATCATCCCATGAAGAATTTTACAACCCATTATGCTGCACCTTCGACGAAAAATTTCAGCCCATTCTGGAAAACTTCTAAACAGCGGGAAAGACTTTTTCCCCGTTCAAGATTTACTGCGACAAAGGCTCTCTCTCTCTCTTTCGTTTACACGTATTCAGGGGGGTGCCGCATTATCGCCGGAATAAAAGCGCGAGCGCGCGCGTAAAGCTTCCGCTCGCACTCACACAGCTACACTCGCCGAGACAATAAACGCCGGGGCATTATCCCGTCGTAATCACTTGACCGCGCGCGCGCGCGCGCAACTCCTGCTTCCTCGCCTCGTCCGCGCGACTTCTTACTCTTTACGAGCGAAGACGACGCCGTCGCCGTTGCCGCACTTTTAGCGCGTCTTAAGTGCCGCGAAATAAAGCGAGTCACGGGGTCGGCGTTCGGCCATTTTATGAATTAATCTTATACCGCGAGGCAGTAAAACTTGTGCGCGGACGCGCGCGTGCGCTTTTTCGAAAGAGGTTTTCTAAGCTTGCGCGCGCGGGTTTGCGGACTTTTTGCGAGGCGTGTGGATAGTGTGCGACGGGTCTGCGGTCGCCGTAAATAAATCTTCGGCGAAGCGGTTGTTGCGTTATTCATGCGTCTTTGGTGGATTTTTTTTTGCGAGAGGTACACGCGGCGATGGCATATGGGTTTTTTGAGGATTTGCGTAGCGGTTGCTGCTGTGGTCGTGAGTTTTCGTTTACAGATGTATGAAATGTTTTATTTGTATTTTTAGTGTGGCTACGGGATGAGTCGGGAAAACGCAAGTACAATGAATCGTAGATTTTACCGTATAAGAATTTAGCAATCAAATTTACGATTTTTAAATCAATTATTATTATTATTATTATTAACTTTATTTTGGGTCTCTGCCTAAAAAGGATACAGAAAGTGTACGGATTTCAGCAATAGCATCGAGATTTGTAATACAAAATTGTCGTAGTCGCTTAGTCAAAATAGTAGTGGACATTAACATTTTTTTTTCCATTAGTTGTCAATACATTATAGACTAAGAATAGTCAGTCATACTTGGTTTAATCAATTATATGCAAAGAGTCTATTATTTACAGGAATTGAATGTATACAAAAGTCGTACAAAACGAATAACAAAAAATATCACAGTCCGCCGTAACTGAATACTCAGTCCAAAGATATTAGATACTCATAGAGAGCAGTTTTAAAGCGACTTAAACTGGGCAGGTATTTGATGCTCCCTGGAAGAGAATTCCACAGCTGTACACCTTGGGCGCAAAAAGATTGCTTGCCTCGCTTGGTGAACACCTGCGGAATCGAAAGGCCCCTTGTGTATCCTCTAGTGGGATGACTCTTGAAACATTTCATGTAAGTACGATGGCATACGATGGCGTGCGATAATTTAACACTTTGTACATAAGTACGGCAGTGAAGTACTGCCGCCTCGTCCCCATACGCTTGTACGTAAATCAATAATTTAATATTATATTGATATTTTAGACATCTCCAAATTTTTCTCGAAAGTTTATCGTAAAATAATATAAGCAACATCTTTTTGAACATCTCCACTCGTGTGATCTCAAAATCATGCTTTATGCAGATCTCAAACGAAACATCTCAAATGGTGCCATGCGGAGTAGTAAATAAAATGTGAAGCGTTACCGAGTAAGGCTAAGTATTAATTAGCATGCGATTACTGTTTAGTTTTCCGTTATTGCCCGCGCTGTTATACCTATATAATGCTCAATACACGCATCAATTCTCAACAAATACGCCGAAAATTATAAATCGTAAAACTTTCATGATCGAACACCTGCGCCAATATGTCGAGACGCTGTATAAGAACTACACGGCGAGTAGTTGCAGCAAAGTATGGCGAGACACACCTGATACGCCTAACTCAAAATTATTCTAACGATATTAGCTTTCAACGATCAATTTTTCAATCAAATTACCAATATTTTTCAAATCCGGCCCCGTTAATCCTACCCACTTAAATTAAATTTTCTCTCGCGTTTATAAAATCCGCCAGACTCATTAGCGATCTTAACATAAAAAAAAAAGAAAAAACACCCACAGTGAGCGAAAATTAATCAGCCAGCTCGGAACCCAGTCACCCGTAAAAATCGCGACAACACTGCGCGTCTAGACTGCTACTACCACTCGCGACTCCGGAAACTCGGAAAAACTTGGCGCGCGCACGCGGCCAAGTCTCCCGCGTTAATTCGTCGCCCCGCGCGCGACTATACTCAGCAGAAACTTCGGCCCGCGCGCGCCGAACTATTTCGCGGCGACGGCGTCGCTGTACTCGCGCGCAGTGTCTGCACAAAAGTCGCCCGGCACCTTTACCGCTACATCTACCGCTATTTAAACTCCTCCCCTATTCTAAGTAACGCGCGCACATTATTCGCACCACGCGGCGCGATATATTACGTGAGTTTGTAAAGTGACGGGGAGAGGATGTGTCGACGAAGCGGTTTCGGTATAAGAGAGGGAGAAAGACAGTGAGATAATCCGATATTATGCAGCAGAAGCGCTGCTGGGGCGTGACTGCTATGATTGTGATAATGCGATTGCGAGGTTTTTGGGAGGTCTGTGAGGCGAGGAAGTATGATGTTTACGTTTGGAAATTGTTGAATGAGCGTGAGTGAGATTATATATTCGGGGATTGGGGAACAAGTGTGGCTGGTTAAATATTAACGCTAGAGGTGGAGGTGCGTATCTAAGGTGGGGAGGCGATTAATTGGAGTTAGATGCGCGCGAGGTAGGCGCCGAATGCGGATTGTTTGATAGAGGTTGAATGAATGTTTGGCGTGGATAAATATAGGAAGTTATGCACTGTTTTTAATTCGCAGGCGCGATGAGATTAAAGTTAATGGATTCGAAATGCTGATTTGTGTACATAGTCGGCTGTTATTTGGAAAAAATAAACAGGTATTATAATTATACAAATATTGATAATGAAGATATAACTGGAACGATTTTAACGAGCTTAATTATAAACAGATTACATTATGTGATATTTGCACAACATAATTAGTAATTTGAAAATTTTGTTCTTTTTTTTATACACATTTATCAGATTAAAATATAAAAAATTGTCTCCTCATAGAGAAAGCTTTGTAACGGTGAACAAAATTTTCATCTTTTTTTTTGTGAAATATTTATTTTGGGAATTTAAATTCAATAAAAGAAATTGATAAATTAGTTTGACTAAGTGTCAATGAATTAGCAGCAGCTTTTTATATATCTTTATCGAGTCCGTTGACAACAAAAATTCGACTGTCATGATCAAAGATATTGGAGGTTAAAAATTTTGTTTAAATATTTTCGAATAGCGTTTTCTTAGAGATTATTTTTGATTTATCGAGTCAAAATTTTTGCCAATTATTACATTTAGTGCAGACAATATTAGGGTTAATATTTCAAGAGGGTATCTTTATTGCTTCCTCCTAGAGGAAGCTTTGTGATAGTAAATTTTTGAGTTGTTGTAAAAACATGTTATAATTGTGTTAGGAATCAAAATACATGGTTTTTGAAAAATATCTGTATGGATGTGTGTGTGTGTGTGTGTGTACGCCTGGATTTCAGCTTCTACTCGGTCGATTTTGACCGGACAGGTCTCATTTTTTTTGTTTTTTTTTTTTTTTGCGTGATGGCGGGTCAAAAATCCATTTTTTGATTGGGGCGATGCGTTTTTGTTTTTTTTCAAATTTTCTATTTTCTCAAAACTGTTTTTTCATTTTTTTTAATGATAGCATCGAGTTATTCGAATCTGATGCATAGCGTTCGAAAGAGAATTAAAATACCTATATTTTCTAAAAAAAAAAAGTTTCTAGCTATCACGATTCTTTTGTTATTAACAAAAACGTGTTTCTTTTTTAGAAGCTTATAACTCCTAAACTTAACGGTCAATTTTTTTGAGAAAAATCATGATAATACAGAATATAAATAGCTATAATCTGTTAAAATTTGAATACATTCTGTAGGCTAGATTTTGAGTAAAAAATTGAAAAATGAAAAAAATCAGTTTTGTATGTCCAACGATTACAAGAGTAAAATTGACTTAATTGCTTCAAAATTCCTTTTAGAGGTAGATTTTTTATAGTTCTCGGTCGAGTTCTTTGGGCAAAATGATTGGTCCATAAATTTCAGAGATATTTGAGGTTAAAAATTTTTTGACATTTTTTAAAAATCGTAATTTCTCGAGAACGGCTCTATGTATCTGAATGGGGTGGGTGGCATTCGAAAGAGAATTAAAATACCTATATTTTCTAAAAAAAATAATTTTCTATCTATCACGGTTCTTTAGTTATCATCAAAAACAAAAACGTGTTTTTTTTTTTTAAACTCAACTCGAATGATGTTATCATCAGTATATTATAAATAATATAGTATTGGCGTCAAAATGTAATATGTTTGAATTTTCAAGATTGAATTCTTGAGTTTAAGTATTCAAAACTGATGAATAATTAAAATAGTATAAGAGTAGGTGGCGCTCCGATCGGGGTAGCGTGTAGTACAGTATGTATTCCGGCCGGGTCCAACAAGCTGTGGGTTAAGGGGGTTAGTGCGATATTGGCTTTTCTTAAGAATTTCTTGAAACTTGCAGGGTAGACTCATATTACTATTATACGCAGTATCTGTAAATTTCAGAAAGCCTAGCTTCCCCGTTTGTGAGATATAAGCTCCCAAAGTTACGAAATTTAACACGGTGTCTTATGGGACCGTCGTCATGAAATGTAAAAAAATGAACGTTTTCGTCAATAACTTGGAAAGTTTTCTTAAGACTTGAAAGAAAAAGAGATATGTTACTAAGAACAATACTTTGAATGTCCTCTGCAAATTTCAGGAAGCCTAGCTTCACCGTTTTCGAGATACAGTTGTTTAAAGTACGTAGCCTCAGGGTAGACGACGCCGCGCGTGTCCTTGTGTGCGTGTAAACAAACGAAGGCTCGCTGCGTGTGTGTCTACACAGACGTAGCGCTTCTATGTGTATGTACACACAGATGAAGCGGCGCTATGTGTGCGTGGACAGTCTCGCGTGAAATTTTGAGAGTGGGGAGACTCGAGAGAGCGTGAGGCGTACGGCGTTCGACCAGCTGTACTTTTGGCTTGTATGTTACCGCACTAACCCCCTTAATCACGAATCCCGCAGTACTGCATACAATGCATTATGAATGCATTATATTCTGCATTATTATAATTTATTTGTGAGTTATGAACTCTTTTAAAAACACGTTTTTGTTAATAACAAAAGAACAATGATAGCTATAAATTTTTTTTTATTTCTTAAAAAATATGAATTATGAAATATAAAAAAAACACGTTTTTGTTAATAACAAAACAACCGTGATACCTATTTGTTTTATTATAAAATATAGATATTTTACTTCTATTTCAAATGATAACTTTATTTATCAGCTTAAAATTTATATAAATTTGATATAAATAAATAATAAATAAATAAATAAATTTAAAAATTAACAATTTTTAATATTAATAAATGAATTTAATTATAATTATGCAATAAATTTTTTAAAAAATTATAAATTTTGTTATTAAAAATTAATTGAAGGAATCAACAAATTACGGTTGAGGAAGCTACGGGCCAATGAATTGGCAGCGGTTTTGTGTTTTGTAAAGCAAAATTTTATGGACACAGAGACATAAGAACTTTTCACACAGTTGATTTAACTTGGAAGTGGCAAATTAATTCTACTCACCGCGGTATAGATATATAGAAATAACATTAAACAAAAGTAGAATTTTCCTTTTAACAAAGTGGAATCGGCATACTAATTTTAAATATAAAGTTGTTCTTACTACAAATAAAGTTGATTTTACTGGTGCAGACATGTTAGAGTAGCTTTATTTTTTTTCCGTGTGAATAAGACACACATCCCCGCCAGAATAAAATCCAAACCACAATCCCCGACACAACCCACGTGTGCATCGCCTCAACTCCCGCGCCTTCACTACTTTTAAAAATGAAATCCCCGACTTCTCCGCGTGATCAACTGACAAACGACCTCGGCAGCGCGGTGCTGCTGACGAAATCCGTCTCGCGCGCTCCCTGCAGCAAAACACAGCGCTCGCTCGCTCTATAACCCAGCGTATAAGTGATAAAAATGGGCCACCGAGAGAACTTACACATACGCACTACTCGGGGGGGAGGGGGTGGGCGCCGAAGGGAAGGCAATATGGATCGCCCTGTGAGCCGGAAGTAGGCCATAGCGACTAGGTATAGAGAGAAAAGTGGATGAACCGCCAGCGACGCATAAACATCACGCCGCAGAAACATAAATATACCGGGGGAGCAGCTAGTTGTATATATACGCGACAGATGGCTGCTGGGCTTCTTATTAGATTGCACCCTCGGCGCGGATGAATGTCGTTTTTCGGGGTGGCTGATTTGATTGGCGAGGATTTGGTGGAACGAGTGTGTTGTAGGCGCTTTTCTACGGAATGGAGTTGTGGGAATCTGGTGACCGGAAAGTCGAGCTTCATTGTATGCGAATGATAATGAAAAAATGTTCGTATAAATAAGACTTGAGCTTGTATTCTAGCTTTAGGTATTAAAAAAGAAATATTTTTAATGACTTTGCGAATATGTATACTCTCTAAATTTAAATAAGTGAAAATTTACTTATACGCGTCAATATTCATTTATTTGGAATGTAAAAAGTCGTCCACTGCCGTCCAAGTAGAAACTATTTCACTTATTCGATAAGTAGAAACTATTTGAATTATTCGATAAGTGCCGAATTTCACTTATCTTATGAGTAAATTTTTTAACTTATTCGATGAGTAAAGATTATCTCACTTATTTTACAAGTAAAAATTTTTTCACATACTAAAATAGTATGTGAAAACAATGTCAACATTTCATTTATTTAACAAGTTAGCATTATTTTATCTGTAAAGTAAAATTGCATTTACTCACTGAGTGGAAATTTAATATACTGCAAGTGAATACCATTATTATGCAATTACTATAATGCGTATAAGCAAATTGCTGAAATGATGTTAGAAATTATACATTATTTTGAAAAATAATTTTTGAGGAAGAGTTATTATATGTATAATATAGGAATTTAAAAATACTTATTTCAATAAAAGCAATATTTATCAGTTTTCACTATCGCTCGATTCGTTTGGATTAATTTTCGATCAATTAATATTCATAGACGAATGATGCCGGACGGCGGTGTATTATTGATACTATAGTGAAACGTTCGCTGCCTATAGCTGAAAAAAAAATTAGTTAAGGAACTCCAGGTGTGATAGGAAGGGCGGTGATAAATAGTCAATGAGAGTAATGTATATATATTGTAGAATATGATTGTTTTTATTTAATATATCCTAACTTACATAAAACTAACTAGTAACTTAATTATTATATTATGTAAAGTGACTTTAATTATTATATTATTACATAAATTATCAGAAATTCACGACGCGTATAATATATCTATAAGTATAACGTGCACGGGCGCGACGCGGATGCCTGCAACCTCCTAGGCCACTACGCTCAGACAACCCGCTCCTCTGTAAGAAGGTGCAGGGGGGGGGGGGGATAAAGGTCCCCTGTTTTCTGCCGTGAGTGTGTAGTGGTTGCTGATGGAATAAAGGGGAGAATCACCGGATTGAACTAAATCAACCCGACTCGACCTGGTTTCTTCCGGCGGGATAATCCCAGATTGTTCTCTAACTTTTTACCTGTTATTACTTAGTTGATTGATGCTGCTTCGGTATCCAATTGTCACGGTGCCCACGTGCTGACTTACTTTAGGGTGAGTAGAGAGAGGCAGGTGAGTCCTTCTCGTCTGTGTCTACACACAGACTGACTCTCCCTGGCGCTACTCCTCTCCTCCCCACAGTTCATTGTTTGGAGTATATACCCCCTTGAAGGTGTGTGTATACTCCGAATTTTACCTATTTATTATCATTTTTGATCGGTGCGCATCTGTTACACACGCCTTCAAGGTAGTATGAGTATTTAATTGCGCGCGTATTTCAACTTCTGCGTACTTTTATTCATTCTCGATCGCGGAGTTATATTAGTTAATTATTATTTCGTGATATTTATTTATTTCTTGCTAAATAAATGATTGTAATTTCAACTTCTGCTATTATTAATTAATTGTTATTTATTTATTCTTTGATAAATAAATAATTTTACTTTTTGAGGTTTGTTATTCAAAATATTAATGAGAAAATTTCTTAATATTGAAATAGGTGTTTGTACCCGTTGCAATAGATATATCTTTCAACAAACCAGAAAAACTTATTTAATAATATAGGATATTCAACGTTAAATAAAAAATATTTCAAATAATAAATAGAATGCTATATCCAATTTATTTTTCTTGTAATAATTCCATCGTTGAAGACTACTACAAAAATATGTTGTCCGATGCCTATATAATGAACGGTTATACACTAGTGAAAACATAATGCTTTTTATTTTTTATACGCATCTCTACATCAGTGCCCTCCTAAAAATTTATAATATTAAATTGTTTAATACAACTTTATTTCATCAATAATCTTACGCTAATAACATTAGGGTATATAGAGACTACATATATCTCGGCATAAGTCTCAGCGAACATTTCCATACAATTGCGTAAAATCTTGTGTATGCATACAAACAAGGTCGATCATTTACTATGTTTATTTTTTTCTTATAGTCACTATTGAAATAAGTAAAAACTTCACTTATTCATAAGTGAGAATTTCGTTAATTTACAGAAAAAAAAAACGAAAATTTTACTTATTTGCAAGTTAAGAGTTTATTTATTTGCAAGTTAATTTATGGAAAAAAAGAAATTTTTCGCTTATTTAGAAGTAAAACAATTATTCACTTGTAGAATAAGTGAACATTTAATTTATTAATGAGTGATAAAAGTGATCACTTGTAAAATAAGTGAAATTTTCATTTATTTGAATTTAGACTTATACAACGAATTTGTATTTGACGTTCAAAATAGCGATTCAGAATAATTATCTTTCTTATTTGGTCACCGATTTGACCGCCGTCGTGGTATTTTTTAAAAAGAATTATATTGTAATGAATCAAACTCAATGATATAGTTTTTTTTTTGCAGACAGGTTTTGTGAAGTGGCATGATAAGGTCAATTAAAACGTCAATTTTTGATAATTCATTATTCTTTATTTTAATCGTTAACCCCAATTTTTTCCATTCGAAACCTTGAAAGTGTTCTTCAAGAATACAAATTGTAAAACAAAAACAAAAATAAAAGTATCGTCAAGCCTAAATCGATCGAGTCACTTTAAATTATGATAATCGGATATAGAAACTTAGTAACGAACTGTTTGTTAAGGCAACCATTATTTATTGGGTTATGCCTTTCAGAATAACATTCTACTCTCTAAATGTAAAGTAGTAAATTTTCATCATTTTACATAAAACGTTCTACAACATATGAGATAAACTTTCTATTCGAGAATCCGACAAACAGAAGAAACAGACCGAAAAAGTGGTTTACTTACACCGCTTCGATCTGTAGTCATTTCTCATAGCCATCCAACACCTTGTTTCACGTTTTTTTTTTCTCAAGCGAATTTTCCCCCAGACACTGTACACACATGCATGCATGCCTGCATATCCATATACCGTTCGTAGAAACCCAATCCGCAAATTTCTGCGAGCCCACAACAACTCCGGCACGTATCCCCGCGTCGATCGTTTATTTCTACCTCCCCCCTCTGCCCCTCCGCACCTGTACCCGTCTTATTAAACTCGAAAAATCCATCTCACATCGCCGATTTATCGTCGTATATACATATACACAGGTACCTGAAGCAAAACTTTCGCGCGAGCGATACTCCGGCGGCGCTCGCGCGGGCGCATTACTCTCGAGAATAGCGCATCATTAATTTATCGTAAACTCTCGGGCTCACGCGCGCGTTTATCCGCACACGCGCGCTTGCTTGCTTGCGCGCCTTTAAAGTTTCAGGATGGGTGATGGCGCGCGTCGGCTGATGAGACGGAAAATTCGCGAATACGTCGGGGGTAATTAGTCGGGGGAGTCTTGGTAGAGAAGAGAGAGGGAAAGAGAGAAGCGTGTGTCTTGCCTGCCTGCCTGCCTGCCTGCCTGTCTGCCTCTACTGGGACGCGAATAGTTCCGGCTGAATTCGGAACGCGATTTGTGGCGCCGCCTGCGTGCTGTGTGCTTGCTCAAAAACGGGAGATTGAGGTATCTTGAGGTAGAAGGGGAATTTCAGGGCTACATTACGTGGTTTATTATGATTGAATGGAGTTGGCTGGTGTAAAGTGGTAGTTGGGTGAAAAGATATAGGGTTGCAGGGATAATTTCATACGCGGAATGAAAATAGTAGAATAAATAAATAAATAGAAAAGTATATTTTATGGAAATAGCAGAATACCGAATCCGTCTGTGTGGCAAAGTAAAATAATATAAGTGAAAAAACAAACCTCCGCAGGCAATCCCTGATCGAATTCACGCTTCCCTGCAGTCTATTTTGTATTTCACGCATATCTATATATATATGGGTAACTTCACGTCAACTGGTACAGGTCAAAATTTTAAAATTGCTCAAAATTCTTTTACTCATTCCAAATTAGCCCCAAAAAACAAATGTAACTTTTTAGAGCAAAATATGCAATTATTCTAAAGTTAGAACTAATTGAAAATTTCAAAATTTTGAATTTTTTGACAAATTTTCAATTTTTATGATTTTTGAACTCATAAACTTGAAACTTTTTGTATAGCACATTAAATGGAAAAAAGTTTGCAAAATGTAAGTCGAATTACTCAGAATTTTTCCAGATTGATGGCAATTATTTTGCTAATTTATATTTGATAGAACTCCATTCAAAAAATGCTTAAGGCGAATGCGATCATCCCAATATCCCTCACCAAAGGTTAAAAGATTTGTGAAAAATGTTACATTTAAAATGCGACCTTGATGAAGACGGAATTAGATCACAGAAAAAGTTACGTGCAATTAAAACTGTCAAAAGAGTGAAAAAACTTTTTTTTTTTTTTTTTTTTTATAAAACACACAACTATCAGATACAACTTTAGTAATGTAATTCAACCTTTCATATTGATTCCACAACATTTTGTTTTTGTGCTGCTTCTTCAATATATTATACACCACAGCTGTAAAATATAATCATAAAAAATATTTATTCGATTAATAATATCAAACTATTACATGTGGCACGCATAACATGTTGCAAGAACTTGTCTGTCAACAAATTTCTCCTCTACTACTTATAAGCGAATAATTCTTTTTACAGCACTACCAAAAGTATAAATATTTTTATTGTGTAAAAATTATAAATAAGTAGAATGGTTAATATCATGATATAATAAAATAAAGAACAAACCTATTCTTGGTATGCTCAATATATTTACAAAAAATAGTAATATAATGAAAAATATTTTCAGTTTTAGTTATTTCTAATGATGTCTATTATTATATCTGATATGCAAAGCGGTATGGGCAAAAGTTTTAGAAATTTTGTTTTACAGTAATCTAAAGTATGGCAAATTTCATGAGTCATATTGGACTCTTGCTGTACTGAACCTATTAAATGAAATTTTAATCCCAGCATAGTGCCAAATCATTTCATTAAGCTATAATACGTACCTTCAAAAAAGTTTAACTATATATTCAGACTAAATACCTTGAATAAAAACTGCTATTTCATTTGATACTTTTCCTTACATTTGAATTATTGTATCATTATTTTACTTGTCATTATATTACTTATCATTATCTTGATCTGAAAAAAACATAATCCCAAAGTATCATTCAGAATTATTAGAAAAAATTTTTTATGAGTATTAATCTTTTTTTGAGAAGATTCTACACTGAAGAAAAAATATAGTACATTTTCACATAAAACTACTATAAAATATATTATTATTTGACTACGGCCTTATTTTATAGTACTATTTACATTTCATATTATGGTCAAGATATATATAAATATAGTATAAATTACTATATTTAAAAAAATATTATATAGGTACGTTTATATAGACAAAGTATTCGACATACAATATTAATATTGTAAAAGATACTCATAAACTTTAATTAAATTTAGTTAATTTAGTTAAGTGCTGCAAACTGCATTAACAGATTGCTTTCTCAAAGAGAATTCATGGTTATATAATTTTATTTTATTCATTATTGCATCTTTAATAAAAGCGCGATCAATGAAATTTTTGATATCCAATTTCATACAAAAACTTATTATTTAAAAAAAAGCAACATAATTAGAGAAGTCTCAATAGAAAGATGAATACTATAATGGAAACTATGTTTTGATGAAGTCGACAAAAGCCTTAAAATTCATATGCACTTTAGTTACGATCTAAAGTACTTGTATATTTCATATGATTAAATCATTTATATATAGAATAGTGATTTCCTATACCCTGGAAATCGATTCCATTATTTACCTAATAAATAGCTAGTTTCCCCAATAATGGTCAAAAACTAGACACTTTTCTTGGCTATTTCTATCTATCGATGAAACGATTTTTCCGATCATATTCGCCATTTAATAGACGTAATAATAGAATAAGTTTTTTCACAAATTTACATTAGCTTATTTACGAGTATTTAAAAGATATTAAAGTTGGCCAATTTTTTTAGTTAGAAACGACATATTGTGATCTGTACTAAATGGACAACAAGTCATTTCTACATAATCAAAGTAAGTAAAATTGTTGTGGATGATATTTCCAAGTTTTAGCCACCATTTAGACGCCTTAGCGCACGATAAAATAGCCACCTCTACAAATAAACCGATTTTGGAAAATTGTCAAAATTTCAAAAATTCGTGTGCTCGGCGGCACGACATTTTTAGATCTACAGTGTGCTGCCGAACGTTTTTTCTTACTTTTTTGGCATATATTTTTGAAATTCAATGGGCACTTTTAGAATTTTCCAATTCTGGAAATAAGGGACACCACCAGAACCAGAACTATCGCGGTATACATATATACCGCGATAGTTCTGTAAATAAGAAAAAATGAAAATTACATTTTTTTTAAATTTGAGCTCGATCGAAAAAATTACTATGTTGGATAGCGAAAATTAATACAATTAAAGTATGTCTCGACGTTGCTACAAAATATAGTAATTTTTCTTACATTTATAATAAATTTTCCTACAACATTTCTCAGTGTATCACTAACATCTTTTTTCTCAGTGTAGTTATCTGAGTTTGTTGTTTATTCCATTATAAGCCAATTCTTCAAGATATTTAGTCTGAAAATATAAGTTAAACTTTTTTGAAGATACGTAATATAGTTTAATGAAATGACTTATGCACTGCTGAGATTAACATTTCATTTAACAGGTTCAGTACGACAAGAGTCGAAAATGACTCATGAAATTTGCCATACTTTAGATTGCTGTAAAACAAAAAACTTTCAAATCTTTTACCCACAACGCTTTGCATATCAGACATAATAATAGACATCATTAGGAATAACTAAAACTGAAAATATTTTTGATTATATTATAAGGTTTTATACGCACGTAAAAGAGGAAAAATTTACTGTAAACATTATTTTTTATTTCGAGATAAATCGCTCTGCAATCGCACGATTAAATTTCCGGCAACGCCAACAAAATCATTTTAAGCATGAACCTCGTAGCTTCAAAATCAGGTCAATAAAGCTCTCCGCTGCCCCTAAAGTCCCGAATAATTCCCTCAACCACATCCGTATATATATAGCTCATCTTTTTCTAAGCGCACCCCGCGCGCGCGCGACTAATGTAACGAGAAGATGCTCGACTCGATAAACCGGAAAATTCACGGCGCGTTCTCATGGCTAATTAGCATAAAGCCTTCGTCTGCGATGAGTATATTATAGCCACCCGCCTAATTGCCGCACCTTTCGAGCACAGAGTGAATGTAAATAAAAATAAAGTTGTATGATGAAATTTATTAAATTGAAGAACCGTTAGGTCGTATACACACACACACACACACGTTCGAGATGATTTTTCTTGCGGCGGGATGATTACAGTTCTGTAAGTTTGCGGACGTTCGCCCGCATCATTCATTCACCACATAAAAGTCAATTTTTGCACTTTGCCCGCCTGAAGATGGCTTGTAAAATGTTAAAGTTCATCCTAGAAATACATGGCTCCGTCGACCTGGAAGAGATGGCCCTATGAAACAATAATACCCACGAAATGGGGTACTTGAGGATGGGCTGGGTCAGTTTCATCCGACGCGTATGACTACTTCTTTGTAAAGTATCTATATACGCTGGATTTATTAACTAATTTTTACGCGTACGAATGAATATTTGCGACCGATATATGTATAACTGTACTAACAAATCGTAAAACTTTATCGCCACGCGAGATTTTTATATCGTTGCGAAAGTTACGCTTTTCAATTACATACATTAAAATCCACATCGACATTTATTTGTTTAACAAAACAAGTAAAAAGAGTGCGAAAAGCCAATGAAAGTCAATTATACAAATAGATGTCGGCGCGCGTCGGCGAGTTTTCACCCTCGCGCACAACCGCGCCGTATTTTTTCACTGACGAAATACCAAAAAAAAGGAAAAAAAAATCGAAATTTCTATTTACCCGGCGAGGCAATATCAATGAATTTTGGGAAAACCATCACGCCGGCTACTGTCGCTGCTTTTATTTAAATAAAACACTTCTGTTTACGGCAAATAGGTCAGAGCTCTTGCGCGGCCGCGTCCGCAATTTTCGGGAGGATACGGCCTGTCGGACGTGTTCGGGCTTCCATATGAAGGAACTTTACGCGCCTGTAAAGGCAAAAGTGTCCTCCTCCTCGTCCAAGTGCGGGAATAAAAATTACGCAGTTAGAATTGCAGTAAAAGAAGAGGACGTACGTACGCGTCGTTAAAGCCCGGGAGCATCGGTGCGGCGGAGTTCATCGGAGGCGGAGCTGCCTACGCTCGTAAAGCCTGCAGCTGCGCGCACGCACGCCAGCGCTAATTTAAAATATGTCGGCCTCGTAAATATTATAAGGATGCAGTGATGCTGCTGCTGCTGCGCTCGTGTTATAGTAGCAGTTGAAGTGGGGGGGACTAAGCGGAGGAAGGATTTCCAATGAAAAAAGATTAAGCGCGTTGACGATTAGCATAAAAAGGGAGAGACAGAGAAAGTTGCAAGAAGAGAGGAGGTGCGCGCGCGCGGCATGAAAAGAGCGATTCGAGCGCGGGTCGTAAAAAGCAGCGCGTATAAGACTTTTTATAGATTTGATCCTTGAGTATGATGTCGTCGTTGTTTAGCGACCTATTGACCGATGATAGTTCTTCTTTGAAGTTAAGAATGAATAGTAATTTTGGTGTCGTGTAGATGTGGTGTCGATAAGATGAGAATTGCGAGCAGGTGGACTAAATAAATAATCAAGTTTTTCAATCTTTTGAATATACACTTTAAACAAGGAATAAGTGAAAAGTCGCTTGCTGGTGCAAATAAGTGAAGAAATCTACTAATACTTTAGTGAATATTCACTTATTGAAGCAGTGGAATAAAATTTACTCTGCGTAGTATGAGGGTCTCTATATTAGTGTGCCATGAAGAGAAAACATGTAAGATGTTATGACTATATCGTCCCTGGAAAAAGTTAGTTCTTAACGTTAGAACTACGATAAATAATTATATGGAATAGTTAACGATTTTTCCATCCAGTACTTCTATACGGAAATGAAATACGAATATTATAAGCTTTAAAAATCAGTAATCGAAGCAAAATTGACAAAGTTCTATTATTTTTTATTGTCATGCAAAAAAGCATAGCACACAATATTTTAAAGATTTTGATAAAATAATGAAGCTTTGTCAATTTTGCTTCGATTCCTGATTTTTAAAGCTTATAATATTTGTATTTCATTTCCGTATAGACGTACTGGACGGAAGAATCGTTAACTATTTCATATAATTATTTACCGCAGTTATCTAACAATAACTAGGGGGGCTGCGCCCCCCAGCGTGCCTTCGGCACGCCATTCCCCCCGCCTCCACACACACACCTGCTCCTCGCTTCGCTCGTCGCCCGCCCCCTCCCTATGTAAAAACTTCGTTTTTACATAATAGGCTCGACCGCAATACTCAGGAGAACCTTGTATTTTTATAAAAGCGAAAATTGCAACACTTCCGATATTTATAATAAAAAAAAAAAATTAAATATATAATAATAATAAAAAACTAGCTGCTCACGGACTCACGGGTATTCCTAACTACATATACCTATACAATCTCAATTACAAAAAAGTACTTGCGCACATATGCATATATATACACTAATACCGCGAAAAGGAGAAAAACAGAAGGAGAATGCTCAATACTGATGCATTCGGCAACGGCAATCTGGCTTAGCCCTGCGACCTGCGTGCATGAATACTTATACTGCAGCAGTCGTAACGGCTACGCTAGGTACCTCGGCTCACGGTCGTACACACTTTCCGGACCTATGTATAAGTACTTAACTACCGTGCCTCGGCTAGGCTGCGTTCGCACACCAAGAACAGCGGAAAAACACATGCGACTCGTGCGACCGCGAGGTATAAGATATATCTATATATATATATATATATATATATATATATATATATATATATATATATATATATATATATATATATATATATATATATATATATATATATATATATATATATATATATATATATATATATATATATATATATATATATATATATATAAAAAGAGCTTTAACCGTTATTTCCGGGATTATACAGGGTCCTATAGTTTATTTCTTCAGAGTTACTCTATACAAGTGACTAAAGAAATAATGGACCCTGGGGTTATTGACTCTAGACGGTTACCGGTAATAACGCTTATATACCATAGGAAATTCCGGTAAGTCCCAGAAATAACGAGCGGGTTCCGGAAATAACGCTTATATACCAAATTTGTTACCAGAAATAACCGTTGCAGATATTTATATATATATATGATCGCGCGCGCTTTCTGCTACTGCTGAGTAGTGCGGCGTGCCGTCAGCCGTGGCGCACATGTGTCCATGGTGTGTATTGTCAGCAATCGAATCGTCTGGCTCCCGGCGTCCCCAGCGATGACTGTGGCTGCTGTAGTATGCCGCCCTGGTGAATCGTGTTCGCCCTTTCATCGTGTTCGTTGATTGTCGATGATTCGTCGGAGATGGGAAGGCAGTGTGTCAGCGGCGAGAGCAGATTTAGTAAGCATTCTCGTTCCTAACCTTTCTGATGGGTGAGCTGATGGTACTTTCGCTTGTTGCAGGTATCTGTGGCAGCGAGAGTAGTGTAAACGACGGGCACTGCTGCAGACTGTTTCTTGGGTGTGTAAATGTTGTCTGAGTCATCTATTTATTAATTATATGTGGTTTTTAGGTGCTCAACTTTCCTTGTTTGGCTCTTACACTAGTGACTATGTGTACAGTTAAGCTGCTGCTTGTGTCTTCAGCATCTTCAGTGAAACAACGGTTTAAGGTCTCCACCAGTTCTTACCCTCTAGTTGTTACAGGAAGCTGGTACAGTGAGTGAACAACAGCCATTGCTGCAGACTTTTCTTTTGTATGGTATGTTTTTTTGAGTCATCTATTTATTAGTCATATGTGGTTTTTAGGTGCTCAACTCTCCTCGCTTGTCCCCCAGAATAGGGACTGATCTGCTGTTCATGCGCTTTACTGATCCCTAGGCTGAGGCAGTCCCTGACATTGAAACACAATTGACGGTCTCTGTCAGTACTTTCCTCTTAGGATCGCTGTTAGATGATTCTCAGCAGACTGGCATCCATGGAGTAGTGCCAGCCTACACCGTTCAGCCCTATTTTGCAACTTCTGCAGCTCTAAGTGATCTTCGAGTGTTAGTGCTTTAAAGTGTGAGGGGATGGATAATAGGAACTGGGAAATATTATATAAGTGCTGTGTGTGTTGTTGAATGTGATAAGGGTAGGTAGTTGTCCCTGATAATATTAGCTCGTCTATTTAATTTCTAAGTTTAGTCAGGGTGTAAGAACTCGCTTCAGGGTATCTGTTGTATTAAAATACATCATTCTGTATTTCGCAGACTTCTACCCAGTGAGACTTGCCTATTTAATAGTTTTCTACATGCTGTAAGACTGAGTCAGCTAGAACATTGCATTCTTTATGCATTGAAATTTACCATATTACAACATTTATAGCTCATACATTGCACAAAAGTTTTTTTTGTATATATGATATTCCTTTAACATGTACTTATATAATATTACACAATTTTGATTCTTTTAGTTCAATCGCTTAGGTCCTGGCAACATAGTAGGTTAAGCTGGGTAACCTTATATCAAATTTTTTAAATTTGTTATTAAAAATCTTTTTGTAGAAAACAGGGAAATAGTATATTACGATACGTGGGCCGGAAATTGGATTTCCGGGCCGTACGTGGTATGACGCCCGAGGCGAAGCCGAGGGCGTCATAACGCACGGCCAGGGCATCCAATTTCCGGTCCAAGTATTGTATACTATTTTTCTTACTCCCCGGCCGAAAGTACGTTCTGTAATTGTTAAATAATTGATAAAATTGCGTTGTCGTCTGCTAGCTGTGTTTGAGTGTTAGTTTTTCTTTCGGCCCGCTCGATAGTAGTGCCTCTGTCGACCGCTTTGGGTAGCTCGGTCGATATTACCGACTGTTTTTTCTTTCGGCCCGGCGTAGAGAGCTGGTTTTTTGGGCGTCTGCTACTTTCGGTATTGTACAGATGGTCTGATGCCCGCCCGACATTTGCAAGACCGAGGCGAAGCCGAGGTTTTGCTGGTCGGGGCGGGCATCAGAAACACATTCATTAAAAAAAGACAACACCACTTTTTATTTCAATTAACTTTTTTTTCTCGTCACACGTGCACTTTCCTCTGTCTATTTCGTACGTGTCTAACCTTCACACCGCACAAACATATTTTTCTCGGACGCTCCCGTCCATACGTTTAAAAAACAATAACCACGATCAAACAAAACCACTTTTTATTTCAACTAACTTTTTTCTCGTCACCCGTGCACTTTCCTCTGTTTATTTCGTACGTGTCTAACCTTCACACCGCACAAACATCTTTCCTCGGGCATGCGCGCGGGCGCTGAAGCGCCGCGGGTCAGGAAATTTCGGCAGCCAATCAGAGCGCGCGGTTGGTCTAAAATAGGATGCGAAAGTTTCTCTTTCGGCCCGGAGATGCGGGCCGAAAGTACGTACTTTCGGGTGGCCGAGTAAGAAATAGATATTTTGTTTCTTTAATTATTCTTCCAATATGTTTATCCCATTGAATATTGTAATCAAATGTAATTTTGTATCTTATTATTATATTTTTGTAATTATATTATCTTTGGAATGTTATGTCGATTTTTTCCATCTTATTTAGAGCTATTGTATCGAATACTTCTTTGTAAATCTAATTCTGTGAAATAATAAGCGAAAATTCACTATACGTGTATTGGGGTATTAAAAATCATGTTTATACGTTTAGATGATCCAGTAATTATTGTACATAAAAATGTTAATTGGGAATAAGTTTTGTTTAAACTATATCTACATGCTTTGTATTTAACAGTTTTATTGAAAGTCAAATTCTTGTATGATAAGCGAAAATCGACTATTTCAGGTGTATTTAGGCATTAAAAATCGTTTTTATAGGTCTAAACGGTCAGGAATCTATTTTATATGAAAATGTTAAATGGGAAAAAGTTTTGATTAAATATTATGTAGAACTTTTGTATTGAACATGTTTGTGTAAAATCAAATCCTGTCAAGTTTTAGCCGAAAATTGTCCATTTTATCCCACATAGCATGAAAGCTTCCTGGAAGTTTTATGAAAGCTTCCAAGAAAGATTCGGAATCTTACAGGAAGCTTACATGGAAGATTCCTGAAAGCTCAAAATGTCCGCCCTTTTTTCTCACAAAAAGCTTTCAGGAAAGATTCTATTAATCTTCCCAGAAAGCTTTCCGGGATCTTTCATCAAACTTTTAAAAGAGTAACTGGTAGCTTTGTGAAAGATTTGTCAATCTTTATGGAAGCTTTCTTGAAAGAATACGGTAAGTTTACAGAGAATCTTTCAGCAAGACTTTAGTAAGGTAGCTGTAAAGATCCTTGTAAGATTTTTGATAGATTTATTGAAATCTTTCAGAAAGCTTACATGAAAGATTCCTGTAAGCTTAAAATTCCGCCCAATTCTTTCTCGAAAGGATACGGTAAGTTTACAGGAAATCTTCCAATAAGACTTTAGTAAGGTAGCTGTAAAGATCCTTGTAAGGTTTTTGATAGATTTATTGAAATCTTTCAGAAAGCTTACATAAAAGATTCCTGTAAGCTTAAAATTCTGCCCAATTTACTGGCAAAAGCTTTAAAAAAAATCTATTAATATTTCCGGAAAACTTTTCAGGACCTTTCATCAAGTTTTTAAAAGAGTAACTGGAAGCTTTGTGAAAGATTTGTCAATCTTTCAGAAAGATTCTACGAAACATTCTAGTAAATCTTTCAAGAAACCTTTCACGAACCTTTTTTCAAGTTCTTGAAAGGATTACTTTGGAACTTAAAGCCATACATATTACATACAATACTCTAAAGTATAACTATTAACAATTCTCGCATATTATTTAGAATTTATTACTATATTAATCGCAATTTTTTCATCGCAGAAAAAATTTTACATAAAATTTTTTGACCTAACTGGGAATCGAACCTACAACCCTTGGGTTACTACGCACGCATGCTATCCGTTACGCTATCGCTCGCTTGAAGGAGTTGGAACATTTTCATCCAAATAAGGTGCACTATCTACGATTATTCAATTGTTATTAAATAATATCATACATACATACCTAACATACATGTTATTATTTCGATTATATTCATCTAAAATATTAATGGCTTTAAAATGGCCATGTAAAATACCGAAACGATACCTACCTTACCGGCACCTAAGTTTTATTTTTTTTATCGTATTTAAACAAAAATTTCAGAGAAAAGCGCTCTTTTACGGAAATCCAACGCTTTTTCCTAAAGTTTGTGTTTAGATGTAATAAAAAAAATAAAATTTTGGTGCCGATAAGCTAGGGATCTACGTTTGAGTTGAACATGGCCTCAAAGTTAAAACGGTATTATAAAATGAAGTTTCAATTAAAATATTATAAAATCAATTATAAATGTATTAAAATATTATCAAATTTACTTTATTTATATTTGCTTATATTCTATATCTTTAATATAAATGGATAAAGAAATTTTTCAATTCATTAAAAAAGCATAATTTTGTTCTAAGTTGATGAAATCTTCAAATCTATATTTTCAACTCAAAAATAACTTCAAAATAGTCTCAAAAGAGATGAAAAGAGAGGGGATTAAACATATTGCAAGAATATGTGTTTATATTAGATGCATCTTTAAGATGAAATGGCGAAAAAGTTATTTACAATTCATATAACTATTATGTATTTAGAAAAAGTTGTTACTTTTTCAAATCACATTTTTAAGACCAAAATAACTCGTGAGTAGTTATAAATACATAATTTATAATGAAATTAACTGTACTTTAAGAATATCGGTATCCATTTTCTATACCTGAAGAACCAATTAAAAAGAAAATTATTTCTGAAACAAAAAATTTTGGCAAAATTGTTATTTTATCAAAATAAGACCTTATTGTCATTCATTTGACTCCAAAATTTAATCAGTTCTGAGTTAAGACATATGTAAGATGCATGCAAAAGTTCAGCTCATTACGTCTATCCGTTCAAGAGTTATGCCGGGGACAAAATTTCGTTTCATAAATTCATACATACATACATTTTTTTAAAACCTATTATTCTGACTCAGAAAGCTCAAAAACATCGAAATTCATCAAAATCTCTGTTTTGAAAATTTTCACTATTACAACGCTTTCTCTTTGAGAAATAAATATAGTGTCAATAGGGAGAAATAAAATTCGTATACTGAATATATTTTAACACTCCGTGCGCAAAGCTCGACTTCGCACACGCTCAAATAAAAAAGCATATGCTAAATCAAGCTTTGTACACGTCGTATACAAAAATACGGTTCGATACGCGAGCGAGAAGGTGATTTTAACCTTGTGTGACCTTTTCACCCTAGCTTCGCTCAGGTGCAAACGTCCACACTAGGATAAAATCACTTTGACGCACTAGCATCGAAATTTATCTGTATTATTTTGACTCTCCGTGCGCAAAGCGCGATTTCGCGCACGCTTGTTTTTTGAATGAAAAAGCATACGCTAAATCAAGCTTTGTACACATCGTGTCAAAAGATACTGTTCGATACACAAGCGAAAAGGTGCACGCGTTAGTATCAAACTGTACTATTTCTAAACAAAGAAAATATTAACTTTAATTATTAATTTTAAACATTCATTTGGAAAAACAAGTCTTCCTTTTATGCAAATACAATACTCAGAATTCATTTGGCAATTCTTATGAGAGTACTATTATGAGAGATAATTGTTGAAAAATTGGATCAAAATGACAAAAATGCAGATTCCTACTTATCAACATTAAAATTATTTTTAATTAAATATTTTTAAACAGTTTTTTGGAAAACCACAATTTTAACGCCCTCCTTATATTTAAATACTATACATAGAATTATTTTATAGCCATTCTATTATAATTTTGATAAAGTATACTCGTTGATGTCGGTATCCAACATCTCCTTAAAGCATTCATTTTTGGAATATTTCACGTAAGATTCCCGTAGGCTTTCCAGAAGCTTACGTGTAATATTCGTCGAAAGGACATTTGGCAATCTTGATTGTAATATTGCTTTAACATTCCGGGAAGCTTACAAGAAAGCTTACAATGAAATCTATCTGAAAGTTTCAGTTATCTTTTAGAAAGGTTGAGGAAAGCTTCCATTGGAATATTTCTTGAATCTTTCACTGGGAAGCTTTCATGCTATGTGCAGAAAGATTTCAGTATCGATTCTTAGAATTTTTCATCGTCGGTGTCAGCAAGCTTTCAAAAACATTAATGGAATGTTACGGGATCTCATAGTTGGAATTTTTTGGTTGGTTTCCGAAGATGTACCAGAAGCTTTCGTAGAACATTGCTAGGTAATGCTACTGGAATGTTTCGTGGGAACCTTCCATTAAGTTTTTCGCATTATTTTTCGGTAATGTTGCATTCATGCTTATTGCAATCTTTCATGAAAGGTTCCATTTATGTTTAGTGCAATCTTTCCTGAAAGTATTCATCAACCTTTTTCAAAAGTTTTTCGGAAGATTTGCAAGAAATGTACCAGTTCAATCTTTCAGTAAGCTTACTTTAACCTTTCTAGTTATCTTTCATGAAAAATTCCAGTATCGATTCTTAGAATGGTTCATGGTCGATGTTGGCAACCATTCAAAAACTTTCATGGAATGTTACGGAATCGCATAGTTGGAATTTTTTCGGTTGGTTCGCTTAAACTTACGGGAAGCTTTTGTGGAGCATTGGAAGTTAACGCTACTGGAATGTTTCACGGGAACCTTCCATTAAGTTTTTCGCATTATTTTTTTCGATAATATTGCATTCATGCTTATTGCAATCTTTCATGAAAGGTTCTATTTATGTTTAGTGGAATTTTTCCTGCAAGTATTTGGGAATCTCTTTGGTAATCTTAGCTTAAACTTTCAAGAAAGATAACAGTGTAATCTTCCCGAAAGCTTACCGTAATATTGTTGTTTCCTTTTGTGAACGATTCCTGTATTGATACCTGCAAGGATTTGCGAATCTCTTTTGCAATCTTACAGTAAGCTTTCAACAAAGGTAACAGTCTAATCTTCCCAAAAGCTTACTGTAATATTGTAGTTTCATTTCGTGAAAGATTCCTGTATCAATCCCTGCAAGGATTTGGTAATCTTTTCTGCAATCTTAGCGTAAGCTTTCAACAAAGATAACAGTATAATCTTCCCAAAAGCTTACTGTAATATTGCTGTTTCCTTTTTGAAAGATTCCTGTATTGATCCCTGCAAGGATTTGGGAAGCTCTTTTTCAATCTTAGCGTAAGCTTTCAACAAAGCTGACAGAGTAATATTCCCAAAAGCATACTGTAATATTTCCTTTTCCTTTCGTGAAAGATTCCTGTATTGATCTCTGCAAGGATTTGGGAATCTCTTTGGTAATCTTAGCGTAAGCTTTCAAAAAAGATAACAGTGTAATATTTCTAAAAGCTTACCGTAATATTGCTGTTTCCTTTTGTGAACGATTCCTGTATTGATCCCTGCAAGCATTTGGGAATCTCTTTTGCAATCTTACAGTAAGCTTTCAACAAAGGTAACAGTCTAATCTTCCGAAAAGCTTGCTGTAATATTGTAGTTTCCTTTCGTGAAAGATGCCTGTATTAATCCCTGCAAGGATTTGGTAATCTTTTCTGCAATCTTAGCGTAAGCTTTCAACAAAGATAACATATAATCTTCCCAAAAGCTTACTGTAATATTGCTGTTTCCTTTTTTGAAAGATTCCTGTATTGATCCCTGCAAGGATTTGGGAAGCTCTTTTTCAATCTTAGCGTTAGCTTTCAACAAAGATAACAGTGTAATATTTCCAAAAGCTTACTGTAATATTGCATTTTCCTTTCGTGAAAGATTCCTGTATTGATCCCTGCAAGGATTTGGGAATCTCTTTGGTAATCTTAGCGTAAGCTTTCAAAAAGATAACAGTGTAATCTTTCTAAAAGTTTACCGTAATATTGCTGTTTCCTTTCGTGAAGATTCCTGTATTGATCCCTGCAAGGATTTGGGAATCTCTTTGGTAATCTTAGCGTAAGCTTTCAAAAAAGATAACAGTGTAATCTTTCTAAAAACTTACCGTAATATCGCTGTTTCCTTTTGTGAACGATTCCTGTATTGATACCTGCAAGCATTTGGGAATCTCTTTTGCAAACTTACAGTAAGCTTTCAACAAAGGTAACAGTCTAATCTTCCCGAAAGCTTACTGTAATATTGTAGTTTCCTTTCGTGAAAGATTCCTGTATTGATCCCTGCAAGGATTTGGTAATATTTTCTGCAATCTTAGCGTAAGCTTTCAACTAAGATAACAGTATAATCTTCCCAAAAGCTTACTGTAATATTGCTGTTTCCTTTTTTGAAAGATTCCTGTATTGATCCCTGCAAGAATTTGGGAAGCTCTTTTTCAATCTTAGCGTTAGCTTTCAACAAAGATAACAGTGTAATATTCCCAAAAGCTTACTGTAATATTGCATTTTCCTTTCGTGAAAGATTCCTGTATTGATCCCTGCAAGGATTTGGGAATCTCTTTGGTAATCTTAGCGTAAGCTTTCAAAAAAAGATAACAGTGTAATCTTTCTAAAAGCTTACTGTAATATTGCTGTTTCCTTTCGTTAATGATTCCTGTATTGATTCTTGGAATATTTCACGTAAGATTCCCGTAAGCTTTCTAGAAGCTTTCATGTAATATTCGTCGAAAGGACATTTAGCAATCTTGATTGTAATATTGCTTTAACCTTCCGGGAAGCTTACAAGAAACCTTACAATGGAATCTATCTGAAAGTTTCAATTATCTTTTAAAAAGGTTGATGAAAGCTTCCATTGGAATATTTCTTGAATCTTTCACTGGGAAGCTTTCATGCTATGTGGGATATGTATGTTTTGACGTTTAAAATCGTTTTTATAAGTCTAGCTCGTCAGAAGTTGATTTTACAAAAAAATGTTAAATGGGAAAAAGTTTTGTTTCAATATTATCTACAACTTTTACATTTAACATTTTTGTATAAAATCAAATCTTGTCAAGTTGTAGCCGAAAATCGTCCATTTTATGTATATTTAGGCGTTTAAAATCGTTTTTATAAGTCTAATTCGTCAGGAATTGGTTTTACACAAAAATGTTAAATGGGAAAAAGTTTTATTTCAATATTATCTACAACTTTTGTATTAAACATTTTTGTGGAAAATTAAATCCTGATAAGTTATAGCCGAAAATCGTTCATTTTATTTGTATTTTGGCGTTTAAAATCGTTTTTATAAGTCTAGCTCGTCAGAAGTTGATTTTACAAAAAAATATTAAATGGGAAAAAGTTTTGTTTCAATATTATCTACAACTTTTGTATTAAACATTTTTGTGGAAAATTAAATCCTGACAAGTTATAGCCGAAAATCATTCATTTTTGACCATTTTTGGCCGTTTTTCGCAGTTATCTTGGCAAATATTGCTCGTACAAAAAAGTGTTCAACATAAAAAAGCTGTATTTTAATTAGTTTTAGCAGATAGATCTGTACATATTAGCTTAAAATTAATTTTTCTAGACATTAGGCTTAAAAATCGATTTTTTGAGATATTTGTGCTCGCATTTGATAAATTTTTCATCGATCTATCTCAATATAGAACCAGCACTTAGGTATAATTAGAGGAGTATTTTCTCGCGATCCTGATGAAATCGGTTGAAAATTCATTGAGATAATCGAGAAACTTGAATACATACGGACGTACAGACATACATACATCTCAGAAAACGCTTAAAACGCACTCGCTCTGAGTGGAACATGGTTTTTACACAATAATTTTTCAGTATTTGAATTCTTACAATTATCGCTCTGGTGAAATTATAAGGCTCTCCCGAGTAGCGGTCGTGCCTAAAAACTAACTTTTGGCACGTACGATATAGCCATAACATCCTTAAGTTGTACATGAAATACACAAGGATATAATTTTTATTTCCTTAAATAAATAGTCAGACTTTTTCTTTTGCTCGTGGTATTTTTATTTATATGAATACAAACATATTTAATATAAATATACGTAAAATAAAAAATAATGATTTTGTCCCTATTTTTGTGCCCGGACAGCTCTCACTGAATGTATTTGTGTGTCCTCGATTTGTGTGCCTGTCCCTATGTGTGAGCCCCGCATTGACGAGCCTTTTGAACTTATTAACAGATTTGTAAATTAGGGTTCTTCTAAATTTTAAAAGAGATGAAGTAGTAGGAATTTATTTTATGATTAATTTAAAATTTTTCAACAATAATTAGGGTTAATGATCAATGTTAATCATAGACATAAGAGAGATAGACTGCGGGTGTAGGTTAGCGAGAGTGGTACCCGTTGAGAGAGAGAGACAGATGCATAGAAGGTATATGTAATAGAAGGTATACTGTCTCTCTCTAACGCATGTGCGCAAACATGGTTAGAGGTGCCACTCTTGCTAACCTACACCGGCAGTATATCTCTCTTATGTCTATGATGTTAATCAAAGATGTAGTCATCACGTTCAGGCCAAAAGAGGGTTAGGTTCGCGATCACCAAGGGGCACATGACGGCACACTGCACATACGGACAAGTCTTAAAATTTAACCCTATTAGTGGATTTACTTATAAAATAAAGAAAAAGTTTTAAATATACTTATTTTACTGATGTATTGCTAAATAAACTATTTTTATTGCATAACATATACTTTATTTGAAGTAAATAGTTCTAATGAGCTATTTATTTACTTATAAAAAGTCATGATTTCTAAAAGTTTCTCATAAGAGAACACGATAAATTTCGTGAAATCGGAAAATGATTTTTTTTTAATTTATAAACGATGCTTTAAAAGTCTTGAAATACAATTTGTTTTGCTTCCTCCTAGAGGAAGCTTTGTGATAGTAAATTTTTGAGTTGTTGTAAAAACATGTTATAATTGTGTTCCGAGGTGTTAGGAATCAAAATACATGATTTTTGAAAAATGTTTATATGGATTTATGTGTGTATGCGTGTGTGTGTGTGTGTGTGTGTGGGTGGGTGTGTGTGTGTGTGTGTACGCCTGGATCTCAGCTTCCACTCGGTCGATTTTGACCGGACAGGTCTCATTTTTTTTGTTTTTTTGCGTGATGGCGGGTCAAAAATCCGTTTTTTGATTGAGGCGATGCGTTTTTGTTTTTTTTCAAATTTTCGATTTTCTCAAAACTGTTTTTTGATTTTTTTAATGATAGGATCGAGTTATTCGAATCTGATGGGTAGCGTTCGAAAGAGAATTAAAATACCTATATTTTCTAAAAAAATTAATTTTCTATCTATCACGGTTCTTTAGTTATCATCAAAAACAAAAACGTGTTTTTTTTTAAAAACTCATAACTCCAATGATGTTATCATCAGTATTTTTTTAATTTTTGAAAAACAAACCAGCCCTCGTACAGGTAGTTAATATCTATCTCTGAGGACTTTACTCTATGTAATTTTGTTCTGGTTTAATAAATAAAATAAAAAAATAAAAAAATAAACCAACAAAATGAAATAAAATGTTTAAAAATTATATCTATTATAATCTATTATAATTATGAATTATGCATTATGAATGCATTATATTCTGCATTATTATAATTTATTTGTGAGTTATGAACTTTTTTAAAAAAACACGTTTTTGTTAATAACAAAAGAACAATGATAGCTATAAATTTTTTTTTTATTAAATAATATGAATTATGAAATATAATATAAAAAAAAACACGTTTTTATTAATAACAAAACAACCGTGATAGCTATTTGTTTTATTATAAAATATAGATATTTTACTTCTATTTCAAATGATAACTTTATTTATCAGCTCAAAATTTATATAAATTTGATATAAATAAATAATAAATAAATAAATAAAGGACCCCGCACACAATGTATGGGAAAAAATCATCCGGTCAAATTGAACGAAACTTTGGAAAAAGATAGATTTCTTCAGGACCTCAAGATCTATCTTTTTCCAAAGTTTCGTTCAATTTGACCGGATGATTTTTTCCCATACATTGTGTGCGGGTTCCTTTAAAAATTAACAATTTTTAATATTTATAAATGAATTTAATTATAATTATGCAATAAATTTTGTAAAAAATTATAAATTTTGTTATTAAAAATGAATTAAAGGAATCAACAAATTACGGTTGAGGAAGCTACGGGCCAATGAATTGGCAGCGGTTTTTTTTGAATATGAAGAAATTCTTTAATTTTACAAAAAAATTTATTTCATTTCATTATTTCCATAGGTATACTTTTTTGTGTGAATTTTTTAACTAAAAAAGCATACGAATAGGGACTCTTACCCTAATCATTTTTTCAATTATTTGCCCCAGTGAGTGACTTTTCACTTATTCAAATTTAGGTAGTAGGTTTCAATAATTCTAATATTATAAAAATAGAGAAAAATTTTTTAGTTAAAATTTCTAACTATATTGGTTCGAAAATGAGGAACACACTCACATTTTCGTCAAAATTACTACAAGTAAAATTTTTTATAAATATAGTCAAAATTACGAAAATAGTATAAATTTATAGTATAAATTTAAATGACTTTCATGATAATGTGAGTCTATCCCTCATTTAGAATCAAATATAGTAATTTTTTACGAAAAAATTTGTCTCTGTGAAGAAACTCTCGCTTCCAAGTAATCCGCATGTTGTCAAAGTTCCATTAAATCACGCCGAATAACAAGGATTAAAGATTCTCATTTCCTTTCCAATAAAAAGAGTGAGCCTCACTTTGCCAACCAAAACCAAACCCTCAATCGAAATAACCCAATCACCATACACTCGCAGCCACACAGTACTCCTCGTAAACTAAACCAGTCCTCAGCGTTGATTTCAATATCAGCGACTCGGGACAGTTGAGCCGCATGGCGCACGCGAGAGTATAGACCGAAACGCGCGCGCGTATCGTACATCACGTATAGTCGAATTCGATCGGCGATACTCGAACCTGATTCAATTGAGGCGCGACGCGCGCTTCCGTGACGGAGTGCCATCATCCAGAGGGGAGAGATAGCCGATTCTTAATTGAATTTCCCCTCCCTCCCCCTGCCGCCGCGGCCACCTGCCGCTGCCGGTTAATGCGCAGTCGAGGTAGAGGTGACGAGGTCGCGGGTTACGGGCAGAGAGCGCAGTTTTTTGCGCGCGGGGACGATTTGCATCGGCAAATCGCACAGCATTTGCATTGGTTCTTAATTTGGGTGTCTTGTTGGTGGCTGCGTTTGAGGATTGCGGGGGAATTGGTACTGCTGTTCGGTGGAATGCGTGTAAGAAGGTGATTGGGGGTGAATAAGCTCGACGGATAGGGAATTAATTGTATTTCGTTGATGTGATTGATTAGTGAAATGCGAGTGTTTCACAAACGTAGCGTGCGCACTTTACGCAAGTAATCTCAAGAAACAAATATTTTAATCTTGTTTAAATATAGTTACGTCTTTATTCAGGTTGGAAATAATGTTTATTAGAGTATAGAACTGGAGATAATAAACATGTTTCGACAAAGGAAATGCAATGAGGTATATCATTATGTATTCAATATTCTTTTTACAATTTTAACGACTATTCAATTGAAGACAATAAAAACCAATATCGATTTTTTTTCTTAAGGTGGCTCGAACGGTCTAGTAGACTTAATATGAACATTTTTTTACAAATATTCAGTTTTAATACCTTGCTTACTACTATCAGATCAAGTCAATAAGAATACAAAGTTTCAGTAACAAGCTATTGAACATACGCACAACAGACATGAAAAGGCGTTTTATTATTTTTTTTATTACTTCCTGTCGAATAAACGAACTTCCAATAGTACACTAGAAAAGTAGAAACCATGAAACCGTTTGATATAAAAATAACAGGATTTAGCTATATTTTTGCTACATAAAACAAATCCATGCCACACGACGTCATCCCGTTCCCAGGCTCTCGCAAAATGTATTCGCCACTCCAATTTTTCACCTCCCAACATTAACAGCCGTAATAAACAATAACTACCTTTCCCCCCTCCCCGCTCACGCGGCCGGCAATATAAAAGACCGGCGCGCAGCGTGAAAAAATTTTCTGCGGCGCGTGAAAATTTACGTCAGCCTCTCCCTCTCTCTTTCCCGTCGTTAAATTAAGCCTAAAATTTTTGGCCGCGCAAGAAATACGACGGCGCTCTGGCGCGCGCGCGGGCGGAATTTATCGCGGTAGCGGCGCCGCACCCGCGGAGAAAATCGGGTTAATTACCGTTATTGGATATTGCGCGCTCTAACACGGCGGAAAAAAGCGGCGCGTTGAATTCCCGCGAGAACGCGAGTGTTTTATATACAAACGTGCGCGCGCCTTTTATTGTCATTGACAAATATTTAATCGACTCGCGGGCCGCGAATGAAAGTCAATAAACGTCTTCATGCGAGTGCGAATAGGGCGGTAGACGTGCGTGCATTATTTATGGATGAAAATTCTTCGCGCGAATGTTTATAATATGTGATGATAATTAATTGGGCGAAATAAAAGTGGATTGGACGGACGTATGTATTATAATATATCATAACTTAAAAACAAATTGGATGTTTTTACAGGGCGTGTATATGTAACATATATTATATATCATGCGTATTAATTAATGTATATATATTTTGACGTACTCGTGGCGGGATTGTTTGCAGATGTCGAGCGAGGTTTTGGAATTTAATGCGTCGAATTTAATGAAATGTTAATCAGCATTTCGAAGGAAGAAAGGAGTTATTAAATTCAATGTATAAATGCGTCAATATAACTTTTTCCATTATAATAATGAAGATAATAATTTGATAATGCGAGGTGGTGCAAATTTAATAATAATCTACTCCGTAAAAAACCTTTTAGCTACTTTATCTTTTCTGATTCCATTAATTAAACTGAAAAATAAATATTAATATCGTAAAAGTTCGTTGTAGACTATTTTATAAAAACTGAATAGTTATGAATAAATAGACCTCGTAGAAATTCAGTAATAAATTCCTTTTTATTTTAAGTCCTTCACACTAAGAAAAATTGTAGGTACTCCATTATGCAGTATTATTACAGTAGTATTATAATATTATCATAGTATTATTAAAGTATTATCATAGCACTATTACAGTATTATTATAGTAGTATTTCAGTATTATGATTGTATTCTTATTATCATTACAAAAACCATATACTTTCACGATCGAATGCTGCTATAGCGTATATTAAATCTTTTTATACGAACATTCCTCAATACACACTACACAAAAATATGCGAAGCGTCTCCTATACATTTTGATTATAAAATAAAAGTCTCCACGACTTCATAAACCTTTCGACTCACTAAACAACCAAACCTCCACGCAGACCTCTAAATCACCATATTTCCCTACACATACCTATTTTTATTTCTCCCAAACCTAACCACTTACCACACACACACATATCCACAAAAAACGCTCTTCCCGTAAATCTCATACCATGGAAGCGGCGTATTAGCTTGCACACGGTGCATTGTCGCGACCAAAGGAGCATCGAACTGTACGGCGATTATATCGGTGCTGCTAATAATTTTTACTCGCGCCGCAGAGAGAGAAAGAGAGAGAGAGAGAGGGGGGCATAAATTCCGCGCGTGCGCGTGTGCGACGGATCCGCCCGTTATTTATCATAAAATATGGACGAAGGGTGGGAGGGAGGGAGAGAGAGAGAGAGAGAGAGAGAGAGAGAGAGAGAGAGAGAGAGAGAGAGAGAGAGAGAGAAGGGGCTTTTATGTAATGGTGGATAATGAATTGCATTCAGCGATATCCACTTGGTACCGCTCTTTTGTGGATATTCTATCAATTATGCGCAGCCCCGATGCCGCTGGTTCCTTCTTTTTTTTTCGCCCAGCTGTTTTTTTAAGAGCCTGATTCGAAGCGATTCTTCCGGCGTAGGTGCTTTTTCTTTTTATTTTCTTATCGATATGCAGGGTTTGGTTTGACGGGGGAATTCTAGAGGAATTTACGGACCTCTTCTGATTCCTGGAAATTACAAGCTTTTGTGTCAATATGCGACGCGCTTCTGAATTGAAAATTAAACGCGATAATTTGAATTTTTCGTAATAACGTAATATTCATAATAATGCGCGCAATAAAAACGTCTAAAATTAAAGGTTAAATTTGACGCTTCGTATACACATATTTATGCATATAAAATATGAGAATGCGCATTTTACGCGCTCGTTTCGTTAAATCGCGCAATAACCATTCTTATCAAACATCATAAAACTGGATTGCCCTATACAAGAGCGGCGTGAACCTGAATTTCCGCCAAAGTGAAATGTTTGGTCATTCATATCCGACGCGATCCAAAGTTTCGCTTATACAGGCTACAACTTCTGCCGCACGTGGCCATTAACAATCTCATCCGATTTCGTTAATCCGGCATCGATCATCGTTCGCGTTATTAATCACCCGCAACAACCGCTAAATTAATAATAAATCAAGCATCGACGCTCATCTCTCTGCCTCACCGTGCGGAGAAGGTATATAACCTATACACACACATTCGCGGGCGCGCACGCTCGAATCGTAAAGATGCCAGTGATAAAGAGCCGCGCGGCGATTTGACGCGAATTGATGATGAATAACAGTAAAATTACCGTAAATCGCGAACGAGTTTATAAAGCGCTGCCCCTCTCCCCCTCCTCAGCGTGTTCAGGGCAAGGTAAACCGAGACGGATGGCGCGCTTTGTATGAAAAAGAAGCCGCCCGTCAATTTGTCGCTGTAAATCCTACCGGCCGCTTGCTCGCTCGTTCTTTCTCTCCCCTCTGCCATTCTTTTGATCTCTCTGACGTCTCTTTGCCTGGCGCGCGCACGAGGCGATTCTCTTCTTTTTTTCCGTCTCTCTCTCTGTGTCGAGGTGCAGTTGCTCTTTCGTAATTTTGATTAATGAACGCGCGGGGGCCCTCCTTTTTGCCCCGCGTAATTGTTACTTAATTTACCGGGCGAGCGTACTCCGCGCGTGCGCGCGTCTTTTTAGCTTTTTCTTTCTTCTTTGCCAGTGAGTGCAGTGGAGTGGATTTGTACGAGCGCTCATTGCGTAATGTTGCGTATTCGAGGTTGCTGTTTGGATGAGTGTGTTTGTGTGGATTTGGTAGATGGTTCGTGCGCAGCGAGGTGAGTTTATTGTCGGCGATGTATCAAGTTTACAAGCACTTATCGAGATATAAGATAACAATCAATATATTTTCGGGGCTTTTTTGTTTAATTTCTATTAAGAGTGGACAATAGTATGTGATTTTTGTAAATTCATACTTTTTTTAAATTGACTAAAATCAAGTTTGATTGTTATGTATAGCATTTCATAAATTATGATTTATTGCCAACTTCAAATTAAAAAAAAATCATTTTTTTCAATGTAACAAATGACCTACTGTATAAAAATAGCGATTTTAAAAAAATTTTTTTATTTTAAATCCTTTTAAACCTTATAGGTGGTTTATTTCGGCAAAAAATATAGAGTTTTATCAATAGAATTTTAATGAGAGTATGATTAACTTTCAGTGCTCTCTATTGAAAGTCATTTAACAAACGTACCAATATATGATTTAAAATCATCTTAATGCGATTACACGCAAGTTTTTCAAATTATGAACCATTGAATGATTTTTGTGAATGCATTTGAAATTTAACAGATTAATAGTTCTAAAAATATTATTTTGCTTTATCAAGAAATATTTGATTTGTAGAATGTAAAAAATAAGTAAATCCAAATATTCTGAATTAAACAATTTACCTGCGATAGCGCATTTCGTCAATAAAAATTTAATACGAATATAAAGTGTTTCGTTACATATACATTCGGCAATATGAGATCTTCGTTATTTAGAATTTCGAAATCCAATGCAATCTGCAATATAACACATAGCCGAATTAAACAGATTCATCAGTTGGGCATCAATTTAATAGCCAATTGCATAAACATCGCACTCGTTTTTATAATAATAATTACTATGATACTACCGTTATAATTAAATAAAATATTGCACGAAGTAAGTTACCTTTTAAAACTACTTTATTACCAATGTCAACACTCGAATTGCGCAATTAACGGGATTGAATCATCACTTACTTTGCCCATTTTTGGGAAGAATGTCGCATCGAATTTAATTGGAGTTCGAAAAAGAGGACAGGCCATTATGCAGCCTTAATTTAATGTCGAGCCTCGAAGCTCATTGAGTGAACACTTCATTTATACTTCTTAAGAAATTCCTGCCTCTGCAATTTCTATAATGAACCGAACGAAAAAAAAACCAATCCAACCGTCACTTCTCAAAATACTTCCGTGTCATTGTTCGATCCTATATCTCTAAAAAAAGGCACCTCCATCACGATAACGCTAATTAACAATCGACCCTGCCGGAAGACTGCTCTCCTCTTATTCCAGGCGAAAAAAGCCGTCCCAAGTTGTAAATCGAGTCTTTTTGCACGCTAGGCCGCGCACCGGCGCAGTCGAATCGAATCGACGACGACGGCGGCGGATTATCCGTAAGGGGATTCCGGGGGGTCGGAGGGTGGAGTATAGACGTCATGTCATATAACGCACGGGCCAAATTCGCGGGCGAAATAATCCCAACGGCAGCGACGGCGCGCTCTGTACAGGTATAAAATATTTCATTGTCTCCGACGTACTTGACGCCGTTCTTTTTATAATAACGCGAAATCCCGCTGAGGTGGAAAAGTCGCGAGCCGACCTAATACGTCGCGTTATTGTGCGAGAGTGCTGCCGCTCGAGCTGCGTGGAATTTTTGGTTTCGCATGGAGGTTGATTGGTATATATATATATATATATATATATATATATATATATATATATATATATATATATATATATATATATATATATATATATATGATTTATATACGAATCCAGATTAAATGGAGGGCACATCGCATAGTGGTTCCTTTTCCAAAAAAGCTGGCCAAAATAAAAAAATAGCTCATTCGATCGTGAAAAATATTTTTGGGGCATTTTTAGGGTCGCTGAACTCGAATATGAAGTGAAAAATGCAAAATTCTCAAACCTAAATATTGTATATGCTAATTATGTATATATTCACCTCGATTTATATAAGAATATTACATTTATTATATGCTCATTATACACTGCTTGTTAAACGCTAGGCAATACACGTGTAAGTGTGTATATATATGTAAATACATTCAAAAACATTATTCAGCTGATCTATTATGTATGTTTTATTCTTAAAAAAATATGTAAAAAATTGAGAATATAAAAAATACGAAAATTCATTGAGTTTGAAGCTTCGCAAACAAAAAAGAAACGGTACGTTACAACTTCAATATAACAACGTTTTTGAATGCCACAGTTATACTATACTTTAAAAAATATTATACTGATTCGTTCATAAATTGAAAAATTGAAAAATTGAAAAATTGAATTTTGTCCAGCTCTTTTGGAAAAGGTACCACTGTGCGTTGGGTGTTCTTGCGTGTTCACTATACATTTATCGAGCAGATGCTGGAGCAGAGTATAGAGAGGTAAGAAACGTGCGCTTCGCGTTCTTGCTGCCGAGTGTACGACAAGGGATCGCTGCGCGGGTGCGAGCAAATAGTGTACTATCTCGATACCAAGAACGCTCATCGTGCATACTTACTATGTATAAACGCGAGAATGTGTAACTTTAACGTGGTAAAAAATAGTCGCACGTCGCATTTCTTCTCATGCGCCGCTTTTTCTCGTTTTTGGTTATCACACTACTCCCTATACTCTAAACGGTGTTACACACAGTACACACACTTCTTCACCACTGCTGCTGCTCTTTCCACATTCACGATCGGTCGTGTTGTATATGAGGAAATAGAGAAAAAATTTCAACTTTTGTCCGCAAAACCGGTCAAAATTTAGCCCAGAACCGATCTACTTAAAGTTTCAAAAAAGAAATTGAAACTAGAAAGAAAAAGCTTTCATTCCTTTTTTTGAAAATTAAAAAATATCGATTCCTTCAAAAGTTATAAGCGTTTGAAGGTGAACGTCGAAGAGACATAAAAATGATCTCAGAGTTGGTGCTGCCGATTCCTACGATTTGTGCATTTTTATGCTTTTTCGATGTTCAACTTCAACTTTAAACTTTCGAAGGAATCAACATTTTTTAATTTTCAAAAAAGGGAATGAATGAAAGCTTTTTCTTTCTAGTTTAAATTTCTTTTTTGAAACTTTAAGTAGATCGGTTCTAGGCTAAGTGGCTGAGGTTACTTTTCTTGAAAAATTCCAATCTTTGAACAAAATGTGAGACAAAGACGTTTTTAATTGTACACGATGTCCCCGTATATTTTGTGACATAAGAAAGAAGAAAAATCGCGTCCGGAAGGTGTGCCATACAAAAATTTTGACCGATTTTGGGGACACGAAAAGTTAAAATTTTTTCTGGAGTTCCTTATATATACCAGTTAGATCAGGGCTAGTGGACAAACGATCATGCAAAGAGCATTAGAGAGTAAGAATTCCGTGCGCGGCAGGTTGCTTTTCCGGAAATCTGTCGCCTGGCGGGATTCAGTTTGAGGAAATTTGGCGGGATTGACGCGTGTAATTTCCGCGGAGGAACGGAGGAGAAACCTTTTGATTCTGCAGCTTTGTGATGCGCCTCTCTTATGTTCGCGTGTGCGCCGCAGGTAATTATTGTTGTGATTATTTTTGGAGCTGTGAAGGGGTCGGGGAGGCGGTTTGTTGGATGCGGAACGAAAATTTATTTATCATCGAAGAGGGCGGGGTATTAGGTATATAGAAGTATATAAAATTAATAAATGAAGATAGTAGAGATTATCCAAGATGGGTTATAATAGCTTTGTGTGCAAGTTTTTTTAATGACTTTCTCTTTGTTATCAAGGGCGTAAAGTACGATACGACTTTACTCGAGTCGTGATCGTCGCGATAGTGTCTGTCCAAGGTATGAACAATATTTTTCGACGTAGACCGTGTAAAGTATGTAAATGTTTAATGTTTTGCGAGACGTAGAGTAAAAAATGTTTCAAAAAAAAATTTTACAATATTTTGTACTTTACACATAGTATAAGGCGTAAAATCGCACTTTACGCCTGAACACCATCATTTTAGCGTACTTCACGCCTATACTATGTCGAAAAAGATATTTTATCAGTATAATGGGAAGGAATGAAATAAAGTATATATAACTATATACTATACTATATACTATACTATACTATACTATATATACTATATATACTATATATACTATACTATACTATATACTCTATATGCTATATATACTATATATGCTATGTATACTATATCCGAACTTCCATGCTGCTTAACTGTCAATTTGAATTTCGCGTCGCTGAGAGTTCCGCGCGCTCCACTAGGCGGCGAGCAGCAGCCGTCGCGCCGCCGGGACTTCCCCGTGCTGGGAGTGTAGTTCCGTGCGCTCATCTAGGTGGCGAGCGGCAGGCCTCGCTATAGGGTCTGCAATCTTCCCTCTCGCTCTCTCTGCGAGGGTGGGGGAAGCAGCCATGTCGCGCTCTGCGTGAAGCCGTCTGCGAGCGGCAGTCGCTGCTCAGAGTTGAGAGCGTGCGGACGTTCGTCCGCTGTACACCCAGTACTCAATAAACATCTTTGTTATATTGTTAACTCTCCGACTCATCATTCTCTCTCCTCTCCCATTCCCATTCCTGGAACGTGTGAGAACGTGGGGTTCAAATCCCCACATCGCGCTGCTGAGTCGGCGCGGTGCCGGCTATAAGTCAGGGTGCGCTCGAACTCTCAACAGCATCTAGACAGTATCCGAAAATGAGTACAGCTCACTATATAGGACACGATCCGAGAAGAAGAGTCGGCGACTACCCGCTACCACCATGGGCAGTTGCCCATATGGTGAGGGAGCCGATCGCGGCTAATTCACCGCTGTCGGAAGAGCTGCTGGCGCTCATAGCGCTGCCTACACCACTCCCACCGCTAGCACCACCCGCACTACCACCGACATCACCTCCAGTGGTGAGATGGGAGGAAGTGGCGCCACCTCGGAGAGTGGTTAGACCTACGCCAGTGCGGGCACAGGTGTCAAAAACACCGCGGAGGGCGCCGCTGGCTCGCCGAGCCCGGAAGATGGCGCAGGCAGCAGCTGCACCGTATTGGCAGGGGCCGTCGATGCCACGGCTGCCATCCGCACCCAGGCGGCCACTCAGCCTACTTCAACGCGACCTTTATTTGTCGGATGAGGACGAGAAGGAGGCACCAGAGAAGGAGCCGGTGAAGAGGAGGATGATTCTCCTGCCACCCCCCCAGGAACACGACCAGTGTGTGTGTAAAAATGCGTGTGTAAAAAAAAAAGGTAGCTAATCATGGTTGTACCTCACAGATGAGAGCGATGGTTGGGACTCTTATAACTTCCAAAACAATTTTAATTTCGCAGTCGTCGCACTATCGGGACTTCCCCGCGCTGGGAGTGTAGTTCCGTGCGCTCATCTAGGTGGCGAGCGGCAGCCGTCGCGCTGCCTACTGTTGAGTCGGCGCGGTGCCGGCTATAAGGCAGGGTGCGCTCCAACACTTGATAACCACCTACACTCACGTGAAGGTGGGTGGTATTTTGTTAAATAATTATTATTAATTAATTAATTATTATTTATTAATTTTTTTCATTTTTTTCATTTTTTTCATTTTTTTATTTTTTCTCCTCTTTTTTCTCCTGTTCAACAAGAGGAGCATAAGCGCTCGAGTTTTGATTCATATGATGTTAGGGACACAAGCATATACTCCCAATCCATATATAGATAACACACGAAGCATGCATCATAATCTACTTGTCAATTATCCTTGTTCTGATATAATAATCTGTAACAAAAAAAAAAGATTTCACAAAGTAACAATAACTTATATTAATAACATTATTTTTTTTAGTTTATAATAAAAGTTTGCTACTTATCTGAAAATATATCTGAATATATATATAAAATACACCAAGTCAATTCAAATCGGATTTCAGTGATGTAAAAAGTCTTGAACATAACTTGTATAAATGATGATTGTATACGGACTAATGCGTAATATTGAAAGTTATCTTATGTATACATAAAATAACAAGGTTAGGTTGATTGGCCAGGTATATATATATACCATATATACGGATCTCTCTCTCTTTCTCTCTATCTCTGTCGCTCTTCTCTCTCCCTCTCTCTCACTCTCCCTCTCTTCTCTCTCTCTCTTCTCTCTTTTACCAGTCGGTCGGACAAAAATGTATAGTTTGTGCTGACTGAAGAATATGGAGAATCGAAAATAGTACATAAAAAATATTCAGATCTCTAAATCTTTTGAACGGGACAATCTTTTTAAATGAAACCTTTCGATTTGAGTAGAGCAATGAAATGGCTTTCGATTAACAGTACATGTTAATATAGTTCAAACAAATCTAATACGTATATAGGCGCATTGAATTTCTCGCAAACCCATTTCAATGTATACGTAGCACGGGTCACTCCTTCACTTCTTCTATACTTGCCTTCGGAGCGCTCCCGCGCTCCTTGATATTGAAGACTTATTATAGAGAAAAAAAGTTACTTCACAGAGTTTTTCAACCGCGCATTTACGAAAAATTCGACCTAAAAACATTGTTTCTTTAATGCACCTATAGGATACCCACCTTTCATAGAAAATAACGCTTTTTGGCTCTAAACGATCGTCTTGCGCAACTTCAAAAACAAGTACCTGTCAACAATCTCCTTCACCTCGCCGTAAAATCCGAAAAATTTTCCGCGATTTTTAAGCGAGCGCACTTTACAGCGTAATTTCACCATAAGTTTACGACGTCTCCCCGATGAGGAACGCCATAGAGCCGCTGACGCTGGCGCTACTTCTGTTACCTACTTAATAAATCGCGCAGTTTCAGAATAGCGCCGCCGCTCTCTCAATAAATTCGTTAGTCAGTAGTCGCGCGGATTGAGTTAACGCGAAGAATGGGCCTCCTGGATTATATATTTAAGCCGCCGTAACTCGAGAAGAGTTTCTCTGATGCGGCGTAACTTTGGAAATTGTTCTTGCGATTTTTGAATTCTGACGCAGCAATTTTTCACACTTAGAGCACTGAATTTCTCTGGCCTTGATAATTCAAATTTCTAAAATTATATTTATACACCGAGAAGTTATACAAATTCTTATTTCGAATTTTACATTAATTTGTTTGTAATTTGTTTGTTCTAAAAAATGATGAAATGCTTAGTGTAATCAATAAAATAAAAAATAAAATATTCATAAAAAATAGGCGAATTTTCGTTAAGTATAATATGATTTTAACAGTACTTGTATACTTCAAAACACAGGTTGAAAATAGAAAATTGGTTCTGTTCTACTTATTGAACTGAAAGAAAGATGCTATTTTAGTTACGACATATTTTAACTGTTATAGCATACGTACTTTTAACGTAAGCGAAATTTACATATTTTAACAGATAATTAAAATTCAACATGCAGCCATATTACGACCAGTTCATTTAAACTTGATGTTTTCACTAGTAAAATATGGATATTCGCTTGAAATTTTCGTACAGTTATATTAAAGTTTTCATACTTTAGCCATGCGTATAATTATATTCTCATTTAATATAAAATATTACGCATTCAATATATAAAATACCTTTTTATTTTCGATGCCATGATCCTATAACTGCACTTTTAGGATAATAATATCTTTCTCTTAGCGATACTAAGTAATATCCGCAGATAAATTACACACAACACAAGCCAACTAAACTGAATTGAAAACTCCATTTTACTGCTAAAATCGTCTCGTCATCTTAATTGCACCGCGCCGTCGTCTATGTATATATAATCCTCCAAGACTCCTTCAAGCCACCGGGATAATTCGATCCCGATCTCACTATATACATCCACACCTCGCACTATTATATACCCCTCTCCTCTCCATCCAGAAGAAAACAGGCATAAATATCGGCGCCGCGGAGCGACGATCTCTAATTGTAAGTATCTCATTTCTCGCTCGCCCACGGCTACGATTTAATGATTCAAGAAACTGCCGCGCGACCGCATTCACGGTTTACGATTGTAATTTTCGCGCTGCTGCTGCTGCCGCTGCGTCCTTAATCACCGCGCGCTAATTACCGCGCCGGCCTATGAGCGAAATCCATTCGGTGTGACTTTTGCATAAAATATCGAGAGGGAACGGCTATTAAAAGTCCGCGGGATTTGTCCACTTTTTCCGCTCGGCGCCGCACTGAGGATTCCGCGGAAAGTCGTAATTGGTGGCGGTGGGAAAAGATACTTTAGAAGTGAATGTATATAGGGTATAAAGCAAAAGTTTTTAGTTCGAGAATTATATCTGCTTACATTTTAATTGAATCTAAGTAACAATATACGTTTATAAATTTTTAAATTCTCTATGTCGGAAGTAGTGCACGTAAATTATTTCTTTATGATTCTTATATGCACTCATATTAATGTTAAAATGATGAAGGAATGTATGTTGCGACTTTGTATACAAAGTCGCAACATATCTTCATCACTTTGCACCAAGCTTAGTTAATCCACAAGAAGGGGTTGAATAATTTGATTGAAATTACTTTTCTTCTGCTTAATTAAGAGATACTCCAGTTTCTACTAGCCCTTAAAATAGAGATAATTGAGTATCTGTGAGCTATTATCTAATTCATTCTTATTCAAAGATTTTACTGGAAATAAAACTATTTCTTTCAGTTGACAATTTACAAGTAAAACTCCGCCTATTAATAGTATCTATACATTTCATATTCTTTCGAGTAAATTTTTTTCGACTCGACTAACATCCCCAGTATATCTATATTATTTCAGCGCGTCGGATGACAGATGGCATCGTGATGAGAGCTTCTCGAATATATAAATATTGGCTCCGCGGAATCGATGCGAATATTCCATTGGCGCGCAGTGATTAAAGCGCGGCGGGAAGAGGATTTCAGGCGCCGAGGTTGAAATGTCTTTGATTACCGTTCAGATTGTTAATGTACAAATGCGCGAGCGCGCGTGTAATTCTCAAAGCACGCACGCGCTGCATTTAATTCTCATCGCTGCGATGAAGAATAAGAGTATTCGCAGAGTTTATCAGATCCTCGAGGATATCCAAAGCTCTGCGAGAGTAGTCCGTTGCTGTTAGATCTGGGAGGGAATTGCAATTCGCTGTATAGCAATTGGATTAATTAGGTCTAATTGTAAGCGGTGATTAAATTTTATTGGATGTTCTTTTGTAGCGATGCCACTTTTTTCGAGAACGATAGTGTGTACTTGTGTACGGTGGTAAGTGCTTTGTTGCTGTACAAAGTGTGCATGCTGATGTGGATCTTGGATGTAAAAAAAAATTCCATTTTATGACACGTTATTTGTGAATGTGAGTAGTGCGCACTTTTATACAGTTCCATAGTTCTATATATAGTTATTCTTGAAATACGTCTGAATAAGGTATAATCTTTATGATTCTCGAAATGTTCTTAAAATACACAAAAAGAAATATTTTATTTTCAAACCGAGAAAGAAAGTTTTCAACACTGAATTTCCCAACGTTTCCCCTTGCCCAACACAACCCATCAAACTACCCGTAAGCTCTCAAAAAAATTCGGAAACGCCACAATCATTCACTCTTAAATTTTCATAATCCACGCCCATCGTCTTCCCCTAATGCCATCACAATAAACCCATAAAACCTCATCCACTGCACTCCATCAAAAATGCAAATGCCATTCCAATATACACACACTCACTCACTCATTCGCTCTCTCTCTCTCGCATGCGAAACTGCATTCACCCCGCGAAATAAGAATCTGCTTGAGATTTATGCCCGTGCGTAAAACAAATCTCGCTTTATTCGCGCACGCGCGCGCGCGCCTCTTCAAAGTCCATAAAACGGCTACCACGTCCGCGCGCGCATTTGTCATTTTCCGGCGTACACGTATACACACACCGTGAAACAAACTGCGGCGCGACTTTCGACTACACCACCCGCGCGTAAAATGCGTTTATCTATGTATATACACGTGTAAATGCAATTGCGATCGCGTTCGTCGAACGCTCTGCGCGAGAGACTCAGAGACGGTGCGAGAAATTAAATAGCACAAAGGGGTTTTACGTAAGTTGCGCGCGGTTACCGTACTTTGCGTTAGACGCGGTAGCCCGCGCTATAGGTAAGTATACAGACCAGCACTGGTGTACATGTACATGTATATACGTATTTGCACATAAAGTCTCTCGAGGTGTTATTGTTCGTGCGCTTTTTCTCGCACACACTCCCGAGGCTTCTTTCTTCTTTCTACTTTCTATACTCGCGCTTATATACCAGCGCTTTTTCTCTCCTCTCTTTCCTTTTTTTTGCAAACTTCAAAGTCCGCGGCGCGAGGCCGTCCATTTCTACTTTATTACCCTGCACCGGCAGATGAAAGAACTTTGCAGCGCGTGCGGCGCTTGTCGTGATTCTCGGGTTGTACTCCGCGCGCGGGGTGTTGCGAGTTGTGTATGTGTATGCGCGCGCGCGAGAGAGAGAGAGAGAGAGGAAAGATAGGAGACAACGTGAGTTTTGAGGGTTTTAATAAAAGTTCCGCGAGACACGATGTTTCCCTCCCGTGCGTCGGACAATGGGAATTTAGGGAGCCTGAGTTTTGTTTGTTTGTTTTTGGGTTTGATAAGAATACGACTGTTTTCCAGTTTTTTTTTTTTTTTTTTTTTGTCCACGCGCACTTCCATGGAGTTTAATGGGAGTGTCGTGGCTGAAATACATGTGGGGATAGATTATAGAGAAATTGGAATATCATGGAATATCAGTGTGTTTGCATAAAGGTTTCGTCGGAGGAGTCTGAAAGAAGGATATCGAAACTATTTTGAATTTTTTTTTTCTTATTCTTTGCTATAGCTGCTCGACATTTTTTTAAAACAGACAAAAGTGGTCCCACCTCTGGCATTTTTCTTATCTACAATATATAATACGCCATACTAGATAAATCAATTAGATGATCGTAATTAGACAATCAAATAGCGGGAAAGAAGGCTTCACACTTTAACTCATTTTTTAAAGAGAAAGAAAAAAACAAGCTTAAGGGGGAATCCGCTTTCAAAATTTTCAAAAAATCGATTTTTTATGTAAATTTGTTCCTTAACATCATAGAAATCTTCTCCTAAAACCGTTTTGAAAAATTCGACATAGACAAAAAGTTATAGATGTTTATAACAGTAATTACAGTAGTCGGCTGGTATTGAATTTAAAACTTTTAAATGCGTTTTTCTCAAAACTACGGTTTCTGTACTTGTACAACGAATATCTCAAGTTCTACTCGATCGATTTAAAAAAATCAAAAAGCGTTTTAATTGTAAATCAAAATACTAGACAGTATATCTATTGAAATGTATATTACTACCCCTTGTTTTAGTATACAGGGGCAATTTATCCGAAATAAATCACATTTTTTCGATATTTCCAAACAAAATAAATAAAATGATAAAAAAAAAATTTTTTTAGGTATACCATCTAGAAAAAAGCTTAAAGAATAAAACCTTTTTTGAAATAAAATTTTTTGAATTTTGAGCAAATTTTTTACAGATAGTCCACAAAGTGCCGTACCAGTAAAGAAACGCCTTTCAGAAGACACCCTCTACCGCCGTCAGAAAGTATTAAAATTGAATAACAAAATTTTTTATGATCTTTTTTTAATGTATATGAATGCACAAAAAAAAGTTTATCAATAAATGTAATAGATTTAAAAAAAAAAAATTTTAAGTTTTTTTTTTCTCAATTCTAAAAGCGAATGCCCTCTTAATACATAATTCTACAAAATGCAATTTCAATCATTCGTACAATGCATAACAGAAAATTCTCAGAATAAACACGAAATTTTTTAAATTGAGTATTGACATTTCATAAAAAATGACTCTATCAAAAGCGGCACCTACATACGTACATACAATCATATAAATAATTCAGCAATGATATATCAGTACCCGTAACAAATATCATCGTTCGTACCTGGAGAATCATATTTTTTTTGACAAAAAACAAATACACCCTGACCATGACAACAGTACCAAAAACACCAAACTTGCATTGACCACATGGCACTATCCAATCAACCGCCAAAACCCCGACTTTTCAAAATTCCCCACCCCTCGGATAAACTTTACTCCCATCAAAACTCTAGCACGCGTCTCACAGCTATTCCGTGGCACTCGCGCGGCATTACTCATTAGCCCCTCTCGCTCGAAGCCTTGTACCTCCCGCCGACTCTGCCGAAACTCCCTTAACGCACTTACATAAGTTCACCTCTATCTTTCCCTCTCTCTCTGTCTCTCTTCGACCACGAGGTCCAGAGCCCCGTCGCTTGAAAAACTCCGCCCGTATTAATTATACCTGTCGCCGCGGCGTAGGTATAGCAAAGCGTTTCCGTCGTGCCTCCTTAAAACGAGGAGTTAGGAAAATACGCTGTTACATCGAGAGTTAAAGGTCTCCCCGCCATGTGTTTGAAATACAGAACGTTCATAATGAACGAAATATTAACTTAAAGTTTCTAATTCTGGTTAGAATTCCCCGGAGTGTGGTTTACTAGCGACTGCAAGAGTGAGAAGTGAAGAAATACAGTTATTATCCGATTTTAAATCTATTAAGTAGCCAAATTCGGCTAAATTTGAAAATGGCAGAAATCTTTCGTTCACTATGAACGTTCGAAATTTCAAACACATTCCCCGCCGCTGTATATAATAAAGCTCGCGCGCGCCGCGGCAATTACGCCGCGTTTACGCGCTGCCAGATTGTTTCGCGGAAAATTCATTTATTTATACCGCGCGTGTATGACGCTCCCCTAGGGAGGAGCAGGATACACGCGAGAGAAAGAGTTGAAAAGAGTCGGTAGGGATCCCTGCGAGCCGCGGAACGTGTGTGTGTGTGTGTGTGTGTGTGTGTAACCTGGGCTTGGGACCATAAATTTCTGAACGCGCAGCTCTCTTATCCGCGGAGGCAATTGATCTCTCTCCCATAAATATATATATATATATATATATGTGTGTGTGTGTGTGGGTGAAGATGTTTTGCGCCCGTGTGTCTTATCTCATCGCGGCGCAATCGTGACGATAATTTCAATTTCGATGTGTGTGTGTGTGTGAAAAGGGCGCACGTACAAGGAAATGCTTTTTGCCGAGAGATGAGAGCGAGGCCGAGTTTTATCCCGGCCGGGGAATTATCTCTCGCGGGAGCCTATGCGCGGTGCGAGGTAAATAATGTAGCGGAGAACGTATGCGGAAAAAGAGGTGATGGGGGCGAGAGGGATTGAGAGGGTAAATGGAGGTTTTTATGGGGAAAGAGAGCGTTTCCGACACGTACTTTACATATTTCGCGGTTTATTCGGGAGCTGGTGTGTGATCCTTAAATATATGTTTGTCGATGGGGCGTCGGATATGTCAGGGAGTGAATCAACGCGCGAGTAATATGAAGGGACTGGGATATTTATCGCGTTGCAGTGGAAAAATGTGCTCTCGCGATGTTTCATGATAATTCGGATGTTTTTTGTGAAGGTCGAATTGAAAGGTTATGGAGGTCCGGGAAAAGTCCGCGAAGGCACTTTTAGAATGGACAATGTGAATTTTGTATGAGGTTATAGAGTTCGAAAGGGTTTTTATTTTTTTATAATATTCTCTGCATCATGTATTTTGACAGCAAAATTAAAAAATCAAATAAATTGAAACTTAATTTGTAGTCTCGCGCTCAACGACGGAGCTAAAGTTGTAATGCCATGACGAGATGCCATCGTTCTTTTGTTGAGGCCACGGTCTCTCGTCTTCTACGTTGTTTAAACGTCGACGAAAACCTCCGTGACAACCTATTGGATTATGTAATTAATATTTCTGGTATGTTACGAAAAATTTCATTTTTAATTCATTTTTTCGCTCAATATATAATACGCAATATTTTACAAGTAATGAAATATTTTGTGACATTCGTCCTTATTATTTTTAAATGAACATTCACATTTTATGTTTGACTTTTGATTTCCGGAGATTTGTTTTTCCAAAGATTTATTAAAAAATGAGCTTTTATATAACGAATCGTCGACCATTTTTATAATACCTTGAAATTCATCATATAACATTTTGCTAATAAATCGTGACAGCCACGCAATTACGAGTACAAATTAACAGCTAGCAGTAAGCTCCAATATGGTACAATCACTAACTAGATCCTTATTATATCAAATTGAACATTAATTTGATCACAAGTGTAATTCTAAAAATTATTATTAAAATTTTATTATACCACACCATACGGTCCGTTAATTTTCAATGAAATGAAAAATAAAAAATATTACCCGCACTTATGACACGAATTCCCAAGACAATACAATCTCTCAAATATCTCACTTGACCTTTCATTCATTTCTCCTCCACCTCCCCCCCCCCCCCCACACACTCTTCACAGTTATCCCATTCAGACGTGCTCACCCCTGCGGGCACTTCGCATTCCACTCTCGCGCACACCCACAAGATAGACCCATCACAGCCCACATCCAGCCAGCCGCACACGGACAAAAAAATCCTGGCGGGTTGCCGCGCGACTGTCGGAGGGGGCGTTCCTTAATAGAGTCCTTCTCCGATAATCGCACACGAGAGCGCGCGCGGCGAATTTACATCGGGCCATAAGTCATCGCGACGCGATAAATAACGCTAACGGCAGCAAGCGAGCAAGGCGGGGACCGTTCGGCCGCGTGCCAGCGTCCGTCCGCTGTCAAAATCACGCGAGAGCGCGCGCGGGGTGGGAAGTGTAGGTGTATTGTGCGCAGATAAACACACACGGCGGTAGTGGCGGCTGTTTATCGGACCATTAATTAGCGATTTTAGGGCCTTTTGTGGCCGCGATGCTGCGGCGGTTGCTGTAGCTGCTACTGCACAGCTGTTTTGACGCGGTGGGTGGGGTTCTTTTATTGTGCTGGCTGCAATGTGCAGGGGGAGGTGATTGATGGTGGGTTGTGGTTTTTAAAAGGTTCGGTGGTTTGTAAGGGTTGCGGTGAAATTGTAGGACGAGGATGTAGAGGTTTTGTTGAAGATTTACCAAGAGGATTGTTGCAAGGCAAAAAGTTGCTTTGTACGCGGAGAAAATTTACTACATTTTTTACATTATTGGGACATACTCGTCGCGTGTCATTTTTACTTTTTAAATAGTAACTAGCGAAAATACCTCGCTCGCTCTCGCTTGATCGGCTCGATATTATATCTTTTCTAATTAACTGCATTTTGTATATTTCAATTTTTACATAAAAATGGCTATTGTTACAACAAAATATATTAATTTAAATATTATATTAATTTAATTGAGGTTATGATCTTTGGTAAACTTGCATGTTTTTTTTTTTAATTGCGGAGTCTAGTTAATGCTATTTCAGGTTTATATATTGATTCTTGTTATTATCTGCTTCATAAGTAATGATATAGCTTCGAAAGAATTTTGTACATTATTTTTCATGGTTGGAAAAGAAACGATTCTCCTTATTGCCAATAATGATTTTGATGAAAAACAATATTACCGAAAATTATTTAGGAGAAATGAATAAAATATGTATATATAGTGATGAGAAACATTTTCATTGCAAAATACACATGAACTACTGGGTAAAAGTTTATACAAAAATTCCTCTTCATGTACAATGTAGATAACGTACATTGTACATTAGCACTTTTTAGAATGGTGTGAAATAAACTGTTTTTTCAGAAATTCTAAAAAAAAATTTTGTTTTCGTAAAATTAGTTTGAGATAAAATGTTTAAATTCTGAAGAACACTACGAATTATATATGACTCAGTGAAAGGATCTAAAAAAGTATGTCAATTGTCTGGAAATATTTGGAAAGTTGGAATTTTACTTTTCGACCATCAAGAAGGAATTTTTCTCATATAAATATTTTTGTGATAAGGCCTTACCCTTAAATGAATGTTTTAGATATTTTTCAAGACAACCTATCTAAAACGTCGAATTTATTATTAACCACCGACCATCCAGCCCCTTTTCTGACAAGTAATCTCCATTAACAACGATACATGAAATTTGTTTGCCCACCACAATCCCATCCTTCAATAAAAACGAAAATACCTCATGCCTTTCCCTGGCAAAAACCCAGACATTCAGCGCAAATTTATCATCACGGCAGCACAACAGCGTTACGACGCAAAAAACTAGCCATTTTCCAATTCCTCACAGTCGACATCGGAGAAGAGAAAATAAAAGCGAGAGCAGAGGAAACGCGCGTATAACGAGCATGGGCAAGCGCGACGAGTCGAGTGTGTATATAAACGCAAGGTGCGGGCGGAAGTATTCGGCTGTTATTTTTAAAGAGCGCAAGATTTCGCAATAAAGCACGTTTCAATAAAAGAGGCGAGCGATCCGGCGGCGGCTGGGTAGAGACGTATTTGAATTTAATAATCGCAAAAGAGAAAGAGAGAGAGAGAGAGAGAGAGAGGAAACGAGCGCGAGCACCCTATTGATATTCCCCCTCCTCGCGATCCCTTATTGAATTATATCTCCATTTATTTCCCATTTCATTTCCAACTCGAGAGCGTAGGCGATCGATAAATTTATAATTAAAATAACTTCTTTCGCGAGATTAAAGTTCATTCGGCAGCTGCCTCTCTCTCTCTCTCTCTCTCTCTCTCTCTCTCTCTCTCTCTCTCTCTCTCTCTCTCTCTCTCTCTCTCTCTCTCCCTCTCCCTCTCCCTCTCCCTCTCCTTCTCCCTCGTCATATGGAACTTTTGACGCCACGCAAAGCTTCGCTCGTTATTATTATTATTATTACCATGCGGATCGACAGTTGTAATATGAATACATACGCGTCTATATGTTGGAAGCGCCATTGTCGACACACTGGTGTGCAATACTTTGATGTTTTAAATTGTGTTCCACCGTTCCACAGCCGCAACTTATTATTTCCAATACAACACAATGACGGCGGCGCTTCTGTCAGACAGTCACGCGCTAGCACGACGTAAAGCTGTAATAAATTGGGCGCGTAAAGTAAGTGCCGATAAATCGACGTTGTCGGTGGGGGCAACTTTCTCCGTGAAATAGCGCAGTATTAAATCCGAATCTCGTGTTTTCTGGCGCAGAACGTTAATTTCGCTTCAGTAGCTCGCGCGCTTTGCAATCCTGAATGCAAACGAATCTGCGACACATATATCGGTCGAATTCGTTCCTTGAAGACACTAGGTATACGCGAAGCGCGCATTATTTCCTTATGCAGCCTCGTATAGTTGTATAGCGTGAGTTGTAAGTGCGACTATAAGATTATATTTTTATTTATTTTTTCTTTTGTATTAATTCGTCGTAACGATCTGACAAAGTCAATGTATCTGAGCTATTCCCAAAATTATTTTTCTCTTACGTGTCAAAAAGAATAAAAAAATTTTTTTGAAGGCACACTTATGGAGGCTCGGATGCTATGACGACATCCTAGGGCTATTTCGTTGTGTAGAGAGGGAAAAGATTAGGAGAGAGGATAGGTCGGTAAGGTAGAGCGTTTCGTTCCGAGATTACTATCTTTGGACTCATCAGTAAAGCTTATGGTAATCCCTGCCTTAGACGCGGTCGAGTGTCTGTACTGTATTAGATGCGGTCGAGTGTCTGTACTGTGTTAGACGCGTTATATATACGAACCCCGGGGCGATACGGCCACTTGCGGGAGTAAGGGCCTTCACATGCTAAAAGAATAGCGATATGGAAATAAGAAATAGCATTAAATAAGAAACGTATTCCTGTTATTCTTCATATATATATATAGATATATTTTCAATGCTATTTCTTATTTCCATATCGCTATTCTTTTAGCGTGCGAACGCCCTTAAGGCCGGCACGAGCTCTGGTGGCTAGGGCGCGAACTGGCGGCGCTGCCATACACTCATCGGACAAGGTTGTTCTCGTTCTTTAAGCTTTCCTGAATGTGAAAAAAAAGGTATACACTAAATTTAATGGTATCATTTTTTGGCGACACTTTTAAGTTAATTTTGAATTGAAAAGAATTGAAGGAAATTTTACATTTTTTTCTAAAAAGCCGAAACTTGAAAAGATGATTTAATTTTGAAGGCACATCTACAGGACAAAGTTTTTCTTGTTCTTTAAGTTTTTCTGAATTTGAAAAAAAGTTATTTACCATTTCTTATTATAAATTACTACAATCCAACTGTCTTTTAAATAATTATTGGTAATGTTATTGTCAAAAGATTTTTGTGTAATTGAATAATTGATTGAACTATCAACAAGATTCTGTAATGATTGCAGAAATGTGTCGATAAACAATCGGTGCATGATAGATAAATAACGAAAACGTAAAATGTTCTTATTTGAATTAAGCCAAATAATTTGGTGCACTAATTTCTTTTTAAAACGGGTTTTTTAAAAATTAAATTAAAAAATTTTAATTAAATTTTCATTTTACCAATAAATGACGTAGAGCCTGTATAGAAGAAGATAGCGATAACGATATATCGACGGTTTGGTGGAAAAGATGTCCGTTCAACTTCTGCTAGAAAAAGGGTGCCATTTCGAATTTTGTTTGAAAAAGATATCATTTCAAATTTTGCTTGAAGGTTTTCATTTCAGACGCACTTTCTTTTCTACAGATTTTGTTGTGGTACCACTGAAATTTACCTTTACTGTTGTTAATTGGCGCGATACGCGCGCCTAAGTTCGTCTTTCCGGCATTAAATAAATTGCAGTGGTACCACAACAAAATCCATGGAAAATAAAGTGCTTCTGAAATGACACTTTAATCGAACAAAATTTTAAATGACACCTTTTAGCAAAATTCGAAGTAACACTTACAGACTTGTCGATAGTACAATCAATAGTCGCAGTCATTACAGTCTTGTTGATAGTACAATCAATTATTCTATTACACAACAATCTTTTGACAATAACATTACCAATAATTATTTAAAAAACAGTTGGATTGTAGTAATATATAATAAGAAATTGTATTCTGGCGTGATTCTCTAAATCGAAGAAAACGTACTAATTACGAAGTTTTTCGGGCGCAAAGCACAAAATTACTCATGGCCATAAGTGGAAGACATCGAAGAAGTATTCCCGACTCAAATATTATGTAGAATTGAACCTCCATTTAAATATAAGGGTAAAAGGAAGCAAAAAAAATACTTATCGCCCTTAGCAATAAGACATATAAATATGTAGATGAGACAGTCAATAGTACATTACGATACGTGTGACCTAAGTAGCACTTTTTTGCACAGTGTGAAGTTAGGGCCCGGGCGTAGCTCGGTCACAAGTATCATATAGAATTTTATAGCACTGCCTGCCCTAAGCCCGCTGTCACGCCTATCCGTGCCCTAAATGCGGGCTTAAGTCACGCAGTGCTATAAAAATTGTAAAATTTACGAGCTATAAATTTATTTATTCAGACTCATTTATAATTTTCTTATAATTAGTCAATAAAAAATTAAATGGAATGACTGTGTTCTTTATTCACTTTATTTCAATTACAATATTCATTGAATACGTAAAGATGATGTAAAGATTGAAAAAAGATTGATATTTTATTATTTTTAAATATTTATTGAATTATCGCTAGTAGTCAATTATTATAGAAAGTTATAATTGTAATAACGATTATTTCTTAGAAAACTGTAACTTTTAAAGTAATAATTTCAGTGTAGATAATTATTTATGAAAAGATCAAATAGACAAATGCCAGTATTTATAAGTGTCGTCGTTTAGAAAAAAGACGAAATTTTCCTTAATTTTTAGATTTAAAAGTAGCACCAAGAAAGTATACCATTCAATCGGGCTTGTAAATAACTTTTATTACATTTAGAAAGACTTAAAGAACGAGAAAAACTTTTTCCTGTAGATGTGCCTTCAAAATTAAATCATCTTTTCAAATTTCGTCGTTTAGAAAAAAGGTGAAATTTCCTTCAATTCTTTTCAATCCAAAATTAACTTAAAAGTGTCGCCAAAAAATGATACCATTAAATTTAGCGTATACCTATTTTTTTTTCACATTCAGAAAAGATTAAAGAACGAGCAAAACCTTGTGCGAAATTTTTTTATTCTTTTCGAGACTTAAGAGGTAAATAATTTTGGGAATAGCTCATCTACTAAAGTGGTATGCGTATTTATAGTAAACCCAAGAGTCAACCTAATTTATAGTCTCTATATGTGTAATATCGTTTTATTTTCTTTTTGAGTTACTATATATCAGTATTATCCAGTTTCTAAGTTTTTTTTGACTGTGATATTACAAATTAAGTTAAAACTTTGAGAAGACTGAAAATTAGTCGTTGGCACTTAAAAATTTAAATAACATTGTATATCTATTTTTCTTATATTACAAAATATGTTATAACCATTACGTAATGTTTTTAAATTTTGTAAATTATTTATATTTACAATAAACGACTATTACTATTACTATTACATTACATTCATATACACAGCTCGTCGTTTAATTAATCTCGACGTTCGCGCGGCTTGTCTCGTGATTCATCCGCAGCGCTACTCGATAATTAATCCTCGACCATTTCCTCCCGCCAAGAAATCGTTAAATTTAACGAGAGTGCTGAGATTTAATAATCATCCGCGGAATTTACGGGTTGCACATACGCGTATTCTGCTCGTCAATGAACAACGTAAACTTCAGCCGCCGACGTATAGCTGCGCTAAACGCGTGTCGGAGAATCCGCGCGAAAAGTTTGCGCGACGACTTAGGAAACACTGTAAACTACACGCGCGCGCGCGCGTGCGCAGCGTAGCTTGAAGTTATACGAGTCGGGGAAACTCGCGCGCGTCTTTGGCCGATTAATCGGAGGAATTTCGGGGAGCGACATGTGACGCGACGCGTGTGCGCGTTCATTAACTCGTTAAAGAAGAGTGGCGGCCTGGAGTGCGGAAGTTCTCCAGGGGTGGTTTTGAAGAGGAGGGATTTTTAAGGGGAGAAGAGGTTAAGGTTTTAAGTAACTTTTTTTATGCGTTGTGCTGATCTACGTGAAAATTTTGTTAAATGTAATGTTGGAGAGCTGTTATAAAGTTATGATGAGGCTGATATAAGCTTGATAAACCAATTTGGGATTGCTTATGCAATGTAATCACTGTATGCTGTATGTTGTATCAAATTTAGCCTAGAAATTATGTTCAGAGCTCTCTAAGTAAACCTAAAAATATTGTATTCATGTTTATAAGAAAAATCTTGTTTCATCGGATTGTATCAGGTTTTTGCATCAATGATCAAAAGATTAAGTACGACATTACAGGAGTTACTTTGCAGTTACTTTGCAAGCTTTACTGCAGTTATTGAAATGTACTTTAAAAAAGTCGGTGGATAATTAATTATGAATTTTAAAGACGTCATTTCACGTTTGCAGAAACGTCCAACTGAAAGAGATTGAAAATGAATGATACGTGCAATTAATATAATAGTACAGTAAGTGCAGCTACTTCAAATTTATTATTTATCGTTACCGCCACTTAAGCACTTACAGATTTATTTCAATACTAAGAAATGTATATTTTACGGAATAATGCAGCAAGGCGAAACGTGCCTGTCATATTTTACACTGTTCTGTTTGTAGTTGATGGTATTTGATTTATTTTTTTATTTTCTTTTATTTTTATTTTATTAAGGTTGACTGAAATTATCCCTTTATATAAATTTTATATACAAAAGTAAAAACGGCAGTATTTGGATTTATAATGGATTTACAAACCCAAACAAGAAAAGATACATTAAGTGCAATCAAAATTTTACTATACCCTGGTAGAAAATTAATCATAAGTTGACCAGAATATGGCTAAGCCATATGCTGGTTAAGCATATTCTGGCCAACTTATGGTTAATTTTCTACCAGGGTAAAAAACTTTTTATATAACTTTATTATAACGATTTTACTTATACTATTTATGACCGTAAACTAGCTCCATATCATCTTAAGGGGGCTATCGTCATTTTAAAATGGGTTCACTATTTAATTTTTATGTCATACATTATTAAAATATAATAATGTAAGAACACACGGATGTGAAAGGCAAATACTTTCTGAACCGACAAAAACTATTGTGATAAAAAATTGTTAATCGAATACGTAGATATCGTTCAATAAGTAAAAAATTTACTTTCGCTATTTGCCAACTTTTTATTTTTCATTCAATTTTAATGTTTAACGTGTCATTTTGCTCCTTAAACATTTGTCTACGACCCATTCAAGCTTATATTATGAAATAATTAATATATGCGAAGCAACGTGTAATTGTTTACAGTACAATACAGTATAAATTTGAAGTTTATTGTGCTTAAACAATTACGTGTTGCTAAGCATGTACCTATTAATTGTTTCATAATATAAACCTGAATGGGTCATAGACAAATGTTTAAGGAGCAAAAAGAGACGTTTAACATTAAAATCTAATGAAAAATAAAAAGTTGGCAAATAGCGAAAGTAAATTTTGTACTTATTAAACAATATCTACGTGTTCGATTAACAATTTTTTATCACAATAGTTTTTTTCGGTTCAGAAATTATTTGCCTTTCATGTCCGTGTGTACTTACATTACTATATTTTAATAATTTATGACATACAAATTAAATAGTGAACCCATTTTAAAATCACGATAACCCCCTTAAAGCCTTTTCTCATCCGACAATGAAAAATCCAGCAAAAGATACAGCTAACCTCATCCGCTATTCCCGACCGCGAAACATCAAAATTCCACCACTCGCAGAACTCATCATCGCCCGCTTTTCCACCACCACTAAACAACCGTCACAGGTATAGCTCTGCACCCCCTTCGAATTATCTTTCTTCCTCGAGCAGCAAGCCTTCACCTCGGCCCCCTTTTCCCGCTGTTCGATATCATGCACGTCTTATACCTCCTCCTCGCACTCCAACAGCCATAATTGCGGGCTACTCTTCCCTGCTCGGGCCTTAATCAGCTACACATCTCGCGCTATCCGGTCTGCACTTCGTCATGGTGTCGCGCGCGCGAGAGAGAGCTGCCACGTAACCCGCCGCCCGCCTCTACCTCCCTCAGTGCAAGATGTACGGCGAGTCTGCGAAATTCGGTTAACCATATCGGGGGGCGAGGTATAGCGGGCTAGCTATAGCTATATATAGTGACGCGGGAATTTATGCCACAGCTGTTCCTCCCGCTTGTGCTGGGCTGACTCTCTCTCTCTCTCTCTCTCTCTCTCTCTCTCTCTCTCTCTCTCTCTCTCTCTCTCTCCTTGCTGCATGGCACGCGAATTATAATGTCTGAGGCGGAGTCGAGAATGAAGGTAGGGTGGTGGGTCTTGAGAGTTTGCGCGATTGTACGGCGATTGTGTGGTTTTGAAAGGAAGCCGAAAGGATGGGTGGTGCGCGGATCGAGCAGCGCGCGGCCGCAGTGTGTGTGCGTGCATTGACTTGCATTGACTTGACGAGGGGGGCTATGTAAGATGGTCAACGGGGGAAGGGATAAAGTTGGGGGCTATAAAAGAAGGCCGGCAGCAGAGCTGCTCGGCTCAGTTGGAGCGCCGTGTTCCAGGAGGTAAGATGCCTCCAGCTTAGGGCGGGTGGTGGGTAGTGAGTAGTGAGTGGTGAGTGGGTGGGTGGGTGGTTGGTACTAGGAGGGGGTTGTACTGAGGTGGGGGTACTGGGGTGTGGGTCGGTACTTGGTGGTCAGTACTGGGTGGTCGATACTGGGTGGTCGGTACTTAGAGAGGGAGGGACACAGAAAGAGAGAGATGCGCAGTCGCGTGGTTCAAGCCTTGAGGGCTATAAAAGCCCGGCAGCCAAGCTGCTCCATTTGTATGGAGCGGAGCAGTCCAAGAGGTAAGATCTTCCGGTCTGGGTGGGGGTGGGTCACGAGGAGAGGAAGGATGAACGAAGTAAAGATGGGTAGATAGAAAGCGAGGTGGAGAGAGATAGAGAGTGAGTGGTGTATTGCCGGCAGTATGGAATTTCAATGAATTCAATTTTACATTGTATAATAATATACTAAAACAATATAATATGAATTAATATTAATGATATTAATGATATGAATTATGCTTTTCAAGTGTAAGCAAGTATATATCCAATAGGTGTATACTTGAATCTGCTCCAAAGTTAAAAAAAAAAAGTTATTGATTAATTAATGACTGACATTAGTAGATAAGCTATAGCGCTTCTGGAGTCAGTATACTTTCTGTGGTCAAGCCTATAGCACTATAGTGATGAACTGGGGACAGCTGTTTGACTGTACAAAGTATACTGACTCGGCCACTCCAGAATCGATGACTCTAGAACCGGCACGAACGGTGAGCGATGTGCGGGCAGCGGCGAGTGGTTCACAGATGTTGACAAATTTTTTCTCATTGAAAGCTGGAACAAAAAAGTTAATAATATTTTAAGCCTGGAAAAGGCCCAGTGATTATAGTATAGACTGTATAATTTTATACTCATAATTTATTCACGATAAAAAATTATATTTCAACAAAAAAAATTTAAGTTTTTATTCTGAATAAATTATAATCACTGAAATAAAAATAATTAAAACAAAAATATAAATAGATGTTATTCGTTTATTATTCGAAATATATAGGGTCCTGAAAAGGGCCAATTGGTTTTTTTTATTATTAAAATAGGCGTCGCCGAATTGAGTCGAGATTTCGCCTTGGTGCACGTTCGACAACTTCAATGACTTGGATGTCGTCATCTTCTTCCTCCTCCTCGTCTTCTATTTCGTCTTCTTCCTCCTTCTCGTCTTCCATCTCCTCGTCTTCCTCCTGATCTTCTTCATACACCAGCTCCACCGGGATGACATCCAATGCCTTCACTTCTCCGAGGCGAATGTCACGTCTCGGTACCTCATGGTAATACTGTTCTACGGGGTACGTTGTCTGGAGAAGTGATTGGAGGAGAATAGGCACCTCGGTAGAGCGGTGATGATGGAGGAGATGGCGTAGGAGAGGGTGGGGCCTCCATCGATGCATTGGCTTCCTCAAACACCATCAGCTACTCGTCTTACGCGAGAGGTGACGGCGATGTTGGTGGTGGTGACGGTGCTGGGAAGGCCAACTGTGATGGAGGATACGGCGCTGATGATGGAGACTGTGCTGGTGCTGGAGACATCGGAGAGAACGACGACGGTGGCGAAAACAGCGGACATGGCTCCGGGAAAAACATCAGCGGCGGTGAAGACGGCGGTGGAGATGGCCCTGCCAGCCGCACACTTTGCTGGTAGGCTAACAGAGGTGATGCTGGCGGTGGTGGAAGTAATGGTGATGATGACGTCAGCGGTGAACCTTCTCGCTACCCCTGAGAGAACGATGGACTCTCCTCACCCCAGTCCTTCTTCAGAGCCGCTAGATGTCTCTCAATCATCAGATGTTCTTCGTCTGTGCTACCTTTCGAAATGAAATTCATTTTCAAAGCTGTGTTTGGAATGAGCTGGATGTGCGGAGCCTCGTTCTTTTATAGGCCTCCGTGCGAGCCGCCCTAACCGCTCGAACACGCTCATTGGTTGCGATTTCGGTAAAAGGGGTAAGAGTTCATGCGCTGAACCGAGTGCATAAATATTGGTATCGTGCACACGTTCGCTCAGCGCTCAGTCAGAGCTAACCTCGCGCGCGCGCTCCACTTGTATTGTACTTGCGACCGTTTGTTTCTTCATCGCGCGCGCCACGTTTTCTTCCGCGACCGTTAGTTCACACACACAATAGTCTGCTAATGCTCTGTGTGCGAGTGTTTCTCTCTCTCTCTCTCTCTCTCTCTGTCTCTCTCTTTCGCTGGTAAGTTGGAGCTGGACATTCGTCACATCGCTCTCATAGTAAATTGATAATTTCATCTTTTTAATCTCTCTGTGTGAGTCATACTGCTTGCAGTTCATCTTAGACTCCTGCAGGCTTCATGTACACGAAGCATTAACTGCAAGGCTTCACGTATATAGCCGAGGAGTCGTTCAAAGTGCTTCATGAAACCAGTTTGAGGTTAAGTTTTTGGAGAGCCGATGTAACATTTGAGGCTGATTTCTACGAGTTGCTACATGCGTCCAATCTCATCGTAAGTCGCTTCGTGGAAATTGGACTGAATCTTAAGAAACGCCACCAGCTGTCACACAGCTCCACCAGGCGGCGCTTTACCATCCACAAACAGAATCATCCGCCCAGTACTTAAGATAGTAGAGTTTACCCAGTTACCATCGGGCACGGCGGTAATTTTAAACTTGTAGTTTTAAACTACATCGAAACGGAGCCGTAATCAAGTTTTGACGTGCAAGAGAAACAGAGCGAAGGAGAGAACATGAGTGACAAGTGTGTGGTGTGTGGAGATTCCTCCACTTCTCCAACAAAAGCACGTGCCCGACATGCTTAAGACCATGTCACTCAAAATGCTCGGGAAAGAAATTAGGAGTCCCGTGCAATCTATACCGCCAACAGCAACAACAACAACAACAATAACAACAACAACAACAACAACAACAACAACAGAAATTGAAACAACCGACGAAGTCAAAGAGCAAGCAGGCGTCGAGGACGCTCACACCGTCGAGCAGTAAACAACAACAAAAACAACAACAAAAACAGCAACAAGAACAACAACAGCAACAACAACAGAAATCGAAACAACTTTCGAAATCGAATAACAAGCAGATATCGGGGACGCGGACACCATCGAGCATCGACAAGATGCGCACACCACTCAGCAGTGAGAAGATGCGCACACCATCAAGCAGTGTCAGGACGGCAGCAGTCAAAACCCGTCAGGGGAGCGCCATTTCGTTGTCGCAGCGTGGCATGTCGACGGAGTCTCGCGCGACGAAGTTCCCCCTCCACCAGTTGCCACTTCTCTCGTCGGCGCCGGCTACAAACACTCACGCGCGAGCGGTGCGCGCACTACCACTCTTGACACCGACTCTGCTGTAAAGCCGGTTGCCGAGACGATGGCGCACGGAGTCTCGCCCACGACGAGTGGAGCGCGTGTTGGACAGCACAGTAGCCAACAGGCGCCTGTGACACTTGAGCAACCATCAACGGCTGGAGATGTCAATGAAGCTGCCATCACTACTGCTGTCAGCGAGAAAACAGCTGTCGATAATGCCCCTGCTACTACCATTGCAGTTGATGGCGCCACTGTCACTCCAACTCCTGACGACCTGTTGAGTCAATCTTCACGTGAGGTACCCCCGGGCGAGGCGAGTCTTTTTGGACTTTCGCATGTATTGATTCCGGTGAGTACAATGGAGCTCTTTTTTCGCCGCTTCGATATGCTCGAGCGACAGCTGGACGACCTTAAATCCCTCATGACTAAGAGCCCTGATTCGCGCAGCGTATATTCTATTCTCTCAAGTGGGGGCGCTGCAGCGATGTGGCTAATTTAACTGCAAAGGTATCTGCTCTTGAGGGAGGACTTGCTAACCATTCTGGTGTGTTAAATGAGACTATCACTAACACGAGACTGTTGCTTCATACTACCGAAGGTCTTAAAGACGACTTACGGAAAGTCCACGGCGAAATTCATAGTGTCTATGGTGCTTCCGGGCCTTAGAATCTAAGTTAGAAATTAAGTTAGACAGCGATCCTCCACCACCAATGCCTACTGTTGACAGCATCCCCAGCTCTCATACTAACTTCGGAACAAATGTAAACCTATCTGCGCGGTCGTTCCCCGTATCAGGGAGCGTAGGCGCTCGAGATGAGACGTCTGAGTGTCGTGAAATAGTTATAAATGGCATATTAAAAAATAACTGTGAATTCTCACAAGAGAGTCTGTCAAACATTGCTTTTGCGACAATAAGCACTGTCTTCCCTTCTCTCAGGAGGGGTGACATTGAGAGCGCCCGCGTTCTGCAACCGCAAAGTACTATTGGGGAGTCACAAGGGGTGGAGGAGGAGGGTTTGGGGTCTAGGTCGAGCACACCCCCTCTTTGTATTGCCAAGCTTAGCAGTGCGTGGTTGGTCAGAGAGGTGCTGCGGGCCAAGCCTGCGCTCGCCAATAATTATTTAACATCAAATAAAATTAACCTGGACCTCCTGGGCTTGGACGCTGCTGCCTGCATGCCAAACCGTAAGATATTTATTAATGAGATGTTATCATACGAGAGTTTTCAGGCTTTTAAAAACCTGAGGTCCATCGCACATGGGCTGGGCTTTAAATACGTTTGGCATGCCGGTGGGAGATTCCTGGTTAGGCGCAGGGGGGGGTGAGCGTGCGCATGTCTTCGTAACTGCTGCCGACCTACAGGCGATTCACACCGCGTACCAGCATGCTTCAAAACAACATCTGCCACGCAGGGATTTAAGCAACAATGCTAACGAGAGGCAGGAAGCAGCGCAGGTTAGTGAGTCGGCACAGGCATCGTGACTAGGCTCGACTGCTGTTAGAGGAACGGGAGGATGGGAGTTTCCTTAAAGCAGGTTTCCTTAACGTCAACTCGATAAGACTGCATCTTGAAGGACTTCGCCTATACGTGACTAAGGATCCCTCCTACCATTTCTTTAGAATAGCGAAGTCTTGGCTGAGTCCCGGCGTCGATGATAGTCTCATTCAAATTGACGGCTATTCAGTGATTAGGCAAGACCGAAATATAAATGGGGGTGGAGTAGTCCTGTATGTACGCAATGACTACAGAATCACTAAATTGGCATCCTCGAATACCGAGGGACTGGGAAGACCATCTATCCCAGAGTATCTTTTCTGTGAAGTACAACAGGGTAGCTCTTCCCCTATTTTAATCGATGTCATATACAGACCCCCGCATATTGCCATGCAAAAGAACACTGACCTATTTGATAAACTTAAGGAGCTCAGTAGTGACTATAGCCATAAATTCATCATGGGGGATTTAATGCAGACTTGACATTGGCAGCCGATGCGAATGCGCTGCTCTGTTTCCTCTCTAAGGTCCTCGAAAAGATTGCCCATGACCGTTCTCGAGATATTCGCAATAAATAAATTTTTTCGACTTGTATTAAAAATTTATTTCATAACGTTATCTTATTCCCTGAGCAAAGTACAATCCCTTTTTACGAAAACCCCAAAATTTTGTCCGTTTTTCGATCCGAAGCCTCGTTCTCGAGATATTTGCAATAAATAAATTGTTGCTGCCTGTATTAAATGTTTATTTCATAACATTATCTTATTCCCTGAGCAAAGTACAATCCCCTTTCAGGAAAAGCCCAAAATTTTTCCGTTTTTCGATCCGAAGTCTCGTTCTCGAGATATTTGCAATAAATAAATTTTTTCGGCCTTTATTAAAAATGTATTTCATAACGTTATCTTATTCCCTGAGGAAAGTACAACTCCCTTTTAGAAAAATCCAAAAATTTTGTCCATTTTTCGATCCGAAGCCTCGTTATCGAGATATTTTGAGTAAATAAAAATCTTCTTGCCGTAATAAAAGTTTATTCCCTGACCTTATCTTAATCCCTAACCAAAGTAAAATCCCCTTTTAAAAAAACCCGAAAAAAGTACCATATTTCTGATGGCCACTGGATAGTGGCAATTAGATGATGTATGTGTGAGTGCGAGAATGAGAGTGGAGTAAGGGCCACTATAAGAATACCCTACGTCTGATTGCCGCTGAAAAGTGGTAATAAGATTGTATATGTGTGTTTGTATGTGTGTGTGTGTGTGTACGCGAGTGTGAGAGTGGAGCAAGGGTCACTATAAAAATTCCCTATTTCTGATTGCCACTGAATAGTGGCAATTAGATGATGTGTATGTGTTAGTGCGAGAGTGAAAGTGGAGCAAGGGCCACTATAAAAATACCCTACGTCTGATTGCCGCTGAAAAGTGGTAATAAGATTATATATGTGTGTTTCTGGGTGTGTGCGCGAGTGTGAGAGTGGAGCAAGGGCCACTATAAATAAACCCTTCGTCTTATTGCAGCTGAAAAGTGGTAATAAGATTATATATGTGTGTGTGTTCGCGAGTGGGAGGGTGGTGCAAAGGCCACTATAAAAACACCCTGTTTCTGATTGCCACTGAATAGTGGTAATTAGATGATGATGTGTGTGTGTGTGTGCGTGTGTGTGTGTGTGTACAACAGCGGAGGATGAGGACATCGCAGGATCTAGGGGTAAGTACCTTCCACTGGGAATACATATTATAAAGTATGCCAGTGTCAACCGACTCTGAGATGCAAGGTCTTTGAGAACCTTGCATGGCAAAGTCGCTTGACACTGGCATGCAAGGGGTTCTCCTTAGGGATAGAGCCTCGAAACAGTTAGGGACAGCGTAGTGCAGGTGGGATATCTTAGTGTCACTGTCCACGGCACCCCACCTACGTGAGGAGACAGAATCGGAGGGCCACTTCATGCCCGTTCTGTTTTTGGAATCCAAGGATCATTAAATATTTGGGATCGGAAGTGTTATTTGAAGTTCACGGTTTGGTCGAGTAGCTCAGGGTGCAATGAAACTCTTCCCTCATGGTCATTGAAGCGCAGAACAGGGTTACCGCTGCGCAGGCTATGTTGGAACTTGTGGAGTTCCCGTAAATCTACACCGTTGACCAGCTCTTTAAATATATTTTCGATAAAACTGTGGGGCTTTGGAAATGCATCATCTGGATACGTTGAAACCTTGCAAAGCTCTTAACCTATTAGGTCGAGGTACACTGGCATACTCGCGGTGGTTCTCGAAGAAACAATTGCATCTATACAGACAATTTCTATATTATGAATTATATTCTTTATAAAAGAACTGTACATATGCAAATGATCCATGTGCCTACCACCAGCGTCCCCGTCGCGAAAGCTGGGCAACGATACCCGATTATTCGGTATCGGCTGATGGTGGGGGCTTTCCCGCATTTTTTCTTAATGTTTACAATTTTTATTTTTCTTCAGAAGTTATCAGAGTAACGCATACGATAAAAATTTATTAACATATTAAGGACATGTTTCACAGATGATGTAAACAGATTTATCAACTTATTTATCGAGTATACATATAATCGTAGATGATAAAAATATTTCAAACATAATGATAACAATTAGAATAAATAGAATTAATGAATTATTATCTTTATCAAGAAAACTCGTAAATTGCTTATTACTTATATAAAAATTAGTAAAGGTATTTATTATTATTATTTTTTTTTTTTTTTTGTTTTTCCGAGGTACTAGGTGAATCTTCCGGGGCGCTCGTCCTTGCTTTGGAGGTGGAGCAAGAAGGGAGGCCCACTAAGACCATCACGGAGTAGCGGACTCCGTGGTGTGAGGGATTTCTACCCCCTAAACACCCAAAACCTATCCCTACGGCAGCCTCGACCCGGAACCGCTTTCGCATTACTTCAGGTCAGGCCGCAGCCCTCCCGCCCTCATCCGTCCTTCCTTTCTACGTTCTTTCTTTCTACGATGCCCTATCTAATCTATTAAGCATCCGTCTCGTTTTTTCGCGCGCAGTACCCCTTCGATGAAGGTATTTATCGCGTCCCATCGGTCTTTCCCTGAAAGCATGCATTCGATCACCACGTCGGGCGAGAGTCGCCCTATCATCACCTCCAAACGTTGTCTTTCCGCGGCCCACCTATTACATGCGAAAAAGGTGTGTTCCGCGTCATCCCTCTCGTGCCCGCAGTATTTACATTTCGGCGTATTTATTTTACCTAATTTAAATAGGTAATATCGAAAGTATCCATGTCCTGTCAGGAACTGCGTAAGGTAAAAGTTAACCTCTCCGTACTTCCGTCCCAGCCACCTCGTTATGTCTTGAATCAATAGGTAGGTCCATCTACCCTTCGTCCCCGCCCTCCACCTCTCATGCCAAGTTTGTAGCGTCTGGCGGCGGGCTTCGCCCTCCGCGTCTGCCCGTCCTACTTCTACGCTCCTATCGTAGATCTGCTTCCGTTCCCGTGCGAGCAGGTCGATCGGAATCATACCAGCTATCACCGCCACAGCCTCTACCGACACCGTCCGATACGCGCATGCAACTTTCAGCGCACCTCGCCGCTGCACCGCCACCATTCTCTTCCTGTACTTGATAACTTCCATGGCATCAGCCCAAATCTCCGCTCCATAGAGGAGTATAGAGTTGGTCGTCGCCATGAGAAGTCTTCTCTTGGATGTCCGCGGGCCTCCAACGTTGCGCATTAACCTACTTAGCGCCGCTATACGTGCTTCTGCCTTTGCCGTTACTTCCCTGATGTGGGGCCAAAAGCAAAGCTTTGAGTCCAGGGTGACACCTAGATACTTCGCAGTCGGCCTCGTAATTACTAACTCGGATCCTACGTACACCGGTAGTATCGTAGGGATCTCTTTACGTGTCAATAGTACTACCTCGGTTTTCGCCAGCGCGAGACTGAGCCCGTGCTCCGTCATCCACCTAGTTACTCGTTTCATTACCTGGCACAAGATAAGTTGTGCCAAGTCCGCGTTCCGTGCTTCTACCACCACCGCGACGTCGTCCGCATATCCTACGAGAAATGCCCCGTTGGGCATGTCCAGGCGCAGCAATCCGTCGTACGATGCGATCCAAAAATCGGGGCCCAACAGTGATCCCTGTGCAACGCCTGCCGTAATTTCCCTAACCACCGTCCCTTCGCTCGTCTCGATAATGAGTTCGCGATCCCGGAAATAGTCCTCTGCTACGCGTAGTATGTAGGGTGGGACTCCGAAGCCCCTCAGCGCTGCGAGTAGGTCTGCCCAGCGTGCCCAATTGAAAGCGTTTTTAACGTCCAGCGTTGCTACCAACACCAGTGGTCGCGCTCCGTGACATCGTTCCCTTGATCGCCCCACCGCCGCGGTGACCGATCGTATCGCGCCTATCGTCGAAAAACCCTTTCTAAATCCATGCTGGTTTTCCGATAAACCCCCTGACTGTTGTATCGCGATCTGGATTCTGCTCCTTAATAGCGCCTCCATACCCTTGCCGATCGTGTCTAATAGGCTAAGCGGCCGATACGCGGACGGGGATCTCATGTCTCCCTTCCCTTTGCTGATAAGGACAAGCTTCACCCTTTTCCAACGACTGCTGAAAACACCTTCCCTGAGACATAAGTTGTAGGTATCCAGTAAGGTTTCCGGGCATCGCGAGGCGATGGCTTTTAAAACCTCAACTGGAATTCCATCGGGGCCTGGCGCCTTGCCGCTCTTGAGGGATTTATTATTATTATTATTATTATTATTATGGTTATTATAATTATTATTATTATTATTGTCGTCATTATTTTTGTATCTCCAATTATTTTTCTGTTTATTGCTTTAACCTTTTTTCTGTTTCAGATATTTTTGTTTTAGGTTATTAGGATTTATATGATTTACATTAATTGTCTATATCATAAGTTTTTTGTCAAATTTTTATGGATACTGCAATTTGTTGTACAATGTAGAATATCAGGGTTCTTTTTTGTATAGCTCACTGTAGTATTGGTTTTTCTTAATTGTTAATGTCAATCAATTTTATTTTTATATTTTCTCTTGTATGTTTTAGATAATTGAAAAAGTAGCAGAGCTTAAACAGAGCAGCAGCAGCAGCAGATCCAGAATCGGTAGCAGCAGCAGCAGTAGCATCAGTAGTAGCACTATTAGGAGCAATAGCAGTATCAGCATTTTTTGGCGTGTTTTACTAAAATTAGTTGCGCGTGTGTAGGCTGTGGGTGTGTGTTCGTGTATGTGTATGCGCACGCTTGTGTGTGTGTATGTGTTTGTTTATGTGTGTGTATGTATGTATGTGTGTGTATGTGTACTAAAGAAATAATATCCTTCTCATTATTGACTTTCGCTGCAAAGCCTGCGGCGCCCCCTTTCCACTCACTTTCACACTCTTTTCCATAAATTTCGGAACAATTTTACGGAAAACCCCGATGTGAAAGTGGTGACCCTAAATGTCACGAATAATACAATATAAGATCTCATTTAGCTGATTATTTATTTGTAAAATTCAGAAGGCTATTTTGTTATTTATTAGTTGCAAAAATGGCGACTCCTCATAATCGCAATGAATTGGTGGAGTATGAGAGAAAAATTTTGCAAAAAACTGCAAATATACTCTCTAGGAAAAGGAAAGCCTGCTGGACTGCAAAATACACGTTTTAGGTACACGCAGGAATACAAAATTCGTACGCCGTGCATAGGTAAGGTGGTAACATTGTTTTTTAAGTAAATTATTTAATTTAATTTTATATTTTTTGCATCTTTATTAATTAAAATGACTTTCCGTATTGGCATGTAAACGCGAAAAATTCCCACGCGAGCATTCCGATGACAAAAATTGATTTTTTTACCTTTATATTTCTAAAAAGGTATTGGCCGGAGATATTGAAGCAAGCTCTTTTCGATAAAACCCGACTAATGGGCAACCACCAATGCCTCACGATCATCGCGCATTTCTGCGTATTGAACTGTATTAAGGATCCGGATTGCGTATATGAAATGCTTAGAGAGGTTGTTGAAGCTGTCAACGTAGACGAATCGAGCCTTGTGGAGATCAAGGCCCGAATGCTATATTTTCATATGGGTGGTGACATGATGAGTCGCCGTTCGTGGGCCTACTCCTACGACTATCACAGGGGTTGGCTTAGCGACCTCACTGAGAGATTTATGGTGAATCGGCTCACGAGTCAAGACTGGCACCGTGATCCGTACACGGAGGACATGACTCCTTCTACAGTCCCGCAGCCGCCACGCCAAATTGAAGAATGATCACCCATAATAATTATTTCGTCGGACAGCGATAGAAATTGGTATGTAGTAATTTCTCAATAAGAAAACTTTTAATATTATCAAGCGGATGTTGTTAATTTAGATCAAATTTAATAGAAGCTTATTATAAAAATTACAAGTTACTTACAATTCAATTTTTATGTTGAAACATTAATGTAATTTATTTAATATATTTCACATTTTTTTCACCAATTATACCTAAAATTTAATGCGATAAATTTACAGTGTGTATCTTCATATTTTTAACCAGAACCATATGTTTCTGTTTCAGATTCCACTACATTATCGCGCCCACGTACACGCACATACACACACACACACCGACACGTACACGCACGCACACATGCACCATAGCAGGGAGGATTTAGAGTCACAGTGTTGGGCTTACAGTTATCCAATAAGATAATTGTTTGCCCAACATGTTCTAAAATACCGCGGAAGTGACGAACCACGGGGTTCTGATCCCTGCTGTGCGATAAACTGACACACACACACACACACCCACACACACATACACACATTAACATAAACAGTTATTGTGACATCGTCGTGGGAGCGGTTTGGAGTCGATAAATACGGGGGAAGTGACGAGCCCCCGGGTCCGCGTTCCACGATACACACACACACACACACACACACACACACAGACACACACACACACACAATACACACACACAACAACGTTATCCATCAACGGACAACAATCGGGAGGATGGGTGGGAACGCAGCCGTGACATTCGTATAGATCTGTCACGCCGGTCCCAAGCCCGGACAAATGCAAAGGGCCACCACCCTTTCAGAACATTCTGAACACACAGTACACCAATTAGAAATAAAATCAAAACTTACTCTTCCGATTGTACTGAATTAGTGTATACTATATAATAATAAAGTCCAATTGAAATACTCAATCGCTCCTCCCCGCTCCACCCCGCTCCTCATCCGCTCCCCATCCGCTCCTCCTGCTCCCCAAAATAACGTAAAAATGTCTCTAGAAACAGTAGTTTTTATGGGTCCGCTCCCCATCCTCTCCCCTTCCGCTCCTCCTGCTCCCCATCCGCTCCCCATCCGCTCCCCATCGGCTCCTTTTTGTAATTAATCGTAGCTATTCCTCCAAGCGCACGGTTTAATCAGGTGTTCCCAGATTGTATTTAATCGGGATCAATCGTCTAATTGTAATACATTAAAAGGTTTATCTTCAAATGTAATAATTGTCGACATTTTGATGTAACAGTTAATTAGAGAGACAGAGACACGGAGACAGAGACGTAGAGACGCGTAGAGACAAACACGTAGATACAGAGACGTAGAGACAAAGTCGGAGAGAGTGATATAGAAACAGAGAGGTAGGGAGAGAGATTAGAGACAGAAACGTAGAAACAGGGATGTAGAGACAGAGACGTTGAGACAGCCACGTAGACACGGAGGCGTAGAGACAGAGATGTAGAGACAGAGGCGGAGAGACAGAGCCGTAGAGACAGAGACGTAGAGACAGAAACGTAGAGACAATCATGTAGAGACAGAGACGTGGAGACGGAGACTTAGAGACAGAAGCGAAGAGACCGAGACGTAGAGACAGAAAAGTAGAGACATAGAGGTAGAGACAGAGATTAGAGACATAGACGTAAAGACAGATATAGAGAGAGAGAGAGATTAGAGAAAGAAACGTAGAATCAGGGATGTAGAGATGGAGTTGTTGAGACAGGCACGTAGACACGGAGGCGTAGAGACAGAGACGTAGAGACAGAGATTAGAGACAGAGACATAGACAGAGAGATTAGAGACAGGAACGTAGTAGTAGGGACGTAGAGACATAGGGACAGACATGTACGCACGGAGGCGTAGAGATAGACACGTGGAGACAGACGTAGAAACAGAAACGTTGGGACAGTGATGTAGATACAGAGACGTAGAGACAGAGACGTAGAGACAGAGAGGTAAAGACAGGCGCTTAGAGACAGTTACATAGAGACAAAGTTGGAGAGACATGGACATAGGGACAGAGTTGGAGAGAAAGTGACGTAGAGAGAGAGAGAGAGAGAGAGAGAGAGACTACTTATTTAAAGTTCGTACTTAATTTGAAAAATGATATTTCTTTGAAAAAATAGAAATCTATACTAAATTTAATATATTATACTCTACATTGAATTAAATGTATTTTCTAAATTTTAGTTGGGGGTTGACGAGCGGAGAGAGTAGGGGGTACCCCTTGTGTGTGTGTGTGTGTGTGTGTATCCTGGGCAGTTTGAGGAGCTAGAGTCAATTCTTCTCACAGTTCATACAAGTAACTAAAGAAATAAGAGTCTCTCTGAGTACAGAAACTCTAGCGCCTCCGCAAACTGCTCAATTCTCAGTTTCGAAAACTCCGCATAGTACCTCAAATCTCCTCAAAGTACCTCGAGCTCCTCATAGTGTCCAATTCATATACATATATATCGAAATTTCTGCGCAAACTACCCAACAAAACACTATATATGATTATATTTATATCTGGATTATCGTTTGAAGATTATATTCGTCAAAAATACCGACTTTTGAGGATTTTTTAGCATTTTCAAGATCATCCCCAAAAGTTCACGGCACTCGAGTAGCATTTAGAGGATTTTTCTGCGGTGTCCACAATAGTGCATTAATATATTGATTTCGGAAATCCCGGAATATTTTTCTGTAAAAGCGGGCAACGCAGGCGTCGCTGCGAAAGTCAATAACCTGAGAGTCATTATATCTTTAGTCACGCAATTGTTTTTCGGTTGTTTATAACAATGACTGAACAACATGACACCACTATTGTATAAACTCGTTATGAGATCCTCAAAAGATGGTCCAGAGATAATTATATATATACACACATATATAAATTTGGTATATGGGTACTTCCGCAGACTCGTCTGCATAAATCGGATTCCAGTTAGCAGTGTGTCTGCATAAGTCCGGTTCCGTGTAAGAATTTGTCTGCATAAGTCGCGCTTGACTAAAGAAATAATCCCTTCCTTATGTTGACGTCTACATAATTCCGCCAAAGTCTGCATAAGTCTCTTTCCGTGTGCGAAATTGTCTGCATACGCAACTGATCTCAAAGATATATATAATATATTTATACATATCGTAAGTTTCTGGAATGTTTCTGTAGACGTAACGTGTATTTCTGGGATTTTTGTTACTTTCCGGGATGTCAAACGTAAAGCGGCGAAGTAAGAGAGCGGTCGCGATCGCCGCGCGACGCACACACGTATAAGTGCGAGAGAGAGGGTAGATGGCGGAGCTGCACGTGTACGCACCTGTTGTGCGCACTCACCGGCTTTGAAATAGCCGATGGTTCGACCTTACGTCCAACCTTGTAAAGACGAGAGCCCAGGGCCTACTCCCTCTCTGCACTTGCTCTCTCTAGCGCGAATGCCTAATCGGTGCCGCTACGCGCGGACGAGCGGTTACGCGCTATTACTCGCAGCGCGGATGATGAGTGCACGCTTACCATGTTAGGCTGAGTAGATTCAGTGACCTAGCTTCGTCGCGTGTATCCTCGTGGCTCATCTGTCTTCGTCTATCTACTGTAAGCCGGCGCCTGGTTACTCTCTGGCCAGGCGACGTTAGTGCGAGCTGAATCTCCGTGTTGACAGTACGGCAGGTTCAAACCAGCCTGTCGCACTGTCACAGAACACTTCACGTATTCTTCACGTAAGTGCGTGAAGTCACACTATTCGCACAACGCGAATGGCCTCAGGGTACTTCGAGTGTACCTGGCTGAGGTTAAACGGGCGTAGCAAATAATCATATATCGTACAAATCGCGGTATAAAGCGGAGCCGACTACTACGCGCGTCTCACTCGCGAGTGACCATCACAAGATGGATGCCAGGCTCTCTCGCGCCGGCTCGCTCGTCATCTCGTCGATACAGCTCCAATTCTGCATCGACACGCCCTCTAGCGTTCGCTACCATGAACTTACTAATTACCGACGTCAGTACAGCAGACCGTCACTATATATATATATATATACACACACACACACACACACACACACACACACACACACACACACACACACACGAAAATCCGGTGTTTTGAATGCGTAACTTCCTATAGATTCTATATGTTCCCATGTTAAAAATGCAATCAACTGACGTTTTGAATGCGGCATTCAAAAAGTCAATATATATAGGGATATTATTTCTTTAGTCACGTGGTCGTCTGTCTTCGTCTTACACATGGGATTTTGCTACTTCCTGCTAAGATGGCATCGCGCATTCAAAACGCCGGTTTTACGTGTCTATATATATAGCTCCCATCACCCCCTCCTCCGCGACCCCTCTCCCCTCCTCAAAATAACGTAAAATTCAGCCATTTTTTACGTTATTTCGTGACTTATTATTCTGACTGCCTCACCCCCTCCTCAGCGCCCCCTTGCCTCCTCCTCACTCTCCACATAATAAAGAGAATGAGCCTTGTCCGACGAAAATCGGTGGAATGGTTCTCGAGATATCGAGAGTTTACACACACACACGCACACACACACACACACACACACGCACACACACGTACACACACAAACCAACACCCACACATCCACACCCATACCTCTGCTACACACAGACACACGCACAAGAGGGTCACCAGCGTCAGGCGCACCAAAGTAGAAGAATTGCTCTTGGAAATGGACAAACATAGTATCATGACCCGAGAACTGCAGACGCTTGTCTTGCCCAACCTCGCAGGGTCAGCGATAGTGCAAACGTCGTCCCACAATGAAACAGTCGATATCAAAGATCTGCACGAAACAACAACGGTGGAAGAGGTAGCACAGGCGTTTACTTCAGTTATCGGCCCCGGAATAGTGACCACTGTAAATATCAGACTCCGGGCGTCTTACAGTGGCATTCAAGCAGCCAGTATCCTGCTGCCGGTAGCAGCAGCAAAAAAGCTGGTAAAAGCTCGTAAGCTCAGAATAGGATGGGTCAATTGCCGGTCCGGCTACGTGAAACAGTGACGCGTTGCTCAAAATACCACGAAATCAGATACCTGACACGAAATTGTAAGAGTGTACCGGTCGTCGCTGTGCTTCAGTTGTAGAACGGAGGGTCACAAGGCAGTGAACGGCCCGACCACCAACGAGCAGGTAACGGTGGAGGTCGAAGCAACAAACAACAACGATGGCTAAAGTGCTTCAAATCAAACTCAACCACTGTAAGGTAGCCCAGGACCTGCTGCCACAATTGATCCGAGAAGAGAAGCCGGACATAGTCATCATCAGTGAGCAGTAAAAAGATCTTAGTAAACCAAGCTGGGTAACAGATTGTACCAGCACGGCGGCCATCTGGGTATGCGGAGAACTTCCCGTATCTAAAAAATAGACGTCCCCCTGCCCAGATTTACATGGGTTGAAGTAGCTGGTATAAGACTACACAACTGCTACCTACTACCCAGCGATTCAATAGAAGAGTTCGAAAAATCCCTGGATGCTATTGTCGCCAGCGCTAGAACCTCCACACTACCGATCGTAATCGGAGGGAACTTTAACGCTTGGGCAACCGAATGGGGAAGCAAAAAGACGAACCACCGCGGGCACACACTACTTGAGGCCTTCACGATGCTAGAACTAGAGATTGCTAACATAGTGACGATGCCAACCTACACTAAAGGAGAAAAGTCGTTCATAGTAAATCTGACCTTTGTCGATCCCAGATTGAATCGGAAAGGCTCATACTGGTAAGTCAGTGATCGATACACTGGCAGCGATCACCGAGCTCTTACGTACCAGCTTCACCCGACAAGCAGAACAGCGAATATGACCCGGATGCCGAAGAGAGAGAAATAGGCACCAGCTACTTTCGACAGGGAAACTTTTCTCTGCTTTCTGGAAGGAACATCTGTCGAAGAAACAGCTGAGGCTAGAGCTCAAAACCTCTCGCGGACCACCACAGCGACATGCGATGCTTCGATGTGCACAAAGTCGAATCATAGCGGACGCTATCCGGTCTACTAGTGGAACAAGGACATTGCGGTAATACGTAAAGAGTGCCTTCGTGCTAGGAGACTACACCAAATAGCAGTTCGTGTATCGCTGTATGCAGAATATGCCGGATTAAAAAGAAAGTCTACGTCACTTTCATGGTCAACGACGAGAAGATCAGGACGAGGGACTCCATAAAGTACCTAGAAGTTACAATAGATGCGCGTATGTCGTTCAAAGACCACCTCACAAACGCAGGACTAAAGGCATCAAAAGTAGCTAGAGCGCTAGCAGGCATCATGCCAAACATAGGAGGGCCGAAGCAGCCGAGACGGTTGCTTCTTTCATCGCTGGTACATTCCGTGATTCTGTATGGAGCCCCAATCTGGGGTGATGCTCTATGTAATAACCCGAGCTACGGTACCGCTTGCCAAAGGGCCTGCAGGACAATCGCGCTGAGAGTGGCCGTGCCTATCGTACCGTGTCAGACATCGCTCTCTCAGTAGTCGCAGGACTACCACCCGTAGACCTAATGGTGGCTGAGAGAACTGAGTTGTATCGCGAAAGCATGGTTAGAGAAGAAGATGACTTTTACTGGGACAGAGTCGAAACCAATGATCCAGGAAGACCGGAGAAGAGTGGCAGCGCCGATGGGATATAACAGACAAAGATCGGTGGACCCATCGCATCATCCAATGTGTCGTAGAGTGGACGGAGAGGAGACACGGCCTCGTCACCTTTCATCTCACCCAGGTACTAACCGAGCATGGCTGCTTTCGCAGCAACCTGAAGAGGATTGTAATATACTAAAGCGCGGAGTGCCCAACATGTCCTGAAATTGACAAGGACGTGGAGCACGCTTTGTTCGTATGTCCCAGGTTTCAGGAAGAGAGAGAAAGGTTCAGGGCATTATATCTCTTCACAGAGAGGAGGGATGCTGTGATTGATCTCGCCGCCGAAGTGGTGGACAGATTGAGTTGCTGTTATATCCCGACGGTATAAATTTAGGACACTTTGAATATCACAATTGTTTGTTCTATATGATCAAGTGGTCTCAATATACTTTTGAATAATAATGTTACAATGAAAAAATTAAGGGTTTTTAATCTTGGAGAATCTTTATTCTTTGTAAATAAATTTTAATTAACAACGTATAATGATAATATCGTGACTGTACCCGATTCAGAATTAAGTACAAAATTAACATAATCTACGCAATATTTTAGTGGTACAATTAATTTATGTAAGTTACTAATGGGAGAACATAATTGTTTCGCAGCTTAAAGTTAGTTAGAAAACACGGGCTAGTGTTATACTTACAGGGTCGTCGAGTGTTCGGGGAATGTCACTGTAGCGTCCCGGCCGTGCTATTGCGCCTACTGCTGTTCGATTGGTCCTTCCCGCATTGTTTTCTGTTGGTTGTTGTGTCGTTTCGTTGGGTGGTTGGAGTTACTCGATTGGTCCTTCCCGCATTGTTTTCTGTTGGTTGTTGTGTCGTTTCGTTGGGTGGTTGGAGTTACTCGGTTGGTCCTTCCCGCATTGTTGTATGTTGGTAGTTGCTTCATTTTGTCGGGTGGTTAGAGTTGCTCGGTTGGTCCTTCTCGTATTGTTGTCCGTTGATGGTTGCGTCATTTTGTTGGGTGGTCGGAGTTACTCTCCTCGTGGTCGTCTCGTGGTGAAAGTATCGCTCCAACTCACTCACTCGTCAGACGAAAAACGGCGAGAGGAGCAGTAAATGACGAACGAGTGTTACTCCGCGCGTACCTCGGAGGTGCGGCGCCCAGCGCGCAATAACATTAGTTTAGATTTTCGCTGTGGGCGCCGACTCCGTTTCTCCAAGGCACGTGCAGCGTCAGCGTTTCTCGCATGAGAACACTCGACAACGGACACTTGCATCCGTTGAGTAGAAGGTAACTCGCTTGCGAGAGTACGTTATACATGGGACATAACAGTTGCATTAGGCCAGAAGAAGAAAGAAGAGGAGAAGAGAGAAGAGGAAGCCGTTCGATCTAGGGCCAGGCGGTGCAGAGGGTGCAGAATCTATAATACCTAACGGCGGTTCCCGCGGGGGGAATTACAGTCGCGGGAGGCCCTGCATAACACCAACAGGGAGGTTTTAGTACCTATTACCAGAATCGGTTGAGTCCTACATAATATCTTTGTATGAGTAAATGCATTTTCTCGTAACCTCCTCCAGAAAAAAAACACACACAACACACACACACACACACACATAGACGCACACATACACACACACGGACATTTTCTAAAAATAGCGTATTTCGATTTCAAATTTTCTAAACAACATTTGTAACATATTTTTTTACTATCACAAAGCTTTCTCTGCGGGAAGCAAAAATGGTGCCACTTTCTCCAAAAGCATTTTGGAGAAAAAATAACCACACCGTCAAGTGCAAGAAAAAATCTATTCATTTAAGTATGTGTTTTGATTTTTTTCTGAAAGTCTTCTATTCGATTATGAGCGAGCGATCGCTGGTTAGCTTTTGGTATAGATGCTCCCATATTCGTAGAAATGTGTGCACATTTATAACAACTATATCGACGAGTTTCTAATGTATAATATGTTAATTAGAATTGCATACATTAATATTATAGCTGTTTCAACTGATAAATTATTGTTACATTTATCAGTATGTTACAGTTATCAATCCAATTCATCATCAGCTTAATTTTGGCGTCGGATAACGAAAAAAGTATGAAGTAACGAATACACTAAGATTTTATTTATTAAAATGTACTAAATGTGTAAAGTACATAGTCCAACACACAATACACATTTGTTAATTACAAATTTTAGGTAATTATTCCAACAGGTTTTTTGTTTGAGAAGCTAAAGCACGAAGATACACTGTTTATATTGCAAAATAATATTAATAAGTGATAACTAGAATCACTCATCACTCATATATTTTTCATCATTTTTCCAAAGTTTTATTTTACGAATCATTTCTTCTAATATAACATTTCCTCCAAGTCTATCGATTTCATCTCTGAATTGTTGTTCGGTTTCAGAAACGACTTGTTTTGCATATTCTAACGAGCCAAGTTTTTCTAGTAAAGATAAGCAATGTTTTATCAAGTCAACATCTTTTGTACGTTGTCGAATGATGTCTAATTATTAATTAAGGAATGTTTGAACGTGCAATAAAAATAAGTGTTTTTATTATTATTAATAGAAATATGTAGAAATGGTGTACATTGCGAAAAGGATACTAAGAACTATATCTCCCTCCATTGTACCACTATTAATCGCATGAATTATGGGTAGACTAAATCTTCCGCTCGAAATATCATCACCAAAGCCTTTAGTTTTCCAGTACTGAAATGAAATATTTATTGTTATTGTTCTAATTAAAATAAAAAATTAAACATCGTACTAATTATGGCAGAACTTGTGCGTTCTATTCTTATATACGATTCTTCATTTATATATAAAATTATAATAAAATAAGATACCTGTTCATGACAAAGAATGCAATAATCATTTTGAAATTGCAAGAACAGGCTATAAAGTTTCACTGCAGTAGAAAAATCCTGCTTACATTTTGACATAGATTGCATGCCTTTAACAATAAAAGCGGGATAACATTCAAGTTCTGAAATATAAAATAAAGTTACAGAACGACTAATTTTTTAATTCAATTGTTTAAATTATTTAATATTATGTATCCCTTACTTAATCTAATCGCATCATAATAATCAGAAATTGCTGGGCATTTAGAATTAATCAGCCAACATAATTCCTCATTTTGACCCATTGCGAAGCGCAACATTTCAGCATGAAACAATTTAGTTATCTAAAAATTTTAATAGTTTAGTTTATTTTAAATAGGTTGCGACGATGCCAACGTCGTTAAGTATTGTCGATCGGAGAAAATTTTGTAACTAATTATAATTACGGAATGATGTATATACGTATGTATTGTGCGTGTATATTCGATGGCTTGTGCATGTAATGGATGGCGAAAACTGCAACCGGCGCGCGCCAGTGGTGCCGCACCGCCACGAGCGCGCGAGAGCGGGCCCTGCAGAGAGAAAGAGAGAGAGAGAGAGAGAGAGAGAGAGAGAGACGCGTGCGCCGGCCGGCATTCTCCTCTGAACCGCGCGCGTGAGCAAAGAGAAACGAGGTGCACATGAGAAAGCTTCTTTTTGCTTGGTGAGAACGAGAGATCAGCGAGCGGGATCTACGAGCGAGCAGGGTGCGACGAGCAGCAGCAGCAGCCAGCACCAGGGGGATCATTCCCGGAGCGAGAGAGAGAGAGATAGAGAGATAAGCGTAACAGGTATGCAAACCGGGAAATATAGTGTACGGCGACGACGAGTTCGCAAGAGCAGCGAGCGAGTGCGAGCTGTTTAAGCGCGAATATGTGGCCGTGAGTTGTGGTCTCCCTCCCAGCGGGGAAAGACGCAAAAGTAACAATGAGTCTCCGTTGCAGCCGTGCCACGTAGAGGCAGTAGCGCGTAGAGTGATGGTCGCCGTCATCCCCGAGACGACAGAGAGAACGCGAACTCCCCCTGAGACAAGAGCAAGTCTCGATTAGGCAGGCAAGCGACGATTGCGTGTGTGTGTATGAGTGAGTAAACGCACCGGGCGCCTTACAAATTCGGCGTATATCATGAAGTAGATTGTACACGATATATCGGGGCGCGCTAAGTAAGTGTGACTGAGTGCGTGACTAAATATCGTGTTATAAGGTTAATATCAAAAAACGTAAAATAAAGACATTTTTACCATGGGATTGTCAAGCTCTCTTAATTTTTCCGTAATCCGTAATAACACCGCAGTACTTGAAAGCAATATTCTTTTAGATCCATAAATTCTGTGAGCTGTTGGATGTTCTCTCCGATGTTGTGACTCATCTAACCAGTCATCAACCCTAAAAACCAAACGATAAAGAGATCTGTATATAATACATTATATCAAATATTGATACTACATTCAATCAATTTTATGTTTTCCTGTTTCATTATATCATACAGAATTTTATTGTATTCTTTTCACCGCCAGCACTGCGGCATATTTAAAAATTCTCATTCTCTAGACTCACCTTTCCAAGTCAACAAAGTTGCCATATTTGAGTCGGGAATAAAGTTGTATACGCAACACGGGAGTGAAATCGATTATTCTCGCTTCACTCGGGGGGGGAGGGGGGGTAAACTCACCCGCGGCAATAATCGGTGACTTAACTCCCTTGTTATTAATGCATGTACTATTATTTTTGAATTTTCAAAATGACTTAACTTTTCTTAATAGAGTAATTTCTTAGTACCTACTCGAGAAAATTCTGGCCATCTTAAGCGGAAAATTTATTCATATTTTTTATAAGCATATTTAGCACCCCTCTGGCGCACACAACATAATTGATATATCTCTCAGATGGGTAAAACAGCCATTAGACAACATAGGACCCATTGAGTATAGAAGGTATAAAAATATTAATCCATCTGAACTGGCTGAAGTTTTGTGTGCTTGTGATTGGTCGTCATTTACTGACAGTACAAACATTGACACTGACGCTACTCTAAACTGCCTCTGTGATAACCTAACGAGAGCGATAGAACAACTTACTCCGTTAAAAACTTTAAAATCTAAAAAGAACAAACTGCCATGGGCTGGAGCGGAGCTAAACCGACTGCAACAAAAACGTGACGCTGCTTACATACGTTACAAGAGGACAAGAGACAAATTTTTCTTAGAACATTTTTTACCACTTCGACAAACTGTTGATAATCTTCCCGGATAGCACAAGACGTTTTTTAAACGTCATTATGACGTCAAATTTTAAACCTCGCGACGTCAGAAATATAAGTTGCTCAAACGTCATAATAACGTCAGTAAGACGTTGAAAATGTCCGCAGTATTTTTCTACCGATATTTCTTTTCACTTTTTCGACGTCATAAAAAGGTTAAAAATCTTTTAGAAGAACGTTAGAAAAATGTTGGAAGAACATACAATAAACGTTATTGAAACGTCATATAAAACGTGATAAAAACGTCATAAAAAACGTCATAAAAACGTCATTTATACATTACATCTTTATACATATGTCTAGCAGGCGTATAATACTTATGTATGAAGAAGCCCCCCACCCCCACCCGCTCTTTCAATATTTGCTCTTATAGACTGAACCTCATTTTTCTACTTTGAGATTGTTCGATGCCACCTAGCGAGAAAAAAAGATGGATTAATTCCAAAGATTTCGAAAAATATATGAGTATAATTTCGAAAAATATATGAGTATAATGCTTTTATGACATATTTATTCCAGTTTTATGACGTTTTTATGACTTTTTATGAAGTCTAAAGTAATTAATATTACAGGATAAATAATTCTTCGGACATTTTCAACGTTTTACTGACGTCATTATGACGTTTGATCAACTTGTATTTCTGACGTCGCGAGGTTTAAAATTTGACGTCATAATGACGTTTAAAAGCGTCTTGTGCTATCCAGGTTGCTACGCAAGCTAGGACATCATACTACCACAATAGACTTACAGAAGCTCTTGCAAATGGTAATGTTTGGAAAGAGCTGAAAGACCTGGGGCTACTATCCCAACCGGACGAGGATTTAAATCGTCTGGCGCCAGATGAACTGAATCAGCACTTTGCTGGAGTGTCAGTCTCGCCGCAGGACAGTGATCGGAGGTGTAAGGATGTCTTGAATACTGCAAGTTTGAAAAGTTTCAAATTCAAAGAGGTTGGCTTGGTAGATATCATCCTTGCAGTCTCCCATTTCTCGTCTCAGGATGGTGGGGAGGATGGCATTCCCCAAAGTATTGTTGCTAAAGCCTTCCCTATAATTTGAGAACATCTTGTGGGGTTGTTCAATTTCTCCTTTGCGCGAGATATTTTCCCGGATCTTTGGAAGAAAGCTCGCGTAAGACGCAGAAAAAAACGGTGCGCCAAAAAGTCCATCTGATTTTAGGCCAATTTGGATTTTATGCTTTTTTTCAAAGGTCCTAGAGAAGATAGCACTAGACTAAATGCAAGAGTTTCTGAAAAAAGAGAAAATCCCTGATCCTCTGCAGGCGGGTTTTAAAAAACATCAATCAACTGAGACAGCGCTCCTTAAATTGACAGAGGATATACATCGCGGCATCAACAAGAAATACGTCACGTTACTGCTACTGTTTGACTTTAGTAAAGTATTCGACACAATTTCTCCCTCTCGTCTTCTAGAAAAGCTGAGATTGATAGGTTTCTCCAGAACTGCTCTTCAGTGGATAAGCTCCTACATCTCTGGTGTGCAACAATGTGTTTGCACACAGTCTCAAGGTTCATCTTCGTGGTTAAACATGAATCTTGGAGTACCGCAAGGATCAGTTCTCGGACCCTTATTGTTTTGTCTATACATCAACGACATACGTGACGCACTTGACTCGAGATGCATCAATCATATACTGTATGCTTATGACTTGCAGGTTTATGTACAAGTGCCCAAAGACAATCTAGATGCGGGCATCCAGACACTGCAGCAGGCGGCAAGGGCGGTGTCAGGGTGGACTGTGGGCGCCTCTCTCAGACTCAGCAAGCTAAACGCAAAGGCGATTTTCTTCGGCGGAAATCGTTCTATTAATGATTTTTACTCAAATGCTGCGTCGCGGATGATCAATCTCGGGGATGGTGTATGCATCCCATTCTCTGACACCGTCACAAGTCTTTGTGTTGTACTTGATGCGAAGCTTATGTGGCAAGCCCATATTAACCATGTTACCAAGAAATTCAATCGTGTGATGTTCGCACTACGATTCTTTCGGTGGTACACCACTGAGACTTTGTGTAAAAATCTCGCAACCGCTCTGCTGTTCCCTCATCTGGACTATTGCTCAATAGTTTTTCTTTATGCATCTCGAGAGTTGAAAAACAGACTGCAAAGACTGCAAAATTCATGTGTGAGATATGGGTTAGGTTTCGGTCGGGGTGATCATATTTCGCCCCATAAATCAGCTCTGGGCTGGCTACGCATTGAATCGAGGAGACAATATTTCATGGGGATATTGATGTATAAAATCATGCGTATGCATAACCCGGACTACCTTGAGAGCCTCTTCTCTAGATATGTACCCAGGTCTGCCACTAGGGGCGAAATTCAAGAATTAACAGTACCCCTGATGCGCACTAAAACTGGAACAAAATCGTTCAGTGTACGATGTGCGCACCACTGGAACTCTCTGCCTGCTGAGGATAGAAACCTTCCATCGCTCAGCAGGTTTAAGGCTGCTCTGAGAAGGCACTTTCTTACACTAGACTAATCACTTAGGAAATGGGAGATCTCTATATGTTAGTTTTCTCAGTAATGTCCCATATACATTGTATTTATTTATTTATTTAAATGAATGTATTTATTAGCGCAAGTAATGAGTTTGAATGTAAAATTGGTATTTTAATTTTTAGTTTTAAGTTTATTTTTGACTCCCTGACTAAGTCAGCGGTATTTTTAATGTATTGAAAACTAGTCATTTTCATAATTTCTGGTTTTTGACTTACTTTGTAGTATTATTAGTTTTTAAGAATAATGAATGCAATATCGTAAGTTATCTTTATTAAAGAGAAATAGACTGAGAAGCGCAAATTGACTGTGTTTGATTTGTATTTTTAAAAGAATTATTGTATTTATATTTAAACTGTTTTTTATATTAGCTATTTTTTTGTATTATATACACAACTATTATACACTAATGTTGTTACATCATTTGTAAATTAATAATATTTACAATAAATGACTATTACTATTACTATTACTATATTTGAGGTGTAACAATTTTTGCTCTGATGAAAATATAAGGCTCTCCCGAGTAGTGATCGTGCCTAAAAACCGTTATAGAGATTGTGATGTAACGACGGTGCATCCCTTTTATTTAACCATGTGCATTTATTGCGATCGTACAATAGCCCCTTTCATTTGTCGCGGGCGTTTGCCCTTGCGCTGTTACAACGCAAAAGGTGAGTCTCGAATAGCTCTCCGGTCGGGATGGATTCGGAGTCGGGCTGTGACTTCGATGAAAGGAGAAAGAGTGCATAAAATAAAGCCGTATAACGAAATAATGAAGCTGATCGTGTATTAACGTTGATGTTACACTTTCCTACATTCAGGAGTGCGCTACAAGTACGCTCGCTGCTCCAAATATCTCTATGTTATATAAGTAGCGGAGCGTCCAGTCACGCGCGGACGCCAGAGGGCATGGAACGGTATCGGCGGAAGGAGCGCGGGTAACTGGTTATAGAATTGCAGGCCTCCGAGCGATGCGAGTGCTGCGTGGTCGGGGGCGGCTGCTCGACACTTGCTGCTGCAGCTGGCTGGACGTATAGAGTTGCGCACGTAGCTCTGACGCACCGGTTCTTGGAAGTATCTGGTCGTGCCCGGGCGGATCTGCAATGGTTCCTAGGAGGCTCTCGCGCTGAGTCCTCAGATCGTATACCAGGTACCACCCTCTCTTGATGTCGGGGAGGGAGAAAGGAAGGCATTCGTCTCCCTCGCGCATCTCGCTTAACTAATTTTCTCTATCTCCAAATTCTTGCCGTGCGCGTACGCGGCCCCTGGCGCCGGCTATTCGCGTGTTTGTTTACATGCGTGTAAGTGTTTATGTATTTGTGTGCGAGTGTGTGTGTGAGTTTCTCCGATTGGGAGAGCTAGTAATTTGCTCCGTTATTGTCACGTTACAAGATATTACAAGAAGCCAAATTGTAAAAAAAGTGTTTTGGCTATTCTTCATCAGGTCTGGTTACTTTGTCCAATTTAATCCAAAAAAGTTAATTCATGCTTTTTTCTTTTTTGAAAAATTGATAAAAGTGTAGACATATCTGTCTTTCAGAGCTTCCTTCGCGGGGCGAACGGTGACTACCGATTATCTCTTAAGTCATTAATCAAGTAATTACTCAAGCCATTACTTAATAATTACTTAAGAATTTGTAACGAACCCAAGCGCTGAGTATTACTCGATGTAAATATTCACGGGTATATGTGCGTGTGTCGTATAAATGTAAGTATGTACGATATATAGTGGTGGGAGATCTACCGGGTTGCGTGATCTGTGTGATCTAATAAAGCGGACTGAGGAAGTGTGTGTGTGGCCGAATTAGGTGTACGGCCAAATTGCCTCGAGTTACCTTATTAAAGGTAGGTTGTTCATGTTATTTTTGAAAATTTGTTTGCACTTTTGATTTTAACTATCATAAATATAGTTGAATTCACTTACAGAACTCCGTACTCATACATATCTGAATATATATCTTCAAAAAATGTTGCTTTGTCTTTCGGTAATTGTATCCACTGGTTAAAGCCATTTATGAATAAATCCATTACATGCTCCTTTGGCATTCGTTTTGAGTAAACGTATGGAAACATCAAATTCTGAAACTATAATTTTCTTCGGATTATTAAAATCTGTATTCGCAAAGCGAGCGGAAAATAGTAAGTACATATAACATAGAAACCCACTTTCTCGGTATCTTTTTCGGATACATCAAGTAAAGGTGCTAATTTTGGTATTGCTTCTGATGATATGAAGCTTACGTGGTTGGGATTAAGTGACTGAGCCATCACAGCTGATAACTTCATTCTTTGAGAAGTAATAGATGAGTATTGCCGAACAAATTTGCAAATTGCCTATATATATCACAGAATTTTAAAACTGAAAAAAAAAAATTATATATATTATTTAATAAAAATTTATTTGTAATATAATAGAAGTAATATAATCAAATAAATAATAATAATAATAATAATAATAATAATAATAATAATAATAATAATAATAATAATAATAATAATAATAATAATAGTATAGGCATTGGACCCGCAATACGACCACGTGGTTCGCGGACGAGACCGACACAGCGGCGGTCTGGATAGCAGGTAGACATAGGTCAAAGATTACCGGACGAGGCAAGGGGGAGGGTCTAGTATGGGCGCGCGTTGGGGATGTTACCTACGTGAGCGTGTATATATCCCCCAACTTACGAAGAAACAAATTTCTTAGGCAGGTTGAACGCATGAAAGACGTATTGCGGAATATCTCTGGCCTCCTACTGGTTGCAGGAGATTTTAACGCAAGGGCGATAGAATGGGGTATGCCAGAGATGAACAGAAGGGGCAGGGATTTACTCGAGATGGCCGCTAGATTAGGATTGATGGTTGCGAACGAGGGCACGGTCACTACTTATCGACGCCCCGGGGTCGGTGAATCCATACCAGACGTCCCTTTTGCATCTGAGCAACTAGTACCGAGGATTAGTAACTGGTAGGTCTTAGCGGAAAAGTCAGACAGTAATCACCAGTAAATCACGTTTACGGTTTTAGATAGGGTAGGTGTGCCCCAAGCGAGCAGACCATTACCGCGATGGAACGCCCATCGATTAAACGTGGATCGGCTAATAGAAGTGCTAAGTGTACCACAAAGGTCCGACGAAAATGATTTATCAGGCCGGGAGCGTGCGGAAGCCCAGGTGACCAGGGCAACGTCAGCTATAGTAAGAGCATGCGATGCCTCTATGCCGCGAAGCAGAAATGGAAACCGCCACCAACCAGCGTACTGGTGGACAGAGGAGATCGTGGAGTTACGTAGGGTATGCTTGAGGCTTCGTAGACGGGCACAGCGCGCACGGGAACGACGCGGGGCCACTGTTTTTAACGCTGAATTTAAACAGGCACAAAAAAGGCTAAGGCTCGCGATTAAATGCAGTAAGTGACGATGCTGGAAAGAGGTGTGCGACGAAGTTAACTCCGACCCGTGGGGACTAGGCTACAAAATCGTAACTCGTAGAATAGGGGCAATGAAGCCACCGGAGATAAAGGAAGCGCGGTTGATAAGTGAGATAGTTGACGAGCTTTTCCCTGAGCATCCGCCGAGGGAAAAGACTCTGTATGAGGACGTGCAACAGGAGAATATACCCTCGTTTACCAAGCCTGAGCTACGGGTAGCGATTAGATCTCTTAAGAGCGGCAAGGCGCCAGGCCCCGATGGGATTCCAGTTGAGGTTTTAAAAGCCATCGCCTCGCGATGCCCGGAAATCTTACTGGATACCTATAACTTATGTCTCAGGGAAGGTATTTTCAGCAGTCGTTGGAAAAGGGCGAAGCTTGTCCTTATCAGCAAAGGGAAGGGAGACATGACATCCTCGTCCGCGTATCGGCCGCTTAGCCTATTAGACACGATCGGCAAGGGTATGGAGCCGCTATTAAGGAGCAGAATCCAGATCGCGATACAACAGTCAGGGGGTTTATCGGAAAACCAGCATGGATTTAGAAAGGCTTTTTCGACGATAGGCGCGATACGATCGGTCACTGCGGCGGTGGGGCGATCAAGGGAACGATGTCACGGAGCGCGACCACTGGTGTTGGTAGCAACGCTGGACGTTAAAAACGCTTTCAATTCGGCACGCTGGGCAGACCTACTCGCAGCGCTGAGGGGCTTCGGGGTCCCACCCTACATACTACGCGTAGCAGAGGACTACTTCCGGGATCGCGAACTCATTATCGAGACGAGCGAAGGGACGGTGGTTAGGGAAATTATGACAGGCGTTGCACAGGGATCACTGTTGGGGCCCGATTTTTGGATCGCGTCGTACGACGGATTGCTGCGCCTAGACATGCCCAACGGGGCATTTCTCGTAGGATATGCGGACGACGTCGCGGTGGTGGTAGAAGCACGGAACGCGGACTTGGCACAACTTATCTTGTGCCAGGTAATGAAACGAGTAACTAGGTGGATGACGGAGCACGGGCTCAGTCTCGCGCTGACGAAAACCGAGGTAGTACTATTGACACGTAAAGAGATCCCTACGATACTACCGGTGTACGTAGGATCCGAGTTAGTAATTACGAGGCCGACTGCGAAGTATCTAGGTGTCACCCTGGACTCAAAGCTTTGCTTTTGGCCCCACATCAGGGAAGTAACGGCAAAGGCAGAAGCACGTGTAGCGGCGCTAAGTAGGTTAATGCGCAACGTTGGAGGCCTGCGGACATCCAAGAGAAGACTTCTCATGGCGACGACCAACTCTATACTCCTCTATGGAGCGGAGATTTGGGCTGATGCCATGGAAGTTATCAAGTACAGGAAGAGAATGGTGTCGGTGCAGCGGTGAGGTGCGCTGAGAGTTGCATGCGCGTATCGGACGGTGTCGGTAGAGGCTGTGGCGGTGATAGCTGGTATGATTCCGATCGACCTGCTCGCACGGGAACGGAAGCAGATCTACGATAGGAGCGCAGAAGTAGGACGGGCAGACGCGGAGGGCGAAGCCCGCCGCCAGACGCTACAAACTTGGCATGAGAGGTGGAGGGCGGGGACGAAGGGTAGATGGACCTACCTATTGATTCAAGACATAACGAGGTGGCTGGGACGGAAGTACGGAGAGGTCCCTGGTAAAAGTTTTTACGTGATAAATTATGTGATTAGACACATACTAAAACACGTGCTTTATTACATGATTTGGTATGTATAAAAGCACGTGCTTTTGCACATGCCGAATCACGTATTAAATAATGTGACTAATAACTTGCTTTTTTCGAACCGATTTGGCATGTATAAAATCACATGATTTTATACATGATAAATCATGTTATATAAGAAAATTTGATATATAATAAAAATAAGAAAACTATTATTTTTAATACTTCCATAAATGATATTAAAATTATGATGCAAATAATAAGGAGGTGTTTTATAAAAATTGAAAACTGACTTAGAAAGGCCTTTTTACTGATACGGCCGAGCGGTCACCCATCCAAGTATTAACCGCGCCGATTGTTGCTTAACTTACGTGAACCGACGGCCATGCAGCCGAGAACTCCTCCAACCATGTATTTGATCTACTGCTTCTATAAAAGCGATATAGGAAAAAAAAATATCATACCAACACTAAATTTTTTTTTTTATTAAATAATAGTAGTACAGTGTTTTATTAAATAATAATGTCCTTGGCTATTTTTTAAAATTTATTTTAATGTTAAAATATGTACCATGACCAGAGTATCATTTATTGTTTATTTACTAAGTATAATAGAAAATTATCTTTCAAATTTAAATTTCATTTCAAGCTAAATATTCATAATATATAGGATATTTATGATACATAATTTGTTATTATTAATAAATTATTTGTAAATAAATACTTTTAGTTAATAAAAAGCAAATTTAATGTTGGTATGATATAGTTTGGCTATATCGTTTTTATAGAAACAGTAGATCAAAGGCATCGTTGGAGGAGTTTTTTATTGCATGGCCGTCGGTTCATGTAAGTTAAGCAACAATCGGCCCGACTAATACTTGGATGGGTGACCGCTCGGCCATATCAATAAAAAGGCCTTCAAGTCAGTTTTCAATTTTTATAAAACACCTCCTTATTATTTGCAATATAATTTTAATATCATTTATGAAAGAATTAAAAATAATAGTTTTCTTATTTATATTATATATCAAATTTCCTTATATCACATGATTTATCCCGTATAAAATCACGTGATTTTACACATGCCAAATCGGTTCGAAAAAAGCAAGTTATTAGTCACATTATTTAATACGTGATTCGGCATATGCAAAAGCACGTGCTTTTATACATGCCAAATCACGTGATAAAGCACGTGTTTTAGTATGTGTCTAATCACATAATTTATCACGTAAAAATTTTTACCAGGGGTTAACTTTTACCTTACGCAGTTCCTGACAGGACATGGATACTTTCGATATTACCTATTTAAATTAGGTAAAATAAATACGCCGAAATGTAAATACTGCGGGCACGAGAGGGATGACGCGGAACACACCTTTTTCGCATGTAATAGGTGGGCCGCGGAAAGACAACGTTTGGAGGTGATGGTAGGGCGACTCTCGCCCGACGTGGTGATCGAATGCATGCTTTCAGGGAAAGACCGATGGGACGCGATAAATACCTTCATCGAAGGGGTACTGCGCGCGAAAAAACGAGACGGATGCTTAATAGATTAGATAGGGCATCGTAGAAAGAAAGAACGTAGGAAGGACGTATGACGCCCTCGAGGGCGGTAGGGCTGCGGCCCGACCTGAAGTAATGCGAAAACGGTTCCGAGTCGAGGCTGCCGTAGGGATAGGTTTTGGGTGTTTAGGGGGTAGAAATCCCTCACACCACGGAGTCCGCTACTCCGTGATGGTCTTAGTGGGCCTCCCTTCTTGCTCCACCTCCAAAGCAAGGACGGGCGCCCCGGAAGATTCACCTAGTACCTCGGAAAAAAAAAAAAAAAAAAAATAATATAGTAAATATATAAAAAAGACTATGGTCATATCACCGATCATTTTGGAATTTGAGAATGTTAGTCTTCTCTTAAAATGATTTGACACATATTTTTTTATTTTTCGATTGCACTAAAATTACATCCGGTTGACAATGTACAACATTTTTACAAAATTCTGACATTGAACTTTTATTTTTTAAGGTTATTTTCAAACAGCTGTCGGTTTTTAAGCTTTCAAACAAACTATACGCGGTTTTACTCAGATTAACGTCCTTTTTCAGCCCTTGCATAATATTTTGATAAAAATTAAAAAAATGCCTAAGAGCTGGTTGTCAATATTCCTTACCAACAACCTTGATATTTTGTTATATCATCTAATATTAACATAAGTTTTGTATAAAGTAATCTTACTGTTATATTTGATATATCATTGCGGAACGTTTTTGGAGGAAATCTTTTTTAATTTCATTGAGTTCTTTCCATTTTGAATTACATGTTACAGTTATAAATAAATCCGGTCTTCGAGTGTTGGTCATAATAGCTATTGCATAAATTTAAAGTTATCATAGAAGCGGATATCTCTAAAGAAACCCATCTAGCTATCTACCTCTCGGGTGGCGCGGAAAAGATAGAAAATAATTTTGTAAGTTACTAGGGGACGGGGGGGGGCTAAGGGGTGATCAGGGGGACTGGGCGGAAGGTCTAAAAACGCGAAAATCTTATGTGCGTGCGTGCGTGCGTGCGTGCGTGCGTGCGTGTGTGTGTGTGTGTGTGTGTGTGTGTAGGTCAAAAAATGAATCTTCTTAAAACTCTCAGAAAATATTCTACTACTTATTTTGGATACCCCTGAATTTTTTCAGATTTTTAAGAACCATGGTTTTGGGAATATCAGAGGTCGGAAATTGAATTTTCATGATTTTTTGCTTTTTTATTGCAATTTCAACTGATAATTACTCTCTGAAGGTTTTATATAAATTAACAAATTTTTTTAGAAAAGGAAATTTTCTCACTAAAAAGAAGAAAAAATCACCGATATTAAATATTTGATGCAAGTATGATGAAATTTCCTTAAAAACATTAAAATGATGATAAAAAAGACCAATCAAGACTTGGACTATCAGAATTTTTGTGGAAGTTGTTTATTTTATGTATAAACTACCCTGAATAGACCTAAATGTATTGAAGCTTGGTTTTCTTTAAAAAAAACATGCTTTTTTGAAAAAAAATCAATTTTTTTTTGTTTTACATGCTCGAACATGTTTCAAAGATGTCCATATCCCATGTACCGAGTAGTACTTACTAAATATTGAGAGTAAGTTTCAGTCAGTAAATGTAAAAAGAATTAGAAAAACATCACACAAGTTTTACTACACGTATAACTTATTGAATACTTTAAAATTTAGATGTTTAAATTAGAAAAAAGTATCGCAGAAACACATTCATCATTTACACATAAGTCATATAATAAACATCAATCAAAATATGCACAAGGCACATAATTTGTTATAAAATTTGTTTTTATAATAATCCAAAGTTAAATAAAGTACTTCGTGATATTAGGTATTGAAAAAATATCTTCGAAGTTACCCGTAGTAGTAAACTCATTGTTTGACTGATAAATTAGGGAACAGAAATTCTAACCTACTATTCTTACTATTATGTAACCAAAAATATCCAGTTTATATGACATTATATTTTATAATATTACATTATGAATTAGCAAGCATCTTCATTCAACCATGCTTTACGTACCAATTACGAGATCTATTCACTTAGCTCTTTTTTGTAGCTTTTTCTTAGCAGTATTTAATTGGGTTGATACGCTTAAAATTAGCGTATAGGGGAGAATAAATACGTTCTATAAAAGTTTGTAGAAATAGAAAAGTCTAATATTTTATATTCAACTTCCATATGTACAAAATATAAGTATAAGAAAATAGAAAAATAGATAATATGTTTAAGTTTAATCTATTACTTTCATTTCTTCACTTTCTGAACTATTAGAAAATATTTTACATACAACTTTTCCATTGTTTAAAGGATGAACAAAACGTTGTTGTTTTCAATTTTCAGAATTTTTGGCTGAACCTCGGCTTCGCCTCGGCCGACAATTACATGTGATCTAAGGCTTTCTTTTTTACTGGCCAAGGTCTGTATACTATTTTTCTGCTCGACGGCGCCGGAAAGCGGCAACTTCGTTTCGCGCAGCGGCTGGGAAGTTGGCGCTTTACGGCCGGAGGACAGAAAAATTTATTTTTCGAATTTTAATTTAATAAAAGGAATCAAAAAATTATTTTGAGGAAGCTACGTGCCAATGAATTGGCAGCGGTTTTTTAATATTCTGCAGTTGGAGAATAAAAAAATTCAACATTTCCAAAATGCCCATGCTCTTTTAACCATTGAGATAGTATATTACATACCTAGGCCAGTAAAATAAGAAATGTCTCAGATCACATGTAATTGTCGGCGGAGGCGAAGCCGAGGTTGACAAACATGTGATCTGAGGCTTTCCTTTTTACTGCCCAAAGTGTCTATACTATTTTTCTGCTCAACGGTGCCGGAAAGCGGCAACTTCATTTCGCGCAGCGGCCAGGAAGTTGGCGCTTTCCAGCCGGAGGGTAGAAATAATGATTTAGCAGTTAAAATTTGTTCACTGGGTGGCAGTCTTTCCCACCTGTTGGAAAAAAATTCCAATCCACATCGATTTGATAATTTTGAACATGAAAATACATGTTTAAAATATTTTTGAAATTCTTAAACTGTTGCGGAGCACCATCACTAAAGTAGTGGATTTTAGTCATAGTCAAATTTGTTTTCAGATAATCTACAATTAACTTTTGATAAGTGTAGACTGCTACCGTATCGTGATCTAAATTATCTGAAATTATTATAAATCCTTTACTTTTAAACTCGTTATTAATCATATAATATGCAAACCCTACAAACACTGTCGCCTGTTCATTGTTCCAATGGAAATCTGATAACGCATTCTGAGCAATGAAAGCATAATTCTCAGCATAGTCAAGATTTATAATAAATTCATTTTCCGGCAAACAATTTTTTAATTTCTTGAAATACAAAGACTGTTACTCAGAAATAAAAGCATGGGGTAATAAAGTTGTTACTGTTGAACAAAAATGTGGAATAAAGTAAAAAACAGCCTCATTAAAATTTTTCAATGTGGTTACAGGAGTATGAAATAATTGAGAATAGCTGATCTCTTGTATATCATTCTTTTCAAAAACCATCTCTAAGTACAACTTCAATTTCTCGATGCCAGGGCAGTCTTTGCATTCACTATAACAGCACATAGATGATGGTTCATCAATATTTTTAGCACAAATTATAAATTTTAATACATCTTTGTAGTCATTTAATTGACCAGTAGAATTTTTAGTTATATTATTTAAGAAACAACCTAAAAATTTTGTTATATATTATCTGACGATGAGTCGAGATCATCTTTTTAAACAAGTTAAATGAGCGTAAGCCGTATGTAGTTCGATTTAAAATTCAAAAATGCTGAGTATAAACAAAATTACGACGCGCGTATGCTTTCGCGAAGTTTGTGGCTCGTTACGTCACGCGGTTGAGTTGTTGAAATGTTGCGTCGTTTAAATTCGCAATCACATAATTTTGTGGGTCAAGAAATTACTGATGAGAATATGAATATCAAATGTAATTTAAGGATACGTCACGGACGTAACAGAACATTTCTTATTAGTAGCAACAGGTTTACAGCATCTATTCAATGGCATATTCAACTTAAATGTTCGTTTGGCACTATCAGTATCTTCTTGTTTATCATTACTTGACATGTTAAGTTAATATTATAAAAAATAATTTTCTTCTCAAATTTAATATAAATGTGTTTGTAAAAATAAATAAAGATTTTATCTTTTATCTTCAATAAAAAAATTTAATAATAATAAATTCTATTTAAATATTTAATATCTTTTTTTATGGAATTTGTTTATGGAAATAGCATAAAAACGCTTTAAAATGTTTCTAAAGATTCAAATCTAATCAAACCTAAAAATACTGTTGAGCTTTTTCAAATTTAAGGATGCACCTCTAATCGCGTTATAGTTGTTGTATAATGATCCTTCGTGTATACATACGTGAGATAGCGCAAGCGGAAAATCTAGAGTTAACTCGCAGATAGATAGAGTGCTAACACGTAAGAAGGAACAGATGGTCCTGCTTTTGAAATAGGAAATCAATCATTGAAATTATTTCTAATATACAAATTAGGCGAATCCACGATACACATACTTCTATTTGTTCCCTATTCTTTTAATCTGTTTACTATTCCATTCTGGATACTAACTGCCCTTAAGGCTCTTGCACGAAAAAACGAATAGAAAAAATAGAAGGAATAGTAAGGTATAGCGACGTTGATGTGTGTCGATATGCCTTGAGGCCTCGACATGGGAAAAGAGACGACGACTGAATACAACGAAATAGCATTGGTTGTGTGTATATATATATATATATATATATATATATATATATATATATATATATATATATATATATATATGGGGCAGAGAGACGTTGTTCCTCACTGTTCCCTAAATATATAGATACACAACCAATGCTATTCCTTATATTCAGTCGCTGTCTCTTTTCTCATGTTGACGCCTTTGGTATACTTTACTGTACATGCGTGCGTACACCAAGGCATATCAACATACACAGATACTGCGCGATGTCACTGTATCTTGCTGATCCTTCTATTCCTTCTATTCCTTCTTTCGTGCAAGAGCCTTATGATCGTATACCCTCCTACGTGCAAGTGCCCTATAAATTTGGGCCTAAACTGTGCCATCTACTGAGTAAAAAGTGAACAGAAAGCTAGAGGCGCGAGTATCTTTAAATTATGATTCGGAGATTCGGCCCACGCTACTATACAAAGTTTTAAGCACGTATTTTATAACTCATAAACTTTGTCATGTAAATACATAATTGCTAGTGGACGCAATAGCTTGCAAGTATGTCACATAAAATATGCTATATTCTCAATCGCTGGCATCCAATAATAGGAAGAAGTGCAAAAAGAAAGGTCTCATTACATATAGTACAAGAAAAAAGAAGACGCAAAGTTGCAGAAATAAAAATTCTTCTTCTGCTGCTTTTATCAACTTTCCTTAAATTCTTCATTGTGTATCATAGTGAGCCCTAAACTACTACCAAATATAGTGAAATGAATGTAGAAAGCATGAACTTAATGTAAACATTAAGGTCCTACAATGGCGCTTTCTTAAATATACCAGTGCAGTGCAGTGTTTGTAGATACATTATAAAAGAGATATTTTTAAGCCGTAAAATAGATAGTAAATCTTGATGTCCTTTCAATTTATAAATAAAATCATAGTATTCAGAGTAAAAAGGGTTGGTGCTTCTTTTGCTTCTTCGTAATAAAATTTTTCCATTTTTACAATTAGTGCCTTATGATATCATAATAATGATACTCACCCTAAACTAAAAAGTTTACAAATAAATTAGTGTGTAGAAAAGAAGTGCATTTCAACACACTCAGATTCAGGATGCAAAAACACATGTAAACAATCACTTTGTAATATCTAATACCAATAAAAAGTGTATCAAGATACTATTTTTACATGATAATGGGTGGCAAAAATAAGGCAACAAGTATCTGTATTTACTTAAATTGTTGTTTGCAGGACTTGTTGTGAATAATAAAGTTCAGTTAAGGTCGTTTTGAGATTTGTAGCTTCTTATTTCAGAATAAAACAAATATTTTTAATATATAAGAAGTGAAATATGAAATATTAAAACAATTAATAATGAGAGATAGACTTGTTTAGTAGCATATTAGGCAAATAGTAGCGAGGAAATGCACCTGATTAAATACTGCTAAGAAAGAGCTACAACAAAAAAGTGAGTGTTATAGATCCAATTGGTATGTAAAGCATGGTTGAATGAAGATGCTCGCTAATTCATAATGTAATATTATAAAATATAATGTCATATAAACTGGATATTTTTGGTTACATAATAGTAAGAATAGTATGGTAGAATTTCTGTTACCTAATTTATCAGTCAAACTAGGAGTTTACTACTACCGTTAAAACAATGTGAAAACAATTTTTTCAATATCTAATATTACTAAATACTTTATTTAATTTTGGGTTATTATAAAATAAAAACCGCTGCCAATTCATTAGCCCGTGGCTTCCTCAAACTTAAATTGCTTATTCCTTTAATGAAATTTTAATAACATAATTTATAATTTTTGCAACAATTTATGACATAATTATAATTAAATTCATTTATGAAGATTAAAAATTATTAGTTTTTAAATTATGTATAAAATATGAATAAAATAATAAGTATGATTTTTTTTAAATTATGTGTGAAAAATAAATAAAATAATTGATTGTAATATTATCATCAAAACCTTTTAAAATTCCTAAATAACCTTTACATCAAATTATATTTTCTTTGTGAAATTTCACACATAGGGTACTTGTCTCTAGTAGTATGCCTGTCCATATTTGTGTGCTCTTTCTGGAATTTCCGATGTAAGAAAAAGGTTCTAACCTTAAAAATAATAAATGGCTATTACAAAACAAAAGCAGGTATACAACACGCGCGCATCGGCGCAAAGCGCATAGCGCATGTCATTTCCATTTTCTAGTATACATAAATACGTCCCGAATAATTACGAATTTAAAAGAGGCCTAAAATAGTTTCACCTCAAATATCTCTGAAATTCATAAACGAATTCTTTTACCCTAAGAATTCTTCTAATAAATAATATACAAACTCTACATCTCCACCAAATTTCAAAGAAATTAAAACAATTTTAATGTAGTTACATTGTGCGACAACAAACTAAAATTTTAAATATCAAACATCTCAAAAAATAACCATATAATCTGGATGAAATTTTACACAGGTATTGCCTATATCGCATACAAAATAGTCTATAAATTTCAAGCTGATACATGAAGTCGTCATTGAGAAATTACGATTTTGAAAAAAACCGTAAAAGAATTTTAACCTTAAATATCTCAAAAAATCACGAGACAATTCTTTTATCTAAAGGACTTATACGATAATATATAGGGTAAGTGTGCCAGTTACTGTTCCCCTTAAGGCGATGTCCGTAGTATTTAATCAATTACTATTTTTTTTCAATTTTTAATCATCTTAAGACCTTTATATAATAATTATATATTCTGTGAGCAGAATAAACACCTTTTTAATACAATATTATGTAAGGAATATTAAATAATTACTAAAATAAAAACATAAGCCTTTGCATCAGTTACTGTATCATTAATTTAGTTACTGTGTGTCAGTTAGTGTATATTGTTTTAATTACTGTGTGTCAGTTAGTGTACATTGTTTTAATTACTGTGTGTCAGTTAGTGTACATTGTTTTAATTACTGTGTGTCACTTGGTGTACAGTGTTTTAATTACTGTGCCTTAGATTCTGGACACTGTATTTAATCCTGTGTCTTTTTTTCTCACTCATCTGCATCTGTATAAACTATATAAAATATATTTAAACATGAAATTTGTTTTTTTTTTATTATATTTAGTAGACTCCCTGCTGCAAATCATCCATTTCTCTCCCATTGGTGAAACGATTTTTCGAACCTTTTCTAGTGTTTTCACTCAACTTGGCTTTCATAAAATGGGAGAGAAATGGATGATTTCCAGCAGAGCTATGATTACTACGTATAGGAGTACTTACTTATTATAGAAGAAAATAAAATAAAGATGGGAATAAAATATATTATTTTTAAATATATTAAAAACTGTGTTATTTGCTCTGTGGGTAAGCAACGAACGTCGAAGTTGACTTGCACAGGCGACGAAGCATGAGAAAGTAAGGTTAGCGTAGCCTACCGCGAGGGGGCACAGTAACTAAATACATTCACGAAAACTTGTCCAGTTACTGTGCACAGTAATAGAAACATGCCGAAAATTCGTTTTAGTTACTGGATTTATTAAATACTTTTTTTATTGTTCTTTTGTCAACTAGATGGGTTTCATAAACATTAAGTGTATTTTTTTATTATGAAAAATGTTATTTTTATAGTTTTTCAATCACTTTTGTATAGGCATATTCTTAAGCATTTCGATAAGAAAATCATAGAAATCGCGATGAGAAATTTAATAAATTATTTTAAATATACTATAAGAGTAATTAAGTCATACTGTGGGTTTAACAATAAAAAGCATGAATTGAACTGTATATAAAAATTTAGATATTTATGATTAAATCGACGGCTGAGAGGAAGAAGAACGTATCTCGGCGCGCAGATGAAGAACGACGTATCTCGGCGCACGGATGAAGAACGACGTATCTCGGCGCGCGGATGAAGAACGACGTATCTCGGCGCTCGGTTGAAGAACGACGTATCTCGCCGCTATACTGGCCATGCATTGGCCGTAAGAGATCATCCGCGCGCCGAGATACGTCGTTCTTCAACCGAGCGCCGAGATACGTCGTTCTTCATTTTCGCGGCGAGATACGTCGTTCTTCATCCGCGCACCGAGATACGTCGTTCTTCATTTTCGCGGCGAGATACGTCGTTCTTCATCCGCGCGCCGAGATACGTCGTTCTTCACCCGAGCACCGAGATACGTCGTTCTCCATCCGTGCGTCGAGATACGTTCTTCTTCCTCTCAGCCGTCGAAATATGATTATACTCTACTATATATGAAAATGATTTAAGGGCATAAAATGATTTAACTGGCACACTTACCCTAGACTCTACATCTTCACAAAATTTCAACATGATTAAACCAATTTCTGTTTCCTCTAGTTATCATGCGACAAAAGAAAATAATTTTGTAAAATACGAACATTTTCAAAATCAAATATCACAAAATCGTACGATCTTGATGAAAGTTCGTACACATATTACCTATATCACATAAAAAATTGTCTATAAATTTGAAGCTGATACATGGAGCCGTTCTCAAAAAATTACGATTTGAGAAAAACGTTAAAAAATTGTAACCTCAAATATTTCTGAAATTTCTGGACTAATCATTTTGCCCAAAGAACTCGACCGAGAGCTATAAAAGATCTACCTCTACAAGGAATTTCAAAGCGATTATGTCAATTTTACTCCCGTAATCGTTGGACATACAAAACTCATTTTTTTCACATTTCAATTTTTTTCTCAAAAACTAGTCGAGAAAGTGAATCAAATTTTTACAGATTGCAGCAGTTTATATTCTGCATTACGATGATTTTTTACAAGAAAATTGACCGTTTAGTTTAGGAGTTATAAGCTTTAAAAAAAAATGTTTTTGTTAATAACAAAAGAACCGTGATAGCTAGAGAAATTTTTTTTTAGAAAATATAGGTATTTTAATGCTCTTTTGAATGCTGCCTATTCGATTCAAATATCTCGATCTTATCATTAAAAAAAAAGCAAAAATCAATTTTGAGAAAATCGAAAATTCGAAATAAAACAAAAACGCATCGGCGAATCAAAAAACGAATTTTTGATCCGCCATCACACAGAAAAAAAAACAAAAAAAATGAGACCTGTCCGGTCAAAATCGATCGAATAGAAGCTGAGATCCAGGCGTATACGCGCGCGCGCACACACACACACACATCCATACAAACATTTTTCAAAAATCATGTATTTTGATTCCTAACACCTCCAAAAACAATTATAACACGTTTTTACAATAACTCAAAAAATTATTATCACAAAGCTTCCTCTAGGAGGAAGCAATTTTATAACAAATTATGTACCTCATGCATATTTTGATTGCTGTTTATTATATGACTTATGTGTAAAAATGATGAATGTGTTTCTGCGATACTATTATATTTTCTAATTTAAACATCTAAATTTTAAAGTATTCAATAAGTTATACGTGTAGTAAAACTTGTGTGATGTTTTTGTATTTTTTTTACATATACTGACTGAAACTTTATCTCAATATTTGGTAAGTACTACCCGGAGCATGGGGTATGGCCATCTTTGAAACTTGTTCGAGCATATGAAACAAAAAAAATTGATTTTTTTCAAAAAAAGCATGTTTTTTATTTTTTTTTTTTTGTAGAAAACAAAGCTTCAATACATTTAGGTCTATTCAGAAGTAGTTTGTACATAACTACATAAAATAACCTACTTCCACAAAAATTCTGGTAGTCGAAGTCTTGATCGGTCTTATTTTATCATTATTTTAATGTTATAAGGAAATTTCATCATACTTAGATCAAATCTTTAATATCAGTGATTTTTTCTTCTTTTAGTGAGAAATTTTCCTAACTTTCCTAAAAAAAAATTTGTTAATTTGTATAAAACCTTCAAAGAGTAATTATCAATTGAAATTGCAATAAAAAAGCAAAAATGAATGAAAATTCAATTTTTGACCTCTGATATGCCCAAAACTATGGTTCTTAAAAATCTGAAAAAATTCAGGTGTATCCAAAATAAGTAGTAGAACATTTTCTGAGAGTTTTAAGAAGATTCATTTTTTGACCTCTCGATTTGACAGAGAGTACGCCATATATATGGGATGTTTCATGTGAAGTGAGCAGCTCAAAATTTTAAAACCACTCAATTTTTTTTACTTTTAGTTTTTTGTGAAAAAAACATGTTCCTAAAATTTTAGATCGATATTTGCATAAATAAAAAAGATATGCAATATTGAAAATTGTTATTTTTTGCAATTTTTGGTTAAAATACAACTTCTATCATTTTTTTACTCAAAATTTTGAAATATTTTGTATGGAACATTGATTGGAAAAAATTTTGCATTTTATTTGTAGAATGTGCCAGTATTTTCTTTAAGACCTATATTAAAAGTTTCTGATTTGCTGGTTTTTGATATACCTTGATCAACCAAAAGTAAGGACTACGCCAGGATCAAATTTCTATAGCAAATTTTTTTTTCAATTCTTTGGTTCGAGTATTTTAATTTTCAAAAAAAAAAAAATTATTGGCCGAGCTAAGGAAAAAATTCTACAGCACTTTAAAAATTGATAAATGTCATAAAATTGTTAAATCATGCAATCGTATGGCATTATGTGATTGAGTATCATTTGAAGACTTCATGTCACTTATCTTGCTACAAAATTTTGTATTGGTAGTAAATGCACATTAAAAAACTAATTTCATTTGTCTAGTATTTTATACAATATATTTAGCAATGTGTTCAAACCCTAATTGCTTTAAATTTACTGAATAAATATTATAACTGACTCGCTTCGCTCGGACGACAAATAATACCCGTGCAAAGATTACTAGCTTTCGCACGTGTTGCGTTTACTATTTTTTATAACTGAGCGCGTGAAACTACGTTAAATGCCTGTTCAGCGTAAAGTATCCGGATTTCTTTCACGAGTGCGTAAAGTAAGCACTTTACACACTACTTCACGCACCGAGTGTGCAAAGTGAACACTTTACGTACTACTGAAAAAAGGGGGTACTTTACGCACGTTAAACAGGCATCTAAAGTCGAGTTTTATGCACTCAGTTATAAAAAATAGTATATACTACTCGGACAGAAAGATCTACTTTCTGCCTTCGTAGCTAAATAACTATTTTATATTACTTTTTATATTATTATATGCTTATTTTTATATTATTATCGTATTTTTAAATATATTTTTAAATATATTTTTTTATTATTAATTATTTAATTATTATATAATAAAATATAACATACCATAAAATCATTGATGTATTTGCGGTTTTGTCCACAAGACGATTGTGTCAGCATTAGCAGAACTAAGTATTTTTTTGTAATATATGTACGATTTTCGGCGTTTTTAGGCCTGAAAAGAAGTCCTAAAGTAACGTTTTTTCGACCGACGGAAAAAAATACTTCTTTGCCCGGCGAGCGTAATAGTACATTAAGGGGGGGGGGGGTATGGTTAATTCGTAAAAAATGGGTCATTTTTAATGATTTTTATATTCGCTCCAGTAAATGAAAATTTATTTTAATAAAAAGTATACGATTCAGTAACTATTGTACTATATTCTGTGAAATTTTCATTGAAAAATATTAAAAATTAAGCCGTTGGCAGCAATTCTGCGGAGGTGCCTTGACAAAATGTTGTTTTGCGGTGGACAGCATATCTCAGCACTGGATCGTCTGAAATTAAAAATTGAAACAGATATCGTTAGTTAAGCACATTCTCGAGGTAACAACGAGAGGGATTTTTTTTTTTCGATTTTTCAATTTTTGGTGACACTTTGACATAAAAACACCGATTTTTGCAAAAAAAATTGACATGTTTGTTACTGTAAAATTGTTAATAATTAAAAAAAAAAAGCTCTCGTTGTTACCTCGAGAATGTGCTTATCTAACGATATCTGTTTCAATTTTTAATTTCAGACGATCCAGTGCTGAGATATGCTGTCCACCGCAAAACAACATTTTGTCAAGGCACCTCCGCAGAATTGCTGCCAACGGCTTAATTTTTAATATTTTTCAATGAAAATTTCACAGAATATAGTACAATAGTTACTGAATCGTATAATTTTTATTAAAATAAATTTTCATTTACTGGAGCGAATATAAAAATCATTAAAAATGACCCATTTTTTTACGAATTAACCATACCCCCCCCCCCCCCCTTAAGCACCTAGGGAGAGAAGTAGGACATCCCAACCCGCGTGTGATATTAACGCCCGAACCGATGGCGAGGGCGGTAAACACGCGGGTTGAGATGTTCTACTTCCCTCCCGTGTTACGTATACTATTTTTTCTCATGTATTCCCTGGAGGAAAGTATATTATTGTCTTCTCACCCTGATTTCAGGGTCTTAAGTGCCACATAACCTCACGCCTAAAACTGCGAGGCTTATGCGCGTTTCTAATTTTCTGCCGACTAGCGCCGCCAGGCCGCCAGCCGGGCCGAAAATTAGAGAAATGCGCATGCGCGTCGCAGTTTCTAGGCGTGAGGGAATGTGGCACTTTCGCCCGTGAGAGCAGGGTGGGAAGACAACACTTTCCGACAGGGTATGAGAAAAAAGTACCTTTTCTTTATCGCTTGGGCGAAAGTACGTAGTTCCACCGTTAGCTTAGGCTAGAAGAAATAGCACTTTTACCCATTGCTGAAACGCCTGAAACAGTTGCCGCGCGCAAGTCGCGGGATAGTGCGACTTCAGTGCGCAACTGTTTCGCATCGGAAGCGTGGCGTTCTCAAAAAGGATGGTCACTATATCTACTGATAAATAGTGTGTCGCTCTCACAACTAGGGTGCTATCCTATGCGTTCCGAAAAATTAAACGGAACGCATAACGCTCATACTGCAAATGTTGTGAGGGCATCGAAGGCACATAAACGCGCACAACGGGAAAGAGAAGACAAGCAGACCAGGTGAATCATCTAACCTACAAACATTGCGTGGAATGGCCACGAGAGCGCTCCGATGCTACCAACCGGCCTTACAGCGAATGTAACAACATGGCCGCGCAATGCAACTGTCAGCTGGAAGGTTATAGCAACGAGTCACAAAAAATATGGCATGCACCTAGGGCTAGTGGACCTTTTGACCTCGTGTGTTTGCAGTACTCGTCTTCGGTTCGCAAAACGCACTCGCCTTCGGCTCGTGATAGCTCACCGTCGACTCGTACTGCAAACTCCACACTCGGTCTAAAAAGGCTCACTTTATGCCCTAGGTACACAATATACTATTTTATATTACTTGATTTGTAAAACGGCTATCCCCCCTTCTCAAAAAAGTCATTGTGTGAAAATGATGAAAATATCATTTAGATCGTATATAACGAATAGTTGAAAATTATCGTAAATCTACTCTTAAAAAAACGATAGCCGGATGTTGTGAAGCATTAAAAGATAAATTTTGATTGGTCTGTAAGGAATAAGCGCGAAAATTCGCTACTTCCGCTACATTTGAATTTTTGAAATTGAATTTTTATTCTTAACTATTTAAAACTAAATAATTAAATCAAATTAGAATAAAAAGATTCATTTTTTCATACTTTGAAAAATAATCTGATTATCCTATCATTAAAACTAATTAAAATGAAATCGTAATGAAAAATTATGTATAAATAACCTCAAAAACAAAATAGTACGCGCGCAGCGCATTTGAATTTTGCTAGTCTGTTAAAAAAGTAATGTTATGAAAGTAATTTTATTTCAAAATTAATGTTTGTCTGCATGTAAACATAAAACTTGACACTGTAAATTAACGGATAATGGTTTTCATCTTTGATGAAAGAAATAAATTATTTTCAACTTTATTTTTTTTTCAAGTACATACCAACCAATTTTTTTTTTTAACTTACTGACAGTCGCGTATTTAATTTTGCTTCCTCACAGATGAAGCTTTGTAACGGTGAAAATAATTTTCGAGACAAAAAATGGTCAAAATGATGTTTTAAGGCGATATATGTTTACTTTTGTCGATTTTGAGAAATTTTTTTCTCGTGTCTGTCTGTATGTGTGGGTATGTAAACCCTCTATATCTCGAGAACCACTTGACCAATTTTCGTCGGATAAAGCTTATTCTCTTCACATCGCGAAAAAAACTTGGCACACTGACTGATTTAAGTTTTTATCTTCTTTTTTTTATTTTTTCATATGTTACAGTCAATATTACTTAATATTATAAACTTTTCTTGAAAGGTCTTTAAATTATCTATATTTTCTTTTTTTAATTTTTAAATTATCTTCATTCTGTCGTTTGTTATTAAGGAAAATGTGATTAAAGACCGAATCCATCTCAAATACCGTGGCCCGCGTATGCCTATGTCACCGATCAGTTTGGAATAAAAGTATTTATGTTCTTCTCCAAAAATTATTTGACCCGTATATTTTTATTTTTTTGCTGCAACAAGATTTCATGCGTTCAGCAATGTCGCAAAATTCCGAGAAAATCCTTACTTAGAAATAAATTTTTTCAATGTAATTTTCAAACAGCTACTGCTTCACCAGTTTTTTAAGCTTTTTAGCGTAACATAAAATTTCACTGAGGTTTGAGCCCTCTTTCATGGTCTGTACATTATTAAAAAAAAATAAGCACTTTTTACTGAAAAATGCAGTTTTTAGAAAAATGCATTTTTCTTAAAAAGCCTATTTTTTTCTCAATTTTCTTTTGTCATGATAGAGGACGTAAATAGCTATCTAGGCGTGTTTGTGAGAATCACGGGTTTTCTACTGGGATAGCGATCACTAATGAGATAACAGACAAACAAACTTTTCACGCTTAACGCTTATATATAGTGATATAACAATGATATAACAGTCAATATAAAGACGTTTATCTTTGTGCGTATATAAGTAATACACATGTATATGCGAATACTTGTATGAGTTTATATACTAATACATTTGTCCGCTAGATGGCTATTGTTTGACTTAAGATTTACCAAGACAAGTTCGGTTTCTGCTATATATCACATCTCTAGTCTTTTTTAAAACTATCATCTTTTTGAAAATTATTACATATTTACACCTTATTAACTTAACTACGATGTCTCAAAAGTACTCAAAGAAGAGAATCAAATGTGCAGATTTTTTACATAATAATAATTTACATAATAATAATAATTTTTTACATAAGCACAAAAAAATCTGTTTCCAATCTAAATCTGTACGTTTCAAACAACTTGAGGATCTTGCTCGTCCATTGAAGCACCTTTATCCTGATTTACTTTTAACACCCTCTATACATATGTGCAAAGATTGTTATAATCGTGCTTTAGAAGTGGTGAGTAGCACTGACAATGAATTTACAACGGATGATGAAGTTACCGACAATGTAGTCGAAAAAGATGAAGATTTTTTACCAAGTACTTCAGAACGTATCAAAGAATTTAATAATTAAATAAGTACATCTTTCTTAGGTTCTGTATCGCCTCTTAAGAGAAAAAATCTTATACGTGAAAATTACGTAAAAAAGAAGGAAAAAAATATACTTTCAACATTGTTTAATGCCCTCGATGTGAAGTTGAACAATGTTTATGACGTTTCTATAAAAGCAAACGAATCAACTACATGCCGTTGTACAGAATGGATACAAAATATTGGTTTAGCCTTGCAAAAGTGTTCTACGGTATCGGAAAAAATAAAAATTCTGACTTTGCTACCCTCATCCCTAACGAAAAATGAAATTTCATCCTTATTTCCAGACATAACAATGTACATGATAGAAAGAGCGAAAAGTTTTGCACAAGAAAAGGGAGTTTAGTCGGAACCAGAAGCGTTCACAGGCCATCCAATTGATGAAAGGACCGAAAAAATTGTTATGGAATATTATATAAATGACGATTTTAATTATTCAAGGCAGAGTCCTAATAAGAGTGATGTTATTACTGTTAAAATAAATGATAAAAAAGAGAAGAAGAAAAAAAGAGAAGTTAAACGTTTCCTTACTTGAAGTCTGAAAGCAACGTATGAAACATTTAAAAATGATTATCCCGAATTGAGAATTGGTAAATCGAAGTTTTATAGTTTGCGACCAAAATATGTCCCCATCAAAGAAGTTTGTCTCTGTATCTATTTCGCAAATTATGATTTATTTCTTACGAGCTTAATTAATTTCAGAGGAAGTAATTTGTTTATTCCTTTAATGAATTTTCAATAACAAAATTTATAATTTTTGCAACAATTTATGACATAATTATAATTAAATTCATTTATGAAGATTAAAAAGTATTCATTTTTAAATTATGTATAAAATATGAATAAAATAATAGGTCTGACATTTTGTTAAATTATGTGTGAAAAATAAATAAAATAATTAATTGTAATATTATCGTCAAAACCTTTTAAAATTCCTAAATAACCTTCACTTCAAATTATATTTTCTTTGTGAAATTTCAGACATAGGGTACGTGTCTCTAGTAGTCTGCTGCCCGTATTTGTGTGCTCTTTCTGCAATTTCCGATATAAGAAAAAGGTTCTAACCTTAAAAATAATAAATGGCTATTACAAAACAAAAGCAGGTATACAACACGCGCGCATCGGCGCAAAGCGCATAGCGCATGTCATTTCCATTTTCTAGTATACATAAATACGTTCCCGAATAATTACGATTTTAAAAGAGGGCTAAAATAGTTTTAACCTCAAATATCTCTGAAATTCATAAACAAATTCTTTTACTTTAAGAATTCTTCTAATAAATAATATACAGACTCTACATCTCCACCAAATTTCAAAGAAATTAAAACAATTTTAATGTAGTTATATTGTGCGACAACATAGAAAGTCATTTTCAAAAATACTAAAATTTTAAATATCAAACATCTCAAAAAATAACCATATAGTCTGGATGAAATTTTACACAGGTATTGCCTATATCGCATACAAAATAGTCTATAAATTCCAAGCTAATACATGAAGTCGTCATTGAGAAATTACGATTTTGAAAAAAACTGTAAAAGACTTTTAACCTTAAATATCTCCAAAAATCATGAGACAATTCTTTTATCTAAAGGACTTATACGATAATATATGAGGCGTTTCGCGTCAGCTCTCCAGGCGCGGCGCGCGAGCGCGAAATCATGCTGTTTTCAGCTTGTGTTTGAAGGGCTAAGATGTATCTAAAAAAAATAATCCCAAAGTGATTTCGATGTATTTTTTCCTCAGCTTTCCGATGGTGGTATTAGTTTCTCAAAATTTTTCAATTCTAAGTATTTCTTGAATAATATCTCGAAAAAATCAAAAAACTCCTATGTAGAAAAAAGCTATATCCATGTAAAATTTCCTCCTCTTTCGATCTAGCAGGTCAAAAAAAATATTAAAAATATAGTTTTTGAGATATAACACGTTTTATGTTTTTTTGAGGTTAGAATTGAAAAATTTTAAGAAACTAATAGCACCATCGGAAAGCTGAGGAAAAAATACATCGAAATCACTTTGGGATTATTTTTTTTAGATACATCTTAGCCCTTCAAACACAAGCTGAAAACAGCATGATTTCGCGCTCGCGCGCCGCGCCTGGAGAGCTGACGTGAAACGCCTCATATAGACTCTACATTTCCACAAAATTTCAACATGATTAAACCAATTTTTATTTTCTCTAGTTATCATGCGACAAAGAAAATAACTTTTTCATACGGCAAGCACGATTTTCGCGTTTTTCGAACCTATTAATAGAGCTGAAAGCGACCGCTTGCCGACCAGCGGGCGGTAAAAACTGAAAAGCGCCCGCTGCTTGCCGTAGCGGGCGGTAACAAATCAAAATCGCCCGCTGCTCGCCGTAGCGGGCGGTAAAAAATCAAAATCGCCCACTGTCGATTTTAGTACATTAAAACAAAAAAAGCAAAAATCCATACTTGCGTTACAAAAAATATGATGTGCATCAAGGGCTAAGTCGGTTTTTTGACCTCGTATGATTGCAGTACGAGTCGAAGGTGAGCTAGCACGAGCCGAAGGCGAGTGCGATTGCGAACCGAACTCGTCTTCGGTTCGCAATCGCACTCGCCTTCGGCTCGTGCTAGCTCACCTTCGACTCGTACTGCAATCCCACACTCGGTCTAAAAAGACCCACTTTACGCCCTTGGCACACAATATACTATTTCGCCATACCCCGGCCGAAAGTACCACATTCCCTCCCGGCGCAAAAATGAGAATGCGGTATTTTCGGCCTGGGTATGACGAAAAATAGTATACGCACCACGGGAGTAAAATTGGCCAGCCCAAAGCTCGTGTTTGGCAATTTACACGAGCTGTGGACTGTCCAAGTTTTTTCCTCCCATGGTGAGTAATATACTATATAACACGGTGTGACCTAAGTCCGCACTTAGGTCACGCCTATCCGTTACTTAACTAGTCGATTATTGCATCGTGTTTACCGCACTCGCTGCGCTCGCGCGCTAACCTCACGGTGCAAAAATGGACTGCTTAAGGCACGCATAAGCGTGACAATGGACTTAGGTAAACGTGCTATAAAATAATATACGATACTTATGACTTGAGTGACCCATTTCTTCCCAAGCGGCCATTTTATAGTCGATTGGTTTTTCGTCTTCAGGCGACCATATTTAATTTTTGGTGAAAATTTTTCAAATCTGACCTCAGATTCGAAAAGAACAGGTCTTTTTACTTTAGAATATGTTTGTCTCTAATATTATTTTGTTAGTTTTAGGGTTTTTAGAGACAAAAAACCAATCGACTATAAAATGGCCGCTTGGGAAGAAATGGGTTAACCCATTTGCGCAAAACGCTAAATTTGGACATTAAACTTCGAGCCCACTGTGCGTTAGAAAAACAAATCCATTTTTGTTTAAAATCCTATATAAGGGGTTTTCGGGGATGCTCTTTCAGAATCTGGCACTTATTTTGTAAAAAAAAATCAAAATCATTATTTTTTTTGCATTTAAAAAAAAATTCACGAATTTTTAACGTTTTTTTTTTTTTAATCAATTTTTACTAACGTTGCTGCATTCAAATAAGCAAATTATTGCCAGAAATCGCGTTCTCGATGAGAACTTTTTTTCCCCCCTTAGTTTTTCCAAAATGACGGTTTTTGTGAAACAGCATGACCTTAAACTTCATGATTTTTTTTTCTTGACAGCTTTGAACCTTACGAAAAAAATTTATAGAACAAAAAATGTTTAGAATCATCCAAAAAACATGTGTGAATTTTTTCAAAAATTTTTGAGCCATTTTAAAATTTTTCAAAAATAGGCCATTTTAAAAAATTTGAAATTCACTCAAAAACTTCTGGAAAAATTTATAAATATTCTTTAGATGATTCCGAGCACTTTTTGTTCTATAACTTTTTTTCGTAAAGCTGATGCTTTTCAATAAAAAAATTATCAAAGTATTTATTACGTAATGGATAAAAAGTTACAATAATTTGAAGACAGGGCATAATCGTCATTTCATTACTGCAAATTATACAACGTTGTATGCTTCATATAAAAATACCCAAAATAGAAATCAACATTCTAAAAAGAAAAAAAAATTAAAAAATAATAAAAAAAAAAAATAAAAAAAAACAAAAAAAAAACAAAAAAACGGTTCTCTGTTATCGTCTACCTCCTTGTGGTGAGAACTGGGCAACGCTGTATCATATTATATACGTATAGTGACAAAGTAACGATTATACTGTTATTAAACCGAAAAATACTTTGATAATTTTTTTATTGAAAAGCATTAGCTTTACGAAAAAAAGTTATAGAACAAAAAGTGCTCAGAATCATCTAAAGAATATTTATAAATTTTTACAGAAATTTTTGAGTGAATTTCAAATTTTTCAAAATGGCCTATTTTTGAAACATTCTAAAATGGCTCAAAAATTTTTGAAAAAATTCACACATGTTTTTTGGATGATTCTAAACATTTTTTGTTCTATAACTTTTTTTCGTAAGGTTCAAAGCTGTCAAGAAAAAAAATCATGAAGTTTATGGTCATGCTGTTTTACAAAAACCACCATTTTGGAAAAACTAAGGGGGAAAAAAAAGTTCTGAACCAGGGTTTTGAAAACCTCAGACATCGAGGACGCGATTTCTGGCAATAATTTGCTTATTTGAATGTAGCAACGTTAGTAAAAATTGATTTAAAAAAAAAAAAACGTTAAAAATTCGTGACTTTTTTTTTTAAATGCAAAAAAATAATGATTTTGATTTTTTTTTACAAAATAAGTGCCAGATTCTGAAAGAGCATCCCCGAAAACCCCTTATATACTATTGTAAAATACGAACATTTTCAAAATCAGATATATCAAAAAGTAATCGTATGATCTTGATGAAAATTTGCACTCATATTATCTATATCACTTACAAAATTGTCTATAAATTTGGAGCTGATACATGCAGCCGTTCTCGAGAAATTATGATTTGAAAAAAAGGTTAAAAAAATTTTAACCTCAAATATTTCTGAAATTTCTGGACCAATCATTTTGCCCAAAGAACTCGATCGAGAGCTATCCAAAACCTACCTCTAAAAGGAATTTCAAAGCGATTAAGTCAACTTTACTCCCGTAATTGTTGGACATACAAAACTCATTTTTTTCACATTTCAATTTTTTTCTCAAAAACTAGTCGACAAAATGAATTCAGATTTTTACAGATTATAGCTATTTATATTCTACACTATCATGATGTTTCTCAAAAAAATTGACCGTTTAGTTTAGGAGTTATAAGCTTTTTAAAAAAAACACGTTTTTGTTCCCGGCCTAGGTACGTAATATACTATTTTAAAATGTTGTAATTATAGAGAAGTCATTCGGGAGCAAAAAGTTGTCGCAAGTTCATTGGATTGTCTTGTCTAAATTTATTTTGTTAATTATGTTCAGTATTCTATTTTGTCCTTCTGTAGCATATGTACATTATTATCACGAACACCATCCCACGCAAATATTCCATAGTTAATTCTGTGGCTTCCAGGAATAACGACTTAACCCACTTGTACGTGTTTTCGAGAAATCGCCGTTTTAAAATTTCTGTCATGACACTTCATATGTAAGGTCGAAATGCGCGAGATGAGTCATAACAATTTAGACATTTACAAAGGTATCGAATATCTTTCGAACCCCACTATCAGCTGCTAGAACACATTTTGTTCTTTGTACAAACAAACAAAATAATGCAGTTAAGTCGTTATTCCGGTAACTGTGCAGTTAAGTGGTTTAGGGAAATTGTTCAAATAAGATAAATAACATAGTTATTTCTACACTTAAAACATAGAGTACGAATTCTGTTTTAATATTCATTCCCACGCATATGCCTTCGAACGGAATATGTGTGAAGTCAACGGAATTCGGTAAACCAAATACCGAACGTTTCTCGGTTACTGTTTATGCACACTCGCCTCATCGCCCGGCAATCAAAGCTGTTGTGTTACCTTCTATTATCCATTGCCTTTGATCTTTGTTGCTATAAAAATAGGTATGTCATAATCTGTTTATTGTATAGTATTAACTTGAAAACGGTGCTTTTAATTAAATATAAATATTCAGTTAAGTGATTTTTCCGGGCACAGGTGCAGTTAAGTGGTTATGCACTTAGCTGATATTTGCTCTTTGAACGCATTTCAGATTTCCGGACCAAGTCTACATGAAAAAGGGTAGTTAGAAGGTATAAATTCCGGTGCTAACTCAATTTTGACAAAAAGTCAGATAAGTCGTTATTCTTGGAAGCCACAGAATGATACTATGAAAGAATGCAAAATATATTATTCTTAATGTCTGATACGACATAGTTTTCTTGATTTTGTGAAAAATAAAACTTAAATATTTAGTTTTTTTAATAACGTAACTGTATGAAAATTAGAAGCTATTAGAATTTTTTTTTCATGAAGTATTAAATAAAGAATTAAATCTGAACATAACATTTTGAAATAATTTATTTAAAAAACTCTCCTTTACTTTTCATTCCAATTCTCAAAACCTTTTTGATTGCTCAAATCAAAAATTTTCCTGTCGTTTTGAATTTTACCGCCCAATTTAATAACTAAGTATTTTGTTGTACTTCTGGTCATCACTTTAACAAACAATTATACGTGTTATTTATTTTTTTGAGCTACAAATAACATTAATTATTATTTAATTCATTACTTTTCACTTTAATTATTTTCATTCCAATAAATAATCATCAAATAAAAATGCATATTTAATTTTAAATTCTTGCGCCTTTTATCCAAGAGCTAATCACAAATCAAATCTACAGAGGCTTCACATCTTTTTAAAGAAGAAATAATGGACAATATTTCTATGAAAATAGTTAATAGTTAGTTATAACATACTTTTAACCATTTAAGTACCCCGAAATATAAAAATAGAAAAATTATCCATCACTATTGATCAAGTAATACGGCCCTGGAACTGTATGTTACATACAGGAAGCGCAATTTTGTCATCTAATGGCATAAAGTTTTCTCGAAAACTTTACGAGTGATCATTATTTTTCAAAATACTATTGTAATCTATAGATAATAAACTATTATTTACAATTTTATTTTCAAAGAAATTATGGATTTTCAGCTCATATAGGGGAAATGAACACTACTAATTCTCTCGAGTTACATATAGTACTTTATACCACTCAAACCTTAAACTTTTATATTTAAGGCGGAGTTACACCTAAAAATTTTCAAAAAATTAAATTTTTTTTATTGAATTTTTCAATTATATATGTTATTCTGAACCTAAAAAAATAGTTTAGATAAAAAATTTTAAAAATTTGAGATGATATGGCTGAAAGGGCTTAATATCTTTAAAGTAACGAAAAAATTAATTTTCTTTTTTTTGCCATTTTTATAGGCTTCTGGTAGGAAAACATTTACTTTCTCATCTTCATACCAATACTTATGGCTTAAATAATAGTTTTTGATATTTTAAAACACATTTAAGTAAATGTTTTCCTACCAGAAGCCTATAAAAATGGCAAAAAAAAAGAAAATTAATTTTTTCGTTACTTTAAAGATATTAAGTCCTTTCAGCCATATCATCTCAAATTTTTTTAATTTTTGAAGTTGTTTTTGTCTTCGATCTGGAAAAGGTAATAAAGTGCCCGAATAGGTCGGCAATACAGGTCGACGAAACGTCGCAATTTTTTAAATAAAACAATTAGTTTTATTTAATTAACACCTTGGCCCCAGATCAGATCGAAGACAAAAACAACCTCAATATACATATTACTATATGCGTGCGTGCGTGCGTGCGTGCATGTGTGTGTGTGTGTGTGTGTGTGTGTGTGTGTGTGTGTGTGTGTGTGTGTGTGTGTGTGTGTGTGTGTGTGTGTGTAACTTGTCTGCTAATACCAGCGTAAATACAGTTGCACAGCTGACAGCTCATATAAGCAGAGATACATAACCATGTGATTTCAAGAGTTTGTTTTGCAGAGTGTTTGCTTCCTCATAAAGAAAGCTTTTTTCTTAGGGTTTGATTATTTTGGATTATTTGGATTGGTAAGTGAATTTAGAAGTGAAAATTAAATGCATTATATGTGAAGATATATCTGAAAAATATTTATAAGTATAATAATGCAAGGGTACAGTGACAGTTTTGTTAAAATTTGGGAAGTAGCTTCAGTTCAACATAGGAATGCTGTATGAAAGTTACATACAGATATTTTTATCAAAAATGTACGCATTGGCAAGATTTAGTTAAGTGTTTTAAGGAAAAAGCAGTAATAATTCTGATCGGATGAAAATAAATACATCTATTTTTATAAGAAAGATCAAAGTGAGATTATTGAGTTTAGTCTACAATAGGAAAGAAATAATTTTAAAATGCTAAAATCCACAAAAAACCCTGAAAATTCATAAAATTCAGAAATTAAAAGTAGTTTTTCCCATAAAAAAAATATTTGCTTCAGGAAATCTTATATTTCCAACTCTTCCTGCAATAACTGCACGAATTTCAAGTAATTTAGGCTCTGTCCCATGAAAATCCATAGAAAGATTGTCTCAAAAAACTACGCACCAGTCAGAATATTGAAAATGCTATATCTCTGAGTAAAATTAGTTTACAGATTAAGTCTTGGGCCATTTTATCAAAGATAGTGTATATTTATAGTATGTATATTGTATATTGCTTAAACTACATTTTTTCATTTTTTTCAGCTGATTTTGGCCTTAGAGGCCACTAGGTGTAAGACCGCCTTAAATGTGTATTTAAGTGTATTATTTAAACAATATTTAGATAAGTAAATTTGTGTGGCAAAAAGTACTTTTTGTCCCGCAAAAAGTAAAATTGATTAAAAAAGGGAAACAAGTCTAACTTTGGTCCCGCTTTTCAGGGAAAAAAGTGGCCATTTTAGTTGAGATGGGAATAAATAAGTTTTTACCAAACACTTGTTCGTTGATGTCCACTAATACTTTCCAAAATATCTTTGTTTGATGTATCGTTAGACACAACCTTACATCCGCTCATGTCTTCAGAAGCCTAAAATTTACTAAATAGAATCTGATAATACATTATTATATTACTACGAAATACTTTGTTCTGCTTGCTCACATAATCTTCTCGTTTGTTAAGTCAGAAAAGATGTATGAAGTCAATATCTTTTCTGATTACTGCTTACAGTTTTTAGTCCAAGTTTTAAAAACGACATTGTATGATGTAAAGATGATGGCCAACTGAGACTGAGAATGAATTGAATTTTGCTCGTCCTCCTCGAGATCAAATAATAGTACCCCTACTTCACACCAGTGTCATCACAATTTTAAATATAAGAAGAACAAAAAAAAAAACAAGCGCATGGCGGTCTGACGATCACCTCATTCTCTTTCATTGTGCCAGTAAAGTGACACCTCACAAAAAAAATGTGCAAGAAAAAGTCAAGAAGGTGAGAATTTTTTTCATCTGATGAACGAGAGGAATTGCTTAGAGGAGCCGAGAAACTGTAAAAGAAAAGAAAACGTAAGAAAAGGAATTCACCGCATCACAGACAATACAGTTCAACTGCTTCATTGCACGGAGAGAAAAGTTAAGTATCGTTTACTAGAGACTTAAGCCAAAACTGTCTGAGTGACTCGGGTAATAGGCATAAAACTAGCATTACTGGAGTCTCCGGTAGTTTCTGCTTGAGAGTCAACAGTAAAGATTTTTTTCCACGTTCACCAATTCTTAATAATTGATTTTGTTTAGCAAAATTATAATAGAAAAACGTATTACAATTATAATTAACTTATGTAAATCGTATATAAACTATGTAAAGTTTATTTATTTGCGTGCAAATGATGTTTGCATCTCCTAACCTCAAAAAAACATGCGACTGTGATGTTTACGTTTACGGAGGACTCAGGCAAAAACGGCCTAAGAGTCCGGCATCGGTGATTGCCTACATGCACATAACCTCTACGGATGAAAATAAGGTTATATTTATTCAAGTTTTCTCTCCGTGTGAGCGGCTCGTTTGAAGAGAGTAAGATTTGTTTTGGGTCCAGTCGTAAAGAGCCAAATTAAATAACAAAAATATATTGTCATATCTCATTTTCTAGATGCTTTAGATGCGCGCGATTCATTTCGTTTTAAGGACACTAATTTTATTTGGTAAAGATGCTAATCTTTAGAGATTGTCGTCATTTTTGCATCTAATCACGGATGTCATTTGCACAGGCTCTAATCTGTTTTGACATTTTTATTTAAGTACACTTTTTAACCCTTTTCCAGTCAAAAAATTTTGAAGTCGTTGAATTTCATAGTACTTTCAAATATCCTTAATTTTCCGCTCAGAATTTCTAAGAAAAGTTCATTGGAGCTCCAAATATCGCTAACAGTCTAAAACTTATATTTATGGACTTGTTTCTTTTTTATAACCTACTAGGTACTATGTGGTACCACTTATGTAAGTATTGACACAGGGTTACTTTTGACCATCTTATCCGCCCAGACCCTTTGGGAATGATGTGAAGTTCGAAATATTTGAATCATATAGTGTAAATGTACCGGTTACTACAGATTTTCGTGAGTGAGTAGCTTTGAGTGTGAAAATAAAGCACTTAGGGGAGACTGGAGTAAAACCGGATACTGGGCCAAAACCGGAATTCTCAATTTCTCTGTTACTACTAGTGCGATCTATATAATAGCTATGGTATCTCTGAGAATGTTCCTATTATCATTTTGTATACGATCGGCATGTCACACATAGTCTTGTGTTGACTTTAAAAGAGGTTAAAGATTCCTTAGTTCGCAAGCCCGTGTTCATCGTAACGGTTATAGTACGTATAATCTTCCTGTAAGAAAGATACTCTGTCTGTAGGTATATAACCTTATTATTTATGTTATAATAAATAAGTAGGAGCAATTCCGTTTCTCAATTTTACTTTTAATTGCAAAAAATTAATAATTACTTTTTCTTCGAACTTTGGTGTAAAATCGGAGACAATAGGTTGAGGTAAAACAGGATAGCATATTTTCTCTTTTCTTTTAATGTAATGGTAATGCGTAAATATATTAGAAAGTCTTTCCTACAAAGCTGGTCAGAAGAAAATATGGCTTCAGCCATTTTTTATAAAAAAAACGTTAATTTATGATTAACTTTAATTATTAATAAAAGATTTCTTCATTAAATAACGTTTTCTTCATAGTATGCGTAAAGTACTTCGATACGCATCGTAAAATTCAACTTTACACACTTAAACGATACGACGATGTGCTTTACCCATACTATAAAAAAAAATATTGTTCGCCACACGGGCGAAATCTTTACGACCTCGTAATCGTGCAACACTCGGGCCGGCTGCGCCCACTGTAAAGTTTCACTTTACACCCTAGTGACGAAAAGTACTATTACATCTTTGCATCACTTCTAGAATGTCGAAAACCGCTCAAAATTTATTTTGGAAAGGATAATGAAAGTATCTGACTTTACCCCGACAATTTTTTTACGGGTTAAAATCGGATACTTTCGTAAATTTCTAATAACATTTTGCTTCCTCCTAGAAGAAGCTTTGGGATAGTAAAAAAAAAGTTATAGAGAAAATGTGTTAGGAATGTTGTTTAGCACATTTAGAATCGAAATACACTATTTTTAGAAAATGTCCGTATGGATGTGTGTGTCTGTGTGTCTGTGTGTCTGTGTGTGTGTGTGTGTGGGTGTGGGTGTGTGTGGGTGAGTGTGTGTGTGTGTGTGTGTGTGTGTGTGTGTGTGTGTGTGTGTGTGTGTGTGTGTGTGTGTCAGTATACGCGGATATCTCATCATCTACTCGACCGATTTTAACCACAGAAGTATCATTTTTTTGCATTTTGCTTTGAGAGTTGGGGTGATTGGTATATTTTTGTCAATTTTGATTTTCTCTTTTTTTATAACCATTTTTCAATTTTGGAAATTTTATTTTCGTAATTTTAAATATTTAGAACTAATATTCTTAATATATTATGAATGCACTTTATGCAGGATAAAATTCTCTACATTTAAAAAAAAAAGTCGATAGCTATATTCTGTCATAAGTTATTGATAAAAACGTCAATTTTTGAAAATAGGTTATATTTCGAAATTGAAAAAAGATATTGACATGAATATTTTATTGATTAAAAAGAATATTGAGTACTATAATTTTCTAAATTTTCATTTTTTTTATTGATTATTCTTTTAGAAAAAAAATAATTTAGAAAAAAAACTGATTTTTTTTGTCGTTACATAACTAGAGTAAAATTTACTTAATCGCTTTGAAATTCCGCGTAGAAGTAGATTTTTTATACAAATCGAGTACTTTCTTTGGGCAAAAGCATTGGTCCATAAATTTCAGAGATATTTGAGGTTAAAATTTTTTTAAAATTTTTTTTTAAATCGTAATTTCTCGAGAACAGATCGATGGATTATCCTGAAATTTATAGACGAATTTGCATTTGAGGTAGACAATATGTGTGAAAAATTTGAACATGATTGATTGATTATTTTCAAAGATATTTAAGATTGAAAATTTTGAAAATTTTTTGAACAGTTTTTTAAAATGGCAATTTATTGAGAACGGTTGGTTTTTATATATAATTTAAATATTTTAAATTACTTTATTTTAATTATATACTGGGTAAATTTTAGAAGTAAAAAGTTTGATTATTATGCATTAATTATTATCTATTTCTTATAAAAATATAACCTAAAATTCTGTAACATTATTTATCCATTTAAAATCGTTGATTATTGTATCATTTATTTGAATATGTTTATCATTCTTCATTAATATATTAGTATAATGTCAGTCATTAATTGTATTACCATGATGAAGAATTGAACTTACAATTTTATAATTTTTATTGCTTATTGTTATATTTATTTGTAGTATAACTTCAATATTATAATTTATTATTTTTTTTATTGACAGACAATGAATTAGATGTAGCTGACATCGAGAGCATGTTCTGGAGAACACCTACGGTCGCGAAGCGATTTAAATCTTTTTTAAACAATTAAAAAATGCTTCCTAATAGAAGATTTGTGACAGTAAAAAAAAAATGTTGGAGAAAATGTGTTAAGAATATTATTTAGCACATTTGAAATAAAAAAAATATTTTTAGGAAATGTAAGTATGGATGTTTATGTGTGTATGTCCAAAATGAACTTTTTAACTTTTTCTGTGCGCCCGTCATCATGATTCGCTTTGAAAATCGTGAGTTTGGCGGATATTCGGCGCGTGGAGGCTGCATCAGTCGGTCTCTGGCGAAGAAGGGTCGACCGGCAGTCGCACGACCTTGACGAGGAGTCGTTGTAGCGTCGTGATGGCTGTGCGTAGCGTCAGCACTCGTATCAGGCCGTACTGGCCTGGATGTCATTGCTCGACTAACTCAGCGCGACGTCGGCTCGACTAAATCAGCGCTCAAAGGACTGAGACGGCGTGAGTTGAAGCACGTCTCTATCTGCGCGACCAACGTCGAAAACTCTTCGAACGTGAGCTTATGATCGCCCAGCACACGTCGCAGGTGGTGCTTGAAGGAGCGCACCGCTGCCTCCCATAAGCCGCCGAAGTGTGGTGCCCGTGGCGGAATAAAACGTCATTCTATTACGTCGGAGGCCAGATTGTTGATGATGGTGCGAAGGCATCATAAGCCTCATTGAAGAACCGTTGAAGTTCGGCGTCAGCTCCCTAGAAATTCGTCACAATGTCGCTGTAGATTGTATGGCAGAGTCCGCGGCATGCGACGAAGCGACGAAAAGCAGCGAGGAAGCTGCGGGTCCGACACGATTTCCAAATGCATGGCACGGGTCGCCATGCATACCAAGATGGCCACATAGCCCTTTGGAAGCCTTGTGGGCGCATCCCTTTGACGTTCGCAGGTACACTGAGAAAACTGTCGTAGGAAAATTTACTGAAAAACTAACAAAAATTACTATATTTGATAGCAACGCGGGGATATAAGCAAATTATAAAAAATTTTGCTATAGTTCAGGAATATTTACAAGGTATCTTAATAATTTTTACTACTACACATAGCAAAAAGTGCCCTCTACATGTAGTACTTATTGCGTGCACGCCGGGAGCACGTGTCTGATTGAGGTTATGTTTCTCCCGCAATTTGAGATTATCTTCCTTTTAAGTTATCAAAAACATCGACAATATCGATTCAGTTGTTTTATTTTTACGTTGTGCAGGTGAGCTATGAGTTATTTCTTTATATTATCATAGTTATTTATTGCTATCAAATAATCATCAAAGTTCTCTCGTAAGCGAAGGTAGCCAATGTATCAGTTCCAAAATTTTGTACTCAAGAAGCTCACGTGGGTAAGAGGTTAGCGCGTCTGCCTAGCGTGCGGAGGGTCCAGGGTTCGAATACACAACCACCGTAAAAAAAAAATTTTTATTTCCTTATTTATTTCTTGTATAGCTAAATTTAATTAATAATATATTAAATATTGTATAAATATTAGGTATCCTATAGATATAAAATCATGAAAATCAATTTTTTTTAAGTTTAAGCTTGGCTACAAAAATTACTATATTAGTTAGCAAAAGTACCTAAATTTCCATGATATCCCATCGTTGCTATAAAAAATAGTAATTTTTATTAGCTTTTCAGTAAATTTTCCTACGACAGTTTTCTCAGTGTAGAAGGGGCCGGCATAGTTCAAGCCGGTCGATGTGAAGGGCCTCGAAGGAGTGACACGAGCGTATATATATTGGATATTTCAGGTAAAGTCAGCAACCCAAAATTTTAAAATCGCTCAAAACTCGTTTTCTTTTAGTTCTTTATGAAATAAAATGCAATTTTTTAGGGGTAGATTTTGGATACCTGTAGTGTACCTTTTTAGACAGTTTTTTACATGCTTCGAATTTAGCGTGCGTGGCACACCAATATGGCCTATAGGACTGGTTTTCACATTGATAAGACAGAGTGAAAAATCTTCACTTTCAACCTAGAAAACCAGTCCTGTAAGCCATATCGGTGTGCCACGCACGCTAAATTCGAAGCATGTAAAAAACTGTCTAAAAAGGTACACTTTTCGGGAACATTGGTAAAAACACCTCACCCGAGTCTGAAATAGCTTTCATCCCGTATTACATACCGTATTTTTTTCTTTTAACAAAGGCATAACAGGGCCTTTTGCTTTCTCAAAGAGAAAGCTTGGTAACGGCGAAATTTTTCGACCTCGAGATTTCGATGATTTTCGATATTTCTGAGCTCCCCGAGTCGAGATATGCATTTTCTAGAAAATGTCTGTGTGAATGTGTGTGTGTGTGTGTGTGTGCGTGCGTACGTGCGTGCGTGCGTGTGTGTGTGTGTGTGTATAAATTTGTCCGCAGCATAAATCGAAACTGGCCAGAGATATCAAATTTATCTTTGGCAGGTATTTAAAGCTTATTTTGAAGTTGTGCAAGTTCAATTATATAGTTGATCGGATAATATTAAGTCGGTTAAAAAAAAATAAAGAAAAATAACGAAAAATCGAATTTTTTTTTTCATCGCCGAATTTGGATATCGGTGGGAAGTAGGCCCATTTTCTGAAATGCCTTGAAATTATCTATCAATTAAAATTTTTGTCGGCCCAATCGAATATTATTAAGACGGTTAAAAAAAATAAAGAAAAATATGGAAAAATCGAAAATAATTTTTTTTGGCTCTGGGTTTGGATATCGGTCGGAAGTAGGCCCATTATCTGAAAGGTCTTCAAATTTCCTATCTACCCATATTTTTTTCGGCCCGATCGGATATTATTAAGTCGATTAAAAAAACAGCTGCTAATTCATTGGCCCGTAGCTTCCTCAACCGTAATTTGTTGATTCCTTTAATTAATTATTTCCTATGATATAATTTACTATAATTTCCAATATTGCGACAAATTATCAAAGCACTAGAAAATCCCTTATATGTACGCACAACGCACGACGCACCGCACCGTGTAGGCAGTACTGCGGGATTCGTGACTAACCCACAGCTTCTTGGACCCGGCCGGAATACATACTGCACTACACGCTACCCCGATCGGAGCGCCACCTACTCTTATACTATTTTAATTATTAATCAGTTTTGAATACTTAAACTCAAGAATTTAATTTTGAAAATTGAAACATATTACATTTTGACGCCAATACTATATACTTTTATAATATACTGATGATAACATCATTAGAGTTTTGAGTTTTAAAAAAAAAACACGTTTTTGTTTTTGATGATAACTAAAGAACCGTGATAGATAGAAAATTAATTTTTTTAGAAAATATAGGTATTTTAATTCTCTTTCGAATGCCACCCACCCCATTCAGATACATAGAGCCGTTCTCGAGAAATTACGATTTAAAAAAAATATCAAAAAATTTTTAACCTCAAATATCTCTGAAATTTATGGACCAATCATTTTGCCCAAAGAACTCGACCGAGAACTATAAAAAATCTACCTCTAAAAGGAATTTTGAAGCCATTAAGTCAATTTTACTCTCGTAATCGTTGGACATACAAAACTGATTTTTTTCATTTTTCAATTTTTTACTCAAAATCTAGCCTACAGAATGTATTCAAATTTTAATAGATTATAGCTATTTATATGCTGTATTATCATGATTTTTCTCAAAAAAAAATGACCGTTAAGTTTAGGAGTTACAAGCTTCTAAAAAAAACACGTTTTTGTTAATAACAAAAGAACCGTGATAGCTAGAAACTTTTTTTTTTAGAAAATATAGGTATTTTAATTCTCTTTCGAACGCTACCCATCAGATTTGAATAATTCGATCCTATCGTTAAAAAAATCAAAAAACAGTTTTGAGAAAATCGAAAATTTGAAAAAAAAATAAAAACGCATAGCCCCAATCAAAAAACGGATTTTTGACTCGCCATCACGCAAAAAAAAAAACAAAAAAATTAGACCTGTCCGGTCAAAATCGACCGAGTAGAAGCTGAGATCCAGGCGTACACACACACACTCACACACACACACACACACACACACACTCACACACACACACACACACACACATACACACACACATACACACACACACACACACACATCCATACAGACATTTTTCAAAAACCATGTATTTTGATTACTAACACCTCGGAACACAATTATAACATGTTTTTACAACAACTCAAAATTTTACTATCACAAAGCTTTCTCTAGGAGGAAGCAAAAATAAAGAAAAATATGAAAAAAACGAAAATAATTTTTTTTACTCTGGATATGGATATCCGTTGGAAGTAGTTACATTTTCTTAAAAGCCTTGAAATTACCTATCAATCCATATTTTTGTCCGTCGAAACGGATAATAGTTGATAAAAAAATAAAGAAAAATATGGAAAAATCGTAAATAATTTCTTTCATCGCTTATACAGAAATTGTACTTTAACATCCTAGAGCTACCACTACAAAATTAAAGAAAAAAAAACGCCTGAGTTAGAGGATATTTGAAACCTTCGCCGAGTTATATGGTTTTTGAAACCGCTATGAGTTGGTAGATTTTCGAAGTCTTCGCTGAGTTGGCGGGGTTTTGAAGCAAACACCGAGTTAGCAGGTTTTCGAAAAAAATGCCGAAGAAATTTCGAAGAAATGCAATTAATTTATAAATTCAATAAATAGCATGTGATAATACCTTGAACTTTTTAATTTGTAATTTAATAATTACTACATAACTATTTTAAATATAATTTTCTTGATCATTTTGAATAATTGTATTTATGGAAAATCAGATATGCAGAAAGAATGAAATTTTATATTAAAATGTACATTTAAAAAAATTATTTCATGTAATTTATCAATTCTCTTTGAGAAAGCATTCTGCTAAAGCAGTTAGCAGCGGTTTTTTACGTGTGTGAGTTGGAAAGAGGATTGGGCATTTCGAGTTGTACACGCACTTGCAAACCCAAATAATTTGAAATATATATACAATTAACTACACCTCCCTAAAGGGAGGTAGACAAATTCATTTTTTACCTGTTTTAGGGTAGGAATGGCCATTTTTCACCTGTTTTAGGGTAGAAATGGCCATTTCTCGGCCGTTTTAGGATAGAAATGAATATTTCTTACTACTTTCATAAAATACGCTCGAAATGCAAAATTTTCTCTCCTACTTTGACACGTGAAAAAGGCCCTATTTCATGCCTGAGTTGAGAAAAATAAGATTTACACATACTTTTTCATATTCATTAATTCATAGTTATTCATTACTATTTATAAGGTTTTATTACATATTCATGAATAACTCTGAGTATATTATAAAAAAATCATAACACAAAATATTAATTAATATTCATAGCAATTTCATGAAAAAGTTTATAAATAATGAATTCTAAAAATGATAATGAATTTATTATTAATTATTATGAATAATTATGTTATAGTCTGATCTTATATGGTAGCATCGATGAGAATTTGAACTTCTCGCATAGCGTCTCAAAAAATATTATATTAGCATTAAATAAAAATGCTATACAAAAATTATTTATAAAGTAACTCTAATAATGTTTTTGAGAAGTGATGTAATTTTATATAAACTTTTAAATAGTTACCATCGTACTGCAATATAACAAGATATCATTTAAAACAAAAATTATTTTTTATTTAAGTAAAATAATAATATTAAGATTTAAAATTGTACAATTAAACGAACTTACGTGTAAGTGAAGTTCTATTGTAATTATATGAAGTACCTCTTCCTCGTGATCAACACATGTAGTACCCCGCCCTTTCATGCCCGATTTACCACATGTTCAAAGTAAAAAAGAGCGCTAGCCGTCTCCCGGCCCTGCTGCTGTTCGATCCTCATTTCTTTAAGGGGGTTAGTGCGATTTTGGATTTTCTTAAGAATTTCTTGAAATTTGCAGGATATACTCTTATTACTATTATACACAACATATATAAACTTCAGAAAACCTAGCTTCACCGATAACGAGATATAAGCTCTCAAAGTTACAAAATTTAACTCGGGGTCTTATAGAAGAGTCGTCATAAAACGTAGAAAAAATGAACGTTTTCGTCAATAATGCCAAGAATTTTCTTCAGATTTGAAAGAAAAAAAGATATGTTACTAATGACGATCCTTTGAATATGCTCTCCAAATTTCAGAAAGCCTAGCTTCACCATTTCCGAGATACAGTTGTTCAAAGTACGTAGCCTCGGTTTAGACGACGACGCACGTGCCCTTGTATGCGTGTAAACTAAAAAGGGGCTCTGCGTGTGTATCTAGACAGACAGAGCGATTCTATGTGTATGTACACGGAAAAAATTTGGAATTAATATGGGTTAAAGGATTGGGATTACAGAAGTTAAAATTATATTTGAACTAAATCAATACATAAATTGATTTTTTACGAGTTGAAAAACATACCATAGAAGTTCAAACATACTTGAAGTGCATGATTCCAAACAATCGCACAACGCAGTCCGATTTTTGTATTACTATGGATGTGTTCACAATCACGCGGAATGCGTAAGCGCATACGGCGGCGCCCGCTTCTGACGCGCGTACGTGCGTAGCGCACGCGCTACTGCCAACCTCAAAGTAAAGTATGCATGAGATAAAACAACAGATGTTTTGTGGCCGTCCAAATAAAAGGTTGCGTTCGACCGAAGGAAACGTTTCCTACTATCGTACCCCTATCGTACCCTCGGATAGTCGCGTCGAATGTGATAATACCTTAAAGCATAAAGATCAGGTTAGGTCAAAAACGACAAAAGCACATTGACAAAAATAATTTGTGATTGTAACCTCTTCAACATTAGAGTATTTAAAAAATGAGTTCGAATGATAAGTAAGCAAAATTTGTATATTTTATATATTTAATTTTATATGTTTAATATTAACATTAAATAATAATTATAATTATAGCAATAGAACAATGACCAAATTTCATTTGCAGATCATAATGGATTTGTTGAATGATGAAAGTGATGACAATAATGCAAATGATTTTAGTAGCATTAAATCATTTCTCTTATCCCAACCCCAACATGAAAGAAATGATGCCAGTTCATCTTATACTTGTAGCAGCGAGTACAATGAAGAGTGGCTAGAAGAGGAAAGTCCTGATGAAACTCTCAAAAAATCGAAAGAAGCCAATAAAGAATTTAAGAAAATAATAAAACAAGTAAATAAAGATATACACTCAAAACAAGCAGGCAAAAAAACAAGCAATAAACCCAAAATACATATTTGGGAAGAATATGCTGTTCTTATATTATTAGAGCAATATGAGAAAAAGAAAAAGAATAATAATAAGTTCAATAGCAAAACAATTTGGACAGAAATTGCCAAATATCTTCAATTAAAAGGGTGAGTCTACCGTCTAAAACTATTTTTATGGTTTTTGAGAAAACTGATTTACATGTCTTTGATAATACTAGGCTTATCATTTGCGCTATATAAATATTTACACAAAATAATTCTTTATTATGTTTAAATATACTTAATATATGACTAAATATCTTTTTATTACAGTTACAATTTCTCTGAAGAACAACTGAAGCGAAAATTTTATAAATTATATGAAAAATATAAAGAAACTCAAGATTATAATAATCAATCGGGGAACATCATACTTGCCCTCATACTTGTCCATTTTATGAGCTTTTTGATGATATATTTGCCAGAGAACGCAATATTACACCTACCTATGCTTCATCTTCGCTGTTTCCTGTACAAACCTCAGCTTCAAACACCTTTAAACTTGGAAAAAGAGAAGATAGCAGTAGTTATGAAGATATGGAAATAAATATATGCAGTTCAAAGAAGAGACAAAAAATGACCCAGAGCAGCTGTGAACTTAGCACTCCTAAAGAAAATTCATGGAAAAATCTTGATAGCATGGAAAAGGAGATAAAAAGCGGAAAACTGGAAAAACAAAAAATCTCTGGAGACAATTTCATATCGTACAATGAAAAGAGAAACAGAGAAAATTGCAGTGATTCCAAATTGCAAACAAAAAATTCTGAAATAAAAATTACTAAGAAGACTTCAGAAACAAGAAAAATTATGCAATATTTGAGGGAGTTTGAGTTTGAGTTTATTAAGGCTAAGGACTCAATGTCCATGGTTAGTCTAAGCAATACAGAGAAAAGAATGAACAATAACGTCGATAAAACAACTGACGGGCGCAAATTCCTTACAACAACGACAAAAAAGAAAAAAAAATAAAGTAAAAATAAAAATTACATAAAAACTTACAAGTAAAACTTATAAAAAAAACGAGAGATATGTACATAAAAATAAATAGATAAGTAAATTTTATACAAATGCATTAACAATAGCGATTGTACAAGAATTCATGTAGACGCCGTTTGAAACACGGCTTACAATGATCGCAACAAAAATTGTAAGGTAGATTGTTCCATATGTAGGCGACACCGATGTGGAACGAGCTGCGCAGGTACTCGGTGTTAGAATGAGGGATGACGATTTCCAACGATGACCGCCTCCTACTACCCAATCCACCCCGATCTTTGAAGCGAAAGTAGCTAGAAAGGTACTGTGGATGGCTGCTTTTCAGAATCGAAACGAGCAGACATACTGCGAGGTAATCTCGACGCACTTCGAACAACAACAAATGGTTGGCCACATAGTCGGCGGTGATATGCTCACAGATTTTAGTCCCCGTGACAAAATGGACTGCAGCGTGTTTGCATCGTGCCAGTTTCTTAGAATGATCCTGTGATAATCCCAAGAATAAGCCGGCGCAGTAGTCGAAGTATGGACAAGAGTTAAGACAAGAGTTTTGATAAGCATCAGTTTCGTCGAGTTCGGTAAAAAACCATGCAGTTTACGCAAGCGCGCGAGGGCAGCAAAACTTTTTTTCGCAGTCGTACTGCACTGGTTACGCCATGTGAGAGTACTGTCCAGGGTAACTCCGAGGACCGTCAGGCTGCCGCTAATCTCAATAGTCTTACTGTCTAGTAAGATCGGTGGAAGATTTAGGACCCGGATCTTGCTTACAAAGCCTCTGGAGCCGATCCACATGGCTTGGATTTTGTTGAGTTTAATAGCAAGTCCGTTGTCAGCCGCCCAGCGAGAGATGTTGGAAAGGTCGTTGTTGATTTTCTCGATGATGTTGTGGATATTCTTGAAAGACCCGCTGAAGTAGATAACAAAATCATCGGCATAGAGGTGATGTTCGCAGAATCTGATTATAGAGGGTAAGTCATTAAGGGGGCTAGACACCTTTTTTCTCTGAAATAAGAAGTCACATTTTAATACATAAATGTAAACTAATTATTTCATACTTTTTACATATAAAAGTGGGTATATTTACCTTACCTTAAAACTTTCTCCGATGGGCCTTTTATATGGTCCAGAACCATAGTCATCGATGAAACAAGTTTTTTCACTATCCGTAAGCTTTGAAATTTTCCTGTGGATGGATTCACTCCAGATTTGAACTAAATTACTCCTGAATAGTATAATTCTCATATGAGTGTAGGGATTTAGGATTAAATGCCGGAAAAAATTTTTACATCAGAAAAATTATGAAAAAATATAAAAAATTTAAAAAAATTAAAAAAAACTCTTAAAAAACAGCACAATTTTTTTTTTCTCATTAGATCAAAAATCCCTACACTTAATGAGAATTATACTATTCAGGAGTAATTTAGTTCAAATCTGAAGTCAACCCATCCACAGGAAAATTTCAAAGCTTACGGATAGTGAAAAAACTTGTTTCATCGATGACTATGGTTCTGGACCATATAAAAGGCCCATCGGAGAAAGTTTTAAGGTAAGGTAAATATACCCACTTTTATATGTAAAAAGTATGAAATAATTAGTTTACATTTATGTATTAAAATGTGACTTCTTATTTCAGAGAAAAAAGGTGTCTAGCCCCCTTAAGGTAAGGTAAATATACCCACTTTTATATGTAAAAAGTATGAAATAATTAGTTTACATTTATGTATTAAAATGTAACTTCTTATTTCAGAGAAAAAAGGTGTCTAGCCCCCTTAATAAAGAGCGAAAAAAGAAGCGGCCCAAGCACACTACCTTGCGGGACTCCGAAGTTTCTCTCGGGCGGGTCTGACGTAGTGCCATCTGGGAGCGTAGTGGATTGAGATTTACCAGATAGAAATGAGCGAACCCATCTACACGTTGAGTCTGAGAAGCCGATCGAACGGAGTTTCTCAATAAGTACGTCGATAGGCATGACGTCAAAGGCTTTTGAGAAATCGATAGTGACCAGAAGGGTAATGCGTTCGGTATCGATGGCTACTTTAAAATCATCAACCATCTTGAAAAGAGCCGTGTGCGTGCTGTAATCTTTTCTAAATCCTGACTGATAAGGATCTAAGATACCTCTTTTAGCAATAAAACTAGTGATCTGCTTGGCGGCGAGAGACTCGAGGATTTTAGACGCAGAACACACGATACTGATAGGACGAAAGTCCGAAAGAGCTGTGGCCCGTTTGGTTTTCTGAAGAGGTCGAACAATTGCGCGCTTCCACAAAGAGGGGAAGACACCAGATTACAGAAAAAAAATCGAAAATGTGCATAAGAAAAATTAATATAACTGGTAGGCAGTCCTTCAGGTATCGCAGCGGGATTCTATGCGGCCCATTAACGTTTGACTTTCCTGATTTGATGGCTTCAACTACATCAGAGGCTTCAACATGATTAAAAAAGAATTAATTGTCTGGAGAGATACTGACTGATGGCCGAGGGGTGAAGGTGTCAGAGTTTACAGTGCTGACAAAATAGTTCAGGGCGTTAGCGTCAAACGGTATAGGAGGGTCAAAAGAGTGCCTCGATAACCCTAGGTTGCTAAGGGTTTTCCACATTTCCGATGAACTGGAAAAGTTCATTAGCCTCAACTTAAAAAAGTTAAACTTTGCATTACGTATCTTGGTTTGAACTCGATTTCGAAGCGAGTTAAAACGAGAACGAACAAGTGGGTCACCGCTTCTTTTAAACAGTTTCCAGGTTTTATTGCGTTGATTAATTAGGCTTCTGATCGCTGGGGTGATCCATGGAGAAAGACGCTTCTTGACTACGAATGAATGATAAGGTGCGTGGTGATCGTAGTGTTCCAGCAACGTGTCGGTGAAGACCGAAACTTTGCTGTCAATGTCATGCATAGAGTCTAGAATGTGCCAGTCAAAAGGAGAGAGCTCCTGCAAAAGGCTATCTAGATGGAACGATGAAAAAGATCGACGACAGATGATAGCTAGCTCATACTGTGGGACTGAGAATGCCAACATAATCCTAGGGTCGACACCGTGTCTTCTGGCTCGAAGAAATGAACTGAAGGTGACGACATTCACTGCTCTGTAAAAAGATTAGGATTATTGGCCGCCTACTTGTCTAATGATATACCAGCAGCAGCTAGAATGGCGCATAGTTGTTCCTGGACTTGCAGAGCGTCGTCAAAACTGTGTGCGCCCGCGAATACGTCGTCAACGTAGATGTGTCGTCGGAGTACGTTGGTCCCTAGAGGAAATCACTGTCCTTCATCCATAGCCAATTGGAAAAGTACTCTGTTGGCGAGCTAGAGTGCGCACGTAGTCCCGTGAGTAACTTATCGTCCGAAATGCGCTGATCTGGAGAACTTCTCCATACAACACGCTGCCAATCGTGTCATCAGGATGCACAGAGACTTGGCGGAACATCTTCACAATGTCCGCAGTGAAGACATGACGAAAGCGTCGCCATCTTGCGATGATCACCGTGATATCGGATCGCAGCTTTGGCCCTGAGTGCAGGTAATCGTTGAGAGATTATGCGCTCCCCGTCGCTAGCGACGCATCAAACATCTCTCGTAATTTGCCGATATCTCGTAACCACAGCATGATGAGGTATGTAATTAATGTGAGTTTAATTTAAACGAGGAGCGCATTCTTGTACTCTTGCATAAAGTGAGCGTAAGACGCTCGAAGGTTCTCGGCCTTTTCCAGTCGCCGCTCAACTTGAAGGAGTCTACATGTAGCCACTTCCCTTGAATTGACAATTTCAGGAGAATTACGGAACGGGAGACGGACAATATAACGCCCTATCTCGTTTCTAGTGTACGTGGAGATAAAGTGTCGTTCGCAGGCCTCTTCTTCCGAGCTCAAAATGACAGTAGGTAGTGAAGATTGCTCCAGCTCCCAGAATCGACGAAGTTGATCTGATATTGAGACATCTATGCTCAACGTCGTGTTAAAGGAATTGAGAGATACTGGTTCTGAATTTATGGTGACTGGACCTGTCAGAATCTACCCCAGATGGGTTTGTTGGGCTACAGAAGAGCCAACTGAGCCCTTCCTCAGTCCCTGCAACAAGATGTTAGCGTAGATCTCCGCTCCAAGAATGCAGTCGACTGGTGCAGGAGTACTGTAGCCTAGGTCGGCTAACTGCAGATCTTGTAGATGCTCCTAATTGCGGCGTGTGATGTTATGCCTCGGCAAAAGGACAGTCAACTTGGTAAGAACGGCAGCTGAAAAACTCAAAGCGAAATTAGAATCGACCTTTGACTTAAGGCATAAATGTACGCTGGCCGTGGACTGTGCTGTCGTTTCACCACCCACGCCGGAGATGATAATTTGGAGAGGAGTTTTTCTAAGACGCAAACATTGCGCTAACCTCTCAGTGACAAATAATCCCTCTGATACAGGGTCTATGAGAGCACGTACCTGAAGTTCGTCACCTGATTTACCTGTCAGCGTGATACTGGCAGTGCCAAGTAGTGCGTTACATCCCAACATGGCAGTGTATGCCTGGACATTTGACGCGTGTGCTAGATTCATTGAGTTGTTCCCTCCAAAGGTGTCTTGCTTGTCTTCGTGAAGCAAGCTATGATGATTGGCCCCACACTGTTTGCAGCGGTACTTGGACGTACAACTCATCAGACATCGGCCCATCGGATGATTTAACGGCCTTATAAGCAATAGAGATGGTAATCCTACTAGTGGATCTAGGTGCTGCCATCTAGTAGCATAGATACGAACTAGGTAACAGCAGCTTAACTTTAAAATTTTTATGCTTTCCCGTCTTTCCTGTCTTTCCTTTTACCACTAAGCAGCGGGGCCATTCGCTTCACTATTCAATTATATTATATATATTGGAGCTGCCATTAGAATCATTACATCTTAACTTATATATGTATAACGTTGGGCCAATCTTACACGTTAAGCTGCTGTTGTGTAGTTCGTATCTATGCTACTAGATGGCAACACCTAAATCTACTATGTAGGGACTGCAATCTTCCTTCTCACTCTATCTTCGAGAGTGGGGAAAGCGCCGGCCATGTTGGAAGAAGGAGAAGCCGCCTGCGAGCGGCAGTCGTTGCTCAGAGTTAAGAGCGTACGGATGTGTGCCCGCTATACACCTCCAGATCTCAATAAACCTCCTTGTTACTAGTTAACTCTCCGACTCTAATTTATTCTCTCTCTCTTCCTTTTCTGGAATCTTGGAGAAAGTGGGTGACTTATCCCCACATTGGTGACCCCGACAAAAAGTCTCTTAGGAGGAGTGACAGGTGTAGACCCGTCGCGGCGTATCTTCGCCGCCACCGCCTTTGTCTGCGGCACGTGTCTTCGTGTCGCAACTCAAGCTTCGGCAAAAGTTGCGACACTTTGCCGCCAAAGAGATATCTTGCCTTTTTTTCCGTATGCGTGCTGGAACGCCGGCGCATACGGGAAACCTCGACTTTTGTCGACTTACGTCGTGTGCGCGCTGGCACGCTGGCGCACACGCGTAAATTTCTAACGTCGGCAGCGATTGCGACATTTTGCCGCCCAGGAAAGTCCAAGTCGCTGCAGCCGTCAGCTCGGATAACCGTGTAGGCGCCCGCCTCGCCGCAGCCATCGTACCTCGTCGAGTTTTCTCCGAGGCTCTTTGACGACTTGAAGCAGATCTCCGGGTGCGTTGACGCGTGAAGCCATCGTCGCCGGCGCCTTTCAACGCACTCGTGGAGCAACGTTTGACCAGCTCATCTCTTCAAAGCACATCTCCGGGTGCGGCGCGTGAAGCCACCGTCACCGGCGCCTTTTTCTACCGCACCCGTCGAGCACCGGAAGGTCAGCTGCTGCAGCACCTCGTCGAGTCTTCTCCAAGGCCGGTAGTCGTCAGCGTAATTTTTAAAGGTATGCGTGCGTGACCTGCGAAGTTAGTGAAAATCACGCGTGCATGCGTTTTTCGAATTCCGAGAATTGTTCTCGTTCGGCGCGTGTTTACTCGCGAGCTTTGAATTCGCGGAATTCGCGCACAACGGTCACGCGTTCTGAGAACTTGTCGGCCATCTTGACGGCCATTTTGATTTTCGCGTGCCTTCGTGTTTTCAAGTTCTCTCTCGCGCAAGGTGACTTGAAAACCTTTTAGTATTTTTTGTGACACACGCATTTCATTTTTATGATTTCAAGGAATTTGCGCGTTGTCTAATCTCATTGTCTAATAAAGCCCTTTTTAAAAAAAAAAAAAGCTTCACAGAGGGGAAGTGATTCCTCCCCTAGATTTTCGCGTGAACCTCTATGTTCATTTCTTGCGTCAGCTAAATTGCCGGTGTAGGAGAGGCGGTCGCTTTCCTCTCCAGAACTGTGATTCACGCGGAGGAAACGTCACTCCTCTTGCAATGCTCTCGCGCTACACGTAAAGGGACAATATAGTTTTGCGCAAGCTGAGATCACCCTCAGAAATGCAGGCATCACTGCGAGCGCAACAAAAGCGGACTTCATCTCCGAAAAGCTAGACATGGAAGCGTTCGAAATTATTAAAGAAATTGTCACCGGCGACCCTCGTCCCGCAGACATTTTCGAACGAGTCAAAAGCCGTTTAATCAATACATGCGGCGCCTCTTCCGAGACACGCCTGCGCCAGCTTATCAAGGGTCAGATCTCGACAATCAGTAAACCGTCACTTATTCTGAACCGTTTGCGTAGTCTCGATGCAGGTGCGAGTAATGACATTATTCACTCTGTCTTTTTAGATCAGTTACCATCGCACTGCAAAGCTACCCTCGCGATTTCGGAAGTAACGGATCCTCATAAACTTGCTCAGATGGCTGATAATATTGTAGAAGCTATCGATTCGAGTCAAATACAGATCGGTAGTGCTTCCAGTCCGTAAGCTCACGTAGTTTCTTTAAACCAATCCAATTCCTTCAATCTCGAGGCTGCCGTTAAGCGCCTTGAGCGTAAATTCGATTCGTTTGATAAGAGATTAAAGGCGTTTGAGGGCTCATCAGGCAACTCCTCTACGCCCCAGTCAAAAGACAAACCTCGACGCAGTCGCTCTTCTGGTCGTGATTCTTCGAGCCTATGTTTAGCCCACCGCAAATATGCGGACAATCCTCTCTCTTGCAGAGAGTGGTGTTCTCAATACGGCGAATGGCTCAAACAAAACCCTCAAAAAAACTAGCTGAGCCTTCTATTCCTGAGACGGCTGCAGAGGGTAATCTAACTTCTAAACTTCTCCATGTACGCAATCGCATATCTGGTTGAATGTTTTTGATTGATTCTGGTGCGGATATTTCTCTCACCCCGTCGAATCCAAAAGTTCACGGCAAACTTAGTACGTATAAACTTTTTTCCGCGAATAATTCTATTTATTAACACTTATGGCGAATCTTTGCTCATTCTTAATCTAGGTCTTAAGCATCCCATTCGTTGGAATTTTTGTATAGCAGACGTATCTCATCCGATTATAGGTGCTGATCTCTTATCGCACTATGGTCTCTTAGTTGCTCTCAAAAGAAGTCGCCTCGTCGACCCGCTTACATCTGTTTACTCTCTAGCCATCACAAAAGAAGTTTCAGTCAACTCTGTTTTCACAGTAAGTCCTGGCTCCAAATGTGCAGAATTGCTTGCGGAATTTCCTGAGATCACGGGTGTTTCCAAACCCACAGTTGCAGATAGCAATAGTGTGTTCCACCATATTGTGACCTCCGGCCCTCCTGTTTCTGAACATCCTCGCAGACTTGCTCTTGATAAGCTTAAAGCAACAAAAGCTGATTTCAACGCTTGGATGGAGGCGGGTATATGTCGCCTCTCCAGTAGTCCGTGGGCGAGTCCATTATACATGGAGTTAAAGAAGGACAACTCCTGGAGACCTTGTGGTGATTATAGGCATTTAAATGCTGCAACAGTTCCGGATAAATATCCAACTGCACACATTCATGACTGTACCAATTATCTTCACGGTAAAAAAGTCTTCTCAGCACTGGATCTTCATAAAGCGTTCAACCAGATCCCAGTTGCCCAGAGAGTCGCCACATAACAATTTACTGCGAAATCACTGGTGAAACCATTCGTCCCTACATTCCTGAGTCTTTTCGTGAAACAATGTTTGACATATTCCATAAACCTGCTCACCCTGGCCCCAAGGTTACCAACAGCTCATCAGACAGCATCACGTATGGCCCAACATGTGCCGTGACATTCCGCGTATGTGTAAGAATTGTTTAGACTGTCAACAATCAAAAATTTCTCGTCATGTAAAACTAATCCCAGAAAAATTCGTTGCACCCGATGGTAGATTTGACCACGTACACATTGACATCGTTGGCCCTCTCCCCAAAATCAATGGTTTCGAGTACATTCTCACCATGATTGATCGCTTCTCGCGCTGGGTTGAGGCAGTACCTCTTCGTGACATGTCAGCTCAGACCGTAACCAGGGCATTCTACGATACCTGGATCTCGCGTTATGCTCCCAAGGTCATTACGTCTGACCAAGGCTCGCAGTTTGAATCGCGCCTACTTACGGCTCTTCTGTCTATTATAGGCTGTGAACGTATTCGCACTACTGCGTATCACCCTGCGGCGAACGGCTTAATCAAGCGTTGGCATCGTAGTCTTAAGTCAGCGATTATGTGTCATGCGGAGAAGGACTGGACCCGTACCTTAAGTACAATATTATTAGGCTTACGTTGCCATCTTCGTCAGAACACGAACGCATCTCCTGCGGAATTTTTGTTCGGTACTACTCTGCGTCTTCCAGGTGAGTTTCCTGAAGACTTAACTCCGCATCCAAACTTCTTCATTGAAGAATTTCGCGAGTTTATGCACCAAGTCCGTCCAGTCCCTGTCACACACCATTACAAAAAACGCGCATTTTCAAGCGCCAATCTGATCGCGTTTTTGACATTAATGTAAACGGTACGACAGGCAGCGTATCCGTAGAGTTACTTAAACCGGCATATACTTTACGTGATAATTATTCTGATGTACCTGTTAGTGGTGATAATAAAGGCAGTCAGCCCACCACTACCGACCGTCCAGTATTAAAAACATACTAAAAGAATGTAACCTTCACACCTGGTGCCAAGCGTAGTGATCCTAGTTATAAGTTTTGTAAGTGCCACCGAGCACACTATTTATTCATATTTTTATATATCGTTAGCACTAGGGGGAGTGTGTAGAGACTGCGATCTTCCCTCTCACTCTATCTTCGAGAGTGGGGGAAGCGCCTCCTATCGATCCATATTTTTTTCGTCCCAATCGGATAATATTAAGTCGGTTAAAAAAAAATAAAAAAAAATATGGAAAAATCGAAAATAATTTTTTTCGTTGCTGGGTTTGGATATCGGTCAAAAATGAGCCCACTTTCTGAAAGGTCTTGCCATTTTCTATCTACCCATATTTTTGTTGGCCCGATCGGATAATATTAAGTCGGTTAAAAAAAATAAAGAAAAATATGGAAAAACCGAAAATATTTTTTTACGACGTTGGGTTTGGATATTCGTTGGAAGTAGTTACATTTCCTTAAAAGTCTTGAAATTACCTATCAATCCATATTTTTGTCCGTCGAAACGGATAATATTAAGTTGGTAAAAAAAATAAAGTAAAATATGGAAAAATCGTAAATAATTTTTTTCATCGCTTATACAGAAATTGTACTTTAACATCCTAGAGCTACCACTACAAAATTAAAGAAAAAAAAACGCCTGAGTTAGAGGATATTTGAAACCTTCGCCGAGTTATATGGTTTTTGAAACCACTCTATGAGTTGGTGGATTTTCGAAGTCTTCGCTGAGTTAGCGGGGTTTTGAAGCAAACACCGAGTTAGCAGGTTTTCGAATAAAACACCGAAGAAATTTCGAAGAAATGCAATTAATTTATAAATAGCATGTGATAATACCTTAAACTTTTTAATTTACAATTTAATAATTACTACATAACTATTTTAAATATAATTTTGTTGATCATTTTGAATAATTGTATTTATGGAAAATCAGATATGCACAAAGAATGAAATTTTATATTAAAATGTACATTTAAAAAAATTATTTGATGTGATTTATCAATTCTCTTTGAGAAAGCATTCTGCTAAAGCAGTTAGCAGCGGTTTTTTTCTAAATAGCAGGCAAAAAAGTTACTTGATCCCAGCCGGCGGAAAGTGTGATTTTCCACCCGCAGCTCTGACACTCTGTAAAATGGAAGAAATTAAGCTTCATACCTTTTCAAATTAATACGGACATACTTTTTATGGCTTTCTTTTGCCCGAATCCAGACGTTTTTTTGGTCATTGTATTTATCTTTTGCCATGTGTGGAGTAAACGACAGTAATCGAAACATCATCTTCACGACCTGACGTTTTCTCAGGCTAACCATTGTACCATCGCACGCGCGACTCTACGGGAGCGGAGACCCCGCGAACCTGCTGCGATCCCCGCTCCCGTAGAGTCAAAGAGCCGGAGATGGGCGCAAGATGCTTCATATTCCCAACGTAATTCTATGCGAAATTTATTAGGCAAAAATTACAATTCATTGCTTAGTTGAAGATAAAAAAAGATAATAAATTTATTCGGTTTATAGCTTTAAATGAATTAAATAAATTAAGGAAATACTATGTATCACATTTGAACCATGCATAGGATGGAAAAAAATATGTTAAGTCTAAATTTCATACACTTCGAGTATCTAGAGTGATTGCAACAAGAAACTAGCAATACCTCTCGCAAACCAAAACTGAGTTCTCACTTACAAAAGGTTGAAATGATTATTGAGGGTAGGTTTCACGAGAAATAACGTTTTTATCGTTTATTATATTTATTTTTTGCCATGTGTGGAGTATAAGCAACACACATCAAAACATCATATTCACGTTCTGCTGTTTTTTCAGGCAGTAGTCCTCACACCATCGCGCGCGCGATTCTGCAGGAGCGGAGACCGCGCAAACCTCCGGCGATCTCCGCTACCGTAGACTGGAAGCGGCGGTGACCAGCCCGAGGCGCTTCATACTCTCGACATAATTCTATGCGGAATTTGTTTGACAATGATTAGAATTGAGTACAGTGTAGTTGAAAAGATAAAACGAAATAATAAATTAATTAGGTCTTCAGCTTTAAATAAATAAAAAAATACTACGTAGCACGTTCAACTGTGCGTAGGATGGTATAGAAGATATTTGAAGGCTATGTTTCATACTGTTGGATATGCGTTTAGTAGTGTTCTAGAAAAAGAACATAGTTTAAGATTTTTATATGAATATTGTATCGGGGTAAATCACCATATTACAATAACACGTCAGCTGACTACAGTCTCACGGCATGGCACTAAGGAAAGCTGGGTTACTTCTTTCTTGTCTGCTGGAGCTGGTACTGCGCAGTGACCAGTGCGCACGGCTAACGGTAGCACTGGTCATATGTATGGCGCTGCAGTACACTTCTGCGTTGAGTGTACACTGTAATTGAAGGGCCGGATGCAAACTAAACCTCCAAATGCCAGCAATGTACGATAAATCAAATCTAATAATGTATGATATTGAAGTTTGAATCAAATTTAGTTTTTAAGAAGTACCATTTTACAAGAAAACAAAATTATTATTTGAAAAATTATCTGAAATAAAACAAAAATGTACTAATTGTCCCAGCTATGGTCATTTAAAAAAAAGCTATTATATCGCAATAATTAATAGATCTGAAACAAAGGTTGGTAGAATGATATACGAGCTTACTCTCTAATGCAATCATACACTCTGCGTTGAATGCAAAGTGGATATATTGATAATAAAATATATAATTATACTTTATACCACTCTAACCTCAAAATCACAACTTTGGTATGATTTTTCGGCTCTCATGGTATAAAATAGCGTTCGAAACGAGTGCGGAAGTTGATTATTTACTTAGCTTCGCTCGTGCCAAAAACGTCACACGAAGTAAATCATCACCTTCTGCACCAGTGTCGAAATGTACTATTTTGTCGAATTTCGGAAAGAGAATTTTTTCACGCCCTCCATTATGTTTTGGAACTTAACTAGGCGAAATTTTGACCGATCAGTTGAATATTCTAGTCTATAAATACATTTAAAATTTTCGAATGAAAATATCTCATGGATAATTGTGAATTAGGTTCTGAAAATTCATTGTAGTACACTTAACTGAATTACGGAGAGCGTGAAAAAATTTGTTTGTCGAAAGAATCGCTGTGATTATTTTTATAAAACTTTTACTGGATTATTACCGACATGTCGGTAACTTAGGTGTTTTAACTTCAGTTTCACATGGCCTTAAATAAGTATTAGATTTTGTTTTTAAATTGATGTATTGCATATAACGAAACGTAAGTAATTTGAAAATGAACATGACATCATATAGGTTGTGATTTGTGATTCAATGTTTCGAACTTTTATAAAGAAACATTTTCATTCATTAATTATAATAGTATTGGAATAATAGTGAAAACATATAGTCACAATATTTAAACAATATGGTCATAATATTGTCTAGAGGTTACATCGGGAAAATTGAAATAATGAAAAAACATAAAAATACCTTGTATCAATATTTTCTATAGACCGTGTCCATATTACGTAATACTCATACAATATTATTAAATTTTGCCAGTCATGCAACTTATAAAATAATATCGTCACAATGTAGAGTAAATATAATAGAGCGCTATCATCACCAAAATAGAAATGACCGAATAAACCGTCTGATGACTTATGGCATTCGTTTAAAACTTAAAAAAGTTACTTTTAAAATGCCTCATATGCATATTTGACGTGGATTCTGCCACAAATCCAAATACGTAAATGTACAAATAATATTTAAAATCAATAAGATAATCCCAACCGTAGTTATTTATTACATGATTTGTCACCTGAAAGCCGATCACGTGATCACGCTGTCATCGATTTATCGTCCGATGAATCATGCGATGACTACCCCAATTACTTTAGATAGGATTACAAACTATTTATATGAACCTATTAGAGAATAAGAATAAACAGATAATGACACAGATTAATTTCCCCTTTCGAATCATCAACACCTTATCATTCTTGATGTAAAACACATCGATCCAAAACCTAAACTACATAACTGATAGCACATCCACCTAATAAAACAACACAATTGAATTTTTTTCACTTCCAACGATCCCCCGAAACCAATTGTCCCGATATACAGCGCGGCTATATTTCCTCTATCGGTCCTATGATAAACAAACTGCTCGATTATCTATCGTGCGGCAGTTAAAGTCGCGCGGCCGTTATAATCGGAAATAAAAGTTCATTTGTCCACGCGCGCTTCCGTGGTTCAACAGCGCACAACGGCCCCGACAAACAATTCTAATCTATCAGCGCGGCCCGGCTGACAGGGATAAAATTTGAATTTTATGGCGCGAACGCAGACGCGCGCGCAAATTGAACAGGCGGAAACTGTTCGATGGTATATTTGGGTCGTAAAGTGCCAGAGTCGGGTGAGTGTGTGCGTTTTTTTTTCGGGGCGAAATATTTTCGGGTAATTGGCGGCGCTTTCGCGAGGACTTATGTCGGTAATAAATGTCTTATAATACGAATGCGCGGAAAAGTAATGAATATGTAATTTTGCGTCAGTGAATTTCACAAAGTGCGGAATGGATTTGGTATCCACGGAATCCGTCTAATTAAATTTTCCCGTCGTGTACTAATGTTTGCCGTTACAAAAACGGCTTTGAGTGGGTAGTGGTCCGGAAACACCTTTGAACCTTTCACAATCCCCTTAATTATTCATTCGTGCTTTGCAACCGACTTTTATACTTTGCAAAGGTAGATTTTTTACGTCCTCCGCGCAAAAAAAAGTTAACACGAGGGTAATGAAGGTTCTTAATATTTTGCATTTCGCTGTTTTAAGAATGTTAAAAACATGCTGTTTCTGCCTGTAAAAAAAGCCTTCTGTTTTTGCACCTTTTAAAATATTTCGCCTTCTTAAAGAGAAAGTTTTGTAACTGTGTAGCTCTCGAAAATCGGTAGTTTATTAAACCGAAAGATTTTTCTTTCGTGCAGAAAAATATATCTTATATGAACATTGCAATGTTTTTGTCTTTTTCATTATACTCAGATATTTAGAGTCTTAGAAAAATATTTTTTAAGGGAAAAGTTTCTTAAAAACTGTGAAAATATTGAATAAATAATAATTTAAGATTATACAACGTAATTTTTACTAGAAAAAATCTTTCTCCGTTTATACACACTTTAAATTCAAGTTTCTTTTTTTTTACCCCGATATTATTTTTCAGAGTGAAGTAGTTTTTCTCTGTTATTATTGAAATGTATTTCTCGACAGTTAAAAAATACCCCTTTTTCGCCAACACCCTCGCACTCAGACACCACTTTCCCCTTGTTTAATTCTGCCCCAACCTACCGCATAGAATCCAAGCAGGCAACCAACCTCCTTCTCCTCTTCTCCGCGCACCCATCATCACCCATCCCCTTTTGCAAATTTTTACGAACCTCCCATAACCAATCCGCAGCCTACATAATACACCTCCGGTCGCTGTTGTTTGCCTTCCCACGACATAAACCACGCATCACAACTCCTTTACACCCCCTCTATACCCCCTAAACACCCAGTCTCAGCCTATAACGACTCCTCTTCAAGCACACACACGCACACTCCTAAACCAAAACCGAAAACAGCCCTCGTTAACTCGACCCTCTTCATGCCCTGCGGCGCTGCACTCGCCTCGACAACAGCGCGCAGCGTCCTTCTCCCGCGGCAACTATGTAAATCGTCCGTGCTTTTTTGCGCGCCCGCACGCCCGGCCAAATTGCTCGGCGTTTTACGCGCGGCGCGCGAGAGCAGCGGAACGCGTATATAAGTCACGCTCTGTGTGTACGCGCGCGCAGCTGCGACGAAGAGAGAGAGAAAGAGAGAGAGACAGAGGGAGAGAGAGAAGACAATGGCCGTAAATAGTGGATGTGCACGCGCGCGATGACGAGAGCGAGCGAACGCTAAACGTCGTAAAACTGCGCGCGACTTTTAAAAGCGCGACGAGTGTGTTGGGTTCCTTATCGTCCGGCGCCGTTTTATTGCTATGTATATGTGTCTGCGTGCGTACGTGTATGCGTGTGTGTTTAAAGGGTACACGATAATCCAAGACCAAGAGAATACACTGCTTGTTGGGAGAGAACTGACGCGTTTGCTTGATCGCTTAGGGATTGAGTTTTTGAGGAAGAGCAGAGTGAAGAATTGCCTTGTGTATTATGGGTGTATATATCGACGATGAAACTCCTATGATGTTTGGATAGAAATTGTTTCCGGTTATATATAGCGTATTTTTATCGGCTCTTGACTATTCGGCACAGTTCGATTATCAAAATGAACGAAACGCCGTGTATTATTGTTACATGTTTCGGAATATAATAACAGAAAGCAAATTCAATATTTCGTTTATATTTTTGGGAAAGGACCGTCACGTAAGAGCTTTGTAATTATCCGGTGACCTATGCGAATAGTAGCTATTTTCATCTGCATGCGCCGCAGGCGAAGTCATTCGTACACAACAAATAATACGGCTTATATATGTCTATTTATAATAACAACTCAGATGAAATGTATATAATTTGCTCCTGTCGAACTGGAGTTTTCAGGTCAGCCACTACGTATATCGAGAAGCCAGGGCGCGTGTGTATATGTACGTATATAACATTTGCCATTTTGATTTAGGTTGGCGAGCATTCGGGTCATGCAAATTTCGGGCGCAGAAACAGCGTGAATTACGAATGTATACGCTTTGTAGTAATTATACAACATAATAATCTTCGTTAATATTCCGCAGCAGTCGGTCTGTGTGTATATTATATATATATATGTGTGTGTGTGTGTACGCGCGCGCGCTTTCAAGAATTAATTTCGTTATATTAAATGCTTCGTGCGTATCGCGACCCTGCACGTTGCTTCAATCAACGCTGCCCTTTATAATAAATCTCCCGAAAACGCGTCTCGCGAGTGGTTAAAAGTCACGCAACCTTTTTTACACTCCATTCGGTATAGTGAAGAAAAAGAAGAAGGCGCTAAATGGAATGTCCGCGAAATAAAGCTTATATTTACGGGACAACAACGAGCTCTATCAAAATAGCGAGAAAAACCCGCCGGCAGCGATATTTTCCGCGGCCGCCTTATATACACTGCCGCGCTCATTGCACAACAGCAGCAGCGCAAAATTGCCGGATCCGAATGGGGTTTCGAAAATCTTTTGTATGCCGGCCGACAATAGACGTACAACTCGAGGGAGAGAAAAAACTCTTTTCCGTTTTTCATTCCCCGACTTTCCGCGAGGCTCTCCATTACATTCCTATATCCTCCGCGTGCAATGACAACAACGACAACGTCGCGATTTAACGCCACGAAAGAGAGAGAGAGAGAGAGAGAGAGAGAGAGAGAGAGAGAGAGAGAGAGAGAGAGTAAACAAAGCTAAACGCTCACTTTTCAACCTCGCGCGATATATTTTCTCTCTTCACGCGTGCACACCTCGCGGCGTCGTGGTAATCTTCTCAGGACGGTGCTGTACACCTCTCGGTAATAAAAACGGGCGGAGGCGAGAGCGGAGAGATCGGAAAAAAATCGTTGCCGCGCTAGCGCGAGAAAAGAGGGTGGACCGGTGCAGTAAAGTGCTAAGGACACGGCGAAGGCGAATATATATATATATATATATATATATATAAAATACGCACGCACCTCGCTCGCAGCGGGAGAAACTAATTACGTTGAATTACGGCAAATTACAGGGCGCGCACGGCGCTTGCGCAATCGAGCGATGAATATTTATCGCTCGCTCACGGGAGGGGAAACTTTGGGAGCGGTGGAAAAGTTCGTCGGATCTCCTATATATGTATATGTACGTAGTAGCGCGCGACGTCTTCGAGCGAGCGACGATGATGGAGTGCGCGAGTTGGAAATGAATTTATAGAGGGTGAGAGAGAATGGGAGAGACGGAAGTAGGTCGATCGTGCGACGATTCGACTCTTTGCGCAGAGGAAGATTCTTTTTTTTTATATGTGCAGGGAGAGGATGAAGTTCGGTGATCGTTCGAAGGCGATTTCTGATTATGGGTCTGCGCGGAGGAAAGTTAGCAGGTTGTGGGAAAACCTGAAGGGTGGGGAAATTTTGACTGTTGGAGAGTGGTTATATACTTCGCGACTTTGGAACGAAGTTGAGAAGTGAAGCGTTGTAATAGAAAGGAATACGCCAAAATGAAGACGCGATGAATAAGATCCTCTAAGCTATTAGTGGCAAGTTTCAGAAAACTCATTTCTTTTTAACGCGGTAACAGTAATTTACTTCACAAAGGTCTATTGACATCTTCTTTTTATTGAGCTTACTTGACTCTCTTCGAAAGTTGTACAGCTGAACTGAATTATACATTTACCTTTTTATACAATTTGTTACAATTACACAGACCCGCAAAAACAAAAAAGTGGTATATTCCAGAGACTAGACCACCATATCTGCGGGTATTTTGGCCCTCTAAACATGATTCCAAAATAAAATTTTTTTGTTAGATATCTTAAAAAACAAATCGATAACGAATTTGTTATTAATTTTTTCTATATACAAAATAATGTAGTCTTGCTTATGCCTTTCAAGTTTAACTTTGAATCATCCCTCTACAATTTTTTTTCTCCCAAATGTTAATGCGCAAATTTTGAAAACTTGCACATTTCTTTTAAAATCAAATTCTCAATATTACTATTTCAAAATTTATACATTTAGATCCCTGAAAAAAAAATCAGAGGGATGATTCAAAATTGGTCTTGAAGGATACAAGCGATACTACATATTTTGTACATAAAAAAAATGAATGACAAATTCGTTTTCGCTTTGTTTTTTAAGATATCTCAAACATTTTATACCTTAGATATCTCTCAAATCCAGATTTGGTGGACCAATTGTAACCATGAAATCGTGTTTAGAACGCCAAAATACAGGCAGATAAAGTGATCTAGTCTCTGGAACATACAACTTTTTTCTTTTTGTGGGCCTGTGTTATTTATCATGGTCTTAGATAAAAGATTATAATTTTTTTTAAATGTTGTTGAACATATTTGAATGTTTGAGTGTATGACTAGTATAATAAGCGGTAAGTATGGTCCACAGCTCTAAATCAGTTTAATTAGCTCAGTGATTTCCGCATCAAGGGCAGGGCAGCAACGGTTACAATGAACATTTTTGTTTTCAAACACCGCGATTTAGAGCTGCTCTTCTAATAAATTTGGGAAAATTTATTACCTCTCGAACAACAAAGTTAAACATGCATTACTCGCTTTAAAAATTACACTGTTTCGCAATTTCGGAAAACCTTTTTATCGACGCTTTTACGGAAAACGATCAGGAAGTATAGGTCTCTGACTCTGCACACGCACACACAAACACCCAGACACCCGCAGAAACTTCTGTTGTGGAATTTCAAGAATCGTTAAACCGCGAGGAACGAACGAGTCGTTCGGCACTCGTTTTACACTCATTACTTCGCTCTCCGCGCTTGGCCGCGATCATTCGGCCGCTTCATAAAGCGCCTTTTAAAAGGCGTTTAATGCCTTCTCTCTCCCTCTCTCTCTTACGCGCGGGGTAGTCATTAGTCGGATACTCCGCTTGAGTTTTCCTCGCGCGCGCGCACGCGGAATCGAATCGTAAACTGTGTCTCTCCACGCGCTGAGGCTGCATCGATAAATTCCTGCGCGCCTGGCCCGAAATTATATTTCTCTCGCCGCTCGGCAGCTACGGCTGGGACCACGCGCGAGTATATAGCGAGTTTTAGCGAGGCGACCCTCGTAAGTCGTAACCTTCGAACGAGCTTCTTCGAAGATTGCCACCGTTGAGACACACGCACGCGCGCGCACACACACATACGTGGCTCCTTTTTACCTCGCGCAGCCTATTACGTTTTACGTTTACGCGAGAGCCCGGGTAAATTAGCTGCCCCGGCGGACGAATCACTTTTTCGCGCGGGAGTATCGAGTTTTAAGCGGTGTCGGTTTCGAGTGCGCGCGAGTGAAAGAGAGAGAAAGCTGATGGGATGCCGATATGGTGTACCTACCTATTCGCGAACGCTCGTCGTATGGCGCTTCCGGATGCGCCACGAGAGGAATGCCTCTATAAACAAGTGGTATAGAGCAGAGGTGGTTGAAGTATGGTAAATTAGGTTATTTTTAGGATTTCCGAGAACGGATGTGCGATGCGGCATAAAGGCTATCGGAATACTCTTGTAGAAATGTGGTAGTCGAAGTTTTCGGTCCTGTAATTGCTTCGTATTGTAATAGACTAAGAGTGGGCAACTGAAATAGTTAGCGGAGATCAAAAATTGTTGAATAATATGAGAATATCGATAAATGTGTAGTTTCATGCAGGATTCAGTATCGGTTTTAAACTAAAAATTTGACGATTGCGGTTCGTCTGGTACATTTGTCGTTTGAATTTAGTTTTTCAGCCGTAAATTATCATCGAAAACTATTTAATTTATTTATCTATTTTCTGGCTCCAACGGTCAATAAAAGTGATAATTTTATTTTTTTTTGCAAATAAACTGTACAAACATTAGCAAACTATCTTTCTTAAGGGGGTCTTATGAATGTAAACACGACTTTTTTGGTTCGTCAATTCAAAAATCTTACAGAAAATTGCAACAGGAGAGAATGAGTGGCGACATTTAATGTGACTTTATCTTAAAACAAAAGGCATATATATTTATTGAAAAATTATAATACTTATATACATCAGTACGAACAATAATAGCTGTATGAACATTGAATTTAATATTTAATAATGCCAGTACATCGATAAATCTTCTGTTGAAAATTTTTCCACTATTTTGCCGATAATCTCGAATGGCAGCACGGTTTCAAAAACAGGGTGCAGAGATTTCTGAACTTTATTCATCAGACGCAAGCGTTTGATCCCTGACCAGCTTTTCTCTTTAATGCTATTCGAATACAAGGGAAATAGATTACGGTTATCATAGCTACTTATTCTCTGTCTCACAGATTCATTTCTTAGACAGCTGATCAGTGAAATATCCCGCTTGGTTAGCAAATCGAAGTACGACACGGATGCGTCCGCTGCAATCCGCGTCTTCTTCATGGCTGTCAGCTCTTCGTAGTACTCGTCGAAGATATACCGGAGGTCGCTTTGTTTGGGAATCAAATGTGTGTTATTCTCATCCTGTGCCACCAGCAGGGCGGCGTGCTGCAGTAACGCCCTCACTGTTTTCTCGTTATACGGGCGACTCATACAGCCCCAGTCGAAGTCGTTGACGTAACTGGCACCCCTCGCCAGTAGTTGACGCACCATTTCGAAATTGTTTCTATTCGCTGCGATCTGAAGAACAGATTGATTTTGCCCGTCCTTGGCGTGTATATTGGCACCGGCGCCGATCAGCAGCTCTAAAAATGTCACGTTATTCCTGAATAATCTGGCAGATAAATGCAATATCGTGGCCCCTTGGGCGTCTCGCTCGTCGACAAATGCACCATGTGTCAGCAGCATCTCCACGTATTTAATATAAGAGAAATTATACATTATTGCATTGTGCAGTGGCGTATAGCCATTAGAGGATCTGCCCTGAATCTTCGCACCATGTTCCAGCAAATAACGAACCGCGTCATGATCATTTACCTCAAGTGCAGCGATAAGTGGTGTCGAGCCATCGTGGGTCAAGTGGTTAACTTCAGCACCTACCTCAACAAGATAACGTATGACTTTGAGGCTGTAAGCTGTGCTTTCCACAGCTAGGTACAAAGGCGTCCTGCCACGTTTGTCTTCTCGATTGACGTCGCTTCCGTGCTCGACGAGGTATTGGATGAGTACTAACTTGTCTCTATTGCCCCGCTTAATGCACATGTTGTCGTCCTCGGTACCTCTAGTTTTCGCGGCATAGTGTAACGATGTCAAACCCCTGCAGGTAACCTCGTTGGGATCAATCTTCATGTTGAGCAATCTCTTAACGATCTTGGAGCTGCTAAACTTTACTGCGAAGTGCAATGCATTCATGCCCAAGCCGTTCTTCTGTCGCACGTTGACGTCGTATTCCAAAAATAACTCTACCAGTTGCTCATCGCACTGCTGAAGGCTAAGTAGAAATGCAGACATTTTCTTTGCATTCGTCAGATTCGGATCGGCACCGTGATCCAACAACAATTTCACCAAATCGAAGTTACCTAGTCTTGTAGCCTCGTGCAAGGGACTATCGCAATCTTCCTTTTGCGTATTAACTTTGATTCCGTATTCTAACAACTGCTTGACTACGTGAACGTGCTGTTCCTGCACGGCAATGTGGAGAGCAATGAGACCATTATTGGTGGCGAGGCTGATATCGATATCCTCGAACAGGAACAGATCCACTACTTGCATGTCACCGATCTTAGCGGCGGCGTACAGAGGATTAAGGCCGAACAAGGTTTTCTTTTTGATGTTGACCCCGCTTTTTAATAATTTCTCAATGGCGTCCGTATCTTCATTAGCCACGGTAGTAAACAGAGCGATGTTTTCCTTATTTTCACTTAGCAAATTTAACGACTTCATTATTTTTGCTTTAAGCCTTTTTTTCGTACGACTGTTAGTGTTTTGATTATTGCGATTTACATCACTATTATTTATAAGACGATTTTCCGTATGATGTTCAGCTGCAACTTCTTCTATTTCAAGCATCTTGGCTTAAGACGTGAGTAAATACCTGTAATAATTATAATTAACGTTTGTACTCATTGATTAAAACTTAATTTTAGATACATTTCTTTTTAATATATTTTTAACACAATATAAAGAATTATTTCAATTAGACGAAACAGTTGAATTGATATTGGTATAATATTTTGTTCAAACAATGTTTATACTATTTACCGTCTGAGTATAATTCCTGACTATATAATTTTTTTCAATGTTGCGCGACACTTACAAGATGTTCATCATATAACATAAGGTTAAACTGTCATTAAAAATTAGCATTAAACTATCACAGTTATATTGTGTAAATATACCTCGTTTTTCAGTTATGAGTACAACTATTGTGTGTCGTAGTCTTAAATATATGGTATATATTGTGTGTCGTAGTCTTAAATATATCAAAACAAACCGTCTGGCGCAGTATGTAATTTGTTTACTTCTCCCCATTTAATGTACTATAATGTAAATTTCAAATTATTACGGTAGGAGATTATTAACTTTCATGATTTAATCAACCGGTACTGATTATTATTAAATAAAAAATATTTTAATTTGTATGTGTCCGTAACTTTGAAACGTTACAATATTTTCAGATGAATTTGTTTTCTCTTTACAATGATTTCGAAATATCCTCCACTATATTAAAGATAAAATTTGAGACTTCTTTCTCGATCACGAATCTGTAATGTAAGTTCAGTTTTTTGTAACACAAGCAAGATTTTCGCGTTTTTTATTATCTATAAAGCGGGACTAAAGTGACCATGTTCAGACTGGTGGGTGAAAAAAGTAGCAAAATATTAACTAAATAAAAATTAAAAATAGTCTAATCAGTACATGGTGGTCGTGTCTAAAAATTGCCACATTGGCCCGGCTTTATATTAAAAAAACGCGATAAAAAGTACATGCGTTACAAAAAATATAGTGTGCACCAAGGGCTAAGAGGGATTTTTGACCTCGTGTGATTACTCACCTTCAGTTCGAACTGCAAACTCCACACACGGTCTAAAAAAGCTCACTTTACGCCCTTTACACACAATATACTAATTTGATAGGGTTTTTTTTGTCCACAAAATCCGTAATCGAGAAAAAATCTTAAATTTGTATCTTAAATATATTTTCACATTTACTAAGATTTATACTTGGGATATAAGAATGCATGAGTTTTAAATTTTATTTCAAATCACATTGACGTACATTTGAATATCACAACCGTGTTCAATCAAACTTAACTCAATCTTCAGTACTATGTAGACTATTCCATTAAAACTTTAACCGTAAAACTAATTTATCTTTCGATTACATGAAATGTTGACTTAAAAAACAACATAAAAATACTTAACAGCTAAACATTGAAACATACTCTTAATTACATCTCATAATCCGTGAAATAGACTCAGCAGAAGTAAAGGGAACTATAAAGCGCGTTTGTTAATATCGAGTTTCAAATCTAGTAAATTAACAATCATGCAAACCGGCAATTTGAATATTATTTCACTTCAAACGTTATATTCTGCGCGCATTGCGTTATCGCGAAGATGTTACCGTACGCTCGCTCAGCGCCTGCGCCGCGCCAGAGTTGTTATACAAATCCGCAAGCTGTGGCGCGCCATTGTAGAATGCAAACTACCGAATACGTTTACGACTTCCAGAGTTAACTTCACTTTTCGGTAATGCCTGCATTACCGGGTTGCTCGTGTAATTTCGAATCTGTTACGCGCTCGAACGGCACAAGTTTGCAAATATTTGTATATGTGTGAGTGTGTGTGTTCGCGCCACGTGTCATTGAGGTTCCCGTGGATGATTTTTATGTGTTTTGTTGACTCGTTTGATTCCGTTATACGCGTTGCTCATTATGGAAATAAGTCGTATGCGTATGCGTGATATGGAGAGTAGATTTGTGGCCCTGGTTGAATTTTAAACCAGAAATTACATTACTTTCGTACCCATACCTGAATAATATGGAAAGAGATTGAGTATAGACATGCGACCGCACATAAGCATTGATTTTCCTTCGATTGGTTAAGATATGCATTGAAGAATATCATAATAAAAAGGGTATATTCAAATACATAACACATTCCTTTGCGCAATGCATTTAGCAAACGACTCGTAGAGGATTTCGGGCTTGAAAAAGCTTTCTATAAACTCGTAGAATGTATTGAACTGCGTTTCAACTATTAGTTCGGGCTAAAATGCCCAAGTTTTGACCCAACCATTTCTTTTTATCTATGATTATATATAGTTAAAGTATTTATAATAAATAAAAATCAAATCATGCACATTCATTGTACATATTCTAATCTTCTTTCTAGGTGAATGAACACAAATTTATTCTATACTTTACACTTCTATGAGCAGTGTTAAAAAAACCATTCGCTTCGAAAATCTCGATTCAGAACCTACGAAATGCAAAATAATGAATATTGAAATAATCAACGAACCATGTAATATTCTCAATCTCCATCAAAAGTTCCAGAATGCAGCCGCGATGAACCATAGCGCTAATTAACCCGCGCGCCTCGTCACCAATCGCGCCCAGCGCCATCTATACTCTTCTCTATACTCTTCAATCTAGCTCCCCTGCACAGCGTTGGCCCCGCAGTATTCTGACTGTATCAATTGGGCAACTTCAGAGCGTACATTTGTAAGACGGAGTAAACAGCTGTTTGGATCCAACGGAATGAACCAATCCTGAATTTCGAACGTGGGAACGGATAATTAAAGACAACGAGATGGTTCGGATTTGTCGTCTAAGTTATAAATACAAAGTGAGCAAGAATCTTGTTGTACCGAAAATTATTTAGAATAATCAATTATGAAATATGTCTAAATAAGTATATTAATATTATTTTACAGCTGTGCATACAATGCCAAACGATCTTCTACCAGTTCATGTTTACTACAGATTTAATCCTTATTTAGCAGAAATGCTCATTATGGTAGAAATGAAGAAAAAATTTCAACATGCTGCTAAATTATGCAAGCAATAACACCTGTGCAAAAAATTACTGATTGGGTTAAATTACAAAGAATTATTTTAGGCATTTAAACGTCAGAAATATCAAAAAGTGGCGTAATTCCTCTATATAACAGAAAATACAATCATTAAAGAAACTTCTAGAGTTGTATTGCCTTATTAACTCTTTAACATTTATTCCTAAGAGATATCTATAGAAATATGTTTTAGGCTGTGATATAAATAGTTTTATGTTATAGAAAAAAGGGTTTAGTCAAATTTTATATGCTTTATGAAAACTATGTCTAAAAGGAATCTAGTAACATGAAACTGAAAAATGAATATAAATTTACTTAAAACATGTAAGTCGCTTACTTGAAATGGATCAATAGGAAAATCTCCCCAACTAATTTATGATCGCTTTTGCGTAAATTCATGTTTCGGAAAGTACTTTAATAAGTCATTTTCGCTTCCAATCGATACATAATTTTAAATTTCGTATTAATTGAAAATTTTGTATTTTGCACGCCTAAATTTGTGATATATAACTATATTGGACCTCAATTCGTTTCAATGAAATACATGTTTCGGAAGGTACTTTAATAAGGCATTTTCGGTTTCGCTCAGTACTAAATTTATAACAAAACTAAATTTTTGCGTTTTGCACACCCAATTTTTTGTGAATATTATTGCTAGTGCATTGGAAACTACACTCATAAGTTTCTGAGTGAATCGATGTTTCGGAAGATATAAATAATTAATAAAAACGCAGCCTAACCTATAGATGAATTTTCACTTATATGCAATTTATTTATAAAACTGCATTTTGCACGCCAAATTTTGCAGTGATTAAATAACGGATAAATAACGGCAACGCGATAATTCAGGTTTTTAAGCGGAGAATTATTTCATCTTTTGGAGGTAGTAATAATAATAATAAGAATAGTGGCTTTGAAATCTTTAAGTATTTTGAATTATTTCTTGTATTTCCATTATATTTATTTTTTTTCTTTTATGATAGTAACACATTATTTAATAATTTGTTAATAAAAAAATTTTTTGGATTAATTAAGGTCGTTGTTTAAAGAATTTTGTAATGCTAAATCAGTTCAAATATTAAAATAATGTGAAAAATAATTCAATTTTCCTAAATAAAACATGAGACAGAACTTTGTTTAACTATTAATAATAATTACTTCTATTATTTTTATATCACGATACATCGGTTAAAAATTATTGAAAAAATAAACTATAGTTATTTTGATAAATATAGTTGAATACAATGTCATTTATTATTGTCAACTACATTAAGAAGTTTTTTTTTTCACAAATCAATAACATGTAGAAAACAATTAGTTTAGAAGAAAGCATGCGTAACAGCTTGACACTGAACGTAATAATAGTACATAATAATATAATAATATTAATGATAATATGAATCACAGCTTACATATATAATGTTAGTTCATACAATAAATCAACTGGTTATCCAGAAGTCAACAGTACAATTGTTAAACCTCACGCCGAATAATTTGCCATACACTTATCCAGCACGATTTTTAACAAAACAAACAAATTAAAAGAATTAAACATTTGCATTTAAATAATTCAAGAATAATATAATTTCTAGTATTATCAACACTTTTATATTAACTATATAATTTAACAACGCCAAGCTATATATTTACTTTGCTCACTCACCCATCATACTCATACATTATACGTACATTAATTACAACTAATATGTACAAAATTATTACACTAGATTCGTAAAGCAAACAAAAATTAGTATTAACTACAGTTCGTGAAAAATGAACAGTTAATGTCTACATTAAATGTTGGATTAGCATAATTCTTACTCGAAGGCACGTTTTGAGAGGATTATCCATTCGATAGAGCGGAAAAAAATAGTCGCGTATTGTGATTGGTGGGATTAAAAAAAGGATATTTTGTTTTTTCAAGCGATTTGAAGTCGATCTGGCCCAAATAAACGAAGAAATTAGAACATTTTTCAAAATTGCTCCTCTCCGCTAGGTCCTTCGACCCCAAAAGATGTTCCATCCACTAGAGCAGGAAGATATAGTCGGGTATTGTGACTAGTAGGCTGAGAAAATTAAAATTTTGTATTTTTGAGCGATTTTAGTCGGATTAGATTCCAATATACGAAGAAAAACTTTTTCCTCCAAATTTAGCCAAAATTCATATATAGTGGCATTTTTCGCTGCTCTTTCGATTGGCGCTATGATTTTTGCAATATCTCAAAAATTCTGAAAATTATTACTTTCCTATCGGCTCTACGGCCCTAAAACCTACTGCATTCGATAGAGCGGAAAAAAATAGTCGCGTATAGTGATTGGTGGGATTAGAAAATGGATATTTTGGGTTTTCAAGCGATTTGAAGACGATTTGGCCCAAATAAACGTAGAAATCTAGAATATTTTTCAAAATTGCACTTCTCCGCTAGGTCCTTCGGCCCAAAAGATGTTCCATCCACTAGAGAATGAGGATATAGTCGGGTATTGTGACTAGTAGGCTGAGAAAATTGAAATTTTGTATTTTTGAGCTATTTTAGACGGATTAGATCCCAATATACGAAAAAAAATCTTTTTCCTCCAAATATAGCCTAAATTCATATATAGGGGTATTTTTCGCTGCTCTTTCGATTGGCGCTATGATTTTTGCAATATCTCAAAATTTCTGAAAATTATTACTTTCCTATGGGCTCTACGGCCCTAAAACCTACTCCATTCGATAGAGCGGAAAGAAATAGTCGCGTATAGTGATTGGTGGGATTAGAAAATGGTCATTTTGGGTTTTCTAGCGATTTGAAATCGATTTGGCTCAAATAAACGAAGAAATCTAGAACATTTTTCAAAATTGCTCCTCTCCGCTAGGTCCTTCGGCCCCAAAAGATGTTCCATCCACTAGACAATGAAGATATAGTCGGGTATTGTGACTAGTAGGCTGAGAAAATTGAAACTTGTATTTTTGAGCGATTTTAGACGAATTAGATCCCAATATACGAAGACAAATTTTTTGCCTCAAAATTTAGCCATAATTCATATATAGGGATATTTTTCGCTGCTCTTTCGATTGGCGCTATGATTTTTGCAATATCTCAAAATTTCTGAAAATTACTACTTTCCTATTGGCTCTACGGCCCTAAAACCTACTCGATTCGATAGAGCGGAATAAAATAGTCGCGTATTGTGATTGGTGGGATTAGAAAATGGATATTTTGTTTTTTCAAGCGATTTGAAGTCGATCTGGCCCAAATAGACGAAGGAATCTAGAACATTTTTCAAAATTGCTCTTCTCCGCTAGGTCCTTCGGCCCCAAAAGATGTTTCATCCACTAGAGCAGGAAGATATAGTCGGGTATTGTGACTAGTAGACTGAGAAAATTGAAATTTTGTATTTTTGAGCGGTTTTAGACGGATTAGATCCCAATATACGAAGAAAAATTTTTTTCTTCCAAATTTGGCCAAAATTCATATATAGTGGTATTTTTCGCTGCTCTTTCGATTGGCGCTATGATTTTTGCAATATCTCAAAATTTCTGAAATTTATTACTTTCCTATCGGCTCTACGGCCCTAAAACCTACTGCATTCAATAGAGCGGAAAAAAATAGTCGCGTATAGTGATTGGTGGGATTAGAAAATGGATATTTTGGGTTTTCAAGCGATTTGAAGACGATTTGGCCCAAATAAACGTAGAAATCTAGAATATTTTTCAAAATTGCACTTCTCCGCTAGGTCCTTCGGCCCCAAAAGATGTTCCATCCTCTAGAGAATGAAGATATAGTCGGGTATTGTGACTAGTAGGCTCAGAAAAATGAAATTTTGTATTTTTGAGCGATTTTAGACGGGTTAGATCCCAATATACGCAAAAAATTTTTTTCCTCCAAATTTAGCCAAAATTCATATATAGGAGTATTTTTCGCTGCTCTTTCGATTGGCGCTATGATTTTTGCAATATCTCAAAATTTCTGAAAATTATTACTTTCCTATGGGCTCTACGGCCCTAAAAGCTACTCCATTCGATAGAGCGGAAAGAAATAGTCGCGTATAGTGATTGGTGGGATTAGAAAATGGTCATTTTGGGTTTTCTAGCGATTTGAAATCGATTTGGCTCAAATAAACGAAGAAATCTAGAACATTTTTCAAAATTGCTCCTCTCCGCTAGGTCCTTCGGCTCCAAAAGATGTTCCATCCACTAGAGAATGAAGATATAGTCGGGTATTGTGACTAGTAGGCTGAGAAAATTGAAATTTTGTATTTTTGAGCGATTTTAGACGGATTAGATCCCAATATACGAAGAAAAATTTTTTTCCTCCAAATTTAGCCAAAATTCATATATAGGGGGTATTTTTCGCTGCTCTTTCGATTGCCGCTATGATTTTTGCAATATCTCAAAATTTCTGAAAATTATTACTTTCCTATGGGCTCTACGGCCCTAAAACCTGCTCCATTCGATAGAGCGGAAAGAAATAGTCGCATATAGTGATTGGTGGGATTAGAAAATGGTCATTTTGGGTTTTCTAGCGATTTGAAATCGATTTGGCTCAAATAAACGAAGAAATCTAGAACATTTTTCAAAATTGCTCCTCTCCGCTAGGTCCTTCGGCTCCAAAAGATGTTCCGTCCACTAGAGAATGAAGATATAGTCGGGTATTGTGACTAGTAGGCTGAGAAAATTGAAATTTTGTATTTTTGAGCGATTTTAGACGGATTAGATCCCAATATACGAAGAAAAATTTTTTTCCTCCAAATTTAGCCAAAATTCATATATAGGGGTATTTTTCGCTGCTCTTTCGATTGCCGCTATGATTTTTGCAATATCTCAAAATTTCTGAAAATTATTACTTTCCTATGGGCTCTACGGCCCTAAAACCTACTCCATTCGATAGAGCGGAAAGAAATAGTCGCGTATAGTGATTGGTGGGATTAGAAAATGGTCATTTTGGGTTTTCTAGCGATTTGAAATCGATTTGGCTCAAATAAACGAAGAAATCTAGAACATTTTTCAAAATTGCTCCTCTCCGCTAGGTCCTTCGGCCCCAAAAGATGTTCCATCCACTAGACAATGAAGATATAGTCGGGTATTGTGACTAGTAGGCTGAGAAAATTGAAACTTGTATTTTTGAGCGATTTTAGACGAATTAGATCCCAATATACGAAGTAAATTTTTTTCCTCAAAATTTAGCCAAAATTCATATATAGGGATATTTTTCGCTGCTCTTTCGATTGGCGCTATGATTTTTGCAATATCTCAAAATTTCTGAAAATTACTACTTTCCTATTGGCTCTACGGCCCTAAAACCTACTCGATTCGATAGAGCGGAATAAAATAGTCGCGTATTGTGATTGGTGGGATTAGAAAATGGATATTTTGTTTTTTCAAGCGATTTGAAGTCGATCTGGCCCAAATAGACGAAGGAATCTAGAACATTTTTCAAAATTGCTCTTCTCCGCTAGGTCCTTCGGCCCCAAAAGATGTTTCATCCACTAGAGCAGGAAGATATAGTCGGGTATTGTGACTAGTAGACTGAGAAAATTGAAATTTTGTATTTTTGAGCGATTTTAGACGGATTAGATCCCAATATACGAAGAAAAATTTTTTTCTTCCAAATTTGGCCAAAATTCATATATAGTGGTATTTTTCGCTGCTCTTTCGATTGGCGCTATGATTTTTGCAATATCTCAAAATTTCTGAAATTTATTACTTTCCTATCGGCTCTACGGCCCTAAAACCTACTGCATTCAATAGAGCGGAAAAAAATAGTCGCGTATAGTGATTGGTGGGATTAGAAAATGGATATTTTGGGTTTTCAAGCGATTTGAAGACGATTTGGCCCAAATAAACGTAGAAATCTAGAATATTTTTCAAAATTGCACTTCTCCGCTAGGTCCTTCGGCCCCAAAAGATGTTCCATCCTCTAGAGAATGAAGATATAGTCGGGTATTGTGACTAGTAGGCTCAGAAAAATGAAATTTTGTATTTTTGAGCGATTTTAGACGGGTTAGATCCCAATATACGCAAAAAATTTTTTTCCTCCAAATTTAGCCAAAATTCATATATAGGAGTATTTTTCGCTGCTCTTTCGATTGGCGCTATGATTTTTGCAATATCTCAAAATTTCTGAAAATTATTACTTTCCTATGGGCTCTACGGCCCTAAAAGCTACTCCATTCGATAGAGCGGAAAGAAATAGTCGCGTATAGTGATTGGTGGGATTAGAAAATGGTCATTTTGGGTTTTCTAGCGATTTGAAATCGATTTGGCTCAAATAAACGAAGAAATCTAGAACATTTTTCAAAATTGCTCCTCTCCGCTAGGTCCTTCGGCTCCAAAAGATGTTCCATCCACTAGAGAATGAAGATATAGTCGGGTATTGTGACTAGTAGGCTGAGAAAATTGAAATTTTGTATTTTTGAGCGATTTTAGACGGATTAGATCCCAATATACGAAGAAAAATTTTTTTCCTCCAAATTTAGCCAAAATTCATATATAGGAGGTATTTTTCGCTGCTCTTTCGATTGCCGCTATGATTTTTGCAATCTCAAAATTTCTGAAAATTATTACTTTCCTATGGGCTCTACGGCCCTAAAACCTGCTCCATTCGATAGAGCGGAAAGAAATAGTCGCATATAGTGATTGGTGGGATTAGAAAATGGTCATTTTGGGTTTTCTAGCGATTTGAAATCGATTTGGCTCAAATAAACGAAGAAATCTAGAACATTTTTCAAAATTGCTCCTCTCCGCTAGGTCCTTCGGCTCCAAAAGATGTTCCGTCCACTAGAGAATGAAGATATAGTCGGGTATTGTGACTAGTAGGCTGAGAAAATTGAAATTTTGTATTTTTGAGCGATTTTAGACGGATTAGATCCCAATATACGAAGAAAAATTTTTTTCCTCCAAATTTAGCCAAAATTCATATATAGGGGTATTTTTCGCTGCTCTTTCGATTGCCGCTATGATTTTTGCAATATCTCAAAATTTCTGAAAATTATTACTTTCCTATGGGCTCTACGGCCCTAAAACCTGCTCTATTCGATAGAGCGGAAAGAAATAGTCGCATATAGTGATTGGTGGGATTAGAAAATGGTCATTTTGGGTTTTCTAGCGATTTGAAATCGATTTGGCTCAAATAAACGAAGAAATCTAGAACATTTTTCAAAATTGCTCCTCTCCGCTAGGTCATTCGACCCCAAAAGATGTTCCATCCACTAGAGCAGAAAAATATAGTCGGGTTTTGTGACTAGTAGGCTGAGAAAATTGAAATTTTGTATTTTTGAGCGATTTTAGACGGATTAGATCCCAATATACGAAGAAAAATTTTTTTCCTCCAAATTTAGTCAAAATTCATATGTAATGAAAAATTGAATGATAATAATCCTCTCAAAACGTGCCTTCGAGTAAAAATTATGCTAATCCAACATTGAATCTAGACATTAACTGTTCATTTTTCATGAACTGTAGTAAATACTAATTTTTGTTTGCTTTACGAATCTAGTGTAATAATTTTGTACATATTAGTTAAAATTCATGTACGTATAATGTATGAGTATGACGTGTGAGTGAGCAAAGTAAATATATAGCTTGGCGTTGTTAAATTATATAGTTAATATAAAAGTGTTGATAATACTAGAAATTATATTATTCTTGAATTATTTAAATGTAAAGTGTTTGTTTAATTCTTTTAATTTGTTTGTTTAAAAATCGTGCTGGATAAGTGTATGGCAAATTATTCTGCGTGAGGTTTAACAATTGTACTGTTGACTTCTGGACAACCAGTTGATTTATTGTATGAACTAACATTATATATGTAAGCTGCGATTCATATTATCATTAATATTATTATATTATTATGTACTATTATTGCGCTCAGTGTCAAGCTGTTACGCATGCTTTCTGCTAAACTAATTGTTTTCTGCATGTTATTGATTTGTGAAAAAAAAAACTTCTTAATGTAGTTGACAATAATAAATGACATTGTATTCAACTATATTTATCAAAATAACTATAGTTTATTTTGTCAATAATTTTTAACCGATGTATCATGATATAACAATAATAGAAGTAATTATTATTAATAGTTAAACAAAGTTCTGTCTCATGTTTTATTTAGGAAAATTGAATTATTTTTCACATTATTTTAATATTTGAACTGATTTAGCTTTACAAAATTCTTTAAACAACGACCTTAATCCAAAAAATTTTTTTATTAACAAATTATTAAATAATGTGTTACTATCATAAAAGAAAAAAAATGAATATAATGGAAATACAAGAAATAATTCAAAATACTTAAAGATTTCAAAGCCACTATTCTTATTATTATTATTACTACCTCCAAAAGATGAAATAATTCTCCGCTTAAAAACCCGAATTATCGCGTTGCCGTTATTTATCTGTTATTTAATCACTGCAAAATTTGGCGTGCAAAATGCAGTTTTATAAATAAATTGCATATAAGTGAAAATTCATCTATAGGTTAGGCTGCGTTTTTATTAATTATTTATATCTTCCGAAAAATCGATTCACCCAGAAACTTATGAGTGTAGTTTCCAATGCACTCGCAATAATATCCACAAAAAATTGGGCGTGCAAAACGCAAAAATTTAGTTTTGTTATAAATTTAGTACTGAGCGAAACCGAAAATGCCTTATTAAACTACCTTCCGAATCATGTATTTCATTGAAACGAATTGGAAATGTATGCTAGAGGTCCAATCTAGTAATATATCACAAATTTAGGCGTGCAAAACGCAAAATTTTCATTCAATACGAAATTTAAAATTAAGTATAGATTGGAAGCGAAAATGACTTATTAAAGTACTTTCCGAAACATGAATTTACGCAAAAGCGGTCATAAATTAGTTGTAGATGTTTTCCTGATTTAATCACTGCAAAGTTTGGCGTGCAAAATGCAGTTTTATAAATAAATTGCATATAAGTGGAAATTCATCTATAGGTTAGGCTGCTTTTTTATTAATTATTTATATCTTCCGAAACATCGATTCACCCAGAAACTTATGAGTGTTGTTTCCAATGCACTCGCAATAATATCCACAAAAAATTGGGCGTGCAAAATGCAAAAATTTAGTTTTGTTATAAATTTAGGTCTGAGCGGAACCGAAAACGCCTTATTAAAGTACCTTCCGAAACATTTATTTCGATGAAACAAATTGGAAATGGTTGTTAGAGGTCCAATTTAGTAATGTATCACAAATTTAGGCGTGCAAAACACAAAATTTTCAATTAATACGAAATTTAAAATTATGTATCGATTGGAAGCGAAAATGACTTATTAAAGTACTTTCCGAAACATGAATTTACGCAAAAGCGATCATAAATTAGTTGGGGAGATTTTCCTATTGATCCATTTCAAGTAAGCGACTTACATGTTTTAAGTAAATTTATATTCATTTTTCAGTTTCATGTTACTAGATTCCTTTTAGACATAGTTTTCATAAAGCATATAAAATTTGACTAAACCCTTTTTTCTATAACATAAAACTATTTATATCACAGCCTAAAACATATTTCTATAGATATCTCTTAGGAATAAATGTTAAAGAGTTAATAAGGCAATACAACTCTAGAAGTTTCTTTAATGATTGTATTTTCTGTTATATAGAGGAATTACGCCACTTTTTGATATTTCTGACGTTTAAATGCCTAAAATAATTCTTTGTAATTTAACCCAATCAGTAATTTTTTGCACAGGTGTTATTGCTTGCATAATTTAGCAGCATGTTGAAATTTTTTCTTCATTTCTACCATAATGAGCATTTCTGCTAAATAAGGATTAAATCTGTAGTAAACATGAACTGGTAGAAGATCGTTTGGCATTGTATGCACAGCTGTAAAATAATATTAATATACTTATTTAGACATATTTCATAATTGATTATTCTAAATAATTTTCGGTACAACAAGATTCTTGCTCACTTTGTGTTTATAACTTAGACGACAAATCCGAACAATCTCGTTGTCGATAATTATCCGTTCCCATGTTCGAAATTCAGGATTGGTCGATTCCGTTGGATCCAAACAGCTGTTCACTCCGTCTTACAAATGTACGCTCTGAAGTTGTCCAAATGATACAGTCAGAATACTGCGGGGCCAACGCTGCCCCTGCATCGCAAAAAGGAATGGTGTAATGAAATTTCTGTAACGTCATTTTAATCCGCTCCAGCACACTCGTGGTCATCGGTCTTCGCGCGGGCGATCAGCTCCACTCGCACAGAATTTCACCTGCGCGCTTCTTTGTTTCTCGCCCGCATTCGAGCCGTTCATTAAGAAGCAACGGCTCTTTCCCGCCTTTAATTCCGTGTCTCTTTCTCTCGCAATTTAGAGACCGAAGCTCGGATTAATTACCCTGAGAGAGGGAGAGAGGAGAAATCTCCTTATATTTTTTCCGCTTCGGCAGAATCACGAGACAACTCGGCTGTCTCGCGCTAATTGCGTCGCGCGGGAAATACAATCGCGATAATAATAATAAGCGCGGATTAGTTCGGCACGGATGTGTGGTATATAGAAATTCGCGTAATTATAGGAGCAAATGTGTAGGAATGACGCGCGCGCGCGCGAGAGAGAGAGAGAGAGAGAGAGAGAGAGAGAGAGAGAGAGAGAGAGAGAGAGAGAGAGAGAGAGAGAGAGAGAGAGCTGACGGTCGTTATCTATTATAAGATGCAAAATACTCGTTAGCGGAATAAACGCCGCGTACATGCGCTAAAGTCTATATTTTATAGATGTGATAGTGGTGAGATTTTTTTTTATGCGCACGGTTCTGTTTACGCTCAACAGTGAAACATGTTGATTTTAATGGAACTTCGAGAGAATCGTAATGTTCTTCTTTTCTTGAGGGCAAAGTACGCTTCAGTTGTCCGACTTGACTTCGCTTTTAAGTCTGAAGTATTTTTGGTCGTTACCCGCCGCCTCACGCTCGGATCATTTACACTTGGCACGTTTTTAGCTCATTACAAAGCTGACGCAGACAAAATAAGGATTACCACGGATTTGAGGATTATTACTCATGCTTATTAAAGTTTTATTACTTGTCAGATTAAACATGAACCTGACACTTTAATTATGAAATATTAAAAATGGATGTTATATCCGAGTGGTGAGTGTAATTTAACGAGCAGTGAGAATAACTAAATAATAAATTTTGTCGAAACGTTTTCAATTATTTTGAGGAAATGTTCCTTTCAAATTGAAACTAAGTAGAGTAGTGCATTACGATAGGAGTGCGCAAAGTAGATAATTCGCGCACGAGCGGAGTTTGTCGCCCGAGCAAAACGAGGGCGACAAAAAAGTGAGTGCGGGATCACCTACGCAGCGCATGAGTATCGTATATTATTTTTCCTATCGAGTTGTGCAATGTTCGAGCCTACACACGCACCTGCACGCGCAAACCACCACTCTTCCACACGCTTCTTTCAGCATGTGGAAAAGTGTCAGTTTGCACACATAAATGCGTATATAAACTCGAACTTTGCACACGATGATAGGAAAAGAAATTAACTTTATCTGCTTGATTATTCATTCGAACAGTAAAATATTTGCAAAATAATATTTTCAAGTATACTATATTCGTAAAAAAGTAAAGAATTATTTAGCTAATACTTTACAGTTTGACTATTCTGCTTTGAAATTCATTTTTCCGTAAAGATAACGGTAATATAACTACGAAACCAGATAACAAATTTTCTTTGTCTTCTTTTCCGATTCAATAATAAAATTGTATTTTATATCTACTACATTCCACCAACCAAAAACAAGGCAATTAAATTTCTTTTTGAAACCTGAAGCTTCAAAAAACAAAGCCCCTCAAAACGAGTCTCTTAACAGAATAAACATATTCCCAAATAACATCAATAATTTCAGGACGACCAATTTGTCAGCACCTAAAAGCTTTCAAACCTCGCAAGCGATGCATGCAACGTCTTAATCGGCCCACTCTCGCGTAAAAACATATATACTTCTCGAAACGGAGCGTTGACGCGTTTACGCTGCCAACAAAATGTGTTTGTGTTCGCCCTCCGATTTTCGAACGGCACGGTGGCGCGTGCGCGAGGTAGACGGATAATGGTTTCTCGTTTTGGGGGAGCGAGCTGATGGAGATATTGAGCTGTAGAGGTTTGTAAATGTATATACGGTAACGATTACTGCTTCGAGGTTTGAGAGTGCGCGGAGGGCAGGGAGAGGGAAATGGGGCGATGAGTCGGTTGATCGGAGGATTTGTATACTTAATGCGCGGGGGTCTTGAAATGCACGAGCGAGGATTGAATTGTTGTCGATTGCTAATGGGTGGGGTATTGTGTGCGCGGAGAACGTTCGATTTTAACGCGGTTTAACGCGATGAGTCAATTTTTTGAGCAATAATTGGGAAATTTAAGTTTAAGCAATGGCAATACTTTTGTGATTTCTTTAAACAAGAATATTTAGATAATAATTAATAGTAACTGTATTAAGATGGATATTAACATTGACAATAACTTCTTACAAACTTCCAATTTAACAATTGCAGCATTAACAATTATTTTGTTTACCTAGCGGGCCGAAAGTACCACTTTTGCTCCCGGCGCCCGATCGCGAAGGTTGTATTTTCGGCCTCGCTAGCCAAAAAAATCGTATACGGAACACGGGGATAAAGAGGGCCACCCCAGAACACATGTTTGCCACCCTCGCCTTCGGCTCGGGTGGCAATTTACATGTGCTCTGGACTGGCCAACTCTTTATCTCTCTAGTTGCGTAATATACTATTAACATTGTCAATGCGATAAACCCGAAAGTACCACTTTCGCTCCCGGCTTAAAAACGCGAATGTGGTATTTTCGGCCCGGGTATGGTGAAAAATAGTATACGCATCACGGGAGTAAAATTGGCCAGCCCACATCTCGTGTTTGCCACTCTCGCCTTTGGCTCGGGTAGCAATTTGCGCGAGCTATGGACTGTCCGAGTTTCTTCCTCTCTGGGTGCGTAATATACTATTAATAGTACATTGGGCAACTAGGGAGAAAAATTTACTTTTTCTAGTGAGTATGATGATTGAGCACGAGTGCTCAAAATCATCATCCGAGTCTGAAAAAATCAATTGCTTCCTTGTTACACATAGTATACTTTTAATTCCTCCTAGAGGAAGCATTGTAGGATGTTGATAGAAATATGGTTTGAGTGAAAATATACTATTTTTTAAAAATTTCCGTATGTGTGCGTGCGTGCGTGCGTGCGCGTGTGGGCCGTGCATACGTACGTGCGTGTGTGCGTGAATGCGTGCGTGTGTGTACGTGTGTGTGTACGTGTGTGTGTGTGTGTATGAATGATATGTGTGTGTGTGTGTGTGTGTATGAATGATATGTGTGTGTGTGTGTAACGCTCTAACTTTTTAAATTTTAAACCAATCATTTTCGGACAGCGCTTAACATTTTTCTTTTTTTTTCAAGATTTTTGGAAAATGATAATATTAAGTAGTTTTTAGTGAATTTTTTTTTATATTACTTTCTCAAAGAGAAAGCTTGGTAACGGTGAAATTTTTCGACCTCGAGATTTCGATGATTTTCGATATTTCTGAGCTCCCTGAATCGAAATATGCGTTTTCTAGAAAATGTCTGTGTGTATGTATGTGTGTGCGTGCATGCGGGCATGTGTGTGTGTGTGTGTGTGTGTGCGTGCGCGCGCGCGTGTGTGCGTGTGTGTGTGGGGGTGTCTGGGGGTCCAGAGTTTCGAACATTCACTATAAAATTGCAATCAACTATAAACGTTTTTCAGTTCGACACATGGTAATGCAGATTGTTCTTAATTTCGAAATTCTAAATTACGAAAATCATATTTTCGAATGTAACAGTTCACCTACTATCCAAAACATCGAATTTCATCATTACGATCTCAAAGCAAATATAATCTGTTTCTAATGATTTATTTCGAAATGTCTATATTGTACCCCTATTAAAATTCTATTTAATGAAATTCGATGTTTTCGACAGTAGGTGAAATGTTACATTCGTAAATATGATTTTCGTAATTTAGAATTTCGAAATTAAGTACAATCTGCATTATCATATGTCGAACTGAAAAACGTCTATAGTTGACTTCAATTTTATAGTGAATCGACGAAACTCTGGACTCCCCCGTATGTGTGTTATAAATTTGTCCGCAGCATAACTCGAACCTGGCCAGAGATACCAATTATCTTTAGCAGGTACATAAAGCTTGTTTTGAAGTTGTGCAAGTTCAATTATATAGTTGATCGAATAATGTTAAGTATTTAAAAAATACACTGAGAAAAATTATGAATTAAAAATTACTATAATATATAGGAACGTGGGGACAAATCTCAAATACCAAAATTTTTACTACATTTTATAGTAAAAATTGATATATACTGTAACGGAGTGGATACGGAGGTCAGTTGTAACGGGGTTCAGTTATGGAGAGGGTATTAATCCCTCTCAGGGGTTCGCGGGGTAATATACGGGCGTATTCTATGCCCGGGCATCTCACCGTTGTAGAATCACCTGTAGTCCGGCAGAAGCGCCTCGGCACAGGTAATTTATCAATTCTCTTTGAGAAACGATTCTGCTAAAGCAGTTTGCAGCGGCTTTCACTTTTTGAAAAACTATTTTTCATTTTTTTTTAATGATAGGATTGGGATATTTGAATCGGACAAATACCAGTTCAAAGAGTATAAAAATAGCTTTAGTCTCAAAAAGAAAATTTTACATTATCTATTACGATTCTTTTGTTTTTAACAAAAACGGGTTTTTTCAAAAGAGGTTATAACTCACAATTTAAATGGTAAAATGCTTTGAAAAAAATCATGATAATGCAGAATATAAATAGGTATAAGCTGCAAACATTCTAATCCATTCTGTCGACTAGTTTTTGAGTAAAAAATTGAAAACCGAAAAAAATGAGTTTTGTATGTCGCACGATAACTGGAGTAATATTGTCTTAATCGCTTTGAAATTGCTTTAAGGGGTAGCTTTTGAATAGCCTCCAGCTGAGTTCTTTGGACAAAATGATTGGTCGATAAATTTCAGAGATATTTGAGGTTAACATTTTTTTAACCTTTCTTTTCAAATCGTAATTTCTTGAGAACGGCTCGATGTATCAACTCCAAATTTATAGATAATTTCTTATGTGATATAAATAATATGTGTATGCATTCTCATAAAAATCATTCGATTACTTTTTGAGATATTGATATTTAAAATTTTGGTATTTCTAAATATTACTTTCTTTGTCACACAATCGCTGAGATGTAGAGTTTGTATATTATTTATTATATGAGTTATTGGGGTAAAAGAATTCGTCTCGGAATTCGTTTATGAATTTCAGAGATATTTGAGGTTAAAATTGTTTTAGCCCTCTTTTCATATCGTAATTTCATGTTGTAGATTTGCTTTTGTTTGAGGTTAATTTGTTTGAGGTTAATTGTACGAACCCCATTGACTTAGTTTCTCAATCAAATTTTCTGTTGTAAAATCACAGTTATCGAGTAACCATTCTTCATTTAATATGCAATTATCCTTATTTAAACTGTTGCTTAGTTCTATACTACTTTTCTACATGAGGTGATAAAACTTTAGACGAGCCAGGTCTTGAAGGAGATTCTTGTTGATCTTTACAGCTCTGCGGAGAGATGTGGCTCGGACATTCAATTTAGCTGCAATTTGCAGTGCAGCATTAACTGCATTGAAAGCTTTTTTGCAATTGTAATGCAGAATACAGTCTCCTTTTGATTTTTAGTTTCCTTTTGTCTGGTTGAACTTTCTTGCGAATAACTTTGTTGTGCTAAGCATTCTATTTTAACATCTCTTTAATATCTTCCGTAGTCTCATTTTATTTGTCTTATGTTGTGCCTTTATTTTTTTCTTCGCTGTCATTTTTCTTGAGTTTCATAAAATGAATAAACCCGGATTTTGCGATTTAATTCTTAAATACCTAAGGAAATTTTTTGGAAAATTCCAGTACTCTATGCATTGTTGCTAAATAGAATTTTTCGTGACTGTTACGATAAATGCTGTTGAAGGACGCGCGCCACGGTACACGTGTTACGACGTGCGCACGACACGATCACGAAAAATGGTATCAATGTTTAACAACAATACATAGACTGGTGAAATTTTCGTGTCGTGCGCACGTCGTTACACGTTACACAACTTCTGCATTTGAAAATACAGTTTTAAAATAGCGAAAAAAATTGTTTTAAAATTCGCTATTTGGTTCAATATCAATCTCTATTATTCCGCTATGGTTTATAATATTCCTAATACTCCAACATTTATTGTGCAAAAATTTCTGAAAGAAATATTTGATCTGAACAAAATTCTGTCGAGTTAATCAGAAAATTACATTAAATTTTTTTTTCTCAAAAAAAAAAAAAAAACACTTTATTGGGATTTTTAATGAAACTAATAAAGATGAAAATTTGATTTCTTCACAGAAAAATGCGCATTTCAATTCTTTACATGCCTGTACTTTGAAAAACGAGATTTGCTCAATTTTCAAATTCGGATGGTTGGATAATACTTTTTCTGCAAAATCGCGGTATGTCCCTTTTCGTTTCGAGGCCCTCAATTGAGATCAAATTTTATGTAATTCATTAAAAACTACCTATAATGAAGTATGTGAATTTAATCGACGACTTTCGGCGATATCGTACACAAGTATTTTGTACACGACAATAGTATACAGGTCTTTAAAATATAATAAAATTCTACACAAATAAAGTCTAAAATTGTGCACAGTTAAAATCTACATTAATATGATCTACACATGATGTAGATTTTAATCGTGTAAACTATCTCACTGTAGACTATATATGTGCACATTTTTTCTTAATATTATTTGTGTAGAGCTTAGCAGTGCTATAAAAGTCCTGTGTAAGGTCTTTGTGTAGAAAATAAATATGCTGAATATAACTAGTATCCAATCATCATCGGCCTCAAGCGCCCGAGCACCTGCTAACCTCGGCATAACAGTTGCTCTCCGCAAGCCCCCGCTATTTATGCTCTATACTAATAACTACCAAACGCACTATAGCTGATCAAATACAGTAATCATCACATGTACATACATTACTCGGAGCCCTTTAAGGCCATCAATTAAATGATTAATACTAGACTTAACAAGAATTTACATTTACAATATAACTCAGATATACCGTATAGAAATTGCTACTGTAATTATATTATGAATTACTATTCCTTTCTTTTAAATGATGGCCGAAAGTAGTGACTCATTTAAAAAATCGATGGGATTGGTTATTTGAAAAAAGCGCAAATATTTGAATTTTTTTAGGTTGAAAATAATTGTTTTTATTTTCCTTAAAAACGATGGCCGGATGTTGTGAATCATTTAAAGATTGATGTGATTGGTCTGTAACATTTGATTTTTTGCTTAAAAAATGTATCTAATTATCTTATCATTTAAACTGATTAAAACTAAATGATAGTGAAAAATAGCGCTCATAACCACAAAAACAAAATAGTATGCGCGAAGCGCCTTTGAATTTTTCTAGTTTCAGAGACAATGTAGGTATATTTAAATGATAAGTATATAAGGGTTCAGAGGTTTACATGCATAATATTTGGGTGGCAAAACTTTTGAGGCAATGTCATAACTCACATAGTGATAACTATATTCTGCAATGTCTACAATGTATTAACTACACAGAAGAAATTATATAAGGAAAAATTAAATATAAGAAAAGTAGGGTAATATAGGAGTAATGAGATATACCTACAATGTCCATCGCTCAAGTTCACGGATTCAAACGATGACATACTTATAGAGTCGCTCAAAATACGTGCCGAATATAACGAGCGGTCCCCTTTCTAACGAGAAAAATCTTACGTGCAATTTACAAATAATTATACATATATATGTACGGTGTATCAAATATATAAGTCAGCACATCTGACATGCCGGAATTTTGTCAGTTATGGCGACGCCTTCTTTTTCAAACAGTAATATTCAGCAGCTCTATGTTAAGACGATATTTTGTCTAAAAAAAATTCGAATTATATTAGGGAACATTACATTAAAATTTGTTACATATACCAGATAAATATGAACTTCATATCTAGCCTATGTACATTTAATCGCCGTGCAAACGAAAAATTATCAATTCCTATCTGTTTTTCCGCTCTTTTAAGAAAAATTTCGGGGGGGGGTCCAGAGTTTCGTCGATTCACTATAAAATTAAAGTCAACTATAGACGTTTTTCAGTTCGACATGTGATAATGCAGATTATACTTAATTTCGAAATTCTAAATTACGAAAATCATATTTACGAATGTAATACCTTCACCTTCTGTCCAAAACATCGAATTTCATTAATAGAATTTTAATAGGGGTACAATATAGACATTTCGAAATAAATCAGTAAAAACAGGTTATATTTGCTTTGAGATCGTGTTAATGAAATTCGATTTTTTGGACAGTAGGTGAACTGTTACATTCTAAAATATAATTTTCGAAATTAAGAACAATCTGCATTACCATATTTCGAACTGAAAAATATCTATAGTTGACTTCAATTTTATAGTGAATCGTCGAAACTCTGGAACCCCCCCCAAAAAAAAAAAAATTCAATGAGAAAATTTCAAAAAAAAATCAGTCAGAATTCCCAAATGATAAAAACATGGTATATGCACAATTATTTGCTACAGTCAAGGTCAACAATATATATTGAAATAAAGTGTGTGTCCAAGAACGCAATTTATTATCGTAGATTATTTAACGACTATTGTTATTTTAATTTAAAGAGTTTTAGTGCTATATGTTATCGTCAAACGGTACTTATAAATGGATTCCAACTAATTTACCATCTGAAGTAGTTTGTCTGCAGTAATAAGTACGTAACGTTGGACTCACAAATAATTATACTTTTATGTAAGTTAAATGAATCGTATAAATATTTTCAATAATAAAAAATTTATTAAACTATATTTGTCAATGTTGAGAGTTAATTACATTTTTTTAAACAATAGACAGTGACTAAAAAAGCGTATAATTTTTTATAGTATCTCCAACGACCAAAAAAAAAGAAAAGAAAACTACCAAAATGGTGAAATTTTATTTTTTGCCTAGCGGGCCGAAAGTACCACTTTCGCTCCCGGCGCCCGATCACGAAGGTTGTATTTTTGGCCTCGCTAGGCAAAAAAATAGTATACGCTCCATGGGAGTAAAATTGGCCAGCCCCCAGCTCGTGTAAACGAGCTGTGGACTGTCCAAGTTTTTTCCTCCCTTGGTGCGTAATATACTATTAATTGTATTTGCAGTCCTTTTGATTACCTCTCAGCAGCTGGGAACTAAAGCACTTTTACCAGCAGCGCTTGGTTATGCATCTAGTATTTCGGGCTTTGTGGAATTTAGCATGGATTATTATGAAAAAGTAAATAGTTTACCCAAAGGAAACGATGGGTCCTTGAACACCCTGCACAAACTGAATACTGAAGCAGTAGATAATCTGGCAGACATAATAGATATTTTGGACAATTTGCCGAGCATGTTACACCACATAGATGTGAGACTTGATTTAGAACGTCACATTAGCAGCATTAGCGACACTTTCGAAAATATCGTGAAAAAATTGGATAACATCAAAAGGAATAAGTCAGACGACATAACTGAACTGAGAGCAACCGCAAAACAATATGATAAAATAATTGATAACGATTTGGAGGCAATACAGCGATTGTTATTACAAGACGACATTGTGAATTTCTTAGGACAAAGTTACACGACAGACATAGAGGTATATAAAAAATGATCGACCAAATTTCATCACTTAAAATTTAAAATAGTCAATATATATGATGTTTGTTACCACTCTGAATCTAAGAACGTAACTGCTACCAATTCATTGGCATATATGGCTTCCTTAAGCTTAATTCAGTGATTCGATATATTTATTTTTATTCTTGACACCACTATAATGCCCATTTTATTAACCCAAAAAGCGGAACAAAAGTAGCATTTTATTCTCTCTTACACTTTATATTCCCCCAAAACAGGAATATAATAGTATATTACGTCTGTTTGAGTAAGCCATAATTATATGTGAGTAAACATGCTGAGGGTGTTAAAATAAATTTAATTCACACACAGAAGTAAATTGAAAGTAGAAATTATATTCACAAAAGTCACTTCTTAAATAAATTACAAATTTGATTCATAAATACATTTCAACGTCGACTAATAAATTCAAAATCTGTTCAATAATTAACATAAATTACAAAGGGAGTTTAAATTACATTTATTTGAATAAGTTGTAGGTGAGTAGTGTGTCAGCAATTCCAAAATATGAGTGCTGTCAATAATGGAGTAGTAGTCTCTCACTAGAGACAACTAACCTGTGATATTTGAGTATGCCTTCGAGTGTAATGAGATTGTCCGTTGAGAGTTCCTTGAGTTTTTTCTTAAATTCCCTCCTGGGCTCACGCACAATGAAGCTGTCAAAAATGAGGAATGGCAAACAATTGTAATTGAATTGCTGCCTTGAGTTTTGCTAATTCACACATGTTCACTGTTACACTTGCCGCCGGTGCCAACACGTGGTTGGCAACATAACCTCTAGTATGGTGAGAGTTTTTACCTTGCAATAGAGTCGATTTTACTAATCGTCGTTGCACCTTGAGTATTGCATGAGTGAGGAGTGATGTGAGTTTTCAGTGAGAGATTGAGTAGAGCCTGTTTGAGTTGATCCAGTGTTGTGTTGAGCCAGTGAAAAACTTGAGAACAAGCGATGAGATTTTGCAGGTGCGCAGCGGAGAGATGCTCCTCGTGGCACGGCTGATGAAAAAGAGAGCGAGGCCTTGATCCACTTCCTTCTTCTTGGTCTTGACGATTCACTTCGCGAATCAAACTAATTCCTCTCACATTTACATGTGAGAGCGCGAGAGAGACCGAAATAGCGCGAATATACCTTGTTAATCAGTGTAGCGTCCCGGCTGTTCCGCCGGGAGGCCGCGAGGTGCTGCCGCGCCGTGGCAGCACCGTGAGTCGTGCCGAGCTGAGTGTAACCGCGGGAATTCAAATTATTGAATTCCCAAACATTCCGCCCGCCATCAACCGCCAGGTTGATTTAATTTCCGATTGGCACTGGCAAGATGGCGAGTTTTGCAATTGAGCGGGTGAGTTGAGTGGTGGCCGTCTTTATTGTTACAACTCTGGTGAGATTGTCAGTTCCAGGATGAAGTTGAGTGACTCTTGCGAATGGCCATTTGCTTGGTGGTGAGTGTTCATCCGTGAGTAGTACCATGGAACCCACTTTTATCTCATGAGAGGGATGATGCCATTTTGAAATTGATTGAAGCCGTTGAAGGTATTGAGTTGACCAATGCTTCCAAAATTGCTGAGTGATCCGTTGAATGAGTTGCCATTTGGAAAGCCTTGATTTCTTGAGGGTGAGTAAGCTTGGTTCAGGCACTGAGTTCAATGCCTTGCCGATGAGAAAGTGTCCGGGTGTGAGTGCATTTATGTCTTCTGGGTCTTCACTGAGTGGTTCTAGCGGCCGTGAGTTGAGTAATGCTTCTATTTGAGTGAGCAAGGTCGCTGAAGCTTCAAAGGTGAGTTGAGTGTCCCCAATGGTCCGTCGCAGGTGAAATTTGACTGATTTCACTACTGCTTCCCACTTGCCTCCCATGTGAGGTGCAGCAGGTGGGTTGAATATCCATTGGGTTCCCTCGTTGGCTAGTGAGTTGTACAAGATTGAGTTTTCATGTTGGTGTTGAGAGAATAGAGTCTTCAGTTCCCTTGCTGCTCCGATGAAGTTCGTTCCACAGTCTGAGTATAGTTTGGAGGGTATCCCCCTCCTTGAGGTGAACCGTCTATATGCCGCTAAGAAACCGTCCGTTGAGTAGTCACTGACCAGTTCTAGGTGAACAGCTGACGTTGAGAAGCACACAAAGATACAAATCCAGCATTTGTATGTTTTGGATCCACGTCCTTTCCATGAGTTAATAGTGATTGGCCCGGCGTAATCGATCCCAGTGTGAGTGAAAGGTGGTGATGGGGTGACCCTGGCCACGGGTAATTGCCCCATGAGTTGCTGAGCCCGTTGAGCCCGATACCTTGCACAAGTCACACACTTTAAAATATGTGACTTGACCGGTGCTCTGCCTCCGATTATCCAAAATTCCTGCCGAGTGTGTGCCAGAGTGAGTTGAGCGCCACCGTGCAGAGTTGAGAGATGAGCGTTCCGAATGATCAGTGTGGTGAGTTGACTGCTCCGTGGTATAATTGCTGGGTGTTTTGAGTGATGATCGAGTTGAGTTTTTTGAAGTCGCCCTCCTACTCGAACAATTCCTGTTGAGTCTATGTAGGCAGTCAATCGGTTGAAGACATGGTGTCTTGGGACTTGAGAATTTTCCAGCATAGCAATTTCTGAGTGTAAATGAACCTGCTGAATTTTCTTGACCCAAAAGAGTTTTGCCTTGATGAGTAAATCCGTAGTGAGTTTCGATTCATGGTGAGTTTTTCCTTTAGCCTTAAATCGATCACATGCGAGCATTACCCATCCAGTTATTCTTATGAGTTGAGTGAGTGATGAGTAATGATCGATGATGTCCCACATTTTGCTTGAGTTTGACTTGGCTGCGGTGACCTTAGCCCTCATTTCTGGAAGGTTGGTTTCTTGGATAAAGGTTGCTTGAGAAGGCCAAGCTGATTCTTCCTGGCAGAGCCAACTTGGTCCATGCCACCACAAGTGATGCTCTCTGAGTTGTGAAGTGAGTAATCCGCGCGAGGCACAATCCGCTGGATTGTCTGCTCCAGGCACATGTCTCCATTGTGCTGTTGGAATGAGTTCTTGAATTAAGGCAACTCTATTTCCAACAAAGTCCTTCCATTTTGAGGGGTGTGAGCGTATCCATGTGAGTGCTACCTTTGCGTCTGTCCATAAATGTATGTGTGAGATTGGCAATCGTGAGTAGTCCAAAACATGTTTTGCCAGCTTAGTGAGTAGTACTGCCGCTCCCAATTCCAATCGTGGGATTGACAGTCGTTTGAATGGTGCCACCTTTGTTTTGGAGATTAGAAATGATGATGTTGAGTGAGAGTTTGGTGTTGTAGATTTAATGTATAGAACTGCAGCCATTGCTTGTTGTGAAGCATCCGAGAAGCCATGAAGTTCTACAATTGAGTTTTCCTGAATTCCTAACCACCTGAGTAGGGCGATTGTCTTCAGGCGAGTGAGATCTTCTCGGATGTGCAGCCATTTCTTCACGATTGAGTTTGGCAAAGCTTCATCCCAAGAAAGCTTGTGTAGCCACAGTTCTTGTAGGAGGATTTTTGATGTGATTATGACCAGTGAGATTATTCCAATGGGATCGTATAGTTGAGATACTTCTGACAGTATAATCCGTTTTGTTATCATTTCCTGAAGAGGTGGCAGAGTTGTTCTGAATGTGAGTTTGTCCGAGTTTGGGAGCCAGTTCATCCCGAGTATATTTGTCACGCAATCATCTAAAAGCACAGCTTCTTCAGCTGTTGGCTCTTTGAGAAATTCCTTGAGGAAGCCGGATGAGTTTGAGTTCCATTTTGCTAATGGAAAGCCGCCCGCCTTGCATAGTGCGGTTAACTGCTTGGCCTTGTCAATGAGAAGATCCTTTGATGCAGCTCCACCGAAGATGTCATCCACATACCTTCCGAATAGGAGCGATTCAATGGCAAGTGGATAGTTGTCTCCTTCATCCTTTACCAGCTGAAGAAGTGTCCGAATTGCTAAATAAGGAGCTGCTCGTGTTCCATAGGTGACTGTAGTCAAATGGAAGTGAGTGAGTTGACCCGTTTCATCTACCCACAAAATGCGTTGCAGATTCCAATCTTGAGGGTGAAGCTTGATCTGACGATACATTTTTGTAATGTCAGTTGAGAAGACAAATGGGTGAGTTCGAATCCAGATAAGAACATCCACAATGTTGGGTGAGAGATTAGGTCCAGTATGCATGATGTCGTTGAGTGAGTTTCCATTTGTTGTGAGTGCTGAACCGTTGAATACTGCTCTGAGTTTTGTCGTTAAACTATCTTCTCGTAATACTCCATGGTGAGGAAGATAGTAAGATGGTTTGGCGGAGATTTCCTGTTGAGGGATCTGCACCATGTGGCCCAATTTGCAGTATTCATCCATGAAAGCGTAGTACCTTTCCTTGTAGATGCTTTCTTGATTGCATTTTGTGAGTATTCTCCTGAGGCACGCTTGAGCTTTTCCAAATGAGTTTCCAAGTACGTCTGCAGATTTTGTGAGAGGTAATCTGACTTGGTAACGTCCATGAGTATCTCTCGTGTGAGTGTCAACAAAGTGTTATTCACACAATGCTTCTTCCTTGTTGAGTTTGACTGCAGACGCTGGCGGTGGTTCTTCTTGAACCCAAAAGCGTGTGAGTAGTTCCTGCAAATCTTCAGTGTTGAGTGAGGGCGTTGTATGATGGATTACCTTGGATTGCACAGCTGAGTTTGATGGACCTATTAGCAGCCAACCGAAAATTGACAATTGTGCGACAGGTTCAATCGCACTCCTCTTTATTAGGTTCGGTTTGATGATTTGGCCGTAATAGTCCGCTCCGATAAGTACATCTACTGGTTGAGGTTTCCAGAATGTCGGATCAGCCAAGTTGAGGTTCTCTGTATGTTGCCACTGACGTTGCTCACATTCTTCTGATGGTAATAGTGTTGAGACTTGGCGTATAATATGAGCTGTGATCCGAAACGTGAGATTTTTGTAGATGGTGCGTAAGGTGAGTTGAGCCTTTCCGAGAGTTTTTGTTGATTGCGTGCCGCCAACTCCAAGGATTGGTATAGTTGAGTGTTGCCGCTTAATGTTGAGTAAATCCACAGAATCCTTGGAGATGAATGAGAGTTCCGAGCCTGAGTCAATGAGTATTCTTAATTTATGAGATGTCACCGGTGAGTCGTACCATGCCAATGCAGTTGCAAGTAAAGTGAGTTGAGGAGTTGAGTAATCATGTTGAGTTTGACCGTGATGTAAGATGATTGCGCCGTTGTCCTAATTTTGAGTTGATCCGGATGCTGAGTTGGTTTGAGTTTTCCTTTCAGGGTCTCTTGGCCCATGAATCATGATGTGATGATTTCCATTGCAATGCCTGCACTTATATTGTGACTTGCAGTTCTTGGCTGAGTGCAGACCGAGGCAATTATAGCACAGCGGCTTCTCCATTACAAATTTTCTCCGTTGTTGTTCAGTCAGCAGTTTGAACTTTTGACAAGCCACAATAAAATGCGAGTCACCACAATACGTGCATGGATGTTGAGCAATCCGAGGTGAGTGTGTCACCTTATGTGAGTCTTGCCGTGGTTGAGTTGGACTAGTGACGTGAAGACTCCTTGATGTCTTTGAGGTTTGAGTGTTAGCCGGCTTTTGAGTGGATGTTGGTGAGTCTGCTGCGATTTCCAACGCACGCACCCGCGCGATCAGGAAGGACTCAAATTCCTCAAATGTTGGCAGCTCAGTGTTGGAAATTCGGGAAGTCTCCCATGCTTCTCGAGTTGACCTGTCAATTAGCCTTGACAGGCGATGAGCAAATATGCAGTCTCCTAGCTGCTCTTGCGGTACCAACATGTTGAGTGATTTCCGAATTTTTGAGATCTCCGAGATCAATGTGTTGAGTGTGGCCGGGTTTTTTGATGTAACAGCAGTCAATTCAGATAAATGATCAAGCTGATCATTTAATAGCACCCGTTTATTTTCAAACCTTGTCACTAATGTAGTCCATGCAGGTGTTAGAGACTCATCGCTGAGTGAAAATCCTTGTATGAGTGTGAGTGGTGTTCCGCTGAGAGAGCTGTACAGGTAGTGTAGCTTCTCATAATTTTTGAGTCCAGGCCGATTCAGAATTAATCCAGAGAACATTTCCTTATATGAGGGCCACTCAGTATATGCTCCGCTGAATGTGGGCAGCTTTATTTCTGGCAGCTTGCTTAAATGAGTGTGTTGAGTTTCTCCGTTGAGTGACACGATGCTTGGACTTCCAGTCTTCCTCCAAATTGCTAACCTCGAACACAATTGTATGGTACGATTCATGGATCGACTTGTGAAAGTCTGCCTTGAAGTAGTCGTTGTCTGCGAAGGCTGCTGGACAACTTGTCTCTATGAACGCATGATCCTTTTTGTATAAAGCGTAGAGCTCCTCAGCATCCTGCTTGCAAGCCGTTATCACTGGAAGAGTGGCAGTTTCCTTCCTAATCCTGATGTAAGCAATGATCCGTTCCAGTGAGTCAAGCCGCAGGTACTGGGAGTTCACTTTGCAGAGAAAAGAAGCCGGAATTGACCCTGGAGATTTTGAGCGAGTCCTTATGTGAGTGTCAACCACAGTGAGTCCAGGCATGGTGAGTGCGCGGCTGCCAGTCCGCTTCACTGCCCCCTTCGTTGCAGCTGAGGTGGCTGGAGTCGCATCATCCTCCTTCTCCTTCTCGATGACATCCTCCCTTTCAGCAGCGACAGCGCCTGCTTGCTCCAACTCCTTGAGGTCATCCTGGTTTGAGTGTGCCATGATGATAATCTGTGATAAATTTCCATAATGAGTGTTTATTCACTGGCTCGAGTCACACCACAGCATGTAAATCCGGCTCGAAGGACCAAATTGTTTGAGTAAGCCATAATTATATGGGAGTAAACATGCTGTGGGTGTTAAAATAAATTTAATTCACACACAGAAGTAAATTGAAAGTAGAAATTATATTCACAAAAGTCACTTCTTAAATAAATTACAAATTTGGTTCATAAATACATTTCAACGTCGACTAATAAATTCAAAATCTGTTCAATAATTAACATAAATTACAAAGGGAGTTTAAATTATATTTATTTGAATAAGTTGTAGGTGAGTAGTGTGTCAGCAATTCCAAAATATGAGTGCTGTCAATAATGGAGTAGTAGTCTCTCACTAGAGACAACTAACCTGTGATATTTGAGTATGTCTTGGAGTGTAATGAGATTGTCCGTTGAGAGTTCCTTGAGTTTTTCCTTAAATTCCCTCCTGGGCTCACGCACAATGAAGCTGTCAAAAATGAGGAATGGCAAACAATTGTAATTGAATTGCTGCCTTGAGTTTTGCTAATTCACACATGTTCACTGTTATACTTGCCGCCGGTGCCAACATGTGGTTGGCAACATAACCTCTAGTATGGTGAGAGTTTTTACCTTGCAATAGAGTCGATTTTACTAATCGTCGTTGCACCTTGAGTATTGCGTGAGTGAGGAGTGATGTGAGTTTTCAGTGAGAGATTGAGTAGAGCCTGTTTGAGTTGATCCAGTGTTGAGTTGAGCCAGTGAAAAACTTGAGAACAACCGATGAGATTTTGCAGGTGCGCAGCGGAGAGATGCTCCTCGTGGCACGGCTGATGAAAAAAAGAGCGAGGCCTTGATACACTTCCTTCTTCTTGGTCTTGACGATTCACTTCGCGAATCAAGCTAATTCCTCTCACATTTACATGTGAGAGCGCGAGAGAGACCGAAATAGCGCGAATATACCTTGTTAATCAGTGTAGCGTTCCGCCGGGAGGCCGCGAGGTGCTGCCGCGCCGTGGCAGCGCCGTGAGTCGTACCGAGCTGAGTGTAACCGCGGGAATTCAAATTATTGAATTCCCAAACAACGTCCCTGTCTTATTCCCGCGATAACACACACGGCCTGGTCAGAAACCGTGCGGAAAGCGTAGGATACTCTAAGGGCGCTGAGCCGATTGACTGCTGCGATCCTCCGTCGACATTCCTTGATCTTGAGGGCTTCACCCAAGATGACTATTCCATACGTGAGTATGGAGATCACTACTGACGCTAGGAGTTTCCTCCGGGGTTGTCGAGATCCACCGATGATTGGCGTGAGCCTCACTAATGATGTGGCCACTTTTTCTGTTTTGACAGCAGCATGCTCTACGTGGGGCTTGAAGCTGAGTCTTGCGTCCAGCATCACTCCCAGATACCTAATGCAAGGCTCAGACATGATGGTGCACTGCCCCACATCGAGGGTGATGTTCTCCACTTGCTTCCTGCTCGTGAAGAGCACAGCCTCTGTTTTATGGTCAACCAGTTTGAGGCCGACTGACCCCATCCACTGTTGCACAACTTCGTAACATTCTCCAAAAATACACTGAATCTCCTCCAGGGTCTTCCCAGTGATGACTAGCCCCGCGTCGTCCGTGAAGGCCACTATCTCGGCTCCTGGTGGCAGCTTGATATTGAGCATATCATCGTACATGATGTTCCACAGGGAAGGCCCTAACACCGAGCCTTATGGGACTCCGCCAGTGATTTGGTAGTGTTTCGCACCTTCTTCTGTATCGTAAAGTATTTCTTACTCCCACGCTTCGACCGCACTCCAGAGATTGCCTCCTTCCCTTTACCAACGACTTGGTTGATGGCGTCTAGGGTTGATCTTCCCTTCCTGAAGCCATACTGATTGTCCGCTAGAAGGTGTCCAATAGGGGCCTCAATCCGGTTAAAAATAAATCATTCCAAGATTTTTTCCGGTGTATCCAGCATGCACAATGAGCGATAGGATGAAGGGTCATCCGGCGGCTTGTTGTTCTTGGGCAAAAGCACGAGTCTTTGCCATTTTCATCGCTTTAGGAAAATTCCCTCTGCAAGGCAGGTATTGTATATATCCAGGAACATATCGGGAGCTGCCTTTATTGCCGTCTTCAGCGCCACATTGGAGATTTTGTCCATCCCCGGTGCCTTGTTGTTCCCGACTCTATTATTCGCTCGAAGTAGCTCCTCTCGGCTGATCGGAGGGATGTCTTCGTCTTGTTGCTCCACCTGATAGGTGAAGGGCTCCTGTTTTGGAAACAGTGTGCTCACGATCTTTCCGAGTTGCTCAGAGCATGTGGATTGCTGTCGTGATTGGCTATTGAAACGAGTCATGACGACCTTGTACGGTTTTCTCCACGGATCTTCATCAACTACCTCTAGTAACTCGGTCCAACATTGCCTTTTATTACGCTTGATAGCTTTGGTAAGCTTGGACCATGCCAACTTGAACGTTTCCTCCAATTCAGGGAAGGTAGGTTTAGGAAAATTCCCTCTGCAAGGCAGGTATTGTATATATCCAGGAACATATCGGGAGCTGCCTTTATTGCCGTCTTCAGCGCCACATTGGAGATTTTGTCCATCCCCGGTGCCTTGTTGTTCCCGACTCTATTATTCGCTCGAAGTAGCTCCTCTCGGCTGATCGGAGGGATGTCTTCGTCTTCCCTTTAGTCCGCTGTGGTAGCCTCCTGGTCTTGTGGCACTCCGCACGGAGCTGCGCGATTTTGTCGCTCCACCAGTGGACAGACGTGTGCGGGTTTCCTTTTTCCTTTTCTTGGCATGGCGGCATCACAAGTATTTGCCACCTTCTGCATGACGTCTTTAACTTTCTCCTCAGCTGTTATCCCCTCAGTGCAGCTCCCCTCTATGCTGGCACGCATGACACCTGTATCGAAAGCGCTCGCCTTCCAGACGGTGAACTTCTTCTGTGATTGTGAGTGTCGATTCTTGGGCCTTTGCTACCGTCGGACTCTCCATGATGATCGCTCTGTGTGTAGATTTCAGATACCTCCCAGCAGTTATTTCCTTTGGCCAGGCCACTGCTGACAAACCTGAGGTCGATCATCGAGCTGGCTTCTCCCCGGACGAACGTTGGTTTCTTTCCGTAGTTAAGCAGCGTGAGGTCGAGCAAGGAGAACGCTTCCAAGAGTGCCTGCCATCTCTTCTTCATCTCCTTACTGCCCCATTCCACTGCCCAGACGTTAAAATCACCAGTGATGGCCACTGGGCTGCGGGTTTTTGCGTCATCGACGAGTCGATTCAGCACCCTCTCAAAGTCTTCCTGCGACATATTCGGTAACATGTAACAGCTGTAGAAATGCATTCCGCTTATCTTCATTCTCACGAAGGTATCCTCAGGGTCTTCCATGACCTCCTGGAAGGGATATTTGGCACAGGCCCAGAAGGCTGCTGAGCCTGTCGCATCAGTCTTCCAGGTAAATCCATCCAAGTTCCTGTATTGGTCAGCAATAATGACCACGTCTACTTATTCCTCGCGCACCGTCTGAGTCAGCAGATCCTGTGCTGCTTCGCAGTGGTTGAGATTGATCTGCAGAATCTTCAGCGCCATTTGGTACGCCTTCTCGTACACTGGACATCCTCTGCTCCCAGGTACGTGGCTTGTCTTCTTGCTTACATGGTCCTTACAGAGAACACAGGATGGTTGTCCCGTACAACTTCTGGCTTTGTGGCCCTCTGTGCCGCATTTAATGCAGCAGTCGCACGGCGCTTTTTACTCCGGCTTCTCCTTTCTGCTCTTAATCTTCCTCTTCTTTCGACCCTCAGGCTGAAGAGGCGAGATCTCCTTTCTCTTACTAGGTGTATCACTCACATCATCAACTTGCTCTTTCACCTTTGGAACGCTTGTACCCTTCGCAAACGACGGCGGAGTTTGCAGCTCGGCCATCTTCATGGGTGGGTTGGTTATCTCTAAGAGTTCACTATCTAGTTTCTTCAAGCGGCTGTACGTCGTTTTGAGGACATTTGCCATTCTCTTAATCTGTCCATGCACATTCATCTTGGCGTTATGTACTTAATCAAGGACTCAATTTGATGTTCGAGTGAAGTGAACTCCTTGTTCCACTGTTTGGTGTACCGTTCATTTGGCGAAACGAATACCACTGAGATCTGCTCTCCTTCTTCATCCACCTTAATGTCTTGTGTTTTAATAGACAACTATTAATATTATATTTGGCGTGAATTTGTCTTCTTTTTTCTTCACTTGGTGCTTTAAACACTGTGGAGGTCAAGTTGTCCAGCTCCAAGAGTTTATCTTCTGTATAGTGTACGTGGCTCCCTCCAAAATCCGTGGAACCTGCACCGACCACCGGGGCTTTCACCCGATCGGAATCGGTGGTGGGATTAAGCCCTCTACTGAGGACACCCACTTGGGGTAATGCGTATCTTTCATTCACTACATTCATGGTTGATTTACTGTTCGAGGTGCCTTTACCTAGCTAGTTTTGGTCCGTCCCGGGTATTTTGTTTCTCCGGTGCCCTTCATATCTGACGAGCTTTCCCCTATCCGCCACCAGGCGCCTGATGCGAGACTAGCAAGTCGACACGGGTAGGTGTGTGTGTGTTTGTGTGTGTATACACACACACACACACACGCACACACACACATTTATTTATTTATTACAATAAGTGTATTAAAAATGAAAACTTATAATCAGTCTTCGCAAACATTCAAATTTAAGTATGCCTTATAAAATTCAGTTACAACAAATGACATGCATTATTTGATTTAACGAATATTTTTCTAGCTAAGCCTCATGAACAGGTGAAAATAAATTGGGAGGGTGTTAAAGAAATTGATCTAACTGAACAAATAGTACCCGATGGCCAAGTTCTTGTGGGACTAGGTTTCGAGCAACCTCAGCATACTTACCTAGTACATTTAGTCATACGCGCAAAACCTGTGGATATAAAACTTGGCAAAATTGAAAACGAAATAAAAACATATATTCCCAAATTAGGAAAGTAAGTATAGAAATTAAAAAATTAAATATTTTAAATGAATTGAAATAATTATAATTAGCTACTTTACATTCTTTTTGCCTATTAGACGAGAGCTTATTTTGACAGATTGTGATATTCTTGATAATTCGGTAAGAGGAAGTGTTGTGAATTCAAAAAATGACCAATTTCTTAAATTTAGTTTAACGAGCTTAGAAAAGGATGGTGGACAAAGTACCATTCCTTTTATAGATACACAAGAAGTTCCATCGAATCGCCCCACACCATTAAGTGGAGCTGGCCTTATTCATAGAGGACAGCCAAATTATGGAGACTTTCTCGCACTAAAATTATTTACTTTCAACCTCGTACCATATATTAACGATGGTATTGACTTAAAAGAATCATATGAAATAATAAGTCCGTGTTCTTAAATAATCTACACAATTATGAATTTATTTTAACAGCAAAAATGTTATGAGCTAATGAAATAAATTTTGATCGCAAATGTTTTGTACATTATATATTTAATCGTTTACAATAATTCAATTAATTTTATCATATGCGAATCATTAAAACTCAGCAAGTGATAAAAAATCAACTTTTCCGAAAATTAAAAAAATTTCAAATAATTTGTTTGTAGAAATAAAATAACGATTGTAAAATAGACTTATTCCGAATACCTTTCTGTACGCAAATTTCCTTGATAATCGTTCCTCTATCATGTAAAAGTAAATTGTAACATTAAAATTTAATTTAATATAAATCACATTCAATAAATTACATTTAAAATTACATAGCTCATATCCCCAGAAAAAGATAATTATTACAAATGCCATACTTCATTTTTAGGGAACAGAAATCCATTCTGAATACTCTGTCAAAGGTTTAGAAGATTGAGATATGCAACAGTAATACTACAAGTATGCAGTATTACTACAAGTATGTAAGAGATATTACAATACTAGTGTCATAAGTGGCCCATTATGGCACGACATGAAATTAGCGTCCGAGCGCAGCGAGGGCGATGAGCACGGTGCTATAATGGACTACACGGAGAGAAGTCCGAGCGTCTGCGTGTAAATCGTTCACGCTCAGCGCGAACGCTACGGCATCGAGCACTCCCTGGTGCATGACCGTGCGCGCACGCATATTTGATGTGAATAAGGTAGTGGACCCAGTTGTCAATAATATAACGAGAGAGTCTATTTATATTACCATTCAAAATGAAATTTTATCGGAAAAGCATTTTTTTTTATTTTAGCTTAATACAGTTATATATTATCCGAATAAAATAATCGAAATGCATCTTCGCATTGACATGTATTAAAACCGCTGCCAATTCATTAGCACTTAGCTTCCTCAAAATTGATTTGTTGTGCTATTACATAAATTATTCCCTGAAAAGTATAATGAGAAGTCAACAATTCTGAGTTAAACAGATAGAGGTAAAAAAACACTATTTTTTACAAAACAAGTCGATATTATTTCCACACCACCTTGCGGTAAATATCATGGTGCTTTTTTTTTACACAGCAAAATAAGTTTCTATTTTTAAGTTAATTAATTTTAGTCAAGGAAAATTTTATATTGCCTTTTCATCAATCTGAGATATTTATATATAGATTTCATTTCATAAGCCGATTCTATTTAGTTCAATTTTTACTACTATAAGATCAAATCAAATGTGGTTTTAAATCAACAATACTTATGTTTCTCAGTAAATCTATAATCTGTATTTCAATAAATTTTATTAGTATGAATTTAGTGAAGCTAATGCCTGTAGATCTTTTATATGTGAGTAAATGCAGCTAATGTGTATTGCAGGCAAAAGTTTTTCGCAAGTGTCCTTTTTAGTTAAAGGCCCGAATAAAAAAATTGTCAAAAAATGCGAAAAACAATAAGTCAATGTCTTATTGTAGTCAAAGAAATTTATCAAAGGTGTTTCGTCCAGGCCAATAGATTGGATTCATCAATGATGATGATCATTTACTCTCATATAAAAGATCGACAGGCATTAACTTCACTAAATTCATACTTGATGCGGTGTTTGTATGAAAAATACACCGATAGATGGAGCCCCCTTTTCCACTTGGGAAAAAGCATTTACTCACATATAAAAGATCTACAGGCATTAGCTTCACTAAATTCATACTTGATGCGGTGTTTGTGTGAAAAATACACCGATAGATGGAACCCCCTTTTCCACTTGGGAAAAAGGTGGCTGTGTCTATAAACCTTTGGCCGCTACCAACCCTCGGTAGGTGTCTGAGATTATAGATAATGTTTAACATTTAATTTAATAAGATTGAAAATCGGTGCTTAGAAACAAGGTTGACTTCATTTTTAAGTCGCTTGGAGCAACGAGAAAATGATTTTTTTTCTAAATGAGACCAAACCTATTTGATAGTTTCAACTTTTATCTTTCAAGCCCTGTTTTTGTTATTTTCAGAAAATCTTTATAAATAATATAATTAAAAAATGAAAATGGTATTAAAATGGGGCATGACGTGGCACCCTAGCGGGGCACGCGTGGCACACTCGGGCGTATCAGTGCGCTGCGGCGGCCGCCGAGCGAAGTGATGTAACCTACAAACCAAAAACGGAGCAAGATGGGTTAACAACTACGCAGTGCAATAATTTAGTTTTAAGTAGTTTTTAGTTTCAATTATTACATTAATAAGTAAATGACGATTATTTCGACTGCGTATTAAGTAATATTTAGAGTAGAAAAAAGCCACTTGAAGACTTAAACACAAATCAGCTTGATTTATCCATTGTTAATAATAATTCAGCTTCCGTAAATAATGAAAATTACTTTAGAGAAGTAATACCTGAAGAATCAATTGTAGATACTCAAACTGCCTTTTTCAATGGTCAGGTAGTTCAAATGTGCTACATAGATGAAAATGATGCGAAATCTTTAAATTTAAACTTATTGTAATAATAATGATAATTTGTTAATCAAACAAAAGTATTATGTTGTGATCATATTTTATAAGAAGGAATTTATAATATAAAATCATTTATTAAAATGTAATAATTTATTTTAAAATAAAAATTGTTATGTTCCTTAATGAAAATAAAATTTAAATTTTCAATAGACTGATTAATTATTTGATTTTTGAAAATTTTATTATGGCATAATTATTAAAGTATTAATTACTGGAAAAAAGAATCGAAAAATACCTATAGTAAAATATTAAATTTGACCGTGTCATGCGTGCCCCGTCGGGTGCCACAATCCACCCTCCGGTGGGGCACGTAGAGCATTTTTTTCAGAATTTCTTTTCTGTATTTTATCAATAATTAAAATAAAATGAAAAAAAAGTTAATAGTTTATTTTATTTTATTTTTTTCTAATCTAATTATTCCGTTTTTGTACATTTTGAAATAATACACGGTTTAGTTGTTATTTTTAATCAAAGATAGGGTGTCACACGTGCCCCGCCCTCCCCTACTTGGCGGGAGAGAGGGGAGGGGGAAGGGGAAGAGAGGGTGAGAGATGGTGAGAGAGGGGTGAAGGAGAGGGAGGGAGGGAGTTATTTCTACTTTAAATTATTTTAGATAAATATATAAATCAAATATTTTCAAGAAAAAAATATTAATGCTTTCTTTTTGGAGAAAACATTTTTCAAAAATTCTGTAGATCTTTCAAAATAAAGTTTGTTAGTATATTATTCTTCTACAGAACGTCTTGTTGGCTGTTTCAACAAAATATTTTGGTTCTTCTCAAAGTTTTTCCTGGAGTCCTTATACAATCGTTGAGTAAGAAGAGACGAGAGAGAGAGAAAGATAGAGAGAGAGAGAGAGAGGGATGGGGGAAGTTGATTTTTTTTAAGCCATTTAACAGTTGTTTAAAGAGATAATAAAAATAATTTATTTTTGTTAGTATATACGTTTTGCATGAACCTTTGATTATTATAAATATATTATTTTTATACAGAATGTCTTACTGGTTGTTTAAAAATAGTACATTACGATACCTGTGCCTTAAGTGGCCCACTATGGCACGGCGTGAGGTTAGCGCCGTGCAATAATGAGCCACTTAAGTCACGAGTATCGTATACTATTTTATAGCACAGTGTGACCTAAGCCCGCACTTAAGTCACGCCTATCCGTGCGATAAGTAGCCCATTATTGCACCGTGCATATCGCACTCGCTACGCTCGTGCGCTAACCTCACGGTACAAAAAAGGACTGCTTAGCGCACGGATAGGCGTGACAGCGGGCTTAGGTTAGGCTGTGCTATAAAATATTGTACGATACTAGAGTCTTAAGTAGCCCATTACACGGCGTGATAGGACCCTCGCTGCGCTCGGGCCCTACCTTCACGCCGTGCAATAATGGGCTACTTCAGGCACACGTATCGTAATGTACTATTATAGCTCGTGTGACATAAATTCGCCATATTCTTATTTTATTTATTTATGCATAGTTAATTATTAAAATTACATTGATGTTTACATTTTTTACAATAAGCATTAAATGCGTAGAGCACGTTAACCGCTATTAACTGTCACGTTACGGTTTTCCTGTGTGATAAACGGACTGTCTCCATGTGCGCGCAGACTGCCTTTATTTAATTATAATTGATTATAGTTCTTTTGTATTTAAGATTATAAATAATAGTCGGAATTTGGGATGGGAAGGGTGGGCGGGGGAAAGGGGAGCGGTGGGGGGTGGTCGCAGCCCCCCGCCTTTAAAATAATTAATAAAAAATTATTTAAATAATAAAATTTCATACATAGAATATTGTTACTATTGAATCTAGAATATTTAGTACACGTACAAAAATTATAAAATAAGATTCTTTGCAATTTTTTCTGTATTTTTTACAAGAAATTAAAATTTATGAAAGTGAAACATTTGTATACTTTATTTCATCAAAGAGAAAGACTTTTATACGACTCTAACCTCAAAATGACAACTTTGATATGATTTTTCAGCGCTCTTCGTATAAAATACCGTTTGAGTCTAGTACATAAGTATATTATTTACCTTATGTGACTTTTTACTCTCGCTTCGCTCGAGTGAAAAACATTACATAAAGTAAATAATGTACTTCCGCACCCGTGTCGACAATTGAACACAAACTATGATAAAACTAAAATTCATACAGTTTAAGATTGTATATAACCTAACCTATAATATAGAGAAGCCTTATTATCATCATTTTTATTTATTTTTTGTGGTTTGTCAACTATTAACGAAGTTTTACTTCTTTTCATGTTTATTCTTATATGTAAAACCGCATTTCAGAATAGTTATGGTATATAATTGGCATTAATTACGTGGCTTTGACTTAAGTAAATTCATTATTTCACAGTGTAATAATGGGCTACTTAAGTCACAGCTAGCCGTGACTTAAGTGCGGATTTAGGTCACACAGTGCTATAATAGTACATTTCGACACGGGTGCGGAAGGTGATTATTTAGCTCATGTGACGTTTTTCGCACAAGCGAAGCGAGTGAGAAAAGTCACATGAGCTAAAAATCTTCTTACGCACCAGTTTCGAACCGTATTTTATACCACGAGAGCCGAATAATCATATTAAAGTTATGATTTTGAAGATAGACCCGTATAAAAATATTTTTATACAAAGTTTTTCGTGGAGCGCTTAAACATTTGTTGAGAAAGTAAGTCGAATGAGAGAGAGAGGGAGAGAGAGGGGGGGGGGTCGGAGTGGAAGGTAGCGAGATTTTTTAAACATGTAGGTTTTGCATGATTTATTATACCATAACTAAATCACTAAAACAATAATGGTATTCGTGCCAAACCAGAATGTGAGACTCACAACCATACATATATTGATGATTTCACTTTAGTATTAGTATCAGCACTTGTGAAAATAAAGTTTACAATCTGATAATGCTTCTATATAGTTCCAGTTAGCCACATAACATTTCTTCTTTTGATTCACTCTACTCGAAGTAGGTACAATCAGTCGCCCGTTTTGGGAAAAATTTTAGAGCACCTACGTAGAATCATTGGGCCAACACCAGAGAGCGCAGCAGCACCCTGAAGCAAGAGCGTTCGCGGATGAACGGTTGGAGCTCGGGTTTGGTGTAAGTTTTCTCCAAAAATGCGCGGATCGGTTGTGCCAAAAGGGAGAGGGAACGTGTGCGCTTAACGAAGCAGACCGTTTCAGCCGCCGTTTTTTCAGTACAGACGCTTATTTCGCTTATCATACCACTTTCACATATTTTTGCGCAGTCGCCTCGTCATAAAATTTTCTCAGAATTTCGTAAAAATACCAACTTTTATCACACTAATCGCACTTTATAATTGGTCGTGTGTACTTTTTTTAATCTACATTTTATACTAATCACATACGATATCACAGAATCAAATTATTATCATATTATATCACAGAATTAAATTCATCAGTTTTGTCATTTTTACATTAGACTATCCTCAAGAACCTACTTAATGTAAACAGAGTCAACCAGAGTGTAGTGGAGTCAAATATTACATTAGCGTCTGGTACAATGATCTCTTCTACAAATAAACTTATTCCATTCCCATATACTTTTTAAACCGTACCACTTCGTCCTCCTTTTTCCTTACGCCAACCCTCAACCCCCTTCCATAAAATCCCCCATAAAAACCTGTTTCATCACAGTCCTCAATTAATAATACCCAACTAAACTAACCAACTCACCATCGCAAAGGCCGAAAAACACGACGCAGCTATCGCAGCTCGCACAACTGGCGTACGCGGAATCCTATTACAAAATTCAAAGACCAGAGAGAGAGAGAGAGAGCCGAGAGGGTCGCATGATTAATGCACCTGCTTAATTAACGTATTTGGCCAGGGCGGCAGCGGCGACGGCGCCATTGTGCAGCCACCCTCCCCTCCACCTGTACAGCCATTATCCCGGCCGAACAAACGGTGCATTCTCTACGACTGTACGCGACCGAGCGACCGCACATCTACACGTCTCCCTCTCTCTCTCGCTCTTCCTCCCTCGGCTATCTTACTCCGTAATAAGAATAGCGCAAAAAGCGTGTATATGCACTTGGCATCGCGGTAGTGTTTAGCTGGCCGCGCGCCATTTTCATTGTACTCCCACGCCGCCGTCCTTTTTTTCCTCGCATCATGTATATATAGTTGACGAGAAACTCGTTGTCATCGGATTCCCATATATATGCATAGGTGTGTGTGTGTGTGTGTGTGTGTATATATACACACACACACACATACACACTTTAATCCCACCGCCTGATACTTTTCCCGGGTAGGGGGACAGTTTTCCCAAAACAGATTTCCCAACGCCGTTTTTCCCAAAATACCTTCTGTCCCAATACCGTTTTTCCCAAAAATGTATTTGTAGAAAATTTATTATGTATTCTAGAACACTAGCAAATATACATGATTGTTTTTCTCTGTAACCACATTCACTCGTGTGACGTGCCAGTCAAAGTGGGTTATACGCGATCTGCCTTGTTTATTTCCAAATTCCAAAGTTATAAAAATTTTGGTTTTCACAATGCAAAAAGTTAGTTCAATCAAGAAAAGGCCATTTCCTACATATAAATGGCTTTTTATACTACAAACATTCATCTCCGAAAACCCGCGTTTATTGGAATTGTCGCGAGAAGGGAGACATTAGGCGGTAACAAATTTCTTTTATATGACTCTTTTCAAGACGAAGACGAAGACGAAGAAGATGACCGCGGAAGATTATTAGTGTTTACAACAACAGAAAACATTACACAGCTTTTTAAATGCGACGTATGGTTTGTTGACGGTACTTTTAAGACGGCTCCTTCTCTTTTTTTTCAAGTGTTCTCGATACTTGGAGCTGCGAATCAAGTTGGCGTCAATCGTAAACAACAAATGGTCGGATTACCTTTCGTGCACGCGTTATTGGAAAATAAGCGACAAGCTGCATATACAAAAGTTTTTGAAGTTGTTTTAGAAGCAGGACGCAAGCTCGGCCTTATCGCTACTCCAAATTTTATAATGAGCGACTTCGAGATGGCTATTATCAATTCAGTAAACCACGTTTTCGGCGACGATAAAATGAAATGTTGCTTCTTCCATTTATGCCAAAATGTTTACCGCCACATCGTATCTGAAGGCTTAAAAACCTTGTATAGTGGTGACGATCGGTCATTCAAAAAAGAAGCGCACATGCTTTGTGCTTTAGCGGTCGTACCGGTCGATATAAAGTTGTTTCGCATTTCCAAGACATACGAGATCAATTACCTAAAGAATTGGACCCCATTGCCGACTATTTCGAGGTAAATTACATAAAACGTTTGAACGTAAGAAGGCGTAGTGGTGGTGTTAGATTCATTAGCCGCCCCCCAAGATATGAGCCAATATTATGGAATCAATATGATTCTGTTCTGGACGGCACGGCTCGAACCAACAACGTTTCCGAAGGATGGCATAACAGGTTTCAACTGGTAGTAGGGAAGCATCACCCAAGTTTATATGCCTTTTTTAGTGAACTACAAAAAGAACAGACAGATACTGAAATTATGTTGCGCCAGTTGCAGCTTCGGCAACGAATCAGAAGAGGGACTGAGAAGAAGAGAAGGCAGTATGAAGAAAAACTTCTGTCTATCGTACAAAAATATGACGAATACGCGAACAATAACGACATTTTTTCATATTTAGAAACTGTTGGCTACCATATTAAATTTTGAATAAATATACATTATATTACAATTGGTCTATATACATTTTTGGGAAAAACGGTTTTGGGAGAGAAGGTATTTTGGGAAAAACGGCGTTGGGAAATCTGTTTTGGGAAAACTGTCTCCCAATCCTTTTCCCGGGATTCCCGTGTTAATGGAGTTCCCTATACTGTAAAACTAGGTAGTCTAAGGAGGAAATTGGAGCGAGACGCTGCGCCGGTAGAAAATAAACGAGAGAGAGAGAGAGAGAGAGAGAGGGCCGACATTAGCCCCGCGCATATACGCGTATAGTTCTAATCTGTTTATAATTGCCGGAGAGAAGCGCAGCCGCGCGCGCTAGTCTAATTAGCGGGAAATCGTTAACCGGAATATATACCGCCGGCCGCGGGATTACACGCGCGAAGCTGTATAAGGTCCTGGAGCTGCGGATAGGCCTAATTCTCTCTCTCTCCCTCTCTCTGTATCTCTCTGCTCTCTATGTCTAGCAATTATACCGTGCCGCAGCGGGTAATGGGAGCTGCGGCGGGGGATCGATCGGTAGCGATTCTTTTCGGACGATTGGCTGGGATTTTTTATACGGGAGGGAGATTGTTTGGTTAATAGAGAGATTCCACAGGTTGCGAGGCAGGTTCGTTAGCGCATGCAACTCGGTTTCCCAATGAAAAAAAAGCGAGCGAAATTTTCAGGAATTACGGGGGAGAGTGTTGAAGCGGTGGATGAGTGTGAAAGTAGGTGTAAGTGTTTGTAAGCCAATGTGTACTGTTTCAATGGGGTGGGCTTGTATGGGTCATTGTGGTAATCGGGTGGATTGATTTCAGTGTAGGACCGGTAAATATTTATCTTTGGGGAACAATGTGCCGTTTATAATTCACGAACAAAATCCAAACGCGCTGCGCGCGTAATATTTTATTTTTGCGGTAATGTATTGTGTTTACTCCCTGATGTCAGGGAGTAAAACGCCACATGTACACCCGAGGGAAGTTGATTCTTGTCGAACGTGCCGGGTAATTTCAAAATCCATTGGATAATTCCAGTGTAAACATTAACCCCAAATTGGGATTGTCCAATGAGATTGCAGGGTTTTCAAATTGACTAGGCACGTTCCACAAGAATACACTTCGCTAGGGTGTACTCCATCCTAGAAACTGCGACGCGCATGCACGTTTCCCTACTTTTTTCCCGGCTAGCGCCGCATGTTGGTGCAGGCGGCACTAATCGGGAAAAAAGTAGACACGCGAGCATAAGCATTGCAGTTTCTAGGAGTGAGGTTATGTGATGTTTTCGACCCTGAAATCAGGGATTAAACACAAATAACTTTCCGCCGGGCATGCAAAAAATTATATATTGCTTTCGGGAGCAATGAGGGCTATGAACGTCCGCCAGTTGCTGCCCTCGCTTCGCTCTGGCATCTAATCCTTTAGAGGCATCATTATTTCATTTTAATTTCATTTTCATTAGTTTAAATGATAGGATAATCAGATAATTTTTCAAAGCATGAAAAAATTAATCTTTTTATTCTAATTTGATTTAATTAGTTAGTTTTGAATAGTTATAAGGAGGAAGCAAAATATTATAAAAGTAGACAGCAAAAGCTACAATTTAAGCTCTTATTCGTTGAAAAATATTGATTTTTCAGGATTTTATAAACAATCAAAGATAGATAGTTTTTGATACAGGGTTAACAAGATTTAGATCGCAAATATATATGAAATTCTCCTGAATTAATAATATTGTTATGCATTGTTTGTACTATAATTATTATACAATACTTTGATAGATGATGGAAAATATATATATATATATATATATATATATATATATATATATATATATATATATATGCACTGCAAATTAAATTAAATAAAATAGAAAAAAATTCTCTAACTGAAGTGACAATACGATGATGAAGTCCTTGTCGGACTTGAATTTTCTACTAACTACTCTTACGGCAAAGATTGTACCAAAAATCATCATATATTACAATTGCAAATGATCTCAAGGCGGCTTACTTACATAGATGGATATCGATGGCGTGATAATCATCATTTTTATAATACTGCTCAAGCAAAGTAAGTATTAAAATGTACTTTCAAGTATTATCGGATTTTAACATTACTAACATTTTAAACTCATTTCAATTTAAATTGACAAGCAGTTGGCTAGTTGGCTTTAACCTATCGCAAAATGTGGCTAATCAAGCCGTGAATAAAAATCTACCAATTAGCCTTCAATTAGAGATGGTTTTCTTCATAGAATAAGTTCATTAACCACAGTAACTTATCCTAAATGTTTTCTTTTGTAGGCGAAAAATGGACGTATCGAATTACAACAAATTAAAACCAATAGTGGAATCGAAAAATGACGAATATGTAAGCCTAATCGACGACGAGAGGAGAATCTGGTATCCCTATGCCCATAGTGCTGACGTTGCCCCAAATCCCCCCAACGGTTCAGCAGAGCTGGACTCATGTTCAAAGGAAATGATCAAAAAGGCAGCGTCCTCGCGCTCAAACTGCTTACGTTCAACGTAGCGCGACATCTTAAAGACGACGATCTCGAATTGCTACTATCCGACACTATACTATTAAAAGGTTTGAAAGACTGTCAGGATTGAAAAACGTTAGCGTCTCCCGTATCCATAAAAATTTTAAATTGAATAGTGAAAATTTCACCAATAAGTCACTATAAGATCCACAGTTTTGTCTTGGCCTATATTTAGATGCGTTTCCACTGCTTATATCTCGAAACTATTATAATTCCGGAATAAATTATAGTGTTTTTATATTGAAAAAAAAAAGATCTTGGAATCTTCTTTTTAGAAGTCTTATTCAAACATAAACCTTTTAGTATTAGTATTCGTGTTTCACTTATTCTAAAAAGTAGTTTACAAACTTAAACGACAATTATAAAACATTTATAATTTAATCTTATAGTTTTTTAAATTACCTCAATACAACATCTTAATATAAAACGGTTTTATTTGAAATTCAATGGCAGTCAATGACTAATTTCAGCCCTTTAAATTAATACTGATTGTGAAATATCACAGTCTAAGCTTAAGGCTATATAAAACTCAGGAGTAAGTCAAAATTAAAAATAGTGATACCACAAATAATAGAGTAAAATAATTTAAAAATTAGATTGACTAGAATACATGTATAACTAAACCTATTAATTACATTATATATCACTGAAGTTATCAGATCGTTATTAAAGCCATGTACTAACTATAGGTAAACGACATATGTGTACAAACATCTCGCATACACTCCTTGGCAGATTTAAAATACATACACCTAAAATTTTTAGTTAGCGTATATCAAATGGTCAGTCGTACTGCTACACCACGCATTTTATTGTATGAATTTTGTACTGCAAAGGTTATTGTCCGTATAATTCTTGCAATTGAACACAAAGTTCCATCTTTTCGTAATTTTATTTTCCACTTGAAATAGAATATATTTACGTTTCAAAGCCTTTTTTCATTATTGACATGTGAAATTTAGAGTCATCTATATAGTTTAAGTTTATTGAGTGAAGTCAAATATTCCATTAGCGTACGTCTGATGCAATGATCTGTATAAATCGGAAACGCAAATTATAGAAGAATCATTAAAATCGGCTCTACAAATGAACTTACTCCATATCCCCATACTTTTTAATCCGTACCACTTCGTTATCTGCTCTCCTCACGCCAACCTTTAACTCCCTCCCATAAAATCCCCCATAAAAACCTTTTTCATCATAGTCCTCAATAAATAATATCCGACTAAACTAACCAACCCACTATCGCAAAGGCCGAAAAACACAACGCAGTTATCGCAGCTCGCGCTACTGGCGCACGCGAAATCCTACTACAAACTTCAAAGACTATAGAGAGAGAGGGAGATTGTAGTAATCGGGTGGATTGATTTCAATGTAGGAGCGGTAAATATTTATATTTGGAGAACAATATGACGTTTATAATATACTAGCAAAATCCAAACGCGCTGCGCGTGTACTATTTTGTTTTTGCAGTTATAAATATATAATTTTTCATTATTTCATTTTAATTTCATTTTTTTTTCATTAGTTTAAATGATAGGATAATCAGATAATTTTTCAAAGCATGATAAAATGAATCTTTTACTTCCTCATACATGAAGCTTTGTAATTTAAATAAATGGCATATTGTGTAAGAGTTTTCCGTACGCTAAATGGCCAATTATATAGTACGTCTGTTACTTACAAATAAACATCAACGACTCTCCAGCGAAATCCTAAATTTCAAAAAGTCTTTTAATTTATTTTCTATTCATTCCACTCTCGGTTCTTCATTGACCTATAAAAACACACCTTCCAGCACCACTTCTAAAATGCTAAATGGCACACCCACACACACCCGTTCCACTCTACGCCCGTAATCCTGCAACGCGTCGGTCAAATTTTAAGCTCCCGCGCATAATGTGTGCGCGCGCGCGCGCGCCTAATACCTCAGCTTTAAAATGAGCGACATTACATAAGTCTTGTCGGATTAACCGTTAGAAAGTCACCAGCCGTCGCAATTAAAAGACCCACATATCCACCCCATTCCCAAAATTAATTCCACCCTCCCATCTCTCTATACGCCTTGAAAAAACACCGATACGCGTGGCATAAGTCCGCTTATCAGTGCCGCAAGCATGCGGGGAGAGAGAGAGAGAGAGAGAGAGAGAGAGAGAGATGACCTCGCGACCGAATTTACCGAGTCGCCGAGCAGCGCGCGAGCAAAGAAAGCATTCGCTCGTTGAGCGGTGCGCGCGGGGGAGGGGATAAAAAAACTTGGCTCGCCGCGCATATTTCTTGGCGATTATCCCGCGCGCGCACTGTAGCGTGACATATTCATACAGTCACAGCGTGGCGACCGAAATAAAAGTTCGCGAATTGCGCGTAGGAAAAACAATGTGCGCGAGGATTTCTTTCTCTTCTTTTTTTTTTTATTTTATATTTATGCGCGACCTGAGATTGAGGCGCGCGCGAGATGCAATCTGGACGTGTGACGCCTTGTTGAAGTTTGGGGCGAGGGGGTGGTTATCTCGAGTTTACCTCTAGATAAGGAGCGGGTCTAGGCATGAGGTTGTATGTATAAGTTTGTTGCGACGTGATTCTTTCTTTATCGCCGCGGCGCGACGTGTGAGCTGGCTTGTTTGGCTAGATTGCGCTGCAGAGGGAGGGGTATCAATGTTGGTACGCTATATAGTCGTTATATTGTAATAGTTAGGTCGTGTAGGTATTCTGAAATATTTTAAGAGCGTGATTTAAAGAGGTGAGAAACGATCTGATATTTATGAATATACGTTTGTTCAATTCAGAAAAATTTTTCCTTTTTCTTGAATTTACTATATGGACGCACTGTCTAGTATAGGATATAGGTAATATTTAACGATAAAAACACATACTTTGTTTTGAATTTGAAAAAAGGAACAATTTTAATGTAATTCACTAAATATTTACTAGGCTTTATAAGAATATTCTTTTTTTTCTTTTTTTTTTAACAAAGGAAATATTTTTAATGTAAGAAACATGTGCCGAAGGCAAGAAGCTTTCGGACATTACAAAAGCCCCGATTCTTCACGCATTTTCCGGCGCTTATCCCTTTTCAGATAAGCTCTAAAAATATACGCATTTTAAAATACTTTCCATACATGGAGATATATATATAAAGACATATTCACTTATAATATACTATCCCCGATAAACGTATGTGTAAACAAACTCGTAATAAATAGAAAAATAAAACATTTTTAATTCGATTAAAAGACTTTTATAGCACATCCCTTATTCAGCGCAAGCCCCTAAAAATTGAATACCCACCCCCGCCCTCTCTCACGGCTTGGATGAAGATATCCCGGCCTACTTATCCCGCGTGCGCGACCCCCATCAAACATTAACCCGGTAAAGTGGATAGCAGCTAGCGCGAGTGAGAAGCTAAAAATGAAATTTACTACGCTCGTAATAACGCGGGCCCTCCATATTCTCAAAAATTAAAACGATCGCTCGTCGATCATTAAACGCTTCGCTCTCTCTCGAGCGCACGCGATGTGCATTCTAAATGAAAGTGAGAGAGCAAGAGAGGGAGAGAGAGAGAAATATATATATATATATATTACGCACACGCGTCCGAGATAGCGGAATGTCCCATTCCGGGGGAAGAATAGCAAATAGCCGACGTGAGCGGTACACGGATATATGTGTGTGTATATGTACGTATACACACGACGTACACTCCCTGGGCGATATATCCCATAAAGCGGACTTTTATTGAAATACTTATCGGTACGGACAAATCGAGCGTAAAAGTCGCCGGCGCGCGGCCGTTCGAATTTATGTATACACGACACTACCTATATGTACACGTGACCCAAGAGAGGTATAAGGTAGATGGCTGCCCTACACTTGTATTCGATATACATGTATAGAAAGACCGCGTGAATACGTTCATTATGAGGGGGAGGGGGGGGGGGGGAAGAAAAGAGCAGCGTTCGCTCATTCGCGTTAATATCTGCATTATAAACGCTGAGCGCGCGTATATATCACGCGCGAGAGCGGGCCGCACGTCGTCGGCTTCTTTTTGCGCCTGAGAGCGAGCGAGCGTAAGCTTTGTTCGAGCTGGCACTAAACGTCCGAGGCTGTAAAAAAGCCCGGAAATTTATTGTTTACTTCGGAGTTCTCTCTCTCGCCAGCGGGTGACGCTTCTGTAGTACACTGCGATTAAGAACTCGCGAAAGAAGATGTCTATGAGTTACGATGACGCGCGCGCGTGCAGAGAAGGTGAGGGAGATAAACGGTGTATCGAAGGAAAGAAGTTGGAAAGCGCGGAGAGGACAGCGAGTGCAGTTTTTACAGCTTAAGTATTATACTGTTATAATGGTCTTCGCCGGTGGCGCAATGAATTAAGAGCGGGTTATAGTATTTGCGCGCTGGTTTTATGCGCCCAAGTAATATAAGAATCGTTTGGGACTTTTACCGGGGAGAGTTAAAATATAATGTATATGTGTGCACATTATGTGCGTGGATAGCGGGTAGGGATTTTGGGTGATCCGAGGATATTTGATATCGGGGAGGGTTAATTGGTAAAGTTGGAAATTGAAATGTGATACAGTTTACTGGTGAGGGATACGTCGATGTATATAATATTGGCAGTTGCAGAATTATTTTAAAAATTAATATATCTCGTTGATAACGATAAATAGAACTTATTACACCATGGTTTGCAACGCAACGAGGAACGAATGCTAGTTTATTTTACTATCTCAAAGAGAAAGCGTTGTTTTTTTTAGTTTTTTTGTTTTTTTTTTATGCAAATAAACAATAATGGTAGGGACCATCGTACGTGACTGAAACAATCGACATCTGTCGATTTTTTTACGTATTTAGAGAAATAGTCAAAGCTCATTGAGATTTATGGCCTAACGTTTTGCTGTGTCTTTGCACTTGGCGCGTAGGTCCGCACATATGGTCAATATACGATTTATAAAGACAAAGACCACGTTTATGAGTACTCTGGACCAATACCGTTTTGACATAACGACACACCAATGACTGCTTAATACTTACTATACAGATACATTAAACTATACTTCTTTCTTTCAAAATTCTTATGGAACTTTTTTTCGTCTCAATTCTGGTCAAAAATTAATATTGCTTTGGTTTTATATATATATTGATTTTTCAGTTTCGCTGATCCATTTTTTGCGTTTTTTCTTCATTGGCAGAGTTAATAAAGTTCGTTTAGTAAAGAGCTATCAAGAAGAGAATAAAATTACCTATCTTTTTTTCTAAAACAAAGCAAAATTTATTCTTCATGCATTGATACATCTAATGGCCAGAATTGTACAACCAAACTGTAGGTACTTCACTTCACGTGTCTAACATATTCCACACGCACACTACCTAAAACTCGAAAGTTAAATACCGCGAAAACACTCTCCACACTTTATGAAAAAAATCTCATTGTTCCACAAACCAATTACGAAGGCTTCAGTTTTGCAATCGACTACACCGTGACTCGCTAACCATCACCTCGACGCGCGGCTCTTCGCACGAGCAAGAGCAGCGAGTAAAAAACGGCCCGCGCGCGGCCGCGCCGATAATTGACTCTCTTTCACTCTCGCGCGCGCGCGATGAGAGCTTGCCAGCATGCGTCTGTGTATATATATTGTACGCGCACCCCATGGACCAACCGCAATTGTGTTTCAGGTAATGTCTTTCGAGCATGGCGAAGTGCGAGAGGCTCCCGTGTGAAAAAATTAAGCCTGGTACAAGTCTGGCGCAGGTCTGGCTTCTATAAGTCTGGCGTAAGTCTGGCTATGGCCACTTTTCGCCAGACTATACAAGCCAGACTTACTCCCAGATTTTTTATCGAACTTTCTCCCGACGTTCGATATAGGTCTGGCATACCAAAGCTAGACTTTATGCCAGACTTTTTACGAGACTTTCTTCCAACGATCGCTAGATCTGGCATATGAAAGCCAGACATAATGCCAGACTTTTTACCAGACTATCTTCCAAGTTTTGCTAGATCTGGTATATGAAAGCCAGCCGTAGTGCCAGACTTTCGACTAGACTTTTAGCTGATGGATTCAGAAGATAACCTCGTCGGTGTCGCTAAAGATCTGTGTAGATTGAATTCGCGCTTCCAGCATTCATGGTAGTTTATTTTCTAGAAGGTCAACCTCGATGGTGGCCAGAGATTTCGGGGCAGAAGTTGAGAACTCAATACTGTTAAGGGGGTTCATCCAACCAGGAACGTATCAAGAATCAATGTCACCCCGCACCGCGCGCACAGGCTTGCTCGCATGGGGCCCCCACTCTTGTAGTCAGAGCGCGTGTTTATACGGGACTGACACATACACATAGCTTCGTGCCGTCTGTGAGCGTGCACACAGAGCGGCGTTCGTCTGTGTGTTCCCCCACCGCTCCAGCGTCGTCTGCACGCGCTGCCGTACACCTAAAATTCCATACTTTCAACTACAATATCTTAAAAACGGTGAAGCTAGGATCTCTGAACTTGTAATATGATATTCTAATTATTCATCTTAATAACATATTAGTTTTTCAGACAAACGCTAAATGTATCTTTGAAGTTATAGACTGAATCGATCTTTCGCGCGTGTGCGTCCCATAAGACGCCCTGTTAAAATGCTCAAATTTGACAATTAATATCTCGATAACGGTGAAGCTAGGCTCTTTTTTGTGAGGATATCATATAGATAATGATGTCAGGTACATGTGAAAAAAGTTTCAAAGACTTCCTAAATAAACTGAAAATTGGATGAACCCCCTTAAGGACGATGCTGCGAGAGATAACTAGGGGGACCGCGCCCTGCTGCGCGCTACCGCGCGCCAACTCCCCGCTCTCTTATATGTAAAAACTTCGTTTTTACATGAGGCACGACCGCTATTATCTTTAAGAGAACCTTATATCTTCGACATTGCAAGAACTGTTACATATTAAATACTGATATATTATATTTTGATGAAAACTGTAACGCATTCACGAAAAATTATTTTTTTCTATAATGGCCAAAAATCGATTATTTTGATTGTATTTAAGCGTTTTTCATCGTTCTTTTAGGTTTAACTTACTAGAAATTGTTTACGTGAAAATGTCCAGCAACTAAAAAGTTTTGTTTGCTGAGGTCTACCACTTTTGTATGCGATATTTGTGAATTAAATTAAATTCTATTAAATGATAAGCGAAAATCGACTATTTAAAAGGTGTATTTACGCGTTGTTAAAATCGTTTTTATAGGTTTAGATCGCCAGAAATTGATTATACACGGAAATGTTAAATGAAAAAAGTTTGTCAACCTCGGCTTCGCCTCGGCCGACAATTACATGTGATCTAAGACATTTCTTATTTTACCGGCCTAGGTCTGTAATATACTATTTGCGGCCCGTATAGAGGCCAATTAGTATATTACATACCTAGGCCGGTAAAATAAGAAATGTCTCAGATCACATGTAATTGTCGGCCGAGGCGAAGCCTTCTGTAGATCTGTAGACCTCCGTACCACTGGCGATGCCTATTTTAATTATTAAAATTTGTAATTACAGTAATAAGTAATTATTCAACATAAATTACATGCGAAATTATTTGTTAAACAAATATTTCTGCGCGAACGAACTTAGTGACGTATATAAAAAGACTATCGACTAGCCTCACGATTATTATAGCAACAGCTTCAAGTTTGTTATACCTATGTTTTGGCTGCAATAACGGAGGATTTTCACAACTTGGAAATTTAACAATATCCTCTTTTTGAAAAATATTACTTACTTAATGCACACAAAATTAGCAACATGGAGGTCTGTAGATATGCAGAAGAAAGGAGATATCATTTTCAGATAAGTCTTTCGTTTCTTTTTTAAACACACGGCGCACAAACTAACCTGTTTTCATAATCCTTCTATGTTAATAATTTATCATTTATATCATCATATTGTAAGGTTACAAATTTAAGATACATTTTTGCCCAAATTGTAGTTCGAACAAATGCTTTGTGTATTTTGATTTTTTATTTTTAAAGGTGCAAAAATTCTTCAATGCTGCTCTCGCAGCATCGTCAATAACAGTATTGAGTTCTCGAACTTCTGCCCCGAAATCTCTGGCCACCATCGAGGTTGACCTTCTAGAAAATAAACTACCATGAATGCTGGAAGCGCGAATTCAATCTACACAGATCTTTAGCGACACCGACGAGGTTATCTTCTGAATCCATCAGCTAAAAGTCTGGTCGAAAGTCTGGCATTACGACTGGCTTTCATATGCCAGATTTAACAAAACTCGGAAGATAGTCTGGTAAAAAGTCTGGCGTTATATCTGGCTTTAATATGCCAGATCTAGCGACCATCAGCAGAAAGTCTGGTAAAAAGTCTGGCATAAAGTCTGGCTTTGGTATGCCAGACCTAGCGTATGTGAGAAAGTCCGGTAAAAAATCTGGAAATAAGTCTGGCTCGTATAGTCTGGCGGAAAAGTAGCAGTAGCCAGACTTACGCTAGACTTATAGAAGCCAGACTTGCGGCAAACTTGTGCCAGACTTGCGCCAAACTTGTGCCAGACTTAATTTTTTACACGGGGTTTAAAGAGTTTTCGGGTCTCGCTTCGGTTTACTAGAATCACGCAGCGCCAGTTTTGACTTCCCTCGCGCGGACAAAAAATCTCACAGCGCAGCATTTTATCTGTTGGATTATATACTTATAGATGATCAAAATGTCAAAAACGCACGGGCACGCTGCAAAAGGGGAAATATTAAAAGTTTCCGAACTGGGTCAGCAGATGCATTTTCCATTTAATTCGGTGTAAGAGCGAATCTCGACCTCGCGCCGAAACTTAAATCGATAATTACATTACTCGCTCTTGGCGTTTATTCCGAAATTATTTATATAACAAAAAACTTAACGCGTGTCTCTCCGCGGGATACTTTCGTAACCCACAGCCCTGGGCGCTCTATGCTGTTTAATGCGTAATTTATACACATCGGCGTCCATGACGCGTGCACTTGCGACAAAACGTAATTCTTCGACATAATTAATAATGTACGAAATTTGAGTCAAAACTGCCTCTATCCGCACGCGTTTCCTTTGCGCATAAATGCACTTTACTATTCCTGCAGCTGAGCGACATTCTCATCCGGATCCCGCGTACGAAATCCTCTTCCCCGTATACGAGCGCCTAATTTTATCCCGGGCTTGCTTTTCAAGTTATCCGACATCCGATATCATTTATTTACTCTCGGATAAGTAAAGAGCGTCCTTTATTATACCCCACCCCCCTCTTACGCGTTCCCTCTCTCTCACTCGATTCCACCTCAAGCTATATAGGTACACGTTGCATGTACGCGCCCGCAAAGGTAATTTCAAAAGAGAGCATGCACACACGCGTCGTTACATCAATGCGCAATCTCAATCATTATATACATATATATATATATGTGTGTGTGTGTGTGTGTGTGTGTGTGTGTGTGCGCGCGCCAATAACATCCCAATTTCATCGAGCACCGCTTGCGCAACGAGACCCAGATGTATCATACATGCACACCGTGAGTGAAAGTAACCGCGTGTCTCGCAATTGTCATCGAGAGGCCACAGAAAAAAGGGGAAGTAGAGAGAGAGAGAGAGAGAGGCGCACGTGCATATATATGTATAACGTATAATGAAATAAGGAGATCTCAGAGGGAGATTTTGGCACGTCGCCAGAATCCGCGCGCATACATTATGCGGACGAATAAAATGTGCAAATTCATCCGCCCGCGTCTCTTTATTATCGGCCATTTCGTGGCGCGCGAGAATTCCCACTCCCTTCAAATTAGCCGGAGCGCGAAATTTTTATAATAATAAATTTGCGGAAATAAAGGCGCGGCGATTCGGCTAACGACATTCGATTATTATTGCACAATAGGGGGACGTACCGCGGTAATTTCGCATCGCGTCCGATTTTTATGTATCTGCATTAATGCCTCTCCCCTCCCCCTGACGCAGAGAAAAAAAGTCAATAGGCGCACGCGGTGCTTTAAACGTCACGCTACGCGCGTAATGTAACAGTCATTAACGACTGCTTGCTCTCTCGCTCTCCGCACGGTCCTTTAAAAAGGGGGTGAGAGGGGAGGCTTTAAAGGACGTTTCGCGTTCTGATTTATTCTTTCGTTTAAAAGCAATTAAAATAAATGATTCATGAAATTAGGGCCTTTTTGCGCTGCCGAGGAGAAGAGCTGGATGACAACGTCATTCATTACCGTTAAAACGTTTTACGAGTTATTAAAAGTGACAAAAAACCGCGGACGCTTGTTTTCATGTACCTATATATGTATGTATATAACCCTTTGGCTTCGTTTTCGGCCTTCGGATTGACGACCGAGCACGCGATTTATTTATACATTTTTAAGAGCTTTCCGAGATTTAGGGCCAATAAGTAATGCGCGCGCGCTTTTTTTTTTCGCGGAGTTATATATGTGCGGCTTTTTGTTTACGATTGTTAAATCGAAATGCTGCAATAAAAGGGGAGTTAAATAATAATCGTTAATGGGTTCGCGGTTAATAACTGTTGAATCGCGAAAATAGTTTTTTATTTTCACGAAAGTCGTTGGTCCGTAATCTCTACCGCGCGCGCGCCGCGCATAAAATTACAGTTGGAAAGCGGAATGTGCGAAATGAATTTTTATATTTCGTTGATATGAACTGAAGTATCAAAGGTAAATGCAATATATACGTATACGTTTTGAGCTTTCAGTAACTCAAAACTTTGAAGCTTTGATATAAAAGCATCACGTATTTCTCGCATTTATATAGATCTTATAGTATTTTTATTCGTCGAACATAACTCTGGTGGAAATCGATTCCATTATTTACCTAATAAATAGCTAGTTTCCCCAATAATCGTCAAAAACTAGACACTTTTCTTGGCCATTTCTATCCATCACAAATTTAGCTTATTTATGAGTATTGTAACGAGGTGAATACGGAAGGGGAGAATAAAAATAGGCGATGGCATCGGGAATCGAACCCGAGCCGTCCGGACGGGAGGCGAGCGCCCTAACCACGGGGCTACCGATCGCACTGCTCCCTGGCCCTCGATTCGGTGTGATAACCGCAGGTAACTGTATCACAGGGCTCTACTCTTGCGCTGACTGGCGCCGTACCACACCTCGTTATAGTATTTAAAAAATATTAAAGTTGGCCACTTTTTTAGTTAGGAAATGGCTAATAAGAGGCTTATTATGGCGAGGAGTGAGAGAGACAGAATCAAACGAAAAAATCATTATTTTCGTTTGTATCCCCTGAAACTGTACTATAAATGAATTAAATACCAATAATTCGTGTTTACGTTTTGTTTAGTGACAAGGATATCCCTGGTGGAAATTGAAATCATTTTTTGAGCAGTAAATGGCTAGTTTGATCCAAAATGGCAAAAAAATGAACTCCAGTTTTCTTCCATAAGTGTAACGATTTTTTTAACCTATTTTTCACATTTATTGGCCGCAAAGATGGTCACAATTTTGTACTATCTATTAATTTGGCATTTTAATGCTAGTTAAAATAGGTAGTCGATAAAGCCATTATAAATCTAGTAACAAGCGATTTGTTATGGCGATGAGCAAGAGAGATAGTGTTACTTGAAGGATAAGGACTATTGAAGACAGGGGATATATATATATATATATACACACACACACACACACACACACACACACACACACACACACACACACACACACACACATACAACAACGAAAAACCAATTTTGTTTAAAGTACACAAACGCTATGGTTTATTGAAATATAACATGCAATTTTTATACAGAGGCGTTCGCTCTCGATGTGCAACGGTCGCACGCCAGATGGCAACTGACTCATTTCGCGTACGGTCTCCGCTAGCCGCGCTATAGTCGCTAGAACTGCACACGTTAAGTAAATTTTTTAAACCTATTCACAAAATAAGTAGAACAAAATCATATAAAATATGGTACGCTAAATGTTTTTACAAAGTCTTATATATAATATTCGTTTTCAAATACAAAATGGAAATAATAAATTTATAACACATAAAAGTTTCTTCTCTTTCAATTTACCTAAAGCATTTTCTACATCCTCCCACCTTGAGTAAGGAGAAAATTTTCACGGTCGTTACTCAATTCTCTCCCACACACACCTAACGGAAACGGGATGGAATCTTCACAATGCGTCCGCGGCGTGTTTTTTGTGATCAGGCGTAGTGTCGCTAACCTTTTCTGCAATCTCTTCTTGATCTTCACCTTGACGACATGGAGCATTTCGATCAGTCTCTGTCTCGAATGCATGCGTCGGTTTACCTTCCACGTTTATTGGGGTAGACTCATCGTGATTTGGGGCTACTTCTGTAGCACTATGTGTCTTTTCATTATAAGTGCTCTCCACACTTTCTAGTGGTATTAACCGCTGTAATGGTCGCACAAGCTCGCCGTTTGCAGTTTTCAACTTTGCTATGCGGGCGATTCCGTCATTGCCGAGAATTAACCGAATAACGCGAGCCAACGGCCAGTCTAATCTTTTTTGATTATCGCTTGCTATTAAAACAACCTCACCCTCTTTAACAGTAGATCTCTTGTTCGTTTTAATAAACCTAGAAAGCTGTCCCAGGTACTCACTGCGAAATCTGCTTCTCAGTTCTTGTCGTAGGCGTTGCAAGTATTTCAAACGTTGAGTAAGAGAGGTTTTATCTAGGAAATCGAGGTCTGGAACAGCATCTTGTCGAATTTCTTTCAAAAACATTTCTGGAGTGATAGCTATCAATCCATCTCTTTCTTCAGCGGGATTGGTCAATGGACGTGCGTTAATAATGGATTCACACTCGCAAAATATAGTGTTCATTTCTTGAAAATCAAGTGAGGCTCTCCCTAGACTTTTCCTCAAAAGATCCTTTAAAATCCTGATGAGACGCTCCCACCAGCCTCCCCACCATGCGGCGGAGGGTGGGTTGAATCGCCATTCGATTTTTTCAATGGAACAGTAGGAGCTGATTTTCTTCCAGTCGATCGTTCTCAATAAATTGTACGCGCCGACGAAATTGGTTCCATTGTCACTGAAAATTGTTGTTGGCCTTCCTCTTCTAGCAACAAATCGGCGTAATGACTCAAGAAACGAAGTGGTAGATAAGCTTGTTATCAGTTCCAGGTGGACCGCGCGATATACCGCACACGTATAAAGGCATACCCAGGCCTTTTTTCCATCTCGTAGGTATAGCGGCCCCGCGTAGTCCACACCAACTACCTCGAACACTGCGGCATCTCTTACCCTGTTGAGAGGCAAGCTTGCCGGAGAAACGGTCAAATTTTTCGCAGAGAATCTTCGGCAAACAATACACTTGGTTATCACTGAACGTACAGCCCGTCGACTGGACATTATCCAAAACTTCTCTCTTAATGATGATATGGTTGTGCTAACGCCGGCGTGTTTGAGTTTTTCGTGCTCAAAGCGTATTAGTATTCTTGTAAACTGATGATTGAGGTCTAAAACCGCTGGGAATTTAAAACCTTCATTATCCAATCTATTAGATACAAGTGTCTTAACTCTAATCATACCCAATTCATCCATATATACATTCAATTTACTCAGACGATGATCATTAATTCCATCAAATGAATCTTGTTGTACCATTTTAATAATCATTTTTTCAGCAAAATCCAGCTGACTGAATTGAAGCTCCGTACTTACTTGTAGAACATTTCTTGAATTCTTGATATTATTTACAAATCGCAGTACCCATGCCATTACACGAACGATTCGATTGTATTTAGAAAGATTAAAAAGATACCAAGGAGTTTCATTTTTCGGGTTGACATTCGTACACGTTAAATTCTGACAAGTATCTCCGCGCTGATATTCTTGATGAGTGGCAATACTAGGTTTTTGGTGACTCTTGCATACTTCTACATCCACCTCTTTTTCGTTAACGCTGATCTCTTCTTTAGGCCACTCACACGATGGACGCGCCAGCCAGTCAGGTCCCTCCCACCATCTTGACTGAACGAGTTTTAACGGGGTGCATCCTCTTGAGGGAAGATCTGCTGGGTTCATTACCCCTGCTACGTGCCTCCAAGCGGCGATATCTGTGAGTTTCTTTATCTCTTCCACCCTGTTCCAAACAAACCTTGACCACTGTTGTCCCTGTTTTAACCAGGACAATACGGTAGAAGAATCACTCCAAAACGTCACTTCCATATCCGAGAAATCGAAAGCTCGCAATGCTGAGTTCCATAATCTCGTGCCGAGAGTGGCTGCCAAAAGCTCCATTCGTGGGATAGAAATCTCCTTGGTAGGTCCCACACGAGATTTTGCTTGTACCAAATTGACCTCAATTGTTTATGATTTTTCTACTCTTACAAACAAAACCGCCGCATAAGCTAATTTACTCGCATCTACAAACATATGTAAGGTGACGTTGTCAGTTTTATCTCCAAAAATCCAACGAGGTATTTTTATATCCTTGAGCATCGGAACTTATTTAAGCCATTTCTTAAACTCAGCTTCTATCTCCATTGGTACTGTAGAGTCCTATTTTACCTTTTGACTCCACAAACTTTGCAAGATTAATTTTGGTGATAGTAAAGCGGGACAGACCCATCCAAGTGGATCAAAGATTTTGTGCGCAGCGGACAATATCTGTCTCTTCGTCACGGGTCGATCCAATTCATCTGTAACATTTAAATTAATATACAGTACATCCTCCCTTTTATCCCAACAGATACCTAGAATCAGAATAGTTTCATCGCCGTCGACTTCGCCTGTACACTCCCACCCTCGCAAATTGAAGTTAGCTTGTTGCATGATCTCAGTCGCTCTTTGTTGAAAATCCATCTTTTCTTCTATCGTCTCGACGCTAGCGACACAGTTGTCTACGTAGAATGATTTACGCAACGTTTTACCAACTGAACTTCTTGTTGCGATCGAGCAGACTCTTCCTCCTTCTCTAGGTGGTGTTCTATTGTAGCACATAGCAGGTATGGGCTACTGTTGATGCCAAATACAACTCGACGGTGGCGATAAGCAATCATCTCTCGTGGCTCTGACTTATTCCACCACAAGAATTTTAACACCTCTCTATCGGTTGGCGCCACGCTAATCTGTAAAAATGCCTTTTCTATATCGGCTGTCATACCAAATTTATTTTTCATAAATCTCAAAATAACATTAGGGATAAGTTCTATCAAATTCGGTCCTGATTCTAAGCACTGATTGAGCGAGGGCCCTCCGCTACTGCTGGCTGAAGCGTCAAACACTAGTCTGATACGTGTAGTACTGTTTAACTTCACTACGTGCCTATGGGGCAGAAAATATTTCCCTTCCTTTTCACTCGTACAGCTGACTCTTTCTATAATACCTTTTTGTAGCCAGTCGTCTAGTACTTGCTCATATTCTTTATATAGACCCTGCTCATTCAGCTTCTGCGTGAGTTTGCGTAAGCGAGTCTCAGCTAGCAGACCATTACCATTCAGGGCTGGGTGGTTCTCTTTCCAGGTTAGGTTAACCTCGTACGGCCCCTCATTATTAATTTTAATAGTTTCGTTGAACTGTCGGTTTATTTCATCCCAGCGTGCTTCCTTGGACATGGTCGTTACTGGATCTGTGATACCCAAAACATCCAGCTCCCATAAGTCTGAAATTTTGGCCTCTCGAATAAACATAGAAAAAACTGCGAGAGTGGTGTCCTCGCGTTGATACGACCTGCTGTTCGTTTTGCCCATAAGCGTCCAGCCAAGTTTGGTTTCCATAGCTGTCGGTCCATGATCCAACTGCACAATCTTACCAGTATATAAGCGGCCTAAGACATCTGCACCTAGTAACAAAGAAATCGTTTTATCATCATACACAGCATCGCTTAGCAAAATTCCTGATTTTTGTAGTGTTTGCTTCCACGACTCTACGGAAATTGCTGGAAGCTCTTGACATATAACCTCCTCCTCGTATGCCGTGATGCAGCACTCGTAATTGTCGTTCATACTAGTCAGGAAAATTTTATACTTAGTATGCTCGCGAGCCTCTGTTTTCTTCCCGCCGAATAATAGATGAACCATCATTTGCCGCCCGATAACCTCTAGATTAATTCTCTGCGCTACGCTTTTCAGTACATAGGATTTATGCGAGCCCGAATCTATGAGAGCCCGCACTATACATTCACCACCTGGTCCGCGTAACCTCACTTTCAGCGTTTGCAAGTAGATGTCCGTAGTGCGTGATACGCTGTTATTTATTAGTGATAAATTTTCCACCTTTTTCTCCGTGTCCGTCACTTTATCGACCGCTTGTTTGTTTTGTGAAACTTTTCTACACACCAACAATGCGTGACGCCCGCCGCACCACCGGCATTTTATTTTTGAACGACACCACTTTGCGTTGTGATTCGCTTTTAAGCATGCAAAGCAAACGTGCTTTTCTTTGGCGACTGCTTGTCGAGACTCCAGAATCATGGTTTTCGCCTTTTCACAGTTTGAATTCTCATGTTGCCCTTGACAGAAAATGCACTCATTCGCTACGCTCAAGTTTGCGTCTCTCGCTACCAACAAACCGGCTGCAGTAGCGACATTGTTGGCCGCTTTCGGAGTTCCCTTGTTCTTCTGTCCTACCTTACCGACTGCTGATGATGCGTTTTCACGTGTCGACGCTGGCGTAGAAAACCCGTTTTTAGCAAGCTGAATCCTTTCTTCATTCTGAACCTCTCCTTCCAGGAAACTCATGAGACTTTCCAAACGAGCTCGAGCTTCTGCACCCGCATTGTTTTTTCTCTGCCATGCACGAAGGATTTCTTCCTGAAGGGAAGACTCCACAAGTGGAAAGAGCATCGCCGCGCATGTGTCTGTCGCAACTCCGAGTGACTCGAGCGAGCGTATTTGTGTTTCCAATCTATCATAAACACTCGATAATGTTGCAAACTCTGATTTGCTCAGCACCATAGTCAATAACTCGCGCATATATACTTCAACAAGTAGATCTTTTCTCCTAAAACGGCTTTCCATGCCTTTTATCACTTTTGGATAGTTTTCTGCGGTGGGCGGGAAGCTATTGACGTAATCACTAGCTCGCGAGTTATCGACCATCGATTGAATGAGAAAGTCAAATTTCTCTTCCAGCGTAATGTCCGTATCCTCGTGTATCTTTTTGTAGAAACTCCAAAATCTTAACCAATCTTTCGGCTCGCCGTTAAACTTTTTTAATTCTATTTTTGATAGTTTGTATTTTCGAGAATGGTTGTTGTGTTCATGACCCGTGTGTTAGCCTGGTTGCTATTTCCCGAAACTTGAGCAGCCGTTGGCTGTTTTTGTAGATTACCGAGTATTATCCTCACATTTTCAAACTTAGTTCGGTATTCGTTCGCGCCTTGAATCTCCGCGTCTATTTCCTCTTCTTTCGCGTCCTTGTTAAACATGGCATCCAGAACTCGTTTGTCGATTTCTTCCAATTCTCTCGTTCTGTTTTCGAGTACGGCAAGTATTGCCTGAGCTGATAAATAATCTGGCGCGTCTTTTTCTAACTCTGCGTTCAACGCACCGAGAGTTCTCGTGAACGCTGATCTATGCGCTGTTCTTGCTTTTTTGTCTTTGTCCATGATGCGTCTTCGTTACACAAACTATATGTCACCTCCTCTTATCCGAGTAACTTCAAAATCACAGTCCTGTCACGGTCGCCAGATGTTACTTGAAGGATAAGGACTATTGAAGACAGGGGTGATATATATATATATATATATATATAACAACGAAAAACCAATTTTGTTTAAAGTACACAAACGCTATGGTTTATTGAAATATAACATGCAATTTTTATACAGAGGCGTTCGCTCTCGATGCGCAACGGTCGCACGCCAGATGGCAACTGACTCATTTCGCGTACGGTCTCCGCTAGCCGCGCTATAGTCGCTAGAACTACACACGTTAAGTAAATTTTTTAAACCTATTCACAAAATAAGTAGAACAAAATCATATAAAATATGGTACGCTAAATGTTTTTACAAAGTCTTATATATAATATTCGTTTTCAAATACAAAATGGAAATAATAAATTTATAACACATAAAAGTTTCTTCTCTTTCGATTTACCTAAAGCATTTTCTACAGATAGAGTCACGTGTCAAAATAACGATTTTGGTTTATATCTTATAGAATAAAGCTGTAAATAGTAGAAAGACTACTAAATTTTGTTTATATCCCGGTAAACTATCTCTTAAGGGTATAAGTTTTAAAATATATGATTGAATTGTTATGAAATTTTAATGTAAAGATTTTCAGGTTAGGGCCATTCCATAAAATGGGATAAGTTGATGAAAAAAAGCGTTACATGTCTGTCTAATAACTAGCCATTTCTAATGGCCAGTTTCTGTTTTCCTTCCCATTTTTAATGGACTAATTTCTACCAGGGATGTGGATGGTGGAATAAAGGAGTCGAACGGATGCACAATAACCACACATACGATAGTTAATACAAAAGTATAAATGAGTATTTATTAATGATAGTACTATCTATACAGTTCTCGGTCTACAAAGATAACAATGCTGCTCGCTCTCGCTCTGATTGAGCACTGACTAATTAGCCGGGCGCGCGGGGCGGCGCTCGCTTAACATAAGACTGTCGAACGAATAGAATGGGGGCAGACGAGGGGACGACCGAGAACAGTACGCAGCTTAGCAGGCCCGCATTCTTAACAGTTAGCTATCTTTTTTTAATACTTAGCTTTAAATACATGATCAGATTACAGAGAAAATTTAGTACAAACATTTTAAGGTTGTGTTATCTCCATTAAATAGAGCCCTGGTAGAAATCGTCCATTTTTCTCCCATTTGTGAAACGATTTTTCTCCCATTTTCTAGCAATTTTCTAGCGATTTCGGTCAACTCACCATTAAATGGCTAGAAAATGGGAGAAAAATCGTTTCATAAATGGGCGAAAAATGGACGATTTCCAGCAGAGAGAATATGACCGAAAAATCGTTTCATCACTACCCAGAAATTAGCTATTTTACTAGCTACTTATTATTTTCCTGGCCATTTCCGATAGAGATAATTTCTACCAGGGAAACCATATATTTTACATGTACACGCATTTTATTCGAAAAATCCCTTTATCTCTCTTCCGCCAATCCTTATCCCCACGAATCTCCAATAAAAAAAATCGCATTCCAGTTCAAATCTCTACACAGCGTTTCCGCTAAGAACTCTCAAATCTGCTCGAAAATCCCATCGTAATTCCCAACATATTATATGCATCAAATCGCCCGCGCTCCCCATTCGTTCTTATTTTCTAAACAAACAACAACCAAGCAAACAAACAAGGTCGTTGACCACTCCTCCCCCGCGCGCTGACAAAGAAGCGAGCTTTCGAGAGCCCTTTCAACCCGCGCCGCGGCGGGATTTTCGACACTGCACACGTGAATTATAAAACCGGCTTCGCCCGTCCTCTCCCCCTTATCGTCCGAGAAAAGCGCCGAGGCTGCAGAAAAGGCGTCTAGCCGCTCAGATAGCAGCAGCAGCGTCTCCTCGGCTTGATACAGGTTATTACATGCGGATAAGTACGTTCGAGTGCACAGCTATAAGGGGACGACGACGTATATAGACGCAAAGTCGCACGGGTCCCCGGCGATATTAACCTTAACTCGCCGGGGGAGAGGCGGATATGTGCTGCGTGGGCGCTCTCTGTGTTTCGCGGATTTTCAACGCGACACGAGCACACGCGACTTATTTGTCTGATCGAACAAGACACGGCAGTGCGGGAACACATATGGATGTTTGTTGGTTACGCGGTTTAGCCGTGGATTTCGAGTTTGCCTTTCAATTTATTCAAAATGAGATTTTTCGCTTGGAAAAGCAAGTGAGAACGCTGGTATTCCAAAGGATACTTTTGAAAACGGAGTGTTATTTTGTAGTTTTGATTAAACAGCAACCACTCACTTGTGAATTTTCGAATTGGTTTTTGGTCGTAATTAAAGCACGCGAAATTAAAAAGAAAGTATTAATTAACTCAGTTTTCCGTTCTGATGAAAAATATCACAAATTTTAATTAATGTTAGGATCGAGTTCTTTCATAACGAAATTTTAATCAAATCCACAGAAAAATTATTCACTTTTTAATTTCATATATATTACTTTTCTCATTACCCTGATTAAAATAAATATTCAATTTTCGTTGATAAGAACATATTCTATTGTCAATATTTGAACATGTGATTATAATTTGGTCGAAATTGCTTCCATTTGATTAACACGTTAACCAACAAAAATGGTTAATTTTCCACCCCTCTCCCATCACTCGAGCACTATCAGCTACCAACTACGCCTTTTGTACCACTCCCCCGTCCATTTGAAAATCCTTAAAATGCAAAACACACACCAGTGCATTTCTCCATTTCCATCCTTAACGCTCGAAACAATCTCCGAAAAAAGCAGCGCTCTTCTCCCACCTCTCACCCAAATAACTCGCCCCGTATCTCCATCTCCCCGGCGATTTTTTTCGCTTCATTATGCGCCCTCGCGCCGTTTTTTCACCTCCTTCGTCCCCTTATCACTCCCTCTCTCTCTCTCACCTTATGCAAGACAGGCTCTACCTTGCATAAATCAGAGCCGCGCGTGCGTGCGGCCCGGCGATTTCCGCACCTGCGCAAATTCGTGTAAATCAGCCGGCCTCGCGGGGGTGGAGAGGATTTGCACCCGGATTATTTGTGTTTGAGGTGTCAAATACGCGCGGCTTAGCCAGCTGCTGCTGCTGAGAAACGTACGACCTCTCCGCACGGAGCGAGTTCCAGAGTTCAGCGCTCGATATGTAAGACGACGGTGCTGCTGGCTCCCAAAGTTCTTCTTATCGATTTTTGCGCGTGGGTGAAGAGTGCAGCAGCAGCAGCAGCTTCCCGCGACCGAGCGGGGTTTATAATCGGTGATTTATGCGCGGCAACGCGCGAGGCCGCATTGATATATTGTGGGATAATTAATAATGCGGCCAACAGCTGCGGGAGAGGCGCTATGGGGAATTTTCGAAGGAGCGGGAGGAGGAGGAGAGAGTGGGGGGAATTTATCGCTCCCGAGGTATGCATTTGTATTCCGAGTTAGCGATAGATGAAATTTAGTCTATTTCGCGCCGAGGTGCCGATTCGCCTGATATTTATCGCAAATTGCTATTCGCTATATACATATATATGGATGGGTCAGTTTGGTTTTTTTCGACGGTCAAGGTGGATTGATAAGGTTGGGTCGATATGCTAAGCTGTATATATGTAAATGCGTAATTTTGAGGAGAAAGAGCGATTTGCATATTGTTCCTTTATTTTAATAATACGAGCGGAGGGACGTTTATCAGAGTTTCTATATTGGCATTCAGTTTTACTTAAAGAGTCATTCGCAGGTAGATATTCACGTGTGAAAAAAACTTACGGTATAAATATTTAAATATTCTTGTATTTTTTGTTTTCAGAATACAAATAGCACACCGTAGGTACATATAAGCGAATAACAATGCAACGACGAACGACCCTCGCCCAGGACGCTCCTCGCTTTGCATGCGAAATGCCAGGCGCGCGTATCTGATTCACCTCCGGAGTGAAGAAGATCTAACGCCAGTGAGATACAAAATCCGTCACGTCAAATGATAGAACGATTAATTATTGTTATTGCGCTGTTATATAATTGCTTGGCTGCGGTGCTCGGTGTAACGGTAAGTATATCGAGAAATACCAGCTCGAAAAACTATTCGAAAACATTCGAGTAATTTCCGAGACATTTTACGAGAGAAACTATTTCAATGCAGAAATAAGTTTGAAGCTGTTATTTGATACATGCACTTACAGGGAAATTTTTGATTATTTTTAAAATCTGCATATCTAAGTTACTAGGGGGTTTATGCGGAAAACATGTTTACTGATTTTGAAATATACGTAACTTTGCACAAAACCGACCGGTTAAATTAAAGCCCTTTTCTTCTACTTTAATCGCTTTTTTGTAGAATATTTGTCGGCATCTTCCCATGTTAAATTTTCATAAGAAAAATTGATGCGTGGTGAGAACTGATGTGTCACAAGACCGTTTTCCTGTTTTCGTGTATTGTGTGGTCTATAGAATAAAAAAAAAAACTTATTACAGAGGTGTGCCTCAAATTTTCTTTTTTTCGTCGTTTTTATGGCCGGAATAAGGGGAATTTTCAGGACAATTGTGCATATGTGTATGCCTTTTAATAAATATATTATGCATACCTAACCGTTATTTTTGACGATTTTTTAAATATGTAAAATATCATAAATCGTGTGTTAAATAGGTGACATATGTGATCTAAACATTAATAACAAATTTTAGGAACGGTCATTGCTACGTTCCTGCAACACTTGGGTGCCCCTTGTCAAGACACCAGTCAATATTGCTTTAAATAGGTTTGTTACAAAGAGTATAAAATAAATTACTAAAATTAGTTAATAAAAAGAAACTTATAATAGATAAGAATACACTAAACCTAGAACAACTTTTTGCTATGAATCTCTTAACTTTCATTATAAAGAATTAAAAGACAGGTATTTAAATTCAAATAGTATTACCAGGAAAACGAGTGCTTCAATACCACAAAGATATAAAGTGGTAAGCAGTAAAACTAGTCGCATTAATGTAATCTGTCTTTTTAATAGTCTACATAATGAACTTAAAATAATCTGTAACCCAAATTCTAGGAAAACTAAATTAAAACTCTGGGTTTTAGATAATGTATAATACAGAGAGAGAGAGAGTCATGTCAATGAATGATTATGTGATATTTATATATGTATTTATGAAACTGTTACACTATTAATGTTTTACTTCAGAAATATATTTTGTTAAATAGTTTTAAAGCTACGATATATACTTGAATGAAATTGCAGAACTTTAATACTAGAATTATATTTTGTAATAATTAGTTGTAAGTTATTTTTATAGATACCAGTCCTACGCACAGGCAACTCTGATTACCTCTGTAATAGGGTTTACAGTACTTGTTTTATACCTTATATTGTAAAACACATAAATACTGGTGAATAAAATTAAAACAAAAATGTAGCAGCATGGACGACCGCCCATCAAGTAAAAGTATAGAATTATCCACAATTCAAATTTCAAGTACCTCAAATCTAAATCTTACCATTAGCAAAGTTACTATCAAAAACATCAATATACCCATCATTAACAATAACCACAGTACAACCGTATTCTTACCCGTTTCCAAGACACAGCGTCATCACATCACCCTAATTATTCCTCGAAACATTCTCAACCCCACCTCCTCCCCACTCCACCAAAAATAAAACTACCATTCACCTACAACCACATCCCCTAATATCCACTCATACCACCGCCACATCTCGATCCGGCAATTCCACCTCTCGAGTATGCATACCTCGTTCTCTCTCCTTCCTCCGGCAGCACTGCTATACCCACCCAGTAACCTCTCGCGCACGCGCGCGCGCGAAAAGACGAGTCTCTTGCGCATGCAGCTATACATACGTATATATATACAGCGACCGGAGGTGCGTTGATTAGAACGGCCGGCGTATATATATATACGATCGATCGCTGCCACTTTGTATTTGCACGCACGCATGGCGCACGCACGTATACGCCGAAGGCTTTGCAGTGGCCGAAGAGCCGGATTTCGGCGGACAAATAGGAACGGATCTAGGGAGCGAGTGAATGACTTTCGAGCGCGCGAAACAATCGGCTTTGTGATTCTGAGGGTTTTGGTTGTGGCGGGGAGGTGGGAGAGAGAGAGAGGGAAATGGCCGAGTTTTGGACGAGAACTGTGTGTTCGAGGTGCTTAGGGGGTTGAGGAGTATTGATAGCGTTATAGAAGTGAATTTTAGAATGAATATATGTCTTTATGGACGGGATTTTGTCTTTTAAAAGGACGATTTTTTCGCTTTTTAAAGGGCGGATGTTTCAAAACAAAGTGAAACTGGTTAGCCTTTTTTAGAAGTAGGCGATATATCAAATGTCAAAGGAAAACGTTATTCATTTTCAAAGCGATTGAATTTTTTTTTTCAATCCAAAATGTTGTCTTTTGTTGTCCGACACGTCATTCAGCGATGTTTGATACAATTTGGTTTACTCATATAAATAAAATTGAATAAGTTATCAAAAATTTTAAAAGGAAAAAATCTAATGATAGGTATATTTCATTTTTCAATTTTTAAATTTTCCCTTTTAACGGACTTATTTCTGCCAAAGACTGCCTGAAGGTTTTTCAAAAGATAAGTACAAGCCTGCTAGCACAAAGAAGCAGTTTACAAAATAATATTTTTGTATATAAAACACTATTAGTTACATTTTTTAAAGAATTTAAGATCCATTTGATAATAATTTCCATCACAATTGAATAATATGATTTGATATTGAAATTTTATTTGAAAAAGAACCTCAAAAATAATTTATCAACTCAAACTTCTATTTCATATTCCAAGTAAATAAATTCAATCAGCCAACCACCATCTGCTTAAAATATCGCACAACTTTCGCATAAAACGAGTAAATCCCGTCAATAAAACAACATAAAAGAACCATTTCCTGACACTTCTCCGATCAAGCAGTAAAAAAAAGAAGAAAACTCAACTATCAACTCTCAACAGAACGAACCTCTTCTGTGTCTCCCCCTCCGCAAATCCGAGAGAAAGCATCAGCTCAGCGCACATACCCCGGAAAAGTCTAACGATTCCCGTCGTCGCGCAAAAGTACGTGATTTACGCGCGCCCGCATCGTTCGATTTTTTTTCTCTCTACCCCCTCTTCCTCTACACACACTCCTGCCTCTTTCTCTCTCTCTCTCTCTCTGACACACTTCGCGCGTAACGAGGACGAAGAAACGGAATCTCGTATTCCCGAGGAGGAAGAAGAAGAAGAAGAAGCAGCTCGCGGAAGCTTGCGGTTGTTGTTGCCGCGCGGCGCTTGGCGAAGCCCCGCAGAAGACGGGCGCAGTTATACACGACGACGACAACGGCGGTGAGATTGAATTACGCGGGCGGATAAAACTCGATATTCGCGACGATTTCAACGGCTGTGTGCGAACGTGTCTGTGCTTACGGTGGGGAAAACAAAGTCGGCGAGGAAAGGTGGAATTAGAGGACGACAACGACGAGTTTTTCCGGGGTATCGGTTGTTGTGTGTGGCTTTTGTCAACTGTGTGTGCCTGTGTGTATGTATAATGATAGCGCAGGTGGAAGGTTGAGTTCCGGGTAATGGAAACTTACTTTTGTCTAGCGTATCTATACCTGCGGCATTTTTATCGGATTCGAGCTTGACTTTTGTTGCCATATTTATGTGTTTAATTTATTGCGGGAGATAACTGTCACTCGAGTGGTGGATTTTACTCTATGCAAAGCTGTAAGTCGTTTAAAAACTCTGTTCACTTTCATATATACTTTACATCTACTTATCTCCTCTGCATTGATTTTAATCAACGTTACTTAATGTCTACTTATTATGCAGTATGAATTCCAAAGATATGCATTCAGCCTTCTCGATACCAAATAATCGTTATCAACCAATTTTCTTAAAATCAGTACAATCAGCCAGCGAGCTTTGAGCTTACCTTCCATTCAATATCGTTCGATTACCCGATAGTGGGTTATAGTATACTCATGCTCGTGTGTCTTTCTAAAATTACACCCACGACGCGAGTATCAGTCGTTAGCACTACTCCATTCCATGTTTATAATGCCATCAGGTGGAAAGTGTAATCCACAATTGGATAAAAGCTCACCGGTGTAGCTCTCACAATGCTTTGTGGCCCGCGTAGATATTACGTATACCCATCCCCCCTTGAAACCTTTGATACCAATGTTTGATACGCGCCTGTAATTACATAGAGAAAATAGATTATATCGACAGGGCGATGCTGTTGTACATGAACAATCAGTTTATTGGTTGTTGTGCATCGATAATTGTCAATATTTCTCGTTGAATTAAATGAAAAAGTTTTTATAAATTATTGTATTTTAACTGGAAAGGTTATTGAGAAGGAAATAAATATTACGTAAACTTATAACCCACTTGTATATAATTATGGTTTTGTCAGTTCGATAATGCTTTGTTCGACTGAAAACAAAATTCTGTCTCGGTATTGTATTGGCGGTGTTGATAAGAATGGCGACGCCGAGTGAAACTCTATGGATAAAATAATTATGGAATTAGCCTTACCAAAGGAGGTACGAAGGAATTAATACCAGATATACACTTGTCACAGTCAAAATTATCGAATATTATATGCCTTATTTTTATAAATTATTCGATAACATTTTATTATTATAATCCCTTTGAAACAATTGCCTACACATTAAAATTATAGGACACCGATTCCCGTGCGCTCTTTGAAGTGATACAGAATATTGAACAATTTTACGGCTACAAACAATCCAAGCAAATCACTCGAAACAACGCCATACCTCAATTCGCCAAAATTCTCCTTCACTCTATAAACATCATTCTCACAGCCCAGCGATAACAACCTCCCACTTCCACGCGCACACCGCAGTGTGCCAACACTTATATACCTATATACAACGCATCGCACCTCTGTATACCGCGAACGCAGCGTTGCATTATTCTCTACGCCGCTGGCCCTCGCGTCATCGCGAGCTGGCATCGGTTACCGTAAACATCTGGCGGGCCGATAAGCCAGCGAGTTCGCGAAATTCGCCCTCCCTTTCCCCCACCCCGGTTAGCGAGCGAGAGCTCCGAACAAAAGACACCGGTTGCGCGCCGCGTCACCGATCGCGCGTTATTGGAGATCGTGCGCGGTGCGCTTGTGTTTCGGTTCTTTTGGTGTAGAGAAATTAATGAATCGGTTTATACTATATGGTTCGGGCTGTTTTATGTGAAGTTTTTAGCGAATGTGCGGAAATCGTAGTTTAAAATGTTTCAACTTTGGAGATCAGAGGATTTTCGAGATTTAGATCTGAAAGTTTCTAAGTTAAATAAATTATAATGAATTTTTTTCTTAATAACTGAATAACTGAATGAGCGCTTGAGTGGAATATTTATTTGATAATTTTTTATAGAAGGGTCAACCCGTTTAAAGATCCACACCTGGGTAAAATGTAGATACAGTATAGATGTAAATTTATTACTGCATTGATACGACTAAATAAAACAGCGTACCTTCCTACGACAGATAATAATCACTGCTATACATTTGTGTGGCTCGCAGCGATACATCACTCTCCGACATCCATTCATCACGGCCCAAATTTCAAAACTCATCACTTTTCCCAAAACACAAAAAAAATTCATCACTCTGCATAGACAATGCCTATAGCCTCGAGAGAGAGAAAGAGAAGGTTCAAATTTAAAAAAAAAAGCTCTCGCCCCGATTCTTAAACAAATATTACTTCCCCTCCGCACCCACCCGCACCGCGATATTTCATTCGCATTCAAATAGAGTACGCGCGCGCTATGACATCTTTCAAATGAATAGAATCGACGTCGGAAAATGTGTGCCAAGCGCCGCGGCGAAGTCAAGCGCTCACGCGCACAAGCGAGATAGAGAGACAGCAGACAGAATTTCGCGAATCGCAAAATTCACCGATAAATGGGGAATCATTTGGCGGTGCGCGCTCGCTGTACTCGGAATCGCCAATAAGTAAGGTATTTTTGGGATAAAATTGAATCCCGTAAAAAAGCCGGGCTGTAGAGAGGGTAGCGCAGCGCGCATAGAAGAGAGAGAAATAAAGAGAGAGAGTGTAGATTTTATATGAAAAAACTTTAGATATTGCGATTCGCTGCGCTGAAAAAGGGATTGCGATCGCGCCAGTGCAAGCGCGACGCAAGGTGGCGCGAATTTTTTGCGCGCGGTGATTATAGCGAGTTTTCGATTTTCCCCTGAAGTTTTTGCAGGGGACATGCTGTGCCTTGGTGAAATTATTTTCATCCCTGTAGTGTTTTATTAATACGTTGAATGGAATTATTTGCTTTAAACGATTTTAATACGATTATTTGATACTCACTAATTCAACTTTAGAGAGTAATGGAAACACTGATATTGAAGAACATGTGGTGGTAATATGTATAAAATATAGAATTAAAAATATCACTAACTCTTAATACACTTAATCTAAAATTTTAAATTGATATTCAATACATCCCTTACATGATTGACCAATTTGATTCAAATTAATGAACTACATCGCAACTAGCACTCAAAATCACTTGACAGTTAAACGTTATTAGAATTTCGAATTACGTAAATTACGTTTATTCAATGTTATATCGAAACCTTTAACTGTCAATTTCCATTAAATCTATCAGCTAATGAAGTCAGTGATTCATTAACTAAATTTTAGCAAATCGAATTCTATTCAAACACTTAAGTTATTTTTTACAATTATTAAAGTTTGCATGCTAATCATCAGATTTTCATATGGTCAAATATCTGTATGAATGAATTGTTAAAAATTTGTATTGGTTGGAATAATTAATGTATGCTGATGTTGGAGAAACTCGCACAGAAAAGTGCTGCAGTATAGATTAGATAATAAACAACGACAAAGCTTATGAAGTTTTTTAATTTGATAACGAAGGGAATCATTAAATCATCTTCTATCAAAGAAAAAATGTATAAAAGGTGAAAATAGGATCCAGAGAACATGAGATTAAAACGGGAGTATAAAAATTACACCGAAGTCTTGGATAAAACTATCCTATTTAGAATAGCATTTTGCATTTTGCATTTGCAAAGCGTCATTTTGATATAGCAGAAGCCGAAAGGACTACTAAAAATAATAACTAGTAATAATTCGAGAAGTACAGGACGACAACATTGAGTATCTTGAGGAAAACGGAGCAAAAATAAAAAGAAATATAGAAAATTATTTAAACACATTCTTTAGTAATGTTACGTGTGGAGTGCTTCCACACGTAACAGTAATATAGGACCTAATTTGGCGAATAAAATTTCAAAAATTCGCATATATGAAACAAAATTACCGAAATCTAATGAGTCACCAATCTTTATGTGTCCAGCTAATACGCATGAAATTGAAAATATAGTATTGAGAATGAAAGACAAGGCTGGTGGTATCCAGAATGCAATATGGCCAAAACAACTGTTGTACCTATTTATAAATCTGGGAACAAACGCCAGGCTACAAACTGCAGGCGAATTTCTCCTATATCTAATATTGTCAAGATACTAGAAAAAATAATACATAATAGATTAACTGATTTTCTAAATAAATGTAAAATTATTTCTGATAATCAATTTGGATTTAAAAAAAATAAAGGAACAAAAGACGTTTTAGCATATGGTACCAACTATATTTATAACAGTTTAGATAAAAATAAACCGACATTGGCAACGTTTCTCGATCTAAGTAAGGTTTTCGATACAGTTAATGATAACATTTTGTTAAAAAGAAGTTCAAAATTATAGTATACATGGATTAGCTTTGAAATCTACCTTAGTAAGAGAAAACAAAAAGTTAAAATCAAAAATCCTGTAAGTGATGATCGCCCACTGACAACTGGCGTGCCTCAAGGTACAAACTATTAGAACCTTCGATTTGGGAAAGGTATTACGACTAACTGTAAGAGAATTTGCTCGTTGAGGATCAATTAACCATTTTATAAAACTATTAGAACCTCTTTTGTTTTTGATAAACATTAATGATCTCCTAAACTGCCTTCCGAACAACTGCATAATCTCATAAGATTCCTGGAAACTAGCCGAGTTAAAAATGTACAATTACTTTAATGTAGTAGATAGTTGGATAACGTTTAATGAACCATCTCTGAACATCCAAAAGACAGTATTTATTAGGGATGCGATCGAATAGTTCAGAAATTTGTTATTCCTTCTTTTTTGCAACACAAAATGCATATTGGTATAAATAAATTTCTTAAGCATATAAAATTGCAATGTTCGGATATATATGAAGTTAATATAACACTTTTTATTTTATTTTGAAGTTTTTAACAATAACTTTTGACTCATGTATTTTTACGAGTTTTTTTCCGAACAAAACTCGAAAAAAAGTTTGATTTTGATTGCATGAACCTCGTAAGTTCATAAATGTTTTCTGAGCCTTTGAACATTTTTAGTTTACTAAATTAATGTACTGGTTAGAAAATGTCGGTGATTTTAATACAGAACTTTATCATTTGCACTATTTTATTCAAGTTTATCAAAAAAATAGGAAGAAATCTTCGAACTACTCGACCCACCCCTAGTATTTATTGCATTTGGTTGTTATGGTAACAGTGTACCTAAAGATTTAACTATTTCTATTAGTCATAAAAAATTGAAAGATTCAATAATTACTTAGAGATTCAAATCGATTGTCATCTATGATGGGATAAACATATCGAATATATATAATTAAAACAAAACAAATATCTATTATTTATTTTCTATAAGTTAAAGGAGTTTATGACAATGAAACAATTAATAATAGTTTATTGTGCATTTTTTGATAGTATAGTTAATTATGAAATAAAACATGGGGCGGTGCATATGGTAATGTTATCGAGAGACTAGAAGTATTACAAACTAGGATAATTAGAATAATCTCTCGTAAAAATGGAAATATGTTTAGACCTTTATTAATTAAAAAAAGCTTCATTATTGAATCTCTGTTACACTATTGTTCAGAACTCCAAAGTAATTATATATCTTCAAAAAGTAAAACTAGCAATAAGAATCTTGTGATACCAAAAGCTTCCAAAAAAATTTTATTTAAAAATTGTAAAATGGTTGCTACGAAGGTGTTTAAGAAACTACCACAAAATCGAAAAAAAAAATAAATTAAAAATAAGGATTAAAACAGCTTACATTAAAATTTTTCTTTTGTTCGTTTATTCAATTTGAAAGTGTATATATAAGACCTGTGCACAGGTAGGTCCTATATTTATTATATTTTTACGGCAAGTATTTTTGTATCTAATATATTATGTATGTCGACGGTTCGGTGGAAAAAGGTGTCAATTCAAATTTTGCTTGAAAAAGGTGTCGGTTCAAATTTTGCCAGAAAAAGGTATCAATTCAAATTTTGCTTGAAAGAGGTGTCAGTTCATATTTTGCTTGGAGAAGCTATCAGTTCAGAAGTATTTTATTTTCGGTATATTTTGGTACCACTGCAACGTATTTTAGCTATCGTTGATCCGCGCGGTACGTGCAAAGGAGGTTCTAGATTTTATAGTTAAAGCACAAAATTATCAATTAACAAATAAAAATATATAATATTGTATAAACGAATTAACATATTGATTATTTTTTGTGTTTGTAAAAAATACGAAATCGTAAATTTTGGGAGAATATTCTAAAAAATCAATTTATTTTAAATGACTTTTAAAAGTAAAATACTTAAAGGGAATAATTATTAATTATTTTATTTTTCGACCTTTTTCTTGATATCTAAAATAAAAAAAAGGAACAAAAAGCATACTTTCAGTTTCGATTCACAAATTTCCTTTTATATGAAATAAAGTTAACTTTCTATATATCACGTATCATCTTCGTATTTTCATTTTTCATCGAGTGTTTATAAAATTGATTAATTTCGAAACTCTGCATCAAAAAGTATCCTCTTGCACACAAAATCAAATTTTACACACACTGTAAAATCGAATTTTTCACACACTGTACAGAAATTATGGTATACGATACGTGCGTAATATACTATTGATATATAGAAAGTCAACTTTATTTCATATAAAAGGAGATTTGTGGATCGAAACTGAAAGTGTGCTCTTGTTCCATTTTTTTTTATTTTAGATATGAAGAAAAAGGCCGAAAAATAATATCATTAATAATTATTACCTTTAAGTATTTTACTTTTAAAAGTCATTTAAAATAAATTGATTTTTTTATAATATTCTCCTAAAATTTACGATCTTGTATTTTTTACAAACACAAAAAAAAACGATATTTTAATTCGCTTATATAATTACATATTTTTATTCTCTCTCTCTCTCTCTCTCTCTGTTTCTCTCTCTCTCTCTCTCCCTCTCTCTTTCTTGAACGCAAATTTCGAAAAAACGAACGTAGGTGCACTTACCGCGCGAATCAACGATAGCTAAAATACGTTGCAGTGGTACCACGACAAAATATATGGAAAATAAAATGCTCCTGAACTGACACTTTCTTGAAGCAAAATATGCACTGACACCATTTTGAAGCAAAATTTGAACTGACACCTTTTTCAGGCAAAATTTGAACTGACACCTTTTTCAGGCAAAATTTGAACTGACACGTTTTTCAAGCAAAATTTGAATTGATACCTTTTTCCGCCGAACCGTCGATGTGTAGGTAGATTACAATTACTTGTATTTTTACTCCGGTTAAATAAATAATATCTTATATAAGAAAGATTCTTCACTCTTTAGCTTTCATCGTCGTAATGGTACTAATCATAGCCATCATAATCAAGGAATAATTCATAGCTATTATATATAATTTTAAAATTAAAATAATTAACTGTATCAAGTTCCATATAAAAGTATTAATTCTCACACTAACAACGCATAACACCTGCACTAGTGCCAAATTCCCTTTATCTTTACTTCTATCTCTCACACCATCACAAAAAATACGACTCTAAACTCCCAACCCGGCTTCCCTCTATCTGTCTGTCTCTCTCTCTCTCTTCCTCTCTCGTGCTTCCCCAATTCGTCCACTGACTCTCGTATTTCGACATGATCAGCTCTCTCTCACACTCTCTCTTTCTCTCTCTCTCTCTTTCTCTCTCTTTCTCTCTCGACTACTACACAGCCTCGCGCTCGATTTACTCCCTGATCGCTCGCGCACGTCGAAAACTTCTCCCTCTCGACTGCGGCGCAGCTGCGATTGGAATTCGGCTCGCGTGAAAATTCGATTCTCACACACATATACACACACACACACACACACACACACACACACACACACGAACACACACAGACACACACACGTGCGCGCGCGCGATATGCAGAACGCGCAAGAGCGACGACTACACTCGCTTTCGAGTCTTTAGCGCCGGGATTCCACGCTCGCGCGCACGGAAAATATGCGAGGCGAATAAATAAACATCGTTACGGAGAGTCACCTGCACGCTCGCGCGACCGGTTATCTCTATCGCGTGCATGCATGCAGAGAGTGAGAAAGGCGACGACGACGACGTCACGAGGACGAAAATCGGATGGTATGATACGAAATAAAGGCGAAGGAGAGAGAGAGAGAGAGAGAGAGAGAGAAATATTGGGCTGGCAAGTGCAATATTTGCTCTCGCCACGAACCTGCTCGTCCCCTGTATATATATATGTGTGTACGTGAGAGTGTGTGGATGTGTGTGTACACGTATGTGGCAGCGATAGAAGATCACGGGTTTGGTTTGGAGCCGAGAGTGTGTATATGCATGTGTATGCTTGCCGTCGGTCGCTAATTATCGACAGATCGTTAGCTCGTTAACTCTCTCTCTCTCTCTCTCTCTCTATATATATATATATATATATATATATATATATATCTCTTACTCTCTCACTCTCTCACTCTCTCCCCCTCGCTTGCTGGTATACTCGTCGTCGTCGACGACAAACGTTATACTTGACTCCTGTCCTCGCGCGCTTTGTCACGTGCTGGAATTTTGATAAGTGTACTCCTCGTGAGTTGTTGCACAGTTGCGCTTCTTATATATCGAAGTACAGGGGAAGGGGACCGGGGGATAAAAAGAGGTATTTTCCCTCAACGTGTTTCGTGAAAGTTACGAGAGTTTCCTAACACTGTCGATGTGCGCGCGTGCTAAAAGGCATGCGCGCGACAATTGTACTTTCCCATTCGATTTCTATTACCATACGACACGTCTTTGCAGTTAGGCGCGACGCGCGCGAGGTATTTCCTGGAGAAGTGACTTTTTTCGCGATTTTTTTTTCTTTTTTTTTCTTTTGTTGCCAGAGAGTTTCTTCCGCGCGTATAATGAGGCTCTTGAGATAGAGAGAGAGAGGGGAGGGGAAAATAAGGAGTAACGCGGTAATGGGGAGAAAGAGATTTTGTCGCGGTCGCCAAGGAGAGGAGAAAATTATGGTTTTGGTTGTTATTTTAATTCGATAAATGCGATACCCCTCTGCTGATTTCTCCGACATTTTTTTCTTCGCCTTCGCCTTTGGTTTTAATATATTCGTGATTATGTGTAATCATGGAGAAACTGTGTAAGCTAAATGATGCACTTATGTGTTGGATTATCTCTGTTAATGACAGAATTGATTTTGTGTATTGAGAAATATTGGAGAAAAGGTGCTATTTTTTGTATGCGATAGGAAGAGACTCGTAATTTTACAAAATTTACTGTAGAAAATACATTCAAAATTTTTAATACACTGAGAGAAATGTTGTAGTAAAATTTATTATAAACATAAGAAAAATTACTATATTTTGTAGGAACGGAGGGACAAATCGAAATTATAACAATTTTTGCTATGCAACATAGTAATTTTTATGAATGACCTTAAATTTCAAAAAATTAAATTTTTTCTCGTTCTTCCTGTTTTCAGAACTATTTTCAGACTCTAATCATACAATATTTAATGTGAAAATAAATTAAAATGAGAAATAAAAATATTTTTTTACGAGCGTTGGGATCGAACCTGCAACCTTCACCGCGGCAATCGGACGCGCTAACCACTTACCCAAATAGGATTCTTGAGTGTAAAATTTTGGAACTTGTACATGCCAAACCATCGATTTCAAGAAAATTTCAGATAATATTAAATAATGACAATAAATAACTTTGATAACACAAAGAAACTTATCATTAATGTGCATAATATAAAAATAAAATAATTGAAGTAAGGTTTTGAATGTTTTGTAAACTTAAAAGCAAGACAAAGTGAAATTCCCGTAGAAACATAACCTCAATAAGACACGTGGGCGCCTTGATCTGCGCAGAAAGTACTAATGTGTAGCAATTTTTACTATGTTAGATAGCAAACTTTCTTATGGCCTGTAGCAATTTTTGAATGTGGCACTTTTTACTATGTTTATAGTAATTTTTAATACGCTACAAAATAAAATTTATACGCTACAAAATAAAATTTAAACGCTACAAAATAAAATTTATATTCTATTCTAATAAAAATTAAAAGCATATATTTTAAATTTTATTATATCACAGTTTTTGCTATGTGTGTAGCAATTTTTCTTTTATTTCGTAATACTTTCTAATCAACAACTGTCATAAAAATTACAAGAAATTTTGTAATTATTCATACAATTATAATAAAAATGCAGCATAAAGTGTATTTGTCTCACCCTTCCTATACTTTATAGTAATTTTTATTACAGTTATAATAAAATTTACTACAACATTTTTCTCAGTGTACTTTTAGTACTTTTTATGAAAAAGTTGTGAAACTAATTCCATTAGTTTTACTATAAATTTTATCAAATTAGTTCTAATCCTTTTTCCTATTTAAGATATAAAATTTTATAAAATTACTTTTATGAAGCAATTTTTCACCATGTATATGAGGATATTTTTTTTCCATACTTAAAGGGTTCAAAAAATAAAAAAAAATTTGAAGGCACACTTTAGCAACAAGTTTCTTCTCATTCTATAGGTTATAAAATATACGAGAAAACTCGTGAACATTAGAAAACGGTCTTTGTCACCGTTTTGGAAAAAAGCCCACTTTTCTTATAGAACATGGAAAAAATGGACGAAAAGTAGTCACTGATGATGAGCCAATAGTAAGCTTTTAAATGTGCCAACAAATATTCTACAAAAAGCGATTAAAGTAGAAGAAAAGAGCTTTAATTTAAGCTAAAGATTGTTAAAATCGGTCGGTTCTGCGCACAGTTACGTGCATTTGAAAATCGCGAAAAATGACCAAAAATGAGTGATTTTTCCCGAATCCACGTAATTCAATCATATTTGGTCATTTTTCGCGATTTTCAAATGCACATAACTTTGCACAGAACCAACCGATTTTAAAGATCTTTAGCTTAAATTAAAGATCGTTTCTTCTACTTTAATCGCTTTTTTTGAATATTTGTTGGCACATTTAACAGCTTACTATTGGCTCATCGTCAGTGTCTACTTTTCGTCCATTTTTCCCATGTTAAATTTCCATAAGAAAAATGGGTGTTTTTCTAAAACGGTGTCACAAGATCATTTTCTAATGTTCACGAGTTTTTTCGTATATTTTATGACCTATAGAATGAGAAGAAACTTGTCTTCAAATTTTTTTAAAAATTTTTTTAACCCTCTAAGTGTGGGCAAAAAAAAATATCCTCATATATGAGATAACAGTACATTATGTAACAAGGGAAAAAAGTCGCTCTTGATTCTCGCGAGTGGGTTCACCCGACTGTGACCACTTTCCTTGACTTGGAAAGTGGGACCAACGGAAAGATGTGCGAAGTGTTTGTAAACGCAGGCGGCGCAAGATATTTGGCCCAGTCATATTGAATTCACTTTTTTCCTGCAAAATTCGGAAAAAAAGTAAAAAAAAGGAAACAAGTATAACTTGCGTCTCACTTTTCAGGGAAAAAAGTGGCCATTTTAGTTGAGATAGGAATAAAACGATTGGTTTTCATACCTTTTTAAACCTTATTTCACTTTTTTACCCTAATCTTTTAAAAACTCGTACCTTCTACTTGATTTTTTGTAATTCATTCTATATGGCTTAACCACTTTAATTATTAATAAAAACTTCATATGAAAAAACATATCACCCTTTCTTTCAGAGAAACTACATATTAAACCGCAAACCCGACGTCCAATACCTATACCACTGTGAAAAGGGAATTTTAAAATAACCAAAATCCCCCTTCCCTTTTTGATATAACCGAACTCGAATCGCCTCGAGTATTCACAGAAGCATAATAGTAGGAGGATTGACGCAATTTCGACTTCCATTACATCTGACATTTTAGCAGAGTTAAACCAAATAAAATTGATTTTTTTTTTCTTGTTAAATGTCAGTTCCGATATTTTTGCGCGTATTCTGACGCTGCCATCGAACCTTTCATGCAGGTATTCTGGACGAATGGTTACGTGAATTGCGTCGAGCACTGGTGGGACTCGTGTGTGTGTGTTCTTTTGTGGAAGCTGTAGCTCGGCTCCCGTTCCAACCTTGTAACAGATTCATTTTCATTCATAATCTTTATTTTACTGGTTAACGCCGTCGCTCTAATACGAATTCGTGCGTAAAAAAGTTAATTACGTGTATTCGAAAAATTCATATTTCAGATTTTTCAGGCTTATGAGTGTGGTTGTTTTAAAAAATTTGAAGAATCTCGTTCTTTTGTTCATCCGTACCGAATTTTGTCGAAAATTGCCAAATAGCCGTAAAAGTGTATTAATAATATTAGTTTTTCAACGACAATTTTAACATTTATATGGAAATTGAGACCGCAACACTTGAATAATAAAGCGAGCGTATACGAATCGAGGCTCGTGAATCATTTAAAAAAGAGAAAAAAAAGAATATTATATGACTGCACGTTTGTTTAATTAAATCACCGCAATATCTATAGGCGAATACAATTTTAAACTCCTCGCTTTTACGACACTGGTGATGATTTTCGACGCGGTGCTTACGATTGGGGCGAACGTCAAAACATTAATTTTAATAAACACAATAATTTGGTTTATTGGCAAAAATCATAATTTTTCTTTAATTTTTATTTCATATTCGATCTTCGAAAGGTTGTACAAAGAGGAGCGTTTTTATTGCACAATAAAATGTGATATGATTACTTGCATTTATAGCTCTTTATACCGTTTTCATTCATTTCAACAATATGTTATAACAACCACATGAAATATTTGTTAATGCATTTATTACAATTTATTGCCGTAAAATCGAGTTCTGTAAAGATTTGAATAATAGTACTTTTCGACACAGGTGACGAAGTAGATTATTTATATTTCTCGCTTCTCTCGAGCGAAAAACATCACATGAGGTAAATTATCTACTTCCCTCCCTTGGTGCGTAATGTACTATTTTTTATTATGTGAGAGAATAGTACAGTGGGTTATAAGGGGGGAAGGCTGATTTTCTCTAACAAGAAACACGAAAAATGTTTTCGTTGAAGTTTTGTATCATTATAATTGATACAATTATTATTGAAAAACATATAAAATAAACTAACAAATGTATTGCGGAATATAAAGTGAAATTTAAGAAATTGTTATATATTACATGTTTAATAGCGACTAAAAACTGAAAAATCTGTATCTTAAGAACCTGCAAGATCGGTCAGTGATATCGTGAAATGGAAAAGTAATCAGCCGTGAAAAGACTTTTTCCAGATCGAGATTTGGAATTTTTCGAGCATTGGCTCTTAGTTAATTCATCGGCTGATGCAATTAAAATGATTGATGTTCTCCGGCACGACGTACGGACTACGGATAGAGTTGCTCGAGATGTTCATACGTAATGTGAAGCAGGAATTGGAAGAAATAGTGAATTTTTCTCATAACATAAAAAAGGGTGAAGGTCATGAAATTAAAAATGACTATGCCTAAAGAGAGGACGGACATGTTGGAGTGTCGATTATTGAAAAATTATCTTTTAGTCGAGGTAGTATAATGATGAACGCTATACGTAATGTGGCATATGGATTGATTTATTATTACGGAGACCGAGGGAGCAGATCGGAGGACTTTACGTCTTTTTGCTACTGGCCGACGCTCGAAGCGTTACGCCTTTAGTCGTAGCCGAGGAAGAATGCAAATCAAATTGTTTTATCTAATAATGAAATTTATTTTACCCCGAGATTTACAAAAGGCTATACCTCTCTAATTAACAAAGCAGTCCGCTGGCTATCTGCAGATCGTCTTCGCGATGGATCGGTGGTTCAGCTTGCGATGGTGTTGTTCCTCCGTAACGGGTGACCTCGCAGCAGGGAGCGTTGTGTAGAACTCCTTTGTTTTTGGGGAAAACTTGTTTTTCCCCCTTGTGGGAAAGTGCACAGGAGTTCGACTCCCACCTCCCGTTGCCATGCGTTTTCTCCTGCTCGTTTAATGGAGGAAGACGTAAAGATATTAAAAGTCCACTTCTTGAAGGCGCTCCGTCCAGAGAAAATTCCGCGAGGCTGCACTAGTATATCCGTGTACGCCGCCACCACTTATCTCCCAAAATTTGGAATGCGAGGGGGACGTCTCGCTGACCCTCTCTTCGTTCTGGCGCTATGTATTACTTTCGCAGCTCCCCTGCGTGTTGCCGTGAAAAAGGCTTGTATTAGATACATCACTGATGTTTTCACTTCAGTGGTTTTCCTGTTTTTTTGTACACTTGGGGCCACACAGTATAGACATGGTGGGGCCTTCACTCTTGTTACTAAGTCAGTCCTTTCCTGCATACGTATATATAAAAAGCGGCTGTGTGCATGGTAAAGTGTCGTCCGCATTGCCCCCGTTTTAGCTGGCTACGCGTCCGGTTTGCTCGCCCCTCATGGCTCTAAGATTTTCTCCCAATCCGCTTGTTCCTCTATTTTTTCCTCTTTTTTTCTCTCTCCTGCTCTCTCTCTCTCTCTCTCTCTCTCTCTCTCTCTCTCTCTCTCTTTCTCTCTCCCCTTCTTAATTTCCCTCCGTTGCTCTTCTTTCTTCTCTCTTCCCTTTTGCGTCTTTTCGAAGACTTACAAGTATTCTTTTTACATATGTGCAAATCCGCGGACTATAGACAACAACTGGGGTACAAAAACGGAAAAAATTTTTTTTGAGGGCACACCTACCACATAAGATTTTTTCGGTTCTTTGGGGGTCCCCCAACATGAAAATACTCTTGTACACTCATTATCCGTTGCCAAACTTTTTTGCCGACGAAATCAATTTTTCTTATGGAAATTTAACATGGGAAAAATGGACGAAAAGTAGTCATTGATGATTAACCAATAGCAAACTATTGAAGAGGCCAAACCAAATTCCACAAAAAAGCGATTAAAGTTGAAGAATAGAGCTTTAATTTGAGATCAAAATCGTTAAAATCGGTCGATTCTGTGCAAAGCTACGTGAAGTTGAAAATGGCAAAAAATGACAAAAATTTGAAGAATTACGTGGGTTTGAAAAATATCTCTCATTTTCGTCATTATTCGCCATTTTCAACTTCACGTAGCTTTGCACAGAATCAACCGATTTTAACGATTCTCATCTCAAATTAAAGCTCTATTCTTCAACTTTAATCGCTTTTTTTGTGGAATTTGGTTTGGCCTCTTCAATAGTTTGCTATTGGTTAATCATCAATGACTACTTTTCGTCCATTTTTCCCATGTTAAATTTCCATAAGAAAAATTGATTTCGTCGGCAAAAAAGTTTGGCAACGGATAATGAGTGTACAAGAGTATTTTCATGTTGGCGGACCCCCAAAGAACCGAAAAAACCTTATGTGGTAGGTGTGCCCTCAAAAAAAATTTTTTCCGTTTTTGTACCCCAGTTGTTGTCTGTAGTCCGCGGATTTGCACATGTATGACCGTGAGTGAAAGAAAATAATTGTTTTTGTAAATGGACGAAAAATTCGTCCATTACACTAACCAAAATGTAAATTCAATTTATTGGTATTTAATTCGTTTATACCACTGTAATCTCAAAATCATAACTTCAATATGATTATTCGGCTCTCGTGGTATAAAATATGGTTCAAAACTGGTACGTAAGAAGATTTTTAGCTCGTGTGACTTTTCTCACTCGCTTCGCTCGTGCGAAAAACGTCACATGGGCTAAATAATCACCTTCCGCACCCATGTCGAAATGTACTAATTATAGGACTGTGTCAGGGGATATAAACGAAAACAATGATTTTTCCGTTTGATTCTGTCTCTCAACACTCCTCGCCATAATAGCAAGCCTCTTACTAGCCAGTTCCTAACAAAAAAACTGGCCATCCTTAATATCTTTTCAAAACTCATAACTAAGCTAATGTAAGGTAAAAGAACTTATTCTATTATTCTGTCTATTAAATGGTGAATATGATTGGAAAAATTTCTTCATCGATGGATAGAAATAGCCAAGAAAAGTGTCTAGTTTTTGACGATTATTGGTGAAACTAGCTATTTATTAGGCAAATATTGGAATCGATTTCCATCATGGTACCCATTTAACTACTCACTCATAAGAGCCTAATAAACCAATTCCATAAAGTACATCACCCGCCAACTCTGCCATATCTCAGCATCCCTCCGTATATATAACAACATTATGATTACCCCTCCGCCCATCTCCCAAGCACGCACGTACGTATTCATGCACGCACACGTGCATCGAAAGTCAAACCCTCTCACCATCTCTCTCTCTCTCTCTCTCTCTCTCTCTCTCTCTCTCTCTCTCTCTCTCTCTCTCTCTCTCTCTCTCTCTCTCTCCCACGACCCACTTCCGCGACCACCACTTAGTCTCCCTACCGGTCATCCTGCCTCCCCACAAGCATTCGCATTCGATCACGAAACACAACTGCGGCGATCATCCGAAATTCAATGGCCACCAACGTACGCGCCTATATACCCCGTACCGCCTAATTAATAATAAAAGAGATCAGCGGACAATGCCACCGCCGCCGCCGCGTTCTCTCTATATTTGGCATCTGCGCGGGCTTCGTCGTGCCACCTGGTGCGTATATACTGCACGCGCAAATTGCCACAGCCGCCGCTGCTGCTACTGCTCGGCCCCTGCCCGTCATCATCGGGGAAACACGATCTTCCGTTTTGTCTGCGTCCGCGTGCGTACAGAAGTAAATAGTGTATACAGGGGGACAGAGAGAGAGAGAGAGAGAGAGAGAGAAAGAGGAGGGGGGTATATAGCGGTATTGTCACGGCTCGGTAGGGAGAGAGAGAGAGAGAGTAGACCAAAATAGAGAGGAGAGTAATTTATGGATGCCAGGAGAATCGATGTAACGCTATACTATATATACGTGGGTAAGCGCACCGGAAACACACGCACGCACAAAGTGATGTCTTGTAGGACGAAAGGTGGCGAGAGAGAGAAAGAGAAGACGCGCTCAAACTGCCGTAAAAGTGCCGAAATTAAGCTAGGATTTATTGTCGTGATGGAGAGGAGGGCAAATAAAGGGCCTGACAAAGCGATTTCACGCCGGGGGTTTCAATGATTGGGTGAATGATGATATGGTCTTTTGGGAATGCGGCAATGTTACGTGCACGTATGTGCCATTTAAGAATGTTCTACAAATGGAACATTTAAAATTTTTAGAGTATTAACGGATTCGTCAGTTTATTACAGGTTGTGCTGGGTAACAGAAGCAATGTATGGCTTATAGAGAACACACTGAGCCGAAAATATAAATCGTTGGAAACTCATACAACAAATAATCTGTCATTTTTTCGCTAATGGTATTTTCAAAAAAAGGAAAATCAAAAATAATAAAATAATTTATTTCGACCAATGAGAAGCGTAAATTAAAAATATTATTGGTAAAATTAAACATATTTCTGGATTTCTTGACTGAAAGAAAGATATTCATTTGTTAACGTATTTGAGTGTAGCCACTTCTTTTTAAATAAATAAATAAATATTTAACAGTATTACAAAGCTTATAACTTAATAGTACATTTCGACACAAGTACGTAGTACCATTAGCGTCAAGAATCAACCTAACAAGAACGTAGTGTCAAAAAATACTGTCCGATACACGAGCGAGAAGGTGATTTTAACTTCGTGTGACCTTTTACTGCTATTTTAATAAACATTTTCAAAATATCCTAAGTATTTTACATTACAAACTGAAAAGCACTAAAATCAATCTAAATCATATGATCTTTTCTTCGCCAGACACACCATACAAACGCTCGTTCAGTTCCAAAATCATGCACTTTTCTACCTTTTACACAGAAAATCTTTCGTTACGGAAAACTAAAATAAAAGTTTCTATAAAATTCATCTCTTTCACAAAAAATCACGATACTCCACATCTAACTACAACACAGCAGCTTGCCGCAGAAAACGCATAATTAGTGTGGCATGTGGCGCGCGCCCACAGATCCAGCATTGTAGCAGTCGCTAAAACAGCGAATGAATGAAATGAAATATATGCGGAATAAGGTAAGAAGGACGCGTGTATACGCCGACACGCGGCCGTATAATACTGATGTTTACACAAATAGAAGCGACGACTGACATACATTTGTATAAGGATCTGGAAAAAGTTAATATAAGCGCCATTGCGAGCGCAAAAAAAGTTTTAAATGAAAGCTACCGCGTAGCAGGCGGCGTATATGCAAAGTGGCCGCGGGAAGACATTAATGGGGAAGAAAGAGAGGAAAAGACTGCAGTCGTAGAACGATAGCAGACGTAGAGAAAGAGAGAGAGTAGGGGGAGCGCGCACAGGGGGCTCGTAATGCGAAGTAAAATGAAATTGCGTGAGATGGCGAGGTTCTGCTTCTCTATCTCTTTCGAGGCACTAAATTATGTAATAAAATGTATAGTTTTAAAATGAAGAGTAAGTATGATTAATGGAGGAGAGTTCTTATTGTTCGGTTGAATTTGCTTACTCGCCGTATACGTTTTACTTCGCGTAGTTAAATTGATGGCAGTTTTCGGTGCGGCTCCGTCACAACACTCATGACATTTTTTATTTAGTCACGATTATGTTGCGATGTGATTTCTTTTCTAAGTAGCGTTATTTGACGATTCAATATGGATACTTATTAACCAAAGATGACGTAGCAGCAAATACTTTTGAAGTTAATTTTTATGAAAATATACAATAAAGTGTGGTAAACGAACTTACTCTTTTCTATAAATTACGAAGTTGTTTTGAAATTCTATTTACAAAGTAGGCGCTATCTAAAGCATTTTATTCAATCCAAGACTATTCTGATTCGCAAACCAGAATGTATTAGAATCTGGAATGATTCGCCAAGGAAAAAGATGCTATCTCGTCAACGCACTGAAAAAGACGCTATCTCGAAGATGCGTTGAAAAACATGCTATCTCGCTGAGATTTGACAAACATTCTATCTCGGCAAATACTTTTTTCGTGAAAATTTAAGTTGGCACCTCTGCAGAAACTTTTAAAGAAAATTGTTTTTTTCAATATATATTAGGTTCTTTATTTTATTTAACAAAACTATTTATCGTTTGTCCCCATCTATACATGTACCTATAGTTACATTTTTACGTGTCACTTACCTCCCCCGCCTATTTGGTGTGTAGGTTTTTTACTTATCGTATGCCAATGTGTACGTGCATATAAGATACACTTCTATCTGTAACTCGCCTCCTTCGCTTATTTAGGGTTTAGTAATTAATTGTAAAGTTGGCGTTTTTTTAGCGACTTATAGCATCACGATTTCACGAATGGGCGGTGTGAAAACAACAAAGCGTGGAGGAGTGTTTACAGCCAAATACTCTAAAGCTGTGTCGAACATCAATATTCACGAACGTCTGAAACTTTTTTGTCTACAATACACGCTTGATGTGTGTTGAATGATTGGAGCGCTACGCATATGGGATATTTCATATGAAGTCAGCAGCTCAAAATTTTAAAATCGCTTAGGTTTGACGAATTAACAGTTTTTGGTGAAAAAAAACATGTTCCTAGATTTTTAGACCCATATTTTAATAAATACAAAAGTTATTCTACATAAAAAATTCTTATTTTTTGCAATTTTTAGCGAAAACTCAACTTTTGTCATTTTTTTACTCAAAATCCTGAAACTTTTTGTACAGCACATTGATTGGAAAAAAGTTTGCATTTTACTTGTAGAATGTGGTCATATTTATTTTATGACCCATTTTGTAAGTTTCTGATTGGTTGCTTCTTAATATACCTTAATCTAAAAAAAAAAATTGTGTGGCAGAAAATTTTTTGTTTGATATAATTTTTTCTGATTCTTCATTAAAAATCCTTGAAAACAAACCCTGGATCGAGATTGGCAAACCTTGCTGAAAAACGTTATGTACTTTTTAAATATCAATAGAATTTTGATAAATTCTATTTGATAAATAGAATTGATAAATAAATAGAAACCAGTAATTTGTATTTTCGACAACCGGGTGGATTTGAGAACTTAATATTATTCATACATCTCATGTCATGGATCTTGTCACTGAATTTTGTCAATGTATAGAAAATAAATTAAACATCTGTTTTCAACAGTATTTTCAACTGAATAGGCTTATAATAACATTTATATTTACTTTCCTGAATTTTCAATGGGAGCCGCTTACACTGCTAATACACTCTATTCGCATTCTTCATATCTACTCAAAATTAAATTTAATAAGTAGTTTATTATTATGTGTGCAAAAGCTGAAGATAAATTACTATAAAGAAGTTTTGACAGTAGATGACAGACAATTTAGCAATTGTATATTCCAATACACAGACAAATACTTCTTACTCTATCATTTTTAAATAAAAGATGGTTTTATTATTATGACTTGGCTTCATAAAATTTCAGAAACTATGTAGCTTACACTGAAACCATGCTCCAAAATTAGGTCCAAAGAAATTTATTATTAACATGTTTAAAAGCTAGGGTTTAAAAGTCTGGGTGTTGGAATATAGTCATCAAAATTGTCTGTCAAGTATCCTAGCTTTTAAATATAGTGAAAAAAACAATTTTCTTTGAAAGTTTCTGCAGAGGTGCCAACTTAAATTTTAACGAAAAAAAAAAATATTTGCCGAGATAGCATGTTTTCCAAATCTCGGCGAGAAAGCATATTTTTCAACGCATCTTTGAGATAGCGTCTTTTTCAACGCATCGACGAGATAGCATCTTTTCCTCTAACCCGACGATACACTGTAATTACAATAACTAAAATTTTAATAAAAGAAAACTTATGCGCCGACTGAAAGAAATATAAATATTATTTGTAGTTAAATGTATATTTAATTAGGATGTATTGAATAAATAAATACATAAATTGTAAAGTATAATTTTGCATTATTATGAGGAAATTAAAAAAAAATTTCAACTTTAGGCGGCCTCAAAACTGATCAAAATTTTTTTTAAAGGCACACCTTCCGGACGTGTTTATTTCTTTTTTATGTCACAAAGTATATATGGGAAAGCTCGTGTACAATTAAAAACGTCTTCATCTCACATGTTTTTTAAAGGTTGAAATTTTTTAAGAAGGCGGCACAATAGCTAGCCCTTTTCTTTAAACCTCAGCCATTTAGCCCAGAAACATTCTACTCAAAGTTTCAAAAAAAAAATTGAAACTAGAAAAAAGAGCCCTGGTAGAAATTATCCATTTTTCTCCCATTTGTGAAACGATTTTTCTCCCATTTTCTAGCCATTTTCTAGCGATTTCGGCCAACTCGCCAATAAATGGCTAAAAAATGGGAGAAAAATCGTTTCACAAATGGGCGAAAAATGGACGATTTCCAGCAGGAAGCTTTCATTTCCTTTTTAGAAAATTAAAAAATGTTGATTCCTTCAGAAGTTATGAGTTTAAAGACGAACGTCGAAAAGGTATAAAAATGTTTTAGATTCGGTTTTTATGTTTTTTCGACGTTCATCTTTAAACTCTTATAACTTTTGAAGGAATCAACATTTTTTAATTTTCAAAAAAAGGAAATGAAAGCTCTTTCTTTCTAGTTTCAATTTCTTTTTTGAAACGTTGAATAGAATATTTCTGGGCTAAATGGCTGAGGTTTAAAAAAAGGGCTTTTTTGCCATTTTCTTCAAAAATTTGGACATTTAAAAAAAAAAAATGTGTGACAAAGACGTTTGTAATTATACACGATTTTTCCCGTACTTTGTGACATAAAAAAGAAGACAAAACGCGTCCGGAAGGTGTACCTTCGTGAACTTCCTCATATCCATTGTTCGATATGCTTAATATATACACATGATTTTTTAATTAACTAGAAAACTTGACTACCTGTGAATTACGAATCTCATTCAAACTCTCAAATACGTTTTATGATGTAAAAACATGAAGTAAACCGCAATAGTCGCATATACAATTTTATCGATACAAAGTAAAGGTAGAGAAGACGAGCTTTCACATGCTTTTCTCAGAATTAAATATTGCAAAGGAGTTTATGAATTACTGTTGGGTCCCGTAAAGCTGCCAGGAACTGTATACAGTACTTCTTGTAAGAAGCTAAAAAAATTCGTTTATGGAATTTCACTATATAATACTTCTCTCAAGACAGATTAAAGTTTCCTATAGTAACAATTATTATAAATCACGTTATAAGTCTGAATTACAATGAATTATACATAATAATTCTACCCAAATGCTTGAAAAACAAATTAACTCTGTACATCGCAATAATCACTATTTATTAAATTATCTTTATCCTTTTCTTCAAGTATTCGAGCACGTCCTATAACCACGCCCAATTGGCATTAATTTTTACGGCAAACCTTGGCCCCCCTTCATCGCCACGAGCACAATCTGAGCTTTCCTCACGTGAACTATAAAACGCAGCCGAGCCTCTTCTCCTCCGCCGTTTGCTAGCAAGACTGCCATTCTCCCTCCTCCCGAAATCGATTAAGCCCAAACTCTCTCTCTCTCTCTCTCTCTTTCTCTCACCCGGCAGCCTTTTCACTCTCATCCACACGCCCACACATACGACTTTCGACTCGCGGGCCTTTGATCGCGTATAGAAAAATATGAGAAGCGGAGAAGCCTTTGAGCGCCAAAAAAGCGCGGGCGCGGCCCGATTTGTCTCTCTGCCGAATCGAAAGGAGAGAGCTCCACAGAACGCGGGAGAGAGAAAGAGGTTTTATCGGATTTTGCGCTGCAGCACGGCAATGATTGCATTTTTAATCAATGTCCCGTCGCGGCCGCCGCCCCATCCGTCAGCCTGCTCGGTTTTCCTCTCTCTCTCTCTTGCTCTCTCCGCGCGTCCTCATTGTCGCAAAATTATTTTCTCTCCCCCCTCCCTCTCCGCCCTTTTTATATTTAGCCCGTTGTCGCGCAGAAGTTGCATAAAACTCCTCGCGACGCTTCGACGAATCCGCGCGCGCCCGCGCTTCAACGAGAAGAGACACTGTAGAATCTTGCGCAACTCGCCGTTGTGTAACTTGCGTCACACACTCGCCCGAAGGACTATATACATTATATATTTTATACACACACACACACACACACACACACACACACACACACACATCGTGCATTTCATGCACGACATTCTTAATAAAACCGTATCAATATATCGCGTATACACATTCCGAGTTTTAATTCCGCCGCCGGCAGCTGTTCGCGCGCAGCCATTAGCGCTCTCTAATGCGCGCCATTTCTTTCGCGAGTAGCTATATACGCGCTTTTCGGCTCGAGAGAGAGGCGCGAATTTTTACTCGCTCGCACACGAGGAGGTCGCATGTCAAGTGAAGGAATGTGCGCGACTAAAAGCTCTATACCCCTTGACGAGGCGAGGTTTGGCTATGGATTTTTGTGACGGCCACGGCTGTAAAAGTGTTTTGCGAGTAGGTTTATACTGTTGCGCGCGTGCGGCACGCTTTTATTCGCTTCGGAAGATGTTCGGCCGTGGCCTTTTATTGTTATTGGTTATCGGCGTGGAATGATGTCGGTGATGCAATGCGTTAGCGTTCTGAAACTGGAGAATGCTGGAAATTTAAAAAATTCAAAAGTGCAGGTGGGAGTATTTAGATATTATTCTATATAATGGAACAAAAAATAGTAACGATGATTTTTTGCTTCCTCATAGAGGAAGCTTTGTAACGGTGAAAAAAAAATTTCGAGACAAAAAAATGGCGATACGTTATATGTCGATATTTATCGATTTTGAGAAAATTTTGATTCGTGTCTGTTTGTATGTGTGTGTGTGTCTGTATGTAAACTCTCTATATCTCGAGAACCATTCGGCCGATTTTCGTCGCACAAAATTTATTCTCTTCGTCTCGAGGAAAAAACGCGGAAGCTTAACTGATTTAAGTTTTTATTGATTTTCTTTTTTTTATAACCAAAAAACTATTTAGAATTCTTTAAATCTTTTAAGATCTTTAAATTACCTAAATTTTCTTTTTTTTAATTTTTGAATTATCTTCACTTTGTCATTTGTTATTAAGGAAAATGTGCTCATAATTCTTTAATTTATATCTCAAAAAATATTTGATTTATCGACTTCAAATTTTAACCATATTATTACACTCATCGAAGACAATTTTGATTAAAATTTCAATAGATTATCTTTATTTGTTTTTGAGAAAAAAATTGTTTTATAAAGAAGTAGGATTTTCGTTGTTGGACGATAACAAAAGTAAAAATCAACCAATCGTCCTGAAATTTGGCAGATATAACTATTTTTACATCTTCAAACTGAATTTGTTGCCGAAAAACATCCTATCATCGCGGCCAAAAATATTAGTGGTTAAAAATTTGTTTTGAATATTTTCGAATAGCATTTTCTCAGAGAATATTTGATTTATTAACGCAAAAGAATTTGTAAAAAATAGTGTATTTACCCTGGTAGAAATTGTAACCAACCGAACGCCATCCGTTCGCCAAATCGCAAGGATTTGGCCAACCGTTTAACCAACAGTTAGCGATAAATACCGCTTATTTCGTCACGGAATCACCCTTGCGCTTGGTCAATGAATGCTTAATATTAAAAATCTTAAATAAAAATCGTTTACACAACTTATTATTTAAATAAAACTCTCAAAATTTGTATTATTCATAGAATAATCAAAACTCACATATTAATAGTATTTTTCTTCAGATAAATATGGTTAAATCGGTAACGGGTATAGTTTTGTTTGTTCAAATTGAGGTTAGGGCGTGTTAATGTGTAGTGTGCGTGACTTTTTGACGTAAGTCAGGACATGTACAGGTGGATACTTACATTTTTTTTAATTTAAAAGTATTCTATATTTAAAATTTGAAAGAATCCTACATAAAAGGTATTCTACATTTAAAATTTGAAAGTATCCTACATAAATTCTTCGTACTCGTATTGCTCCGTTTTCTACACGGTGCTCCGTTACCATCTGACCTTTACAGTGAAGCAAAACCACGCGATCCCGGCAATCCCGTCACGTGACTCGTATGAGTCTGCGCAGTTAAATACTTTTACCTATACATAACACATGAACCTGCGATCGCACTCGTGTGTATGTAATATGTGTGTATTTATGTGCATGTGTGCTTGTCTTGCGGAAAGCGGGATGCGGACAGTAATTTCGGAGCATAGCCCACGTGCTACGCTGTCTACTTAACCTTCAAATAAATTTACTCCCAACTTCATTCAAATATTTTTAATGCATTACAATAATTTTTATTATTGTTTATGTATCAAAATCTTTTTACATATCTATATTTCTTATTAATTTCTATTATTGTTTTATGAGTTACTCAATGTTTTATTATTGATTGATAGTCCACCAACCGTTGGTTAACCGTTGGTCAATATTTTTCTTATTCGTTGGCCTAAATTATTGGCCAACAGTTAGTAGATAAGTCATCCGAGTTGGTTTATTTTCTACCAGGGTACATTTCAATTTTATTGGTGACGTACCTAATGTAATTGATTGACAGATTTGAAATGTTTCACTTTGAATAAATATTTCATAATATAGTAACATTTATAGTAAATTTAATCATGCTATTAGAGAATTAAAGATATTTTTATTGGTACATACCCCCCCTCCCACACACATACTCATATATGGGCATAAGTTATGGGTCTGAAATTTGCAACGTTGAAGTGCAACGCAATAAAAAGATAATTGATTTTACTTTAAGTTTATACTAATCAATATTAATTTTGCGTGTAGATTTAATATTTTATATTATAAAATAACTTTGTAAAAAAAGGTTTCGATAAATTTTCCTTTGTTTAATAACTTTAATTAATTGTAAAACATTATTTCGTTGCATTACAACGATGCAAACTTCAGACTCACCATAAATTAAGTAGTGTATTTACATTTCAAATGTGTATTTTCGACAAATCTATATTAGTTTTATTGCGAATATTCATAGAGAACATTTAGTTGAGGAAGCTAAGTGGCAATGTATTGGCAGCGGTTTTTCAGTGCAACGCATTTTTCACAAAATGGAATAAGATTGATGCAGTTAATTAAATCAAGAATTTGTCTTTCCAGGGAAAATTTGATTTCATTTACTACAAAGTAATAAGCTTGATAATTAAAGCGTTATTTAAAATTTCATAATGAGCTTTCCCGGAAAATATTTATACTTTAATAAAATTTGCTAAAATTAATTACTTCCAGGAACATTCTTATTACCCATGAATTAATTATTAAAACCTCGATAATTCTTTTATATGGCGTTTAATATAATTTTGCATGCTTTAACGAATCGTTTAACGCGTCAATAGATAATTAATCATTTTTTTCCTGCCCACCGAATACGGCATTATGTGTGTTTGTAAATCGTCATTCGGCAATGAAAGCTCGACATTCTCAATGCGGAACTTGAAAAATGATTGAATCCGACAATAGTAGAAGAAAATCAATCACATGCTTTTATTCGCTGGAAATGATGACTGACAAAGCGAGCGACGATACGTGCTAATAGAGTATTTGTAATATACGTGATGTGTATCGACGAATTGGAGCATGAAGCAAATGAGGTTTCGATGAATCACTAAAAACAAGTTTCCGATGATGAGAAACACATGTATTCAAAATATTTTATATTTGGAAAATAATGAACCCTATACTAGCAATCTCTATTATTATAGAAAGCTATCAAAGCCAAAAAATTATTAAAGGCTATGAAAAGTAGCTCGTATTTTGATAACGCTATATAAATGGCTTTTGTTCCACGTATGGATTTGTCGCTAGAATTGTATAACCTTTATGTATGTCAACCATTTTCACATTATATAAAATACCTCCTGAAAAGAAATTATTTCCTGAGTCGTTAATAAAATATTGTTTCGACCTGCAGATATACAAATAAACGTTATTTTCGTTCCCTGTTAAAGTAAAAGCATATATAAAAATGCAGTGATTCTGATAAGTTTTCAGGCCAATTGTCCACCATGAAATGTCTAAAAAAATCCTTTCACCGATAACGAAATAAAAAAAAAGTGAATTCACTTTGAAACTCTTCCAATTCAACCCTGCGCTGAATTTACCCTCTTTGCGCCACACTAACTCTTTTAAAATTAAACAATATTCTAAAAAGCTCGACATCGCCCACCTGCTGCCGGCATTCCACAGCAGCACGCCGACGATTTTCGCGCGGCAACGCGCGCGCGCGCGCGAAATTTGCATCTTTTGAATCTCTCGTGCTCGCGCTACATGACTCGTTTGACCCTGGCGGCGCGCTGGGACTCAAAGATTCGCAAGTTCCCCCGCTTGTGCGTAAAGACAACATGCACGTATATTGCATGCACCGTTGCGCGCAAACTTTCTAATACGCCGCAAAAATTCAATAATAGACTGCCTGTTAGCCCTTATTATGCGGAAACTTGGCAAATTTTATGAAAATTTCCCAGCGATTATGTAGGGAGAGAGAGAGAGAGGGAGCAGTAAGTGTTTCGCAAAATTATATGGAGAAATAAAAAGGGTGTAGTATCTAATTAGGCAAGAGAGGCGATAATTCCCTTTAAAAGGGTTCATCGTGCGTACCGTATTGGAATTTGATGATGTAACGAGTGCATTTTTTCTCAATGAAATCCGGAAACAATATTACAACGGAATACCAGGAAAACATTTCAATAACACCTGCTTAAAAGAGGAACAAACATCCTACTGATCCAGTTGCGCTCGCAAACTTTACCCGATAACGCGCAATAAGCACGTCGCACGCGCGCCGTGCAAAAAATTCTTGTAAAAAATCACATCTCTGCAGAAACTTTTAATAGACCCGCTACTTTTTGTTCTAACCACACGCGCATATAATTCACCGATACCACGGGAAACAAGCGTCACTTCCCTACAAATCCGTGCGCTCTCTCTCTCTCTCTCTCTCACACACATGCACACAACGCTATGTAAACGTCCCCAGAACGCACAGCGACAGAAAGAGGACAGCAAGGGAAAGCTAATTTTCCCGCGCGCTGCAGCAGCAGCAGCAGCAGCTAGTCACCATGTTTACTCTTTCCCTCCTCCCTCTCACTCTCTTCCGCGTTATATCGTTTGCGCGGCTGATTGTCTTAGATTGCGACGGAATGTAGAGATGCGACTTAGCGCCCTCAGCCCCTCTCCTCTCTATTTATTTCGAAATGAAAGTGTTCCAGGGCGCCCGGGGAATTCGAATAATTGCGCGAAAACATTGAGAATTGCGAGCGGCAGTGCAGTACAGGTGCGCGCACACCGAGAGGTCACATGTATATATATAGCCGAGAGAGAGAAAGAGAGAGAGAGAGAGAAACGACTGAATTTTCTTCTCTACCCCACACCGGCGCGCGCGCGAAGTTATTACGGAACTCGGATGAGAATTTTGATTCGAGAAGGAAGATAGAGAGAGAGAGAGAGAGAGAGAGAGAGAGAGAGAGAGAGAGAGAGAGAGAGAGATGGGGGGGGTTGCCGGCAGCTCGCTGGTCGCCGAGATTGTCGCGCGAAAAATCGAAAATTAAGAGAAAGAGCGAAGCAGTAGAGGCAGCAGCAGCGCCTCTAAGTGTAATAATTTAGGATTGTAGGAAATTTGAAGTGGCCGCCGCTATAGAGGATGTAATTGAAATACGAGTTCTCTCGCGTAGCACTCCAATTACACAGATCTTTTGCTGAATGCGTTTACTTCGAATTTAGGTATTACACTGGAAAACATTTGAAAGAGCGGATTTTCCTCTTGAGAAAGTCGCTGCCCCAAAGACGGGTAGAGTTGCGCGACGTTAAGGGGACGCCGAAGTCAATGTATTTTAAATGGAGGGTGGCGCTGTAATCAGTAAAACGCGTTTTTATTATATAAATTAAAAAATTCTTATCTATTTGGATTTTGGAGACTTGAGCGCGCTTTGGATATTAATGTTTAGTTATTTCTTAAAATCGCAGCTCAAACAATCAATTAATTGCCGAGAAAACCTTGAAAAACTTGCGCGGGTAACATAACCTATAAATTACGAAATTGAAAGATAATAATTTGTTTTGAATTTCAAGACTTGAGCGCGCTTTGTATATAAATTTTAAGTATTCTCCCAAAATTTCAGCCCAATCGGTTAATTATTCGAAGAGAAAACTTTGAAAAACTAACTGACGGGACTTCGGCCTCCCCTTAATTTGGGGTAAAATTTCTCCCAAAATGGGTGACTGAGTGTACCGTTGCCAAGGGAAACGGCTGGTAGATGGCACGCGAAACTCTCATAAACTGCAGAGAGTCAAGGGATAGTGTGGCAGATGCGCTCATCCTTCGCTGATTGGTTCCGCCATTTGTAGGAGAAAACGATACATATATAGATATACACATACGCGCGCGCGAAAAATGTGTGTGTGTGTGGGTGTGTGTGTGGGTAGGTGGGTGTGTGTGTGTGTGTGTGTGTGTGTGTGTGTGTGTGTGTGTGTGTGTGTGTGTGTGTGTGTGTGTGTGTGTGTGTGTGTGTGTGTGTGTGTGTGCGTATACGTATATGCTGTATAACTACAACTGTAATAGCATCATACATTATTTTCTATTCATTAGACTGAAAAATAAGATAATGCCAAGGTAAGTATTCATTACAATAAATAATATCAAAAACTTTAAAACTTTTATAAAATAACAAGGATAAAATGCTTAAATGTAATGTAAACATGAGTTTTAAATAACAACTTTCGTTTTTACAACAATGAAAATCTAATGTTGTTCAAACAATTTTAATCAACGTTTTATTATTAATTTGTTTGATTTAAAATTAATGTAACAAATAAAATCATTCGATATGGAACTCCTGTAATGAATATGCGTATTTAATGAATTCATTTTGTTAATAATTTCTAATGATGAATTACTTTTACAGCACAATTTTTTAAGGTGAGTAATTTTTTAAGAATCTATACATAAAATCATGTACATACTCTCTAAAGTTGAATTAGTGAAAATTGCTCCACCATTTCAATTAGTAGAAAAAACTACTAATTTATTAGTGAATATTCACTATTTCATTAGTGGTTTTTTAAAAACTACTAATTAAATTAGTAAAAACTACTAATCAAAATAGTAGTTTTAATAAACTACTAAATGAAATAGTGAATATTCACTAATAAATTAGAAGTTTTTTCTACTAATTGAAATGGTGGAGCAATTTTCACTAATTCAACTTTAGAGAGTATACCGAATTTTATAAATTTTTAAAATGAGCTTTCATTTGGTTTTTTAAGAATTAAAAAATGTTGATTCCTTCCAAAGTTATAAAAGTTTAAAATTGAGCATCGAAAGTGCATCAAAATATACCGGCAATCGAACAGTTTAATTTTAGGGATTAAACAGTGGATTTTCGATGCTCTATTTTAAACTTTTATAACTTTGGAAGGAATCAACATTTTTTAATTCTTAAAAAAGCAAATAAAAGCTCATTTTCTCTAGTTTTATTTTCTATTTTTGAAATTATATTTAAGAGTCCCCGGAGTTAAATGGTTACCGTTTCAAGAAGAGGTTTTTTTCAAGCCTTTTTACAAAATAAAGCTAAAAAGGCACAGAACTTCAGTTTTTTTAGCGTTAGGGTCTAATATTGCAGCTTTCTTTATATTTCTACATCCAAAAACATATCGCAAAGTTTGAGCTGAATCCGTGATCCGGAGTGCGCGGCCTCTTCTAGTCAGTCGTGCTGCCGAAAAGACCGAGGCGATGCTCATTACCCGAACAAAAAAGAGAGTCTACGCCACTTTCACGATCAACGACGAGAAGATCAGGACGAGGGATACCATGAAGTACCTACTAGTCACAATAGATGCGCAGATACTGTTCAAAGACCACTTTAGGAACGCAGAACTAAAGGCATCAAAAGTGGCTCGAGCGCTCGCAGGCATCAGGCCAAACATAGGAGGGCCGAAGCAGCCGCGACGGTTGCTTCTTTCATCGGTGGTATATTCCGTGATTCTGTACGGTGCCCCAATCTGGGCTGATGCTATGTGTAGTAACCCGAGCTACGGTGCCGCTTGTCAAAGGGCTTGCAGGACAATCGCGCTGAGAGTGGCCTGTGCCTACCGTACCGTCTCAGACATCGCTCTCTCGGTAGTCGCCGGACTGCCACCCGTAGATCTAATGGCGTGTGAGAAAGCTGAGTTGTATCGCGAAGGCATGGTTAGAGAAGAGGGTGACTTTTACCAGGAACAGTGTCGAAACCGATGGTCCAGGAAGACCTAGGAAGAGTGGCAGCGCCAATGGGATATATAGCTGATATGTCGGGGAGTGGACAGAGAGGAGACACGGCCTCGTCACCTTTCATCTCACCAAGGTACTAACCGGGCATGGCTGCTTTTGCAGCTACCTGAAGAGGATTCGAGTTTACCAAAGCGCGGAGTGCCAAACATGTCCTGAATTGACGATGACGTGAAGCATGCTCTGTTCGTACGCCTCAGGTTTCGGAAAGAGAGAGAAAGGTTCAGGGCCTTATGGGAAGGCCCCTTAACTCCCGAGGGTATCAGGAGGTGCTTACTCTCTTCACAGAGAGGATGGGATGTTGTGATTGGTCTCGCCACCGAAGTAGTGGACAAATTAAATTGCATTAGGCGAGAAGAAGAAAGAAGAGGTGAAGAGAGAAGAGAAAGCCGTCCGGCCGAGGGCCAGGCGGTATAGAGGGCCGTAAAGGCTACGACTGCCCTCCGCGAAGTAATGCCTAACGGCGGTTTCCGCGGGGGGAATTTACAGTCGGGGGGGAGGCCTTGCATAACATTAGCAGGGAGGTTTTAGTAGGCATTACCAGAAACGGTCGAGTCCTACATAACATCTTTGTATGCGTAAATGCATTTTTTTCCTAACCTCCTCCATTTTAGGTACGTTTAGGCGTTAAAAAATCGTTTTTTGGATTTAATTCGTCAGGAATTGATCGTACAAAAAAATGTTCAATAGGAAAAAGTTTTTTTTTAATATTATCTATAACTTTCATATTTAACATTTTTGTGTAAAGTCAAATCCTTGAACGATATTATTGCGCCGACTGAAGGTGGGTCGGTTGGCACTTGAGGCCGACCCATTAGTGAAACTCTTCAACTTTAATGTGAAGTAAGCTCAAGGTGACTTATTCTCAAGGGAGGTGTAATCAAAATTATATTAGAAGAAATAAAATTATTCCTGGTAGAGTAATGAAAAAAAAATAGTAATAAAAAGAATATAAAACAAATAATTACTTTACGATATGGAGTAATAAAAAAAAATAAAATTAGAACTAAAATAAAACTATATTACAATTTCAAGTACGCGTTTATCTCGCGAACACACGAAACTCTCTAAGGGCGCTCCTGCCTTAACCTACCCGGAGAGAAATTTTGGTAAGCAGATCACCGAAATCGAAGCAGACGGATAGCTCACGCTTTTGGTAAGCCAAGTTCTAACTTTTGGTCATCGGATGACCTTCTTATTCGGTAAACAGCGCCATAGGTCAACGGATGTCTCTCAGAAGGTCATCCGATGACCAACGTTGGAACTCGGCTTACCAAAAGCGTGAGCTATCCGTCTGCTTCGATTTCGGTGATTCGCTTACCAAAATTTCTCTCCGTGTGGTTACAACTAAGAAGGGCAAGTGGCACCCCCTTTCCTGAGCCGAGCAAGATCCGCACTTAGCGAGGGTTTAGGACCTCCTTTTGCCTTTAGTGGTAGACCGCTGTTGGCGGAAGTTCAGGCGAGGTTTACTCTGGCGAAAGCTTGGTATGTCTGCCAGAGCAGGAGGTCCGTCGCCGAGACGGAGCGGCGAGAGCCAAAATTCCGGAGGACAACAGAATACCTCGGCGGGATAGAGGTGGCAAGCTTTCCTGCTCGCTGATTGACCAACGTCAAGCTTCCGCGAAGCTCGCCAGGCACGCCGAGGACCGACCTCCCGAAAAAAGTCGAGCGTTGAATTCTCGGGGTTGCTCGAGTATTTTCTTTTTTTTATTGTTGGGTCGCTTTGTAAACGTCAAATGTCCATTTTGAAAAATTAAAAAATTTCAATTTTTACGGATTTTCTAGACTTTTATACGCGGTCACCTTTTTATACGCCGCGTAAAGTGGTCTAAAAAACATTGTTAAGTCTTCTTTTTGGGAATCGAAAGTACGCCACTGGAAAGGGCTTGAAACGCATGCTATTTAAAAAAAATCGCTGCCAATTCATTGGCACGTAGCTTCTTCAAAATAATTTTTTGATTCCTTTTATTAAATTAAAATTCGAAAAATAAATTTTTCACGAAAAAAATTGGAAAAATTTTATGGAAAATATTAACTTGTAATTTTTTCATGGCTATTCATTGAGGTTCCATTTGCAATTTATTTGTTTGTGATTTTAATTCTTATATGAATGGAAAACAATCTTCTTCAAGTTCTATTCTTCATCAAATTTTTCTTCTTCAAGTCCACTGTCAACGGCTTCTCGTCGTACATTGGTTCGAAATAAAAAAAATATTCTAAAGTTGTTCTTTGATTGTGTTTACCTCAAATATCTCTGAAATTTATGAACCAATCATTTTGCCAAAAGAACTCATCCGAGAACTATCAATAATATACCTCTACAATGAATTTTGAAGCGAATAAGACAATTTTACTCTTGTAATAGTTGAACATATAAAACTCATTTTTGTTCATTTTTCAATTTTTACGTTTTTGTTAATAACAAAAGAACCGTGATAGCTAGAGAATTAATTTTTTTTAGAAAATATAGGTAATTTAATTCTCTTTCGAATGCCACCCACCCCATTTAGATACATAGAGCCGTTCTCGAGAAATTGATTTAAAAAAAAATTGAAAAAAATTTTAACCTCAAATATCTCCGAAATTTATGGATCAATCCTTTTGCCCAAAGAACTCACTCGATTGGTATACAAAATCTACCCCTACAATGAATTTCAAAGTGATTAAGCCAATTTTACTATAGTTATTGAACGACAAAAAAAATCACTTTTTTTTATAAATTATTTTTTTTCTCAAAAAATAATGAATAAAAAAACCTAAAAATTTAGTAAGTTATAGAACTTAATATCCTTTATAACCAAAAAAATATTCATGTTAATATCTTTTTTTAATTTCGAAATATAACCTATTTACAAAAAATTATGTTTTCATCAATAACTTATGACGAAATATAGCTACCGACTTTTTTTTTTTTTTTAAATTGTAGATAATTTTATCCTACATACAGAGAATTCATGATATATAAACAATATTTGTTCTAAATATTAAAAAAATCGAAAGTAAAAATTTTGAAAATTAAAAAATGGCTATAAAAAAAAAAATTAAATTTTACAAAAATAGAATATTGACCCCAATTGTGGGAGCAAAATCTAAAAAAATGATCACTCTCCCGTTAAAATCGGTCGAGTAGATCATGAGATATCAACGTATACGGACATACATACACACACCCACACACACACATACACACCACACATCCATACGAACATTTTCTAAAAATAGTGTATTTCGATTCCAAATTTGCTAAATAACATTTCTAACACATTATCTCATAAACTTTTTTTTTTACTATCACAAAGCTTCCTCTAGGAGGAAGCAAAAATTGTTAAGATCCGATCAGTAGACTCGGAGGTATTGATAAAAACGTGTTTGCAACGATTACGGGTGTTGTAATTAAAATCATGCTCTCGACCTGCGCGTGTAGCCTCTTGACACTATAGGATAAGTTTACTTAAAATCTGAATAAAAAATGATTCATAGATTTGCTAAAATCATCGTCGAAGTAAAAAAAATTGCGCACGCGACTCTGCCTGTCGCTCTCACGGCCATTGCTTGTGCACACCCATCAGAGTCCTTTGATTCTTTCCGAACGTGCCCCGTTAGTGACCATCTTTTGAACGTTAACATACCCCGAAAATGATATACACGGGTTAAAAATTTCTAACAAGAACTTCATACATGTATGTTAAATAGTCTTACAAATGCGCATATTAAAGTTCAATACATGTATATTAATAAATTTTAAAAAACTGTTTTGAATTTAATACATGTACATTAAAACGGTTTTAAAACACGCATTTTTAAATTAAAATACGTGTATTAATCATTCCCCACGTGTGAGTAAAAATTCAAAATGTATATCGAAGTTTCCTTAAATTTAAAAACATTTTCTATCACATTTATTAAAATTAATAACAGTATTATGATTTCAAAATATTCTTTTAAACTTAATAATCAATTTGAAAAATCAATTCACAAATGTGTGAATTCTGAACTACAATACCATATTTATGCATAAAAATTCAAAATGTTTATTAAAAGTTTCTTAAAATTAATAATATTTTTTTCCTCCCATGAGAAATGATTTTTGTAGACGTGGCAAGATTTGCAATTAAGGACGAAAAAAAAAATTCGACCTGCAATAATATCAACAATAATCGATATTTATTTCTGAAATTTGGCATGCACGATTGCATTGATAAAAGCTTATTATAAATGTCAAGTCCTTTCGTCGATTTTTTCGAAAGTTATTTAATAATGAAAAAAATTACATTTTTCAACTTTGGCGTCCATTTGCAAATTAACTATTAAAATTAGAGACTTCGTTAAGGTCTACTTTTGTAGGAGCATTATTAACAGACAAAAGAAGTCTCTTGCACTTTTTCGTTAAAACTCACCAGAACCGAGCCAGTTCGATAAAACCAAAAAAAATGCCGAAATCGCTCATAAATAGTTAAATAATAAAAATTTCACACGGATTTTAGACTGCAGATAACAAGGATCTTATTCAGGAGGTTGAAATGAAGAGAATGCAAAAATAAAATCGCTTATATGTCGTTTTGACCATTCCAACTGAAACCCGCAACGCTTGCGACTCGCTCGATTGGCCAACACATCCAACAAGTCGGCGGCGGTGGGGCGCGCACCATTAATATACTTGCCCACGCGACGGCGGCTCCGCAAAGTACGCCTCGTCAGCGTTATTAAGAAAAATCACCGGGCTCCGTTAATCCGATCAAAAGACAATTCATTTCGCTCGCGCGCGCGGAGAAAGTCCCCTCTCCCGCGATTTTCTCAAACTCAGTTATAATATACCGGTTCTCGCGCGTGTCTTTCCTTTCGTAATATAACTTTCGTGCTCAATGTATATATCTCCACGACGGCGACGCAGCATCGGGTATATATGTAATATAACGTTCGCACGAGAAACGTGAAAAATCGGGACGACTCGTGCAAAAAAGTGAGAGTGCAGAGTGTATCGGTGAGTTACTCAACGACGAACGCGACGCTAATGAAGGTCGCTGTAATACCCTGATCCATGTATGATGATGTATTACGCATCGATCGCGGAGCTGGCTGCTTATTATAAGGAACCGTTGGGGAACGCGAAAAATCTCTCCGATAATACACGCCGAGAGAGAGAAAGAGGGAAGAGAGAGAGAGCTAATCAAGAATGCAAAAAGGATTTTCTTCCCCGGGAAAAATCCTTTTTCCCATTATATGGAAATGCGCTCGCGACTCATCATCGTTTCCACGAGGTTTGATTAGCAATATTCCCCTCACACATACACACACGTGTCCGTATCCACTCCGGCAAACGCGAGATTAATATCTCCCCCCTCCATCACGAATACCAGACACTTTTTATTTCTGCCCCCGCACTGAGGCAAGAAAAGAAAAAAGGTGAACCTCCATCGTTGCGCATACCTCGCAGCAAAGAGGCACCTATAATATATGAGCCGCATTAGAGACGCGTATATGCAAACACACACGATCGTAATAACGCGGACGTGGATTGCAGGCCGATCAGTCATCCGAACACGCGCAGGCGCTATCTTATCTCTCGGCTATGGTTTTACCTGTCCATCGATTAGTCTTGCGCATTTGCAAGCGAGCCCCGGTGGAATTGTTTTGGCGGCGCTATGCGGTTGCCGGACGGCGCGCTGCTGCTGCTGCCTCGACGTTTCCATTGTCTCTATGTGTGAGAGAGTGAGAGTGAGAGAAGCAAGGGGGCCGGAGGTTAATTCCGTTTGAATATATTTCGGGTGCGGGTAATGAGAAAAATGGAAGGGAGAGAGTGTGGGCGTGAGTCTGTGGGGAGTTGCGGAGTATGGGGATGGTGAGAAGCATACTTTACGATAAGGGGTTGGGAGAGAGGATGGAGAGGAAAGGCACTGGGTGGTAGTTTTTGGTTGGCCACTTACCATTATTATTTTTTGTTTTTTATTATCAATTCGATATCGTACACTGAGAGAAAAATTTATTTATATTTAATAAGAAAATATATTAAAAATGTGCAGAGAAATATATATTAACTATATTAATATACGCATTTTTATATAAGTAATCTATATAGTAAGACTGGACATTTCTGTCAAATATTTTTCTTATTTCGCCAAAATAACTTATTTTAAGATTAACAGTTAACATGTATATTAACTATAAATAAATTGTTCTCTGAGTGTAATTGATATAGTTCTACTATAACGAGTAACTCTTTCCCTAAATATTTACAAAAATCTTCATTTCTCAATCCCTCTGATTCGACCTATTTCACTCATTACTATCACAATAAGCGCGCTACGCTAACCGGTTCTGCAAACAACAAAGCAGGTCAGCCTGCCTGTTGTTCTTTCCAGTTTCACAATTTTTCAAATTCCCTAAAACGACCTGCTGTTCAAATCTTTCCATTTCTTAACCCGTGAAATAGCAAATAACGTGAGAGAAATTGTTTCATCCACGTTGAAAATAATAGTTTCACATTTGTCTTTTCTATAGTGAAACGATCAGTCTATTATTAGCTTAAAAATGTAAACGAGATAAATTCAATATTGAATTTTCAAATACAATATGTGAATTTTTTTATACATCTAATTTTAAAATATACACTGAGAGAAGGATTTGTTTACTGTTAACATGGCATTGTAACTGTTAACATGCGTATGTTTAAATACGACCAAATATAGGCATTGTAACAGTTAATATACCATATGTTACTGGTAAACATTGATATTGTAACAGTTACAATATTGCAATTAAATAGATAAATATGTTAACTATAACAATATTCTTCTCTCAGTGTACTTTGAAATAACGTATGTTTGAATTATGGAAAATTCAACGAAATCGTAAATGTAATGAAAAGTTTGCCCCAGTTCGGAATTAATCAAACATTTCATTAAAATCATAAAAAATATCATAAAATATTAATGACTAATAAAACCCCCAAAAATTCCCCTCTCAATACACCATTACAAACTGTAAAACGTGCCTCCTAAACGATGAAACTCGACTCTCCCGCGAGCTCGCATTTCAATTTAATAAGCTCATAAACTTAACCCACCAAATAACTATCATCAAAGTCATGCAATTTGAATATCGCGCGCTCGCTCGTGTATACCGGGCTGCTACTCGCCGCATTTTAGCGCGCGCCGCGACGTAGGTTGGCAAGCAACCGAGAGTAAGAGAGAGAGAGAGAAAAAAAGGAGAGCCAGACGTGGGACGACGACGACGACGCGAACTCTTTCGCTGCTTGTGGATTACAAGCTGCTGCAGCGAGAGCCTTTCACTCGAGTCGAACCGCAAAATGGATCTTGAATATGCCCCTGTCAGTCGACGGCGCGGGTCTATTATAATTTACGTTTTAAATTGATTTTATTAATTCGCGCATGCATACGCGGAAATGCCACTTTTTTGGTTATCTTAGAGAGATGTGTATTGGGAATAATTAAAACTTTATTAAATATAAATGTTTAATTAAAACGCGCTGTTTTGTAAATGGGATGTTTACCCACGCGCGCGATCTCGTTAAATATGCATGCGCGCAGTTTGCACGTCGAAATATAACATACATGGCGAATTATGTATTAAAATTATGTTTTGTAGCAAGATGCATATACGTACGCACACGCGTTATACGTAAAAATAATCTTTTTTTAATTTAAATTTTAATTGCAGAGACAGCGTGTAATTTCGTCGATTAATTTTACGGAAATTTCACGCAGGAACTATACATATGTATGTACGTATATACGTATATAGCAGAAGCACAATCGGACCAACAAAATCCATTTCATACTGTCACACGCCACGATTGAGATATTTAAAACATGGCGTCTGAAGTGTACATACGCACGAGCGCTTTCGAAAAATTTCATATTCACGCCGATGTTGAGGGCGAACTAAGAAGTCGTGAAAATTTTTCGCCGATTCCGCGAAGCTTTCTTCTCGAAAAAGGAAAAGTTTATAAATTTCAGCACGAGTTGATGTTCAAAGGTTATACATACATATATAACTTTAATCCGCAAAAAAACAACGTTTTCCGAAAAATACGGACCAACCTATGGAAGTTGGCCACCGCGCCTGCTCTCTAAAGTTGAATTAGTGAAAATTGCTCCACCATTTCAATTAGTAGAAAAAACTTCTAATTTATTAGTGAATATTCACTATTTCATTTAGTAGTTTATTAAAACTACTATTTTGATTAGTAGTTTTTACTAATTTAATTAGTAGTTTTTAAAAAACCACTAATGAAATAGTGAATATTCACTAATAAATTAGTAGTTTTTTCTACTGTTACGTATGAAAGGACAGACTGAATAAGTCGCATAAAAAATATGCGACGAGCGGGATTCGAACGCATGATCTCGAGGTTTGTAGGCCCGCGCCCTACCACTGAGCTAACGTCGCGATGCTTGCTCGAGAGCATCGCGAGTGTCTAGTCCTTATCGTGAAGCGGATGCGTCAGGGCTCGGATGATGGTCGAGCTGAGCCCGTGACACTACTAATTGAAATGGTGGAGCAATTTTCACTAATTCAACTTTAGAGAGTGGAGAATAATATTTCCGTACTTACGGAATATTAAAAGGAATTAAAGCTCGTTATTAAAATATAATCCGTGATCGGATTCGTCCCGTGCTTTTCATCGTCGGGAAATAAAAATTTTTTACCCCCTCACGTGCCACCTACGCTTTACAATCGCGCCGTAAAAGCGCGTACCGATGAATTAGAATTCGAAAAAAGGTCCGAAAAAAAAAATATCGTCCGTTGTAAAATGGTGACTTTCGTGGAATTTATAATGAGGCGGCGCGGCGCGTAAAAAGAAACGAATAAAATCGAACTGATAAAATTTGAAAAAAAACGTGTATTTTTACAGTCGCTCCATCTCGCGCTGTTTACTCCGAATACTGTTGATTATGCGCACACCGCTTCGTCATTGACTGCACAATACGCCGAATTAGCCGTTGTCGCAGCCGCGCTTCGTATACACCGTGTTATCCACGTTTCCGGCGCAAGACGGTTTCTTATGCATAATTTGTCGGTTAATCGCGCAGACGGTAGAATATGGCACTTTTCGGCCGTAATTATGCCAATTTCGAATGCAAATGAGCCACGCAGTCAATTAAAAATTTGAATTTTAAGTATCAGCGAGAGTGCGCAGGATATGTACTACCATAACGACATTTTTCGAGTTAAAGCGGGAGAGCTGAAAGCGTTCCCGGGTGATTTACGAATTTATACGATTCGGGAAAACGCATTTTGGAAATTAATCGAATGAGAGAGATAGAGGGGGGGGGAGAGAGAGAGAGAGAGAGAGAGAGAAAGTTTGCAGTGACGACTTTCTTGAAGATCTTACGTCGAAACGATTAACTTGTCATTAAAAAGGGTTCATGGAAGGTATAATCAAACGTGATGTATGGTTGGGCTCGGCATTTAACCAAAATTGTCTAATGATGCAGTGACTTATATGCGAGTTTGTAAATATTTTTCTTTAATAACATGTGTAATATCAGGTCATGTAAAAGTCAACAAAAATATGATATCGTTATACGTCTGTTCGTTTCTACAATTATAAGTTATTAATAAATTAGTTTACCTCCGCCGAGCAAAATAAAATTTAAACGTCCATTTTCATTTATCCTCCACGTACGTAAATTTAACTTATATTACTAAAACTCAGACTCCAGCCCTGCGCGAACATTACTGCACTCTTATGATGCAGAAATGGCTCGAACCCCGCGCGTACAACATAATCAAATTTGTACATTTAAAATTAAGCTCAAGGCATAAAACGTGCAGATGCACTGGCACATTAGTTTAAAATTCAAAACCGTATATCTCGTATATTTTCTATAAAGCAACTTGGGCCGAATGCAACTGCACATGCATCGCGCACTATCGCTACATAATAGAGTTAATTTTGTCCAGTTCGAATTTTCCCAATTATGCATGCGCGCAGGATCGTTATCAGCTTTCCATACATTACTCGGCCGCGCAATATACAAAACGTTTATTAAAAACTTTGATTGTACATAAAGTTCGGCTTTATATGGAGTTTCTAATTTAATTATATATACATATGATATGAGCGGCGTATCGCGCCGACAATTAAATTCTCAGTATTTTTACGAAATTTTAATACGCGATATTAACATATTAAACGGCTCGTAGATAAAAAGGGAAAGAATAGGAATCTATACTTATAGCTTTTTATTGCGCAGTTTGTACATTTTTATTAAAAAAAACTTCTGATTATTCGACAAACATGTGGTATTTGAAATATTAAAACAAAGAACCATTTTCTTGTTTTCAGAATTCCTGGAACACTGAAAATTTAAATATATACAACCATGAGCTTTAACGTTACGTCGCACAATGGCGAAAAGCGCACGCGTGATATAAGGTACACTTCTTCGGGCCGAACTACCATTTCAAAGCGCCCCTCCTCCATCATGTACATTAATTCGCCATTTGTTTACAGAGGCAGTAAAGTCCTCAAAAGAAAATCCCAACTCTACTTTTCCCCCCCTCTCTCTCTATCCCCTCTTGGAAAGAAGTCTTTGACGTAGAAAATGCATTTTGCCCCATTTCACACATACTCTCTCGTTCGCGTTGTATTACATCTACACGCGCGACCTTTTGAATGCGCACAGCTGCGTTATATAACGCTCAGTCACCCGCTCGCTAGCGCACACACATATACACACATTATATGCGCGAACAATCGCCCAGTTCTGCGATTTTCCGCGTCCTTACAGCGCTTCGGCCTTTTGCAAGTAGGTAAAATCGCCTGCGATATATCTTGGCGCAGGCTTGCACTACGCTTGGCGCTAATAATAAACAAGAACAATCTCTCTCTTTCTCTCTCTCTCTCTCACTCTCACTCGCGCGCACGCACACACACACACACACAACTCGCGATCGACGCACGTATGGATTTATCGACGCGAGTATCATTTTTCAGCCGGATAAATAATCCGACTACATATACTTCTCGATGAGCCGTCGCTCCCGCGTAAATCTCACGACGCGCGCATACGTTACATATTATACACATCCGTACATGTACATTCACGCACATTTATATGCCTGTTTCTCGCTTGTAAAGTATGCGTTTGCGGCGCTATTTACGTAACCTGGCGCGTCGAAAAATGAGCGAGCGATCGAGCGCCGGAGTCGAATACTTACGCGCACACACACTGCACTTCTATTCACTGCGGGTCGACGTTCGCGCGCTTGCACGCGGAAATTGTGCCTAGGAAAAAAAAGGCTAAAGGAAATGTCTGCGCGCGAGGTGAAATACGATCGTGTGGATTAGCGGCGACGTGCGCGTGTATATATAGTTTTCATTATTCTTGCGTAATTTGGAAATTTATCATAACTAGTCGCGGGAGAGGCGGTGTTATAGCGCGACAAATGACGCGGATAACTGCGCGCGCGTGCGATGAAAATATATAAAACGATGGGTATATGCGAGTGCTGTGGTAAGAAAAGAATGTACGGCGAGGTAGAGTGAAAATAAGATCGTTAAAAGAGGTGTGCGCTTATTAGAAAATTCATGCTGCGATTGGTATAGTGTTGTTTCTAGTCGTCTCGTGTGCGTTGCGTTATGCTACGCTATAGTACAAAAGAAAAATCTTAAAAATAGAATACGTCGTGTGTAACTCAAGGACAATGGGCACTTCATGCAGAGAGACTAACGAAGTTTCTTAACACTCGAGAGCCATGACGACGATTTTTTTATGGAGGCGCCGTAATGTTTGACATGTGTCCATAAAGAACCGAGAAAATTTTTCTTAAATTGAAAAAAAGAATCACACAATAGCGGCTTTTTAACCGTTGTATGAGAAAAAAAAACGAACGAGTAAACTTATCGAATGGCAGGCAATTTATGGCCGGACCCTTTTTTTCAAGAGTCTCTTGCGCTCGGCGCATATTGCTCCAACACTTGGCTCGAACGTTTTCCTCAAAACAAAGATCTCGCAGATACGTCAACCGACGAAAATGCAACCTTTCATGAGTTTGTCGTTTTCTCTGTAGCATTACATATATCGCACGGATGTATTTAAAGTGAACATATTATGGTTTGTTTTTGCAGAGCTGATTTATTGGTTTATTCATGAATCGAGGGAGGCTATAGAAACTCTGCGTCAGTTTGTAATGCTATGTATTTTGAAGAACAGTTAACTCCTACACTGAAGGTAAAAATAAATTTTTTAAGCAATTGCAATTGCAATTTTTTTGCATATAGGAAACTGATCTAACACTTTTTACTTCATTTCAAAGTTAATAACAATAACTTTTGACTCGTGTATTTTTTCGAGTTTTTTTGAGTAAAAGTTGGAAAGAAGTTCGATCGTACTTGCATATATGAACTTCGTGAGCTTATAAATTCTTTTTGAGCTTCTGAACCTTCTTAATTTACTAAACTGATGTATTGGTTAGAAAATACTAAGCAATAATAATAATAATTATAATAAATATTGATTATTAATAAAAAAAACAACTACACGCATTCTCATATTGTTAAAAAATACAAAAAGGTAAATTATTTTTCACGAGAACAATAAAGTTGATCGAGTACACCATTCGACTAATAAAAAATCTCGACACCAACGATAAACGCTAATCAAATTTTATTCCCCGACAATCAGGAACCCAACTACATGACTAAGCCATCCTAAGAATCAATTCACTCCCAAACCCCAACCTTATAACACTACATATACACACGCCACATACTCTACCTCACCGTCGCTCGCCAAAAATCGCAACTTCCGTTACTCCATTATAATTATCATCATGTGTATAATATACCCTCGGCGGGCAATTTTCCCGTGCGCTCACTCGCCCGGCCCAATGAGCCGCGTCAGTAGGATTTATAAGAAAGGGAGATTTATAAGACGGCGGCGGCAGCAAAAAGAGGATGAAATTGCGTGTGCATCCAGCGGGACTCGCGTGTATATGTATATATACAGCACGCATACAGAGGCGCATAGCGAAAGGAAGGTGTAATGAGAGCACACGCGCGGTATGCGCGCTCGGTGGGGGAAAGGTGCATACACGCGCGCTGCAGTCGTCGAGCGGGCCCGCCAGGGACGGAGGACGGCTGTTCTGGGCCCTGTGCTGTGTGGAGGGGGATCTCGGTCTTTTGTTACAGGGGGGGTGCGAAGGTTATTATATAGGGGAGGTTCGAGGGCATTGAGGTACACGTGCGGCGCAATAAAAGTGGAGAATTTCCGTGGAACACGGCCAGCTATTATGGGAGGGTCATGGTTGGGAAAGTTTTGCAATTGCATATTTCGGGAAAAGGTTTTATTAACGAATTTTATTGAATATCCGATTCAGGCAAAGGTTTTAATTGGATATATGATACTTGAGATGTTCTCTGGAGGTTTCGGGTGAATGTTTTTTTTTTTTTCGAATATTCCATTACTGGAAATGAAATAAAAAAGTAACATCGTTTACTACTAACGATTCTTAGAAAAATCCGGTAAAAAACCATTTTTTATAATAATAGAAAAATAAGTTTTCATTGTTTATATTCAGATAAACTCTTCAGATAGAAATTTAATTAGTCGAATGTACTACTTTCAGATTTCATAAATACGATTTACTTGAAAATGATTTTTGACGGATATTTATACAGGAAATGTTTACGCTTTTTATATAGCTCCGAACCCCTCAATTCCATTTATTTGATTCTCAATGTGAAACATTCATTACGACGGACGCATTGAGGCTAGGCGATTCATTTGCCGAAATGTATAAACCAAAAATTGGCAGCGTTTTCAAAATATTTCCCTCGTAAAATAACTATTTATGTACAATCATAAAAGATCTTTACACCGGCACATACTACGAAAATATAGACAGCGTTAAAAAGCAGCCCGGCCCGTTATATACATTCGCCAAATTTATCATGTTTTCAAAAAATATTGTCGGGCATATTTGTCCAGACGGCAAAATAAATACAAGGAGAAAAAGGTCGTAATGTATTTTTATGATGGCGCGCAGAAAAAAAGGTGTTTATTTGTATCATTTCTAAATTTATTGTCCTTTGAAATAGTAACTGTACATTATATACACACAGACGGTATTGTACCCCTACAAAAATATTTTATACGTCAACGATTGTAAACTCTGCTTTTTATTGTCTAATCAAATTTTCATTTCGATAACTTCTGTTGTCCTCCCGGCGCCTAGTAGATATAAAAAATTGATAAGCGACCACGAAAAATATGAAAACAAGGTTTTCGCGATAGGATCCATTTCATCGAATATTTAAAACTCCGCACCCACATATACATACCAAATAGTACAAAAGTATCTCGTTCACTTCGAACTCAAGGTCATTCTCTATATTCAAAACCGAAAATCATCCGAGAAAAAAAAACCCCCGCCCATACAATCCAGCAATCTACCTATACGTCTTACCTACCTCACTTCAACTCTCTCTCCCAAAAAAGAACCAACACACGTATACTATACACGCTACACTCTATGCACACGCTCCTATCTCGTTCTCCCTCCCGAAAAACACGGGCGATAACAGCCTTACACAAATCAAACCTACTCCCCGTCTGTCGAACGCTCCTCTATACCTCTCTCTCTCTCACTCTATAGGCGTGAAAACTGGAGCATCGCCGATAAGCCTCTCGCTCTTATATACTCACTCACTCAACCGGCGCATTGTCCCTCCTCGCCTGGTAACACCTCGAAAGATGCATGATGCCCACGCATATATATACGTACCTGTATACACACACACACTATATACAAACTATACAATACACCCATCGTATGGCGTGTGCTGCCGGCGGCGGTGAGGTTAGGTGGACGCGCGCCGTCGCCATGACAGCGCGCCGCTGTGGGTAGGGGGGCAAGGAGCGAGCAAGCGAGCGAGCGGCCGCCGCCGCCGCGCCAGTCTCGCTCGGCCCTCGAGTCGCGCGCGTCGTGTTTTCGCGGGAGTGACTGTGCGCGGTCGCGCGCGACCGATATATATATATATATATATACATAAATACATATATGTATACGCGCGGATAGGTGTGTATATATATGTCATATCTCGCTCGTGTGCGATTATATACGTAGAAAACGTTGTGAATGCAGTGGCGTGTTCGCGCGCGTGTACGCACACTATATATATTACAAGCTGCTTAAAGAGAGGTAGATGTATGTAAGGTGTGATTGTTGTTGCTGTTGTTGACGGTTGTGGTTCAGTGCGCCGGTCTCTCCTTGGTACACGCAGAGTTGTTGAGAAAATATATATTGTATAGTGTGTGAGACGGGGAAGTGTGGCGTGATCTATACCTGCGGCTGCTTCGACGACGAGAGAGACAGCAGAGAGGCTTGTGTTGCCGGGACGAAAGAGAGAGACCTGGAAGAAGCCGGCGATGTACAGCGACTTCTGAGGTACGAGGACGCAAGCTAAGATTTAGCAGACTTTATTCTCCCCGTCGGGAGTGAACGAACTCGCGCGTGATGCGAGTGTGTGTACATAATATGCGAGAGAGTTATGATTTTCAAATCAGCGCTGCATGCGAGAGCGAGAATACGCGCTGACCTCATCGCCGGTACATTTCGCACTTTCTCGGAGACGAGCGAATAAGAACAAGCGAGCGAGCAAGCGACTGACTCCGCATGCTAATGTGTCAAGAGAGAAAGAACCCCTCCCGCGAATTTTTCCGAGTTCGTTCAACCCGCGGTGGCGGCGACGGCGGAGGCGTTTGATTAATGAACGGGCGCGCGGAATTTGGAAAAATCGCGCGATTAAATTTCCCGGTAATTGTTTTCCAGCCGATGATTTATCGGGCGCCGCCGCCGCCGCTACTTTGACCGTGAAAATTAAATTGCCTCCTCCTCCCCGAGTGCAAGCGAGCGTTCAATGCCCTTAAATACAATCGCGAGAGGCTCTCCCGCCGACGTTCTATTACCGCGAAACGAGTTTGGCGGGAGGAGGAGAGAGGAAGAGAGGGAGAGAGCAGAAACCAGTTCTCTCGCTCGAGCTGCCTTTTTCCCCGCTCTCGCGCGCATACGCGGCTCGAAAAAATTTCTGCGGAGTGCGCGGCGCGGACGGTGGGACGAGGGAAAAAATGAAAAGGAAGACAGCGAGAGAGAGAGGAAAATTACCCCGAGTCACGTGATTTTATCGAGTCCGACAATCGTAACTTGTATCGTTTTACCCCGCGCGAGCGACGTTCATTCACGTAATCCGTCTGTCTTGTTTCGCGGCGGCGACGGTGTTTCGAGTTATTTATAAAATTGCCGCTTCAAAAAAAAAAAAAAACGCCTGCCATAAGCACGCAGCAAAGGCTCTCGCTGTTATAGGCTGTCAAACTCGCCGGCTCGGCGACGACGAGGGTATAATAATAAAACTACTGCCGATTTTCGCCGACGCGAGAGAGAGAGATTTCCTCGCCTTTTACGAGGCAGAAGAGATAATTGCGAGCCGATATTTTTATACTTACCTGCGCCGTAAATAGGCCGCGCTTTATCCTCGTCGATTTTATCAATTTCCCTCGTCGTCGTCGCTATGTGCGTTGTTGTTTCTTCTCTGGGCGCGCGTATATAACGCAATTTGCAGTGGACACGCGCGAAATTCGAAGTTGGATTCTACTGGAATATGTTCCGATATGCCCACTATATAATATACATATATTCGCGCACACTCACACGTTTGGAATTAAAATAGTTTCGGAGTGGCTACGACGAAAGTGTATTAAACAACTGCGCGCGTACGCCCATGTATATGTGTACGCGGGATATATGGATCCGGAACGGCGATCGTTCCGATCGCGCGGGCGACAAAAATTAAAAAAGTTTGTAGGTAGGTTACAGCCCGAGCCGAACGCGCGCGAGCTCGCAACTTTGGGCGCGCGAGGAAACAAAAAAAAACTGTTACGGCAGGATGTAGGTCAGGGGATATAATTCGTTTTCTCAACTTTTGTCTTTTTTTTTCTCCCTCACTAAAAAACAAAATAACAATTTGCTTTCGTACACACCGAAACTCGATAATATGAAACGCGCCGCACACAGCTCGGCGTTTATGAATACGAAAACGCATTTTCGTTCTCTCCCTCTCTCGCTTAATTATACAGTTTCTCAAGAGCAACGGGTGTATATATATATATACACACACACACACACACACACACACACACACACACACACACACACACACACACACACACACACACACACACACACACACACACACACACACACACACACACACACACACACACACACACAACCACACACACACACACACACAAACACACACACACAGATAAAATCTTGTGTATTTACACGTCGCTGGAGCACCAGCAGCAGCAGCGCGCACCGACAACAAAGTCACTTTATGCCTAGTCACATTCTCCGCCATTAAGTCACGTGCGATACCGAATATATATACATATACATATATATAACACTGCTCTAATACCGCCGGCTTTTTTCATATCAATACGACCCGGCGAATCGTGACTTTCGATATCAACTCACCAGTCTAATTTTACTTTCTACACGAGAGCGAGAGACTGCGCGGGGCGCATATAACGAGCGAAAAGAGCAAGATTTCTCAATCCCTTATATAAATTGAGCATTCGAGATAATCTATTTTGCCCTCGAACGATCTCGAAATCTCGAATAATCGAATCCGTCTCGAATCTGGAAAAGAGAGAAACAAAAGACGAAACAGTGGCGCGCGTACCGCGCTGATTAACGCTAGTAATAATTAAAAAATCGCGCACGGTGGTGTACTTGCCGTCGCGTGTGTTATGTACATAAATATGTAACGTGCGGTTGCGCGCATATAGACACATAACAGAGATGATTTAGGGTTCGTCGATGGATTTTTGATACAGCGGAGATCGGGATTGTGCATTATAACTCGCTGGCATGCATGAACATGTGAATACGATTGCCGGTATATGTTATTTTGAATTTCTCTCGAAGTTGCGGTGTGCGCTATGGGCTGGGTATTAATTCAATGCATTTGGAAAATTCGCGTTCATACGCGAATCCGAGAAGAGAATGTCGAATTAAAGAGACGAATTAGTTGAGTAGTAAAATTAATGAGTTGGCATTGTTGCGCAACAAAAGTATGCTGGCTGAATGGAAGAGGGATATAACGAATGCCTCTCTATTTTTAACTTTGTAACAATGTAAGAGATGTCAAACAAGGTATGAAACACGTATACCATTATATTTTTTAGCCTTACGGCAATGCCTATTACTCTCGAGATATAATAGTCTCTTGGCAGTCTTTTTTCCCCATATACAGGAAGTGCTAAAGATTACGAGAACGTAAAGGCATTCTAATTATCTCCTTTCGTTATTAGTCTTCCATGAAAAGTACTTTGCCGTCAATCTTAAAGATTCCTCGTTAATTAGTATTTTATTAAGTGCATAAAGTTATAACTAATCAATTGTATTTCAATGAACCAACCAATTAATCAAATATCAAATAACGAAGTATTATTTGCTCGATCAAATTACGACATTGCAACAGTCGAAAATTGATAACCTATTTCTATATAAACCGGCATTATAATGAAATCATTATCGACGTTTCAATCCAGAAACTCACGACTCCATATGACAAAATCAAAAGTCATCGCCAATTCGCGAACTCGCGTACACAAACAACAAAGGCACACACACAGAGAACGCGCGGAGGGCATTCTCCGCGTTTCCCGATCCACTTCACTCTCTCTCCCTCTCGACAACGACGTCGACCAACGAGGAAGCAATGCTCTCTCTCTCCTTAGAAGAATCGCACGTCAATTCAACGTCCGGCGCACGCACACACCGCCTCCCCCGGTCGCAATAAAGAAATTGTCTTTTCTCGGTACAAACTCTCTCCCTCTGTCTCCCTTCCTCTCTCTCTCTCTCTTTCTCGCGAGAGCGACGACGAATCGGACCGTCTGCGACGTTAATAAAGCGCGACGCCGCCGCGTCGTCAGCGGGAAAGAATGCGAGTAGAGCGCTAGGCGTGCGCGTATTATCGCTTTTTATCTTTTTCCTAGCGCCCGCGCGACGAGGGAGAGGGAGACTCTCGGGCGCGCTCTCCTCTCTTTCCGTAACTTGTTGCTTCTATATACTCCTCTCCTCGCGCGCTGCCGCGCTATCAGCGCCGTGCACGTGTGTGTGTGTGTGTGTGTGTATATATACACACACACACACACACCTAAATGCGCAACTGCTGTCCCATGGTACGCGGGAGTTCGAGGTTTCCGAAAGTAGTGGGCGAGCGGTTTTATTAATTTTTTTTTTCTTCACCGCCGACGAGCAGGCCGGTTTATATTGGCCACGCTGAAATTGATAGTACGAGAGGAGGCTGGTGCTACTGCTGCTTTCTGCTTTCTAGAAAGTTAGACTCGCACAGCGTAATGGGGGAATCAGGGAAATTTCGCATCTGGCGACTCTCCCGCGTGTGTAGTGTGCTGTACAAGCGCGCGCTCGCGCAAGTTCGCCTAACTTATATTAAAGCTACGTGCCTTAAACACAGAGAGTTTGTCTCTATCTCGTGCTCTCTCTCTCCCTCTTTCTCTGCGGAGGGAAAAAACAATGAGAGATCCGTTATAATTAAAATGGCAAAGTTTTCCCGCGTCGAAGTTTAAATTACTCCCGACCGCGGGCGCGCGCGTTCGAAAAAAACATTTCTCTTTTTTTTTGTATTTATCAGAGGCGATCCCCCTCTCCCCCAAAGTCAAACTTTATAACGGCAATAAATCTCCGTTATAGTATACACGCTTTTTTAACATTTGCTGCGTGTTGTGTGTGTGTGTGTGTGTGTGTGAAACAGAGGCAAAGTGTTTTCTGAAGGAGGGAGAGAACACAACACCGCGTTATCCCGTGGAGATCTTAATGGAAAAATGACTTTTTAGCTCACAGTGTCGAGAGATAGGCAGCGTACGTACGTTCGTACGCGCATAAATTTGCATTTTAATTCGTCGTCTATGATAAAAACAAAAAAGAACCGGCGAAAATTGTTTCGTGCAATTACGCATAAACACGATCGCCCAGCGATACAGTGAGTGAGTGAGTGAAGCCGCGTGTGTTTGCAACAGACGCTTTCTCTCCTCAAAGCTTTTTTGATAATTCAGCCCTCGCCAGAAGTTTTATTAATAAGCGAGAGACGCAAACCAGAGTCGTCTCGTCGCTAAAATAAAAATCAAAGCCTCCTTCCATCTCTGAACACTTGACTCTCTCTCTCTCTCTCTCTCTCTTCGAATATATATCAATCGCCGTAAATCTCGCGCTAAAAAGAGCCATGCCCACTTTTCACTTTTTCAACCCCCACCGCCACCCGGCCAATTTGCTCTACAAAGCCCAGACGAAGAAGACAAAAAGGGAGGAAAAATTGTGCCGGCAGCGCGCGCTCGCGCTACAATTTGCATGACAAAGGGAGGAAACTGCCGGCCGGCGCTACACAGCAGCAGTAGCAGCGCGATAATCTTTAACGGCGAGTGTATTTAAAAGCACGCGCCTAATTTCCCCGCTCTACTCCCTCTCTCGTCCTCTCTTTTCATTAGCCGCCGCCGCGCGGCGGATTAGCCGACGAGCGTGGGGGCTATCGGGCGCGCTCTTTATCGGCCCGCCTCGCTCGCCTCGTTTCTTAAAGTGCACTTTCTGTATCCTTCGTACTCTCTGGGGCTTTTTTCACGTCGTCGTCGTGCGTTCACGCTCCAGTTGCACACCAGCGCGCGCGCGTGTGTACACGCGACGCGACGTTTCTTAACGGGACGCGCTGAATATTCATCGTCGTCGCTCGACTCCTGCCGCGTCGGTCGCGGTATAGTACAGTAATGATAATATAGCCATAAAAGGGTGGAGAGAGAGAAAGAGGTACTATTGTATATCGGATCGAGCCGTAAAATAAGATGACGATTCTCTCTCCCTCTCTCGAAAATGGATTACACGCGTACGATCCCGAAGAGCGCGTCAGCAGCTGCGCTCGCAGCGGCGTCTTTTTTTCCCCGTCTACGCTTTCGCTATATAACTTGAACTCGGCGCGTTTACGAGGAACAAAGGTCTACTGACACTTTTGTTGTCCTGGCCAGAGAGAGAGAGAGAGGGCTGAAATTCAAACTACCTGTCTGCGAGCCACGTCGTTAATATCACTCCGGCTAATGGCCGTGTGCATAGCGCGTCTTTACATGGAGCGTCTTGGGGGTCAGAGGTTGTTGGAGGGGGGTGGTATACAGGTTGCTACAGGTAGCGGAGGAGAAAGCAGGGCGCTGTCTCCGGGGAGAGATGATCGGGGGCGAAGTTCGATACTGAGGGTAATTAGAAGAAGGGGGAGATGTGTACTTGGACGATGGTCGCAGGAGGGGTGAAGGTGGTGGTGGCTGAAGATGTGAAGGTATCTGTACGAGGTGAGAAGGGACGAGTATAGCTTTCCTTGGTCGGTTTAAAGTGCGACTTTACGCTTCGTTTTGCCCATGGGTCTGAATTTTGCATCGTTGGAGTGCAACGAAATAATTTTTTACAACTAATTAAAGTTATCAAGCAATAGAAATTTTATCTAAATCTTTGTTATAAAGTTATTTGATACTATAAAACAATAAATCTACACGCAAAAGTAATATTAATTATTATAAACTTTAAATAAAATCAAATATTTTTTATTTCGTTGCACTACAACGTTGCAAACTTCAGATCCATTTCTGCCCACTGTGCATCCACAAAACGAAAAGTGTAAAGGAGTATCTATTATGCTCACACGCAGGAAAAATAAACGGGCGCAAGATTTCACGCCCTTTTGTGATAAATAATCCCTCGGGCTCATTGTCACAATGCGGGCGTGAAATGCAACTTTATGCCCTAGGTACGAAAAGTGTAATATATCGATAGAGTTTGGGAATGAACCTAATGCAAGGAATATTTAGTAACGGTTGAGAAATCTGGAGCTGGACCTGCTACATGTGAACAATTTTGAATAGTGCGAACGATGAACTAATGGTAATTTTCGCCTTAATCTTTTAGGCCTCCTTTTTGTGAGATATTCAAGCATGACGGAGTGTAGTGTTAGGTATGCAAATGGTACTGACATGTTATGGTTTACATACTTTATTTTTCACGTCTTCTCGACCTCAGCTGCAAGGTACATTGAGCACCCTTCGGAACTCGACTGCAATTTGCGTGCAATATCAGCGTAGTAATTACATGACTGATATTAGTTTTGAATTCCAATAACGGCAATCGAACTCGAGTCTCCTTGGTGACAACTATATGTATATAATCGCTTTCTGCAATCTGGGAATACGCAATTTTCTCATTTTATTGCTTATACATAAAGGCGACTATTCCTACATAATGCATTTATTTTTGTTATAACATAAGATCGTAAAATGTTTACAGTTACAAATAAATTACAATGATATTAATTAAATTGACAGATAATGGATGTAAACCCGCATTTTTTCATTCCTAAAAGTTACGATCTCGGTTTTTGCGCGCGCCGAATTTATTTTAAGGAATATTTCGTCCCAAAGATGCGAAAATACTGCTGCCGTGCTTTTACCACTCAGCTCATTAAAATTAATAGTTTAGAAGCTTGAAAAGACAAAAATAAACGCGGCTTCCCATGGAGAAATGCCCTATCGGCCCAATGTTGGCACAGTACTGTTTGCTACATATACGGTACTGGCTAAAAGTACTGCGTCATTATTGGGTCAATACAGAAATGATAAGAACGAGCCGACATTTGAAATCAGTACTGGGCCATTACAGAAATTACTATGGCAGCCGACACTTCACTTTTTATTTACGAATATGATACAATGTGTAGACATTAACGGTAAATTTGTGAATTATTATTTATATCTTTATTTGAGTATGCTACTAATATAATTCTGTTAAAATGTACGGCATTTACATGCGATTAGTAAAACTATTAAAAAAATAATTTTTTTGAAAAATAGGAGGTTAAATAAGAGGTTATGATGAATAGCCTTTTGTTTTACACTGGCATAACACCGGCAGTCTGCATTGTGCCAGTATATATCTTGGCTGAATCACGGCAAATTCGTTGGGCCAGTACTGTTTTCTAAGTTTGGCCCATTCTTATCAAACCAGTGTTGGTACAATAATGGGCCAGTATGTCGTTGACTATTTATGGGTCTGAAGTTTGCATCATTAGGATGCAACGAAATAATTTCTTATAATTAATTTAAGTTATTAAACTATGAAAATTTCATCTAAACCTTTGTTATAAAATTATTTTATTCCATAAAACACGAAATCTGCACACAAAATTAATATTAATTAGTATAACCATGAAGCAAAATAATTTTTTTTTTTATTTCGATGCTTTCCAACATTGCGAACTTCAGACCCATGACTATTTACTGTCTACGAGTAGTGCACCAGCATTGGCCCGGACTGTCAGCTCCGGCAATTTCCCCATGGGTTGTCAAATTATTTCGTCCTCGCCGGCTTCGCAACGAGTGTATTTACAAGAATAAACCTAACAGACCGAAACAACGAATGTGTTTCAGCGACCATAAAAAAGTAGTCTATCTTAATTATACGAAATAATATACACTCATGAATATTTATTACAGATGCATCCTTACGATTTTAAAAACCTTCAAAGCGCGCTCACCATCACGCTCACGTGTAACATTACGATCCGAAAATTTTACACTCGCGCGAGTATTTTCACCCTCCCCCAAACAATCGCGGAATTAATCCAATTTTTCAGCGATTCCATTAATATTGACGATGGGTCTGAAGTTTGCAACGTTGGAGCGCAACGAAATAAAGAAAAATTATTTTGTTTCATGGTTATACTAATTGATATTAATTGTGTGTGTATATTTAGTGTTTTATTGAATAAAATAACTTTATCACAAAGCCTTAGATGAGATTTCCATTGTTTAATGACTTTAATTAAATGTAATAAATTATTTCGTTGCACTTCAACGATGCAAACTTCAGACCCATTATTGACGATGCGAGCGCGCGCGAAGCCCCGGCGGCCCTCGCGCATGTAAAATATAGCTCTTAATAACGGAAGTCCTACACGGTCTGAAAAATTTATTACGAATTCGATAATGTTTTTTTTTCTCTCCTCCTCGTGTAATCGAATACAACGCGCGCCGAAAAATATTTGCTCGGAATGTCGAAGTGGGACGAGAGAGACAACGGCGTATGTGCGTGTGATTTAGTAAAATTTATTCCGCCAGCGACAGATAAAAAACGCCGTGCCCCACAATGGGTTCTTTAACTGCTAGCGCGCGGCGGGCGCATGTAAATTCTCCCGCAGTGCGAGATATCTATATATATATAATAGGTTTGTGCGTATAGCGTGGCGTCGATTGAAATTCCGTCGATGGCTGCCGCCGCCGTTAGGTTACCTTATTATGAAACGCTAATTTCGCGCGCGGCTTCTGGTGTTTGTGTTCTACGTTTGTCCGTTAATGGGATTTTAAATGGGATTAGCGCGACGTGATTAAGCGCCTCTGCCGTTCGACTTATAATTCAATTCTTTCACACACGCTAAATACACGCGGCCTATCATTCGCGACTCGTGTCATCATTACTTCTATTTAAACACATCCACACCAGATCGAAGTGTACCAATCTCAAAATAACTAAATTTTTTTATTTTCCTTTTTCGCGCGGCGAAATTACAAAGACACGCGACGTAAAAATATTCATGGCTTTTCCGCGCGTAGCAGCAGTCGCCGCCACTGAGAGGCCACGGGTATAATTATTTTACCCGCGTTTATATAACTTTTTATCGGGCAATATGCTAATTCGCGCACCAAACACACGCGTGCTGTTGATAATAATTTTTTCGCTCGCTCCGCGGCGCGGAGAGTATTTTTTGTCACGCTCTTGAATCTCGTTCGCGAATTACCGTTACATTTCGCGACTTTTTCTCTCTCCTCCTCCCGCGCATATTAACAGATTTAGGTATTTTAAGCGCCGCGCGTGAAAATGTTTAAAACACTTGCGCGTCTTTGTTTACGATTCCGACATTGTAAAAAATATAAAACACCAGCCGCGTCATTGCGCCAAACCAAAAAACCAACAAAACGAGAGAGAGCGAGAGAGAATTCACGACCTGCTATATATACGCGACTGAACCTGTTAAAAGCATAACTGGTCGCGCCACCGCCGCCGCCGTACTCTCCCAGGCACGAGCGAGCGAGTGTGTGTCCGAAACCCTGAACCGCAGCGGTTCTCAAAAACTTCTTGCCTCCTCCGTCGTCCTCGTCGTCTCTCCCCCGTCGTAAATTCCATTGTGGGCCCGTCGCTCTCTCACCTACCACTTATACACACATACTCTCCTCCAAAATTTCTTCTCCTCTATATCTTACTCTTGCAATTGTCGCACACGCACGTGTGTATTATATAGAGCGTCGAGTGTAGAACCGCCTCGGGATTTAATGGCCGCAAGGATCAGCGGCGGCGTCGGCCGCCATAACCACGGTATAAACACCAGCCGCCTGCCTGCCTCTCTATACCTGGACTCTCTCTCTCCTCTCCGGCCTCGAGACGCAAACTCTATACTCACATACAGGCGAGCGCACCGCGTGCCGTATTATATTATCGGCCGGTCGCGCTTGTACTGTATAGTGTTGTACAGTGCGCGCGTCCGTGTGTATATGTGTGCGTGTTCCGAGAGAGGGACTTTTATGCGTAAACCCGAGGACGCATAGTGTGTGTAAGAGAGAGAGAGAGAGAGAGAACAGGCGCGTGTTTGCTCACGCAAGGGCAGATGGATTTTTCATGAAGTAGGTATCCTTGCACTGCGTGTTATACGCGCAGGAATGGATGATCGACTGTCCCTGGAATGCGGGACTTCCGCGAGAGAGTGCATTGTGTATTTTTTTCCCCCCTCTCTCTCTCTCTCTCTCTCTTGTTAGATGACTATACGGTAAGCGCGCGCACACGGTAGTTATGCAGGTTAATAAATGGCTCGTGCGCGTTTCGCGCCGCATTAATACTGAGAGGGACGTGTTTTTTTCTCTTCCTCTCTCTTCTCTAAGGATGCCACGTTGCAACAGTCCCGCTGCGATGACTCGCACACTCGTGACTCTGTTTCTCTCTGTCTATATGTATATTCAATTTCGTTTCGAGTGCACACGTAGTAGCGACGAGAGTGAATTGTATCGACGATGAGTCATTCTATAGGAAGATGCTTTCGTGCACAATTCTTCCTTTTTCTCTATTCTCTCGAGCTTTTATAGACAAAAATTCGCTGCGCTCGGAGAGAAAATTAAACAGCGCAGAGAGAGCGAATATTCATAATGGCGCCAGATATATTCCTATGATGTGTAATTCTTAAAAAAATTTCCCCCAACTTGGTCATAAAAACAACGAAAAAAAAAATTTGTGGTCCACCTCTACAATGTTTTTTCATGTTCTATAGATCATACCATAAACGAAAAAACTTTGGAACACAGGAAAACGGTCTTGTGACACAGTTTTAACCGCACATCAATTTTTCTTATGGAAATTTAACATGGGAAAATTGGAGGTGTTTGAAATTTCGAACGTTCATAGTGAACGAAAGATTTTTGCCATTTTCAAATTTAGCCGAATTTGGCTACTTAATACATTTAAAATCGGATAATAATTGTATTTCTTCACTTCTCACCCTTGCAGTCACCAGTAAACCACACTCCGGGGAATTCTAACCAGAATTAGAAACTTTAAGTTAATATTTCGTTCATTATGAACGTTCGGAATTTCAAACACGTAAAATTCGACGAAAAGTATAGTCACTGATGATTAACCAATATCAAGCTTTTAAAGGTGCAAACAAATTTTCCCCAAAAATGAATTAAAGTAGACAAAAAGAGCTTTAATTTAAGTAAAGATCGTTAACCTTTAGACTGTCGGGATTTCAAGGGGAAAATTGACCTCAGAAAACTGTCTAAAGGTTAAAATTTCCTTAAAAATTAAAAAATTTTTAATTTTAAATTGTTAAAAATTTCGGGCAGTCTAAAGGTTAAAATCGGTCGTTTCTGTGCAAAGTTACGTGCATTTGAAAATCGCAAAAAATGACAATTTATATAGGCGATTTTGATCAAATTGACGTAATTCTTAAGATTTTAATCATTTTTTGTCATTTTTGTAATTTTCAAATGCACGCAACTTCACAACCAACAAATTTTAATAATCTTTAGCTCAAATTGAAGCTCTTTTTTTTTAACTTTTTGTCATTTTTATATTGGCTGATCATCACTTTTCCTCCATTTTCCCATGAGAAATTTCCATAAGAATAACTAATGTGCTGTTAAAACTGCCACAAGACCATTTTCCAGTGATCCAAAGTTTTTTCGCGTATTGCATGGTCTGTAGAACAAGAAAAAACTTATTGCAGAGATGGGCCTGAAATTTTTTTCTTTTCGTCGTTTTGATGACCGACTTAAGGGAATCTTTTTGTACAATTACACATACATGTGTGTCACTCGACAACATCGTCATTAGCAACTAACTCTCCGCGCGCAGTCGCGATCATTAGCTAATATTGACACACACACATCCACACATATATATTCACATATACACAGCGCCTGCTCAATCAGCATGTATATACGTACGCGCCAGCTCCTAATAATCATTAATCCTCCCGCACCAACAACACGCCGTATATATTACATATTAAAAACGCCGAAAATAGAACGCACCGCGGATTAAAATAGATCCCATTACGAGGGAGGGGTGGTCGCGCGCGCTCTCGCACGCTCATAGCCCGTATTCATTACACGCGGGCTAATCCCGGGCCGCAATTTTTCGTACCTGTTGTCTCCGTTTTCATTTCACGCTGTCTCTCTCCCTCCCGCTACTTCTCATTTTCAACGGCACGAAGAGACGGGCGGGCAGGAGAAAAAAAATTAATTAACACACGCGCGCGCCGCTCGCGTTATAAATAGCCCACTCCTTCATCTCCGCGCGGGCGCGCGGTAATAAGCTGAAAAATAAGTAAATTATACCCACGCGGCTGCATATCCTCCTTTTCGTGATTATCGCTCGCGCGCGCGAGCCCGCGGTAATCGGAATGAATATACTACACGCAGTCACGGCGGCGCGGTATGGACGCGGGCTATACAGTCGAATTGTCCCCGGGTAATTAACATCCACACGCGCGGTGTGGTAGTCGCGCACACCTCTCCCGTTGTAAACAATCGACAGAGAGAGAGAGAGAGCGCACGCTAGCTGTGGCACTCTGGCGCGTACATCCGCGTCCATTATTTCGCCTTTTAATTTAACGCCTCGCGAATAGCGTGTTAAGTAACATTATCTCTCCGAGAGGGGAGGGCTACTCGACGCGGCTATGCCTTAATTTATCCGTTTGCATTATAAACTCGCAATTAAAACGTACGAGCGCGGATTACATACACTTGTCGCGCCTCTCGCTTTCCATCGCCTTCGCGCTTTTTTTTGTATTTGTCTATCTAACCGCATCCGCGCCTATTGTGTATATATGTACGCGCGCGTTTTTTCCGCGAGTTTTAATAAACGCCCCGCTCGACCTCTCTTCTTTGGACGTTTAATTTCCTGCCCGCGCGCGTTCGCCGCGTCTTACGAAAAAATTCGCGGTCGCTCACGTAACGAAAAGGGAGAAGAAAAAAAATGCCGGAGAGAGATAAATATTAAATGTCGAGCGCGCTCGGCGGCGTCGGCATATACGCGCAGATAAGGAGTAATGGTCGCGCGCGAAGAAACTTGCGCGGGTATGTACAGAGCGAGGCTTTGGAGAAACAGAACGGCAGAGAGCGGAGGAACGAATTTACATGTAAATGCATACAGTGTGTTTCGAGCACTGGCCCCGCCGACGCCGTCGCCGCGCTCGATTAACGCGGCTCTCGTATAGCTGTGATAAGCCTTTTTGCGCCGCCTCTCTCTCTCTCTCTCTCTCTCTCTCTCTCTCTCTCTCTCTCTCCCTCTGTCTCTCTCTCTCTCTCTCTCTCTTTATACATATATATGTTTACTTATACATACGTATACGTACGTACGTGTACACTATAGCGAACCTCCATCTCTCTCTCTCTCTCTCTCTCTCCAAGAGAGTGTGAATGCACCTGCAGCCCGCATATTCGAGCCTCGCTCTTTTTCCCCTTCTCTCCCTCTTATCTCGTCGTCGAGAGTCCCACTCGGCGCTTCCTCGATAATCGTGCGAAAGCGACCGCCGCTGCCGTGCTCTCGGTCCCGGATGTCCCGCGTCGTCGTCGCCGCCTACCCGGTTCTTCTTCCCCCCTCCCCCGGCATCCACCTTCTGTTCGTCGAGCGATTAACAATCGATAGCCACCATAAATCCCTTTGCGTTTTCTCTCTCTCTCTCTCTCTCTCTCTCTCTCTCTCTCTCTCTCTCTCTCTCTCTCTCTCTAGCTGCGATCATATATAAATCTACCCCTCGCCGCGCGGTTATTAGCGCATGTGATGCCAGGTATGTATATACAGTAGATAGGTTCCGTAAATTACGTACATACAAATTTTCCGGCGTTTATCTTCGTAGAGTGTGCGGGTATTAAACGCGAAGCAGCAAGAGACTCTCTTATGCTACCCCGAGGGGACCTTCCCTTGGGCGTGCTGCACTCTCTCTCTCTCTCTCACTCTCTCTCTTGGTAAGAGCGTCGAAATGAGAAGTTGAACGCCGGCCAAGTTTTCGGCCGCCAAGTGTCGTACAAGAGAGAGAGAGAGAGAGAGAGAGAGAGAGAGAGAGAGAGAGAGAGAGAGAGAGAGAGGATACAGGGGCGCACGGGCTTTTCATTATCGGCGCGAGCTCGCGCTGCTACCGGCTCTTGATCAATCCGGTAATTTCATTTTCAATCTTCACGGGTCACGTGTCTCGATCTCCTCCAATTTTTGCTGTGAGGTATATGAAGTGTGTCATTTTCTTTTTTACTGAAGTTTATGAACTGGATACATCTTACATTCGCGCGTGTTGCGTAATTTAAACGGAGAAAAATTTAATTGTAAACTACTTGTTTTATAAGAAAATTTACTCTTATTTTCACAGTAGCCCTGGGATATAGTCACCATGTGTTTTTGTTGTCGCAAATTTTACTTTTTGAAGTAGTAATTTTGATGACTGCTGAAACGAAGTATCACAGAATCAGTCAATTTTCTACAGAAATTATAACAATTTTTTTTTTCGAAAAAGTGATAATTTCTACAAAAATCATAAAAATCATTATGTAATAAAACGTAAAATTTGTTATGAAAATCATAAAAATTACTATTTAAAAAAGTAAAAATTCCAAATGACGAGTGTGTTCCCGAGAATTATACTGTGAAAATAGTAAATTTTATGAGTCTGAAGTTTGCAACGTTGGAATGCAACGAATTAAAAAAAATAAATTCATTTTACTTCAAGTTTATACTAATTGATATTAATTTTGCGTGTAGATTTAGTGTTTTATATTATAAAATAACTTTATAACAAAGGTATAGAAAAAAGTTCCATTGTTTAATAAGTTTAATCAATGGTAAAAAAATTATTTCGTTGCGTTTCAACGATGCAAACTTCAGACCCATTAAATTTTCTTATAAAAGAAAAGATAGGTAAAGTTTAGGTACTAATAAATTTTTCCCCATGTATTCCCGTACATCTGATCTAGTATACTTTAATCTGATTTATCCCATACACCGAGCTCTAAACGATGCGATCTCTCCTCTCTGCACTTAATTATGAATAAAACTACTCCCCGCACGCTAATTAAATTAACTCTCCGTATCCAATCAGTAAATTTTTCTACACCTCGCACACCAACATTCCGACCGCTCAAAACACGAGCCGCGATCCATTAGCCCGGCAAATTCTGATATCGCGGGCACAGCGCGCGGTGTGTAGCACAGAGCAGAGGCTTTCAAAGTGGCCTGACGAATCCGCGCGCGCGGAATCAGATTTCAGAGCGGATCCGATAGCCGTTGCAACGCGCGCGTGTAGTATATATGTGTATGTCTATATAGGGGGAACGATGACGATGGCAGCACACAAAAGCCCAGCCCACTATCGTGTCTTCGAATTTCCCTGTTTATGTGTATGAACGTGTGTGCGCGTGTATATACACGAGCACGTTTAGATGTGATCTTATCGGAGAGAGAGAGAGAGAGAGAGAGAGAGAGAGAGAGAGAGAGAGAGAGAGAGAGAGAGAGAGAGAGAGAGAGAGAGAGAGAGAGAGAGAGAGAGAGAGAGAGAGAGAGAGAGAGAGAGAGAGAGAGAGAGAGAGAGAGAGAGAGAGAGAGAGAGAGAGAGAGAGAGAGAGAGAGAGAGAGAGAGAGAGGAGTAGCCGTTGGAATGACGCAAGAGTATTGGTTTTTGAGCATGGGGGAGAACCCGCATGAGAAGCAAATGAGGAAGGGGAGGTCTATACGCTTTAAATCCCGAGATTCACTGCTATCTGCTCTGAGCTACAGCATACTATTCCATTAAACGCGCTTTTATCAGAACAATTACAATATATATAAACTTTTGTGATGCTGCTGCCCTTGGATCATATCGCGCACATGTGCTGTCACGTTGTTTCGCAAAAGAGCGTGACGTGCGATACACCACTCCAGGATCTACTGTCCTCTCGCCCTGTGTTGTCATAGACAAAAAAACAAAGCGTGCCTGCACGAGGCAAACAAAAAATCCTTTCACGCGTGTTTCAGCGCAGCCCGAAAACACAAAACGAAATAAAAATAATCTCTCTCTCTATAGTTCGTGCTCGTAATTGAGCAACGCTGCCCGGCGGAGATGGCTTTGATTGTTTTAAAAAGAATGCTAGCGCGGACACCATTGGGCAACCTGCGGAGAAAAATCAATTCGGGCGTTCGCAGTACCTCATATATAACAATCACGATAATCATCATCGTCGTTGTCGTTATACACGCTCGCGCCTTTTGTATGTTAACTAATCCAGCCCGATTTACATATATACAGGTGTTTGAAATTTCGAACGTTCATAGTGAACGAAAGATTTTTGCCATTTTCAAATTTAGCCGAATTTGGCTACTTAATACGTTTAAAATCGAATAATAACTGTATTTCTTCACTTCTCACTCTTGCAGTCACCAGTAAACCACACTCCGGGGAATTCTAACCAGAATTAGAAACTTTAAGTTAATATTTCGTTCATTATGAACGTTCGGAATTTCAAACACGTATATATACACACATACACCCATATATACAAAAAGTATATGGTTACATGAATTTCGCCCATTTTACATAAATTATGTGGCGAGACAATGTTTAGACAGTGCAGTGCGCGCGCGCTTTCCACATCAATCCGAGGGCACCGAGAACAAAAAAAAATATCGCTCCCTCAAGCCTGCATGTATACATCGCGCTTCTGCTGCTGCTGGTGTTCAACGTTCGAGAGAGAGAGAAAACGAACCAACGGGGGAAAGAGAGGAGAGAAAGAAAAGGACGGAAAGTAGCACGCACTGCGCTTCCAAGAGATTCAGCGCCGCCCCGCTCTCCTCACAATATAGTCAATGCGCGTCTGCCAGGCTGTTTGTTCGCGTCGTCTCTATTGGCCCGCGGCTGGCTTTTTTCTCTCTCTCTCTCTCTCACTCACTCGGCGAGAGCCTTGAATCAGGGCGAAATCGCTCTCTCGCCACCTAACTGTTCCTCTCTGTTTCCTCCCATTCTCACGCTATTCTCTCGGCTAGGGGAGAAAGAGCGAGAGAAGTGTTTTCGCGAATTCGGACGGAAATTATCACGAGCGCGCCTCTCTGTGTTATTATTCCCGTGCGGCGGGCTGTATTATCGTTATAGGCGCATGAGAGCGGCGCGGCGCGCGGAATTATTCATACGAATTAAAACGTTTCACGCGCACGCGCGCGTTTTTAATGCGCGAGCGCGAACATTTTCACGAGCTGCATTGTATAATCAATGCGAATTTTTTATATATATAAAATGCACGCGCAAAGCGCTTATATCTCTAAAAGTTTCGTTTCATGCACTCATCGCGCGTGTATAAACAGCGCGTTTTATTTCATCACCCCGTCAACGGTGCGCTTTTAAAATTCGTCAAAGCGCGACGACGATCGATGCTATACTAAAACAACACTCTTCCCCTTGTTCCATAATCTCGATAAAATGAATCATTATAATAAATATTACTGTTTGTATGTTTATAAATTACAATATATATATTACAATATATATTCTTTTTGGTTCTGGGTCTTAAACGGGTTTGTAGCGTGGCATTTTTTAATAACATAACATAGCAAAATTATCTGTAATTTCCCCCCTTAGCGGTTAACACAGAGGTTAACGTGATCGCGAAAACGTTTGGTTTTCGAGGACACATCTTATCTTTCCGCCGACTTTGTCGATAAAAGGAAGGACCACGACACGGTAAACATAGAGGTAGACCCGTGGAAGTTTGGCAAACGGGGAATATTACAAAGTATATATAACTAAAAGATTCTAAACTAAAAGATTCTAATTGAAACGCGTTGCTACGTTACGGAGTCGTTTGGAGCTCGAGCGAAATAGAGAACGATTCATTCCTCGTTCTGCCGTCAGTGAGAACGCTTCGATTGTACTAAAAACTCATTTTAACAGTCTAAAGTAAAAATATACATAAAATATATCAATTTAATAAAGTCTCCGCTTGCTAACGTGTACCGAACATCCCTGTAAAGTGCAATTAATTCGCAAGGACTCGGTGATAAAATATCGAGGAGGGAGGCGAGAAAAAAGAGAGATAAAAAACGACGAAGTCGTATTGAAAACTCTGGAACAAAAAGCTCGCTCGCGCTTCTTCAGCGATCCATTGTAAATACGAAGAAAGCGACGGAGAAGCTCGCTCTCGCAGGCCGAAACTTTAACGAGCCCTCATCCCCCCGGTTGCGCAATAAGGTTTCGAGAGGAGTAATGAAAAATCGTGTAATAAAGACGTGCCATGTCGCTGCGTTCTTCCCCGTCCGGACGTGCAGAATTAAAAGTGATAATTGAAATTCCCTGTATAAGGAAATACAACGCTGCTCTCGCGCAAATCGATGCAGCAGCAGCAAAGTTGCGGGCGAAGGATTACGTGTATTATATGTATATAAGCGCGCGAGGACGCAGCTGCAGGCGGTATAATAAGCTCTGCTAATTCGCCGCGCGAGCTTTCAGCGTCTGCGCTATATAATCCCGCGAGCTACTTGCGCGCTGCGTGTATACACAGATATTTTCGATTTTTTCTCTTTTTTTTTAAGCCGTGTGATGATAAAGGTACGTATAACCTCGCCTCTCGCGAGCCGCTTATTTAGTTTCGCGCGGTTCCTTGCGCCGCTTCGATTCGTGGTCGTCGTCTTATTGGTAAGCGCATAAGTGTATATGTAAATAAGTACGCGTGTACAGAGAGAGGCGATTTATGCGGAGGCGAATTTTCCATTCACTGCTGTATTTGTCGGAGTTTAAGCGTAGAAAAGCGAATGGGCGGATCGGTGTGTAATACTTTTAAGAGGCTATCGGTTTATCCGTTGTAATGTAACATGTGTAATATCTCGGTATACGCGTGGGGAGGGAAGAATCCTCTCTTTAAAAAACGATGGCCGGATGTTGTGAAGTACTTAGAGAGTGATTTTGATTGGTCTGTACACGGGGAAAAAAATAAGATTGGACCAACTGCGCTCTCCCGTAACTAACTTGAGCTGTTCATTAAGCGAGATTCAGTTGGATCAACAATAGCAACTCAGGTTAAAGTTACTGGAGTCATCAGTAAAAACTTTGTTTACGCCTCGAGGTCGCGGTCATGGGACGGTATTTACTGAACTCTTAAGTAGATTTAACCTGACTCCGCAGTTGTGTCTACGCGAGTAACCGACCAGTAAAAACAACTCACCTAACCTCAGTTACGGCAGCGTTATTTTTTCCCCGTGTAAGGAATAGACACGAAAATTCGCTACTTCCGCTACATTTGAATTTTTGAAATTTAATTTTTATTCTTAACTATTTAAAACTAAATAATTAAATCAAATTAAAATAAAAAGATTAATTTTGTCATGCTTTGAAAAATGATCTGATTATCCTATCATTTAAACCAATTAAAATGAAATCATAATGAAAAATTATATATTCATAACCTAAAAAACAAAATAATACGCGCGCAGCGCGATTGGATTTTGCTAGTATGATAAAAGAATAGAGTGCACTCAGAAAACGATCTTCCTGTATCAACGAGAATCTGCCTGTCGGAAGAGAATTTCCGCTAAAAATTGGGCCAAGAGCATATCTTCGTATGGAAGGAGGAATTATCTTACAACAGGAAGTTAATCTTCCTGTAGCGGGATGGTGATTTTTTACGCAGGAGGAAATTTTTTCGCACAGGAGGAACCGTTTTTTGTCGCACGAAGATTTTCTGGGGAGGAATTTTATTTCAAGACAGGAGGATTATATTTTTATGAGTGTGAGTTTCAGGGGGAAAATCTTGTCAAAATTTCGAAGGTATCTATTTAGAAGATGTTTTACGGAATGATTATCACAAATTATTAAAATATATATTTGTATATATATTTTGTCTGTATATTGTACTCGGTATAAATGATTCTAATATGATGTATAGAAAAAAATAGAAAAAAAAACAAATGAAATGCGTTGCGAAGAGAGTCGCAGATTTGTATGTGGATTGAGTGTTCAAGCAGTGATTCACGTGATGGAAAAACACGTCGCAGAATAGAATAAAATTGTTTATCAAAAGTACGATTCGTAATTTGTTACTTCTTCTGCCCTACTTAATTCCGTTTTGTACGGAACAAGGTGAATTTGCATTTTGCTATCGCGTATTAAAACGCAACTACACCCGTTCAAGTCCCAATAAATAGAACCCATCAAACGCGCACAAAGTTTAATAATTAAACATCCCGATTCCCCCTCCCCCCGCGTAATGGAATAAAATACGTTTCAAGATCGACAGCGATTATGTCCTCAATAATTCAGGCCGCAGGAGCTCTCAAAATGTTCGAGCGCAGAACGCGCGCCGAGAGCCGTTAATGGAAATAATTGCTCTCCACGGAAGACAAACGCGCATTGACATTCGAACAAAACCCGCTCTATCTCTCTCTCATTTCCTCAAATACTTCTATCTATATCTGTCCTCCCGTCGAACGCTCTCACTCTCTGTCTCCCTATCTCCCCGATTCTTTCGAAAAGTAATTCAAGAAAGAATCGCGTCTCTCAATGAGAGAAAAGAACAGCAGCAGCAGCAGTTCGAGCTACAATTATACGAATTTTTCACTAGAGAGGAAGAGAGCTCTCTTCTCGCATTTAATTGAGAAATTTCACATCGGAAGACGTCGAGAGAGAGAGGAGAGCGATGAAAAGAGAGTCGATAAATAATGACGGCATTGACGTGGAATCCGCGCGCGCGCACACACACGCTCTGCTGCTACCGACAATCTAGCGTCATTACGGGCATTACGGAGCTCGTTAGCCTCATTTAAATTCACGAAGCAGCAGTAGCCCCCCCTCCCCCCGCGCAACATAAAGGCCCTAGCTGGCGATCCTTATACTTAATGCGGCCTATGTGCACAGTTTCTTTCATCGACGCGCGCACGGTCGTTCGTCTTTTTCACGGCGACACAGGGGCCGAAAAGTTTTCCGTAAATGAAGCTATGTATGTAGGTACAGTAAAGAGAGAGCGAGAGAGAGAGATTCGCTGAGAGCAAGAGCGACAGAGAGTTTTCGCTATAATGCAAAATACGGAGTAGAGAGGAGCAGGCAGACAACAGCAGCATGCAGCAGTAG